>JASFXZ010000018.1:0-1330861 GCA_032209605.1 Mactromeris polynyma
CAATATAGATCTACCCAGTGGGCTTCATACAATATAGATCTACCCAGCGGGCTTCATACAATATAGATATACCCAGCGTGCTTCATGCAATATAGATCTACCCAGCGGGCTTCATGCAATATAGATCTACCCAGCGGGCTTCATGCAATATAGATATACCCAGCGTGCTATATACAATATAGATCTACCCAGCGTGCTTCATACAATATAGATCTACCCAGCGTGCTTCTTACAATATAGATATACCCAGCGTGCTTCATACAATATAGATCTACCCAGCGTGCTTCATACAATACAGATCTACCCAGCGTGCTTCATACACTATAGATTTACCCAGCGTGCTTCATACAATACAGATCTACCCAGCGTGCTTCATACAATATAGATCTACCCAGCGTGCTTCATACAATACAGATCTACCCAGCGTGCTTCATACAAAACAGATCTACCCAGCGTGCTTCATACAATATAGATCTACCCAGCGTGCTTCATACAATATAGATCTACCCAGCGTGCTTCATACAATATAGATCTACCGAGCGTGCTTCATACAATATAGATCTACCCAGCGTGCTTCATACAATATAGATATACCCAGCGGGCTTCATACAATATAGATCTACCCAGCGTGCTTCATACAATATAGATATACCCAGCGTGCTTCATGCAATATAGATCTACCCAGCGGGCTTCATACGATATAGATATACCCAGCGTGCTTCATGCAATATAGATATATCCAGCGGGCTTCATACAATATAGATCTACCCAGCGTGCTTCATACAATATAGATATACCCAGCGTGCTTCATGCAATATAGATCTACCCAGCGTGCTTGATACAATATAGATCTACCCAGTGGGCTTCATGCAATATAGATCTACCCAGTGGGCTTCATGCAATATAGATCTACCCAGCGTGCTTCATACAATATAGATACATGTATACCCAGCGTGCTTCATGCAATATAGATCTACCCAGCGGGCTTCATACAATATAGATATACCCAGCGTGCTTCATACAATATAGATCTACCCAGCGTGTTTCATACAATATAGATCTACCCAGTGGGCTTCATGCAATATATATCTACCCAGTGGGCTTCATACAATATAGATCTACCCAGCGGGCTTCATACAATATAGATCTACCCAGCGGGCTTCATACAATATAGATATACCCAGCGGGCTTCATACAATATAGATCTACCCAGCGGGCTTCATACAATATAGATCTACCCAGCGGGCTTCATACAATATAGATATACCCAGCGGGCTTCATACAATATAGATATACCCAGTGGGCTTCATACAATATAGATCTACCCAAATATAGATCTACCCAGCGTGCTTCATACAATATAGATCTACCCAGCGGGCTTCTTACAATATAGATCTACCCAGCGGGCTTCATACAATATAGATCTACCCAGCGTGCTTCATACAATATAGATCTACCCAAATATAGATCTACCCAGCGTGCTTCATACAATATAGATCTACCCAGCGGGCTTCTTACAATATAGATCTACCCAGCGTGCTTCATACAATATAGATCTACCCAGCGTGCTTCATACAATATAGATATACCAAGCGGGCTTCATACAATATAGATCTACCCAGCGTGCTTCATACAATATAGATATACCCAGCGTGCTTCATGCAATATAGATCTACCCAGCGGGCTTCATATGATATAGATATACCCAGCGTGCTTCATGCAATATAGATATATCCAGCGGGCTTCATACAATATAGATCTACCCAGCGTGCTTCATACAATATAGATATACCCAGCGTGCTTCATGCAATATAGATCTACCCAGCGTGCTTCATACAATATAAATCTACCCAGTGGGCTTCATGCAATATAGATCTACCCAGTGGGCTTCATGCAATATAGATCTACCCAGCGTGCTTCATACAATATAGATACATGTATACCCAGCGTGCTTCATGCAATATAGATCTACCCAGCGGGCTTCATACAATATAGATATACCCAGCGTGCTTCATACAATATGGATATACCCAGCGTGCTTCATACAATATAGATCTACCCAGCGTGTTTCATACAATATAGATCTACCCAGTGGGCTTCATGCAATATATATCTACCCAGTGGGCTTCATACAATATAGATCTACCCAGCGGGCTTCATACAATATAGATCTACCCAGCGGGCTTCATACAATATAGATCTACCCAGTGGGCTTCATACAATATAGATCTACCCAAATATAGATCTACCCAGCGTGCTTCATACAATATAGATCTACCCAGCGGGCTTCTTACAATATAGATCTACCCAGCGGGCTTCATACAATATAGATCTACCCAGTGGGCTTCATACAATATAGATCTACCCAAATATAGATCTACCCAGCGTGCTTCATACAATATAGATCTACCCAGCGGGCTTCTTACAATATAGATCTACCCAGCGTGCTTCATACAATATAGATCTACCCAGCGTGCTTCATACAATATAGATATACCCAGCGGGCTTCATACAATATAGATCTACCCAGCGTGCTTCATACAATATAGATATACCCAGCGTGCTTCATGCAATATAGATCTACCCAGCGGGCTTCATATGATATAGATATACCCAGCGTGCTTCATGCAATATAGATATATCCAGCGGGCTTCATACAATATAGATCTACCCAGCGTGCTTCATACAATATAGATATACCCAGCGTGCTTCATGCAATATAGATCTACCCAGCGTGCTTTATACAATATAGATCTACCCAGTGGGCTTCATGCAATAAAGATCTACCCAGCGTGCTTCATACAATATAGATACATGTATATCCAGCGTGCTTCATGCAATATAGATCTACCCAGCGGGCTTCATACAATATAGATATACCCAGCGTGCTTCATACAATATAGATATACCCAGCGTGATTCATACAATATAGATCTACCCAGCGTGTTTCATACAATATAGATCTACCCAGTGGGCTTCATGCAATATAGATCTACCCAGTGGGCTTCATACAATATAGATCTACCCAGCGGGCTTCATACAATATAGATCTACCCAGCGGGCTTCATACAATATAGATCTACCCAGCAGGCTTCATACAATATAGATCTACCCAGCGTGCTTCATACAATATAGATCTACCCAAATATAGATCTACCCAGCGGGCTTCATACAATATAGATATACCCAGCGGGCTTCTTACAATACAGATCTACCCAGCGGGCTTCATACAATATAGATCTACCCAGTGGGCTTCATACAATATAGATCTACCAAGCGGGCTTCATACAATATAGATCTACCCAGCGGGCTTCATACAATATAGATCTACCCAGCGGGCTTCATACAACATAGATCTACCCAGCGGGCTTCATACAATATAGATCTACCCAGCGTGATTCATACAATATAGATCTACCCAGCGGGCTTCATAAAAGCGCAAACAGATTCAATTCAGTTCCTTGCTTTATTAGCATTAATATTTCGTCGCCTTAATTCTACACTGACGTATGTAGCATTTTATTAGTTGTGAGAAATAAATGTGTCAATAAGAGTCATATCTTACGTCTTTGTGGAATTGGAGTTTAGTCTATTTAGAACAGTTCTACAGGGTAACAAATCTCACCATCATTTAGAGCTCAAAGTGACAAACAAAACGATACCAAACACTCACTATTGCCAAAAAATGACTTACGTCCCTCTCGAATTAAGCCGACGATTTGTTCAATATTTATGTAGGTCTACCAAACATGATACATGTGACGTCACCATGTACTGACAGTAAGCAATATTTGCCCCATATGGCAATATGAAAACGAAGTGACCATATAGAGTAAATATTGTTTCCTGCTTGCAAATAGTGACATCACATGTTGTGCTTTCTTAAAATGACGTCACTTGCAGCCGAGGTTGTAAATCCCATAGCAGCGCTCATACATAAATATACTCACATGTTACAACTTGATTGAGAATTGTGTGAAAAATACAAATACAGTTATATTGGAAATAATAGACGTATTGGAATACAAACATAGTTGGTTGCAGGATACAGATTCTAACCACAGAGAATAGTTACATGACATGTATAGATTAATTTAGCTTATGTAATAACTGATCTGTTTTTGTACAGGATACTTAAGATGCTTATGCAAATTTCAATCTTTTTAAGATATTACGTATGTTAACTATCGTTTGCAGTAATCGCGTTTGTTTAAATGCATGTATTTCTTTCAATTGATATGCTGTAAAGCAAGCCATTTAACAATGGCAATAATATCCGATAATCGTTGGATGCAAAAAAAACTCTCGTGGATATACATAGCAAGCGGCAGATCACGGTTCTTCTGACAATCTCTAAGACGGTTACATAACAAACGGGGGAAGTACTGTACCCGTCTTTGAAATTGTCAGAAGAACCGTGAACCTGAACACTGACCTGTGCGACCAGAAATTTGCTAATTTTTATACTGGCGCAGTCTAGATTCGACAATATCAGTGTTGATCGCCAATAAAGGGGAAATAAAACCGACTCCAATAACTCCGCGATTACAGTAATTAATCAGCAGAAAATCTTATCTCACGCCCTTTGACATCGACGTTATGAGTAATTTATCGTCAGAGCGTATTGCACATTTGTGGATGTGGCTTTCAAGGATAACAGAATGCACTACTGCTCGCATTGCCAGAAATGGTTAAGCATTTTACATGATAGTCTCCCTTGATTGTCCCTGATTCTCCAAGGTGCGAGACAAATTGAATTGTCTCCCTTAGACATCGATCGCGGAGAATGCCTACATCTACATCTACATCTACATCTCTTTTTAATCTCTCAATACATGTACACAGCATGCAAATATGAGGCATTTACAATGGACAATATAATATATTTTTCGAGGCTACAATATACATTCAAGGTACAGTATTAGTTATAAACACTCAAGATTGTTCTCACATTTCAAAAAGATAGACACAAAGTACATTAGTCAAAAAATGTTAAAGATAAAAGATATTACATTCTAACATTTCGCAGGATAACTTTAACAAATTTACAAAGTTTCAAAAATTCTGATGTGTTGCTAGTGCACATTAACTTTTCTAACTTAAACATGTTTGGACGTCAATAAAAGAATGGTTTAATAAACGGTCTTCTATATCATTAGAGAACTGTCCACATTCAAATAAATAATGAAATTCATCCCCAATTTTGTTTCTGCAGAAGTTAAAAGTTCTTTCATTAATTGTAATTCTTGACCAGTTTCCCGTTTCAATAGGTAAGCGATGGTTCCTTGTTCTAAATTTGATGAAATTATATAATAAAGATGGTTGTAGTTTGGATAAATAAGGTTCAATACCGAAAGATTTCTTAAATACTCTGTAAAATGGCTTCTTTTTAAAGTAAGTATGTTAATCTGCTTTAATATGTTTTCTTGAAAACAATATACCCCGTGTGATCTTTGAAACACTGAATGGCAGATAGTGACGCTACTTGTACTTACATTTAAAAATGCACCAACAGAATATTATCTCGATTAGAAATAACTTGCAGTATTTCTCTTATATTTCCCCAAGTAACCTAAGAAATATAAACAGTATTTTTTTTTTAATCCAGCTCACCATCTGGATTGCTTTCGTGCATTTGGTGTTAGCGAGTCACTGCGACAAGTCCTGTAAGTATTATATATACATGTACGTACATTTTATTTTATGAATATATATTTTTTATTTTGCGCCCGTGTTGATCGGAATGTACATTTGTATGTTTTTCTAAGCTCAAAATGAACTGTTTGTTAAAAACACTGGAGCTTGTCACTATTTCTCTCCCATCGTCCTTTCTATAGTACTATATATAAATAAAATATAGGAGGGATAAATGAAGGTAACTTAGGAAGGGATAAAGGGAGATAACTCGTGACAAACTCCTGTGGTTCAAAGAAATCCTGTCTGGTTTTCTTGTCGTCAACATTCCTTAATATGTTGGTGGTGGGGAATGTGCTGCTTAACGCAGTCAGCCATGTCTGGTAATCGTTGGCACCATATCGTTGTGTGTTACTGTCCAAAATGACATTCTTTTGTTTGTGAGAGACATGTGTACATGAAATTAAAACAAATGCGGATAATATAGTTCCAACACAAACATGTCTTGGCTTTATTGAGAATGATTTTTGTTTGAAATAAAATCAATATCCGGTCGTTTAGATCTCGCATGGTCACCATGACACAAAGTGTGACCACATCACGCGTGTTGTGATGTCGACATTTAAATAACGGAAATATGGTATTCAAAAAGTTTGCTTTTTTGTACCAGACTAACCATTTGTCACTAACAAAGCTTTATGAAAATCAGATATTTTCTGAAACCTACAGAACGATGCATGGCATGATATCTCCGATACTGACATTATAAACATTGAGTTGGTACGCATTCGGAATGTTATACGCATGTTTCTAAAATCTTTGCATTCAAAGAAATGAAGCATGTCCATATTTATGTTGACCTACATCTCCGTTTTAATTTTGTGTACGTCTATGCGATATTTGGTTAAAGTATTATTTTATTATTTTTACAAACAGCTTCCAATGGAAATGAATTCGTTTTTGGATTTATTGGAGGCCACAGATTAACATACGCAAGTCATGTACACTTATTGATAACATCAACAACGAATACTACTACTAATGTACAAATTATCGTACCTTACATAAATTTTGACGAAACAAGAAGTTTTAATGATACCGTTGATATTGCGTTGAATGCAACTATTCTGCAGTATGGGGGAACGTCTAAACAATTCAAAGCTATTGAAGTGTACTCCGACACTAATAATAAATATTAGTAGTTAGAACAGAACGCAACACGGATATACACATCAACTACACATTATATGGTAAAGTCATATCAAACTCTACACAAATACAGCCATATGAAACATACCAACTATCTGTCCACCATGATCTAAGTGGTGCTGTGATAACAAGTAACAAACCTATAGCAGTAATATCGGGCTCAGCTGCCAGTCAAATACCGGTAAATAATAGCGGCTTTCAATATCTGGTTGAACAATTGGGGCCTACTAAATACTGGGGACACAAATACATTGTTCCACCAAAATATCCACACAATTTCTTCGCCTTGAAGCTGTTCGCTGACGAAGACGATACAGAAGTTCATTATTACAATGCCACAAGACACGCGGCAGAATACATACACAGAGGATCAGTGTTGGAAGTCATATTTGGTTCGGACCCTGTCGTGATTGTGTCAAACAAACCAATAAATATCGTTCAATACAATCTCGACAATGAAAATTTATATGGTGACCCATTTATGACTACACCACAGAGTATGTCACAGTTTATGGACTCGTATAAATTTGTCACTCCTGGCTACTATAACTTTAGAACAACGGTTGTTATAACCATAGACAAAACGAAAGTTTCCGGATTACGACTGAATGGAAGTCCGGTGACAACTTTACAATCTATCACGGTTGCAGTTCCAGATCCATTGGATAGTTATGTGACAATATTTGCCAACATTTCCTATGGTACGACCTACGATGTTGGTCACGTTGATAGGAATGTTTACTTTGGTGCCAGTCTGTATGGGGGCTATACTACAACAATGGCATATGGATATCCTTTGGGATTTACTTTCAGTAAGTGTGTGTTTTTTCAGGCCCCAATAGGGTAACCTCGTTTATTTTTGATTTTAGATGGGTACATAAAAGACCAGGTACAATAGAATATATACTCAAAAAAGAAAGTGTGCATAGGGTTTAGACATCCATGTTCGAAATCCATATAGTTTACTAGATAGCTAGATACTTATCGTAATAATTAAGTGGTTAACAAGAAACAATTCGCGAACGCTATCATGCTAACTGGTGGCAGTAATATGCCACCATACTATACAGTGACCATGGCTTCGTCTTATGGGTGTGTTATATAGCATATTGCACGAGTTTGAAGCTTCCTAATATACAGGCACAACAATCATATGCAAGAAGCTATGATTTGCTAAACGTCAGTTTATCACGTTTTGATTATAGTTGTAATCAACACGACCAACACATTATACCTCGTCAATTTTAAAACTCTGTATCTCCATCAAAATAGGAAATTGCACAGCGCCACTCGGTAGGATTACAGGTGAATGATTCAAGTTTATTCCCAGTTATTCAAAATTGTGGTTAACACGAATCAATTCGCGAACGCTATCATGCCAACTGGTGGCAGTAATATGCCACCATAGTATAGTAATATTATGCGCTCCCGCAAATTATAATTTAAACACGATATTTTGACATTCGTTGATAAATAATCACAGTTGTCTACAATCATGGACGCACTAAAGTAACCTGTGCAATATATTAAGTTTGGATGCTTCCGAAAGATGAATAAATCAAAATATGAAAGAAAAATAAAAGTTTATCGAGTTTGGTTTTTATTTTGACATATGTTTTATACACAGTTGTTCATATTTTGGTTACAGATGAAACAAAGTGATCGTGAGATGAGTTAATCATGCGTACTTTACTGGTCACTTTTATAATCAAACGTTGTACAGTCATCTAGCAAAAAGTTAAACTACATTGTTCATCTTTATTATTATAATTAATGCTATTAGTATCGAATCACTTTAGTAAAATTATATATATATTGCTATTTCTATTTGTTTTTCTTTTGTAAATCCTATTATTTTTCCTTATCAATTTATAGAATATTTTAATTATGAACAAAGAATGGATGAACACATAATAGACATTACTCATTAAGTTATATGAACTTCCATCTCTCGTCATCTCATCCCTTTCATTAACGTTTGTTACCTATGTTAAAACAGGGATGTACAAAGTTATTATTATACACGATCAGTATTAATGTCACAACACCATGTTGTATCTTGTATGCCTGGGTAAAATAATAGACATGTTCTGTTCTGATCTGGTTTGAAGTCTGGCAAGGAAACAGTCAAAGAGAGTGTTTAATAATCGTAGCTTGTTTCACAATCGTTGTTAAGTAAGTAAGTTTAAACAAAATACAACTGAACCTATTTATGTAAGGCAGGGCATATCAGGTATCCGACAGTTCTTGTACCCGGTTTTAACAACTGATTCAATAACTTTACATGAAGACGAACGTCCTAGCTTGATATTATTCGTGTAACAATACGATTTGTTTCTAACACTGTTGTATTTTAGAGATGTTATGTTCAAAGATACATACATAATCATTCCACATATTTGTACAGATCTGGATGCATGGAAAAAGATGTACGTATGCGTTCTTACTGAACATCGATGTTTATAGAACAATAGAAAAGTATAAAATAACACTGAACATATCGTATAAGTAAATAGTTTTACGAAAAAGAGGATAACATTAAAAGGTCTATTTGCACCTGGTACGTGTAAACTACATACATGTATATGATTACACGTTCGTGTTACCTCAGCAAAAGGTATGCAGCACAGACAACATCCGAGTATATAGGAAGATTGCCAAATATATGTAGCATGCCATCGTTGTGGGAAGACAATTTATTTACATAATTTAATTAACACATACTTACTTATGGGTGTATTGTGATAATGTTATATGTTTTTTTTCAATTTATGATACATATGTAATTATGATACACATTTGGCACTTCCATAAACCATTTACTGGCTTGCTCGCTCGCTTACTTCAAATGTAATTGGTAAACATGAAAATAAGATTAATAAATTGTGTCAATAAATATATTGTAATATGTATTGTAAAATACGTTTAAATTGACAATTGAACATAAAATGTACTACATGTATACATATATGTGGATAATATTACTATAGTGTAGAAAATACCGATGTTATTACATACATGTAGTTAATTATAATGCTATGATGTGTTTTAACAGTGGGTAATATTGTAAACGATGCATTTTTGCTCTGAATAAATATCTCGGTTAAAAATTTTCATAGACGTGCAGTTCTGAAAACCACAACGCGGAATGTCATGAATGTTGTGATGGTCAGTTCTGTAACACACATGGTTGTGGAGATGCAGGTAATGTTAGTAAAACCAGTGTATACATTATGGTATATGTATTTGTGAACACTCACTTTTCATCAAATTGCCCACTGTTTCGGGAACATTTTAGTGGCGTAAAATACAAACTAATGTGCGCATAACACGTACCATTTTTCTGAATTGCGACGTTTTGCCTTGGAAAACATAGATGTTTGTAATTTACCCCTACTGTCAGGGCGTCCCTTCAATACCGTTGTTCTGGCTTATGACAAGTCATCTAGTACATATTTGACTGGCTTCATATTTCTGTTGTATTATATTTATATTTGAAATGTATTTGTAATATTCTGTTTAACGTTGTACTTTTATTTTGATATCAAAATATATTTATGTATTGTAATCATATGATTTATAACGACAGGTTTGGAGAACTTTCAAGACAGAGGACCATTTTGCTTTGACTGTGCTTATCAAAGTGGCAGACAGCTCTGTACTACAGTACAATTGTGTGGCATAAACCAGGTATTTGTTAACTTGTGTAATTTGATGCATGATATTAACATTATTGCATGTCAAATTAAAGAACCTCTCTCCGGGTGAGCAGTCGAACACAAGGACCCATGTATATTACTTACGGTAACAGAATATATTTTTAACATGCTATGGACTTGAAAATATATCTGTTTTGGTACAAATGTCATACGACTGTCAAAAATCAACTACATTTCATTCAACCACGCAGATGTTGAGTTAGTAATAAAACTGAACGCAATGTTTTAAAGGGTCATGTAGTTTGTCACGTGACCGGAAAAAAGCTTTAAGGTCATCCAAGTCCAGTATCTTACATAAGCCTATCATTTTAAAACACGTAAATATTTTTATTTGTTCAGGAAATGGGATAGTCTTATGTAATTCTCTAGTTTGTTTGTCAGAATATGTATATTCTCTGTCACATAGTGGGTTGTACATAAAAACCTCGGTACTTTTCTTAGAAAGACAGAAGGCCAAACATACGTATGAAATTTGCCAACATAAAAGACTGTTGAAACTTACTTTGAGTTGCTGCATTACAGAATGATAATAATTTACATATACTTAGTTACAAGGATGGCGTGCTTCAAACTGTTTAAAACCTCTACCCGGAAGTTAATGATATACTGACAATTCCAAGGCTGTGAAACCATTGTTGCAAAGTTGCTTGTTGTGATTTTTTCTATTATTATTTCTTTTGGTTTCGTTTTATACCCTCCTTAACTATATCTAGCTTTTTGTTCATCATTCCCCTTCTATTTTAGTTCTTTTTAATATCATGCCCCATTCCTCTACTGTTCCCGTTCTGTTTTAATGTCGTCCGCATTCTTGGTTTTCTTTCGTACCCGGCAAATCTTAGTTAGCGGTTATGGTCTGTACATATGTCTTTCCCGGTGCTACATTTTCTGACTTTGAATGATAAGTACCGGTGGTGTTTTTGCCGCTGACAGTTTCAAGGCGGTACCCCTATTTTCACCCATCATTTGCGTTCTAATTGTATTTGTAATGTGTACACGTACGTGCGAATTTTCATGTCTCCTTGTGCTTTTAGAGTGTCTGTGCAGTGAGGCATTTTCTGCAACATTGTAATAGTCAATTTGTATTTGGAACACAAAATATTAAACTATATTCAATGTAATACGATGCACATGTGTTGAGCCTATGATTTTTGCACAACTCGAGGAGAACGAACATGTTGCTTATAAACCTTTCACAGTATTAGTGTTTTTGTATTTCATATTTTCATCAACTTTAGCGAACTTAACAACAATATAATATACTTTCTCTATATCTATTACTTTATAATGATATAATACTTCTGGATAGTTATTGAACATACTTTACCACGTATGTAAGCTTTCGTAACACAGTTTTGTCTTGTTTTAGGTTTGTTCAATAGAAACATACAATTGGGGAAATGGTTTAAGTCATGACAAGGAATGTGTGGATAAACAGGTATATATACCCACAGGATATTGTCACAAGTTCTCTCCTTTAATACAATATTTACATGCACATGTACTATAGAAGGGATAAAGGGAGAAAGAGAAAACTCGTGACAATCTACTGTGTACATGCCTATAATTAATCTCAAGTGTTGTGTGTGAAAATGAGTAAGTGCCGGTGATACAAAACAAAAAGGTTCATGCTCACCATGTATCGGTTCTGACCTGGTTTCAAGTAAATCAGGTAGGAAATATGATCCCCAGTCTATATTTGAACTGGCCTTGTTTGCGACCCCACATAAACCAGCTTCGAATGCTAATTAGGGTTTTCTTCGATTTGACTTGGTTTTTAACTCTATATACATTATATAATTATACGATGTTCTTATTGTTTGAATTTGACCTAGATAGCGTTAAGACAAGCATTCTGAAGATGTTCCATGCAGATTTAAGTTGCTATGGTGAAGTTTATTGTGACATCTATAGCGTTCATAAACCAATAGTAACGTGAACAAGCACATGTGTATATACATTTTTCGGATAACAATACATTCAAGCGTATACCACATAAATAAAACGAAGTTGTTTTTTTCACAGATCTTAATCATGATTGCACCGCTTTATTGAGAATGCGTCATGAATACTATCAAGACATAATTTTATCTACTCGTTACGTATATGGATTCCACAATCTTGTGGTTTGGCCACTAGTTTTGCTAAATGGTACGGAACCAAAACCCGCAGGGGAACATTTTAAGTGTTATATTTATATCATTGTCTAAAATTTACTTCTACCCTTACATATTTTTTTCTCACGTAGATTACTTCTAAAGTACAGAACATTACATCCGCAGTCGACGGATGGCATAGAATATATATTCAATCCCTCAAGTCACACTCACTAAGTGACTGCGTTGGTCCTCTACATTTCAGGTTTGTGACTCACGGGCAGGTAGAAGTGTCCATGAACTTCAATCAAGAAAGGCGCCATTATGTTGGCATTGTTGCAGCACAGACTTCTGTAATGACAATTGCACGTCAATAAACCTTCCATCAATTATAGGTAAGGATTGTATTAAATTGTATATCTTGTGATTAAATAAAATGAAAACTAAAGGGAATATCAAAGCGGCTATACGCGTTCAGTATGTTTGTCACTTAGTATATTCATGTTAACATCTCAAATGAACACACTCGCCATACAGGTTCTCAAGCTAGTATCCCTATCATCATTATCAAATCAATTAAATGTACACCAATATATACTACAGCCATTATTTATGTACGTTTGTACTGGATTGGCATCGAGTAGCAGCATGGGTTCCATTTTGATTTTTACCTTCTACCTTTCTTATATGATCTTCTCTTATATTGATAAACATGCTTGGAATACACAAATGTATATGTCACTAATCGTACAGCTGACAATATTATATCTTTCTTGGTCCACTTCAGTGTTAATCATTGGAACAAATGAACGTTTTTCAGCCACAGTATTTGAATATGCGTGTTCACGTTTATGTTTTCAGGCTAAAGAATGTGTTCAGCGACAAAGAAAACAACTTCGTAATGAGAAATAACATTGATTTTAACAAATTAAATTTTTTGATTTACTTAATCATATTCTGATTTTGTGGTGACCAGTGCTTGGCTGTTGCATATCATATTTCAAAATTCACGTGGATATTTTCAATTAATTTGTACATTAAATAATGAGCGAGATGTTGGGCTTCTGGTGATAAATTGTGATAAGATTGATTTGTAATTCATGTCCGAATTATCTGAATAAATAATGGCAATAGTTTTGTTTGCGTTTAAATTCCCTGTAACGTTACAATACATTGGTATACGGAACGAGTGTTGTGATCACAGCTGACAGTGAAAACTGTAGATACAACAGATAAGATAATATGGTACAAATGCAGTAAAACAGCATAGTTAATTGCGTCTAACTGGTGTCTCTATTGACTATGAACAACTGAAAAATGGACATTCATTAAATACAATTGCATAATAAAGTTACCATTGTGTGTTTTCCCAACCACAACGACCATAATCATGTGTCAAAGTGCGACCTTGGTCTTTGGGCTACATACCCGCTTCTATGCCGAACTATTTGAAAATCGGTCAGTGCAGGCAAAAGTTACAGAGCGGACACGGCCGTGTGTACATAATGCATATATACATTGTGTATATGTATACTAAGCACACAAAGACAAAGTGTGTCCTGGCCCTTGCGTGCCACATGACGTCTTGATAAGTTTAACATTTGTGCCATGATATTTGAAAAATATAAATGCAGGCAATTGTTACACATTGGAAACGGCTGTGTATACACCACATATATATGCAAAACAGCAGTGACATTTAAAGTAAATCAAAGCACAAAGTGCTGTGGTACGGTACCACTTGTCCTGTAGCCAAGCTGGCAACTCGTTGCATACAAGTTTCCGTTTTGTAACGAAACGGTTTGATAATATCAAAGTATGTGTAAATAGCTAAGATGGTTTGCATGGAATATGGAATAAAACTAAAACATAAGAGTGCGAAAAAGAATAAGAAAATATTGAAAAAATGTTTAATGATCTTCAATCCGACTCGTTCTAGAAATGCTAAATTTTCAAACCGAAATAAAGAAAATTGGCCAGTTATAATGGTAGAACCTTAAAATTGTAAAACAAGTGAAATGATTGTCACGGTTGTAAATAAATGAAATACAAAGATATCAGACCCTTCATATAACGTTTGTGAATATTTAATTATAAAATGACATATCAAATTATATCAGCACTAAATTAGAGTTGAATCAGTATGCCCAGGCATAAAGTTATGATAACACTAGCTTGCCATAGGTTATGAGTTTTCTTGTTGTAGTGGGGCATTTTCCAATTAATGTTCCAAGCACAGAGTGAGATGTAGGTAGAAAGATGACACCGATACTTTTCGTAGTCGTGCACAACTGGACCATATCTACGATAAATCGCAATAAAGAACAACAACAACAGTAATCGCTTGTCATCGATTTATATATATCCTTCAAAAGCAGTCTGAACCCGAGTAAACTTTTCTACGTGCGTACAACCCGAAACACTCGTGCGAAGCTGCAGGTGACTGTCCATCATAGTTGCAGATATATCACATTAAATGAAAACTTTGACCTGAAGTTTCTAAGTACAAAAATGGGGAACATTCTGTTAAAGTGGGGAACAGAGTTATAGAACATACATGTAGTTCCACAGCTTCTTCTTATGACACTGAACAATTGTGTAAACCTTCAATCCAATACTACCAGTAGTTGCTGATACTTCACATAACAAATAAATTAAACCAAGTGGACACAGACACCAAAGTCGGGGCGAGTACAATAGCCCCCTGTTCTATGAATAGTCGAGCTAAAATTCTCACATATATATTCCAATCAATGCTGAAAATTAAACATGTTTTTTTCTAATAAACCAGTGCAAACACACATTGATATCGATATCATGGAAGGTTATTCTGTTTTAAATTCAGCACAAGGCTAAATAGGACCATCTTAATGTCTGGATTTTGAAGTAACTTTCTCATTTTAAATCAATACAGATTATCAACCACAAAACTTTTACAAATGTACATTATAAGTGGTCACAAGAGACATTTTTACGTTTTGCCAACATTAGCTATGTTGGGTCCTACGATGTTTGTCACATTGACAGGAATGTACACTTTGGGCTCAGTCTGTATGGGTGCTATTCTACCGGAGAAGCACATGGATATCCTTTAGGATTTACTTTAGATTAGTGTAATTGTTATGCTTTAAATGCATTTCTTAAACTAATGATTAACTTTGAATATATTTTACACTAAAAATGTAAATGTAAAGGAACACTACTCTTTCCTACTTATTGCCAGTAAATGGAAACGTAGGCGACGTTGAGACCATTTTGTTACGTATACCGTAAATTTATTACATAGCACTCAGCCATATACGACATATGCTTTTATATGTTATATTTGCCTTCAACAAACACATGCACAGATATTGTGTACAAGTATTTCATCCGCTGGGACTTATGTTTGGCCATCCTGAGAAAACAATACACGTATAAATACATTTTTGACTTCGTGCACATATATATCTAACTTATGAAATAGTTTTCTAATTTTTAACTATTCGATTACAAAATGTTGAATTATGTGTTAAATATTATTTTTAATGAGAAACACTCAATCTGGTGCGATTCGTTTAACCAGAACAGAAAAAGCATGTGAAAATTATTCCTAAATTACGGGACATATGAATTCTAATCTACGGTACACATAAATACTTCCTGATAAATTTGTTTTGCTATTTTTTACTTCAATGTTCATATGTCCACACGAATACAACAATGTCATCGTTTTCCAGTGTAAGACAACACACAATATTTGCAATAACTATTGAGATACATGGACAAATAATAAATACCAATTTAATTGAACTTCCATAAGCTTTTCTTGCCTTTTAGGTAGATTGAAACATAAAACAAATTGTTTTATGTATATATTTACCTCTTACGAATATGTTCCAACAATTTTGGACATAAATACCTTCATCATATTATTAGCATTAAAGTCGAACTATCTTATAGTTCTATTCTATTCTACGGAACATTTGTTCTAATCTCGGAGTCACACATTTGGCGGGGAAATACTAAGATATATGCAAATTTCTATAATGTATTTTACTTGAATATTTATCAGCAATAAATGATCATGCAAATTCATGCAAAGAATCCTATGTCGCTCATTGTTTTGCTTCTAGAACGCACGTATGAATACTCATCTAGTTTGAGCAATTTTGCAGACCACAACTTTTATAAATGATTACGGTTTGTGTAGTAAGTTGACCCTCGGTCGTGTCATAAACAACACAAGAGGTCTCAATAAGCAAAACAGTGCGAATTAACCGATACATTTGTATAATGGTGAGTCTATACAAGGTTTCGTCCCGTAAATTAGCCTCGCAAATTAGAAAATCAAACATAAAGAGTAAATAAAAAGCATCGACGTGATACTGTTGCGAACTGTCCAGAACGTTCCAAATTTGCTGTAAGTAGATACTACTATATCAGGTCTACCAACTGTGACCAATATCATTTCTCTATGTTGCACCATTAAATTCTCATTCTTAATAAAGTAAAGGACTCGTAGATTAGAAAGCTCAATTTCCCTTTTCAATTCTTAGCGTCTGACGTTTTGCATTTTTCTAAAAGCATTAATGTTATGTAAAAGTATTTTATATGGATATTTGATATAAAATGAACACACAAAAAGTAAAGTCGCTTGCATTTTCTAATACTTGTGAAGTTCTAAATGCATTAAATGTTTGGAATCGCAGATAAGGTCAATTTTGGCGACAGTACATAAATCAGTTGTATAAGCCAAAGCCACGAAGTAAAAAGGATTTCATTTTCTCAACCGACAAAATTGCCGAAAAGGTTAAAATTCAAGCATTCATTTTACCATATTTCGGTCTACTGTACTCTTGATACATGTTATAAATCAGAAAAACGTTTCGGCGACATAGGGTTTCGGCAAATCAGTGTAGATCGTCACTATAGCAGAAATAAAACCGCCGCCAATATACCAGTGTATACAGCAGTTAGTCCGCTATCAATCTTATCTCACGCCCTTTGACATTGACGTATGAGTAATTTATCGTCAGAGCGTATTGCACACTTGTGGATGTGGCTATCATGGATAACAGAATGCACTTCTGCTTGCTTCTTTTTAAAGTAAGTATGTTAATCCGCTTTAATATGTATGCTTGAAAACAATAAATCCCGTGTGATCTTTGAAACATTTAATTGCAGATAATGACAGTACTTGTACTTACATTAAAAAATGCACCAAAAGAATAGGCTATCTGTAATAAACGCATCTGGCAACTGTATTAGAAATACATCTAAACTTCACGGTGTACTGGGGTACACTTAAAATGAAGAGTATCCATTATCGCTCGTACTAATGCTATATTTGTAATCATAAATAGCTGATACAGATGACCGAAACGAAACTGCCCGCAGTGAGGGTGAAGAGTTATACTATCTACATACGGACATGAACAACTTTTCCGCGATTATTGACGTAGATCTACAGAAAAGTTGCTTTCCAGTGCCTCATATATGATCTTTTTATTATGATAACTGTTTATGTTATTAAGCTATTCAAGGTATTTACTTCATGAAGAGAGTGACTTTTTTCATGGCCTGAAATGACATATCGCCTTAGGCGTTTTCCCTTACACGTCACACGCTGTGTATGCTTATGTTTCTCAGTGGTCTAAGTGGGGAAGGCATTGTCTTGTGAATGTGATGTTCCCGGAACCAACATATTGTTTCTTTTTCCCCAAGTACCCTAAGAAACATGAATTTATTTTTTAATTTTCAATAACGATACGGTGATCTAGCCTCCACTTATCCAGTACACGATGTGCGTTATACGCATTGATAAATAAAGTCAATTAATACTCAAGTTGTACAAACGATACAAGTTACAATTATCCCGTTATCACATTTTGCAGCTCTGACTGATCGGTATTTAACCTCAGTTTCTTTTCACAATGCCATTACAACACATTCGTGTGGAAATTAGTATCAAACGTTTTCGTGAATATATTCCCATCAAATATCTATAAATATGTCATTACCAGCATAAGTCAGGAGTCATTATATATTTTTCTGCATTTAATTCCAGCTCACCATTTGGACTGCTTTCATGCACTTGGTGTTAGCGAGTCACTGCGACAAGTCTTGTAAGTATTGTTTATGCGTACATTTTATTTCATGAATATATTTGTTTTTGCGCCCATGTTGATCGGAATTTATTTTTTCTAAGCAAAAATGAACTGTATGTTAAAAACACTGGAGATTGTTTCTAGTTCTATCCATTCATCCCTTCTATAGTACTATGACCATTTCCTGTGGTTTAAAGAAATCCTAAAGACCATTTCCTTCCGTGTCACAGAACGCCATATGTATCGGGACCACGAAAAATATCCTCTTAGAAAAATGTTTACCAAGTTTATACGAAATTCGGTGTGGTTGCCAGTTTATGAATTCCTGTGTCCATTCGATATCTCCATGCATCGCGGTTTAATAGTGAGAATTGCATCCAATGCGTTCTCAGCACACATGTTTACATGTAGCGCGACCTTTATTGAACTCTAGCTTTGATCGCAACGTCTCGGCAATTTCCGTACAGTTCGGAAATTAGATAATAACCGATGTGATCCGAATACTCTACCTTATTCCTAACAATACGGAATAACGGACATGGTTTATAAGTCTTCGATGGAATGAATTATTTTTAGCATCGAAAGATCTACTTTATTGACAAGTCCAATTTCTCCGTTCATGCGCGTTTTAATGTCTACTGGAAACGCGGTGATCACTAATTTGGACGGAGGTCAAACAGGCCTTTTAATCGTAAACACTTGACGAGATGTAGTCTGTTATATATTGTTTACCTCATTTGTACACTTTTGGAGCTGAAACACCTATTTCACGGTTAAAACAATACCCATAATACATTTGAGTACAGTACCTCGCACTACATGAGTAACCTACGGTACCTGTACGACACTGAGCACAATTCGCACCAGAAGTAACATTTAGCCCAGTAATTTATGCGGTAAAAAATAGTGCCTATTGAACTCAAACACGTTAAGCATATGATTTGAAATATTTCTGTAGGAACGCTACGAAATTGTGTACGTGAAATGAATTGGAAGAATCTTAAATTAAACATGGAGAAAAACAGGGTCATTAAGATTGAAAGTGTCACGTGATCAACGATACACAATTTTCACTAACAGTGAGTCGCCATCTTTGTTTTGAACTGCGTTACGTTTGCAAGAACTGTAAGTATTTTTTCTGATTTTTTATTATAAATGTTGTTATTTTGATGTTCTCAAGTCGCCAGTATAATCGCTACATTTATTTAGTATACATATCTAGTTTTAAATCTGCATGACCTATCCTCTCTTGACCCAATTGTTCGGTTGAATGACTTGTAAGGTGCTGACCTAGTTAGCAATATTAGACAGATCAGAACAATACGCGGACAATACCAGTACGCGGACACTTCTATATTTAGCGTTTCGGAAACGATTTAAAACTTTCTTGACTTACGTCAAAATTACTCTCAATTATTCGCACTGTACTTGTTTTTCTTCCGGTATCTGGTATCGAACGCGTATTTGTACTATTCCGGGTTTTTAACTTACAAGCAGGCGAACTCGGGTTGAGAAACGTAAACAAACATTGTTTTTGCAGTCAACAAGTGCATTTTAGCTGTCTGTTTAAATCATCTTCAAATCAATAAAAGAGGAAGAATATTGAAAGGCTTTAATAATTAAATGGCCATTTTTACAAAGTTCTTTTTAGTATCCATTTAGTGTTCTCTGTTATGCACGCATATCTACACTCTCTGTTTATACATGTGGCTTTTTATCCGTAGACCCGGGTTCGATTCCCGGTAGCGCCATTGACCGATTCTTTGTGTTCCTCAAAACATGACTTTGTTTTTAACCAAAATAAATGGAATTTAATAAAACCTTCATTCTTCCAGGTTTTAAAATCTTGAAACTAAACCATCAAAGGAACTTGTGTGAAAATGATTCCTCATTAGGGGTTTTCTTTTTAAGTGTATGTTGGTGTCCGTGTACTGGTTAAATAGCACGAATTATTTTGGTCGTGACTGTAGCGCATGGGGTGCCAAACTGCGCATGCGCAGTGGGCTGTTTGCAATCACGATTTCCCATAACTTTTACAGGATTTATCTGAAAAGTTAAAAAGACCAGATGGTTTGAAATACTGCTGAGTTTACACAGTTAAAGTAAAATGCTGTAAAAAGTGTCCACATACTGTTCTGGTCTGTCTTTGTAAAAAATGGGTAATGTAGCCCCATGCCTTTTTCTGTAGTTCCCACGTGTCCGACTATCTGACTCATTCCAAAAGCTAAATATATGGGGGGTTTTCCAATCAGAAAAAAATTCAAATCAAAAGCGCCTGCGAAAAAATCATCTACTGGAGTGACCTGGTATATTTTAAAGCTTTTTGAATAACTGTGGCTATAATTGTCCCTTCTGTCATAAATGTTTTTTTGAAGCGATTAACGTTTTATCAAATTGGCAAATTTAACGACACGTATTTTCCCAATTTATCTTTTTCCCATAATGGACAGAAAAAGGCCTGAGCCCTTTCATATTTTCTCTTTAAGGTAAGCAGTCCATCATTGACATAATATCTGCGATAAATGAAACAGTTGTTGTTTCAATCTATATAATAATGCGGATAAAATTTGAAAATTTTATAATTTTTTACCGATCCATAAAAATAATGTCATGTTTTGTTCTTTGAAAAAACTTAATCTATTAAAAATAAACCGATAAAATGAAAATCACATTTATTTTCTTATTTCTTCCTATTTTCATATAGCGAAACCACCTTTGCTCATTTTTTGTTCATTTTTTACCAAAACAAATATGAATATTACATTTCCTACAGTTAAAACATCAATAAACATGCACAAACTAAGAATGAACTTATAATGTATTGATCCGTATTTGTTGAAAATAGCTGTTTGTACAATATAAATTAAAAAAAATACAGTATTTTTAACAATCAGGCTATTTTACAAGTTTGGTCTGTTAGTAATATGGTAAAAAATATATTTTCAATCGGTTATACATTGCAATGGTTCTTATTAGAGATGTTTAAGTAAATACAACAACAATACTGGATGAAGCATTTTATTTTTAGATGAGCCAGAAACATCTTTAAGAAAAGTCAGAAAAGTTCCGAAAAAATCAAAACAAAATTTTTGGACGGCACGTACGTTTGTGTCAAAAAATATTTAAAATAAGGAAGATTTCATGCAAACATCAAAATATTGACTATGTCAAAAAACTCAAATGTCAGTTGGCCGTCATATTGACTTCGATGAAAATTGATTGTAATGTATAGGGACATTTACCGCCTGGTTTTTGCAAAATTTCATTTTGAACATATTGCTGCCTAAATTTTACATACACGTGATTTAATTGGAATTCGCAATTTTGCTTATTTCTTTCAAAAGTATGATTTATTTATGGCAAATGAAGTTCATTGTAGTTGTAAAACATAAGAAAATTGACATGGTTGCCAAATTATGTCACTTCCAAGACTTAAACTAACATTTTTTAAATATTTTGAAGAATTTTAGTAAATTACCTCCCTTTATAAATAATTACATACTTTTTATTTTTTTCAAATAAAAGCACAATTTAAAAAAAAAATTAAGTGAAAGACTGCCTAGTATATCATGACTTGCAACCGCTGTGAAATTAAATTTAACATGCATTATGCAATTTAAAAATATTTTAATTTGTTTAGTTACCATATATATACATGGGAAATTACTTGAACCATTGATGAACTGCTTACCTTAACTTTAGACTGTGCTCTCAAAGCGATTGTTTGACTGCTGTGAAATTTATAAATGCAATTTAAATAGACCTACAAAACAATTTCTGTCTGCTAATCAGTGCTATCATCTTGGATATTGCAAATGACCTGTACAACAAGTTAAATTTCTCACTTACGTGAAGCGTTGTGGGGGTTAGACGGCCACTTGGTAAGCTCATTCAGTAAAGCATTGTACCATTGTTTAGGGGGTTGCGGGTTCGCGACCCACATCTTGCGCACTGCCTCGAGTTACTGTGACAGCAGTGTTTAACAGCCCATGGTGGTAGAGCCTCTAATGCCCGAAGGAGGAGAAGTGTACTGTTGTGGGATTAGTCAGCTGCCCTGTTGGTTTGTAGAGCACTATACTAGCGTTTAGGGGGTCCTGGGTTCGAACCCCACACCAGGCGCACTTTACCCTTGATTTGATTCAACTGGTACACATTTATGATCAACCAATATTTTGATATACAGAGCTCATGAGAAATCAACAGAATATCCACAATATGATACTTATCATGGCCTATTTATCTCCTGTTTTATCCTTTACATGTATATTTATATGCTGATTGCCTAGTAAGAGAGTTATAAATACCATTTATACATCTTGGGGATGACTCGGACAGGGATTAAATCCATGACTTCCAGCACTAAAACCAGACAACTACCTTATGAGTGATAGTGTTCTAACACATTGAGGCCTGTTCATTTGTAGTTTACACTGTAGTACTCTGATGACATATTTAGGATATTGTAACTAAATATGAATAGATATCAAACAAAAAAATCACACACAGAAAGATCATTATGTCTGTAATGGTTCTACTAATTTTCAGCACAAAATACAGCCACTTGATTGAAATCAAGCCAATTACATAACACCGCGCAGATATAAAAAGTCGCAGATTAATTGAATTGGTCATTACCGATTGTGACAGCCGTTTGCCTGGATAACGGCTTGGCATCTACTTCTCATTTACATAATGAATTTACAAATTCAATTCTGGGAAATATTTCACACTTCCGGTAATATCATTTGGGGCCTGTTCTGCAGTGGATTAACTCATCGTGGACAGGATATGGAAAGATTTTACTGGCAAACATTACACAGTCAAATTTCTATGTGATATATTCATATTTAATTGCCATGGGCGGATCCAGTATTTGGTCTTAGCGCGGGGGGGGGGGGTGTAACTTTTTGGTCATCTTTTAATTTTGCTCAAGCCTTATAAAACGGTAATGACTGTGTTTTATTCTTTGTTTTTAAGATACCGAACATTAAAACCAATTCAGAAGTACTATATTGAATAAAACGCATAAGCAGCGGTGGAGCCATCTCTTTATATTTTCGTATTTATACTCGGACCATACATATAACTTTTCTAAGCCTGGGGAATTTTAGGGGGGATGCGTGCCCTTGGATCCGCTAGTGATTGCAGTCATAAAAATGTTATCGCAATACTTATAACTTTTATTAAGTCCAGTTCTTATTTGTTCATTTCTAATATGTAGCTTCAGCGTTCTTAATTGTCATTCTTTTTGCAGCCATGATTGACAGACCATGTACTTCAGTCCAGATGAAATATGATCTACATTATATATGAGATTCCAGAATTGCACATTGTTAGTGCATAGAATGGTGTAATGGAACTACTGCTACTGTTTGAAACTAATATTCTTAGTAGAAACAGCAATGTTTGCAGCAATTGGAGTATTTCAGGACGGCAATCAGGGTAAGTTTTGAACATAAATGTTATCGAATATGAATATCGAATATGAATTGAATAAATTCAATAATGCATAATTCATTTGGTTTATGCCATGCTTAAAGTGCTTAGCTACACAGCATGTGTTTTCCATTTGCAATTTTGTAAGAAACTGAGAAATGTGATAAAAATCATGGTGAATAAAGTATACAAAGTATATTAATGTACATTTAAAACGCAAAATGTAAGATTTCTCAAATGACATGAACTTACTAGCGATGCAAGATAAGAACTTAACGTGAAACTGTTTAATTTTACACAATGGTGAACGCGATCTTGGTTTTCAATCAATGGGTATTTTCATATCAAAAATGATTTTTAAAACGGGCTAAAATGACCTTTAAAAGACAAATCACATGTACAAAATGTGTGTTTTTAAATGTACTGAGTGTAAATATGCATGTATTTGTGAAAATTACTTTAAACTTTGTATTTAGTCTCACTGCTGACAAAAGATTATTCCACGCTGAGAAGAGTTCCATTGGAGTGTTGACCATCTTTGAACCATGAAGACAAGGGCAGTTTGATCAGTAGTCACAGTGAAAACATCCTGGAGTGACTTATGTAAAAATGCTGTTAAAAAATGTATTTTCCAATCTGCCAGATGGAGTTTTCAAAACTGAAACAACAGTGTGGACACATTTTGGCAATTGTGATTGAATTATTGATGTCTTGTTTTTTGCCAGACAGAATGAAACTTGGTCAGCATGTTTGTCTCAATGACATATAGGCCAAGTTCGAGACTGGGTCATCTGGGGTAAATAACTAGGTCACTAGTAGTTTTACTTGATTTATATGAGACATGGTCAGAATGTTTGCCTCAATGAAATCTAGATCTAGTTTGAAACTGGGTTATGTGGGGTCAAAAACTAGGTCACTAGGTCAAATAATAGTAAACTTTGTTAACCTTCCAGTGGTCACATTTTTTATTTTATCTACACGAGACTTGGTCAAAATGTTTGCATTAATAAGATCTAGCTCAATATCGAAACTGGGTCATCTGAGGTCAAAAACTAGGTCCTTGTGGATTCTCGGTGGCTACATTTGCCACATAACACTTGATCAGAACGTTTGTCCTAAAATGCATGTCTAGTGTGGTACTGGGTCCTGTTGGGTCAAAAAGTAGATCACAAGGTCAAATCATTGAAAATCCTCTTCGACTCTCTTGAAGCCAACATGGGAATGTACTCAGGTGAGCGATGTAGGGCCACCATATCCCTCTTGTTTTTATCTTGCCTTCATTGAAATGAATACATTGTATGATAATAATTATGTAACTACCAATGTTGTAAGGAGAAATTTAAAGATATTAAAAAACATTGAGCAACATGATTTTTAAGATTTAACCAAAAAACCTTGAACAACAAGATTTTCAAGATGTAACCAAACTTCCTGGACATCATATTTTTGGTCATGTACTGATCTATGCAGTTTTGTTTGCAAATTGCTGTTCAATCTGGTTGACCAGACATAGTACATTTTCTCATAAAAGTGTGTCATGAAAGCATGGATGTAATGCTCTGTTAAAGGTATGGAACTTTTGTAATTTATGTCATAGTTATATTATTTGTGCAATAAGCATTGTCAAGTTAACATCTATTTATTAACATGGATAAAAATACATTAGTATAGATGAAGATGTCTGTTCTAGAAATGACCAGTGTATTGACAAATATATTTTGTTGCAACATTTTAAATCAAATATTTTCTCTTCTTCTTAATGAAACATAAAAAAATGAAGTATTATAGTTACAAATGCAATGAAATGTTGCTGTGAAATTTTGTCATACTGTAGTGACTAGGATTCAATGGTCGTGAGCCAAGCACAATTTTACTGGTTTTATCCAGAATATGAATTATTTTGTCCGTTCCCAATATTTATCCAAAGTTTGTTCATTTGTCATTTAAAATTTCATACATGTATTATGAAATTGATGATAATAATACGAAACATAATTTTTTGCAGGTTTTGCGTGGTAAAACTTCCTCATTTTTAGCTTGGCCAGAGAGCTTATGTCATGTCGAATTGTCTATTGTGTGTGCGTGTGTCTATGTATAACGGAATGTGTTAGAAAACGTTTTTTATTGGTCTATGATACACACATATAACTGCAGTTTTGGAAGAAAAGTGGATCGATGTTGCTCACTTTAAGTTGCTGAGCATGTTTATACAACACATGAATTGTAGAGTTACACTTTTGACTCTTGATGACTGCTTCCTAGACAGCATTACTAAATATATAGTAGTTGAATTCAATAAGTTTTACAAAATAATGGTGTTAGTAGTACTTGCGCCTTGTATTTATACTCCCTCAAACAATGTTTATCAAAGTGAATACTAGAATCAACCTTGTCATTGGTTTGTCTGTCCAATATATAACATTATGTAGTTTGTGTAGATGTGCAAGACATAAACATCAGTGCATCCATCAAAATGTTTTAGTATTTTGTCCCTTTGACCCTACGTCTTCTTTTAGAACATAATTATGTAATAACATTGTGGTTTATGTTTAAAATAACAAATCAAATAAAACAATCTTTCAAATATATTAGATAGCAAGAAAAATGAGGGAGATGCACATGGGGAATATTTTCTGGAGACGCTCCTAATACACGGTAGCGTATGAGTACATATGAAGTATGAAATTATAACAAAAACTTCTCTGATATTTAAGGTATTGAATATATATGTAACTTGGAGATAACCACTGTAAATTATAACAAAAATTCTCTGATACATAAGGTATTGAGAATATATATTTAGCCCGGGAATAGCAACAGTAAGTTATAACAAAAACTAGTCTAGCCACCCATTCAGAGATGATCAAGCCGATAGTCTTCCAACGCTTTCAGCGCTTAGGTTAAAACATGCAATAGAGTAGCTGCAGCTATTATTTAACGATTTGCTACAGTATTCAGTGTGCGGTAAATAATGGTCAGAATCCGATTACGGAATATTGTTTCAACTCGTCTGCCGAGCGCGTCAAGGTACAAGATATTTCCTTTGTTGTCTATAAATAGTAACTTCTGCGAGCGGGCAATTTTTATGAATGAAAGCGGGAATTGTTTGTGAATGAATTGTATCGACGATATACTTAGTAACATCGGCTGTTAACAAATATGGAGTCACAACCCGAATGGAGCACTTGGTTCCGATAGAAAATAGTCCTCCCTCAATTCATCGATTTCTCTTTTTATGTATCGAAAAGTAGTTGTTACCAAAGTAATTTTAACCAAAAACAATTAAACAATAATTCAACAATAATTCTTGAACCAGATATTTCACTTTAATATAAAATTCTCATGATGGATTCGGAATCGAAGATCTATTTTACCTTCCGAACAATTTGCAAATTTATCAAAGACGAAGGAAAGTAGTACGGCGGTTAGTGATATCACGATCAATTCGACATGTTGATTGGTCGTATTGGTCGTATGCAAATCATGCGCAGTGATACATAGAGTGGTATCAAATGTGTCTAACTCTGCGACGACTGTTTCCAAATTTACGGTTACTAGACATTGGACTAACGCCCCAGTCTAATCAAAGCACAAAAGTGCTGGGGGACGGTACCACTCGTCTCTGTAGCCAAGCTGGAAACTCGTTGCATACAAGTTTCCATTTTGTAACTAGACAGTTTTATACTATCAAAGTATGTGTAAATATGTCAGATGGTTTGCATGGAATTTGGAATAAAACAAAAACATAAGACAGAAATGCGAAAAAGAATAAAATTTGAGTAAAATCAGTATGCCCAGGCATAAAATTATGATAACACTAGCTTGCCATAGGTTATGAGTTATCTTGTTGTAGTGGGGTATTTTCCAATTAATTTTCCAAGCACAGAGTGAGATGTTCATAGAAAGATGACACCGATAATTTTCGTAGTCGTGCACAACGAGACCATATCTACGATCAATAAGAATAAAGAACAACAACAACAGTTATCACTTGGCATCGATTTATATATGTCCTTTAAACGCAGTCTGAACCCACGTACACTCTTCTTTGTGCGAATCGTTATGCAAATGTGGCGAATCGTTATTCAACTGTGACGAATCGTTATTCAACTGTGGCGAATCGTTATTGTGGCGAATCGTTATATTACCCGGTAGGGTACCCGTCTGATTGCATTTCTGTCACGCAGTTTCACCAACCGGCGAAAAGTAAGAATCCGTACTAAGCGAAAACAGTCCACTCTCTTAAAATATGCACTTTACAAAATGAATTAATAAGGAATAAAAAAAGATATGCATTTAGTAAGTACTTCATGAATGAAGTAGAAGAATAAACCATCTTTAAAAGCTATAAAAGAGACAAACATTTTGCGTTCATTAAATTTTATTATGAGCACACCCAAAACTGTAAACAAACTCGTGTGTATTAATGCATTGATTTAAAACCCATCTGAACTCCACAGAAACCATTAATTAGTTCACAAACCACTTTAGCAGGTCATCTTTTCAACATTTTATTTTATTGAAACGTTTATGATATTATTTCGTTCGGTGAACTATGGAACTACTTCGTTGCGGAGTACTTAGGATGTGGACTTGTTACCGGCTTTCAGCCTTTTTACTGTTTTGAAAACGGGAACCAATTGGTGTATCCCTCTCAAATTGCCATACTACTATAGACGGTACCTGAGCGGTACCGTCCAAAAATGGAAATATGGTGTTAAAACAATCATACAAAGCTTACGTTTTGTACCGGACTATCCACTTGTCACTAACAAAGCTTTGTGAAAGTCAGACATTTTCTTAAACCCACAGAACGATTTATGACATGATATCTTCGATATTGATATTATAAACATTGAGTTGTTACACACGTGGACACGATATTTTGTATTTTGTTTCCAAAATCTTTGCATTTAAGAAATGAAGCATGTCCATATTGTGTTGAACTGGATTCTCCATTATAATATCGTGTGTGTCTATGCGATTAATGATTAAAGTATTATTTTATTATTTTTACCAACAGCGTCCAATGGAAATGCATTCGTTTTTGGATTTATTGGAAGCTTTTCGTCATTTTCCGGAAGCCATGTACACTTACTGATAGCATCAACAACGAAAACTACTACGAATGTACAAATTATCGTACCTTTCCTAAATTTTGACGAAAAAAGAAGTTTTAATAATACAGTTAATATTGCGTTGAATGCAACTATTCTGCAGTATGGGGGAACGTCTAAACAATTCAAAGCTATTGAAGTGTACTCCGACTCTAATATTTCATTGTCGGCTACGGTAGTTTATAGCCAGTATTCTGAAGGATTTTTGGTTCTACCTACTTCCGCCCTAGGAACGCGATATGTTGCTGCTTCGTATGTCCCATTTTCTTCCTCCAATAATGAAATATTAGTAATTGGAACAGAACGCAACACGGATATACAAATCAACTACACATTAGATGGTAAAGTCGTATCAATCTCTACACAAATACAGCCGTATGAAACGTACCAACTATCTGTCCACAATGATTTAAGTGGTGCTGTGATAACAAGTAACAAGCCGATAGCAGTAATATCGGGATCAGCTCTCAGTAAAATACCGGTAAATACTGGCGTCTATGAATATCTGGTTGAACAACTGGTACCAACTAAATACTGGGGACACAAATACATTGTTCCACCAATATATCCACACAATTTCTTCGCCTTGAAGCTGTTCGCTGACGAAGACGGTACAGAGGTACATTATTACAATTCCTCGAGACACGCGGCAGAATACATACACCGAGGATCAGTGTTGGAAATGATATTCGGTTCGGGTCCTGTCGTGATTGTGTCAAACAAACCAATAAATGTCGTTCAATACAATCTCGGCAATGAAAATTTATACGATGACCCATTTATGACTACTGCACAAAGTATGTCACAGTTGTTGGACTCGTATACATTTGTCACTCCTGCCGACTATAGTTTTATAACAACGATTGTTATAACCATAGACAAAACGAAAGTTTCCGGACTAAGACTGAATGGAAATCCTCTGACAACTTTAAATCACACCATGGTAGCAGTTCCAGATCCATTGAATAGTTATGTGACAATATTTGCCAACGTTTCCTATGGTACGTTCTACGATGTTCGTCACGTTGACAGGGATGTATACTTTGGGCTCAGTCTGTATGGGGGTTTTAGTACCACAGCAGCATATGGATATCCTTTGGGATTTACTTTAAGTAAGTGTATTTATTATACATTAAATGCATTTCTTAGAACAAAGATTATATATTTATTTATTTTACACTGAAAAGTTTACTAAAAAACAAACAGAATTGAAAAAATATAATTGTTAAGTACCAATATTCATTCCTACTTATTGCCAATAATAAGATTCGTAGTTTTCTTCTTTATTCATTAGGCTGTATAAAGCGACGTTGAGAACATTATTTAATAACTGTAAATTTATTACATATAATAGTCAGCCATAAACGACACTTATTTTGTAAAGTTTCGCACAGATTGTAATACGGATCAAACTAGCAGTTCAACAGCAACAACAAGTCAACCTTTAACTGTTGGATACACGACGAATGTTCACCATGGAAATCCTGGGACGCAGCAGCCGTACGGAGGTAAGGCGTTTCTTTTGTCAGTTGACACGCACATCATAACATGTAACATGATGAAATAAAAGTGGACAATTATTGCAAATCAATTTCTCTACCGATGATATTAAGATGTTTATCACCTCATGTAAGTGATAAAATAAAACAGTAAACATATCTTGAAGCGTAAAACTCTCAAATTTGATCTTGCCTGTGAAACAGTCACAGTGGCCGGTTTTGTTAAAAGTAAAACACACTAAGTAAACCTAATAGATCGAAAATATGTTGTGTTCGATTTAAATAAAAATTGGGACATATTATGTCTCCCCAAATGAGTTAATTGCGTACAACGTAACCCGAGTGGCGTCAGAGAGTAAGGTAAGTTTTTTTGCATCAGGTTTAGAATTATTTGTAGCATTGGATCTGATCATTACTGGGTGTGGAAAAGTTCCTTCCTAAAAGTTTAGTGTTACGGTAGTAACCCAATACATGCATACACGGACCATGGTTTATATGTCCGTGATGCATATGACATGCATACACCGTTGTCATAAACCATGGTTTATATGTCCGTGATGCATATGACCAAATAATATAATACAATAATAAAGAATGCTCTGGCTGTTCTGACCAACATTAGTGTTTGAATAATCTTCTCTACATTTTAAGTTTTTATTCGCTCGGCTTAGTATTATTTGATGTCTAAGACTAATTGTACGAATGTCTGCTCCTTCTGATGGTGGCATATTACTGCCACCAGTTAGCATGATAGCGTTCGCGAATTGTTTCGTGTTAACCACTTAATTATTACGATAATTATCTAGCTATCTAGTTAATATTCGTGATAAATGTTCGGTAAGATAAATATCATACAACTAGAAACAGGCTTGAGAGTGCCCAGAACTGCCACCTCTTGCCTTTTTATGATGTATTACACTAGATTTAAGTGGCAACACGAATCTTATCTAGTTGATCACTTATTAATATGTTACTTAATAACTCAAATTCGCGAATTTCACTTAAGATTCGTGTTACCACTTATTTATGTTTGGCTTCTAGATGTAAGTGGTAACACGAATCTTATCTAGATGACCATTTATTATGTTACTTAATAACTCAAATTCGCGAATTTGGTAACACAAATCTTATCTAGATGACCATTTATTATGTTACTTAATAACTCAAATTCGCGAATTTGGTAACACGAATCTTATCTAGATGACCATTTATTATGTTACTTAATAACTCAAATTCGCGAATTTGGTAACACAAATCTTATCTAGATGACCATTTATTATGTTACTTAATAACTCAAATTCGCGAATTTGGTAACACGAATCTTATCTAGATGACCATTTATTATGTTACTTAATAACTCAAATTCGCGAATTTGGTAACACAAATCTTATCTAGATAACCATTTATTATGTTACTTAATAACTCAAATTCGCGAATTTGGTAACACAAATCTTATCTAGATAACCATTTATTATGTTACTTAATAACTCAAATTCGCGAACTTCACTTAAGATTCGTGTTACCACTTATTTATGTTTGGCTTCTAGATGTAAGTGGTATCACGAATCTTATCTAGATGACCATTTATTATGTTTTTTAATAACTCAAATTCGCGAATTTCAGATTTGTGTTACCACTTACATCTAGAAGCCAAACATAAATAAGTGGTAACACGAATCTTAAGTGAAATTCGCGAATTTGAGTTATTAAGTAACATAATAAATGGTCATCTAGATAAGATTCGTGATACCACTTAAATCTAGTGTAATACATCATAAAAAGGCAAGAGGTGGCAGTTCTGGGCACTCTCAAGCCTGTTTCTAGTTGTATGATATTTATCTTACCGAAAATTTATCACGAATATTAACTAGATAGCTAGATCATTATCGTAATAATTAAGTGGATAACACGAAACAATTCGCGCACGCTATCATGCTAACTGGTGGCAGTAATATGCCACCATACCTTCGTGATGTGCTACCTGACTTCATTGAAAAACTGTTTTATGTATATAGAGCTATAACACTAACACAATGCTTTAGGAAATGGGACTTGGTGCTTCAAGTGTGAGGATATGTATTCGCTGGCGAATTGTGATATTGTCACTCGGTGTTCTTCGGACAGTCAAGTAAACTCTTTGCATATATGTGTTCCTCTTATGTCAAATATTCGTAAAAATGTTGTATATTCTGCAGCGGGATGATGATATTACAATTTTTCGAGAGAACAAGCAATAGAATAGCTAGCAAATATTACTTTGTCATTTCTTCTGGAAACATGTAACGCTCGATTTAATTTATCCTGTGGTTTATCATGCAGAAGTTATTGGAGCTAAACAAATCACGGGACGAAATTATAAATGGTATTTAATCAGGAGAATAATATCGTTGATGACATTGATGTTGTTTGTTTGGAGTTAAAGATGAGATTTGTTTTTGATGGCGGTGATGGTAGTTAAGATAACATTTGCAGTGGACTAATTTTGGTCGTGTTGATTACAACTATAATCCAAACGTGATAAACTGACGTTTAGCAGATCATATTTTCTTGTAAATAATTGTTGTGCTTGTGTATAAGGGAGCTTCAAATTCGTGCAATATGCTATATAAGACGTCCATAAGACGATGGCACGGTTACTGTATTGTAATATAATGTGCTCACGCTAATATTTATTTAAACACGATATTTTGACATGTCTTCAATCATGAACGTACTAAAGTATCCTGTGCAATATATTGAGTTTGTATATTATGTGTTCATCCATACTTTGTTCATAGTTAAAATGTTCTATAAATTTATAAAGAATAAACAATAGGATTTACAGAAGAAAAACAACAACAAATCGCAATTAACTTTTTCTAGATGTGTGTCAACTTTTCATTATAAAAGTCTCCGGCAGCTCTTGTAACCGTTTTTAACAACTGATTTAATAATTCTCCATGAAGACGAACGTGTAATTGTTACCTTACAATAAAGCTGGGGATGATTGTGTCATAATACAATTTGTTTGTAAGACTGTTGTATTTTAGAGATGTTATGTTCAAAGATACAAACAAAATCAATCCACATATGTGTACAGATCTGGATGTATGGAACAAGATGTACGTATGCGTTTACAAACTGAACATCGATGTTTATAGAACAGTAGAAAAAATAATATAAAATGACCCTGAACACATCGTATTAGCAAATATTGTAAAGAAACAGAAGATGAAATTATTTGGTCCCAGATACGTGTTAACTATGTACATGTATATGACCAGACGTACGTGCAACCTCAGCAAAGGGCACATGTGCAGCACAGGCAACGTATAATTAGGCAGTCCCTGAGGTATTTGGCCCAAATAACATATCTGGGTGAAATTGAGTTATTAACATTTCTGAATGCAGGGATATCTGTAGGAATAGATCTACCAAACTTTCAGAGTTTCACAAATTTAATACAGCAAAGATGTTTTCAGATATAATAATATTTTACAAATAAATGTATATTATTCTTTTCCCTAAGAAAAAGGGCCGTCTCAATGTTTACTGATAATTGTTTTGCTTCTGCTCGCTGCTGAATCATAAATCGTTTACAGAAATGTTTAATTAGCTGTTGCAATTAATGTGAAAACATGACGTCATAATGTGAAACATGACGTCATCTTTATTGCGTTTTTCTTAGCAACGACGCTCAGTGCATTTGGAGACTCATATTATAGATTTACAAGTTGTTAGTAGTAGGTACCCCCGAAACAATATTTATAAATTGTAAACCATGTCAATATATATTATGTAAATTATAAGTGGTCTACATTTCGTTTGACAATAAAACTCACACCATGTGTATAATATTACAAAGGTGTAGAAAATAACGATGTAATTTCATATTTGATTTTAATCATTGTATCTGTAATTGTTTTAAAGACGTGTATGACTGGAAACCACAACGCTGTATGTCATGAATGTTGTGATGGTCAGTTCTGTAACACACATGGTTGTGGAGATGCAGGTAATGTTAGTGTATACCAGTGTATACATTATATTATATGTACACATGGACAATCAATTTCCATACACTTGCTTGCTGTTTCGGCTACGTTTCCCTAAGTGACGTTAAATACAAACTAATGTGCCTATATATATCACACTCAGTTTGCTTTTTCTAAATTGCGCCATTTTGCCATTGAAAACACCATTAAGATGTCCATCTTGTAAGCCCTTTAGCGGCTTCTCTTCAGCTGTTCTGTCCTATGATAAGTCATCTAGTCCATATTTGACTGGCTTTATCTGGGTGATGGTAGGATAAATGTTGAATGCCCCCATAAACCAGGTTTAAACCCCCAGCTGTATTTTGCCACTGACCGTTCCATCATTTATGATTATATATCCCATTTACTTTCCGATTGAAACTAAGATAATATTATAGACTTACATTAATTGCTCCGTACTGAGATTTCTTATTCATAAAATACATTCTCTAGAACATGTCTGGTTATATATATTTTCTATTGTGTAAAATTAAGACACTATAAGATTACTTCTTGCTGCTTATCTTATTTATCTTATATCTTATACACGAATACCAGCGTTCTGCTCACTGCATGCTTGCAGTCCATGTTTAATATTGTATGTGTAACATGTATATGTATTTCATGGCCATCTCATGTTTATCTTTATTTTGTTGGTCAAAGGCACTGTATATGCAGATTGTACCAGTAAACATTCAGTATAGTTTACACACGTGTACGTATAATATATATATATTTTATGTATTCTTGTGGATTTGCAGTGGCTGTAAACTTTGTATGTGGAACTTCCTGCATAACGTCTTTATTTATTTTTACAGACATTCAGCTTTTACCATTATGTATGCATTACTTTAATGATTTTAAACTGTAAAGTCGTCAACTAATCATAAATTATTTTCATTACGACAGGTCTTGATAATTTTCAAGAGAGAGGACCACTTTGCTTTGACTGTGCTTATCAAAGCGACAGACAGCCCTGTACTGCAGTACAAATGTGTGGCACAAACCAGGTATTTGCTAGATTGCGTGATTTGATGCATGATTTTAGAATTAGTGTATGTCAATTAAAGGAACCTCTCTTCGGTTGAGCATTCAAACACAAGGTATAATGCTTAATTGAATATATTTTAACAGGCTATGGAATGATAACAATACATATACTTAGTTACAAGGATGGCATGTTGTCAAACTGGTCAAAACCTTTCCTAGAAATTAATGAAATACCGACAATTCCTATGATGTTGGCACAATTCGAGGAGAACGTAGCCACGGGAACATGTTGCTTATAAACAATATCGCAGTATTTTTTTGTATTTTATTCTGTTATACGATGCGTATAGCTTTAGTGAACACAACACTATAGGATGCTGTCTCCATTTCTATTATTTAATGATATTATACTTCCGGATAGTTATTGAACACATTTTACCACGTATGTAAGTATTGTCTCCTTTTAGGTTTGTTCCATAGTAACACACAAGTGGGGAAACGGTTTAAGCCACATCAAGGAATGTGTAGATAAACTGGTAAATATACATATCAATGTCTAATGTAAATGTGTAAAATGATATAAGCGTCGGTGAGACAAAACAAAAGGTTCGTGTTCATCCGGTATCGCATCTGACCAGGTTTCAAGTAAATCAGGTAGGAAATATGACCCTTTTTATTCTAAAAGTTGAGCTGATGGCATTGGTGTTGACACCACATATGAACTAGGTTGTTCTATGATTTGACTCAATGACTTGGATTTTAACTCCATATACGTTATTATACATATCTATAGTTTCGAACTTGCCCTAGATAACGTTAAGAAAAACATTCTGAAGATGTTCCATGCAGATTTAAGTTGAAAATATCGCCTTTAAGGCACTTATAGGATTTTGACAAGCTACGATGCTATGATGAAGTTCTTTGACCCCACAAACAAGAGTTTCTTAATTGACTCGCAGTTATTTCAGTCAGGTGTCATACAGATCAGGAGTAAAGCCTTGCGTTCAGTTACAGCTAACGCAAGCCGATCGAAGTTCGCGTCACAAATAAGTTTATTGAACGCCTCGTTTTTCTTCTGGTTCCCTGCCTCAAAAACAGTAAAAACAGGGAACCAGCATAGCATTCATTTTGCAATTTGGTTCCCTGTGTGCAGTCATTGTGATACGGTGGGCCAGGGATACAAAACAAAACCTGAGTGACTGTTAGCCGTAACTGAACGCAGTGATAGGCTCAAATATTCGCGTGCTACCTCCGAGTTGCGATAGCGAGTGATATGAAACGTGTTTCGCTAACACGCCGGTCAATAGCAATACTCGCCCACTGTTTCGCAACGTTTTGGAACGATAGCCGTAACTGAACGCAAGGCACGAGAGTGTCACGAGTTCTCCCCCTTGCGACAATCTCCTGTTATGAGAAGTGCTATCGAGGTTTATATATTACATGTATATGATCTAGTTTTGATCCCATAGTTACAGCCCAGTTTTAATCTTATCTTTAAATTTATAAAGACACAGACAAACTTCTGGCCTGGTTTCACGAAGTTCATGTAGAACATGTTTAAGATTGTGTCGAATTGTGACATCTATAGCGTTCATAAACCAATAGTAACGTGAACAAGCACATGTGTATATATAGTTCGGATAACAATGCATGACTACTATAAACAAATAACTTTATCCACTCGTGACGTATATGGATGTCACAACCTTGTGGTTTGACCATTAGTTTTGCTAAGTGATACGATACGCGTGTTCAAAGCCCCCATCCCAGGGGAACCTTTTAAATAATATATTTGTCAAATTATTGATATATTTCTAAAATTTATTTCAACTGTAATATATTGTTATATAGATTACTTCTAAAGAACAGAACATTACATTCGCAGTCAATGGGTGAAATAGAATAGTCACACCCGCTAACTGACTGCGTTAGTCCACTAATATTACTGGGCCTACATTTCAGGTTTGTGACTCACGGGCAGGTAGAAGTGTCCATGAACTTCAATCAAGAAGTGCGCCATTATGTTCGCATTGTTGCAGCACAGACTTCTGTAATGACAATTGCACGTCAATAAACATTCCATCCATTATAGGTAAGGATTGAAATTGTATATATTAAACTATTAAATGAAATGGAAACTGAAGGGAATATCAAAGCGGCTATCACGTTCAATATGTTTGTCACTCAGTATATTCATGTCAACATCTCAAATGAACAAACTCCGTTTGCATATCTGTGTTGTGTATAAACCAATCAAATCCTACGTTAACCACCAAGGCAATTTCTCTTCAACTGAACGTTTGTAACCTTGACGCGGATTAGTTAACCTTTCGATATTTGTGCGTTACCTTACCGAATTCCACTGAACTACGGTGAATTTACCGAAGTCCATTTTGGATCAGGGGTGACCAGCAATCGTAACATCTCGGCATTTTATCTGGGACCAATATATACATATACGTATATATTGTTGCACAACAAATCTTAACTTTCAAATTGCGCTCTTTTTCGGCGCAGCCGTACTTACATGGATTTGCTAGGCAATTTCTCTTCAACCGAACAACGTTTGTAACCTTGACGCGGATTGGTCAACACTCTGGATAAAGGTTACGTTAGTTACCGAAATACACTCAATTTCGGTGAATTTACCGAAATCCACTGAATTTCTGTGAATTTACCGAAATCCATTTTGGATCTGGAGTGAACAGCAAGCGTAACATCTCGGCATTTTTTTTATTTTGCACAACAAATCTTAACCTTCAAATTGCGCCGACCATCTTTTTCGGCGCAGCCGTACTAACATGGCTTTGCTATTTGCATATCAGTGTTTTGTAAACCAATCTAATCTTACGTTAAGCACCAAGACAATTTCTATTTTACTGAAAGATATTTGTAATATTGACGCAGATTGGTTGACATTGTGTATAGTGTATTTCATGATCTATCCAGTAAGTAGTGTTGTTAGTCATTAGCCTGGAGTACATGCCCTTACCATTACATTTTTCGGTGTGCAGAGTACGCTGAGTACCAGACTAATTAGTCATCACCAGGGGGAATTGTCCGGTGTTGGATTTAAGAAGACTTTCTTGGTGTAATGTACCAGTCGCGATCATTTAAACCGTTTTAATCAGATACATCGTTATATAACAAGTTTATTAACATGAATGTGTGAGTTCACGAGTTATGCATTAAGTAATATTGATGAACTATATTGAAACAAACTATACTGTGTCTATGCCTAATCACACTACGCTTGTCTCGGAGTTTCTGTAGTATAGCGTAATTGAATGACCGGCAGTCGTAACATTTAGGCATTTGTTTATGTTGTACATGTACAACAAATTTTAACCAACAGATTGCAACAAATTTGCATATTTCAAGTTGCGCCGACCATCTTTTTTAAAGAGATTTCTTGTTTCAAGATATTTCTTGTTTAAATGTACACCAATAGATACTTCAACCATTCTTTATGTACGTTTGTACTGGATTGGCATCGAGTAACAGCATGGGTTCCATTTAGATATTTACAGTCTTACCTTTCTTATATGATCTTCTCTTATATTAATAAACAGGCTTGGAATAAACAAATGTGTATGTCACTAATCGTACAGCTGACAATATTATATCTTACTTAATCCAGTTCATTGTGAACCATTGGAACAAATGAACATTTTTTAGCCACAGTCTTTGAATATACATGTACATGTTTATGTTTTCAGGCTAAAGAATGTGTCTGTCTATCGACAAAGAAAACAACTTCTTAATGACAAATAACATTGATTTTAGCAAATTAAAATGTTTGATTTACTTAATCCTATTCTGATTTTGTGGTGATTAGTGCATAGCTGTTGAATATCATATTTCAAAAATCGCGTGGATATTTTCCATTAAGTTGTACATTGATTGATGAGCGAGCTGTTGGGCTTCTGGTGATGAATTGTATTAAAATTGATTTGTAATTCATGTCCAAATTATCTGAATAAATAATGGTAATAGTTTTGTTTGCGTTCATATTCCCTGTACAATACATTGGTTGACAGTACGAAGTGCCCGCCAACAGAGCGTTTTATTGTTTGTGATGTAATCAAAATTTGTGCCGACTTATTTTATATTAGTCAGTGCAGGCAAAAGTTACAGAGGGGACACGGCCGTGTGTACACAATGCATATATACAATGTGTGTAAATATATATATAGGAAGCACACAAGGACATAGTGTGACTTGGCCCTTGCGTGCCACATGACGTCTTGATAAGGTGCCATGATATTTGAAAAATGTGAATGCAGGCAAGTGTTACACATTGGAAACGGCTGTGTATACACCACATATAGTTATGCAAAACAGCCGTGACATTTAAATTAAAAGCTGACATTGATCCTTGAGCTATCGACTCTTGTGCTTGACACGTAGACTTGATGGTGTTGACATTTGTGCCAAGTGTTTGAACAACGGACCTTGCACACGCATGTTACAGAGCGGACATGAAAATTCAGACCGACGGACGGATGAATCAAGCGGTCCCGTAGTCCCCAAATAAAAAGCATTCTCAATTGGGTTATTCTACAGAAATGCTTTTGTGTGCAGTGAGACAATATGGTACATAAACTCGTAGTATAGTGTTGCTTGCCTGATGCTAACAAAACAATGAAGAAAGGACACAAAAGATATACACATTTATTATGAATAAACATGGACAGCAAATATCAGTTAACAATCGCATACTACGCAAATAATGAACATAATGTATAATAATACGCTCCATATGTGCTGCACTGCAACTAAGACAGCTATGTTACTATCCTTTTTATACATGAAGAAAAAGAGCAACAAAACGGGTGAAAAAAGTAATTACAGACTTTCAGTGGATAGCCATTTATACGAACAAATTATGAAACAAAATTATAAAAATATAACAGAAACAGCATTATAAATGCGAAAAAAATGCACATAGATGTACCAACACAACAGGAGTGACCGTTATTGATTTTGCAAATAAAATGTAAACAAGAGATGTAAGTAAATTCAACTTCTTTGTCATCAACCAGTATGCTTAACCCTTCTGTGTAAATTTGCTATGCTAAACTTGATCTCTTTACATATTGTGATATAGTTATTTTGCAAATTTCCCAGGCCTTTAATTTATAAATCTCTCATTTATTTAGAAAAAAGATACGATCGATAATTGAAAATTGATCCTAATTTGATCTTAATCAGTTTCAGTCTAATAATAAATTAATTTCTCAACAAAAAGGTAAAGATTTAATTGTTTTCATAATGATGAGTGGAAGAATTTAAGGCATTTCTGTTTTCACTTACAATAAACACTAAATAAAGTATTCAGTTGCTATAAGAAAATGACAATTTTTTTATAAACTTGATCTAGATCAGTTGATTCTTCGTGAACACCGGACCTGACGTTAGAATATAACAACAAAACCTGTCTATAAAAGTTGCATATAAATTACACAACATGAAAAACTTAAATCTAGATTTTCCAAGTTCAAAAATGGGGACAATTCTGTCAATATCATGGTTAGAGTTATGGGGCTTGATCCTCTGATCTGGTATACAACCCGAAACACTCATGCGAAGCTGCAGGTGATTAACCATCATAGTTGCAGATACATCGCATTTAATGAAAACTTTGACCTGGATTTTCGAAGTACAAAAATGGGGAACATTCTGTTAAAGTGGGGAACAGAGTTATAGAACATAGTTCCACAGCTTCTTCTTATGACCCTGAACACGTGTGTAAACATTTAATCCAATACTACCAGTAGTTGCAAAGATAATTATTTCACTTAACAAAAAACTTAAACCAAGTGGACGCCGAAACAACACAAACATCAAGGCGAGTACAATAGCTCCCTTTTCTATGAATAGTCGAGGTAAAATTCCCACATATATATTCCAATCAATGCTGAAAGTCAAACGTGTTTTTTTAAACATACCATCAATGCACATACATATTGATATCAGGGTAGGTTATTAATTTTTAGTTTGGAGATAATGAATCATTCTGAATTTAAAAGGAGAAGTTGTCAGTTACTTGCAGAGGAGCAGGCTAGTACTGGTTGGTAACCCAGGAGCACTGGTTAGGTCAAATATGACAGCAATACTGTTGAGAAATGGTGTACAATCCAATACAAACAAACTAACAAAACAATAATAAATAACACATTAAAATATTATTATACCAGTTATCACCATAATATCTTTCTGGTACACAATACAATTTGTAAGAAGGCACTTCTGTAAGCGGGTCTATAAAAACACATGAACACCTCTCAAGCATTTATTAACCTGTTTAATACATGTTTGTTAATTCTGTTTGACCACCATTATTTGTCCCAATTTTTTCACATGCATTTTGTATCACTACTGAAACAAAGAAACTATAACTTGATGCCTAGATTAAGCAATCACGATTACAAGAAATATGCAAATAATGGATATTAGATTCTTAGGCAAATTTTAGCTTTTTCTTCAGTTCACATTTATGTGTTAAATACATTTACACGATCAGTATACAGGCAAAGCATACAGAATTTATAAATATTTCATGCATTTGGTTTAGTAGACAGAAATGGTGTCATAGCACACATTAATTATTATTAGTAACAAAATCCTATAGTTACTGATAATTGTCCTGGGGTGTTAGATAAAATACTGGCAACAGTCTTCTTTTTTTAGTTGCTATAAGTAGTAACATATGTTGTTAAATCCACTCCATGTTATTATGGTAGATTTCACAAGAAATACATAAAAAATGTTTCCTTTCAGAAAAGTTTAGGATTCATCAATGAAAGAGATCAATCAAGCAATATAAGTTTAACAATAACCCATTTGTTTAATACTGTAAAATTAAATAAAAAAATAAATAACAAATTAAATAACAATAATGCAACAAACAAGAACAATATAAGTGAATGTATTTACCATTATTATCAGTGCAATGAGAAGGGCATGATGCTGGCATGACCTTTTAGCTCAAGCGAGCCTCTGATTTTTCAAGGAAATAAACATAAGATGTTGAATAATGTTTCTCAAATTTAAATATGTTCAAATATATATTCAAATATATATTTACAACACACCTTAAAACGACTGTCCATTTTTACTGTACATTAGTGTGTACTACAAATTATACAATGCTGAATTATCTCGTGAAAAACAAGGTAAAAGGTAGTCCATCAGCACCTGATGCCTAAAGCTAGGGTGACACGTAAGACTAAAGTTTACACAACAAGCCAATTTAACAAAATAAAGACATAGTGGTAAGCAACAGGTAACATTCCAGCACATATACTCGACAATGAAAACCTTGAGGCACATAGAAAAATATGGAAAAATAGACAGTATGTCGCATACTGCTGTATATGACTGGATCAATAAATTTATATGTATGTAAAAAGAGTACAATTCTGTAGCTGCATGCATTTTGATACCATGCACATACACTCTGTGTTATCTCCAAATATAAAACAACTTCTGAACTTTGGCTTTCTGAAAAATAATACAAGTTTTATAGTAGCATATAAATAGGTTATCTAATTGTCCTCAATAATACAAGTTTTATAGTAGCATATAAATAGGTTATCTAATTGGCCTCAATAATACAAGCATTAAGTAGCATATAAATAGGTTATCTAACTGTCCGCACTAATACAAGTATTATAGTAGCATATAAATAGGTTATCTAATTGGCCTCAATAATACAAGTATTATAGTAGCATATAAATAGGTTATCTAATTGGCCTCAATTATACAAGCATTATAGTAGCACATAAATAGGTTATCTAATTGTCCTCAATAATACAAGTATTATAGTAGCATATAAATAGGTTATCTAATTGTCCTCAATAATAAAAACAAATTTTAGCTTCTGTTCAGTAATTATTCGTACAGCTAATGAAATAAAATAGTTAATAAAATATCAGGTCACAAACAAACTCAAGTAATGAGGCAAATATTTGAGGTATCAATAGAGGAAACGTAACAGACTGACACATAACAGACTGACACATAACAGACTGACACATAACAGATGGACACATAACTGACACATAACTGACACATAACATACACATAACTGACAGACACAATTTAGCAGTTTCTACAAATTAACGTATTGTCTAATCCGAAAATTAACACAAAATGTGCAACACAAGAAAATACATGTACAGTAAACTCCCTGAATACCGGACCCCTTGCGGACCGGGCAAAAAGTCCGGTTTTCTGAGAGGTCCGGTTTTCAGGGGGTTTACTGAAATATTGAATATTGAATTTTTTCAGAAGCAGACAGCTTGAATGACTGTTTCAATTGAAACAAATAATGCAACCAATGTTTAAGTAAACATTTAAGTATTAAATTTCGGACTTTGCAGGCGTGATAGCAGAATAAATCTAACTTCAATTGCAAATTCAACAATCACACAAAACTTTAACGACTTAATCGTATTGGTTAAACCAATATGACCAATCGTAACGATCAAGTGAATGTTCACAGGACCCATAATTTGGCGTTAATTACATAATTAAAAAGAAAAGAAATATGCAAGCTGAGACATTTTGCAAGAGCCAAAACATTTTAGGGGCCGATAATTTGCACGATCAAACGATGCGCTAATTGTTAAGTCGTGGACACGGGAGCAACCACGGTTGTAATTAGTCATATAATAATACATACCAACAAGTGTTTTTCACGCCTGTATCAATTGCACGCGCGCCTGTAAACAATGTTTTCACAACACTTGTCCGAAACGTTCAATTAACAGTAAACAGATTGACACCCGATAAAAAAACAATCGCGTCCGGTATTCAGGGGTTAATTAACGCATCAATATTGATTATGGGCCCTTAAAAGCCGTCGGGAATCCGGAATTCAGAGAGTCCGGTATTCAGGAAGTGTTTTACGTTGAATTTATAAGAGAAAAAAACAGGACTTAACAAATCGTCCGATTTTCTGAGAATTCCGGTTTTCAGAGAGTCCGGTATTGAGGGAGTACACTGTAGTTACAATATCTCCATATTTTCTGACAAATTAAGAAATGCTTTAAGAGCAGCAATAAGTCATTTACCTGCATATTCCCTGAGTTGACAGTAAAACGTAAAAAGGCTCGTAGATGGCGGCGATATTGTGGATTTCTTACGAGAGTAAATGTGCCAATTATCTCATCATGCTGTTTCACTTGTATTGGTTCATCAAGCAAGAATAGATTTTGTTTCCAATGGGTCAATCTGAAAAGTAATACAAACAGTAGAGTATGTAATGAACATCAACTCCATATAAAGAGCTCATAATATTATACACATTAGTGATTACTGGTCTCAAAGCAACGGTTTTATTGTTCCATTAAGAATTAAAGTGATTGTTTACATCTGTCTATACTGACCAGATGTCAATGATCGGAATATTTTGTATGCTATTCCTCATGGTTATATCCTTTACAGTCCAATTTGACAACATAATTAGTACTATAGACTACAATTCATCGATACATAATATATCAGAAGTCATTTAAAATCTGACATAAAATTGTCGGCCAAGCATCTCCTAAACAAATTGATTATAATGGTGAACTATGAAATCTTGTCTTCGCCAATATAAAAGATCACCAAAACTAAACACCGCTATTAATTTCTCTAATGCCAAGTCGTAATCATAAACACCACTCAGCAGAGTGATCTCCCTTTACTGCAGGGCAAGTACAAATAAGGTTCTATAGATTCACAATGAGTAAATAATTGCATAGCAATAATCACAACTCACTCATGATCTGGCCCAGTGCTGAGAGAAACTTCAGTGCCATTGGGATTAGATGGAAAAAATCGCACTTCAAACCAAGCACAAAAACCGTGCATTAATGATACGCTAGGTTTGGTAATAGAAAACTTGAAATCTCTGTTAATCTCTTCAACATATTGCACAGTAACAGACTTCATATCTAGTTCAAATATCTGCTCTCCAGGACACAAACAGTCTTCTACTGGCAGAATATAGTCGTGGAGAGGCTTGTACAGAAGGTCTTCCTTGGCAACTGCTCTGCAAATACAGGATGTGTCGTATTATAGCCTCATTACCATCGCACATGCCATGATCTCAATCATTGTGGCTTATAGCTCTGATTAACAAGGCCATCACATTAAACATAAAAATACTTACAAGGTCATACATTTGGAATATACCACATTAAGTTATCTTATAAGTCAGAAGACTATATATATAGATGTCATAGTACGCTAATAATTTCTGTTGCACAACATACACAAGACACTATACATTTACATGATTTTAATGTAGTATCTACTTTTAAGAAATGTGAAAATGGGTTTATAGAATAAATCGCAATTGAATAGTATTATAATTGATATTTCCAGGCCACACAACTGTTATGGACATGGTGTGTCATTGTTTCCAGTAATGATATTTTCTATACATATTTAGAATGCGGTTTCAGGTAAATCATAAATGGAAAGATCTCTCCAGGTAAGTTAACTTTTGACCAAAAAGTTTCAGATATGTTAGAAACAAAGTGCAAGATTACTACATGACTTTTAAGAAGTTTCCGTCCAGTGAGGACAAAGATAATTGACAGTAAAACTACATTTATTTGCATAAGATATTATTGTTCACTATTTTCATCAGATCTTTATATTTGTGAAAATAAATGCTAAATATTTACCTTTTTATATTGAGTAATTTTTTATGACAAAACTGAAAGTACATTTGTAGAAACTCACAAAAATCTAACCTGGCAAAACAACCTGGTAACTTCGAATCACAAAATATATTTGCCACACGAGGATATTTGATTTTACAGTTTTTTATCTATTTATAAACCCTGAAAAAATGGTGGTTTTGATATCTCTCCCTAAACTCTTAAAATATTCGTCTAAAAAAAACAAATTTATCAGTCTCAAGAAGGCATAGGTTTCCGCACAAAAAACAACTTACTGTAAGTTCGTAAAATCAAATCCAAATTGTGTTTCCCAGAAACCGATCAATTTATTATACTTTTCATCAGCTGCACAAGGTACCAGAAATAGAGCAGCAGACGAAGGCCATACAACCCCATCTTTCTTCAAAAACTTATCCCTCATTGTAATTACTGACTCTATCATCATTTCAAACTGAAAGTGGAAGAGTCCAGGTTAGTCTAAGAGCCTGTCAATTGATCATTGCAACAAGAAATGATTCAATTATTCAAAGAAACAAATAACATAACAAACTATTGAATTCCAAATCAGACTCAGATATTTCTGGTGTTTGTATAATTTTAGAAGAACTGTGTAACGAGAACTGTAGCAAGTTTGTTGTCATTTTTGTGGCTTCAAACAAAGACAACAACAGTAGCTTAAAACAGATTTTTAAATAGAAAAGACTGGTTGCATACCTAGCATTGACTGGTTGCATGGCTAGCTTATACTGGTTGCATTACAAGCTTATACTGGTTGCATGGCCAGCTTATACTGGTTGCATTACAAGCTTATACTGGTTGCATGGCCAGCTTATACTGGTTGCATTACAAGCTTATACTGGTTGCATGGCCAGCTTATACTGGTTGCATGGCTAGCTTATACTGGTTGCATTACAAGCTTATACTTGTTGCATGGTTAGCTTAGACTGGTTGCATTACAAGCTTATACTTGTTGCATGGCTAGCTTATACTGGTTGCATTACAAGCTTATACTTGTTGCATGGCTAGCTTAGACTGGCTGCATTACCAAGTTCATGTTTTTCATCACCCACTAACTGGGACTTAGTAAAGATGAAAGTTGACTACCAATAGAACTGTTCCCATCCATTCTGATATGATGACATCAACTTCTTCATCTAATTCAATATCTTCAGCATAACCATGGAGAATTTGTATCTTATCAGACAAACCATTTTTTTCGACAACAGCTTCTGTGTGCTCAGCAATACCACTAGCTTCAACAGCATATACCTGAATAAATTATACATTATAACATAAAAAATAAATAACAGTGTGAGAGAGAGGTACTTATAACAGCAACATCATATTCTGAAAGCAATATCAAACCAGAATTTATGAAGATATAGAGGATCTTACATGAGTGTTCATGTTTTATTGAATTTATTAAACGAGTCGGTCAAAATGATATAATGCGAGGCTTTGCCGAGCATTATATCTTTTTTGCCGACAAGTTTAATAAATTCAATAAAATATGAACATGAATGCTAGATTCTATTTATCACATAACTTGTAAACGGGCTTAAAACAAAAGAAATCACACAGACTCATTTCTCTAGCTGCCCCTGCATTTTGTCTCTACTTTAGTGATTCGGTCGAAACAAAATAGTTCAAAAGATTTTCACAGAATAAAAACGACGATTAATACCGATAATTAAACAAAATGTAATTTCGAATGTTGAAACTTAACACAAAACAAATAATTAACAACATGATCGATAATTTACTGCAGTTCTAAGGAAAACATTGAAGAAGTTCAAAATTTAGTGCACACGCGCTGCTGTGACGACATGAAGCCGTGACGTCACCGAGTCCATTCTAAAGTAAAATCATTGACTGAACGTAAATCAACAGATCTACGTTGACACAGTTGAAAATATGTCACTGTGAGTCGCTGTCAATCATTCGTACTCGTTTTCTCGGAGGATGGATTGCATCAGCGCGTTGTCTATTCTGTTTTATGTTCACATAAAAAAAACCACCGTGATCCGGATGATGGACAGCGAACCATGTGTTGATACCTCCTGACAAGCGGAAATGTGCAGCCGCATCAGATTTGAAGTACGCGTTCAGCTCGCAATGGTTAGAATTCTAATGAACTTTCGTTTATGAAGCTGTTTGACATTTAGACGATCGCGAAATGCTACATATTTGTCGTAGACCGATACGCGAAAGTCGGCCATGTTTGTTTGGATTTCTGACAGCGCGTATGAATATGTGATGCGGCCCTAATTTGCATAAATATTACACTAGTGTAATACGAGAAATATTGCATAGGTTATAATCACTCCCGCGTCGTATGTTATGTGATAAAGACAATATATTCACACATCTACAATATTTACCTCCCTTGTTCTGAATAGTCAGCCATTTTGATAGGCAAAACTGATAAGCCCTTATCAGTATAATTCCTAAATTCTAAATATGTGATAATTTAGAAAATACCAAGAGAATTTGCATGCGACAACCACTTTTTTCTTTAACTTACTGAGCCAACTGCCAACATGAGCATGATGAATAGTTATTATTTTTTATGTCTGATTAGTTTATTAAACAATGAAGAAGTACTAAAGGGGAAAATATAATTGTCTTCATTATTGAGGCCATCCTTAAAAATTGTTTGTTTGGCATTACCCTATCCAGCAAAATTTAGGTGGGTTAGGTAGATAGATAATTAACTTTTATTAGTTTATTGTGGTCGAACTAGTGTTAACTACTAATATGCTGCTAACAAATTTAGCCAACTCAGACCCAATACAATTCTTTAATAGAGGCCAATGTACAGTCTTTACTATACACACAGCCTTTGATCAATCACTCATTCTTTTTCAAGTATTACAACTGTTTACTTTATGAGGGACATTAAGTTTTATTTCAAGTAATTGCACTTCTTTGTTCTATATATGCACATGTTCTGGTTCTACTACTACTCAGAAGTTTATTTCTAGTCATAGTTAGCTATTAAACTATCAGTTATTTAGAATTCTACTTATGTCATATATTACATAAAACAAACTGAATAATTGACATGCGAAAGGGTACTATTAAAAATTGAATGGAACAAGAGATGTTTGTAAAACATTTTGCCCCCCCCCTGTGACTTTGACCTTTGACCCTGTGAACCCAAGATGACTGTGGGGACCAAGTATGAGGATGATAGATTAAGGGGTTCTTGGGTTATTGATTGGAAACAAAGGTTACGGACCGACGGACTGACAGACCGAACAACGGACGGACGTACAACCGACATGTGCAAACTAATATGCTCTTCTTTGAAAGGGGGGGGGGGGGGGGGGATAAAAATACCTCTTAGCATTGCAGTTCTAGTTGAAAACAACCATTTTAGAGATTAAATACGCATGAATCAGACTTTTGTTAATTTTACATCTTACTGGTTTAAATGCAAAAATAATCACAGGTCACAGACTAAAGAACAACAGCTCGTCAAGACTTAATTTTACTGAACAACATGTAACCTACCTTCTTTGGCTGACCATGTTTTGCACACATCATACTCAGGATACCAGTACCACATCCAATATCCAGGACAACCTGAATGTATACATGCATGAGAAACATAAACTACATTATTATCTAACACTAGAGAACATGTTGAAATAACACATTCACATATACCTGTCAACATTTACAATGTTTTATTGTCTTATGTATGTGATATTCCATGCAGCAACTTATTCTCTTCCTTGTTAATTCATACCATTACAAGTCTCTTTAACAAATTCACTATCATGCGCCAATTCTAAACAATTCCAAATTTGTGGGGTTTACAACAATCAGAAATGGGGGCCTCTGACACTGAGATGTTATGGTCGCTGACTTCAAATCACTTGCTCCTCACTGTTGCAGGTTCAAATCCCAACCTGTATGGAGAATATGTATTTAAGGAAGCTATCCAGCTGGCTTGAAGAAGGTCAGTGGTTCTACCCAGATCCCAGCTATGCCCAAAATAATGCCAGAAGGGTCACCAGGGTATTCCTCACCCCAATAGCTGGACAGATCACGACATGACTATAGCTGTTGTTGTGACGTATGTGCCAAATTGCATTCAGTAATACCAACAAGGAACATGCCAGAAACTGAGAGGCAGTGGAAATACAAAATGAGGAACAATTAGACTATTACAGCAGACTAGTGAAGCATCAGGCTCAAAAGCAATTATGATCAATCATGGCCAAGATGGCCCTAGATCGCTAACCTGAGTCACTAAGCATAAGTTAAAAAGCAGTTTCCAAATTAGTCTAGAATATATCTGAATGTAAAGAATGCACTACTACACGTATACAGAAATTATAGTCCCTCAACAGTTAACTCTTTCAATAGTTAACAAAGTTTGTCCAAAATATGATCAAGTGACCAAATTTGGACCTTGACAATGACTTTATAAAGACAAACATTTGGACTGGGTTTCATCCAGATCAGACAACTAATTTAATTTCTAGAGTTAAAGAGGATTTTATTATTGGATCATGTGATCTAAATTTCGACCCCATTTGTTCAAGTCACAAATTTGACTTGCATTTCATTAAGATGAACATTTCGATCCAGTTTCATGTAGTCAAATTAGAAAATGTGGCCTCTCGAGTTTCAAAATGACATATAATTAGACAATGTGTCCTAGTTTTTGACCCAAAATGACTCAGTAACAAACTTGTCCATGACTTGGTTGAGGCAAACAATCTCAGCAACGTTCATCCAGATTGGGCCAAAATTGTGACAGCTACAATTGTCCACATCCCAATTATGGATGGACAACAGACGGCGGACATCCAGTGATCCTAAAAGCTCAGTGTGACCTGAGCTCAGGAAATCTCATAGAAAGCTAGCTAGATTGCTTTCATCACTTACACAGCATGCATAATATTTTAACACAAATACTGAATTACTTACCTTGTCCTTCAAGAAATCAGCATTTGACACGATAGCATTCAAGTATGCAAGTGTTCTAGGGCGATCGTTGAGCATTTCATGATGCAGCTTCTAAAAGAAATAACAAGTAAACGGATCTATCATAACTAAGTACATGTGGTTTGATTTGACATTTTTACAGATATAATTTCCATATTGGCATTTAATTCCCCCCAAAAATATATTTCTTATATTTCAACTGGAACTTGAATGACTGGAAGGAAACAGGACGACATGATAACAAAATCCAGTTTTCAACATAATTTTCAATTACACAATGTTAATTGTAAAAAATATAACAGCAAGTGTTCTACGAGAATATGGAAATTCTTTTAATAAAACAGAAATAGTTAACAACAAAGCCAGGTCAAAACATGAAACTCAGTCCCATCTTTCAAACAAATATTTTCCAGATCCTACTTTTCTTTCCTACTATTGTAATTTGTAGTGCACGTTTACCGAGAAATTGTTTTAATGTCCTTGATGCAATGAGTCAACACTATATCATGCTTTCAACCAAATGCCACCATAGTATACATACAGCTCATGTAATGCTAGTGGCAATTTAGAATTTAAATGATAAGTTTGGCAGTCTTGTACACAGGAATTTTATCTTAGGTTTGTATACTGTAATTTTTACAAAGCTACACGTCTTACATTGTCTCTAACTGAGATTGATTGCAAAACACGTAATTTCATTGTTTACATCTTGCACTAATCACTCTGGATAACTTTTACCAGAAATCATACAAATATTAAAGTTTATGCAGAATGTTGATAAATCTTTCCCATGGTGTGCCTCCAACCCACGACCTACTGATCAAGATTTCAGTACAATATGCTTAGACGACCCCATGGTGGGACGCCAACCCACGACCTACTGATCAGGATTTCAGTACAATATGCTTAGACGACCCCATGGTGGGACGCCAACCCACGACCTACTGATCAAGATTTCAGTACAATATGCTTAGACGACCCCATGGTGGGACGCCAACCCACGACCTACTGATCAAGATTTCAGTACAATATGCTTAGACGACCCCATGGTGGGCCGCCAACCCACGACCTACTGATCAAGATTTCAGTACAATATGCATAGACGACCGTACTTCTCATCAAATCAATATCTTTTTGTAACTGGCACAAACATACAATGTACATCAATTCATACAATAACGTTTGGAGAAAATTATGAAGGGTGGAAGCTACCTTACCAGCCCATACATAGGACAAATGGTTAACCTGCAATTAATGTATTCATTAACAAATAAACAATAAATATTCTGTGCTACTGGAGAAAACCAGCACCACAACTATATAAAGCAAGAAAACCAGCACCACAACTATATATATAGAGCAAGAAAACCAGCACCACAACTATATAAAGCAAGAAAACCAGCACCACAACTATATATATAGAGCAAGAAAACCAGCACCACATCTATATAAAGCAAGAAAACCAGTACCACAACTATATATATAGAGCAAGAAAACCAGCACCACAAGTATATAAAGCAAGAAAACCAGCACCACAACTATATATATAGAGCAAGAAAACCAGCACCACAACTATATAAAGCAAGAAAACCAGCACCACAACTATATAAGGCCTGTTGCACAGTATTTTGTCCATTTTTTTAAAAATAGTTGTACAAGCTAATTTCTGTAAAACTACAAACTTAATTTAGAAAAAAATGAATGCAAACACAAACATACATCAAGTTTTAAATGTGCATGTGAATTATTTGGAGAAATCTTTTTCGGTTTAAAATTTATACAACTTTGAAGACCCAAAAATGGTCCATTTTTATGTGTAATGTGTTAGCATCAGTTTTTTCCCACTTTTTCTACACACTATTGTGAGAAAACCAATAGGTTTTTTGCATAAGACATTTGCTTTTCCTTTGAAGAATTCCATGCTTGTTAGTTTGGTATAAGGCATAATGCTGTAGCATAAATACTTGTTAATTTATGTTTGAAAAACCAAAATAGGTACCGATGTAATGGTCTCCATTTTTGTATTTCCCTATATTCTACTTTTTTAATTATAAGGACAATATAAATATAAGAAATCCACAATCTCTACATATTTATAAAGACAATAAGTCAAATAAAAGGATGATGTAATATACATGCCAAGAATATCAACAATATTTTTTTATTTTACAAATATTTTTCTACTTAGCAAGTTGTGTCAAAAAAAGTGTAATGTCCGTCCCCCATGTGATTTTTAAGAATAAGTACAATTTTTTTTTAATAAAACATATTATTCAATACATTTTATCATTATAATACCATGTCAGTCCATATTTGCGGTTTATTCTTGGTTATAATGGAATTATTTGCAAAAAATGAAATGTTATCTGTAATGTCCGTCCCCGTAATGTATAATGTTATTTAGTGTGAATGAAAGTCATTTTAGGCATCAAGTTTAGGAAAAAAAATATGTTTATGTACATAGACAACCTTTATTTTGTCTAGAAAGAAAGAAAAATCTACTTCATAGTGAAGCATCTTAGTGGTAGGGACCTATTTTATACTTCTGCAACAAAAATGCACAAAATTGGCATCTTTTTGACATTAAAAGGATATTTTTTCTATTATAATCATCAAAAATATTTTATAATGAAGGGCCTATATATGTTAAAAGTGCATGTAGTAAAAATTGTTTCTTAAAATTGACAATACAGTCTTTAAAACAAATAATTTAGTGTGGGGACGGACATTACAAAAAAGGGACGGACATTACAATATTAGGATAATTTCTCAAATCTTCAATAAATCCTGCTACACATATTGCTATGAATTCCAGAAATTATACTTAAAAATAATATGATAAAAATCAGATACAGAGCCAGAAACAAGGCCAGTATTAGGTTGGACACATTATACAATGTTATGCAATAAACAATATTGTCCCCTGTGTGCACTATCTAGATATCAATCTTATCCAGACCCCTAATCAGCATTTCACAGTGTCTGGCCCAGTGGGAGTCCAATATACATCAATCAGTACTTGCTGTCACCATCTGACACATATATACAGTAAAGTTGAGAAAGTGTAAATTATTTTTATGGACTTAAACTTAAAGACAATTTATAAAAAATAGTTGATCAGACTTGCCTTGAATGTTAGAAAATAAGTGTATTTATTAAAAAATTAAATCAACATATATGTGTGATATTTAGGATTTTAAACATGGTATATTTCATATTTCTATAATTACATAAATTGTTAAACCCCAGTGCAAATGAAATAATGAAGAAATAAGAACTTTTCTTACTCTTATAAATCACTTTTGAAAGAAAGACTTAACAGTGAGAAACCAATACCGGTATATCACCTGTATTTTAATTTTTCACTAATATTTACCAAAATTAACTCTCTTTTTTTCTACATACATGTCTATAGCTATATATGTTTTAGTTAATTGTCTTTAATCTCAATAATTATTGATGTTATAAGTGATTCTGGTCATTTTAGTTAAACAAAATAAGCCTTCATTACCAATTTATGAAGTGAGGTCCGTCCTAAGCAAAGAAAATGTACAAATACTTGCTTGAATGCTGACATAAGTCAATTATTTTAGTTTAGAAAACTAATATAATGTTATCTCAGCATCCAGACATAATGATGATTTCATATATCTAAGTTATATATCAATTGCAACTGATTAAAACCAGAAGACAAGAAATAGATATTTTGGGGAGAAAAAATCTTGACCGATTTCAAATAATTGGTTGGAATGACATTAATTAAGCAAGAATTTTAGCTAAAAAGTATAAATTCTATAAGAGTATGCTATTTCTTGGATACTTATGTAAAAAAAGTACATTTTAAGTTGTTACTTTGTGTTTCTTCATCTTTTAGAGACAGACTTTTCATTAACGTGTAATGTCCGTCCCCTCCCAGTCAGAGTTATATTTAAAGGTAAAAATAACAAATACCAAACAAAAAGTTATCTTTTTCTCAATGGGACATGTTTCTATATGTATCATAGTATCCAAAAAAGTAAATATGATAAAAATACGAGAAACTTTATTTTTTGCCTTAGATGCTAACAAAATTGGGACATTTACTGTGCAACAGGCCATATATAGAGCAAGAAAACCAGCACCACAACTATATAAAGCAAGAAAACCAGCACCACAACTATATAAAGCAAGAAAACCAGCACCACAAGTATATAAAGCAAGAAAACCAGCACCACAACTATATATATAGAGCAAGAAAACCAGCACCACAAGTATATAAAGCAAGAAAACCAGCACCACAAGTATATAAAGCAAGAAAACCAGCACCACAACTATATATATAGAGCAAGAAAACCAGCACCACAACTATATAAAGCAAGAAAACCAGCATCACAACTATATATATAGAGCAAGAAAACCAGCACCACAAGTATATATATAGAGCAAGAAAACCAGCACCACAACTATATAAAGCAAGAAAACCAGTACCACAACTATATATATAGAGCAAGAAAACCAGCACCACAACTATATATATAGAGCAAGAAAACCAGCACCACAAGTATATATATAGAGCAAGAAAACCAGCACCACAACTATATATATAGAGCAAGAAGTATTTTGTACCAACCAAGTCACCATAGTTTCCAAAATACTCTTCATCTTGCCATAAAATCTGTTTAGGGCTTGTGACATAATTAACAGGAACGTAGCCATAACTTCCATTCAATTCTGCCCACCACCACAAATCTGTTGACTTCTGCAGGACATGAATCTGATCTCCTTTCTTGAAGGATAACTGTGATAAGAAATAAGTACAATTTCATAATAAATGTAAGAAAAATGACAGCGAACTGCAAAGGCAACTTTGGGAGTAATTACTCAAAACGCTCCTGACTAAATAGCAGGAAAAAGGGTAGTGGTATTTACATATATAAAGCAGCCTTACATTTTTCCTACTATAAATCAGATGGCTATATGGTAGTTTTAAATCCAATTGCATTTCAATTTACAAAAAAGGCCTACTGTTAGTTTTATGTTGACATATTTCTACACCGAAAGTAGTCGATTTAAAATATTTCAAAATGAGAGCAGGGATTTCAACAAGTTATCCAGGATTTACTGACTTCTCCCTTTCATTACAAACATGGAAAGACATTAGGTGTCATTATATCAAACATGCTTATATATGTTTTCATGCTAGAAAATGTCACATTCATCAGTATATACATAACCGAAAAATGTCAAAATATGAAATAAGGTCTGTAGGGTCTTATTTATAGGACTAGGCTTTCAAAATCACTGTAAATCACTATGTCCATCAAATCAAGTGATCAGACATGCTTGATCACTTTGTTTAATGGACATATTTCACATTTTGACATTTTTCGTTTATAAACATAAATATAGAGTCTTATTGGCTTCCTATCAATGTCATGTAGCACTTTCCAACACAATTCTGTGTCGCTCTTTTTCCACTCATTTTGAACTATCAAACAAGACCAGCAGGGAAAATACATTTCCAATAGCTCAACTGATGCTTTCTACGCCGGATAAGGTCAATAATTCCCAATGCCATGCGCTAATTGTATAAAGATGCACATTTTTTCTCCAACTAGTGCAGATTTCACACAGATTCAACATTATTGCTGTGCAACATATAAATTTGTAAGACTTTTCGACCCGTAGTCAAGACAATTCGGCCCCTACCTGATGGACGTTTTGACTCCTACTTTATAATACTGTATTATGCAACTGAAATTAATTACATATAGCTATATACATATAAATAGAAATTATTTTGTTTAATAACGATGTGATTTTATTGTAATAAAATGAAAAACATAACAATTGAGTTTGAGTTTGATATATTGTTTTAGAAATTTATATTTTGATTAAAAATGATGAAATTGCAATTAATTGATCATCACATTTAGCACATTATGAGTGTTTGTAACAGGTAATTATAATGGCGTTTTTATGTGTTTTCATTGTTTATTGAACAAAATCAACAATTTACATTCTTAAGAAAATAATTACCATGGAATTGAAATTAATTGAAATTGATTAATATGATTAATTGATTATTAAAATGAATGCAATGAAATTGTTAAAGTTTGGTAATTTATTGATCGTCACTATAACCACCATTAACACATAGTGTTAAAAAACTGCCTGTAACACAGAAGAATTATATTGTTCGATGTTCTTGAAACTCTGAAACTTTGTTATTGTTCTACCAGGGAAAGTTTTCTGCATCAACTGCACAAAAATGCAACAATATTTAGAGAATATACTCTGGAAATACTCAAAATAAATATTTCATTTGATTGGCTACAATTTTTTTTCAAGTATATAAAAAATGCTTTTCTAGATTGTTTAAACACAAGTCAACATGTAGCCGATCCGTAGTCCAGTGGTACTACGCTGGACTTGTAATCCAGGGATTGCAGGTTTGATTCCCCACTCCATCACTGACCCTACTAACAGTCTTTCGGACGAGACTTTAAAAACCGAGGTCCCGTGTATGATGCTTTACATCGAGCACGTAAAAGAACCAGGGGTGCTTCTGGAACTGGGGCATCTCCTGTATCATGCACTAATTTCTATCCTCCAAAATTATAATATGACTAACATTCTTTCGGAGGCGTTGCCCATATGGGAAACCAGTGGCGACGATAAATAAACGCAAATACAAATTAAAACACATATTATTAATATAATGTTAATATACTCTTGAAATAAATATTTAATTTCATTGGCTACAATTTTTTTTCAAGTATATAAAATGCTTTTCGAGATTGTTTAAACACATATTATTAATATATTGTTAGTTTATATTTAGTGTATGAAGTTGTTGTCTTGTTTCATTATGTTTTGCAGTTACATTTTGTTTAATAAATTATTAAACTGATACAAATTCTACCTCGTCAATTCAACAGTACTTAATAGTTTATGTATAGCTTGTTAAAAATAACCTGATCCATGCATAATGGATTTATTTCAGTTTATTTTTTACACACTATAAATATACAGGGAAATAAATGAGTTATGTTGCACAATCCTACAGACTTACAAACCCACTGATGTACATTATATCTATTAGTATTAGCACCTTATATTGGATTATCATATCAATCATATGTGTAAACAATTAATCCGTGCATCTTCACATCTCTTCAATTAGCAAGTCGAGATAACAGATCTTTATTTAGACTTTTACAAATCGTTATAATAAACCATTGGCATGTGTACATAATCAGTGAAAACCGCAATACAAAACAAACGCATGTGTAAGGATACGGAGGAAATCCTATTTTTCTTTTTATTCATATCATGTAATTACATATATATGCTTGATTTACCTAAACTCGTGGGTCAGTTCTAAAAAATAGCCTTTTGAATGTGTGATGACGTCACGGAAACGCGCATGTGATTTTATAAAAAAGACAAAATACCCCTGATCTACATCTGATATGATTTGCATATCATCTCTTGTGGTCTTTATAATAATTCAAAGTAATTTATAATATCCGTTGTAACTAATAAACGTGAATGGTGTTTTTCCTTATTCCGTGGGCTGGAAGCAGTCAAATTGAAAACATGAATACAAGTCTCACCAAATTGATCAAACATTCAAAGAAATGCAACTATTGAACCTTTAAAACACTAACAAGTTTATTGTCTATGTATTTAACGGTATATAATTAACAGCAATATTGACAAAGGAACTCCCCATGTTTTCTTACAAGTCAACCCTCTATGTAGAACAGAATTTATTTAAAGTGACACTGGTAGTGTCCACACTTCGTACACTCTGTGCACTTAACTACAACAATTTCATGACAGTAAAACTTGCCTGTAGAAAAAGGAAAAACGTGTATTTATGTATGAAATATGAAATGAAAATAAATTGTATTCCATTTTAATATATTCACATGCCAGGACGTACATTTGGCTAAATGAAATATTCTTTCCTCCATTTTATCATAAACGATAGTTTGGTGAGACATACATAAAGCAAAGTCGCGCAGGCGCAAAACTCTGAAAACAATAACTCGTCATCGCCGGTACGAAAAATGTAAACAAACAAGAAAAAGCAGCTTAAATAAGAAGGTTACTATGGCAATTACGACTGTTTAGGAAAAAACAAGCAAAACAACGATTATTTCAATTATTGAATGATAAATAATGTTTCATATGTATTTTGTTGCTATATCATTAATGCAACACTTCTATTCAAATGACCAGGTAGAAGGTTTGATGATCCCATCCTTTTAACCTGAGAAATGTATGAGTTTACTTGCCCACGACTTAAGGAAAACCCACGACTTAAGGAAAGGCAGCCATATATACATCATTATCCTTTAATCACACACATTTCGATAACCACAATACAAAAAAAACAATTAAATTTATTTATGAAAAAACAATTCATTTCACCGATAAAAACGCGTCCATTAATACAGAGGATGATAAGCAAGAATAGTGATATGTTCACCTTATTTACATCATAAGACAATACAAATACATAATCACAAACAATACGCCTATCATCTTTAAAATAGAACAGTTCTGTTATATACATAAATCAGGGGTCGAAAAGTCTAATAAAAATTAGGGGTCGAGATGTCCTAGGGGTCGAAATGCCATGGGTCTAGGGGTCGAAATGTCATGGGTCTAGGGGTCGAAGTCTAGGAGCCAATTAAGTCACTGACTCAAAAGCAAACCCGTGGACGTTCATTGGCATAAAAGTCAGTCTGAATGTGCTGTCAATAGGAAACCCTTTTGAAACAAAAGAGCCTTGGTATTAAAAAAAATTGTACTGAATCGCGAGAACCATTTCATATTTTGAATTGCCGGATGGAGTATCCTAATTCTTTTGTCCGAAATACATGCCAATTTAATAAATATATACTAACTTGTTCCTTTCCTCCACCGTCAAAATCGCATAACGCCGTAAGTGTCTCATCAAATGACTGATTAACGCATCTAGATGCGTCGTTTGGATTAATTTCGTCATTTTCTTCCTCGTTTTCCATGAAAACGCGACCCTATCACTAACGTAAAAATCCTGGTCATCCAGTGACTTGCTATGCTTCTTCGTAACCTAGATCCCAATGTCATACGCAGTGGTCTCCCTTGATCTGTTCTAAACGCCGGCATCGATAAACAAATGCCGGTATCACCAGTTTTCTATTCCTGTTGAATCAGTTTAAGTACTATTAGGCTCATTTTTTGTTAATTTTATTTCATGGAGTACAAACAAGAAACGGGACCTAGACAGGTACAAGAGGTTGCAGAAAGAAGTGCAATACAAAATACGCAAGGCCAACAAGGAATACCTTCTGGACACAGTCAGCCAAGACTTCAAGGACAACTCTTAGAAGTTTTGGACTTTCGTCAAAAGCAAGGGACAGGACGCTTCTGGTGTTGCACCTTTGAAGAACAAGGATGGTTTCCTCCAGAGCGGAAATGCAGCCAGATCAAACATTCCTAACGAACAGTTTGTCTCTGCATTCACCCGCGAAAACACCACAAACATTCCAGGCATGGAACAGACCGACATACCATCTATGCCAAACATCTCAGTTCATCGGAAGGGTGTTCATAAGCTGCTGATGAACCTCAAGACAAATAAAGCCACTGGCCCAGATGATATTCCAGCTTTCATCCTTAAAGCGGCTGCTACAGAATTAGCTCCTCCAGGAAGACATTGCGGCGCTGGAAAAGTGGAAGGAAACATGGCAAATGAGCCCCACAAAGTGTACTGTCATCAGAATCGCCCCTCGTTGCTGAAAGATCATAGACACCTAATACAGTATCCATGGCCACACACTTGAAGTTGTTGACGCCAGCAAATACCTTGGAGTCTCCATCACTGAAAGCCTCACCTGGGAGAAGCACATAGGCAACATCACAAGCAAGGCCAGTCGGACACTGGGATTCCTACGCAGGAACCTGAGAGAATGCACACCACCTGTCAAGGAAGCTTCCTACAAGGCCATGGTTCGACCCTCACTTGAAAATGCAGCCACCGCTTGAGACCCACACAAGCAAAACCACATCAAAGCTATCGAGCAGGTTCAGCGTAGAGCAGCCCGCTTTGTCTTCAATGACTATTCTACGAAGACCCCAGGATGCGTCACAAACATGCTAAAAGAACTAAAATGGGAATCCCTCGAACAGCGTCGTAGACACAGCCGTCTGTCCATGATGTACAAGATCCCGCAACAATATTGTAGATATCAACGAAGACAGGTACCTCCATAGCAGCGATGCCCGAACCAGAGGCCAGCACCGGCTATTCCAGGAGAGAATAACAGACTAGGTATAGGCAAACTCCTACTTCCCGAGGACAGTACGAGAATGGAACATTCTCCCAGCCAGCACAGTATCTGCACCTACCCTGGATGACTTCAGGTCACTCCTAGCTCTATATAGTTTTTTAACATTTTAACATTTGAGACACTGTGCGCCACCACCACGCCTAGCCTCGTTGAGCTAACTACGTTCTTTAAAGAGCCCAGCTCAGTACACGGAAGAAGAAGGAAGAAAAACCTTTAAACAAATTTATGCATTATCAAAAAACTAATAACACAGATATATAAATGGTTTACATGTCCGTGCTAATAATAATAATTATTGATGTATTCTTTGATAATGCATATATATGTTTTACTACATGAAATATATTTGTATTCTTCCTTACCACTCGAAAAAGCAGTTTTTAATATAAAAATAGGCTAAATTAAAAAAAAACTTACAATTTTGGCGACGTTTTTTCGTGTGTAACATGATAAAACAATATGTTTTGAATTGGTAACTCTTTGCTTTTGTTCATAATAATTACAAAGATTTATTAGCCAATGTACACAGCGACAACACTGGATAAAGCTCGTTCATACATTGTATGTTCAGATATTTAAATGCATGAGACCGAAACCATGAGTCTTATTGATTATGAAAATTCGAATAGAATGCATTGACAAACAGTACTAACAATATAACTATCAAGGGGTCAAAACTCGTATGAAAGAGTGACATTTTGCACATGTGTATTGCACGAATGTTTGTATATTGGTGGCAAATACTAGTTGAATAATTTTTTTATTTAGATATTGAACTATTTTGTTACCAAATATTCGAAGATTCAGTACATTAACCGATATCCCTTTCAATTTCAAGATTCGTATTGTGTTGTTTATATTCTATGTGTTTAGATTTCACGCAATATCATAAAGATCAAAGATCATAATTATACTTTTTATCCCCTTTGCAGTCGTTATTCGTAACAAGTGGTGTATGTTGAGAGTAAGCGTTTGCATTAAATACTGAAAATCTAGAAGTACTCGAGGAATATGGGACCGTTATATATGTGTGGTAATATTATCACATTGAGTGGTCAATTTTGGCTAGATGATGACACATAATATATACTTGTTAGTTGTATAACTGGCATCCATTTGACAATATACATTGGTGTAGAAAGGTTAACATTTGGTAAGTGTACGATGAAAACTGTTACTTTACAAAGTATGATCGATATTTATCGGATAAATATAATTATGTAATTTTCTTCGTATGCAGTTATGAATTAGACGAACATTTATTTCCTTTGATAAGAATTCTCCGGTAGGTGTCGAGTTTTTGTGTAAGTATAAGTAAGTTTTGGCGCTAAATGTCCATTCAGCTCTGGGAACGACCGACAGTTGTACGTCTTTTCTTTTTAGAATTCTACACAATTGTAATTGTGAAATAATGTGTACAATAAGACTGATATGTATTACTTTCATGTGCATTTATCTTGTAAACGTATGAAGGTATCAACCGTGTATCAATATCTGATTATTGTATAAGCTTGTACTAGATGAGTTTTGTATTATCTGTATAATGTTGTGATTCGTTATGTTGTTTTAAATATAATGAATGTACATTTGCATTGGTATACTATATATATATATATGCAGTCGGTCGGAGGTTTGTTTGTTTGTTGTCCATTATATCCTAATGAAGCTGTAGTAATAATGGAAGTAAAAATTGTAGATTTTTACACTTTTTACTTGGAAACGCATTATTTGAGTCAGATAGTAGGTACTCATGAACATACATTCGCTTGCTTATGCTGTATACATCCAATTTCCATTTGTGCCTTTCTTAGCATATTGACTTAAGACTGTGTGTGAAATGTTCGTTACATTTTGAGACACAATAGTAAAGTTGTATGTATCTTTTTAATGAATGTCATTCTTAATTGAAATGGAATTTAAAGCAACCAAAATACGCATTTCAAGAGTTTCCGAATAATTGTCACTGAGCTTTGATGTTTGAAATTTATAGATTAGTATTAGTCATAACATGTAATGGACAAAGTTTATTCGTTTTGATGTTAAACTAGAGCAATTCAATGTGTAAATGAAATTACAGTACTAGTGCTAAATAACATACATATCTTTCGAAAATAATGCCTATATGTTGAGCATAATTTACTCGTCTTCAACCAGGTTTTCTGACATATATACAATTGCTTTAATTAATTAGCGGTAGTGCAGTGGATATAGAGCCGTTGCTGATTCCAGAGGTCACCTGACATAGGTCCGAACACCACCAATGTCACAATCAATCACCCATTTTTACAAGAAAACTGGCTATTCGAATTTGTGGACTCGAGACGGTTATTCTAGTAAATTATGTAATGTTTTAATCACAACCGAACTAAATACATATTGACGCGAATAACTATGCAATGATTTATTCATCATTTATATGTTAGTAGCACAAGGTGTTTCGTGTTTGTCAGATGCTGCAATACTGGTCTGTTTAGTTTGCTGACTGTATAGTTGTTATTTCTATTATGTTTTAGTTGTCTGCTAAATTCCCCTTCCCCCATGTGCAATTCTTTCACTTGATATAATAGTCATGCTCATTCACCCCTATCGGCCTATTATTGCTGACTTTCTTAACCAGTTCCGTTATGTAGGCCCGATTCCATCCATTAAATAGTTTCCCAATTGTTGTTCCCCCAAATTTACGCGAATCTTATCTAGTTAACTACTTATTATGTTACATATTAAGTGAAATTCGCAAACCATAACTAGATAACCCGTTAGTGTAATACATCATACAAAGGTAAGAGGTTGCGCCTGTTTCTAGTCTAATGGTATTTATCTTACCGAAAATGTATCACGAATATTAACTAGATAATTATCGCAATAATTAAGTGGTTAACACGAAACATTTCGCGAACGTTATCATGTTAACTAGTGGCAGTAATATGCCACCATACATCAAACATGCAGTTGGCATACATGCTTCCATTTCTTTCATATACATGTATGAAGATACTTTTAGCATGTTGTCTTTCAGCAATTACCTTTGTTACATATCATGTCATTATGACGAAGTTCATGAAGTGAAACATAAATCAACACGCTCATTAAGGAATTAATACAATTTATTCAATTTAACTCGTAATTCATGAAACAATTGGAACTAATAACAAGGAATTCCGTTCTCAAAGTCTCCTGCGATATTCTCGTGGCGGACATACTGGACAGCATCGTCCAGGTGGAGTATACTGACCAACACAGTATTCCAATGTACATGCTACACGTGAACAATCTGCTGAGGCACACATCATGAAATGAGAAACATGATAAATATATAGATGTTATGTACCCCGCATGTTAATTTAAGCGTGAACTCAAAACTGAGATAACAGGTTTACTTTTGTCATCAATGCTCTTTTTGATATTCGGTACTTGATGTAATATCACTATCTGAAATGCAGATATCACCATTTTAAAATTGTAGATACCACCATCCTGCACATCTACATTGTATATCATAATTTGGAATTGTAAATGTTACATTTTCGATTCTGAATTCTAGATGTGACGCGCATCAATTGGAGATATCTGAAATCCTAATTGATGATATCTCATAATCAAATCATTTGATATCGATAAGAAAGCACTAAATAATAGAACAACACCACGTATCTATATTGTGTATTTTGACAAACCTCAATAGGCAAAACAACTACCGTGCTTGAAAACATGGTACCGTGTGTACAGTGTTAATATAATGGTGGTTAGTTTACATAATACTATTCCCATAATCTTACTAATATTGACAAATTTATCTAGGTATCTCTTACATGTAAACTGAGTAAGATAAAAAAAATGCAGATGAAACGAGCGTGACTGATAAATTAACAATGCCTTTACATCAATGCTTATCATTCGTACACTAGACGGAGATTGCTGAACGTGTTTTGGAATAACATTCAACATAGTCACAACATCTAGAAATGACAAATCAATTGAAAAAAAGTTCCCTTTATTCAGAATAATATAAAATGCATACAGACGAACGCGTGCTCATAAAACTTACCTTGTTTGCGAATAGGTATTTGGCAAGTATGACCACATCCATTACTGCAGCATTTCTGGCGCCCAGGACATGCATTATCGTTTCGACACTCTTCCACACAAGTACCAAACCCAGTAGAACGTGGACATCTGCCGGGCTTGTCAGGACCTATAACACATTCATTTATATAACACTGTCTGTGTTCTGTTCTAAAGACGTATACAAGATGAAACATTAATGAACCTGTTTGCACAGCGCACATCCTGTGGGTACCAACTGATACCGACATACTGTGAATTGTTTATCATTTACAAATGTTCATGTTCACAGGTTGTCGGTCATACCGGTAATAATACTACTCAGTCGATTCAGTTTCCCTTTTATAACAATAATTCCATTTCATTGTACAGTGGTCTTTGATGTACGACAATTTATGGACAAAATATCCGCGTTGTATTTCAATATAGAAATCCTGTGAACCCCTGGGGCCAGATTTAATCACTAGGTATAATTTGAACAATTTTGGTATAGGACCGCGAGACAATCTTACATACCAAGTATGAACGCTCTGGGCCACATGGTTCTGGACAAGAGGATTATTTTCAGATTCCTTCAACAATGCCACATACTAAATGAGAAAGCCCTGGGCCATGTGGTTTCTGAGATGAAGATTTTTAAAGAAGAAATCCCTGTATAAGTCCGCGACCACTAGACACCAGGGCATAATTTGAACAATCTTGGTAGAGGACCACTAGTAAATGCTATACATGAAATATGAAAACCCTGGACCGGAGAAGATTTTCAAAGATTTTTTCCTGTATAACTCTATAGAAAACATGTGACTTCCCTTGTCCAAAGCGGAGCTAATTTTGACCACAGGGGCATGACTTGAACACTTTAGGTAGAGGACACTAGAGAATGTTATATACCAAATATATGAAATCTCTGGTAGGACTACTTATGATTCTAAAAAAGAAGATTTTTAAAGATATTCCCTATAAAAGTGTATGTAAAACATTATTATTTATTATTATTCGGATAATTTCACCATTTTTAAGCTACTCAACATTTCTGTTATAAAGCAATTAATATGTGAACGGTCAAAATCACTAGTTAAATAAATTAATTAATACATGATTATTTAATGATGAATAAGAGTCACAGCTTGTTATATTTGTCTTAAAAAGGATTATACTGACATGAAAGTGTAACAATGTGATCTCCCCTTCTGCTAGTATATCCCACTTGTAGTCTATATCATATATATCTATAGAAGAGGTGTAGAAGGGGAGATAAGCTTGTTAAATATTATGTGGTCATACTCACGCGGGCATATTTGACAGCAACCACCAGGAGGTGTATATGGATTGAGACAATCAGGAGCCCCACAAAACACGGCTGCACAATTATTCCAGCGACGAGATTGAGTCGACACAACACTCACACACCCGAATAGTAGTACCATAAACAAAGAAACGTCCATTATCTCGATCACTTGATTGCCTGATATTACATAACTTGTTCTTAGTAACCGTACATGCAAAATAAACTCATCTGAGCATATATTTGGTATACAATTTAATTTCTTTACTTAAACAAGTAACTGATCTGGTTTCTCGGCATCTTTACATATTTACATATAAATACGATACATTCACAAAAAAAGCTGAACAAAATACAAGCAGACGAATTTTCTTTTAATAAATGATCTATCACGTAGATTACGTAGCCCCGCATACGTGTCTCTGTACTCCGACTTTTACACGCGTCTTCGTACAGCGACAATACAGAGAGGTAGTTCAATCAGCAACTATAGTGACTATGGTTGGATGATAAAACTCAGTCTAGTTCAGCTATTGTCTAGTTACTCTGGTCACTCTTATTTGGAGGGTTGAAAATCCTATAGAGGTGTTCCGAATATCGACTATAGTTCAACCGTACTAAATCGGTGGTTGAACAATAGTTAATGTTCGGAACACGTCTATATAGTATTCAAACCTCCAAGTTCGAAGAGTGACCAGAGTAACTAGACCATAGATGAACTAGACAGAGTTTTATCATCCAACCATAGTCACCAAAGTCACTATAGTTGCTGATCGAACTACCTCAGAGATGGGACGTCCGTGGCTGGACTATACATTACGTTGCCTTGACTTACATTAAGTTATGCGTTAAAACTCATCAAGGGGGGGGGGAGGGGTAACCAGATATTATGTTCTACTAAGCAATTGCATAATTAACTCTAACGCATCATTAATGTAATACTGTAGCACTTACTAACATTATAGTTGAAAACAAACGTGACGTGTTTGGCTAATGTGTCAGTTTAAAAACGTTTATAGATAGATGTTTTACATACCTTCAGTCAATGTGTTTCTCCGACTTCGAACTTCGTTATGAATAAACTTCACTTCATGGATTCGCTTATATACTCGGTTATGGGAAAAACATTCTGTGCCAACATCCGTAAGCTGTCATCCTTTACGTACTTTAAATGATTGTTTACACGATGTGACGACAAGGTTTTTATTGTTTACGCCGACTTCTAAGAAATATATAATCTCTAGTTAGAAAACTACATATACTGGGCGAAACTTATAACGAAACACATTCGTTTTTGGCGTTGTAGTTTATGATAGAGTAAACCAACACATGTGTTTTACTTTGTTACACGAAGAGCTTCGGCCCAAACAGTTCATGAGCCCATTTTTGCTTTACAGAACGAATGATACATGTAAGAGAAAATATAAGTTAGATGTATATATATAATATAAATTGAATAATATTTGTATCACAATTTAATACAACGCGTGAATACATTGTAAACAAAAGCATCGGAGAGGAAAATATGATCGAAGAAAGTTCTGATGCCGACGTAAGTGAATAAAATAAGTATCACGAGGGGAATTATCATAAATACACTAGTCTCTTCTTACACAGGTTATGTTGTCCTTTTCGCTAGAAATAATTCAGAGACTGATAAAACCAACAGTAGCGGATTCAAACCTTACATGTATGTCCATGAGCGTAGGAAAATTCGAAAAAAACACTTTTAAAAGTGATGGATTTTGCCAATGTCAAAGGTGATTTCCTTAAAATTTTCTCATCCGGAGGGGATACCCCTCCCGCACCCACCCCATGCACGGCCCCAATGCTCAATTCTTACATGCGCGCGTGATGTCTCAGTCTGAATACATGTAACCTTAATTATAACATTTTCAAATAATCGATTATGATTAATTTTAGCCTTATATTCTATCATTATGAGGTTTGTAAACAGTCATTCCCGTTCTATAAGGCTTGAGTAAAACTCAAAAAATTTAGGCCCCCCCCCTAAGACCGAATCCTGGATCCGCCCCTGACCAATATGATCTTTTCCTCTAAAACAGTGATTTAAAAAAAGGGCAATTAATGACACATAACCGCTGAGTATACCAAGTAAGTCCATCATAGTTCAGCGAGTTATTGAGCAAATTAATTTTTGAACTAACGTTCAATGTGACCTTGACCTTTGTCGCAGTGAGCTCAAAATAAATAGAGGTCATCATGACGAGTACATCTAAGAGCATTAATTTTGAGGATCATTTAAGTAAAATCGCGCTCCATTTATTCAGCAGACAGTTATAAAAGTTACTGTGACTTTGGAGTATAACTGGATAAATGGAGGCAACTTTAACTTAATTTTATTTCCGTTTGTATCAGGATGAAAAATAAAATATCATTCGCCAAAACAAAAACAATATACCTATATGGTCTGTTGAGTGACATGATAAAAACAAATTTAAACAACCACATCTCGAGCACTTAAACCATGCTGTTGGTCATGAACATTTGATATGATAAATAGGTCCTACCACGAAAACAGGTTAATAAATTGTCGCTTTCACCTTTTCACAACGGGAAAATAAATACTAATATTCATATTTTGGTGTCATAGATTTTTGTTGTTTTCGAGTAATTCATGAGAAGATCGATTTTTTGTACGATTGCAATGACATATATATCGTTATTTTACAGACTTGCTTGTGTTACAAGACATGACCGAATTAACTCGTTTTAATCAAATGCATGTTCTCTCGTGGATGATTGTACTGATACGTATTACAAATACTATGGCGAGTTTTCTAGTAACGAGATGATTCATTTTAAATGTACGCAGATTCCGCGTCGACCAGCTGTGTGAATGGCCTTAAATTGCCACACTTTTACAAGTATCGGAATAATTTTGGCTTGCCTAGAAAAATTTGTCACTTTTGTTCGCTTCATTTTGATTTTCTGTTAATTTAGGCGGCATAATCTTTATTTACGCATGTTAACTGTCCTACTTTAAGGACGTAAACGAGTCGTTACCTGCGATACTTGCACAAAATTAAAAAAACAAAACGAATTTTCTTTTAATGAACGGTCTATCGGAAATTCCTGCATTTTCGGACGCTATTGTAAATCATGTTGACTTGACTTCGTGAAGTTCTGCGTAAACTTACTTGATCCTAGATATTCACATTACATATTGTAAATGAATTCAATGCATTCAAAATCACCATGGAGTGGAGGTTAGCAGAACTTGTTCCACTAAGTAATTGCACAATTAACTACAATGCATCATTAATGCAATACTGAACACACTAACCTACAGTATAGTTGAAAACAAATGTAACGTGTTTATTTATTGTGTCAGTATAATACAAGTTTCAAGATATTTGTTTAGTCTAAATCACAATCCATTGCGGTCACCGCAGACCGCAGGAGATCGCGGGGGAAACGTATGCTGTGGTTACAGCCATCTTTGGCTCGTACGGTCGCCATACGGAACGAAAGGAGTACCTCTATGGTGTTACCTCTATACGTCAAAGTCATGGACAACAATGAGTTTGTCAGTGATGGAGCGGGGAATCGAACCTGCGATCCCAGAATTACAAGTCCAAGCGCGTTACCACTGGACTACGGATCCGCTACCAATATACGACTAGTGACCGTTGCAAGAACTTATATGCACTAATATCTTTGCGGTCTTTGCAGTTGTTGCGGCGTGTCTGTGGTCTTGACCAAAAAGCAACGGACGGACGCCGCGCGGTAACTGCAGGATTGTGTCATCAAACGCGCCGTACGGTGACCGCATGTCGGTTGTGACCGCATTTTATAAAAGTTACATACCTTCTGTCAATGTGTTCCTCCAACTTTCAATGTCGTAATGAACACATTTTAACTTATAAACTCTACTTATATACACGGTTATGGGAAAATACATTCTGTGCGCACATCAGTATGCTGTCATCAAGATTTTCATGTTTACACTGGATTATAAGAAATCTATAATCTCTATAACTATACATTTGCTTGACCCTAAATCGGTATTCACAAACGAGTGTAGCTGGACTCACAGTCTAGTGGCCGAATCATTCACTCAAGTAATCCTCACTCATTCGAGTGTACTCCAGCTTCTCTTACCTTAGTAAAGTCACACTCAAATGAACGGGCAATAAGATAATTAAACCGGATTATCTCATTGAGTGTGAGTGGACTAGCGTTTCTGATTATGGGCCTATGTAGCTAAGTAACACGGCAACGATGTAAACATATTACAACAATGTATCGGCATTACAAGACAGACAATACAAACATGATTATTCTATATATAAATGTTGTTAGTAACAATATCGTAAGTCGGTTATCAAACTACTCACAATCCAAAGATTGTTCGAAGTTAATACGTGTTAACAAATAGCTTCAGGTTTTGGTGTCTACATTGTATTTCACTGATATCCGATTATATTATTTCTTAAAATAATACCAACATATGGAATGTCACAGTCCGGGAAATTGCAAATTCCTGAACAATTACAATTAACAATAATTAACGAATTTATAATTGTCACGTAACTTCGTGTGACAATGTATTAACACAAGATAGTGTAAAGTTTCGAAGTATTTATTAAACTTAATTCAGAACAACTTAATATTAAACAACCAACAACCCAAGTTAATTAATTCAGACGATACCGGCATGATGGTATGTGCCGGTACCGTAGACCTCAACTCTCTCCAAAACTTTTCTGACTTAAACAGACGGTCCTTCTCCTTTTATAATCATGATGTTATTCGGCTTCTAAGTCGTGTTAATTCTCGTCATGGGTATCATCTGGTTTTCTTGTATAATATACTGATAACCAATACTTAATGTCAATAAGCCATGGTGTTTCCAGATATATATTATATCATTTAACTAAGTTGTGTAATCCATAATCGAATATTGGTAACATTATCTCACTGACCTAATTGATGTGTTTACTATAAATGTAATATAAGATAAGTTGTGTAATCTATAATGAATATTGGTAAACATCATATCACTGAGCAAATTGATGTATTTACTATAAATGTAATATAAGAAACGTGTTCAGACAGTACTACTTAATGACCGTATCCAGTATAAACATGTATACGTATGGATTACATTACATAATCATATATACATTCAAAGTCACATATACAATCAAACCTTGTATACTGTCAACTGACCCAGATTTCACTAAACTACTTAAGTTTATTAATACACTTAAGTACGGTCATTTGCTCAGTTTCATACTTAAATATGATATTTAAGTACATTTCACGAACAGTGCCTTGCTTTTCAGTTCGCTTTAAAAAGGTGATATACTAAGTAATAAAAATAGGTTGAACGACTGGCATGTTATTTCTATTAACTATGTACATATGCTTGGGCATGTAGCAGTAGTAAAACTCGACTAAATATGTTGCACTCCGGTCTCATCCTTATCTTAATATTTAATATGCAAATCTTGCAGGAAATTCATCAGTTAGAAACGGGTTGGATCAAAATAAAATCTATCTAAAAGTGATGGCTATACTATGGTGGCATATTACTGCCACCAGTTAGCATGATAGCGTTCGCGAATTGTTTCGTGTTAACCACTTAATTATTACGATAGGTGTCGGAGATTAAGCAACGCACAAAGCAACATACATAGTAATAAACATATACAGTACTAGTATAGTCCAAGGAAGCGCGCTATAAGAGCGGATACAAAAAGGAAATAAAAAACACGCGTATGTAATATTCTTTCCTTACATGTTTATTCATGCATCTCCTCAGTTCCTAACGTTTTGTAGAATGTTTCTCTGGGGGTTGTGTGCGGGAGAGGCATTGTCGCATGTGTTTGGCTTTCCCTGTAACAACTTAATCTCTGTGTCGTAAAATTATATAAAATATAACAAAAAGCAAATAGAGGAATACACAATGTATTGCTTGTCAGCATTGATATAACAGATAACTCGATGATTAATGTCTACGAGCGACTAAATATATTAACGTACACTTTGACACAATTATTTACAGATTGACGAGAGAACATTTTCCTTAACACGTCCCTTTTGAATATTTTTCAAAGTAATAGTAGTATTGGAAACCCCGGATATGTCAACTGCTTTAAAAATAGAGAGAATACGTTTCTACAGGGAACGCCACAAACATGAGACAATGCCTGTCCACACAGACCCCGGGAAACAACAGTCCATAAGCCATTTGAGGAGGCGTAAGGGTAAATACTAAGGGAACAGGGGCACAAGGAATGGCATGGCCGACCATAAGGGATAACTAAGGAGAATCAAAGAGGACTAACGGGGGGGGGATTTAATCGATGGAATACATCATATGACAAGCCAAAATAGCTGGACACAATAGGCCTAAAGTGGGGAACACAAACATGAACACCATATACAGCGAAATAATAGCATAGGGGAAAGGGAAACTAACATACATCTAAACACAACTAGAATCATACAGCTATTGACAGCCTAGGAACTGTCGGAATTACCTTTGACAAAATGACATTAATAGTAACAGAACAATATACTTTGTACACATTTGAAAAAATAATGCACATTGACTTTGTACATATAATGTATAATACATATAATACAGAAGAGGAATGTAGTAATCCAAAAATATTTGATAAAGAGGACATTATCATTATTGTAAGGTAGACATGGTTCTTTATTACAAGTAACATAATAAGGTACCTGGAAAACATTTTCAAATCGCCATAATCTATGACGGGGAAAGCTGTCTATTCAATGCACACTGGCATAAGCATTATTTACACGTTTACTGTCCTAATTTTGGGATATTAGCGACTCGTTGCAAGCGGCTCGCTGAATGGCTGTTCGCCTGTCTAAAAATAGACAATATCAGTCTTTTGTGAGTTATAAAGCAGAGGAGACTGGACACAAATAACTCCGTAGTGTGGTTAGTCATAGACACAGTATAGTTTGTCTCAATATAGTTCATCATTACTTATTGCATAAGTCGTGAACTCACACATCCATGTTAATATATTTGTAACATAGCGATTAATCTGATTGAAACAATATAAATGTTCGCGACTGGTACATAAAACCAAAAAAGTCTTCTTAATACCAACACAGGCCAATTCCCCGTGGTGATTAATAACAACTCTACTTACTGGATAAATCTTGAAATACACTATGAACAATGTTAACCAATCTGCATCAAGGTCACATATATTTTTAAATTGAAGAGAAATTGCGCGAAATTGCCTTGGTGGTTAACGAAGATTTGATAGGTTTACAAAACAATGAATATGCAAATAGTAAAACCATGTTAGTACGGCTGCGCCGAACAAATCAATTTGTAGAATATTACATGCTAACGACGAATATGTCTACGACTGGCAATAATTGTTTTCGAATATTCGTTCGACCTTACGAATGCTGCAAAGGTGCCGTAGGTGATACATGCATACACACACTCACACTTAGATATATTAGATATATATATGCAACAACTATACACCAAGTTTGATGTCAATACACCCACGCATAGCGAAGATATTAAGTGGAAACTGATTTTTTAAATTTTAAGTGACCTTGACCTTGGACGGAACAAACCGAAAAGCAATCCCAAGCGAGCTCTCCACATGTTCTTACTATACACCAAGTTTGATGTCAATATGATCACTGAAACTAAATTTCTATTTTTAGTAACTGTGACCTTGACTTTTGGCGGAACGAACCCAAAAGCAATCCCAAGCGAGCTCTCCACATGTTCTTACTATACAATACATAGTTTGGTTACACTATGATCAACGAAACTAAAGTTATTCGCCGGAAACCCCCAGTTTGACGCCCGCCCGCTCGCCCAACGACACACACCATTCTAATAACTTGGTTTTCTTCGAATATCATCGACATATTGTTATATATGAAATAAATCGTGACTGTTCATACACAGTAATCGCAATAAGAGTGATATCACCATCAAATGCTCGTTCCTTTGATTAGTTTATTGTCTGTATATCCAGGTATAAAAGTATATCTAGAATCTGCTCTATTTACACGAACGTGTAATATATAATCAAGAATTTCTGCTGCTTTCGCTTTCGAGTACTACTCATTAAAACCGCCTTACTACTGACGCCGTTCTACAACATCATTAATAGTCTAAATGTATTCATCTACAAACTTGATCTGAATTGAAAACTACAACAGTTAAACGTTGGTACATATATTAGTACAATGTAACTACTTTATGATCACACGTACGTCTTAGAGTCTTATTTGTAATACACTGTTTATGTATTAGTAGGATAGAATAAATGTAGCTACATCATAGAAAGCTACTATGTTCTATTCTGTTTCATAAGCTTACGTTGCTGGTAAAATCGTGCCGGTATAGTCGAAGTAAAACAAACAAGACATATTATATTTTTATGTATAGTGTTGTTAGATTGACCGCGAACAGGTGTATGAACTATCATGACCGATCCATGTCAATTTGGGAACGGAAATGCACTTGTACATAAAGCTTTAACTGCTGTTTGATTTTCTTTTGTATCAAAATAGAACCGCGGCCTTTTTTCCGTCAAGCTTTCGGACAAACACGAACATTTCAATACACCTATTTTGAAATGTTATCGCCCAAGTAATATATTCATACGTTCGCGGTTAATAAAACCGTTCTATTCTTCATTTTTTATTTTGTCAATCACTTGAGGCAATTTAAACGCAATATGAAAGTAAATATTTTCTTAATTTGCACGAAGTATTAATTTCCCTCAATGAAGGGCGTACTTCTTACATTTGAGCACGGGGAATTTGTTGTTGGCATGATTTATATTGCATGACAACAAGCAAACATTACGTAAATTAACTAGCATTTAATCTAATCTTAGTCATCTGATTTTGAGGCAATTTAAACGCAATATGAAAGTAAATATTTTCTTAATTTGCACGAAGCATTAATTTCCCTCAATGAAGGGCATACTTCTTACATTTGAGTCCACAATACATTTCAACCATGCACTACTTGAAAAATCATGACTGCGCATATTGTCTGTCGACCTAATTATGCAGATGACTGTGGACTGTTACATACTTAAAACTACGCGAGTATGTCTTTGATAAGCACAATATTTAAAATAGAAACTAGAACAGATGAACTGGTTGACTTATCGGAATTCGTATAAACATATAATACGTGCTTCTAAGAGAATGTTATATGCTGTTTATAACACGTGAAAGACATTGCGGAAATCATATGACTAAGATTAGATTGAATACCAGCGTATATACGTGTTGTCAGATAGTTACGCTGAACTGTGATGAGTTAGATTCATGTACACACTAGTCTCTCCGATAAGTCAACCAGTTCATCTGTTCTAGTTTCTAATTGGTATCTCCATTCATAAAGGCTTTAAATGTGAGAATCTCATCCGGCGCGCGTTCACCGGACATATCTTCATAGTGTGGCCTGGTACTTCACCACAGTACCGTTTATAACGTAATAATTCCAATTCAGCAAAAATCTGCATTCTGATTTGCTAATCGGAGGCGTTTACGCATGCATGCACGTCGAAATATCATTGTAATAATGACGTAACTTAGCAAAAATCTGTATTCTGATTGGCTAATCGGGGGCGTTAACACATGTATGAACGTCCAAATTTCATTGACGAAACTACTTTCGACCTAAATCTAAGGTAAACTATATGAACAAGTTGAGTGCAATTTTTTCTCAAGCAACACATATTTTAGAAACAAATTTAGATCGAGGTACTATTAGCTACATCGTTATTTATGGATAAAACGCCTCACTTGACAGACGGTGTAAATAAGAGTAGATATAATATTCCATTACATTCCTCCTAAACATACTTTGTTGATTCAGAATCCTTCCGTTCAATAACGAATCTATTGCTACCGGCAGCACGAAGAATTTGTTGTTGGCATGATATATATTGCATGACAACAAGCAAACATTACGTAAATTAGCTAGCATTTAATCTAATCTTAGTCATCTGATTTTGCGACCATTTCTTTCGGTTTCACAAAACGTGTTATCAACTCGCTATAGTATTCTCTTAGAAGCACGTATTCCATGTTTATAAGTAATCCGGTATGTTTACTAGTTTATCTATTCTAGTTTCTGCTTTTTCATCGACGTTTTAACGTGAGAATTTCATCCAATGCGCGCTCACCCGTCATGTTTATCTAGCGCGACATTGAACTGCATTACTAGCCTACTATGAACACGGAATAAATGATTGACGTGAACTAATAACTGATAGTCAATATCAAATATGGCTCTTGTTATGGTCTGAAAATTATTTTCAACTGTTGTTTTGGCTGCTAAACTCGGTACTTTTTGTGTATTTATCCACGAATTCAGAGGTGCGTTTGTTAGAGGTAGGGGAAGAAGGCGAGAAAAGTTAGCCAATGTAGAAAAGGTAGCTGTCTAAAAAACGCTTGAGCGCTTCGCTAGCTATAAAATGGCGCCCGCCAGATCAGACGACACTGTTCCGCATGGACGCCATTTTGTTTAGCAAAGCTAGCACTGTCATATCACGCTACCTATCTAAAGATAGGGGCTACTTTTCCTACGTCTAAGAAACGGCAGCGCTACTTTCCCTACGTAGCGCTAGGTAGAATTCTATCTTTCCTACCTCTAAAAAACGCACCTCTGTTGACGCTGTGTGAGGTCACGATGTGTATGACGAAAACAACATCATTGGGGGTCGTTTCAAAAGTCTATTTGGAATTATAAGAATTAAACGACCATTTATTGGTCGTTTAATCGTATAATGCATAATTGGCAGGGAATAGTAATTGTATGCACACGTTTCATTACATTAGTGAAACAGTGTCCAATATGGTACATACTATGATCTGAAAAAAATCTTAGTATTTTTGCCTGTTTAACTCGGTACTATTTTTGTATATATACGCGCATTCAATTGATGCTGTGTGCTGTCTTTATTTGTATTTACTACAGAAACATCAGTGAAGTTGGTTTTAAAAGTATATTTGAATTATAAGGATTAACATACCATTTTGGTGTACATATGTAACCCTGATCAGAATGCAAGCATTTAACTTATTTAATACCCATTTCTGTAACTATATTTAGATTTATTTTTAATTTCCAATCGGTTTCTAAATTAGACAATAGTGTTAAAGCTTCACCACATGATTAAATAATCAAAGCACTGAAAGTGCTGGCAGCAAGGGGCTCACTGCAGATCACAAACGTCACTTTGAAATAGATTTACCTATCACAATAGTCTATCAAGAACACTTTGTTATGTCAGTTTATTAAAAAATATAGGAGTTGAACACTCAAGATTGTATACAAATAATAGGTATAGACAGTCAGAAGGATGGATCATCATCATGTTAAACTAGACAATCTGTCCCAGAAATGGCAGGATTACGCGGTTGTCAACTGTCACCTAGTTGCACTTTCTGGACAAATTACACGAATCACTAATGCATTAGTTTTCAATGTAAAATGAAGTACCGATACAAAAGTGTACTGTTTCTATTCGACTGATCAAACACATATTATCTGCGCCCAGTAGTCCACGTATTTTCGTTGACCCCGCATTTTTGTTCACTATATGGATAATATTATTTTATCATTTTGTTTTTGTTCAACTGTACCTCTGTACATGTCTTTATTAATATTCCAATCGTTAATATCTAACAGCCGACAATAAAACAAGAAGTTTGTGAATTTGTTCAATTTAGAACATCACTTTCCGTAAATCGACGATATTCAACGGAACAATGACGGAAATTTGCAACTCTCATGATTTCAATATACGTATAATTTTTCGTAGGATATATTATTTGTTGCACCGTTTTCTTGTATACGTATCTCTGCATTATGTACACTAACTTACACTATCGTCCGCTGTTTTATCTACCTACTACTATCGTCCGCTGAGTTAAAGTGCTCTAGGTTGTTTTCAGTGCACAGCACGCGTGATACGGCTGCGGCGTAGGCAGACATTTTATTTTTTGTAATTTGCAATAAATAATCATTAATAATTAAAGTTTCTTTGGGGATCTTTCTTTTGCGTAAGTTATGTCAGATTATATCCGTTTTCTAGCTGATATAGCAAATGCTTATCGCTATGTTTTGTTAGACAAAGCCTACTTTCTTCAGGAGTATGTAGTCTTTGGCGGTTCAGAATTACAGGCTTGGGATGACTCATCCGATGAGTGTCCGCGGATTTCGCCTGCTATAACTAAACAATTAACAATATCTGAACGGGAACATTTTTGATTTACCGTTCCAGTGTAGATAACAAATGTCAAAATAATTCTAGCTAGACAATAAAGATTTCCTCTCGACAGTTTTCTAAAACGATAAAAAAGTGATGTTCTGCTTCCCGAACGGGAATTAGAAATCAAAATATATAGTCGGGAAGCAGGAACGGGAAATCCCCTGATGCATGAGTGACTCGGTATAGAGATGTCAAAGTGCACGAGATTTCCATGTCAATGGTGAATGATAGCTTCGGTGGGCGTTTCTTACCATTACCAAAACACTTTTAGACATTTCTGTTGTGATCGTTCCAAAATAAGGACAATTCATGTGAGTCTTATCTTTTGATCTAGGTGAATATTTAGTAAATTCCCGTTAAACATGCGTGTGGAACTGACATTAAACCAACATTACAACTACAATAAAGTTTAATATTTAATATTACATTATTTTGGTTTGTTACAACAGCATTGACCACATCGAGGCCTCGCACTGGTGTCGTCATGACATGATACAGGAATCTTAATTATTATTCGGTTATAAAACCATCACATCAAGGGCCGGGCAGTTGTCAATGACAGTTACTACAATAGTATGGCATTGATACACTCATAGTTAATGAAAGAAGTGTTTAATCGTATTAAGGATGAGTTTAATTTGTAATCCCAAAGGTTCCGTACTGGATTTTGAAGTCTAGTTTAATTTAAGTACACACAGTGAACGCCACCACCAGATGTCTACAAACTGTTTCATGGTATACCTACAATTAATGTAATACACTCAGTTTTAAGATGTGTTATGAAAGCACTGCATTAACCACATTTCTCCTTATCTGTACTTCATGGACGTATATATATGTATATATACAAAGGAAATATGCAGTACTCAGTAACTTAACTCCACTATCGCGAGGTATGCGTAAGTGAATTTTATAAGGATCAGGCTGTGAACGAAGGTAAGATACTTCAAGACATTACTCTATTTTCTATTGCATTAATAAACAGTATCAGCTATCGAGCTGAAACTAGTTCTAACACTCCCCGAAGGAGAAGCATATAGCCATCGTCCAACCTGCATTGGTGTTTACCCTATTTCTCAGCAACTATATACCAGAATTAAATAAAACTTAATGGAAATCGTTCATACCAAATGGAGATGCACGTGCTATCGGCATGATCCAGTTCGATAATTTTTACGTCCGTGTGGCATTTTTGCTTAGTGCTTTACAGAAAGAACAGATATTACAATACTGCAATTCAATAAAAACTTAGTGGGATTCTTCACTACCTAGAGGAAATGCGCGTGTCTATGCATGTTCCGGTTCAGTGACTTTTCACATACTTTTGACAAACACGACTTTTCCTCTTTAAGTATTTGAAAAACACAACTGCGTAGTCCCTCTTGTATCCTTTCGCTTGGTCACAGTAATGGTAACACCCATAGTGATTTGCTGTTAAATTGTTATCTGTGCCATTAAATCATTTTCAGTAGTAACTCGAGTTCAACCCTGTCCATACTTTGGGGAGCAACCATCGGTTCTACCGAAATCTTGTTGTGGCGAGGGTCGTCAGACAATAGCCCCACAAAGATAAGGCTACTCTCTGACAATCTAATGGTGGTGTTCATATTCCAGCTGATAGATAAATTATCTGTAAATAATGAAAGCCGCATTCTATTATCCGTATATTGCTGTAATATTTGACATCTGGATTTTTTTTATGTCAGAGGCCGCAAAAATACATAATCATGGGGTCATTCCGTTTGAAGGAACACTACTGAAGCTGGCAGGAGTTAAACACTATCACATATCTATCTGATTTCAATAGAAATATCGGTTTGAAAACAAAACTGATCACGTAACCGTTACGTGGTGAACGTAACCGTTACGTGGTGACTTCTGTGGAATGTCGGTGATTTAGAGAAAGAGAGATTAAGTTAATACAGAAAACGCCACATACACAACGTAATGCCACCCCACACAGACCCCCGGGAAAACAACAGTCCACAAACATCAGACACTGAGGAGGTGCAAAGGTAAACACGCATGGTAACAGGGGCGCAAGGAATGGTCGACTATAAAGAACAACTAAGGAGAATTGAGGAGGTCAAAGAGGGGAGGAACGATTTTTTAAAGATGAAATACATCACGTTTTAAGCCAAGACAGTTAGCAACGATAGGCGGAAATGTGCAGCAAATAATATGAATATCATATCAAGGGAAAATGATTGTACATGGGGAAAGCGGAATTAAACTTGCATCTTCAACATAAATACAAATAATAACAATACAACGATTTACATCCTTGTAAATGTCAATAAAATACTTTTTAATCTCGGTAAGCTATTTACATCAGAATGCGAAATAACTACAAACTACGAATAGTAAATGAATAACCTGATGAAAATTCAACCTGAAAAATTATATACTTAATAATTAGAGATAATTAGGGAAAAGGAATTTAAAACCAAGACAAATAGAAATAAAATGATATATATTGGAAAAACGAAACAACTTTACGACTGTAGTAAAGGCTGATTAAGTTGTGCTAAAACAGCAAGATAGATACAAAGTTTACCTCTTACTGCCAAATGATGTCACAGAAACCGATTTAAACTTAATACATTCGCAAATTGCCTTGATTACTTTTGCCAGTGATGATCCTCCCATATCGTGTCCATAGATTACTTAATGTACTTCAGAACAGGCCCCTGAATATATTAACAGAAATGCAAATATTTTCTAGAATTGTATTCGTAATTTTATTACGTCGATGAGACCTTTTGGGTAATCAGTCATGAAATCTGAAACAATATCGTTGGTCAATCGTTTCGAAAAATAAAAACACGCACTTTGTATGATGTGTTTCCTAAACGCAAGCATCCAATCGAAGACGTTATTTTTTCGGTGAGACATGCACCCCTTTTCCCATACATTTTTACCCGTGCACCTCCTAAGTGTCCAATGTTTTGTAGACTGTTGTTTTCCCAGGGCTCTTTGTGAGGAGGCTTTGTCTTGTGTGACTGGCAAAGTCACATTATATGTGCAGTAACTAGTACGAGACTCAAGTAGACGTATACCTGAGTCAGTACAAAAAAGGTTATAACTACTGATCATAAGAAATCGCCAAAGCCACTTAAAAGTGCAAAACCACCCTAAATACACACGGAGACATGTAATTATGCATGCATTAACAAGGAAGCAATAAACATGACAATTTGTATTTAACGTAACAGATACAAACAGTTCAATGACCTTAGCGACACACATAAATGATGGGCGAAGATAGGGTTCCACCTTAGAACGGTCAGATACAAAATACATTGGGTTAAACCCTTGCATTCAACTCCACACTTATGCAAAAGTGCGATAAGAAAAAATATCACCAATGTTTTTCTGAAAAGTATTAGTCTTCTCACGGAACGGAACACTATAATAAGAAGTTATATGTTAGTACATGAGTTGCAAACGTGATTAAGTTCTTCCAAATTAACAGAAAAAAATGATATTTTATGGAATGATGAAAAGCTTTTGTTACTAATTTTATAGTACTTTTAAAGACTCTGTTGAACAGACGTGAACTAAGTCAATCATGCGGCATGTCAAGTGTTATTGAATTCTAAATGATTTCATGTCTAAAAACACTATTTCAGTCATCTATTATAAAAAAGGAGGATAATGAAGTTCAATTCGCCAATCCCTCACTGTCGCCTGAGGTGACGGCATAACAGCTAGGAAGGAAATGTTATCAGGTACTGGGTTCCATATTGCATGATATACACCTACATCCAGGCTTTTTCTCTTCTCGGCGCAAGACTATGGAACCAGCTACCTAAGCATCTGACCAAGCTTCAGACCCTAGCGAGATTCATGGAACGACTGGAAACACTGACTGTACATATACATTTGCTGTTGTACATTTGTTTTTATAATGCACAAAAAATACATATGTCCAGAGAGGGCCTAGTACAATCACCTAGAAGATGGATAAAATCAGCTGCTGATTATTAGCGGAAAACGGTCAAAACTTATTATGCTCTAAAGCCAAATATCGCTGCCACTGTTGGGACAAAATAACGCAAACTCAACTATTTAGCGTGGAAGTTGTTTTAAAGTTTGAAACATGAAAGTGAAAGCAGAAACAACTTTTTAATCTGTTGCTGAAGAACGTATTTAAACAACGTTTTATTTATTTCAGATGTTTGTTGCAAGAAGGTTGCTGTTCACAGCAATATTGGTTTTATCGTGCTTACATGCAACAACATCACATCTATGTTTATGTACATCACGGGACGATGTACAACTTTACAATGACGCTGATATGAAATCTGAAATTGTTACAATTCCTGACAGAAATACGTGTTTTCTCGGTACAGTGGTGACAGACAGGCACGGCAAAACGAATGTGTGTTGTTTATACTTGTAATGCTGTCTTATTTTTAAAAAGAGAATGTTTCGATAATTCACTTGACACCCATAAAGGATCATATTTCAAAAATAAATGATTTGAGCAACAGTAAAATTATTTGACTCGATCCACATTTGTTAAAATAAAATTCATGTAAATTGTGGAATGATACCGGATACATGTATAAGTGTTCAGTACTCTGCCATTTTCTTATCATTCGATGGTGATGATGATATACAACAGCCAAGCGAATACAATGCTGACAATATTGACACGTCTAATCTACTGAATGCACTGTATTAATGTTCAAAATGGAAACCATACATTATTCTTGGAATTATATGTATACTGATTTCCGGGCAAAACAGCTCAAATGATATATAAATATTGACTAAACACAAGTCATACAACGTGTATGAATCATTTTAAATACGGCTGCTGCCAGGATTACTGGCCATTACTCATGCTTAATTCAGAGGTTGTTAATTCCGTGGTATAATCTCGCCGACGGTAGGATTTGATACAACATCCTCTGTATCAGAATCCCGATGCTCTATCCCTACTCCTTCCAACAAAATAATTGACGTTAATATCAACATTGTAGATGTCACATTGCAAAATTGTTCAGTTATTTATGGAACGTATGTAAATTAATATGTTAATAGTGTGATTTTTTTGTTGTAAACAATTAATATATTTATTTAGAAAGTAATTATTGTTTTGCAGGCGAATTACGTCGCTCTAGAATCGCTTGCTTTTGGAACATGTGCAGATGCAACACTTGGTGAGTTGTAAAACAAATACAATGCTACCGGATACTTAGTGATCAATATTTAGTTATGAATACGCCAATGCTATCGGTTTTATGCAACACATATCTCTTTTAATTTTAAATGATTACATTATATTACAGATGTACGATTATTCATACAATTTCTTAAGGGCCCGAGTTGACACTAATGCAACAAATTACATGAAAACATTGTAAACTATTGTAGAGTGCTTATGTTTTGTAATATATTGTTGCATGTAATATTTGAGTTTTACGACGTATTTCAGTAATATCAAAGGCTTGCTGACAGAAAAAGTGCTGTTTGCTAGCCTGTTTTTACGCATGTAACTTTCGATGTTCTGACGTATATCAAAGGGATTTTGGAACGTTATATTTTGTAAATTTATCACGGTTTTACCTTAGCTTTGAACTCCCAATCTTCAGATTGTTTTTCCGTCGTTTAATGAAATTAAACTTTAAGTGAGAACTGTATTAAGTAAATAGTTTCGTTTTTGGTAGTTACTGTTCACGTTGCACCAATATTGGCTTATACTTAGTAGACTTTCAAGATTGGTCGCATGGAGAACACATTTTGATTGCTCAGACTCCATATACGAGTGATGTCACGAAACACGTTTATGGAACATTGGAGGATTTTTTTGAAAGAACTTATGGTGGGACCAGGAAACGATTCCTACTAAGTATGATTTGTATATCACCTCTAAAAACTTTGTCTAAACATACATGTTTGTTAACTATTGCGAAAACACTTATTGCTTTACAAAGACGAGAGGCAATTGTTTGCTTGCATCTTTAGATCAAATTCCAAAGTTTAAAACGTAGCTGAGGTAAAACAGTCACGGATCGCTGATATTATGATAATTAGAAACAAAACTTACATATTTCAAACACAAACCGCATTGGTAAAATGGATGGGCACATGTAAGTGAACGACACGCTGTTGGTAATGTGCTGTACATTTTGCCTTTGTAAACCTCTGCAGGCTTATTCCACTCATCAAAGCATTTGGTTGAATAACATTAGAAAAACATAGATTTGGGGATTTGCGAACGTATGGTGGGGCATAAAGGGCAGGTATTTCATATTTAGACATTCAACCATTGGTCACGGTCATATATTTGGCCATGGCCATAGAGCCGCATTTCAATTGAACTTGATTGTAATTTTATTACATGTAATTATATAGATGCAGGTGGTACTGCTTATTGGTCAAGTTGGTCAAATTGGAGTGACTGCCTCACCAATTCATGTCATGGAATTGGACATATGAGTCGAGTTAGGAGTTGCGAAAATGCAAAAAATAGTGCAATTTGTACAGGACGAAACAATGAAACACTTGAGTGCAATATCTCTTGTACAACTAACAGTAAGTTTATCACAAGTATATTATGTAAAATGTAATTTTAATTATAACCGCCAATAATGGCAATTTGCACTTATATTACATTCTTGCTCGATATACTATACGTTAAAACATCTTATAACGTAGAAACAAACAAACATTACACATGGATAATGTATCCATTATAGTACAAAGAGAAATGAATAGATTACTACGTATTAAACACAACCACACTATTTAACTATAGTTCGGCCAAGATCTGAAGGCATAACAACGTCAGTCCATATCAATTGCAAGATAGTTCCATGATCATAAGCATTATGCGCTCTTTCGGCGCAGCCGTACTAACATGGTTTTGCTATTTGCATATCAGTGTTTTGTAAACCAATCAAATCTTACGTTAACCACCAAGGCAATTTCTCCTCAACCGAAAAATGTTTGTAACCTTGACGCAGATCAGTTAACATTGTGTATAGTGTATTTCAAGATTTATCCAGTAGGCAGTGTTGTTAGTCATCACCATGGGGAATTTCCGGTGTTCTTGTACCAGTTTTATGTCGCGAACATTTTATATTGTTTTAATCAGATAAATCGCTATGTAAAAAGTTTATTAACATGAATGTGTGCGTTCACGACAATAAGTAATGATGAACTATATTGGATCAGACTATACTGTGTCTATGACTAATCAAACTACGGAGTTATTTTTATCCAATCTGCTACGCAGTGATCTCCCCTTACAGGTATCGGAGTTTCTGTGGTATAGCGTAATTGAATGACCGGCAGTCGTAACATTTAGGCATTTTTTATGTTGCATAACAAATTTTAACCTTCTGATTGCAACAAATTTGCATGCTTTAAGTTGCGCTGACCATCTTTTTTTAAAGATATTCCTGGTTTAACTATATATACTATCAGCGTATTTATATTATAGCATAACGGATATGCGTCATAATCTAACAGCAGATTACCCGTGACCGAATCCCGATATTCATTGTTTTGGTAAATTAATTTTTAGTCCAAAAGTATCATGTTTATCAAAAATATATGTGAAAGTATCACGGAACACTAGATAAATATGGAAAAGCGTATAGTTCTCTCGTAGCATGGCATAGCAAATATTCCAAACGTTCACATAATTATAATGATGATGCGGTAGGTGATAATGATGTTTAGCGTCAATTGTGCCCTTGAGTATATTTGTGTGTAATTGTTTATAAAACGAGATTTAAATTAGCGAATGACATTCGGAATCACTGCGAGTTTAGAATGTAAAGCGACTCGTCCAGTCAACCCTTTTATCGACTTCTAAGATAAAAAAACGCGTCAGTCATTGAGGGTTGTAGTTTGTCAGTAAGAACACTAATTTGTGAGTTTTCTGGTGCCACTCTGAACAAAATTGCTCGTTAATTGACACGGTAAAGAACTTCTGAACCGACCTGGTGAGTAATCCTCGGATGGGAGATGTATACCGTAATATATATAAGACCCAAATTTATTTTCAGAACAATGTATGCCTAGTTGCTGATTTACGTATTTGTAGGGCCTAATCAACGCGCCTGTGTCGTTTGCTACCGGTTTCAAGTAGAAAACAGTGACATATTTACAATAGAATGTTCAGATTGCCAAGCTAGTAACATCACTAAGACATCTTTCTCGTTGTCAATAATGGTTTATACAAATACTTTGAAGCAAATAATTTGTGCAGTTTTTCATTATTTTGTGTAACGCAAGTGCCCCCAAAGCAACAACATTTCAATATACCCCTAACAATATGCAGCATATTGAACATATCATTCTTATGGTTTTTTAAAATTCTTAAATAGGTCGTGGTATGTATTTTTAAACTGTTCAATAAAATGCAATTACAATAACCTTAATTTTGTGAATAGAAACAATCGGATGGTCTGGCTGGATGGAATGGAACGACTGTAAACCAAATTCTTGTTTAAACAAGACAACAACACGTTTTAGAAAATGTTTAACTGAAGGTGTATCCTGTAGTGGCCCTATCTTCCAAACCAAAACTTGCACACATGACCTATGCCCAGGTAGGACTATTAAATGACTTATCATAATGAAAGTGATACGAGCTATTAATATGGTTTATATTGTGTTTGATGTGTGTATTATATCAATTATTATATCGGTCCGTCTCGATGGGTCGGTGATTCGATCGGGTGTTTGTCTGAAAAAAAACCATCAATAACGAAGCCTTGTTGAAAGTAGCTGATTTATTAGATATATCACAGTTACAACTGAAATCTAACAAGAGGCCGGAAGACGATTGTATTTAATACAATACAACAATGATTACTGATAGACATACTAAAATGGGTAAAATGAACCTCATTGCTATATCGTATCTATCGTAAAATCAGTCATTATATCGCGTCGATTTGTATACCCTTGATTGCAAATCTAAAACCTGTCGGACACAAAACTAAAGAAGCGCAACAAACCCAAGAAGTGGTTCATGCGATGACCTATTATTATGTTTAGTTTTAACTCGTTTGAATTTCGTCATTAGGGCTACTGACACCAATATCGGTATTTGAAACTTAAATAACCACATGCGTTGAACAACTCGGCTAGTTTGTCAGATGTCAAAACATGTTCAATATATGGATGGTTTATTTCAAATAGGAACATAGTTCTGTTTGAAACAGTTTATGATTTATATGCAATAACCCCCTAACACCGATCGGTAACGGTTGCCGGTAAAAAAAACGATTACGCAAGTGAGTCTAATGAGCGTTGTCGTACGTGCACGACCGGGACTTCCATGGTCTCTGGTAGTTTTAATAGGGTTGTACCGGTTCGCGAGATTATGAATAGTCTGTCTGGAGCAGCCAAAATGATGGGCGACGTTATGTACCTTTGACCCCGACGGGGCATACCAGTAGCCTCATGTGTGTGATCTTCTGACATCAGTTAGCACTTTACGCTTTTATCAAGCACCACATGATTATTTGTCGGTGTAAAACTTGTAAGTGAAGCATCTGCTGCAGACTTGCAACGTTAGGCAAACCCTTTTCCTGCTTGGACGCACGAACATACCGGCGATTGTGAAAAGAATTGCATAATCGCCATCAGCAATGAAATCGTTATAACCATATATAACACTTATACATCACGTATGCTACCAAAATAAGTGTTAATTTAAGTGTGGTAGCGCATTAGTGTTGCAATAACCAAATGGCTATTCTAGCACATTGATCGTAACTCTGGACCAACACCGACCTTAATGTCAATAGTATGCTAAAGTTGTACATTCTTATGCTGTTATGAATACCTCCAGGCTAGTAGATTTAATAAATTGTTGGATGAATCATTAGACAATATCATCTTCTCGATGGACAAATAGGAGGAACGATTTCGTGTCTTTTAATAATAGACAAGGCTTTCGTTTGTTTTTCGTACCAAGGAACGTAACTTATCTCTGAAGCTGTAGACACTTATTGTAGATTTATTTATATGTATCATTATCTAGATATATTCATTGCAATGTAAGAAGAAGTTCGATTTTCAGTACAGAAATTGGAGATACGAGTTGTTTCGCCCAGTTATAACATGGTAATACTTTTTTCAAAAATGAAGTTGATGGTGGATGGACAGAGTGGTCACCTTGGAGTACATGCTCGAAATCTCATGGCACTGGTTTTAAGAATAGGTATTTTCAACTTCGGTGTTTTTAAAGATTAATGATCAATGCTCAATAATTTAAGGCAAAACAATCCATTGCATGAATGAAGATAATAAATAGTTAAGTATGACCTGTTAAAATGAATGAAGAAGTCGAGCATGAAATGTCTCATACACACAGCGAACACAAAACCAAGGAAACATAGACAGAAAAGTAAACACTCACAAAATCAGAATGGTCACATGATATTTATAATCTGTGAAAATTACTTGGAAAAACACCACTGCGGACTTAAACCGGGTTTAATGATACACATGACGTCCCATTAACCTACCATAACCCGAAAGAATGTACATTGTAAATACAAATTCCCCATCAACAACTCCCTTACACATGAAGTCTTATCGAGGAATCCTACCTTCTGTATCTTAATACAGTTTCAATATAAGATGGTGGACAGGAGTACCAAAAAAGTAGTCGTATTAACTATGGTACTAAATAGCAGTACACAATGTGAATGATAGACAGCATGATACCCTTTCTTAATATATTACGAGCGGACGACTAATAAAACGACATAAACTAGACATGTCTTATACTTTATAAATTGAGTAACAATAATTATGATGTAAAACATGATCGAATAGTTCTGTTATCCTCGAAAAGCAATCTTTATATTTATCTGAAAAAGAGGTTTGAACCCCTTCTTCAAAAAGTACAATAAAATTTGTAAACGAGTTATTTCAATCAATATGAGAATGACACACAAAACAAAAAGTGTTACTAGTTTGATTTCAGGTTACGTTCATGTACCAATCCAAGTCCATCACATGGAGGAAATGGTTGCCCTGATGACTTCTGGCACATCGTAACCTGTCAAGCAAGTACGTTCTAAATACCAAGGTATACAACGATAATTGCAAGGCAAATAATAATAATTGTTTTGTTCATGTAGTTTACCTTAATTCATTGTATATGTTATTGTATACGCAATGGTTAATTTTCTTTAAATATAAGTTGCTACCTACCTAGTCAGTTTATGTATAAGTGTTGGAAATCAATAACCGTATAACGGTTAAGTTTGAGGTTAGCTAGCTGTTAAATTGATTTAATCCTCCAGTGTTTTTACTGAAGGCTGTATGATTATTTCTATTTACGTTTTAGATGCATGTTTAGTTCCCCCTTCCCCATGTGCAATTCGGTCACTTGATATGGATATGGTGTTCATGTTATTTTCTGCTCCCTTTCGGCCGGCCTATTATTGTTTTCTTTCTTGACGTTTTCAATGATCCATTAGATTTCCCCTTCGATGTCCCCTAAATACTCATTGTTTGTTCTTCGTGGTCGGCCATGCCATTCCGTTTGCCTTGGTTACCATGCGTGTTTGTCCTTAGGCCTTCTCAGCGATTTCCCTTTGCACCTCCTTATTGCCTGACATGTTGTGGACTGTTGTTTTCCCGGGGGTTTGTGTGAAAGACAATGTCTTCGGGTATGGGGCGTTCCCTGTAACAACTTAATCTCATTTACCGCTTATCGTCCTCATGTCCAATCCCTTAAACACACGGTTTGCCTTGCGATTATTTCAGTTTATTGCTAGGTTATGATTCACAAGGAATTGTTTGTATGTATATCATTACATTTTTGTTTGTGCTTGTGGACGGAAGGGAAACATGCGAAAAGTGGTATAGCTAGGTTTATGTTTGGCTTACATTTCCTTTGTGTCTTGTGTTAATGTTTACTTTTCCTCCATTTGATGACGAGGTTATATCAGAATGAAATATACAGGATAATACATCATTTAAATATGCGAAGCTCATTTAGTTTTAATTTTATTTTTTCAGAGAGTGAATGGACAGATTGGGAGCAATGGGGCTCATGTTATAGCACAGCCAATGGTCCCAACTTTCAGTTCAGGTAGATGTTCACTAAAACATAAACATATATCCAGTATCACTTATATTACTTTTTTAAATAATTATTACTTTTTTAAAATAATTTATTATACATATATTTGAAAAAAAACATTGTTCACGGTGTTGTATTATTCACATTGCGTATTCTGAGATATAATGACGTAATACTGAATCAATGCTATTGATTTATGTCAGGGTGCCCCCTGCTGACTCGGCAATAGTGGAGGATACTTCCTGAAAGGGGAATCAGGGGATTCTTTCAGATTCTATCAGGAAGTGCGTTAACATATTAAGCCCTTTAATTCCCGTTCGCGAAGCAACACATCGCTCCTTGATGGTTCTATGAAACGATCATGGGGAATACTTACTTGTCAAACTTGAATGATTTCAAATGTCATCCACTATCTACACAGAATAGTAAATTATCGCCTTTTAGATATTTGTTTAAATTTTTAGTATTTATTCAATCTGTCTAGTTTTGGCAAACTCATAAAATCATAACCAGATTGAGGAACCATACTTTATAGCCAGAAAATGAATATTATAATGTCCAGTTCAGGAAGTTCTTTTTAAGTGCAAAGTTTATTCAGTCTTAACAGAAGTCCACTCTGAGAACATTTATGTTTGGGTAATTTAATCTTTAACATTTAGACAAGGAACACCCTGTCTTAAGTTTTCTTAGTGAAACATTGCAAAAGAGAGAGAATAAGTTTTACATGGAACGCCACCATCATAAGACAGCGTCTCCTCACACAGACATCCGGGAAAACAACAATCCATAAAAGAGAGAGAACACGAAGCTACAGGAAGCCAACTGTCTCATTTGAGCACTGTGATTTACATGTTTCAAGATTTTCGCTGCAGGAGAATTTAGTCCCATAATATAACGTGATGGGACCCGTTTCTTAAAAGCATAACTCTAGTAAATAAAACTATTTAAGTATGTAAGTACCATACATAATAAGTTTTGGAACTAGCTGTAAAAATGTTATTTGTATATATTCTATGAAGTATGGGAATACCAGAGGACACCCCTTGCCTGTGGTGTCATAATACTTCGTATCAACTATGATTATTTTTTCTCTTAGATTTTGTCGTCTTAGAAACTTTGAAAGTTGAAAAGTAAAGAATTTTGTAATTTCTTAGTTAAATTCTGAGGTCAAGAAAAGTCTAACATCTACACAGATCTAAGATAGTTTCAGAATATCGTCCCTGGTGTCACCCTCTCTGGAGGATGGCGATATAACTTGATCAAGTCTACCGTACTTGAAAGCCAAAGCCAATAATCAAACTAAAACATTCGTTTCTTTTGTAGAAATAGAAGCTGCACATTTGAAGACCTTGTAGATACTAATAAGTCGAGTTGCCACGAAGCGGAAAGACTTGATACGAGAACATGTCAATGTAGGTCAATTACGCAATTTACACAAGTCCATTATCTGATTATTCCGGTAACCCAATAATGCCATCATTTAAACATAACAATTTACACTTAAGCCGTGACGCTTTTCGGCGCAGTGGAATGTATTAAGCTAGGTGCTGCTACATTCCAGTCCGTTTTACAACTTGCAAATTTCGAACAAATCAGCGTCCTATTTACAAACACAGTTCGGTTTTCCCAAATATAACTATATATTTAGTTAGCTTCTGCATCGCCAAATAAATTCGTCTGCTCGTGAAATAAATTATGGTTTGAATGCAATATCTATGATTGTGGTACACATCCATACCGACAGTTACTTGACTTTTTTTCACCGATGAATTATTGCAGTTTATTCCAATGGTTTACCGCGAAATAACGGTGAACGATTATCCGATAAAATCACAGTCAAATTATCAAAGCTATAATTTCACTAAAACGGCCTACATTATTCCTAAAACTATCGTCGTTGAGTGCCCCAATTGCAGTTCTCCCCTCATTTAAATGTTAGTAAAGCGTCATTTGTATCAATTTCCTGTTTAATTTTGTGACGTACGTCTAGTTCAATTGCCGTAATGAAGAGGTATGAAGAGGCTATGGATTTACCTATACCCACCACAACATTATTATACAGAGTGAGAAATAATCCATTACGAACACAATTAATTACAAAAATAAAATTTAGTGTAACATGTTGTTGTTGGCTAGATACTAGTCATTTGTTGGTGATTTAGAATGACATTTTTTCTTGTAATATAACTTTTCATTTGTAAGCTTACTCAATAATTATTAAAAAATTAATGTGCACAGTCAGAAATGTTAGATGTTGAAGTTTATTATTATTGAAGAACTATTTGATGACAGACGAGCTCGCGGCGGCACATGACGTCACGTCGAATATTGAGGCACTCAATGGGGCATGAACTAAATATAATATTTGTATATTTCAGTGTAAGATCGAACGTTATTTCACATCGTGAGCATATGTCACTCGTTATGATAGTGCGTCTCACTTGATGAAGTAACTTTCGATCTAACACCGACCTCTATGTATGTACCTTTAATATACAATAAAAATAATGTTATAACTATCAAAATAAACATAAATATTATGTTAATCAGACAAAGTTAAGTGTAAGTAATACATTTCATAAAGTTGTGATAGTCAAACAGATTCAACACACACTACGGTGACAGTAAAATGAATGTTCGCAGAAACCATGTTTGCTTTTAACAGCTTTCTTGACCAGTCAAAGAGTAATACATGCCAACTATTGATAGGTTTTGGACGTCTTCATCGAATCGAAAGTTTTATCATCTTTGGTATAGTCTAAAGTAGGCACGACCAATAGTTAATTATCTATTATAATATATTGTAGCTTATCTTTAATTTAGACACGGCATAAATATGCCCCATTTGCAAGACAGTCCGTCCGGGAATTTTGATACTTGTGATACTTCGATATAAAACAGTAAAGCGAATTTTATACACTAAACACGACACCGAACTGATGGACGGACGGACGGACTTCATATGATATTTTCACTGGAAACTGTCTAACGATCTATTTTGCAGTTTATGGTACATGGAACAATTGGGGGAGTTGGAGTGAATGTTCACTGTCACAAAATCAAGGAACAAAAACACGCCTACGTATTTGTAGCGTAGACACTGCTGTCGACCACCAATGTATTGGGAAATCCACTGAAGTGATTCAATGCACCGGTAACCCGCTACTTTAATTTATTTTGATTATTGCAATAGGCAAACGTTTCATTTGACGTTAACATGTCCTAATCCGTTCAGTTTCCAGTCTTTTTCTCTGACCTATATACTCGTAGGTAGCATGAACTACATATCTTTTATAGTATCTGGTGTACATGTACGTGTATTTATTTAGACGTTCTATTCCACGATTTATTCCACTTTTAATTCCACGAATTTAGTTAAGATTAGGCACGTGACTGAGGGTAATGTCCACTGGAATGTGACTTTCCAATATCATATTTATATTGTTTCAATTATGCTTGGGATTATTGCAGCAAAAATAAAAATTGTTGATATCTTAATTTGTTTTTATACGTTTTGTTAGATCACACTTCACTATTGCCCGGTAAATGGTCGGAGTGGTCAGAATGTTTGCCGCCTTGTAATGGATCATCAAAAAGGCAGAGATATTGTGACAACCCTGAACACAGGAACTGTTCAGTTGTAGAAGAAGTTAGAAAGTGTAACCTGAATATATGTACTGGTACAAACGTATTTTTATATGGTTTAATAAGGAAAGTGCGTTCTCGTCCATCGCCTGATGAAATGTCATATATTTGTTTGTTAGATTCTCGCATATTTAATAATTTCTATACAGAAGATCTGTAATTCCACAAATTCGATACAAAGATGCGAGATTCGACTTAACATTTTGGCGGCGCATCTATGGAAATTTGGTAACATTAATTCATACATAAATAGGACCAGAATATAATTGTAGATAGTAGTATCCGTGCTTAATGTTAATACAAAATGTTGAAAGAAATCTAAGTAACATTAATATTTTTTGTGAAAAATATTAATGTTACTTAGATTTCTTTTTTATAAATAAACCTGTATAGGTATAGATAAGTAGTACACATTAAGGCAAAAAATATGAAGTATTTTAATTCATGTAAAATGTTTTATGTCGCATTTCATATGACATGTAAGTTAACATGGCAAGATTTCTCATAAGATATTTGTTTTTAGAATCTATAAAATCCATAAATTTAATGATATTTGTATTGTTCCAACAATATTTTTTAAATGACATTCATGAATTTCGTGACATAATGAAACAAATGAGACTCATAGTGAAGGACATTACATAACCTACGTTAAGTACACATTGCGGCCACTAGACCATTCCAGTTTTCCTGGAATAAATGATCAAACAGCACTAACTTGGTCTTCTGCAAGTAGCTGACATTACACTCAGTGAAGTTCATAAGTATTTTGATACTGTTATTTATAACAGAATAGGTATATACTTAAAAAGAGTTGGTAGTGTATAAACAATATGTATACTGAATAATAAAATACTGCTGAATTACAGTGCACTTGGGCTAGAATAACATGATTCTCTAGAGAGCAAATTAAAGTTGATAAAATATGAGCCCAGTCAGCAGGACTTCAATGGGAATCATAGTAAATTGGTTCGCATAACGTTGTCGTCTGCTCATTGATACGGCACCTTCATTCCGCCGTTGAATTGTCGACTTATCAGAAACGCGATAACTTGAAATTAAGCTTTGAATTTCAACTTATTGCGATTTAAATGTCCGTTGAAAAGTTTTTGACTCGATAATTATCGCGCAAACGTTAACTTGTCGACCCATAATTTAGCAAGAAAAGTAGAAATTGAAACCAGCTAAACCGACTACATGTAGTTGTTTTGGTTAAAAGTTAAACATTTTATCTAAATTTTGCGCGAGGAAGTGAAATTAGAGCTCTTAACGTCATGTTGGCATGTATTAGAAACACATCGGCAAACATGTCAATATATATACCCGCTTTTCTTTTGAGTGATACTAGTAACTTTATAATCTAAAGCGTCTATTGTAATTTATGTTAATTTAAGTGTCTTTATTGTCATTATAGTAGACTAATACATATATATTTTGCAATTGTAGTCGATGGAAATTGGGCATCGTGGAACGAATGGTTAGCTTGTTATAATATTGAAGAAGTAGAAATTAGAGTGAGGTACCTGGGTATAACATTTGTTTGGTGGTGATTTTTATTTAGGCAAATGATATCAATATAATTCCGTGTATGTTGTTAAGACCAGCGGTTTATTATTAAATTGATTTTGGACTGATTTGTTCACATTGAACAATGAGTTATATCATTAAGCTTCAGGATTTGGACCACTTCTAGAATTCTTAGTTCATTACCATTATTTGAGAAAGTTTAAATATTGTGACAGAAACAAGTGGTATTTACTTTTCAGTGTTTGTTTTAGTAAATTGTATATAACATTTGGTAGAAATATTCCGTCGCAGATTTTCAAAAGGTAATCAAAACGATTATTGCATTATATAAAATTGGAGTTCATTCAAATTTATTAAATGGCATTATGTTATAATTCATACAAAATGCAAATTTTGCTGTTTATGTTGTTATGTATTCTTTTGCAGGAACCGTACATGCACGAAACCTACAAATGGTGGCAGTATCTGCGTAGGACAGGTGTCAGAAGTGGGGTTATGTAACCACGGTTTGTATTGTAGAGCAATGTAGAATTTAAAAAGCAACATCGGGTTCGTCAAACAAGAAAAGAAACATAATTGGTCATTTTTTAATATTGTATCGAGGTATTCTTTCCACATTTTATCCACACTGTCAGCTCGATATCTACATAGCAAATAAAATCCAAGTTACTATTTTTGTTGTGGGGTATGCTTAATTATAACACTTTATTGGCTGTCTAATTTCCTCTTTATTCAATTTTACAAAACTTGGTATAAACACTTTTATGTACTCAAATTATTTGTATGTATATGTGTTGTTATGTTGTATGAAATAAACAAATAAACAAAACTGCACAATTTTACACAAAACACATTTCGAAGCAGGTGGTCGTACGTTCAAAGGCCGATCAGGGTGAGCTGCATTCTCGCTGAAACTTTACTGATGCTAATAAATAAAACGTCGTTACCCCATCGGCAATCATTGTGGCAAGCAATCAACGTTTTGTGAAAGAACCAGCTATAGAATTATGAAAAGCCGATCAAATTGTTGGATCAGTTGTCATCACTTGAAGGTTCAAATACTTCGTAAAAACAATGACGATAGTTGCATGGAACACGTCTTCAGTAGAGTTATCACATATTACTTGTACCTAACGGGTGTTTTAAATATCATTCCCATTTAGTATATAATATCTAAATACTATTGGATAATTATGTTCATTTTGTTCTTTTAAAGAACCGGAATTGGGCAACTGGCAAGAATGGAATAAATGCATTCCGTTGACTGGTAACCATGGTGTACGATACAGGTAAGCCTTAAGTTAGAGCATCTAAAAGCTTTTAAATGCAGAACTTATATTATAACGTCTCGCGTAATGTTCTTAAAACCCCAATGGGTGTCTGTAATTGGATACATATACTTCATCACCATTGTTATTGTCATACTTTTAGAGTGTACCGTAAGATATATATAATTATGTACATTATATAAATGTACCTATGGTATAGGAAGACATTTATCAAATATTTGAGATTGATTTGGTTCGTATGAACGACTTTAAGCACGTTTAACGTTATCCAAATTTAATCCGCAGTACATTTATTTTAGTATTGCACTGGACGCCTTGTGTTATAACAGTATTGTTCAGATATTAGATTGTGATGATTTGATCGGCACAATGTTACGTATTTTTCTTTACAATGAAACTGCTCAAATTTATATCTCTATTGAACAGATCACGGACCTGTCATGTCGGTACAGCTAATCTTAAAACGTGTAATGGTAATGATTATGAGCAGGGAGAATGCTTAATATGTGAGTTTATTCCTTCCCTTTAATTTGTTTCAGTCAAAGATGCCACATAGCGAAACCTAATCAAAGCAGCTGATTGTCACGAGTTATCTCCCCTTCAGCATCCCTTCTATAACACTTTTATTACCTGTCCTCGCTGAAATTACAATTCGAAAATTCTAAATAAATCCATGAAATGCTTTGAATTCTAATTATACATAATGTATCTCTCAAACGACACCTCGTGAAGTTCCCCTCAGAGATAATTATTAGCACATGTCAAAAACCTCGTCTATTTGCTTTGACAATAGAAGTCGGCAAATAAGTTCTAGTCCGGATTTTCGATAGTTTCTGCCGGACAGACGAAAACGTGTACTTTTTCATTAAGACAATCTTAAATATGTTATATGCATCAGTAAGTTCATGCTGAAGTTATTCACTGATATAAATCGATCTATACGCTGATTGATCTCCATCTTAGGAAATTCAAGGTAGTTTACTCTGCATGACATATACAGCATACAGAGCCATAGATGACAACTAAACTTCATTGGTCACCGATGCATTTGATAACTCTGTTAACCAATCTGATATCAGTTTACTTCCACTCTGCATTGGTATAAACATGGAAACATAAAGCACATTTGAAATTCCTTAAATAGATTGTATCCTTTTTATTACAATCAGTGGTGAAAGAAAAAATATCGCATTGGACTGATATGAAACTATTTTAATGAAATAAATGCACTTTATCGTCTATATCGTCTTCTAATGTCAAAGCAAATCGACGAGGTTTTCGCCATTGAACGAGAAGAACTTCGCCAAATTTTGACGGACTTGCATGAAGTACGTGTATTTATGCTTAGAAGTCGGTGCATTCCACAGATATGTTTTGATGTTTGAAGTGCACTTTCAGCCGCGGAAAGAGGTCTTTTGTAAATAGTTTGGGACGGTACCTTACATATATATATATATGCTATCAAAATGATATAGAAAGGGTGATAACTCGCGCCAATATCCTGTGGCTGTACCGTTACTAATTTATAACCGAAATAAATAACCAAAAAATCCGAAACGCTGTCATTGGTAGTAACAATAATTATGTTTTTTTATTATTTATTGTGTGTATAGCATGTAACGGGAATGTTTCGTTAAATATCTGGAAACACGATTATGATACAATGCTATTGAAAGATAAACAAACGAGTGTATCTCAATGAAGTATTGAGCAATGCTACTGAAATCTTTTACTTTTACGTCCTCATATGAGGATATTTGTTTTTTTTGGCGTCCGTTGCTCCTCTGGTATTTTGGCCATCCTTTGCAGCTGTAACATCAATTTGACTGTTTGAGTGTAATCTTTGACACATAATTATGAATGATTTAACTAGCAATGAAAGTACAGCTGTCTTCAAACTTGGATTACTCCAATCTAGCAATAAAACTGTCTGGTCGAAATATCATAATAGCAGATCTTGAATTGAATATACAATGTAGTACCAAGTACATGGTTAGACTGGACTAAGTGGTCAGTATGTACGGTGACATGTGAGACCGGTGTGTTATCCAGAACACGAATCTGCAATTTAACTGATGGTTTTGGTCCGTGTGAAGGAAATTCAAAGGAAGAAAAACAATGCCAACCGAGTCCGCATTGTCCAAGTAAGACTTGTTCATTCTTATACTTATTAGTATATTCATTTGCACCTTAAACTAATTGACACAAACTACATGAGTAGCATCATTTATTAATTCTTCAATTTTATACACGAGTCAAATGAGCTCTCCCGACAGTACTATTGAATTTAGTTTTAAACAACTTTAGGTTATATCTTCTTTTGATTTTGATAGAGGTAAGATACTAGAAATAACATTTATTATTTAAATTGATTAGACTGTTAAAAACGACATAATCTTGTTACATCACTTTATGTAGTGAAGATTCCCAAAGTTCAGAATGAGGTTATCCCGGTAGCGCCATTGACCGATTTTTCGTTTTCCTCAAAACATGACTTTATTGTATTATTTGACCAGTATGTTTTACTTCCCTGTACACCTCGTTCATGACAATCAGTAACTTTGTTTGCGAATCGCACATATTGCCAGTTTGGTCATCGTTATAAGGAGGAAGTTTGTTGTATATTTGCCATTTGAATTAAAGATGCTTGTGACGGGTGTTCTTGAGCTACAATATTATATCAAAGTATTTCAGTTAGAAAAGATTTAGAATACCCGAGTCATTTATTCCGCTTCAGTTTTCTTTAATTCCAAACTTTTAGCTGAATATAATTCAATAGGTTTAGGTGTTGTTTGGTATACCAAATTGTGAATGATGATTTTAAAAACAAACTTGCAATCTTATGTATTCTACAACAATGCATCTCCATTTTTGAAATATTTCACAATATGTGTTCTAAACCTCTTCCTTTGGAAAGTTGAAAAGCACAAAACGTTTTTATCATATGACTCAACTGATGCAGCTTTTGTTATACGTTTGTAGTTTGCGTATTCACTCTATAGAGGATGTGATTGTATAGCACTATATATCTGCTACTCACATTTAAATATATGTCTATATATTAGAAACACATGATAATGTAACATTTTGGGTGTCTTATCATTTATTGCAATGAACTATTTTAATGAATCATATCGTTAAATTATCCATGCTTTCGATAGTTAACAGTTTATATTATCATTACATTTGTATATTTTGTATATTAGTTGATGGTGGTTATTCTCAATGGACTGCATGGAGTATATGTCCGGTAACATGCGGACCTGGAGCCCTGACCAGATCCCGATACTGTACGAACCCAAGCCCAAGTTACGGAGGCACAACTTGCTCCTCCCTTGGTGGTAATATCGAAGCATCATTCTGTGATTCTCCCTGCCCAGGTATAAACACCCATTGAATCATTAGCTACTATTCAACAAATTAATATCGTTTTATTTCATGCATTTAAATACTATACCGGAAAGTATCTGTAGATTATATCTTTATTTACTCATTGTTCAAAGCATTGAGAAAAGCAAGTGTCATTTTCATTGGTTTGTATATTGATTTGTCATTCTAAAAGGGCACATGAGTGCACATGATGCACGAGCCTTCCGATTCACCTAGTCAATCTGAGTAATGTTTCAAACAATTCATATTCTATAATGCAAATAATAAAATTGATAACAAAGAACAAACAATGCTGCCAAATATCGTAAATCATTTAAATTATTTGAAGTAACCATTTTGGCGCGACAGAAGCTCATGACATCAAACATAACAATGGTATTCAGAGCTAGACATCATATTCACTTAGGAAACCTGTAAAACGCAATTAAAAATGTAATCATAACTATTTGAAAAGTGGGAAACATTTGGCAGCTTATCAATAGTTAATACTTGTATGAAATGAGTAAAGCATAATTTCCTGCCTTTCTACCCACCTAAATTGTGTTGCGTAGGAATATACACAAAAAACACTTTCTTAAGTGTGGCGTAACAAGAAAGAATAAAAATAATTTCAGCTGTTGAACACCAGACTTAAAGTTTAACGAATGGCGTATGTTTATTGAATGTTCACTCGATGAAATTATTGTTTGATCTCTCACCAAAACATACACATATCCTCATTCGTTTTTATGTGCAGCTAAATAAAATTGCCGAGCATTTCGTTGTGCTCCATCGGTTCAGATTTCCTTGGAAGATTAGACAACTTCTGAAGCACTAGAACAGAACAATTCATTCTTTTCAGATTGCAAAAAAATATATTTATATTAGTATTATGTATTATAGAATTATAGTTTATATACTTGTCCAGATTAATGTTATTACTTTTCCCTACCATGCGAGAGCATATTACTACCGAATGGAATAAACTCCTACGCAATGGACGCCTAAATTACATTGTTCAGTATGTCGCTTTTCTACAGTTGACGGTCAATGGGGCGACTGGTCGCTCTGGGCTAACTGTACGACGACGTGTGGTTATGGTACGAAGTCACGTACTCGGATATGCTCTAACCCGCCTGCTTCCAATGGTGGTCACACTTGTAAAGGAATGACCAGCTCAATTCGGAATTGCACACTACCTCTATGCAGCGGTGAATATTTCAATGTTCATAAAAATCAATTTGAACGAATTTATTCTTGATTAGAGTTTGCGGCAGTCAAATTGCCATTTTTAATTGGTGTATTAAATCATATACATGCATATAATTGTAACATAACGAATCATATAATATGGAAGTTTCATAACTATAAAAGAACGTTCGTAAACAAACAAACGACATTTAACTCACTTTTTTTTAAATATCATTTTCATTTACGGTCTTCGTGAAACATATTTTCAAATTGGTATTTATTAGATCAATTAAAAGCATTGTAATAACATACAAAAATGTTGCACAAATGTATACAAGGTACCCAAATTCAAGGTCATTATAGTAGGGCCAAGATTTGATGGCACAAAAATATATACTTATGCTAATAAGCCGACGGTTTCACTTTGGATAAATTTAGACTCATTTAGACTCCCAGTCAATAAACAATTGTACCGTGCGACAGTTTCGAAACAAGAACAATTATTCAAGTTAGTGTGCATCTGTAGCTCATTCAGGTGAGTAGTCACTTAGCAATATAGAGGTTACTGGTTTGAGCCTCACATACGTTTTATTTCTATTCACAGTGATAAAATCTGTTATACTTCTAGAAAATACGTTGTCTTAATTTATCCACTTATTGGTTAGTTATTAAGTTATACATGTATTTTATTTCCTTCAATATTCTATTCCTTGTTATCATGATACATATATTCGTTTTATTTTGAACAATTACATGTTGCTTTAGCATGTAAATACAGTTTAGCATGGCTCATCAGCAATATCTGGGCTGGATTTATTAAGTTTAAGATCATATCATTTACTGTCTTGCGAACCACAGCGAGAGTGTAGCAATCCAATGATATTTTATTTGTCACATTTTTAGTGAAACGTTTGTCACTGCCGTTTACACATATGTATCTAGTTTGCTGCGATACACCCACACATATTTCGTGAAAAGCATAATAACTTCGCGCTAAAAATAAATTATGAATGTTAGGATTCAAATCCGGATAGTCTGCGTTGAGATTTTGATGCGTATCCATTACGATATGTAATAAACATGCTGATTTCGTATCTATGGCTAAATACGTTCCTTTTCAAGAACATAAAATGCGCCTATATGATCATGATTATTGAACTTACTCGCAATTTGATGTGGACTGATCCAAACAATGACTTTTTGTCAATGTTATTGTGCCTTCAGATCTTGGCCGCACTAAAGCGTTATTACATTGTTTATTTGTCGAAACGGTGGCATTTTCTGGGAACGAAAAATTACAATTTGAGTCATTAATAACGCATATACATCATAAAATGATTCCCTACTTGTTTACTGTCAGAGAATGCCTCATTCTATAGTATTTGTTAAAGGCGTGTATTCCGTAAGAAAGTTGGGAATTAAATGTCAAATTTCTTGCGAAGTATGCCAACTCATTGTAATAAAAAATGTTTTCGACCGCAAGGATGTCATTCATTATCAAAATAATAAAATGTAACGCCGTTAGAAAAACGACTATGAATTGCTACATCCGAAAATAATTAAAAACATCATAATCATTTTCAATTCATTGGTTCAACTGGTATCATTTGCGTTTTTCTAAAGGGGCTATAAAAATAAACACATACATTTGTATTTTGGAAAATATTTCTGCAGTATAATATAGATTGCAGTAATATAGTGTTCTATGCATTTTGTAATACGGGATCCTAAGCCTTAACAATGTAACAATTCACTTTACTGTCGGTATGTGTAGAACCAATTGTATTCACACGTTTTTGTAACCAGTGAATGGAGGGTGGAGTTTATGGTCGACATGGTCACAATGTAGTTGCGAGAAAACACACACCCGCCATAGGGATTGCAATAACCCTACTCCTGTCGCGGCCGGAAAACACTGTGTAGGAAACTCAACGGAGATTGCAAGTTGTGAACCTAATCCGAGTTTATCTTGCCCAAGTAAGTTCATTGCATTGTTTTGCTACTTTAATGATCCCTTGATTAACAAGATCATAATTATCTACATGGACCGATAGCTCGATATTCACACCACCTTACACGTAAGACCGAATTTCTTCTGAACCGATGGGGGTCTTTTCATTGTGTATCACTCATTAATGGAAATTTTAGATGAGTGCTATTATTATGTTATATGAGAGAGAGAGAGAGAGAGAGAGAGAGGGAGAGGGGGAGAGGGGGAGAGGGGGGGAGATATAGAGAGAGGGAGAGAGGGAGAGAGGGAGAGAGGGAGTTGCTACATGGAACGCAACATACATAAAACAATGCCTCTCCACACAGACCTCCGGTAAAAGAACAGTCCATAGAATATAATGCATTTGAGGAGGCGCAAGGGTAACTACGGAAGGGGACAGGGGCACAAGCAATGGTCTGAACCTAATGTAGGTTCCAGTTTCACAAAACAAAAAGTTTCTTCTCAAGTCAAATAAAATGTAAATCGTGCTACAAAAGAGTTAACCACCATTAGTGCTGCTAGTATGGATACATGTATATTACATATCATGTCCTTCAATTCCGCCTGTGGTCTTTTTCTCAAAGTATAATGTTATGCTCTTGAAAAATTGACTCATCCTAGCATTTTGGGGATTTAGAACCTGCATTTGAACACTTATTGTTTTGAAGTCGTATACCAATGTTCGTGTATAAGGATGCAGATTATTCATTAATTTGCTAGATTGGTGCACTATTTGACAGTCATATTATGAAATTAGATATATAGCTTTTAATTAAAAACAAACAAAAAGATTTGTATCGATGGTTAAATAACATAATGTACTGACAGAATATTTCAGAGGTTCAATAGTGTACATCGTGTATATTACATTGCCGGCAAGGTTTCACTTCCAGATTTTATCACTTTCAAATGAATTGCGTGTAAGCATAATATTACGAAAAAAGTGTAGCGCCTCAATTGATAGCATGCATTTTAGATAATAACATGATTACTTAAGGAGTTACTGTTTGCAGTCGACGGAGCTTGGGCCGAGTGGTGGGAATGGAGTTCAAGATGTAGTGTCACGTGCAGTCAAGGGTTTGTCCAACGAGTAAGGCAATGTGCAAATCCCCGGCCAGAACATGGCGGAGAGTACTGCAAAGGTGCTCTAAATGATCAAAAACCATGTAGTCAACCCGAGTGCCCACGTAAGCGCTAGATATGTTAATTAAGACATTAATGCTGTAATGTTTCACAGATACTTATTATGATAAAACTGATAACAAAGCTATTTCTGTGAGAAAATATAAAACATACGTATACCTGATTATCCGAAAATTGCGTAAATGACACAGTGATTGTGAAACCCACTCTGCCAATTAGAAATCGGTCAGCAATAGTACAGTCACAAAGAAAGAAATACCGCGAGTATGAATAAATATAAATACAACAAATATCATTCTACCCGTTTGAAACAGAAAAGTTAAAAAAACTAAATAGAAACATCCGTTCGAATTTATTTTCCTGAATTTAATGAAACCTCTGTTCTCCATATTCTACAAATAAGTACTTGGATAATTCATTAGGGGATGGTGTTTGGGCATCATGGTCAGGATGGAGCACTTGTTCTGTGACGTGTGGGAGTGGTACCCAAGTCAGAGGTAGACGATGTGACCCACCGCCAATGTTAGGGGGAGCCAACTGTACCGGCGACTATCAGGAACAAAAAACATGTGTTCAAAATCCATGTCCAAGTAAGAGATTATTCACCTGAAAAATCTGTTTTATATCAAAGTATTGTTCAAAATGACCCGGTATTATGGGCTAAAATCTGTACTTACAATTGGTCGTATTCAACAACGACCAGCAAATCTTGATATACTCCGAAATTGCATCTTAGAACTACATAACAGTTTGTGTCATGTACACCGGTATAATACTGCTAACATTTAGAAAGAGCAAAATAGGAAAACACTTTTAAATTAACATACCAATGGCAATACAAGAACTACTAGATGTAAAAAATGTTTATCGGAAGCGAACAGAACAACTCAAGTTGAGGGAGAAGTTTAGTCTTGAAAGGGTGGCAAACAAATGTGTGTGTCAATTTAGTTTTACAATTTGAACTAAAACCGAAAGGTGTTGGACAAGGCTTACAAACCTTTCAACCCCACGACTTTTCAACCCCACTTTTCAAATGAAGACTTTTCAACCCCAGGACTTTTCAACCCCTGATTTCAAGACTTTTCAACCCCTACCTGTTGAGACTTTTCCACCCCTAGTTTGAATATTTTCAACCCCTACATTTATCTTTTTCAACCCCTACATTGAAGACTTTTTAACCCCTATTTCTAAGACTTTTCAACCCCTATATCGAAGACTTTTCAACCCCTGTGTTTCAGATAAGTGTATTGTTTGGCATAATATTTTTATTTTTGTATTTGCGTTTATTTATCGTCGCCACCGGTTTCCCATATGGTCGACGCCTCCAGAAGAATGTTAGTCATATTATATTTTTGGAGGATAGTGCATGATACAGAAGATGCCCCAGTTCCAGAAGTACACCTGGTTCTTTTACGTGCTCGATGTATATATTTATATTTCAAACATAACAGATCAAATGATGAAATGTGATAATTCGAAAATTGCATTCCCTTAATTTGTCATTATATTTTGTTTGATTATCATAATTATTAGCAAATTATTAGTTTAATACAATTAAAGATATGTTTGTTTGTTTTTATTTGTTGCACTTGTTTATTGGATCAAAGGCTATTATGTTCTATTGTGCAAATAGATCCTTTATTTTTTTTAATATTATCGATACGTTTTTTTGTGTATATATGCTTCATAAGTATTCATTTTGGAATGTAAATAAACTTAAAAAAATAAACTTAAAACTTAAAAAATTAAACTTAAACAACGTGTTTGTCAACATTTTTCCAGGTAACAAATGTGATAATTGTCCAATTGAAAACAAATTCGAGGGGATGAAAAGTCTTGGTTTATTAGGGGTTGAAAAGTCTTGATTTTAACAGGGGTTGAAAAGTCTTAGGCTAATTAGGGGTTAAAAATGACACTGGGGTTGAAAAGTCTTGGATATTTTACCTTAGGGGTTGAAAAGTCTTGGGGTTGAAAAGTCTCGATACCTTGGACAAGATATAACCATTAAAAGGGTGAATGAGAAACAAAAGGTTAAAATGACAATCAGTGTACACAGAAATGAAACTACATAGAATAAATCTGCAACAACTGACACCGCCAATGTATGTCTTCTTTGACTTGATTACTTTTTGTTCCTACATTATCATTCAATCTTAGCGTGTAGGAAGACTCTGTACAGGTGGCATTCCATTTGTTAATATTGTTCTCAATGTAATGTTAAGTACTCTGAAAATATGTGTGGGAATAATAATAAAAACGATTACTTAAAAAGTTGTACTTGAATAATTCATTAGGTGATGGTGTTTGGGCATCATGGTCAGGATGGAGAACTTGTTCTGTGACGTGTGGGAGTGGTATCCAAGTCAGAGGTAGACGATGTGACCCACCGCAAATGTTTGGAGGAGCCAACTGTACCGGTGACTATCAGGAACTAAAAACATGTGTTCAAAATCCATGTCCAAGTAAGAGGTTATTCTGTCTAAAAAATCTCATTTTTTTAACAAAGTCGTTTACGAAGTATTGGTTAAAGTATCTCGGTATAATTGGCTGAGCTTTGTTCTTACACTTGTACATATATAACAACGACAGTTGTAACAGTTGTATTGCAGTGACATTTTGACCGCGACAATTTAAATTTCCGGACAATTAACCGTTTTGAAATTTAAATACTCTGATTACTTTTTGTAACATAATAATATATTATAAGGGAAAGAATAAGTTGTTACAGGGAAAGCCATAATCATAAGATAGTGCCTCTATGTTCAGACCTCCAGGAGAACTGCACTTCATAAGCATAAGCCATTTAAGGAGGCTCAATGGTACATACGTAAGGGAACATCAGGGATAACTAGAAGAATAAAAGAGAACAAAAATGGGGGGATTAAATTAATAGATGGAAAAGATCACAGGACAAGTCAGCTGGCAAAAAAAGGCCGAAACTGGGCGGAAAATAACATGAACACAATACTAAGTGTAAGAATTGCACTAGGGAAAGGGTAACTTAACATACATTCAAAACACAAAAAGAAATAACAACCATACAGCGATTTTCAGCCTTGGAACTGTCAGTAAAATACTGGGGGTTTAAATCGATTTAACAGCTAGCTAACCTCACACTTAATAGCAATAATATTATGGTCGTTGATTTCCAACATATACACATACATGGACTAAGTAGGCAGTTACTTATCATTAAAATCAATTAACAATTAAGTACATAACAACAGACAAACTGAGTATAATCAAGCACGAAGAAACAAGCAGCAACAATTATGTTTCCTTCATTTATTGATATTAAGCAACTGTTTTATCTCCGATGGCAACTTTCGTTGATATGACAGAGATATCATCATCCAGTGCAAGTGTAAGATACGTAACAGATGCTACAGCGTAAAACCTTTGTCCATTAAACGACTCACTGCACTGCAGCTTACATTCCAAATACATTCCGGTTTGCCGAATGTAGAGAAAATTTGACGCCGACTAATCATTTATAACCGTTTTTAGTTCTTCACTAAGATCATTACTTACAGCATCAGGCCATGTGTGTGAAAAAGGAAAACACACTATAGTTTACATTTTACCGTTAAACTTATACACGTTTGACTGACTTAACATACAGTACAACTTCGAAAAAAACTCAAATCGAGCAATTAGTTCGAGCAAACCATTGTTCGAGGTATCTATGGTATACATGTGTATTCACAAACAGACTGTCCCGAAACAGGTGTACTTAGCAATCAGAAATCAATACAGGTGTGTGTTGTTTGTGTTGTCATATTGAATGCACGTCGTTCAATAACCCATGATAATGAATACATTTGAGATGATCAGAATACATAAACAAATTTAATTAAATAATTCGTTTGTTCTTATTTACATCTCAAAACTACAACGGCAACGTTCTTTTTTTAGACGCAAAATACTAACACATTTGTCGTTCATGGAAGACATACAATAAGAGCATACATGAATTAATGATTACAATCAAACATACATTATGCATTGTGAAAATAATGAATATATTAAATGTCCGGTCGAATTAATACCACCTTGACATCTGATTTGACAATGAAGTTTGTCCTATTGTTTAAAGTCTCCATTGTATTGTTCATTAAGTATTAAACGGATATACTAAGTGGTTTGGTTAGTACAACTTTCAAGTAGTCAGCACGATGTGCATGTTTATAGAGAAGGGCCAAGTAATAAGCACAACGTGCGAATAATATGTGTTGCAGATCTCACTTGTCAGCAAACAAAATGATATTAATTGATCAATCAAAGTTGATAAGTACTGTATTGTTTCACTTATTAATGGTGAAAAAATGGATGAAATGGTGGCTAGGGACCGCAAAACATGTCCGAGAGTTCGACCTATCTCTGCTCGAGTGATCTACTTTTAGATAACATGAAATGCGAAGGGATTTCGTCGGGACTTAAGACCTGTTCGAGGTATATACTGTGTTCAAGATAAGTCTTCGAGGTTTCGAAGTTTAACTGTAAAAAGAGTATTGGTCTCCATATTTGTTCTCGCTCTCAATACTTTTGTATGAACAAAAAACGCACATATTTAATACTGTAACAAAATGTTAAGCCATTATGGCTAAACGTTTTGTTAAATTGATCAATTTATTTTAATACTTGAAGCATGAACAATTGTGAAGTTGGGGCGGCCTTTTCGTCGCAAGCTTAAAGATATGGTGTATGTACGTTGAATTAAATCATTTTAGCGTCAACTTTGCCTCCAACAACTACCAAGCCTTCGAAAACAGTCAGCACAACTCCAAATCCTACAACAACCTCTGCTACTACACCCGTATCGACATCCACCAAGGCTACCTCTAGTAAGCTGCTTTCTTTTCAACATTTCTTAATCTAACAATGAAATAAATATTATTAGTATTTTATTTAGTTTCATCGATCTATCTCGTGTATTGAATAAAAATTATTTGTCAGGGGCTATTAACTATGCTACTACGTCCACATTTACATATTCAGTTTAGTCTGGAAAGTTCTATTGCCAATTGTATAATTGTCCGGATAGTTGTTTTTGGTGGACTGTTTGCGCAGTGATAATTCAAATATCTCTAGTAAACAGACTTCAACATACATTACAGATTTTCAGTGCTACACATGTGACGGACCTTTGCCTCAATTGTGTCTTACTTTGATGAAACCTGTAACATGCCCGGAACCATACTGCATTAATGAATTCACCAACGACGTAAATGGAGAGAAACTTATTGACAGAAGGTTTACTTGTATCATTGTGTTGTTTTATTTACCTCATATGTAAACTTACTGTTTTTTCAATTAGCTGAAACTTTATCATAAGTGTTCACAATTCGAGCAGGATATGGCACACAGAAAGTACAAAGCCACTCCAACATGACAAAGCAATACATGAAAAGAAGCAAGAAATTGTCAATGGAAACCAATAACGCATACTATATTATAATAAGTATGTTGTGTTATTAGCCGTAAAGTCAATAGATAATTCATGCTAAAATATTGCTAGTTGAAACCCACTGTATGCATGTTGTAACCTTATAAATATATTTATACAGATGCGGTACGAAACTAGAGTGTGACCAGGACTGGTGGAGTATAACAAGTGGTAATGACAAATGCATGCTATATGATGACACACAGACATCATTCCACGACATTCACTGTACTTTCTGCTGCAAAGATGAATTCTGTAACAAACTGACTGTACCCGCGTCTGATTCATTGTATACACCAAATATTTAAATATTACAAAATCTAAAAATGTACGTATATACTCGTAGACTGTGGAAAATATTTATTCATTGGATAATGCGTTCAATAAAATGATAAAACGGGCTTTTCGAAACTTTGTTGTTTGATGACTAAAGCTATGGCTGTATTGTTTTTAATCAAATTGCCACAGATAAATGTTATTGGTATAACCATGACAGCTCTGCACATCCGTTTTGTAACTAGATCAAAATGTTGCCATTGTCTTTGTTTTCTCTTTCTTCCATTTAACGTTGTACGTTTTATTTTGTGTAGACATGCGTGTTGATAAGCACTCCTTGTGAATGTTGCATTCCTTGCGACAGCTTTCTTTATGGAAAGTTAGAAAAAATAGAACTTGTAAAGTCACTAGTGGGATTCTTAAGGTACGGACGGAATTAAAAGCTTATGAAATAAATCTAGAGATGGGAATAGGAGAGCAAACGTAGGACAGATATTTTCAAACTGTTGTGTCCATAATTCATAGAATGTTACAAAAGGTATAGGACAAACACTATAAAATAGGTACTGAAAAGAATGCACCAACATTAACCACAAATAACATATCTAAAACATCAAGTCATGGTGAATCGTCCGTGTCATAAACAAGGTACAAGCAAAATGTTTGGGCTTTCATTAAACGCCATAAAATGTCTCGTGCGGTGTCGCACCTTTAAGAGATGATGAAATTTTAAGTTCTAACACATGTGAGGAAAGAAAATATTCTCAACCACCGGTTCTCATCAGGATTTACAAAAACAGATAAGCCTATGCTACCTGATATCGGAGCAAGTCCATACCCTGATATACCCGACATTACCATCAACGAGACAGGTGTCCTGCAACTATTGAACTAGCTCAGATAAAATAACACCCAACTTTCTAAATGAATATGCGAAAGAGATTGCTCCCATTTTCACCATCATTTATATAATTTATCAAGGCTAGTAACTGCAGTGGTCTTATTTGAAGCTTACAAGCTTTTAAAACATATAGTAGTCAGCAATACCATTGATCACTATGACATACACAACATCATGGTTGAAACCCTCACATTAATAAATTCGCAACAAAAGCTAGTAAAACCTCCCCTCAAAGGAAATTTTCATTCAGCAAAAGCAGTAACTAAATCAGCAGCATATAAATCCCGGGTGAGACCAGCCTTAGAATAGAGCATATGTGTTTGGAACCCATACCAGCAAAACGACATCAAGAAGTTTAGAAAGCGTACAATGAAGAGCCGCGAGATTTGCTTTAAACAATTATGACAAAACACCAGGAACAGCCACCAACATGTGATAGAACAACTGAAATTGCAATCTTTTCTCAGTATGTGTTCAAATGGTTGCGGTTGAAAATGTTTGTTTTCATTTGTATGCTTTTTTTTCAGTATAATACTACGTCATTCAAAGTCAACGATATTGAGTTGTAAGCATTTTATTATGGAATATTACAATGTAATGTTTTGTTCCAAAGCTGTGCTAGTACAGGCATCCTTAAAGTATATAAAAAGGCTAAAAGAGAATTTATACAGGTGACATACGAAATGTTTCACGACATGTTATCTAAGATAAGCTAGATAAAATTAAGGATACAAAAGAAGCCAACGAAAAGCTGTACATTTTGGTAATACATGTATATTTATATGTTCACTACACTGATATACTTATAAAAATAAGTTTAGCAACTTTTTATATAAGGATGTATGTTATTTATTAGAAAGGGATTTCCATGGCAGAAATTATATATGCTGTAAGTTTATTTAATTGTTAATCGATTTGGAGAATTTCCTTGCATTACGTTGATTGTACGTTGACGTACCGCTGCGGTTTGGGATAGGGGTCTATGGACAAAAGTAACAGACGTTTCAGTAGCCTGTATGGCTACCATTTCCAACTATCGCAGCATTGCATCTTGACCGCAAGCTGCGAATCAGTTTTCTGACAGTAGATAATGTCCCATTCCTCCAGCAGAACAAGCTGTAAATCCAGGACGTTTTGAAGACATCGCGCTCAGGTACGCGACGGCCCAGAGAGTCCAATATGTGTTTTATGGGGGAAAGGTCGGGGAAACGGGCAGGCCAGTCAAGGGATTGGACATTATGTCGTCTCGGGGTATGTCCGTCACGCATACACGGTAGCACAACCGATTCAATGACCTTGTCATAATACTTTACAGAAGTTCAATTGCCTTGAACCACAACAAGTCTAGTCTTGCCATAGTAACTGATGCCGTCCCACACAAGCACACTACCGTCCCCATACCTGTCATGCTCAAGGATGTTCGCGGGGTCAAAACGCTCACCCTTGTGTCTCCATACCCGAACACGACCATCGGCAAAATGGTGATTAAATCGCGATTCGTCAGAGCACACAACTTATCTCCATTGTTGCCTGTTCCATCTCCGATGCAGACGACGCCTACTTAGACGATGTCTCTGTGTCAGTGGTATTCCGACGTTAAGGTGACGTCCGTGTAAACGTGCCTTGCGTAGACGATAACGGACCGTCACGTAGGACACACTGTGTCCGTTGCATTAAATAGACATTCTGCAAGTTTTCTGCTGGAGAAAAAGCGATTACGTTTTGACGTGGTAATGAGAAATTGTCTTCTGGTTGAGTGGTTTGTCGTGGACGTCCGCTACGTGGACGGTCATTGACCTCTCCATTGTCTTGATATCGCACATGAAAGTGTCTGGCGTCATGTCTTACCTTCACGTCACTAACAAGCATGACAAATGCCATTTGACGTTGCTCTAACGTCAGCCCTGGTCTGCGTCCCATTAGTATTTTTTCACAATTTTTACGTCTTTCAGCTTTCAAGTGACAGAAGAAAATGTGTTCTGAAACACTTTCCTCGTGCTACGCGTTGTTTTCAGTTTTGACGTTTTTGTCATTGAAAAAATGCACGGGTAATGACAATATTTAGCGAATTATGAACCATTGTAAACAACTTCAAGGGCAGGTTATATACATTTACCAACAATAAAAAGTCTTGCTAAACTTTATTTTTTCAGTATATAAGTCCACATTTTCCAAATTTGTAGAGAAATGGGAGGTTGAGTTGACAGCAAGATGTAAAGTTAATATGTGTATTTAAAATACGACTAGCGGTGTTTTTAACAATATACATGTACATGTAATATTACATCTGTGTCTAGCATGTCATCGTATAACAGCTACATATATAAGTATATTATCGAACTTGATTTGTGATCCACATTTATACATTGTAAGTCTAACTTTAAGTATTATAGGTACTCGTTTGAAAAATGCAAAAAAATATCAGTTGAAAGGACAACTATCAGTCAAAAAGGAGACTACGACACTCAGGGCCAATTCGTTCAACAACATCGCGTACATTTCGTCTGTAGGCGGCTTTATTATTATAATATTTCTGTTACAACTTTAAATATTTCGTTATATGTACATATTGTATTGTATCTTAAGCATAGTATTTCAGTGAAGTATACACACGCAGTATTCTATCAGAAAAAGTATGTCAATAAACAGTGCTATTTTCCATGTAATGCAAGCCATCACAAGCTGGTCCGCAAAACAGATAATATGAAGAGGAAAAATAAAATGAAATAAAAACATATTTGGCAGCTTCTGTGCCATACTACATTGCGAAGAATATCGGTACCATTTAAACAATGAACACATATTTTGTGTAAATGGCACGTGGATTCGTCTTTTAGATATGTGTTTTCACAGTAAGTTGTTTATTTGATTTCTAAATTTATATACTGTACTTCACTCTGAACTTGTTCTGAACTCTCATTTGCTCTTAGTATAATATATGTGTAGATATCCGCTATTCATGTTTGTAAACATAACTTGGTGACAATTGTAGGGACTACATGATCTTAATCTCCATTCATTTCAACGAACTGTAATTGGAAAGAAATGTTGTAATGTACTAGTAAAATACGGTTGATTAGAACACGTACAATTAAACTTTAAAAAATATTTGTTTGTATGGTATGTCACCTGGTGTTGAGTATGCATGCTCTGTGCGGGTCCTTGAATCTTGATCAACTGTTTCGTAAGTACTTTCATTCCTGAAAAATAATGCACACAACGTCTCGAGTGGTAAATAATCAAGGGGTTGAGCGCATGAGTACGTAATTGAATGTTTGGGTTCTCGTGGTTTTAGTGTCACTGCTTGTACCATTATTGTAACATAACAATGTCAATAAAGGAAGAGAGCTCAACTCCGCAATTGGTGAGATCATATGACGCGAATACAGGTAAGAAACCCAAGCATCATTCACAGACATCGGTTAAAAGTAGTTAACTTGTTTCACAAATGCTGTAACATCAACAATTTTAAACTAAACGATCAAATATGATTACATACATAAACAGCTCATTATATTTACGTTACTGCCACTAACGCCTGCGCGAAAGTTTTCATTCATACATTAAGGAAGTAATAGATTAAGGCGTTGTTGAAGTGTTTTGCATTTCTGTTATAGGAAAGAATTGGAGTAAATATATTAAAGCAGTCAAACATAGTTAAACGACTTATTACCTGGTGTCCATTTCTATTTCCTCCTTTTGTTTTCTCGGTGCTTTTTAAAGTAAAATAGAAACATGTTTTAAAAAGAAGAATATAATCATAACAGAACACAAATTCATTAAAGTAACGATACATCTCTCCAAGAAAGTAGTACCAGGTCGATTCTAAGATATTCCATGCACAGAAGTAATAATTCAATTACCAGCAATTGTCAGTGTTAACATTCTATATTTGTTTTTTTTTGGTAACTAATAAAAATAAAGACTGTATAACTATATAGAGTTATGAAATTAGTTCGGTAGAATGTACGTAAATGTGGCAATATACAGATAAAACAAATGTTGAAAAAGTGATTCTTAATTTCTCGATGGTAAAGGACGGGCATTATGTTGTAACATAGTTTGTATAATCCAAGTACAATGATGGCATTTACCACAATTGTTACGAAATAAATTGGTAAGAATTCTGTATAAATGTTCATATACTATTTATACCATATTTGTGTCTACATTTCCAAAGAGAAATAGCCACCGCTGTGATTATTACACCAACAACAACACCCCCGATAGCGGCGCCAATAATACTGCCTATGTCTATATCTGCAATACAATTATGTTCATCCGAAACATTAAATTCTTCATTTTACGTACATTAAGTATTAAGTCATGTTACCTTACCAATGGGTTATCTATTTAACAATTACATTGGAGTTTATTTATATACATATATGGAAACGGAACTTGTTCCAATGAATGGCCGATATGTTATAGATACCACACTATGATTGAACATTTAGTTAAGCGGCAATTGAAATCGCCATCAGACTCGTACTAGTTATCTAACATCGTGGTAATATATTATTAGGCATAAATTGATAAAACATAATTTTCATTTGCAGCATGGACAGCAACTTTTGTATGGTTGTATATAGAGGTGTTTAGTCACATTTTAAACCTGTAATGTTTAAATTAAACCATCCTAGTGGTACCTTGCTCTACATTATTTCGCTCGGAGTCTTCACGCATGCCAACATTAAGCACTGCATTCACCGCACCAATACCGTTGTTGACTGTTAGCTTGTATTTGCCACTTAATTCTGGAGTCAGTGAAATGACCATCAGACTAACATAGGTCACAGTGGAACCATTTCTTGTATCCTTGGATATGGACGTCAACACACTTGTAGGACTGTATTCGACTGGTGTCCATGTGCTATTTTCCCATTTCTGCCAAAGTATGCCTGATGCGGTTAGTTCTGGGTAGGTTACCACAGGTACAGTGATAACGACTGGCGTGTATGGACCGGCTAATATCTCTGTTGTAAGTGTCCCAAGTAACGAGGGTGGACCTACATCAGTTAAATGCCTTAATTAAGTTATTCTGTATAATTATGGCTAATGAAACAATTAGGTAAATACATGTATACTTTCTTCCAACAATATAATGTTAAATTCAAACCAACTGTGAAACTGAAATGAAGTCCGACGAATTCTAAATGAATTAAAAGAAAGATGCGGATCAATTGCACGATAAAATAGCACATTGTAGTAGAAAGTAGTATTCAACATTGTATTTAAATTACTCATACCAAAATCAGTTTTGATACATTTTCAACTTTCCAACCATACTTACATTTAACCAGTAAGTGCACGTCTTGCCTAGGTACAATTCCGTAGTTATAAGCGTTTGTCCCTGTACACGAATATGTTCCGTTATCTGAGCATTTAACATCGTTGATAGAACGGGTTAGGGTCTGTGTATTAATCTGTTCTGTTATTATATTGTTTTTGAACATCATTTTCATGTTAGAAGCTGGATTGCTATCTACATCACATACAAGTGTTACATTTGAATGTTCCATCACTGACACTTGTGTCTGTTCTTCGTCTCCAAGAATAACAAATTTTGTGATCGCAGCTTTGTCTGAAACACCATTTAACATAGTGTAGACATGTTTTAGTTTTGTAGTGTATGGTGGCATATTTCTACCACCAATTAATTAATTAAAACAAAATAAACGTGCACTAGTTGACCACTTTATGTATATCTAGTTGACGTGGTAGCTACGTAGTAATCTTTTTCACTACCGTTCAAAGAAATCAATTAATTCGAAAAAATGTCGAACTAATGCCTGCAACTGCTATCAGTTAACTTCATCCACCTAATAAGTATTGTGTTAAATAATTGGTGTATAATATAATTACAAATATGTACCTCCATTTCTGGAGAAATTATAAGCTTGTAGCTTCAGTCTAATTCACATAATTTTACAAAATAGGTGATGCAAATATATTTCGATCAATAAATATATCTAAATCAAAAATGTTATCAGATAATTTTCATGATAATATATATCAAGTAAAGCAATTATCGTGTAAGTTCAGTCCTCAATAGAGTGAATCCGTTCCTTACTTACACAATATTTGTATATCAACATAAGCTATTTCTATCCCAGAAACTTCGTGTGTAGATTTACAGGTACATCGTCGTTCTGTTCCCTTTTCAACGGACCATGTGACTGTGCTTGTTACGGTTGTTTCAGTGTAACTGCTTGTACCATTATTATAACATACCCATGACAATGAGGGTAGAGGGTTACCACCACTGGAGGAACATGTAAGTCGGCCCATTGAGTTCTCAGCAACTTCGTAAACGTCACCAGCGCTATAGCCAAGTAAAACAGGCGGGCCATCGGGCGCATCTGATGGAGCAATAGCAAGTTGAACGTATACCGATCGATAATATTAATACTAATTAAAACTAAATCATATTAAATAACAATCATTACTGAATGCATAACATTTTAATTCGTTTTGCCTTATGGAGAAATATGAGCTCAGCTGAGCATCACATTAGTCATGGACGGACATAGGGCAGAGTCACTAAACCTCATCGAGCAAGTTTTACGGCTATTTGACACTTAAAAATATCTGCTCCGTTTAGGTTAGAGCAAAATGGATGAATCGCAAGTAATTCAAGCCACATGCTGATCAACATGAAAACTCGTGCATAATGTTTTGCATACTTGCAATATTGATCACAAGATACAATAAACCTAGGCAGTATATCTTTAAAACGTGGAATAGAATATTAAGAATATATCATACTTAATACTTACAGTTAATCTTAAGCAAAAGTTTTCTGTTTGAAATCACTGGTGTTTGACCTTCAATGTTTACGGCTGCGCAGTAAATCCTATTGTTGTCGTAATTTCTAGTGGTGTTTAGTTTTAATTCACTGGTAACGTATATTTGTCCTTTTTCAATAATTTCCGAATTGAAAATATCATTGTTTATCTCAACATCATCACTTAAATCACCAGCAGTACCAGCGTCAGTGTACCAGGATATGTTTGCTGCTGGAAGACCACCAGATGTGGTGCATGTAAACATTTGCTTGCTGTATTCAACCAATTGTATAGGATCATCCAAAGTCGGGTATGTCATGACAACAGAAGTAATAGCAACTGAAATCATATGGCCTTTCAAAAACAATTGTATCTGCAAAATGGTTATATTGGTGAAAAAATGAACAAACTATTTTTGCCGATGGTCGTTAAATTCCACTTGTTGACATATCGTTTATGTTATTTTCCATGTTAACTGTATATATCGGATTTAAATATTACATGAACATGTGAACCCACATATTACTTGTTGATGAAACATTTATTTCGCATTAAAGGATATTCAGGGAATCATCTTATGAGACAGGACTATACTTCATTTTCTTGTTATTCTCACGATTCATCCCCAATAATAGAACTATTAAAACGTTAAAGGGAACGCTACATAAACAAGACAAAACTCCCCAACACAGATGCCAGGAAACCTCAGCCTGCACAATATTAGGAATTGATGAGATGTAGTGTCATAGGCATACATAAAGATTATGAGATTTCCTATTTTTGTCGCAGTAAACAATGTATGCGAAATAAATATGGTTTAAATAAGTTATAACTTCTTGATTCTTAAATATGTACCAATAATTAGTTGATAAATACGTAAATATATTGATAAGAATAATAACAAATAAATAGTAAACTAAACATATAATAACACATTGCACAAATACCATAATACCCAACTTTAGGCCTATTATTTATATATATATATTCCTTTAGAGTGTGTGACCTTTTCTTTATTTTAAAATCTAACCTAGTAAAACCACGTGGCGGCCTAAATTGAATGCTTCAACGCATTCAATATATAGTTGTATATACATGTTTTAAAAATAAATAATTAATGTCTTCGACATAATTGTTTCAGTTATCTATCTATCCAGAAGGCCTAAGACCTACGACTATGATTTCAAGTTGTCAGAGTTGCTGAAATTATATTTGCACGTCGCAAACCGCTACTGAGCTACCCGTGACAGTAAGGCCAAATATCTACGGGAATGGGGAAGTTAACTTGTCTGATTGACTTAACAAAACCATGGAGTATCTAATGGGGCAACAAGGGGGAGATATTGACTGGACAATCTTAGAAAGTAGTTGACTATGGGCCACAATGAATTGCAATTGAACACGAATCAAGCCAAGGGACGGTACATATGGGAAGGGTAATGTAACATACATATTAAAACATAAATTTATATTATTACAACATAGCGATTACAGCTTTGTACCTGTAAGTAAAATACTAAGAGTCGCATAACCTTTTGTTGTTCTCACCTTTAACATGTATCGTTACACCATTAGTACTTGGTACGATTCCTAGCGCTTCTACCGTCGCATAACAGGCCCAAACATCACCCTCGTTGTCTTTGTTCACGTTCAGAATAGTCCATGTCATTTGTTTGGTACCTATGCAGTTGTATGAATACTTGGTTGAATCTGGTATCACGGTAAATGGCTCACACGAAGGCATTAACACGTTCCCTTTTAATATATCGTCTTCTCCTCCCACATCACCAATAACTTTATCCCAGCCGATTACTTGTACATTGCCAGATCCGATGAACGTACAAGTCAATGATAGTGTACTGTTTTCATCAACAAGTATTGTTTCTGGTGTGAGGAGAACCTGGCTTGAAATGACATTCCATATAACTGTAAATGTCAAAATGAAATCGTTTCCAACTGTATTAAAACGTATTCATTTATTTCTTTGCACCTCATTAATATGTGTAGAAGACATTGTTTTGTGAATGCGCCCGCTCTTGATATACTTCTTACTGTAGTATTTTGACATATTCAATGGCATGTATAGCCGTACACATTATTCGTGTATAAATCAATAAATTGTACTGTTATAACTTTTGATTGAAAAAAAGTGCTCAAGAGAGGGCCGCTCTAGATAGCAATCCGTTTATAGACAATCGTATTTTAATAACATGTCTCCTTTCAGCAAAATGTTACATAATGTTGTTATAACATATACATTTTAGTTAATACCCCCTTCACATACACGGATTTTTCTTACGAGTCCTTACGGATCGCACAATTCAACTATCCTTGTGGACTCCCTTCTTTTTTGAAGCCATGCTTGTAGATATTGTAGAGTAGATATGCAGAGATGTGACTTCTATGACTTCTTAATAACAACTGAAAATGAAGTGTTCGATTTTGCAGCTTTTATACCTCTCCCCAAATCGTAAACAATACGTAAGAATACGTAAAGTATACGTATCTATTCGTAAAGTACTCGTAATAACTCGTAACAATCCGTAAAGCCATCGTAATACGACCTGAATGAAATCGTAAACAACACGTAAGCACTCGTAATAATCCGTAAATAATACGTAAACAAATCGTAAACTAACTGTAATAAATCGTAAAACAAATTGTTACGAGTCATTTACGGATTCTTGCGAGCAGTTTACGGATGGTTACGTGTTGTTGCGAGCGGTTTACGATACTTACGGATTGTAACGAGTTATTTACGGAAAAATCAATCCGTGGACAATCGTAAGATGATTTTTGACATGTCAAAAAATTTGCCTCTCCTTTCACGGATCCTTAAGAGTGTCTGCGAGTTGTTGCGAGTTGTGACGAGTTATTTACGGATACCAGCGAGTTATTTACGGATGCTTCGATTGACTACGAGTTGGCGATCCGTAAGGACTCGTAAGAAAATCCGTGTATGTGAAGGGGGCATAACGGAAACTTACCCAGACAAAATTAGTTGGATACTACTAAGTAATGGTCAATAAAACACAATTTATGCGTGGTTAATATAGTTTATGTAAGTTATACAAAAATGTTGATTATAGATTTTACTTACTTGAGTAAATATTAACTGCTATTGGAAACGCAAATCTCTGTTTTCCCATACTTGAATATAATTCGTCTGATACAAATTGTAAATTACCCTTTTAAACAGGTAAGTAATTCCTTGAAATGCGATCACATCAAATGAAACTATTTATGAACGTCACCAAAATTATACCACAGATATATTCAAATATGTATTTTAAGTTTTAAAAGCAGAAATTGCCATAACATATTGTTCAAATGATATTTGATATTCTATCTACTATCTTTTTATCTTGGTTTTAACTTCCGTGTAGTATTTACTGATCTTTACAAAAGTAAACAAGTTTTAAACCTGATGTTATGAAAATGTTTAAAGTTGACAGCAAAAAACTAAATTATACACGAAATGTGAATGCTTCTTTCAGAAGAGTGCCGGATAAAAAAGTAGGTTTATATTATGGACAATGTCGATTTTTCGTTTACCACACTGACCCAAAATGAAAACTTTACATCGATTTCAAAAGTATATATTTTGTTGATAAATGTATCTTCGGGGTTATTTTTTTTCATTGAAGCTTCAATGCAATATCAATGTGTTTATGTAATTTACTGGGGAAAAATCAGACATTAAGTGGAGAGGGGTCGAAATTAAAATTCCAGAAAAACGTAAATTATCACACAACATTTGGAGAACAGAAAGTACTGACTGAGTGATTTTATAAGAAGCATCAGTAACCAGTGTGACCACCATTTTTACGAATGCATTGGAGAATACGTCGCCTCATTGAAATTATATTGTTGTATGACCGCGTTTGGAAAATGTTGCCTTTCTAATACAAGTGCATTTCGGAGGTCATTTATGGTATCAATTTGATACCATCCTTTCATTAATTCTACAGCTATTACTCAGGTCGCGAAATTTCGTGACAATGTTATTTACGTGAAATACAAGTCGAGTGAACGATGAATAACACAAACAGACCAAACTTTAAGTTACAGTGATTACATAAATACTCATGAAGCTGAAAATACCCGTTACTTTACTCGTCAGACTGGATTAATAAATCTACCTTGTGTGTTGACAATTTAGCAGACAGTCAAGGTCGGAGCATATTCTGTCGAGTAGCTTACCATTGAGAGTTATGTTATCTGAGACGTTAGACACTATTAGAAAAAAAGAACATCTCGAAGTTTAATATTAAATTGAGTATATGTAAGACTGTGTTGGGCACTTCATTCTTGGGCATTGATATGTTTATAGTTGATAATATGTAATTGAATTGCGTACGTATATTTAAATTTATTTTAATCATATGGTGTCTAGTTCATTGTCTATTCGTTTATTTTCTTTAAGGTTAAATGTATTTCAACAGATGCATTGCCAATATTTAAATTAGTTTTGTATAAGTATACGATCCTTTCAGTGTCTATTTGTCAGTGCTTGTTGATTTAACGTATATTATAATAGTAACCGATGCAATTGTCATGCGTATTATATATTGTTTATTGAATATTATTCATGTAAAAAATGCGTTTAATCTAATAAACCAGTTTCAGATATAATGTAGCGTTATTCTTCCATCCTTTCTGTTAAGTCTTCCTATCCGTCACTTCGGAGCTATATCTGAGACATGATATGGAATATTTGAATACATAATCATAGAACTGTTTGCTACTATTGTAATATGTGGGGTTTCAATTTATAAACAACATATATGCGTAATAACTTACCTCCCATTCTCAATAGTAAGGCTTATTTGAAGTTGTAGCCAACTAGCGGAAGTGCTGAAACAAGAATGAAGATGACATTAGTTGCTATCGGAATATCCTGTTAAAGCGAGCACATGAATCTGACATATGTCCAGTCGGCACCATGATTCAACGGCGAACTACAAAAGCCGAGGAAAGATTCGCCAAAGATTGTTTTGCTTTACAAGATTTTATTGACAATGGAGACCCAAAAGTGCTAACGGAAATATTCGTACGAAAGAGAAACGTTATTAAGTCGGATGTATTTGACGAAAGTGCAACCATGCCCAATTTTAATGCCAACATGACATTTCTGCAAGACCTGTCTCAGACAAAGTCCCAGATCCAACTCCTGGTACAATATATAATACACATCAAGCATGAAAATGAATCATTGAAACAAACATTGTCTACGGTGGATAGAAGTAACGAACAACTTAGATTAACTGTCTCTAATCTGCTTGCTGAAGACAAGCGACTCCGGTCAATCGATAACGAACGCTTTCTGAAAATACAACAAGAAATTGATAATCTGAAACTAACATACGCAGTTACTGGACTATCCCGGACTCTCTTTTTGCACCCTAGAGAGCCATGGACAATTAATATCTATTAACATGTCATTTTGTAGCTAGGCATATCATTATCCAATTAATTCTGACAGCTGCAGCCAGTTAATCTGGCTTATCAGACTATGTCCTCAGTACACACATAGTTTATCTCAAAAGGAAAGTAAGACCACATTCACCTTCATAGCTTGTGTTTGTCTAAAATTATAACCACATCAGGTTTTTTAAAATAAAATGAAATCTTGTGGTTCAGCACAAATAAGTATAATTCAACTAACTAGATATTAGTTTATTAACGTCTCATCATATATATACATGTATACAAAGCATTATCAATTACATAGGATAAAATATGCCATTCTAGTAAGAATTATAAGAGACGGGCAATACATTGCACAATAAAACATCCATATCACTATATATAAGATAATTAGAATCATATTATCAATATTATATATACTGAAACATGTGATAAAACTACACGTGTATATAACAATAAAATTTCATCAACTGAGACACATTTGCTAATCCCTTAGTAGAAAATAAATAAATATATATAATGATAAAACATTACTACTATGTGAAATACAAGAAAAATTGATATTGTCTCGTATTGTTTATAAATGGATGTTTGAGATCAATAAATGTGATTAGCAAATGTGTCCCTGTGAACACAAAATATTGGAACAACGATAAAAAATTTTATTACATCACTTACATATTAAAAGTAACTACTTACATGTTAAAAATTGTCGCCTTTGAATTATCAAAAAACAGGTTTTGGCACTAATCCTTATCATATTAGGGTCGGAAAACAACAATATACATTTATCCATTTCCGACATTGACATGAATAAATTATTGCACTGGATTGCACTTAGAAACATTGCATGTCTCAAATCATTATATATATGACAATACAACAATACATGAATCTCGTCCTCAACAGTACAGCAAAAAGGGCAAGTTCTCCTGTCAACTTCTAAGCCTTCATATCGACCAATTTCGATTCTAATTGGTGCAACACCACAACGAAATTTACTTAAAGCCGAACGGTGTTTAGTTGGTAAAATCATTTTGCAGTACTGTTCAGGAGAAAATTGGTTTTTAAACATTCTATAAAATCTCAGTTTATTGCCACCTTTACCAGAAATTCCTACAACATCATTAATTCTAACTAACCATTTATTAACATAATCGGTAAACTTAATATCTTCAACACACTGACTGAATACATTAGGCAGTGGATGATCTAAACTCATATACATTTCTAAATCATTAATTCTGAAAAAATCTTTCATGACATAAAACCAGTTTTTACAAAGCCTGTTCGCTTTGTTATATGCCCAAATTGCTACTCGTTTATTGAGTCGTTGAGCATTCATAGACCCGATGCGAGACCAATATAGAGAAATACATTTCCATTGTCGGACAATTGGTGGCTTCCAACCCATGTCTCCAGATACCCCATCAGTGGGTGTGTATCTACCGACGCCCAAAAAGAAACGTTGAGCTCTATTATGAACTGCATCGATACACGAATATGTCTTAAAACCCCAAAGTGGAGCACTGTAGTTGATTACTGGCCATACAATAGAATCATATAATTTAGTAAAAACATCATATGGTACTCCACCAATGACCTTACATTTCGCTATTAAAAGGCCTAAAGCACGACTAGCACTCTGGGCAACACATTTAGCTGTCACATTAAAATCAAGATTTTCGTGTAATACAACACCAAGATATGTGTATCTATCGGCTAAAGACAATGTATTATCACCACATACAAAATTGACATTGGTACAAACATGACACTTAGGTCGAAAGTGTACAATATTACTTTTTAATGGATTAACAGTCATATCATTTATTGAACACCAATCATTCAAAGCATTCAAAAGTATTTGCATATCTTGCGCGGAATCCGCTAGTAATACAATATCATCTGCATAAAGCATAATGCAGACAGTTTCATCATCAATGGTAATACCAATATTTAGTGATTTGATAAACATAGTCAGATCATTAATATACAAATTGAACAGAAGCGGAGATAATATACAACCTTGTCTCAAACCGCATTTTACTTCAAACCATTCGGTATTAAATTAATTTACTTTAACACAAGCTTTAACAGAGTTATATAACGATTTCAAAGCATTAAACATGTTACCTCTAATTCCGATGTCAGATAGACGCTTCCACAACATATTCCTGTTAATAGTATCAAAAGCTTTCTTAAAATCAATAAAAGCACAGAAGGTTGACTTATTAACCTTTTTCCTACTATCAATTATGCTAGTTAAAGACATCAAATGATCAGTGGTGCTTCTACCTTTTCTAAAACCATTCTGTTCATCAGATAATTTGTCATTAGTTTCGGACCATTTACTAAGGCGGCAATTTAAAATGGAACAATACAATTTATACATTGACGGTGCTAGAGCAATACCTCTATAAGATAAAGGATCCCTCTTGTCTAAAGTAGACGATTTCGGAATAGGATTAATGATACTCTTACTCCATAAAGACGGCATGATACCTTTATCAAAACAAATGTTAAACAATATATGCAAAAATGAAATAGACATATCATTATTCAAAACCTCTACTGGTATGCTATCTATACCACACGCCTTGCCTTTATTTGCCTTATCAATACAAGTTCGTACCTCTAAAACAGATATATGATCATTAAAGATTACGTCACTTTGTGATAAAATATCATCATTACCAATATCATCAAAATTAGAATGATTGACCGATTGAAACAATGAGCTAAAATCATTCCTCCATTTGTTTAAAACATCACTGACTTCATAAGAAACATTCCCACTGTCTAATACTACCTCCATTGGGATTTGACTTTTGGCTGAACAATTCACCCCAATATTGCCAATAGACTTCCAAAATTTTGAACTATCAACGTTACACTCTTCCAAAAGTTGAGTTTGTAAAGAATACCAATAAAAACGTTTGGCACGTTGTATCTCACGGTCAAAATTCTTACGTGTCTGGACATAAACTGACTTCAAATGAATTCGAGCATTCCTATCCTTACATGTCAACCACGATTTTTCTGTTGTACACACATTATTCCACATATCTGTGAATTTATCTGACCACCAAGGCTTCCCTGGTCGACGTCTTTTATTGTGTACTCCACGTCTAATTTGTTTAAAAGACAAATTAGTATACATATTCCGTTTAACAATTGAACACCAATCATCATATACAGAATCAATATCAGACTGAGTACGGTAACCACACTCAAGCTTGGAAATTGTACTATTTACACTCAATATGGTCTCTTGATCTAACATAAAAACATTACTAATATTTTAACATCAAACTTTGTATAACTATTCCCATTAACTTCGGACCTATTGGAGAACGATAAATCATCAACATTTGAATCAAAACATATATTCCACATTAACAGAGAGTGATCAGGCATGGGAGATGGTGTTACACTGTCTAAGATATTCGACATATTAATAAGATCTGTAACCTTATGAACTTGAAAGTTTGCAAAATTCGACAATTTATCATACATGACACAACAATAATCTACAACTGAGCTACCCTTCGTTGATATTGAGGTAAAATCATGTTTTTTGTTATTCCTACCATTTAACATACACATGTTTACATTCACTAAAAAATCTAAAAATATTTCTCCATACTTATTGGCAGAATAGTCAATTACTTCACGGTCAATGATCGTATCAACTCCTCTAATAAAATCATCATTATTGCCACATCGACTATTAAAATCACCACACATATATAGTAAACCGTCATCTTTATACTGGTAAATAATCTGTAATAATGTATCATAAAAATTATTAACATCAAAAGTTCGAGATGAGTTTTCTGGAGGTAAATAACAAACAATAGGTAACAAAGACACATTGTTAATCTTGTGAGCCAGTTTGATCAGCAATAAACCTTCACATGTATTATCAACAACAGAAACAGTAAAATCTACAAGTAATGAATTACGGATAAAAAATCCTACTCCACCGGAACCAGTTCGGGCATTCTTATGAATGCGAGTTCGGTTATGCCCAAACCAAGTATAACCATCGAGATGAATAACCTCATCGCCTAGTAGGTGAGTTTCTGCTACTCCTATAATGTCTAAATCACAAGATAAAACACACGATGACCTAAAAATAAAATTATCACAGTTACTATCAGTTTTCCACCCGCGCACATTCCAAAACCCGGCTACGATCTATCTGCTTTGGCGACCGTTGAAGCGAGTGTGTCTCCTGCCAGACCGACCTCGACCACCACGGCGAAAAACGTCATTCCAACCGCCATCCGAGCGTGAACTAGTTTCATAACTGGATGACTGACTATAACTATTGCCACCATCACGAGTACCCCTAGATCCATGCTCATATGTACCACGGTTGTTCGAGCCTCCTGAATTATTTGGAGTTCCAGTTTGGGCACGTCCGTTGTTATTGTCTTTTTGGTGTACAACACGAGAACCTCTCATAGAGAGACCATTTGGGTTCGACTTCAGTGCACTGAGGATTGTGGCGAAATTCCTGTTCATTGAACGTTCTGTTGGTAGCTGATCCGGGTGTATGAATACATCAGAAAACTGTCTACTTTGCCTAAGCTGTGGTTTAGCCTTCATAATTGCCTGTTTATCTGTTTTAGATTTCAGGGTGGCGATCACAACGCCAGGCCTAGACTCATTGTATGACCGCTTACGTTCTGCCTTAGTTACAGTTACATTAGGTAGTTTCAATCCATCCCTGACAAATGCGTTCACCTTGTTCTGAGTGTTCTCTGATGCACTTTCAGGAAGATTGCGAATAACAATATTCAATGACCGATCTTGTTCTGGTTGTGGATGATTTTGAGATCTAATGTTGTTACTGGATAATTTCAAAGACTTGAGTTCCTCACGAATGTCAGAAAGATCAGCAACTAGTTCTGCCTTCATGACTTGCTTAAAGGTTTCCATACGTGAATCAACATCTTTCTTCACCTTGTTCATTTCAGAATTTATGCGTTTATCTAGAATCTGAGATACTTTGTTCGCAATACGATTTTCAAATCCAGACTCAAACTTGTCAAAACGTTCTTCCATTGCCATATACATCATATTGACATCCGATGACAACTTATCAAACATTTGTTGTAAGGTGGGCGTGGCACTAACATGAATATCTGCTTGTGATACAACAACTTTGCGTGGAGCTGGTTCAGGGTTCAGATTACGTCTAGCCTTTGCAAGCGGTCGTGACCGCTGCTCTGTGAGATCTATGGAATCAGATGGAGATTCACAAGTATCAACCGTAGGAAGATGATCAGGTATCATCGAAATTTCCGGAAATTCGTCATTCCTAACCTTCTTAGAAGTAGTATCGCATGTCCCAGATACTGATCTATGGCGCTTTCGTGCACTCTGCTTAGGTGTTTGGATCTTGCAAAAACGCTGAGATTCCATTATTGAATCAACATATTCAGCAGCTTCATTATTTGTGGTAGCCAAGTGAGTTTTTGATGCAGACATGCTTTACTTATGACGATACCCCACGAAGTGAAGACCTCATACACCCTAGCAAACTGTGTGTTCAGTCAAGCGAGACCGCTCTCCGAGTAGAGTGACGTTTATAAACTTGACCAGAAAACAGCCAATCAATTTAAATCACCGTAGTCTATAAATAGCTCAATCGACACACAGTTTCAAAATTCAATGCTCAAAAACCTTACTTTGGAATGACCTCCGTACTATTCCTTCCATATAAATATTCCAAATACACTTATACACAAATACACAAAATTCCACTTCATTAAATTGTATAGAAAACACTTTTATCAATTTTTTTTTTATCTCCTCACAATGAAAACCGCTTCTAACTATTCCAGGTGCGTATATAACGTATAACTATGACAATCATCGTTTACATAATTATAACCACCACTTATAGCTTATAGGCTGCATGTATTATTTTGAAAGTTCTGCGTGTATGTAATGTCGTAGAAAAAAGTAATATTTGATATAAGCTGTACAAGAATGAAAATGATCATCGAGCAAGTTTTGAAAATGATGAATAGTAAACATTATGCTTGTATAAAGCAGATATTTAAGTCCATCAAATTTGAAAAGTAGCTACCTGTTAAGACATACCTCCAGAAAATTCTGTCATGGAAACTTATGTAAAAAAATACCAAAGTTTGCGAGAACTGTAATTTATCAGTAAGCTAATTTTAATGCTCTAAATGCGAAATTACCAAATTTATTGAGTATTTGACATTTTTTACGCCCCAACTCTAAAATGCGGGGGGGGCATATACATGTAGATTTGCCCTTGTCCGTCTGTCTGTCCGTCACAAAAAGCTTGTGTCGCACATATCTATAACAGTATATCAGCTAGACTCACCAAACTGTACAGGAATGTTCATCAGCATGTGTAGTTGTGCACCTGGGGTTTCGTGTTTGGGTCTGCCCAGTAAGTGAAAGTTATGGCCCTTGAATTATTAAAAATATAGCATACAGAGCGTGCAATCTTGTGTCGCGCGTATCTCCAACTGTATATCAGCTAAACTCACAAAACTGTACAGGAATGTTCACCAGCATGTGTAGTTGTGCACCTGGGGTTTCATGTTTGGGTCTGCCCAGTAAGTGAAAGTTATGGCCCTTGACTTATCACCATAATCTGTAAAGTTGTTCACTTGGTAATTTTGATACTCATTCTCAAACTATGAGCAGAATAATAGCATTTGCTTTTGTGACAAAGGCTGGAAGTGGGGGCATCTGTGTCCTATGGACACATTTCTAGTCTCTGACAAGTTTTATGCTGAATGACTGTGCTCATGGCAATATTTGGCCAAATTTGTTTTTTTAGCTAGTGTTATGCAGAAATTTATTATGAATACAATGATACCATTTCTAGATCTGTATCTCAATTGAAACATATTGAAAATGGATTTTTAAGTACAGCAGGTGTTAATGCAAAAAACGTATCAATGCTTTTTAAAATCGTGGATTTTTCAATTTAAAGTTATATTGAAAAACTGAATCTGTTCGAGGTATAACCAATAAAACGATGATAAGGTTTATGTCTTATGAAGACAGTTTACTCTATGATATTCTGATGTAATAATATCAACAGCAATAACAGACGTATGGTTACCATGGCAACGGGAAAATATTAATTCCCATTTTGAAAATTATAAAGCATTAAAATTAAGATGTATAAATGCCATCTAAAAAAGAAAAAGAATAAGAAAATAGATGTTACTTTAGTGTAGATCAATTTAAAGAAAATATATTTTGAAAAATACTGCCAAGTATTAAATTGAATGCATCATAACATTTGGCTTGATAAGAGGTTAATGAGATTTTACAGTTAAGAATGTGTGGAAAGTTTGTTTATCTACACATGTATATATTAGATAAGTAATGCAATTTACAAAATTACCTCATGAAAATTAGTTTAAAATTATTTTCAATGAGTATATTTTAGTCGCTATGGCAACGTGTACAATGTGAAAACGTTCTTTCTTTATATGTAAGTATACATAGCATTTGCATTTGAAAGTACAAATTATTGTTCAGTATTTAAACATTTGTTATGTAAACTGATTACAGCTGTTTACAATTTGTACAAAAAATATATTTGTTTATAGTGTTTGAACCTTGATCATATAAAATATATTTAAATGGAATATTATGGATACAAACTCTTTGCGTTTGTATTCCAACATGAAAAGAAACAACACTTATCACGCAGACTTAATAACATACAGTAAAATATATAAATGAACTGATATGATCACAGATGACATAAATTGTATCTGACTCTCTGATCTATTCCTCTGGCCTTGGGCAAGTTGTGTCTTTATTACGGTCTCTGAGGTATGGCCGTACATGCCTAGCAAGATACTTCCTTCTTTCAAGGGAAAGTCCACCTACCAGGATAACTGCAGGCCTCTCAACTGGTATCGCCTGTGGGTCCTGGTGTTTGTACAGCAGGACCATCTTTTCATCATCATCCTCATTACGTTTGATGAAGACTGCCCCGGGTGCTGGTGGTGAAAGTTGCATTGTTGACAACTTCTGATTCCTGTCAATGCATTGAAGTGCTGGGCCAGGAATGGCTTCCACTGTCTCCATTGCCACGTGGTTTCATCCACCTGAGGCGTCGCAAAACGCACTGCCGTGTTGGAGTTTGATGACTGGTTCACAACTGTTTCTGAAAATGACAAATTTATGTCAACATATTGCCACTAGAAAAATGTTGCCTAAGGTACAAAAACATCAAAATATACAGTCAAACTTTTACGTACATTGTTAGGTTTATTTGAGCGTTTTCTTTTACCGAAAACCTTAAAAGCAGATTCATATAAAATATTTGTGAGCTGATTCACGAATACAACCCATATAAGTAAGTATGATGTTAAACACATTTCCGAATTAATTCAATTCAAATTGACAACAACTACAGATTACAATCATTTCTACTTTTAAACCCTTACTCTGTAGATTGTAGCAGCATGACTGGACAAGTAGATGTCTTATCAACGGGATAGAAGTATGTTTATCAGGGTAAATTAATCGAAGGATTCAAGTATTTATTTCCTGTATGTAAGTGACAACCTACGTGTCAGATCGATTTCTATATTTCGCGACAAGCGCTCTCGACAATATCAAGAAAGATTTGATTCTAGATAGACAAATCCAAATTTTAAAATCAATTACAAATCTCGAACAGAGGTTTCGGTTTTTGACTGATATAGTAGTACGTTTTATTTTCAATATATCTGTAGGCCGGAGGCCCGTGAGATCGAAACATATCAATACACAACATAGTGGCAAAATGTGAAAACAGCAAAGTATATCAATACAATGTTATACATATCATACAGCAGGCAATACTTCTCAAATTAAAGTGATAGAGTATGATCGAAAGCTTCGTTTTATTTTTGTATATTTAGTTTGTAAATATGTGGAGAGGCCAATACTCTAAAATTGGGGTAAGGACGGTGGGATCGGGCTAGTTTAAACCGAGAAGGTGGGGTTAATGATTTAATATATAATGTTTTAAGGGCTATTTACCTTAGCAGGTGAATAATGATGGTTTTACTGGTATTCTAAACGAAATGAAATGTTCGACCATTGTAAGGAAAACAAATGTCTGAAGAAAACAAAAACACAAACTCGTCATATCCCAAGCAATTATATGTATAATGAAATACGATGCCATCATTCTGTAATATGATTTTAAGCGGTTGTTTTATTACAAATGTCGTAAAATTTCATTTCGATGTGATAATTCTTGTATCAATTTTTGTGAGAATCAGAAGAAATGATTTTCAAATGCAATTTGAATTATAAGATTAAAATATACAGTAAATAAAGTCAGTCAATATTGTTTTTAACATTTCACACCTAATTAGAGTTTGGCTAGAGCATCTGTCTGTCATGGTTGGTCTTAATTGCTATGACAACACACTGATTAATGATACTTGATATTTGGAGGGTACATTGACTGTGTTTTCACAGGTTCTTTGTTTAATTTATGACCCCTGTAGTATTTTGACAATGGACTAGTGTCTTTCAGAGGGACTCCTCGAACCAGTCAATTATTGGAAATTATTTAAGTTCAAGTTCAAAGTTTATTGACAAAACTCACAAAGTTCATTGTCATAACAGCATAATATACAATGGGAAAGGTGAACACAATTACATAAACAAACATTATATACGAGAAAAGTGTGTATAAATCTAGTATGAATCATTGACAGATTAAGACTATAGTTGACATAAATTGTATATCGGAAAATAGGAAAATCGTGTATACAGTGAGGTTGTAACATAAGGCTAATGTAGGTATTAAATTGGTTGATGAGTATATGATATATATAACTTTATTGCCTCCATATTCTGGAGATATATGGTTTAACAAATATTTATGAATATATACATACATAAAGCTAGAAAAGTAAATACTATATACAGCATATAGAAAGGAAAAAAGGACGAATATATAGCCAAGAGAATAGAATAAAACATCAAGTCACTTGCACGTAACTAGTCTCACATTATGTTAACATTTGACCTCACTGAGTATGTTTAGTTCAACCGAAACGAAAATTTGACACTATACATGTAAGGAAATGGTAATACGTATTATTGGTAAAGCAGTTGCTGTTTGGACGAGGCTAAGTCGTGCAAATATCTTTTTTGTTTAGCCTTATACTTAGCACGCGATTTTCGTTTTATACTATTGTAATGTTTACGTCTGGTGACCAATATTTCACGGTTAGCTATAGTTGGATATTTTCTATATGTTTTGTTAGTTGAGCGAAACTCACGACGAGCCTGTTCACATTCAATTATATCACTGGAAATTATGTTAAGACATTCCTTACTCCATGTGCATTGCCGACACAACTCCACTGGCTCCTGGTCATCAATTTACCCATCACTTGACTGTGAATCTTGGCTCATACTCCCTATATGCTGAGCAAGTCTGGCTGTATCTGTTGCCATTGATGACAGGTCACCACTGCCATCGCTCATTTCGCTGGTAGACAGACTCTCTTCATCTATGGAGCATTCGTGTGACTCTGTCACAACACCGACACCAAAATGCTCATCATAAATATTATCCAACTCCTAAACAAATAAAAATAAAATAAGCTTGATATGTTGTGCTCTCAGTTTTTTTTATAATTTGGCATTTAAGAAAATATTTGCGAATTAATAGACACAACTATCGCCACCGTGCAACGATCAACAGGAAGAAACCCGTTTCGGTAGTTTGCATGTAACACGCGATATCGACAACAACAACACCGATGATAATGAACCGGTATTCCAAAGTGTGAGATCGAAACGTACACGTCGATATTACGTTGGTGGAATAGCGTTAGACTCAAACCATGCAGGAATTGTGCAGTTTCTTAAAAGCAAATTAGTCGAACCAACATCTGTAAAATTGATCGACACCAATCGCGGTAGCCTTGCTGCAAAATTAACTATTAAATTTTATCAATCAGTCATTCATCTAGTAGAAGAGCAGCGCTTCTGGCCTCGGCGCATGTTCTGCCGCCGCTGGTATTCCGAATCAAACTGGCAAGCTAAATTCACAGACGATCACGGTGATGACAGGCGCACTAGTCAGGTCATTAATCTAACTATGACTAAGAATAAAGCAGTGACTCATTTTGTGTATATTGTATTTCTTCTTTATATGACTACCAATATTAATAAAGAACTTGTATCAAAATGCAATATTATGACATGGAATGTCCGTGGTGCGATGTCATCTGCAGGATCACTAAGCTTTTTACTTGATAAATATGATATCGACATAGCATGTGTAGTAGAGCACAAACTGAAACAAAACTGTAACTCTTTTTTAAGGACAGTTCATTCAAATTATAACGCAGCCACAGTTTGTGACCTCAGTGCAGATGGACGCTGTGGCAAGGGAGGCGTCAGTATTATGTATAAAAACAATTAATTTCTCTGTTGACGAGATAAAGAACGTTCATTTTAAAGGTCGTATCGTAGGAGTTAAGCTTACACCTATAGACTGTATTCCTATGTACATTTTTTGTGTTTACATGCCATCTGTCAATTAGTTCATAGATGATTATTTAGAATGTATTGGTGCTTTACAAAGTTTATATGATACATACTCACACTATGGCAATATTATTGCTTGTGGTGATTTCAACGTCGATTTAAATGTGCCCAGCAGAGACAATCGTTTATATAACATTGAACAATTCATGAACTACAATGATTTAATATCTGTAAAAAGTACCGGTGTTCAGTATCCAGCGAGAAAAACGTTAGATTCTATATTAATTAACAGAACTCAAACTGGTATTATATCAAAATGCACTATTATTGATGATGAATTGTGCAATGTATCTGACCATTTACCAATTGTATTTGAATGTAATATTCCTTTATCGTTGCATTATCTGAGTAATTCTGTTCATGTTGCATGGAATAAGTGTACTGGTATTCATATAAATGATTATGTTAGAATGTTAGAGCTAGAATTGAGTAAGGTCATGCTTGCTGATATCGAAGTGTCTACTGATAGCATTGACTTTTTATATGAATTTATTGTATCAAGTATTAACAAGTGCTCAAACAATTCATTACCCAGTAGTAAATTCAACAAGCACACTAAACCATACTGGAACCAGACAGTAAAACATGCATATACGTTTCAAAAACAGGAACGTCTGCGATGGATACTTTCTGGCAGACCTCGCGGTAGAGAAAATGAAACGTTTGTCTCATACAAACAAGCGAAAAGACAATTTATTTACACTCAAAAGGCGGCAGTTTCGGAGGTGAACAAAAATACTTCGATGATTAGCATGAGACAGCGGAATGTGACATTAGACTATTTTGGTCCTTGATTAAAATGAAAAGATGTAAAATCACTAGTGTGATAAGTCAAATAAAACATAACGATGTTACCAGACCCGACCTCTGAACATAGCTGATGTGTTTAAGAAGTATTATGCTGAAGTGTTTGTTCCAAAACGGAAGTCGAACTTTTAATATGACGTTTCTGGACCATCTTGATGAAAATGTACAAGCATTTCTGCAATCAGAGGATTTCTCAGACAATTCCATACTAACAAGAGTAGTGACAACGGATAATATTACAAAGTGCTTAGCGACAATGAAGAACAGAAAGGCTCCCGGTATTGACAAGGTAGTCTCCGAACATTTGAAAAATGGCGGGAAAACAGTAGAAGTTTACCTATCGTTCATATTTAACATGATGATTCAACATGCATATGTCCCTAAAAGTTGTAACTGGAACAATTGTGCCAATACATAAAGACGGCAAGCCAAGATCGGAAACAAAAAGTTACCGCCCAATTACACACCGGTTATATACAAACTATTTGAAAAAAATAATTCATCAAAGACTCAGTGAGTGGTGTTTAAGTGAACAAAAAGAATTCCCAAACCCTCAGCAAAATGCCTATCAACAGCTTCTCGGACCCATAACAACGTCCTTTTGTCTACAAGAAGCAGTCGCCAACAGACTCGAACTTAAATCCTCGGTATTCGCAGCATTCCTGGATACAGCCGGGGCCTTCGATAACGTCAGACACCCTGCACTCTTTGTGAAGATGCGAGAACTAGGTTTAAGCGGTAAATGCTTGCGTCTTCTAATCAACTCATATCAGAATATGAGAGGCTGCGTCATGGTCAATGGCGTGACGTCTGGTACATTTCCTGTCCTCCAAGGCGCCAGACAAGGAGGAGTGTTATCTTCCTGGTGTTATCTCCTCTTCATCGAAGAACTGTTAAAGCCCCTAGAAGCGAGTAAACATTGACTCAGCATCGGTGGAATTAAATGTGGCAATCCAACGCTAGCTGATGACCTGACATTAATCAGTCCTAGCCTTAAATCTCTAGAATATCTTCTTCAGATTGTGCATGCTTACGCCAGTCAATGGGGTTATGAATTTAATACTGAAAAATGTAAAGTAATCAAATTTGAACCAAACAAACATACATCGTTTGTGGTTAAGTTTGGAAACTCTATTATCAAATCTAGTGACTCAACAACCCATGTTGGAATAACTTTACACCACACTCTTAAATGTTCTCTCAACGTAGACAATCGTATACGCAAAGCACAAGCCTCGCTTCATTCACTACTTAACCTGGAACAACATAAAGGCGATATCGATCCAACCATACTGGCTTCTCTCGTTAAGAAGGTCGCACTTCCGGTTGCTTTGTATGGAGCAGAATTATGGCACACACTAAAATCAGCAGATCTACTCAAAGTTGAAAAATTTATTCGTCAAACACTTCAAGTTTTCCGTCCAAAGCAGTATGGAAAAGAATCATCAACAAATCGGTCAATCACAAGCAGTCGTTGATGTGGAACTCACGAACAACAGCAGACAGTGAATTTTCAAGATTTATAACAGTTCATTCTAGTGTCGCACCGTCATTACTATGGACTTATGCCGACTCGCGCAACCATATCATAAACTCTATATCTGCGTGTAGAATACTTACGGCAAGAACATTTCAAATAGAAGCGCAGACGGATTGTAAAATGTGCAAACACCAAGTTAACGATATTCACAGACATAGTCTAGCAGACTGTCCTAACACACGTCGCTATAAGCAACGCTTTCTTTTGAAAATAGCTCTGAAATACAATGCAAATTTTTCACATTTCCTTCAACACTCGATCAATGAATATTTCCTACGCAGCTTACTCTCAGTTGAACCACTTATCGTGTTTGGAATTGACGAAATTCTACACAAAAGTTACATCCAAATAAGTTGTGAACACATACATAACATTACAATGATATACTGTAACCATCAATAACTTGTTATATTACATACTAAACATACAATGTTTCCTTTCGTTACACTTGCGTTTCGTTTTCGACAAGTGTTACATAACAAGGAACAATGAATATATTTCAATGTTATGTAATGTCTGTCTTGCATGTATTTCTTTTCTTAAGACTATGATGCAATGATTGACCAAATATCACAAAAACGATACACATTCTCATATTTTTTAATTAGTTTTGTTTTGAGCACATTTATTTCTAGGTTGATTTTCATCCTCCGTGCACTTTATTGTTTGTACGGATGTTTTGTTTGTTTAGTCTGTCTGTAGGTGAGTGTGTGGATGGGTGCGTGCGTGTGTGCGTTCGTGCGCGTATGCGTGCGTGTACATTTAAACATTTATACTGTTTACCATATTTCTTATAGTTTATTATCTACCATATAATCACTGAAAAGTGGAATAAAAGTATAATAAATAATAGGGGAAATTTCACTTTCTGTACCCGACATAATAACTCTGACTGTTTACACTGTCATACAAATATTATAATTGATCAAGGTAAAGTTAGGATGAAAACGAAATTTGATGATGGAGTTGGTCAGAAATTAATTTACCCAGACTCAGAACAGATGTTCAAGGGATATTTAGTATATGTCAAATACCTAATGCCTGAATATATACCGATATGTTTCCCGCTCCATACACATAACCTGTTTGTGGGCGGGGGGGGGGGGGTACCAATTAATTGACTTGTTTATGCTACTGCGACTTATTGGGCATGGTGTTTGGTATATTTGAACTAATGTGTTTAAATTCCAGATTACGGAGCTGTCATTTCGGCAAAACTGATAAATACATGTGATGGTAATGGTTATGAGCAGGGAAAATGCTTAATTTGTGAGTATAACCCTTCCCATAGGTAACCTTATTAAAACAGCTGATGTTTAGCTCACCTGGACACGAAGTGCTCAAGGTGAGCAATTGTGATCGCCCTTAGTCCGTCGTCGTCCATCGTCGTCGTCATCCATCGTAGTCGTCTGTCGTCAACAATTTCGATTGTTAACACTCTAGAGGTAACAGCTTTAACCTGATATGCATATAATTTTGTCAGAATAATTGTCATAATAAAATCTAGTCACGTTCGAAAGTGGGTCACCTGGGGTCAAAACGTAGGTCACTAGGTCAACTTATAGTTATATCTTGTTAACACTTCAGAGGTCACATTTGAGACTTGATTTATGTGAGAAATGGTCAGAATGTTTGTTGGAAACTAGGTGATCTGAGGTCAAAAACTAGGTCACAAGATCTAATGATTGAAAATCCTTGTCTCGGGAGGCTGCATTTTCTACCGGAACAACATACAACTTGCTCCTAATGTTTGTCTTAATAAAACCCAGTCCGGAGCGGTACTGGGTCATAAGGAATATTTGGTATTCATATTTGAAACATAATTATGAATGATTTAACTAGGAATGGAAATATCAGAGATTGAGGTCTATCATCTGTCTTCAAACTTGGTATACTTTATCTAGAAATAAAACTGTCTGGGGAAAATATCTCATAAAAGCAGCTCTTTAATTGAATGTAGTACCAAGTACATGATTAGACTGGACTGAATGGTCAGTATGTTCGGTGACATGTGAGACCGGAGTGTTATCCAGAACACGAATTTGCAATATGACTGATGGTTTTGGTCCGTGTGAAGGAAATTCAACGGAAGAAAACAAATGCCAACCGAGTGCACATTGTCCAAGTAAGACTTGTTCGTAATTATACTTATTTATATAGATACTATTGACACAAATTACAAGCGTATCATTAGATTTGAATTACTTATTAGATTTATACATACAAGTCAAATAAGATAACATGACAGTACTATTCCGTTTAATTTTTAAACAGCTGCAGAATATATAATATGTTGATTTGATAGAGGTAAGGTATTAGTATAACATTTATTATTCAAATCGATTAAACTGTCAAAAAGGTCGACATATATTTGTCATCGTGTAAGATCACTTTGTCCGTATGTAGCGAAGATCCAACTTCAGATTCAAGGTTGGATTAGATTATTTGACCAGTGTATATTTCTTTCCTGTATATCTCGTAACCTTGTTTGAGAATCAAACGTATTGCCAGTTTAATCAACGTTATATTGGGGTAGTTCGGCTTTAAACTTTCAATTAAAATTAAGGACGCTTGTGTCGGGTGGTCTTGAGCTACAAAACTTCTCAATAGTATTAGTATCAATGTTTTTTAGTTTAAACATATGAAGAATTCCTGAGTGTTTTAATTCGCTTCATTACAACAACTAGCAAACCTGATCACCCATGACATGTTTAAAGAATAGAAATTTAGCTGACATGCATTTCTGTTGGCATATCTTACTGAATACTGTTTAGTGTTCTGTTACGTTGTCCCTAAGTTTGCTCGTCTTCCACTGAGAAGTTAGTTTGCCTACTGACATCAGAAAGGTCGGCAGTTATATGTGATCCAAAATATGCAGTCCAGGAATTTTGGTTACATCTTGAAAATCTTGGTGTCCAAGGTTTTTATGTTCTTTATACCTCTGAACCACATTGGTAGTTACATATTATCATACAATGTACTGTAGTGGAAATGGTTCCGCATATACGGCCTCTATGAGCCGTTCGATACACGCGCATGCGCACGATCGGAACCCTTCCATTGTTACCGTCAGTTCGGACTGAGCCGTCAAATAAGAAGGTTGCTCCAGATAACTAACTCTAGAACTATTACGAAACTCTCTTCTGTGCTTGTAAAGGTATAATTCCCCAAGTAATAAGTAGACATTTACTTCAGTACTTTTGTAATGAAGGCAAGATAAAGAAAATACAAAAATAACTAGATCTGGAATGGAAAAAAGCTATTAAAAAATTTCTAAGATGTAACGAGGACACGAAAAGTTAAAGTATCCTCGTTACATCTTAGAATGTTTAACCCAGATTTTTAAGATGTAATCAAAATTCCTGGACAGCATATTTAAGACCATGTTGCTTTCTCGACAGACGAATAAGAGACGGCGCGAGATTCTTCTCTTTTGAACTCCACGTAAAGAGCGTGTACTGATTTACTTTGCGATACGTTCGTATCTTACGAACGATCGTTCGTACAAATATTGATACACTTTGTTCTTCGCGAGTCAGCATGAATGCATCGTCCGCCAGCATGTTATAAAGAATGACGTCATATGAAGATGACGTCGTCTCATGATATTTAATCCCGCGCAAAATGTGCACGACAAAATGGACTAATAGTATTCCAAATATCAAGCATATACTATTAAAAATGTTAACGTGTTGTACTCACTTATTTTTGACTGATCCTCGTAATCTGATTTCCTGCAAAATATTTCAGAGGTTCGTTATTGTACATCGTGTATGTTTCATAACCGGCAAGGTTTCAGTCGCAGATTTTATTACTTTCAATAAAATGCATGTAAGCATGATATTACGCAAAATTATGTAGCGCCTTGCATTTAAGATAATAACATCATTACGTAAAGAGTACACATGTGAGGTTACCGTTTGCAGTCGACGGAGCTTGGACTGAGTGGTGGAATTGGAGTTCAAGATGCAGTGTCACGTGCAGTCAAGGTATTGTCAAACGATTTAGGCAATGTGCGAATCCTCAACCAGAACATGGTGGAGAGTACTGCAAAGGTGCTCTAGGTGACCAAAAACCATGTAGTCAACCCGAGTGTCCATGTAAGCGCCACATGTGTTATTCAAAACAATGATGTTGTAATTTATCACAGTAAATTATTATGATAAAACTGATAAAAAAGCTATTTCTGTGAGAAAATATAAATACGTATACCTAATAAAATGACTCAGTGATAATGAAACCCACTCTACTAATCAGAAATCGGTTAGACAAAAGTACAATCCCAAAGTAAGTAATGCCGGGAGTATGAATAAATATAAATACAAAAATATCATCCTACCCGTATAAAACAGAAAAGTTAAAAAATAAAGAGGAACGTCTGTTCATTTTGACTTTCCTGATTTTAATGAAACCTCGATTCTCCAAATTCTATTGCTTGAAAATTCATTAGGCGAGGGTGTTTGGGCATTATGGTCAGGATGGAGCACTTGTTCCTTGACCTGTGGGAGTGGTACTCAAGTCAAATGTAGACGATGTGACCCACCGCCAATGTTCGGAGGAGCCAGCTGTACCGGGGACTATCAGGAACAAAAAACATGTGTTCAAAATCCATGTCCAAGTAAGATATTATTTGGTCTAAAAAATCTGTTTTATATCAAATTTGTTTATTGTTCAAAGTTTCCCGGTATAATTGGCTGAGCTCTGTACTTACAAATGAGCATATAAAACAACGACCGGCACATTTTGATGTACTGCGAAATTGCATCTTACAACTACATGAGAGTTCATTTCATGGACACCGGTGTGTTATTTCTAACATTCAGACAGATCAGTGTATGAAAGCAACATTAAAATCACTATACCGATGGCAATACAGGAACGACTAGACGTAAAATATAACTAAACGGAAGCGAACAGAAAAAGTTGAGGGAGGGGCAAGTAATTGTGTGGGTCAAAATTAGTATTCAAATGGAATCAAAACCGAGGGGTGATAAACACTGTATGAACAATAAAAGGGGGATGGAGAAACATAAAAATGAAAAGGAGTGTACATAGAAATCAAAGAATACTGGAGATTTTGCGACAACTAACACCGCCCATATATGTATTATATGACTTCATTACTCTTGGCTCTTCAATCGGTCAGTGTTTGCGTGCGGGAGACTATTTTCTGTACAGGTAGCAATATTTGCTAATATTTATATAAATTTGTGTTAAGCACCCGGAAGCTACACAGTTTGGCACGCCCATTATACTGGTGCCTCTTTATTCTACCTTTCCTCACACTCTCTAAGCATGTAGCAATGTGTTACAGTGGACATACTATTCATATCCTATATGTACATCTAACTGGGGTCTGATAAATGATCAATCGCCTAGTAATACATAAAAGAGAGAGAATAAATTGTTATTATAAAAGTTATGTTTTTCTTTTATAAACATCAATCTAGTCTAGTGTGTATTTAAATGTTCTTATTAATTGATATATAGAGGATATTGAATGAGTGTTGTATTAGTATTGAATTTATTGAACGAGTTGAATAAAATCATATGAAGCGAGCCTCTGGCGCTAATATCAAAAGTACATGTACTCTAAAAGCGTAAATTTAGAAAAACCTTTCCTCTAAAAATGTCATTGGTGGCACTTCATTCGCTCATGCGGCGTACGCCGGCGCACGCCGTTTTACCGGCGAACCACTCGTTTAAAACCGGCGATGTTACCCGGCGTGCTCAGCAATGCCCCGAACTGTGCCGGTCAAAGACGAGCGGCGAACGGTTATCCAATATTGCGGAAAATGTCTAGTCGGTAGGTTCTAGAGTTGTAATTGGCCGGAAACAATCATTTTAGGGTCGTTTTAGCATATTTCAATATCGTATACTTCAATAGCCATTGTTTAAAGGCACCTTATTGCTTATTAATGCCGACAAAGGATTCGGGCCCATTTCGTTTCGTACATGTATACTAATTCGTAGCCAGTCAGTGACAATATGCGTAAAAACTGATAAATAATAATAATTATGAGTTTATAACCAATTAACAGACTGGGGATTATTGCAAATCGGAGGTATATACCCCAATCATGGTTTTAGACACAACTTCTTCTCAAGAAGAAGAATTAATGCATGGAATGGTCTTCCGGAATATGTCATTTATGTTGGTAACCAGCTCCAGTGTGAATAGCTTCAAACAAATGTTGACAAATATTTCAAGAGTAAATATGGGGTTTCCGTGGCATGAGTCGATTAACCCCTTGACCGCACTCTTTTGGATGTGGCAGCAGGTATAACAGGTATCATACCCCGATCGAGGTATTTTCGAAACAAAAGAATGTGTTATATGTTCTACAATTAAAAATATCACATGAAAATACATGGTCAGTGTAACACAACACTACACTAGAACCCTCGTCCTTTCAAAACATAATCGACCCATACCCACCCAGCCTCCCAGTTGCTGTACAGAGGGATGCTGAGTGGGCGCAGCTACTGCGAAACTCAGTGGATCTGTGTTTACTGTCCTTGGAAAGAGGTAGATCCCTATCGCAGAAATAGGGTACAGTGGTTATGCGCTTGTGGATAATATTTTCACATGGTAAACATCTCACACATTCTTTTGTTCTTAAAATACCTCGATCGGTGTATTACATCCAGATTGGGGTATTTACCTCGATCGGCAATATTTCCCAGCCTGATTAACATTTTGTGATATGCAGCTATAACGATTTAATGTTATGGTTTCGTCGATTGCCATATGCACCACGACAGAAGTCAACAAAGCCGACATATTTGTTTACGCCGGTATCACTTGTTTCGCATCAAGCCAAGTCACATGACCGACGTACGCCGAATACAAGACGGCGTCAGCCGGCCGTTGTCCAATGAAGTGCCACCATTGATTAAAACGTTTAATGACGTCATCACATAAACAAGTCTCTGACGTCATTCAGCATTCACGCGTTTAGTGAGTCCGTTCCATCTCTCTGACTCGAATCGCTATCAAGTGTGCGGAATCGAGTCAATTTTGATTGAATCTTATCTGTTAAAATGTTCCGAAACCCCGATACACCTTTTCTATAACCATGGCTTTGCCTTTACCATCTATTTGAACGGAATCGCCGGGTTCGAAACGGGAATCAGCCATTGGTGTTGTTTACAAATCAGGCGTATGAATACAAAAACAGCACACGTGCTGTGATTCGGCTATTTATGTAACTAGTATTATGATATTTATGTCACTGCTTTATGCCACTCCTGGAGTGTAAGTTATGTGATAAAGAAATATATGACTTTGGTATCAACCAACTTATGCCATAATTAACGCTAGATATTGGTTGAAAGGGTTAACCAACCGGTTCTAAGCCACCGTACATCACGTGTTGGATTTCATACAGTACCTAAACTGTAACATGTATGTTTGGGACGAATTAAAAGAAAGTCGATATAAATCAGCGAAAATCGCATTCATGGTTTCATATCACTTCGTCATATTGTAGATACCATCAAATACAAAATTCCGTGTTAGCACTTTTGACCAGTTTACATTAACACGTTCATTATACATGTATATAAAAGTATATGGTAACGGTTATATTGGCTAGTTGACGGAAACTGGAACACTTGGTTGGAATAATTTGGATGTGATGTTACATGCGGTACCGTAGACGTTACCGCATTTGTGCAAATCCTAAACCACAAAACGGAGGAAAATCATGCACAGGTGATTTCAGAGATACAATGACCTGTAACCTCGTAGAATGCCCAGGTAGGTACACGTAACTTAATACAGTGCTCATTGAGGTACCTTGTATCCCATCCAATGCCCATGTCGGAATTTGTAACTTTGTACAATGGAGTTATAGCACATATCATCTCTTGTAGTCGTCCATTAAATGACTGGCAATTAAGTAGATAGTTGCAAAACGATGGCTGTCATGGCAAGCAATTTATTTAAAAAATGCTCAAAATTTGAAATGATTTGTCATATTTGCCTTTGGGATACGCTGTATATGTTTTACGAACGATTATGTACTTCGGCATAAAAAAAGCTGGTAGAGAATAAGATCATTAGTAGAAAAGACATGATTGATTTTCAACAACTAAGCATTGAGAACATGATGAATGAAAGTCTCATAACAAAAGACAGCTCATGCGATCCATAAGTTTTTGTCACTATTGGTGGCAGTGAAGTTCTGAGCGCGATAATTTAACGTTGCGTACAATTAACCGTTTGGAAATTTAAAAACTATCATTAATGATTAATTTTGTGTAACATAAGAAGATGTAATAAACATAAATATTTCCTCAGTGTATTACTTGTGCTTTTATTCATATAAAGCAACTATTTGATCTCCGATGGCAATTTTCTTTGATATGAAAGTGCGAAAGAATAGAACGTGGAAAATCGCGGTTAAGCTCGTTATGGTACGGAATAAATTAAAAGCTTATGAAATAAATTTAGAAACGGGAATAGGATAGCAAACTCCGGGCAGAGAGTTTCAAATACAACGAAGTAGGACAGGAAATCGATCCGGGTATAAAAGAAAACCAAAGGGAGAGATGAACAATGCAACTAGGAATGGCAAGTGGTTTACTTATTAATAGGGATGTCAACGAATAGCAAATCAGGTATTTGAATATTCGTTCAGCGTTTCAGTCAATATTTTGGTCAATCATGATCTCGTGCGACACAATATTTATGCATCCGGAAATCGTTAAATTTGTGCAACCCGGGTAGTACCACGTGGTTGAAAACCATACCAAATCAAACTTTAAAATCATTCACATCGACTGCACAAAAAATCAGATCAAAACGATAAGAAGGCGAAATGGTGCGCTTATCAGAAGTTGATAGGGTAGAGCTATTGAGCTGCTTTTGCATGGCTTTTGTCAAAATCATTGCCGCCAGGTGCGACGCCATTTTGCCTGTATGTATATAGTGAAAACTCATTGCCTAGTCTTGATATAACGTTCCATACAGATGGTCCTTTCAGAAGGTGAATTTCTACCAAAATTGTTCAAATAATTTAGATTCTCGTCAAAAAAAAATTTCCCTTTCCATTGCGCAATTCTTTCACTTGATATACGAGGCTAAATGGATATTGTCTCAAAACTTTCCAAACGTCCCTCGTAGTGTTCATGTTCTTTTCTCCCCCTTTCGGCCTATTGTTGCCAGTTGTCTTGACTTGTCCTGTAACGTACATCCACTTAATCCCCCTTGTTTGTCCTCTTTATTTCTATTAGTTATCCCTTATGGTCGGCCAGGCCCTCAAGTATTAAACCCTTGCGCCTCCTAAAATGTTTTATGGACTGTTGTTTTCCCGGAGGTCTGTGTGGAGAGGCGCTGTCTTATGTAAGTGGCGTTCCATGTATCAACGTATTTCTCTTTGATTAACAATCAATAGAAAACATCCAGATCTAGGCATTTAGGTGCATTGGTTCCATTCCATTTTATATCCAATATTTGAATTGAGTGCGGTACCCTGTACTTTGATGACTCCCAAAGTTTGGTTAATCCAAGATCATTTAAACCACCTTCATTAATATTGTGTATCATAACGTTATTCGTTTGGTTCGTGATGGTGTGTACTTGATTTTGGTTATTAAGTGTCTTTGGTTCCGAGCATCGCTTCCGCTTGAACATTTTGCGACGATGTTGTCATTCGATGTTTGCTGCTCGTTGGCTCAGTACGCTTTCTACCAGTTTAAAGCCAGATCGTTAGTACAATATCTGAATGTCATAGTATTGTTAAACTGTATGTTCTGGTAAATTTAAATGACAATTGTATAGATACATGCAATAATTTATATTACATGTAATGTAATCGATATGATTTATGCCAGGCGTAGTCAGAGGTCTGACTGTTCAGTATCATTATTTTTTCCTTTAATATTCTCTTGTGCATGACATTAAATTCATTTATATTAAGTTTAGTGTGAATCAGAAGGATTTGCAAACATTTGTCGTCAACAAATCTATGTATTGCATTCTGAAATATGTTCTTCACATTTATTTTACCAGGTGTATACTGGGTCACTTTTCTAGTCGGTAATCCTGATATTCTGTTGTTTATTAATCTTTCTACATTAACATCATTTAACAAATTATCAAAGATATTTTAAGGTTCTTAAGGTATGTGTCGGTAGGAATTGAAGATGTGTAATTAATTAATATTACAATATATACAGCTTGAAAGGTATGAGACGTAATAAAAGATGACTTATCGGAAAGAAATTTAAGTATATATTAGGCACACAATACATAAAGATAGAATAGAAGTTTGTTAGTTTTTCTTTTCGGTAGAAGAAAAGTTGTTAGTCGACATTACTGTATTTAACACGTGCAAAACACGAGTACATAATACAAATACAAATTAATTCATGATGTAGGCCACCAGCCAATAACACAAGTATATAGCACAATCATATATACAGTACACAGGTGTTAATGCAAAATAACAGTAACTAGATGTTTCACAAATACAAACGTTAAATTTCCAGGTCTGCTACAAAGACAAAACCTCTTTTCTCAGGTCAGAAGCGTAATAAATAAAACAGGCAAGAGAACGAATAATTTTCTCATTTCTACATGATAATAACATTATAGTCTTATGATTACTTGGCGACCGCCAATACTTTATAGGGATATAACGCTTCCGTAAATCACCCAATATAGGGCACACCAACAGAAAATGTAGCTCGTATTCTATGGCATGTCTGTTGCATAATCTGCAAAGACGGTTTGCTCTTGCCATGTTACTACGTCGTCCTGTTTCTATAGCAAGACTATGAGCACCCGATCTGAAGGTTGACAATGCTCTTCGGAATTTTCTTACATTTAAAACCTGTAAATAATATTCATGATCGTAGCTTTGTTTGTAAAATCTGTACAGATATAATTTTGGAGACATTTCAATACAACTGTGCCAAGACTGATAATATTGGTCCTTAAGTCTGTTGACAAATATTTTGAGAAATAGTTTATGATCATATGCATTTTGTTGCTGCCAAATGTAGCCAAATCCATTCGATGTTAGTAAGTTTCTGACTTTTGTTACCCAGTTTACTTGACCATGGTCGTCTAAATTTTTCAGCATATAATATGATTTTTTTACAAACCTAGAGTTCGGCATTTTTCATATCTTGAACCAGTATTTGATTACTCTTTTGGCAGACTCAATAAACATGGGATATCTAGCACAGTCTCCTAAAACAACATAATTGGAAGCATTCATGTTTGTTCACATATAACGTTTGCAGGCTACTCGATGTATGGCTTCAATGTCACACCGCTGTTCAAATCCCCAAATTTCTGCTCCGTACATCAGTATTGGTAATTATTGTTTATCAAATATATTGAAGAAAATATGCTTCGGCATTTGCCCGTATTTATAAAGATTTCCCAGTAGATAGTTCAAAGCGCATTTTGCCTCCAACGCGAACACGCTTGACATTCTGTTGAGCGACATTTGCATAGTGAATAGCAATCCAACATAGCTAAAGCAATTTACAACATCTAACTTTTCGCTATTGAGATCCCAGTGTTCGGCTTTTGCTAACACGCCACCGTTTTTGAAGACCATTACTTACGTTTTGTTAGTATTAACAATGAGCTTTGAGTTATTACAGTATTCCGTTAATGGGTTCAATTCCATTTGTAATCCGTGAACAGTGTCCGACACTAAAGCTATATTATCCGCAAACAATAGGATAAGTATTTCTATAAGATCCGGGTACAATTGAACTCCCCTTAAACCACTATTTTGTATCAGCTCTGCAAATTCATTAATGAATAAGGAAAAGCAAATTGGTGATAACAAACATCCTTGCTTTAGACCAACTGGGCAATTAAAATAGTCCGTCTGACCGTTCTAAGTCCGTCTGACCGTTCTTAATAGTAATATGAGAACAATGTTTATATGAATAAAGATAAGTAACTGGTTTCCTAAATGTCTGACCACGAAAAGAGTTGTCGTTCAGTCGAGTGATTGATTCACATACTGACTTTCGATGAAATCATAATCTGCGATGGATTCTAAAAAAGAAAAGAATATACTCGATGAAACATATCTTTGTCGAAACATTGTCGTAACATAAAAAGCAGGACAAAGGTCGCGGCGGTTTAAATACGGCGAAAGAAGTAACAGCAGTAGTAACAAAGATTTCGCTGTCATTGTCAAGTAGTGTGAGTAGTAACTAACTGTTTGTACGACGACGTACATGACTCTATATCGGTATTGAATTTCTCATTGGAGAAACATGGCGGCTTGTGAAGTAATAAGAACAGTGCTAGTACTTCTGTCATTTCAAAAACATTTCCAGATTAAAAAACTAATAAACTGTAAATATATGTATTTTATTAGGTACTTGAAATGTAAAAAAAAGTTGCTTTAAGTTCCATCTAAATTGGCGTTTTTTGCACAATTTTGTGTCTATTTAGTGTTTGCAAAAGTATCGATTATGCTTGTTTGTTTACTTTTGGTAATAGTAATTGGGTGATAGCAAGTGTTATTACTGTCACTACTGTTACTGCTACCTCTGTTAACATTTTCTAAGAGGTCCTGTTTACCACATAAAGATTCTCGGGCGGGGCAACGCATGTGCTTCCAAGCAATAGGCTGTGATCATTTGTCCTATACTTGTGATAAATGCGAAGGAGTTGTCAACTGCTTGTAGAACGGTAAGTTAGAGCTGGTTGTTAATTAATTCGAGGAAAACTAAGTCATCTGAATCTGCGTTTACCTGGTGTAGTGTACAAATGCTCCGAGTTTATGTCTGCACGCTGCTCAGTATTGCAATACGGTCTTTCAGTTCTGAAACAAAGGGCGAATGAATGAATTATTCATAAAATTATGCTCTTTCCATGATTAGTTTCTCATGAGGTTACAGGCTTAAGCCGTGAAGCCAATAGTTTCAAACAAGCGCATGTAGATTAATACATTATACAGCTTTTTGCATTGATAGTTCATTATAATTATAAGTAAATTTATTCTTCGTCAAACAAAGAAACGCACATGATGTATACACCTGACTTTCGCCGTTTATATACTGAACGCCAAAAGAAACGCAACATTACCTTTAAACTTCGATTTTATTATCAATAATCCATCAAAATCAACAAATGGTAACAGAAAACCCAATTTCAATGTGTATATACAATATTAAACAAAATCACAGTTTCTTTTTATCACATGTGGAAGAATGAGCCAACTTGAAATAGACTGTCTGTCGATAAAATATCACAACAACTCCGAATAGGCTAGTACCGAGTATGTCACCGGCGTGCACGAACACAATCGTAACACCTTCTCGTCATGAAAGTGATCACTCGCGCTATCAGTCGCTGGGGAACTCCGTTCCACCCTTCCTCCATGGCAACACGAAGCTCGTCAACATAATCGGGTGGATTCTGTCGGCGGTATACCCGACGACCAAGTTCGTCCCATATGTGCTCAATTGGAGATATGTTGTTCTCATCGAAGACACGCTGGGTTATTCTTGCTCGGTGAGGGGTGGCATCGTCCTGTTGAAAAATACCGCCATGGTTGTTCATTAACGGCACTACCGTCGGCAAGAGCACTTCATCAATGTACCGTTGGGCATTAAGGACTCCCTGAATAAAATGCAACGGTGTCCTTCGATGAATTGAAACACACGCCCAGACCATAACTCCTCCACAACTTCTCGTAAGGTTGATACAGCTGTGCGTTATCTGTTTCGCAAGTGTTGTGTTCTGATATACACGTCCTGGCGTTGGGTTGTTACTCGGGGACGACCGGAAAGCTGCCCTGGATCTGGTCTACCGTCTCGCCTGTACCGCCGGATCATTCGGTAAATTGACGATCGATGACAGCGGAAGTGTGCCGCAAAAGTCGTCATAGACCGACCTGCTAAAAACATTCCGATTGCCTGGTCGCGTTGCTGCGGTGTTAAAACCGGCATTTTAACCGGTTATCTGCTTGTCTAGTGTGTACGCATTGAACTAAAGCAAAAATCGATATTTAGAGGTTTCGGAAAATAGCGCACGTGCACAAATTACTAAATCGCTTCTTGGTGTTTACGATTGACCGATGTTTCGATGTTTATGTACACAACGATAAGGCTGTACGATTTACTACATTCACAGGTGAAGAAAATAGACCTGAAATTTGTTTTTAATAAAATATATTCATTATAAAATTGTTACGTTTCTTTTGGCGTTCAGTATATATGAGGTAAAGAAAATACGTAAACCGCCAATCACCAAATAATGTTTAGTCGTTAACAAAGATAAACGTAGTTACCAATGTAAATACATTTAATACGTTGACCATTTGAATTGTTTCCTATATTTTAAAAAACATGGGAAAATGATGATATGTATAATATAGGTAATAGGTTCGTGTTATTTTGTTCTGATTGTTGATTACCAAACAAATTATACGAGTGTCATTCAATTAATTATGTCACTAATGGCCTTCCGTAGAAACTACGTTGCATAAGAGCATGGGAATTTCATGTAGTTGATTGCGGATGTTTGTTTAATACACCTGTGGAATTTAATCCGCTTATAATTGACCAAGATATTTATGGTTGAATTATACACACTCATATATAGTGGCTATATTTCAATGCAATAATGAAACCAGAAATCAGGGCTTACATTAAAGTTTTTTGCGGATATCTCCAAATGAGATTTGTGTCGCCTACATGGTAGTTCTACTGTGACATTAAGAACACATTTTCGCTGGGTTAAAAACATTAAAGGGGGTCATATAGCCTGCAAGACAGTAACCGTCCTGGTAGGCCTGTTGTTGCAGCAACAAGGGGAAACATTGCTGCTGTTAGAGCAATGGTAGATAAAGATGGCCGATATACTATACTATAGGCATTTCAGTAGGGACCGTCCATCATAATATTATTCTGACTGACTGTTTGAAATTAAAGAAGCTTTGTGGTAGATGGATCCACCACTTGTTGACACCAGAACAGAAGGTCAGCGTTTCGATTGTGCCAAAACACGTTTGAAAGAATATAAAAATTGTAATCGTCGTAAAATTTGCTCACTGGGGATGAAACTCGGGTGTATTATTTTGAGCCCCAGCGACGCATAAATAACAAACAATGGCTTAGTTAAAGTCAGACAAGGCCGGTCATTGCAAAGAGGACAAGAAGCGACAAAAAGGTTTTATATGCCATATATCTTCAATTCTAGTGGCCCTGTTGTACAAATCCCAAAAGGGTAGAACCATCACAAGCAAGTTTTACAAAAATAAAGTGCAAACATCTGTCAAAAGATTATATCAAAATAAACGCCAAAGTAAAGGTTTGAAAGGCATACAGCTTATTCATGACAATGCTTTAGTCCACAAAAGTAAAATTGTACAATCTTGTTTAGAACAACAAAATGTTATTAAGGTTAAATACCCACCTTATTCACCTGACGTAAAAATGCTCTCAGGTAAGCGCTATGCTACTAGAAGTTTCATCCCCTTGATTCTGCAATGTTTCAGTGTCTCAACAGTATACCAAGAGGAGACTACTTTGCAGCATTTAGGTCGTGGATAGCAAGACTACAAAAGTGTGTATCTGTGAAGGGGGATACTTTGGGTTGGGTTTGAGTGAACAAATGTCCGATGCAGTGAAAATTGTAAACGTACAAAGACCAGTGACATAAATTATTGAATGCCCCCCGTAATATATGTAATGAATAAATCTTATTACCCTGAGTCCAGTTCCGTTTCGTCTTTTTGTGGTTGTGAACCTGTGTTAATAAACATTAAACACATTTATATCAATTTGACATTTGAAACAAATTTCTCTACAATAATAAATTATAGATTTGTGATTATAGTTCAAAATAATCGTTATTAGAACAGAATACAACATGGTGAGGCAACGTTACATTGGAGTGTATGAATAGGAACTGCAATGGTGAGTAAGTTTAGTTTGTTATGTACCAGGAAGCGCTATATAGTGTTATTTGAATGACGACATAACCTGACTTGAAACATACCCAAGTAAATCAAGTACTGACTTTACATTTTAATGATCTTACATGACAATACAACCTTTTCAGTAACAGTAACAGTTAGAACAATCCACTGCTGTTGTACTGCATGGAATGAACATATTTCACTTTCAAACCAAATGTTTTTAGTTGCTTACCGCTTTTGCGTCTACATTTGCGAACATGAAATACCACAACGGTGATAATGACACCAACAACAATACCCCCAATCCCAACACCGACCATCATGAGTAGTTCTTTATCTGCAAGTACAAAATGTTATTACTTATCTCCTGCTTGCCATTGTTTCATAGATACTTATTAAATTCCTATCAAATTTTAAAGCAAATTAAAAATACGCATATGTTGGGTCATATCATAAAATATAATAATACATATACCACTGTACAAAGATCACTCAATTTTAGAAAATTCCGTCATTGTGGTTTATCATATTGGCAGAGTTGTAATTCGTTGATGTTTACCGCTGATTTTTGTAATATATACGATCCGAGTAATACACATCGTTCGAGCTTCTTTGAAATAAAATATCCACTTAAAAAGTGTCCTCAATTCTGAATATATTAATTGAATCAATGACTTAATGTCATTAAGGTCCAATTAAGGTAATTGTTCACCAACTTAACAACAAACATTGTAACATCTACTTGTATAAGAAACAATTTAAAACTATTTGTTTCAGAGTAAATGAGTAGCTTCTGTTTCGTTTTTGAAAAGACGCATACGAAAGACAGCTTATATTGTCATGTTGGACATTGTCACGATTTATGTAAATTGCCGATGAACTTCCGTGATTTTACGTGAATGCTATCAATATTCATCAGTGGACAATAATTCATGACGTCAAACCAACCTACAACAACAACAGCAACTAATCATATCTAAAACCGCGATCACATGAAATGACGTCATATATTTCTATGCGCTTACCAGACACATATGTCGACAGCGACCGTACACGAAACACGACAAACTAGGTTAAATTAACAGGACGACGAGATATAAAAAACGAATCGATATCGTATACTTAAGTATGGAAATGTTTTAGATAGTGCATATGTTTTGTAACAAACTTGTCAATAACTAATTTGTTTAACGAATTTTCAAATCTGATAAATTCAGAAAAGCATTTAAAGCATGTTTAATTTTTTGAGATACAACAATTGAATAAATATCATGCGCTTGACATAGTACTACTTCGAGACTTTTATGTTTTATATTACGCCCACGAATAAGTTCATAAGAGCACTCACAGTACTTTGATTTTTTAAATAGTTCGGACATTATTTCTTTAACCTAAAAAATTGTTTATACAGATTCTTATGAAATCACATGTGTAACCAAACCATAATATTAGATCATGTTTGTTATAGTTAACAGTTTAAATATAAAACTTACAACTAAAATAACGTATACATTCGCCTTTAGTTTCAGTGTATATATCGGGGCACAAACATTTGGTTACGTTGTCGGCAGTGTCGATTTCACATACTGCATATCGTTCTTGACATTCATGCTTGGTTGTACATGCTGAAAATAAAATACATACATAAAACACACCATATCTACGTGTTCGGTATACAGTTTACGCTTTGGTATGTCCTTCAATTTTGTTGGAACAGATCACATTAAGACTACAGGAACGTGAAAAGAGCAAGATAAATAAAGTTAATTCTATATTTATCACCGCTTGAATGGTTTATATTTTCATTGCTTTTAGTTTTTGCTAACTCGAGAAAATCAAATGTTTATAATTAAGTTGGTACATAAATATGCGCAGTGGTTTCGATTAAAATGGATTTATACGTGAAAAAGTAACGACGGAAGCTACGCTGATTTCGCCCACAGAGGCTACTAAGAAGTAGTTGTAGGTGACATGATACATTTTTCACCTAATGTATCTTTTAAGAAATAAATAAAAAACTAATTCATATACTTTTGCATGTGCCCATGTATTCTTTCGAATCAATTTCAACAAGATCAGTTGAAATTGTATATAACTGTTACAACAAGCTACATTGGGGTATATTCATGCATAAACTTTCTATTACAATAGCATAACATTCAAAATCAATATCTCCTGCACTTATTGGTGCATTATCATTGATCTTTGAATTTGGCTTGAATGATTCTTGGGACTTATTACTGCCCCCTAACTGAATCGGATAATTATGTTGTTTTGAGAAGCAAAGCACTTTACGCCTATTAGCGTCCATTTTGAACAATTATGTGAATATTTCTTGTAGGGATTTGCTTATTTATAATATTTGTTTTATTTGGGTGGTCGTAAGATGAGTTTGAGATTATATCAACAATTAAACCAAGATTAAATCCTTACCAATGGTGTTTTTGATTTTGTTCCAAAGAGGTTCTCCTACTATTGTCAACCAAAATTTCTGTTTGTTTCTTTTGGGTCTTCTTTGCCTTTATACACGTGTATATATAGATATATGTATTACTTAATGCCTCATTGTGCTTTAAGAATTGCTGCGTGGTTTGTATGTGGTATTTGATTCCCGATTGTGTTATTCATTTCTCTCAAATAATAATATCATGCGCCGGTTAATGATACGAATTGTCCTTACCATCTCCAACGTTAGCAGGGTGAATGATTCCCAAGCTTAGCAGTGTTAGGATGCACATAAACAGTAATCGATACATCAGTATTGCGCTCCTGTACAAATAAAATGACATCAAGAAGAATAAAGCAGCAGAATATAATTTATAAGATACGTATGTTATTTTGACATCGGGTTCTCGCTTCTCTATAACCATACCATACATGCAGTTGTACCTGTGAGTTAAAACAATATATTGGAGCGACGACGATACAGTGGAATACCAGATAACGTAAATGTACCCAATGCTTGTCTTCTGCGTGTTATGTCTTCGTAATTGTTGACATATATACTCAAACGCAAAATAAAGTGTGCACTTTTTATTTTTTGATTATTTTGATTCTACAGGGTATAAAGTTGTCAAATTTGAAACATACGAATATCGGTCGTTACGGTTTATAGCAACAACGAATAATCAGTCAAACTATGGCTAGTCATAACGTAATAGCCCGAATTACTATTTTGCAGGATTTCCATGTGGAACATGTATACACAAGTACAAGTGGCCAAACTTGTTTTCTCTACATTCTTCCATACATGTATAGTACGGATATCACTGTAGCTTTACAAAAAATGTAACAGAGAATATGCCTCGAAAATCAGAACGTCAGCGTATTGACGCCTAAATGATGCTGGTAAGAAGTGACTCAGTCGCTGCAGTTTCACGGGCACGTAAAATGCCATAGAAACACTATAATCAAGTTACGTGATAGGTTTAGGCAAAAAGGAACTGTTGCCGACCGTCCCCGATCCGACATGCTACGCGTAACTGACGTCAGACTGTCAGACCATCACATTGAGTTGACGCACGTGAGACTTCGGTACCAAACCGCCTCTACTACAGCGAGGCAATACCGTACAAGCCGCGACACGGTTATGAGACGACTTCGTCAATGCGGTAGGCCTTTTCAACCGAGACGTCCCTATATTGGCCCTATACTGTCCCAACGTCATCACACAGCGCGTTTTGAACTGGACACAGCTTCATTATCGATGGTGAAGGGCGCGGTGGATCAGAATCGTCTTTACTGACTTATCCCGGTTTAATATTAGCAACCACGACGGTAGGATTAGATTGTACATACGTTGGGGGCGGACGCATGTGTCCTTCAGAGTAACAGGTTTGATGGGGGCAGCGTCATGGTGTGGAGCGACCTTAATACCCAGGGTTACATTAATCAAGTACTGAGACCAGTAGCCGTCCCTTTTATCAATGCCCACGGTTCCGATACACTAAGGCATGCCAATGCAAGGACCCCACGAGGCAAGGCTAACGCAGCACTTTCTAAATAGGAATGGAGTTAATGTCTTGCCTTGGCCTGCTCTGTCACCATATTTGGGATTCTCTTGGTCGTAGGGGGAGGTCATGGTATGACGTTAACAATTTAGATGAACTACGCAACGCCTTGCAGGTGGAATAGAATAATATTCCTGCAGACGTCATACAACGTTTCGTTAATTCCATGTGGCGACGAATTTAGAAGTTATTAGACGGAATGGCAGTCATACCAGATATTAATGCGACATTTACATCATTTTGCAACAAATTACAGTGAATCTACGCAAGAAAACATTCTTTTGGCTATTTGTGTATTTTTATTTTGACCCCTACTGCATGTTGACGCGTCGTACGTTTTAAAGAAATTCAAAACAATTAAATAATTAAATAAGCTAAAGCACTATACCACACATGATAATATTTCATCATTGGATTTTTTAGAAACTCAAAAAATAGCAAGTGCACACTTTCTTTTGCGTTTGAGTATATACGTATTCGTGTATTTTGTGAGTTGTGTTACATCGTAAGGAGCCGTTACTAATGTAGCAATTGGTATTTTTATCAGTGGCGGCAGGAAACTGTTCTAATGTTCAAGAAAATGTCACATTTGGTGAATAGCTTAGGTGACGTAATTAACAATGGCATATAAGTATAAATAATAATAATTTCAAAATTCCGCTGCGACTGGTAGTGAAGTTTTGTGTATCTAGCAGGAGAACGAATTCTAATTTGAAAAATATTGACATCAGTAGATCAAGAAATCTACGATGTTAACCCCAATACAAGTGCACATAATAAATAACTAACACTTTCTCAGTTAGGCCTGATGTACATCTGGGTTTTGCACTGATAAATTACAACATGATTGATTGATAACATTGCCTTATAGATTCAATTTTTTCTATTGATAAAATGTTTAAAATAACTGTAGGCATCTTCCATTTTATTCTACCTCGATAGTAACCTGAGTAGACTCTGACCTATTTCGACACGTTAAAAACTAGCGTGTGAACACTTCCATGAAGATAAAAGTCTTGCGTGAAAATATGATCACCAAAACTGGTAAATCATTATAATAAATGATGAAATCATAAATATGTGTTTTTAAATAAGATATTTTCCTGTATTGTTTAACGACATTTTATAATCATAAAAGGCAACAAACTTACTGTGTATAGTTTATCAATAAATAGTATCCAACATTAAGTAAACCGCTAGGTAGTCGAAGTGCTGGTGAATGATGCGTATAGCAACCACCCCATCCATATATATTTATAAATGGTGGTTTTCCCAACTAAAACGATTGCTAAATGTTGCACTGATGCGGGTAGTTGAACAGACACTGTGAGAAACATAACGTTCGGATTATGCGCACCAAATTAAGGCTGCGTGCTCACATTTCAAATTGGTACCGCTTTATTAATGACTTGCTAGTTAGTCAGTCAATGCATCTATACATGTATTTAGTGTAAGGCTATTTATTTGTTATCGGTTGTGAAACACGTATACATAAACTATCCTGATCACGCTCGATGGTTTCTTCCTGGTTCACTGACCAGTACTCGCGCCAAAGTCAGAGATTGTACAGTTCGTGATCAGCCCGCTCTAGGCCAGGCTCGATCTCAAGAACCTCGGAGCAGGAGTCCGGCGCTCAATCCCTAGATCTCTACCCATCCGTTTACATGCATTTTTAATTATAATAAAAAAATAAAACAATGTTAAATAGAATGGGATTATCGTGGTGGAATTGAAATTTGCACTCAATAGTGTCAATATTCTAGAATAGTGATTGTATTGTGCCGTATGCATTTTTTAAATGTTCCTTTCATTAAGACCACCTTTTTGTAAATCCTGTATATTTCAATCTGAAACTGTTCAGACGATATTTTTACTGACAGTTACAAGGCTTTACATCGCTGTGTGGTTGTAACTTCTAATAAGCCTTAATAAAAAAGGGAATTTAACATAATACATCTATAACGTATGGTGGCATATTACTGCCACCAGTTAGCATGATAGCGTTCGCGAATAAATTCGTGTTAACCACTTAATTATTACGATAATTATCTAGCTATCTAGTTAATATTCGTGATAAATTTTCGGTAAGATAAATATCGTACAACTAGAAACAGGCTTGAAAGTGCCCATAACTGCCACCTCTTACATTTTTATGATGTATTACACTATATTTAAGTGGCAACACGAACCTTTCTAGTTGACTACTTATTATGTTACTTAATAACTCAAATTCGCGAATTTCACTTAAGATTCGTGTTACCACTTATGTATAAAGGCGTTTTTGACTTCTACATGAAAGTGGTAACACGAATCTTATCTAGTTGACTACTTATTATGTTACTTAATAACTCAAATTCGCGAATTTCACTTAAGATTCGTGTTACCACTTATTCATTTTTGGCTTCTACATGTAAGTGGTAACACGAATCTTATCTAGTTGACTACTTATTATGTTACTTAATAACTCAAATTCGCGAATTTCACTTAAGATTCGTGTTACCACTTATTCATTTTTGGCTTCTACATGTAAGTGGAAACACGAATCTTATCTAGTTGACTACTTATTATGTTACTTAATAACTCAAATTCGCGAATTTCACTTAAGATTCGTGTTACCACTTACATCTAGAAGCCGAACATTAATAAGTGGTAACACGAATCTTAAGTGAAATTCGCGAATTTGAGTTATTAAGTAACATAATAAGTAGTCAACTAGATAAGATTCGTGTTGCCAGTTACATGTAGAAGTCAAAAACGCATTTATAAATAAGTGGTAACACGAATCTTAAGTGAAATTCGCGAATTTGAGTTACTAAGTAACATAATAAGTGGTCAACTAGATAAGATTCGTGTTACCACTTAAATCTAGTGTAATACATCATAAAAAGGTAAGAGGTGGCAGTTCTGGGCACTTTCAAGCCTGTTTCTAGTTTTATTATATTTATCATACCGAAAATTTATCACGAATATTAACAAGATAGCTAGATAATTATCGTAATAATTAAGTGGTTAACACGAATTTATTCGCGAACGCCTATCATGCTAACTGGTGGCAGTAATATGCCACCATAATAACGGTTATATTCGTATTATGTTAAATTCCCCTTTTCCCATGCGCAGTTATTTTACTTGATATAACATTCATGTCCTTTTCTTCCCCCATTTCGGCCTATTATTACTGACTTTCTTGACTTGTTCCGTGATGTATTCCGTCCTTTAAACTTTATTCCCCCTTGTTGTCCCCCTAAATTGTCTTTGGTTGTTTTGATGGTCGGTCAGACCATTCCTTGCACCCCTCGGTTCCCTATACATGTTTACCCTTGCACCTCTACAGTTCCTTATGTTTTGTAGACCGTTGTTTTCCCGAGGATCTTTGTTGGGAGACTTTGTCTTGTGTATGTGGCGTTCCCCGAAACGACTTAATCACGCTTTAATGTACTAAAACATACACTTTTTCAAGTTCAGAAATTTGATTCTACCTCATTTTGTAGATTCTCAGCAGTCTGTTCATGTTCGACCTTCGTTTGCTAGGTAGGCGTGAAATGGTGTTGAAGTTCTAACTGCAAGCGTTTTGTTATTTGACTATTGCATTTAATAATAATTATAATATTTATCCTGTCTTTTGAAACTATCTGTGTCTTCATATTTTATAAATTATAGTAACAAATACACAACTTTGTAACATCATAAAGTTGTGTTTATTATATTGACTATTTTCTCTGTTGCTTTTGTATCATTTTTTCGTTTTACTTGTACCTCACTGATGATATATAGTATATGCCTAATTGTTGTATTTGTTACTACATACTGTTAGATTTACTCATGATTTCATGTATACATTAACTGAGCTTAGTTAAAATAAACTTGTAAACTTGTTAAGTATTGAAACATTTTGGAGTCACCGTTCAGTAGCTTTTAACGTATACACGCCTAGATCAATCAGATTAGTCAAATAACACTACTTTACAACAGCAATGAAAGCAGGAAGTGTTGTTTGTACCCAATGATATTTCAGAGTTCACTTATAATATCTAAAACTTTATGCAATCTGATTACTTTTCTAATGATCATTTTAGGCAATTTTTGGAACTATGATCTACTTGAGTTGGTGATTACGACTTGTTAGCTGTGACTGGCTTACTGAATTGTTCAAAAATATCAAGAAATTTACGTCAGCTCCGAGTAACAATATTGAGATTGTTTCTGCAAATAAGTCAGGTAAGTCGACTGCGAAACAATTCGTCATGCTAGGTGGGTGTTTAGAAGGAAGTTGGAAAGGAAATAGAAAATCGATCGGTTTCCCCCCGCATTTTACAACGAAACATTTGACGACTTGAAGAAAAGATCCATGCGTGAAAATTTACCAGTTTATCACGTAGGCCTATTACATACTTCAATTGTTACAAAAATCGTCAAATGGATGACAAACCATCTGTATCGTGTCTTTGCCGATCATCCGTGATAGCAATTATAATTATTAATGTTAACGAAATCTTGCTGTACAAGGAAGATGTAGTTGCTGAAATCAGTGATAATCATTATGTATGTACGAATACAAACCGAAATCAAGCAAATCGATTGTTCACTGAAACAAACCGTATATTAGTATCCTCGTATGTAAGTAAGTATAATATACATGACGAATTTAACGACGTAATACTGCGAAAATATTGATAACTACAGAAATCAATAGTCGACGTATATGTTACATGTGATGTTAGCCCTGGTTTCGCTACTTTGTTAAGACATTTCTAATAACGATCTACGAGCTAGCACGATATTCGATTCTTGAGGATGTTGATGCCAGTATTAGCTCTGACTCATTGGTATACCTGCTTTAAATGATAAAGACGATTCGAATAACGATCTACGAGCTAGCTTGACATTAGATTCCAGATATGTATTTGCCACGGACCCACATGTAATGTCGATACAATAGCTTTAGGTTCGATAGTACGTCTGTATTGGATTATTAATTTTACAATATAAGTCGAATACTATGCTCAGTGCTGGATCTGTATTCAACCCAGATCGCTATTCAATGTTTATACCAATGGTCATCATTGCTGTACTAAACTGCACAATTTTTCTGCAATGTTAAATATTACGCTATGAATCTACAAACATATATAAACACTGCTATATGCCCTACATGTATACATGCAACACAAGTTTATTCTGTACTGATACTATACTGATTATATTAATGAATAGTCAACTGTAGATCTATGGATTATAGACATTATGAACATACATACCTAACTTATACACATTGTGCATTTCATGATTGTGTATTAATAACGTGCGCCGGTCTTGCTAGAAATAGCTCAGTTTGCACTCGTGGCCGATTTGAAACCGAAAGTAGATAACGTAATCAGCGGTAAGTGAATGTTTGGTTCTTTTGATTTGTAAACATGTTTGAATTTGGATTCGTAAGTCATTTCATAGTATTTATCTAACTGTTTGAAATAAGGATATCGTTTTACAGCCCTTAGATATTTTCAACCAAAACATACGTACGGGTATTTAAACGAATTCAACGGTTGTGTAAATTTCTGTCCATGGACCTGTCAGTTTATTGAATCTGTTATTACCCCTGTGGCCTATAACTTGGATTTCTTTTCTATAATTTAAAATTTGATTAAATTCACACCCCGTAAAAATCTACACTATGAAACCCCCGAATATATTATATAGACCTGTAGAATCTAGATCTGTCTAACAAGATTCGTTCATCTTCGAGGTTTTTGCTGTTGGTTGAATATTTGATAGAATGTAACATCGTGTTTTTTTGTTCATATATGCTATGGTTTGTACTGCCACGGATAAAATTACACTATATTTTCGGAACTTTTAGGTATTAGATGTAAGGTGAAAATGGAAGTACATTTTGGCGGTAGCTCTTAAAGTCAAACTGAGCCGTACTTTCCGTTATTACATGCGTTTTTTCCATTTATAGCATAACAATGATTTGTCTATAATGAAATGATAATTATGAACAGAGAATTTGCAGTTTCGCGTTATGTATTACAAGGAAGTGTTCAAAAGAAGCAACCCGGTCAACTCACTATATACGGTATATAAGCTGACCAGTATTGTATAATCAAGGGTCGCAACTCTTACTTTTAGATCATTGAGCTGACTTTTATTTATATGTTTAACTTTAATATTGCTATATTTCCAGATGATGGCTACAGTAACAGCAATGTTATGTTTGTGTATTACCTACCAAATAATTGCAGTTGAGAGCCACAGTAAATTAAATGTTTGTCAACTTCGTGGGTACAATAAATGTCACCATTACATGCCTAATACCATGCATACAGAGTGTCTGTATGATCATGTGACTGATCATGTCAATCTTGTGGATGGCAAACTTAAAGCAGTGAAGGAAAATGTGACAGAGATTGAAAATCAATTAAATATTTGCCAACGTTCAATCAACAGTAGTATTGATGACATACATAGAATCAATGACATAATAGAACACATTTCTTCGGAAGATGTTCATCATAAGTCTGAATTTGAAAGGCTTTCACAAACTGTTTATGATACAAGGACAAAACTGGATCAGGCAGTATCTGCAGTAAGAGACACTATTGACCAAGTTGATAGTGAAAGAAAAACTGATTTTCAAAATCAGAGTACTAGCCTCAACCAGTTGTCTAAATCATTGCGGGGAGAAATCGGTAACCTAGACAAAAAGTTTGATAATGAGATTGAGAATGTACAGAATAATATGACTGAGGAAACAAACAAGTTACAGCGACATGTTGATAATAAAAACCAACAATTAGAGGGTAGTTTTCACTCTCAAATAACCAGTCTACAGGATAAACTTAAAGAGGTACAAACGCAAATGGGACAAACTGTTGATAGTCAATATGATAAGCTCATGCAGCAGATGGATGATAAAGACTTAGATCTGAAAAATAGCCTTGAAAAAATTGACAAGGACATGACAGAAAAAATTAAAGCACATGATACAGAAATTAGCAAGTTAGTCCACAGACTGGATTCAGAGGTTTCCAAGTTTGGGTATAAAATTTACAGTGAAGTTAAAACTCTCAAAGATGATATAAATACTAAGTTGTTGAAGTCAGAGAACCAAGTACAAGAAGTACAAAAGGCTTTGGATGACAAAGTGAACAATCTTGAAGCTGTACTTTTAAATCTTGCTTCAGACGTTAAAAAACGCATAGAAAGAGTAAAAGATGAGATTGACAAAACTGTTATGAAAATACAGATCCAAGTGAGTGATGTTGACGAAAAACTTGATAATGTACAACAGAAATTGGAAGGTAGAATGGAGGCTATGAGACGAGAAATTGGTGAAGAAATACGAAAACAAGCTCAGGATCTTTCGTCAAAAACACTTGAAGTTAATCAGACAGTTACTGAACATAAGAGTACCCTAGATATTGTACATGCCAATACATTTGACAAAGGTAAGTCAAGTAAAGTTTCAAGAGTTGTTTTTGCTTGAGAGTATCACTGGTATGTTGAGTACAGTAATAACTCAGGGTGTAGCAATACACTCGCCTTATGGTATGATATGTATCACGACACAGCCGTCATGATCGATACTTATTGTGATACTTGTTTATTTAGTTAGACAATATAAAATTTTGTTAACTTTAAATGCTCCATGTCATAAATTATATGTATTACTAGTAATGAATATTTTGATATCTGGTTTAGCAATCACCAGCTGTAGGTAAGTGGAATTCAAAGTAATGCATTTGTATTTACTGAATTATAGTATGAATAGATGTAAATAAGTCAAGATTATAGATCTTAAAACTCCAGTATATTAAGACGCCATGTTAAATTTCATCATGTATTTGTATACCATATAGCACCACAGACAGGAATGGATTATACCATGATAAACAGTTGTACCCACATACCATTACACCCTTAAGTCACAATGTAATATGTATCAATCTTCACATCTTGAGAGAGTTGTTTAATACAAGTTATACCTTTCTGACAAATATATTTGGTAATGAATCATGCTTTACAAATGAAGGGATAGACCATGCAAGCTCCTGCTTCAAAACCAATGCTTGACCACTGAGGTATGGGTCAAATGTTATAGTGTATACCAATTGTAAGAATGTGTATATTTTTTGTTATTTAAGGCAGGTTAATACTGGCTATCTTATTACTCTTTGTCTTCCTTGGAATAAACTATTTCATTGTCTACATCATTGTGAAAAGAACAAAACCTGCTCAAGTGTCATCAAGTAATGTCATGTCTCGTTCCATGACCATGAGAGAGTCACGATCACCTATAGAGGTAAGTTTTGTTGTACCTGTATACATTCAGCCTTGTAACTTCCATTAATTTTCCTCTTGGCAAATATCAGACTCGGAATTCACATCTGGATGCCTAAGGCTTGGGCAAAATCATTTGTGTGTTCAAAACTCCTGGACAAAAATCCTGTTGCAGACTTTGTACTTCTCATATTCTTATACATTTGTACATACGTTAAAAGCCCAACATAAGACTGAATGGATATTAAATCATCATTTATGTTTCTTCCTCTAGCATTGTTGTTTAATTTTTTTCCAGAAAAAAATCTTGTTGCACCAATAATTCAATTTTCAAAAGTTTTTTAACAGCATAAATTTTGATCCAAATATGATTCTATATATCCTTGAAGATGATTTTCTTTTTACAGGTAAGGAACTTGTTTGGGGGATCTGAACCACTTATGAATACCATCTCCATCATCAGTTTTTCTGACCAATCACAGAAACATAATAAAAGACTGATAAAAGTGTTACAAGAGGAACTTCCAGTTGCCTACGGTGACAGAGTATTGTATCACATGATTCGCCGACATGAAGACATTCCTGAAATGCCTTTGACGAAATTGTGTTTTATGTTCGTCGAGTTTTCTGAAAGGTTGGTGATTTATTGCATGATTCTCATGTACTGTAAGGCAATTTTAAGTTTGCAACTACATGTAGTAGTAAGAAGATGTTTCTTTACTTGAGATTGGACTCAACTATTTTCAGACTGTTGTGAGATATAAAATGTAATCACTTCCAGCTGGAAGTAGATGTTCTTTTTATTCTATTTTCAGCTAATATCCTCAATACTTTGACAATATCTTTCACTGACAATGCTGATGATTTTTTTAAAAATCTTTTTATTTCATATTCAGTTGAAATGTCCAAGTAATCTATGGAGCTCTACTGGTATTTAAATAATGCACATTTTTATCTTAAAAGTGTACAATGATTGTTGTAGAGTCACCTCAGGATATGTTAAATCAGAGTTTGTGTGTACTGTGTGTTTGTATCTGTATTGAAAGAAATACCTCCAAATGATAAGATTTCAACGAATTCTCAGAAAGATTTTGTTGTATTATCAAGTTTACTGACCACTCTAATTAATGACTGCAGTAAATTAATTCACTATGTTCGTGCAAACATACATTATTTAGATACTGATTTGGAATAAAAACAAATTTCATCTAAATGCATTTTGTAAGAATGAATTTTATGGACAAGTTTCACTACATATGATATTGGTATGGTATAGGATTAAGAACATTTCTTGTTCAGCTAGTTGTAGCTATTTTGTAAGTGCATACCAATCAATGTCAACCCACTAAAGCTTCTTAATATTGATTCACTAGACATGTGTGTGGCATACTCAGTTACTCTGCTGAGCATTTTGAAGTCAAATTTAGTATATGTATTATAAGATTAAAGAACCAACATGATGTGGAGAGATGGTAGGGTTGTTGAAGTAATGCTCCCTTGTGCTATGAAACATAAAAGTTTTTAAAGTCACTAGTGAACACCATTTCTACTTTCTATTTTGAAAAGATACCCACCAGTTTCAGGGGTACATACTCAATTGAGTAATTTCTGAATTGGTCACACTACGCCCCTGAAAATACATAAGTTGTATAATTGTCTGTCAAATCCTTTAAATAGATTGAATTATGTATTATCATTTTAGACATGTGATAATTGAAGTACCAGGCCTTGGACTTGGAGATTTGAAAAGAAAGACATTTACTTATGTAACAGAATCCGGCGGTGAGTCAGTGTTATACTTACATGTATTTTATGACTGGGATTATGTTGTTGCCTCTAGATAAAATTCCTACTACAGTCAAACCTCAATAATACGACCACCCTTGGGACCCTTGAAAACTGGTCTTAATATTGAGGTTGAATAAAGAGCAGAACAGACAAAATGAACTTGAAAATTGTGGAATTAATTTTGAGTAGGTCTTATTATTGAGGTTTTACTGTAAATACACATTTTGAAATTGGTTTGAAGCGTGTTGGTGCAAATTTCATCTAAGGAAGACAACTGTGACAATGTCAGTCTTTAGTGACCATGAGTTGCTCCCCTTTGTTTTTCACAAATAGCTTATTCCTTGTGTTGTACAACTGGAGTTGGTACTTATCTTGTATATACAGACATTGGCATACCTTTATGCTTCATGGTTGGATTTAATGATACTATATCATGATGGATTATATTTTATTATTGGTACATTTTCTAGAATCAGTCCATCTTTAATTCCGTGAGTTAAATGTTATGAAGGTCTGTCTCTGGTTGTAACTTGTATACATTTAGACTTGTTTCTCGTCAAACTACTTTGTGTCTCATAATGTTGATGCCTGTTTTTTTGCACTTTGAGTCAATAATGTCATATTGTGTTAACTTGTCAAAATATAGAATCTCTAGAACATCCATTAGCAGATATGTGTAATTTGTAAAGTACAGTTTATGATATTTACACACTGTCTGAGACCCTTGAGTCTGTTCAGTAGATCTACTCTGGGTGTAGTTATAGATATAGGCTTTACACACTGTCTGAGACCCTTGAGTCTGTTCAGTAGATCTACTCTGGGTAGTTATAGATATAGGCTTTACACACTGTCTGAGACCCTTGAGTCTGTTCAGTAGATCTACTCTGGGTAGTTATAGATATAGGCTTTACACACTGTCTGAGACCCTTGAGTCTGTTCAGTAGATCTACTCTGGGTAGTTATAGATATAGGCTTTACACACTGTCTGAGACCCTTGAGTCTGTTCAGTAGATCTACTCTGGGTAGTTATAGATATAGGCTTTACACACTGTCTGAGACCCTTGAGTCTGTTCAGTAGATCTACTCTGGGTAGTTATAGATATAGGCTTTACACACTGTCTGAGACCCTTGAGTCTGTTCAGTAGATCTACTCTGGGTGTAGTTATAGATATAGGCTTTACACACTGTCTGAGACCCTTGAGTCTGTTCAGTAGATCTACTCTGGGTAGTTATAGATATAGGCTTTACACACTGTCTGAGACCCTTGAGTCTGTTCAGTAGATCTACTCTGGGTGTAGTTATAGATATAGGCTTTACACACTGTCTGAGACCCTTGAGTCTGTTCAGTAGATCTACTCTGGGTGTAGTTATAGATATAGGCTTTACACACTGTCTGAGACCCTTGAGTCTGTTCAGTAGATCTACTCTGGGTGTAGTTATAGATATAGGCTTTTCCTATTAAACACTACCTTTAATCTTGCAAAATTTATTTACTTTGCCAATTTATGTAGAAATCAAGCCAATGTATGAAAATAATGTAAAATCTGGATGCTCTTTGAAAATCCATTTATTTCTTCTACATTGTAATTGTAAAATAGTATTGACTTTTGTTTGCTATAAACATGTTTTATGCAATAAAATGATATTGAATTGTATTGCATTAAACCTGTGGTACAAAGAACAATATACCATTAACATTGTGCTCCAATTGTAATAAAAACAGACATAGGATTTAACATCTGACTTAAATCAAATTTCGAATCTTGTCTTTTGAAATCAGTTCTTATTAAATCTAAAATTCTTGATCAGTTCTCTTGCTAATTGAGATGAATAACTGAAATTTCAGATGACGTCATCCATATTTATATAACGCTCTGTGTTACATTTTGGTATTTAAAATATAATTATTTTGTAGCCTGCCTTGTGATCATCTATGTGAAGGATCCAGAGTCCAGACGAATGACCGATGATTTGTACAATCATAACATCCACTGTGTTTCTTCACAACCAGAACTTATGTCATTACGGGATCAAGACCGCTTTATCAGTATATATGACAAGTTTAATACGTGCCAGTCTGAGTGTCTTGTGAAACTGATACAAGATACTATCAAATAAACTGGAGAATTTCACTGATATCAAAATGTCCATTACTAGTTATTTTGATAAACATCAAACATTGTTGTATACAATCAACTCTCATTCCATTGGCATTCATACAATAGAATATTCGTTCATGACTCAAATCAGGGCCCAGGCTTGTAACGGATACTTACTCTCGGCACTGACACCTGGGACCAGGCTTGTAACGGATACTTACTCTCGGCACTGAAATCTCAGATCACAAAATTCACATTTGTGAGTCTGATAGTGACTCGTATTGAGTTGTGAAAAATGAACGATAATGTTAAATGAGTAATGAATGTTCTTAGTGGCTTATATTCCTAGAGATTTGAATGTAATATGAGATCTGGTAGCAATAATTAAGACTGAATGCAGAGTGTGGCACTCAAACCCAACAATAACTCCCGTATCTTATAATTGCCATAAAATCTCACAGAAATGGACCACAATGAATACACGGCACTCATTCGACATTTCATGCATTTACCACACTCAAATTGCAGTATCGGACCAATACAAGTAATTGTTTGATTTGAGTGCTGAGTGAAAATGTCTGTTCTAATCCTGGTCCCAGGTGTGAGTGCTGAGTGAAAGTGTCCGTTCTAATCCTGGTCGCAGGTGTGAGAACTGAGTGAAAGTGTCTGTTCTAATTCTGGGCTCAGGTGTGAGTGCTAAGTGGAAGTGTCCGTTCTAATCCTGGTCCCAGGTGTGAGTGCTGAGTGAAAGTGTCTTGTTCTAATCCTGGTCCCAGGTGTGAGTGCTGAGTGAAAGTTTCTGTTCTAATCCTGGTCCCAGGTGTGAATGCTGAGTGAAATTGTCTGTTCTAATCCTGGTCCCAGGTGTGAGTGCTGAGTGAAAGTGTCCATTCTAATCCTGGTCCCAGGTGTGAATGCTGTGTGAAAGTGTCTGTTCTATCCTAGTCCCACGTGTGAGTGCTGAGTGAAAGTGACTGTTCTAATTCTGGTCCCAGGTGTGAGTGCTGAGTGAAAGTGTCCATTATAATCCTGGTCCCAGGTGTGAGTGCTGAGTGAAAGTGTCCGTTCTAATCCTGGTCCCAGGTGTGAGTGCTGAGTGAAAGTGTCCATTCTAATCCTGGTCGCAGGTGTGAGTGCTGAGTGAAAGTGTCCATTCTAATCCTGGTCGCAGGTGTGAGTGCTGAGTGAAAGTGTCCGTTATAATCCTGGTCCCAGGTGTGAGTGTTGAGTGAAAGTGTCCATTATAATCCTGGTCCCAAGTGTGAGTGCTTAATAGTGAAAGTGTCCGTTCTAATCCTGGTCCCAGGTGTGAGTGCTGAGTGAAAGTGTCCATTCTAATCCGGGTCCCAGGTGTGAGTGCTGAGTGGAAGTGTCCGTTATAATCCTGGTCCCAGGTGTGAGTGCTGAGTGGAAGTGTCCGTTATAATCCTGGTCCCAGGTGTGAGTGCTGAGTGAAAGTGTCCGTTCTAATCCTGGTCCCAGGTGTGAGTGCTGAGTGGAAGATTCCATTGTAAGCCTGGTCCCAGGTGTGAGTGATTCAGCTTATTGGGTCATTGATCAAATGCTACATAATGGCATTATACAATACAACAACAAAAATCCAGGGAACAAAGTGGTCATTACAATAAGAGTTGATTGTGCCAGGGAACAAAGTGGTCATTGTAATAAGAGTTGATTGTGCCTGGGAACAAATAGGTCATTATAATAATAGTTGATTGTGCCTGGGAACAAAGTGGTCATTGTAATAAGAGTTGATTGTGCCTGCGTCTTAGGGATGATAGTAAATTATTTGCATGTAAAGGAGGAAACATATATACTTGGCTTTCTTTCACCCCCTGATCTTCTTTGGGTCACTGTTTTATGAAAATCTTGTAACTAAATTTAACTTTTTTCTTAATAAGGACCAGTTGTGTGCATTATATGTTTTATTAGTCTCCTGGTGGTCTCGAACCAGTTTTTGGGGGTAATAAGTTTGCTCCTTTCCATCCAGGCACCCGCCCACATTTTTCATGTCAACTCTCTTAGGCTGGGGTTGATTTTCAAATAACATGGTGCAAATGCAACCAATATGAAGACGATGTGTTGTTGGCAGAAGCTGTTCTTGATTTATATACATGATGGTTGAAAATAAAAATAACAACTCGAGGATAAGAGAATATGGTTTAACATATTACTAAAAATGAATTAAGCAGATGATTGTGTAGCACTGAGAGCTGCCACAGCACTATTCCATTTTTACATCAATGTCTGATAAATGTTTGATCGTGTATTTTAATATAATGGACATTTCGAAACAAAAAATAATGCATCAAACAGGGTCGCAGCGGGGCCAGTTTTCAATAAACACATAATTTTTTCGTGGGGTCTGGGGGCATGCCACCTGTGGAAATTCTATATTGTAGCGGTTGCATTCTAAGGCATTTTAGAATGTATTTTATTGTATGGTTTTCCTGGTCGCAGAAAAGCTGCAACAGTTTGGTCTGGGACGAGAATTTGCAGAATACTATGCATGCTCGGGACATCATTCCTTAAACAATCTGTAACAGAGCAGCGCTTAAATTTAATTTAACTAGCAGAAACAAGCGTTTCCTCTGTTGGGTACATTTTCTTGCGGCTCATTAATTGCTTTATATTAGGTAGGCTACTATCAAGCATCTGTTTATTTTGACAACAAAATGGCTGGTTGCAAGTCACAGAAGACCTAGAATGGATTTTAAATGGGTACCCCCAAAAGTTTCCATGGACCCCCAAAAATGCAAATAATGTGAGTCCTGAGACCCCCAACAAAAATACCTAGGAAAGCCCTGTTATTGAATTATAAACTACAAAGTTTAACTGTTTTTGTCTTGCTTTAAAAGAGATAGAATACGTAGCTATTTAAAACTTTAAAGCCCGCCTCTCTAACCCTTTTATTTTTATACCATTTTTGAATATAATTATTTTTCATTATTTCACCTGACTTTACCCACATGTGTATGTGCATATCACTAGCTACGCCCCTGCCAGGATAAATGAAATACTATTACTAATCAATAATAAGTATTTCTTATCTTAAATGTTGAAATAAACATATTTCAATAGTACTGTGTGCGACTATAGACCTCTGTGTACTGTCTTAAGTATTTATTTTTTTAGATAGATTTTGTCCTTTGATAACAACAATCTTTACAACAATAGAAATAAACACTGATTGAATAAAAATTCCATATTTGTGTGTGAAATCAGAAAAAACTTGACCTGTGTATGAGAAATGTACAATATGTTCTGTTATGGAAGCCAGTGACATTTTTACTTTTGTCATATTTATGTTTGTTTAACATTCATGAAAACCTGACCAAGATTGAACTAATCTACTAGCAGTAGACTATCTCTGTACATGTATAGAGCATAATTATCTACATAAATCATATGTTAACATGAAAGACAACTCGTACAAATAATTTTGAAGACATATTGCATGCATGAGTTACTCCCCTTAAACGTGTAGCATCAAAATTAGACATTTACAGATTTTATTTATTTAATTTTATTGTTCATAAATATGCATTACAGGATTAAAATTTGACAATTTTAGTGTCATATTCTGTTTATGCTTGACGTCAATTTCTTAGAGTTTAAAAAGAAAATTGTTTCCTTGAATACCATCGGATTTGTTAGGACTCAAATAAGAAATTATTGAGTTCTGATATGGAATTTAATGATCTTTCAATTAACCACGTGTGTTATACAGCAGATTATTTGTGTGTGTATCAATATTTACTATATTATCCAACTGCCATGATTTATATTTGTTTTGCTGACGCGAGATGGAATTAATTCCCATCTGTATATGTTTGGTTTTAATTAGTCGCCAGTTTTTGTACCTTTACTCCTCCTGATTGTCTTCCTGGGAGGAGCAGTTATTGTTTTCCTGGGAGGAGCAGTTATTGTTTGATGTTAAAGCATTTCAAAGAGGTTTTCAAATAACTTATTTTGGATACATTTTCCATGAATCGTCATATATCTGTATTATGTTGTGTATCGTCATATATCTGTATTATGTTGTGTTTTGTGACTCGTCATATATCTGTATTATGTTGTGTTTTGTGATAGTTTTACTTACTTCCTATAAAATGTGAGTACCTCATTCCGTCCCCTGTAGAGAAATACATTGAAGAGAAGTTGGGATGCAACTTAAAAGTCGTTTCGGCTGCTTTTGTATGATTTGCAGAAGTTCATTGCTTGGAAAACATCCATACTTACCTGACAGAGATGATTCAGTATCATAGACAGAACTGAACTATACATAAACTGTGGTCACCATGTAATGCCTGGTCACTCGTCATGTTCTGTTCGAAAGAATGTTCACTTGCGTATATTCCAGTTTCATTATTGGCTATCAAAGACATTTGGATCTTGAGTGTACATATTTCTTAATGAAATTTGTATATAACATTTGGTGAAGAGTGGTAATAATTACTTGTATTGTTTTCGATAATTCACTGGTGTAATAACAACTCACATGCGTGACGTCACAACAACATAAATGTGACGTACATTCACTCAAATGATGTTTCCATAGTTAAATGTTTATTTTCTACCGTAGTATGACATTTATTGTAAAGATAGTTCCCACATTTACAATATTTACCTCCCCATGTTCTGAATAGTCGGCCATATTGATAGGCAAATTTCCTTAACGATATAGGGAATATAATGTAAACGATGATAAAATAAAATCAGATACATAAAATGACTTATTCAATGTGCTCATGTGGGCAGATGGCTCAGAAAAGTTGAAGAAAAAGTGGTTGTCACATGCAAATTCTCTTGGTATTTTCTCAATCATGACATATTAGGAATTACTCCTATAAATCCTTATCAGTTTTGCCTATCAAAATGACTGATGATTAAGAGCAAGGGAGATAATTATTGTACATGTGGGAACTATCTAATAGATAAATTATTGTCGAATCAATGTAAATAATTATAATCTGTGATATAATCATTTTGAACTCGTATCTTGTGTTTGAAAAATAAGAATAAAATTGTCTACTTTTTTGTGCGCCAACTTCTGTTTTCCAAAGACCAAATAATACTTGTCATACTTCACTTGACTCTGCAAGAAGCAGCTATAGTGATCATGATAATTCGAAAAAAATATGTGTTTTGTCCAGCGTCATTTTCCGTGATTTCAATATTTGCATTATTACTGGAAAAATTACTAAGTAGTATGAAAAACGTAGTTCTAAGCTATTATTTTCATGTCATATCGGTTTATATTCCAGTAAGGCTATCAAGCATACATACAAGACAGGCGAATATTGTAAAACATGATCACATACAATTCCCATACAGCAATATTCTATCTAACAGCAACATCACATGGCTATAGTTTACTGAATGAAACATGCAACATATTGATTAAAAATTCAAATATACATTTGGAGAAGGTCATAACATGTATATTAGCGTTGCTTTCAAATTATGTAAAAGCAAAAAATAAAATATTATCATAAATAATTCGTGTTTCATTCTAGTGACAAAAGACTAGTTACCATACATTAAAGAGTTTCCAATATTGAATGCATGGTAAATGTGCATTGCTAAATTTCGTACAGTGTTCTTATTCTTTGAGTTTTACCATATTTTGTCTAATCCAATATTTCTTAGATATAATTATATCGTTTGCGTATATCAAGATACAAATCACATTCAATAACGAAATAGTATTCCTCCTCAATTGTGTTACACAATGATGCATGCACGCTTTCAACTTCCGGGTGTGGCCGAGTTGTTTACATTGATGTTCTCAGTATCTAAGTACGGTTTTGGTACGAACGATTACGATGACTTAATATGGAGTTTAGGGCGTCTATGAAAATTTAGTAGTCGGCGAAAAAGCACTCATTGATCGACCAACTACACTTCTAGACTTACATCGGCAGCTTGCTCCCACTCTGGCACAAAACTTGTACTCTCCAGATCTCGCACAGCGACCCTTGCCATCGATGTTTGTGTAAGTATCCAGACAGTACCCATTTATATTACGACATAGTTGACCTTTCACTTGTGTGACGTCACTTGATATGATTAGAAACAAGAAAATTATTGGTAGTTTCATTCTAGTAAATGACGCTTGTTGGTTGTTCAAAGTATTCTGAAATTAAGAAAATGGAAAAAAGATATTACACTTTTGTAGAATGTTGGCAACCAGTTCTAAGGGAAGCTTATTTAAGTCAGATCAGTGCCCGTATTCACAAACGTTTTAAGACTGAATCTCAGACTTAGACTTTAAAATTGTTAAACAAATAAATTTACAAACATTTCGTTTTCATTTTATATAAAGGGATACATTTTTGCCTGAATATTTCTTGTTACTAACTCTACACTTTTGCCATGTTTTATCAAACTATTGTGTAACAATAACGTAGGAACAAAATGAAAATTTACCATTTTAAAGTCAAAGTCTGAGATTCAGTCTTAAAACGTTTGTGAATACGGGCCCAGAGTTTTATATATACATCTCTGTATCTTATGTAAAGAAGCTACTTTATAAGTTATAAAATATTATATAAGGATTGTGAAAGCCGTGTGTCAATATAAAACGCATCTGATTCAGTATATCCATTGCACCGAAACATTCTACTTAGATAAACGGGATGAATTGTAGTTGAATGTTTGTGAAGTCGGATATCACTAGGATGCAAAGACATTCAAACATATATGTTTGTTTCATGAGTAATACTGAAAAGAAAACATGTTTGGTAATATAAGGCTAATTCATGACGAAAATAAACAGGCGGTGTCATAGCTAACACATCATTATCAATTAAATAACCACAAATTGTGAATATAAACGCTTCCTTTGTGTGTACATGTATTGTCATTAGGAGTTACCATTCACACCTTCTGTCTGATAAGACAACATATATTATTAATTTAATCATATTTTATTTGCTCGTTTGATTATTACTATGTCTACGAACAGAACAAACATTACTGCATGAATAGAAAAAATAACAATATGGGTTGGGCAACAAGTTCCTTCAACATCAATAAATGCCCTCCACTAAGTGTGACAATGTTTCATGATTGACAACTCAATAGCAGAAAAATACTAAAACGCAGATAAAAGACCTATCGTACGTAGATAGAACACAAAACGCGATGTTGAATTTTCTGGAGAGAGAAATGGAATGTTTACGCTTCAACTCGTCTATGTTTTAAAGGGACAATTGGGAAGCGAGGGAATTAGTTATACATGTGTCATGTATAATGGTCTGAAGCTTGCCTAAAAAGCATTGTGCTACTCTAAAATATACATATAGTTACAATATTTGTATTACATGTGTAATCATAATGTAATGTTATTGCACATTCAATACCCGTATTTGATATTGAAACGTTTACCGTTACATAAAAATCTTGTAAGCGCGCTTATTTTTTCATTAAATTAAGTTTTTGAAATTTCTGCTTATAAAAATATATTTTACCTTCATAAACTCACTGTGTACCACTAGTATCAATATTCCAAACTAATTGCGCAATAGCAGGTTTTAACCTGTTTATGGTTCGAGGTAGCTATCTGCACGTGGATACAGATATGAGTTGATATATACCCATCAATTAGTCAAGATAAAGCATTCCTTTAACCCATCTACAGTTTTAAATTTGATTACAGTCAGACCTCGTTCATTCGAATTCATCTGGTCCGAAATTTTATTTCGAAATATACATGGTTTTGAATAGACCATTTCAATTCGATGTGCCTAAGAAAATACATCAGGAGCTGCTATTCGGATGATACCAAGTGTTCAGAGTGAAGGCTTGTCTAGTAAACGACGTCCGACTGTATTCAGAAAAAACACAACGGCAAGGGTAGGATGTAAACATAGGTGGGAATCAACATTTTGTTTGCCAGATTGTGTATTTATAAATACATAACATAATCACCACGATTACCAGTTTATTTACAATCACAATATCTAGATGTCCTATGTAATTCTGTAAAAAATATAAAGTCGCAAAACAGCTGTGTGAGTAAATAAAACACTATTTTATTGCTTGAAATCTGTGTTACGAATCGTTGAATTAGTTGACATACAGAATGATAGTGGTTTCATATGTTAGGGAGTTGAGCAACGGGGATTGTCTTACATATACACCGTTCATTTTAGTTTCGTGATTGTATTTGCATTACTTCTCTTATCCCTTAACAATTATTACTAATGGTATTCCGTAGCAATGTGATTATTCACCATAGTAAACAGGTAGGACGTTTTTGACAAACTCCCTGGCTAAAAAGTTAATGTCATTATTCTTCATAGCTTGATCAATTCGAACGTCAAACAAGTCTTCCTAATGGTGTCCCTATAACTTTAATTCTTCATATTCTATGTAACCACTCCCAGCACTTTGATTGCACAATCCTATCCTGGAGGATCAACTGCAGATATCGCATTCGGCCGACATTGTTCGGGTAAGTTTCCGTGCGTTTTCGTAGACAAAAAAAAATTACTTTTAAAAGTATTAGTATACATGTAACATTTCCCCACCTCCACTTTGTATTTGCGTTTATTTATCGTCGCAACCGGTTTCCCATATGGGCGACGCCTCCGGAAGAATGTTAGTCAAATTAAAATTTTGAAGGATAGTGCATGATACAGGAGATGCCCCAGTTCCAGAAGCACCCCTGGTTCTTTTACGTGCTCGATGTAAAGCATCATACACAGAACCTCCACCCTTACTTGCGTTTGGTATATAGATTTCCTTAATTAATTTCAACAGGTTCTCAAAACTTACATATGTTAACGGGGGGTAATTAAACACTGTTCATTAAAATGATATATTTCCGTCCCTTCCCGATAGGTGGAAATAACTTTGTTCTATCATCTTTGTTTCATTGTGTAACATTATTATACTAAATGGAATACAAATCATGATACGTGTATTACTACACGCGTTGTGTTTTTCTAGAACTATTTGTCAGTGAAGAAGGGGTAAAACGATAACAACAGTTGTTTAAGATTATACACCCATTTATTGCGGTTCTCGAGTATAAGTGTCCTACTATTTATTTAATACAGTAAAAACAAACGTCTCTCTCTCTCCTATAAAAAGTTAACGTTCAGAACAAAACATAGCAAAAAGTCGAAAGCTCAGAAAAGTTCTGAAATAATATAAAATATCATAGTTGCCCTGACGCCTATTGGCAACTAGACGTAAGTAGATGGATCCGAGCAGATCACATTATCAGAATGCACACAGGACCACAGTGCGGCGGGCTTATATGGGGAACGTTTATATAAGCACTGATGGCACACGTGTAGAAATATTAGAAGTTCACGAAGATATCTAGAGTTAAAAAATTAAGGGTCGTGGTAATAACCTATCTGTAGTACCCATGTGGTAAATTTTAAGTAATAATAACTGAATTAACAATAATTTAGTCATACACAAATTATCCATTTATGCTACGATACATGGGGAAACAGACAAGGAGCGGTGCACGACCGTGCGACCACATACACTTGTCATGCAGTTCTCTCTAAGAAGAGACAAAATGAAACAAATGCGAAAAGACGGCTCTACAAAACCCTTAACAAAGTCAACGGCTATCCCTTCGTATCTAGGATGTAAAAAGGGATATCGGGAAATAGCCGCCGACCAAGCGAAGCGCAAAGCAGAATGCGCCCTTCGCTGTACTATACAATCAGTTAATGAAACATAACTGACACCTTTTATACAACTGCCTAATAACCTGTGAACCACTGAAAAATTGATTCGTTAATACACCAGTGAATCTTATATTCAAAAATTTCAATTTAGCAATATGAAAGCTTACGCGTGAATTTAACAACTTATTTTCAAAGTCTCGTGTCTACTGGCCGAGTAATGAAATTTAATATCTAAGTTTGTACTTAACCTCCATGCAGTAATTATTAGTACCCACAGGGCACATTACGAAAACTATTCGTAGCTATGTATTAGGGCAATCCTTTTCACATTCTTATATAACAACCATTATTTATGAATGTCTAGTTACCTGAGATATCGTCATGACATAAGAAAAATGAGGAAAATCAAAACGACCAACATACTATGAAGAATATAAAAACCACGTGTTGAGTGTTTCTATATGTTGGGATAAATAGGAAAATGACAATTTTAAAGTGGAGGAAAATATGACGTCATCGGGGTAAATTTATATATTATAATGCAGTTATTATTACAGGACGTAGCGGATCTGTAGTCATGTGGTAACGCGCTTGACTAGTAATGAATCCAGGGATCGCTGGTTCGATTCCCCGCTCCATCACTGACAGTACTAACAATCTTTCGGACGAGACTTTAAAAACCGAGGTCCCGTGTATGATGCTTTACACCGAGCACGTACAATAAAACAGGGGTGCTTCTGGAACTGGGGCATCTCCTGTATCATGCACTATCCTCCAAAATCTAAAATGACTAAACATTATTCCAGAGGCGTCGCCGATATGGGAAACCGGTGGCAACGATAAATAAAACGCAAATACAAACAGGGAGACAAAGTGGTCAAGGGGTAGAACATCTGACTCCTGATGAGAAGGTTGTTAGTTCAAAACCCGCCTTGGGCAAGGTTGAACCGCTACCTTCACGGTCCCTAAAATAGGCGCCATTATTGGTTGGCAACATCCAGAGAGCGATACATACTGGTAGTAATAAGTTGTTTCACACTCGATGTAAAATGAATATGTTTATAACTATTATAACATTAATTTTATAATACGAAGAAAGTTGAGTGCGTTTCTTTTTATTGCTTATCATCTTGTTTGTTGACTCTTGGAAACAAGAATTTATAAACTTGCGTAGTTGAACGAACGAGGGTTTAGACTTGTTATTAACCGTCGTGGGTATTTCAGAATATTTGGTGCAGTATAATAATAGTTCTTAATCAGTTTTTTTCTATATTAATTGAAACAAGAACATTAAACGAATATAATGGAATTCATCATCTATATCATTGTGCTGGTTGCGTACGGTTGCACTTCCGGTTACTTCAGAACTGGACAAAACAGAAAAGAACTTTATCTCAAGTCACATGTTTATAAGAATTCAAATGACGTGGTGAATAACAAGAAATTGAACAACACATTTGTAATCTGTCAAAACTTTGAAACATTCTATAATGTGTGTGTGAGATTGGAATGTTATTCCTAATTCACATTAGCACGTGGATCATAAGTAGTGAGTATATAATGCACCTGCGAAGAACTCATGAGCTGTTTACTAGGCGTAATTGAAAATCTAATGGAAAATGGTGATCTTGAATCATATAAACGATGGTGCGATCTGATAGCTAAAAAGCTATTTCCAATGCAAAACATTTGTTTTCATCTGTTTTTGGATGTTGTCGATTGGTTCTCGACGGAGAACACGTATAGCATTCGTTATAGTAGGCGTGAAGCTAGACGGTTCTGGGAGGTCGGTTTATGGGTGACCCAAAATCAGCATCTGCTTCTCATACACCGTCACATTTTGTTAAGATTGGCAATTTGATGGTGTATTTAATTTTGACGTTTTCGGCGTAGCCGTACTAACATGGCTTTGCAATCAGTTCATCAGACGATTATTATTAAAGTAAAATAGGTGATATGCTCAGTAATCCGTGTGTTAAAAATGTATCATATTTCCCTGCGATATTTGATGAATGTTGACATAAACATAAAGCATGTAAAGTATCCTTAAAAATAACGCATCATTTATAGATCAACACTTGTAAAATGCCCTGATGTTTTACTGACCGGGAGGTTAGTTTGTTTGATTGTGAATGATACAAACTTGAAATGTTTTAATACATCCAAACACGTTTGTAGACCATGATACATACCCAACCCTACCGTACGGGTATAATATAATCACTCGATTGCTCGTATTTATATGTAAAGAGCGTTACCTTCCGAGACAATTGAATCATACGACAGCATTAGGAGCATTACATACTGAAAGGTCTTGCAACATGGAAGGACTGTTTCAGACAGAAAGTGTAAAACTTGTTGTGTTTCTGATACTAAGTTGTACGTGTACAATCTATGGTAATTCCGTGTACAGTAATACAGATGGTAAGTACGAACAGTTAGGTTTAGTATTCTCGAATAATAATAATTCTTTTATAATAATTGCAATTGGATTCTAAATTCAACTAAGTAAATATTGTCCACGTCAGCTTATCATGGATTGCTTCATATTTCACCACAAAGAGCGTATTAAAATTTTAACTAATAGGTGCGACTTACTATTAGCAAATTCTCATAATTAAATGAAGAATCTGTACTTTCTAATATTCACAATATGAGGTCTTACGTGATTGGATTGAGTAAAGTTTTGAATTATTACAGATTTGCTGTACGGTCAAAACGACAATGTTCAGACGAGGTCCAAGGTAATACACTTTATCACAATTACCTTTAATTACAAATAACAAGTATTTGTTTCAGTAACCACTGGCGTCATCTTTGTGGTAGTACGTGGTTAGAAAGTCTTGAACATGTTTACATAATGACAATCAATAATATATAACTAGTATAGAGCAATTTGCTTTCCGTACACCATTATTGTTATTTACGTGAAATATATTCTATATTTGTGGGATGTTGTATTTACAGAATTTGTAGATATCCTGAATGTTGTTTGCTATTTAGTATCTTTAACATGGACAGCGTATTCCAAGTCGCCCATGAACTCGCGAGTGCATTGCCTTGTGGCTCCAGCGATCACAACATAATTTTGTAATTTAATACTGGTCAACAGGAATGATGTTCATGAAATGCCTTTGAAAACACCAGTCCAACGTTTGTCGTGCACCATTACGTGCATCGAAATTTAGAGGTTCGACAAGGAGCTGAAAATGTTCAATAAAAATAGAAACGACAAATTTGAAAAAATGCAAAGTATTACAAATACTGAAACAATAAACATTGGCTAAAATATGTGTAACACATTCATGTGTGAGTAGTCGATTATACCTTGTGTATTGTATTATAACATCACCGTCTATTTTTAGATATTCTTATATTTAGTAGTTAATATAAATTGCTTTATTGTATCATGGATTATTGTATATTAATTTTAGATTTATCAGTGTCCATTTTCAGAGAGCCGCAACCGCTGGATTGGTGGATATAGCACTGTTTGAGGATACCTCAGCAGCAGGAAAGTCACATATGGTATATGTAGATGACACAATGACACGGCTTATATTCCAAGTGACAGTGTATCATAGTCATCCAGTTATAATGGCAACCACACCCTCAAGTAATTATGATATTCTGAACTGTATATGAACTATTATTTGTCTAAAAACAAAGAAATAGCATTGTAAAGCAATATACGAGGTTATTAACCATTTTGCACCTGTGTCTATCACATATATATATACAATATTTATACCATTTGCGCCATAACTATTGTAATGGAGCCACCTATAATAACTTTACTTCGATTAATTTTTAGAAATTCCGTATGCACAACACCCAACCTTGACTGGAGATCCCACACTTAATGATGGTAAAGTTGTTGCAACATTTGACATACCAATAACAGTAAGTTTGTACAATGCTTTTACACTACGTTTTGTATTCATACTTGGATGGTATTCCACAATATATTTTACACCAGACATCGATTACTGTAAAAAAACTGTAAACGAACTGTAAAAAGACCATTATCTTACGGATGAATGCATTTCACTTACTTAAAACCGATGAGAAATTTAATAAATACCAATGTGAAATAAATTGGACATTGTTAATATCTACTCTAATTAAAGATTGTCAACCTTGTTATAATACAATTGCACGAAGAACAATAGGATAGACGAGTGTTGATTAGTAGATCTGTTGTATTGTACGAGTTGAATAAAATGATACGAAGCGAGCCTCTGTCGAGCTTCATATTCCTTTATTGAACGAGTTCTATAAATGTAATTCTAAATAACACGAAATTAATATTCTATTTATCACATACCCGACAACATAATGTCGAAACACCCATGCCAAGATTGACGTCTGCTTATGGTTGTTTCTTTCTCAATTTGTCAGCATTTATGATTTTTTTAATCTATTAAAAATGGCTTTTAACTGAACTGTTTGAGTTGTAGTGGTGTTTGGTTAGGCGGCAGCTCGGTCGAAAGAGTGTCATACTAGTGTTTAGGGGTCGTGGGTTCGAGCCACACATTGGGCGCACATTTTCATCTTGAATTACTTAAATGATGGCAGTTGTGTTTCACGGCTCAATGTGGTTGAGCCTAAAATGCTGGAAGAGGAAGGAGTGTAGTGGTGTGGAGTTAGTCGACCGCCGGGTTATCTCAGTCGGTATAGCGTTGTACTAGTGTTTCGGGGGTCGTGGGTTCGAGCCCCACACTGGGTGCACTTTTTTCCCTTGAATAACTTAAATGGTGACAGCGGTGTTTGACGGTTCCTCGTTAGTTTAGCCTCGATTGCCGGAAGGGGGAAGAGTGTTGTGGTGTGTGGTTAGACGGCGCCGCCCGCTCAGTCGGTAGAGCACCGCGCTATTGTTTAGGGGGTCGTCGGTTCTAGCGACCCGAGTAGATATGTGCCAAAATGTCATTTTGAGGGTCGTAATTACTGGTCAACAGGCTACACTTGCCATACTTTCACAGTATCAGACTCAAAATAAGCATAAACATCCTCTTTTAATGGGAAGACATTCTTCAAAAAAAGAAGTGGTATCCACAATAATTTATGCTCATACCATTAAGGAATATGTATTGCAGTAATATAAATAAGTTGCGAATGATGTCCGGTGGTACATAATGAGTTGTTATTGGACACATATTGACCGCACCAGTGAGTGAGGCACCATTTTCAAACAAATTCTCTGAAAAAATGTTGCTAACCTCAAAAATACGTCAAACATGGTTAAATTTAAAAATACTGCCTTCAGACTACGTAAACACGCAAGAAGTACAGAAATCATATTACAATTTGGTCTGAATCTCAAACAAAACAAAGGCAGTAATTAGTGCATTTTTCACACCTATTTTAACCACGGATATTTTGTCAAAACAGAACTATTTTCTCCTTAAAATGTAACAAAACTGCAAAACATACTTCTAACATGTGCACGCTATCACGGCTAACACAAGACCTGCGACCAATATATACATATTGGTATCAGTTTGAACACACTATATACGGTCTTCAAATTTTCCGCTAGCGTTTATGTAATGTCGACCGAAGCCGCGATTGGCCGACAAGATTTTCAGCGTTAAAGTCTAGTTGCCGGCCCCTTCATATACGGTCCCTGGTGTACGTGAGCCTTGTTAATGGATAAAAAGCAAATTTTAAACAGCTTGTGTGAGCTAAAAATCCAGTTATTTCATAGGGTAAGAGATCGCGTGTAGAATTCTTTATACACGGCGTTGATAGGGTATATCAGATCCGGACTAATTACCCCTGCATGCGCCTCGTGACCTTTTACGGAAGACTCGACTTGAAATGTCCACAAGTTACTGATAATTGACATACGCGAGTCGATTAATATTGAAAAGAACACATATGTGCTTGTATTGATATAAAAAATGACTAGGAATACAAATGTAGTATAGTTACCATGAACGTGTTTTTCTTATTCTGTAAATATATAACAAATGTATAATGGGTGCTACATGTATTAATATTCAATGTCACAACCAGTCTGCCTGGTTTCACTATTAAGACCGACTCGCTAATAATACCACTTTATGTCGGACCCATGGGTGGTCCTAATAGCGGAACTTTACTCACGTTAACAGTATTTACATAACTGACACTATATACATGTAGTTACGCGCTTTCCATATAGTCGGGTTTGCAAACTAGATACAGGGTAGAGATTTTCAGCAATACCAATATTTTAGTGTTACAAACGTGGAACATGTTTAATAATGCTAGCGTAAACAATGCATTTCAGATGACTGATTTTGGATTTTGGGCATTCAAAAAACTTGACTCCAGTAAATGGTACGTTAATATTCAAGCCGAAAGTCCGGTGTCAATCAACCACCAATTGTTTGAGCTTGGAATTTACACACCTATACACGGTCATCCTATTCAAGGTAATATGTACCTGTATAAATATCACTGTGGGAGAATAAAACATCATTTCCTTTAACAAATTCAAATATCAGTACATTATAAACACATTATGGAAAACGATGATTGATACGAAGTAATAATATTCTTGCAGAGAACAATTGCACGCTACAAGGGACAATACTCAAACGTAAATATGGATGAAAATAGGAGAATCACATTAAAACACATAAAAGCCTGCAATTATGGTGCACCACATCACACACATATCCAACTAGCATCGAAATAAAACACATGTTAAAACTGTTATATATTCAAAACCAGTGGAACTATAATCAAGCAAACATTTCACTGAAGTAAAAGTGAGTAGCAGAATGAGGGGTACACTCGCAATAAAGGTGATTGGAGAAGAGTATAAATTAAAACTAAAACGGAGTGGTATTAGGAAAAACACAAAACTGCACAGCAATTACACTTGAAGGGGAACTTGGTAAAAGAACGGTCACTCAGCCATTGTACTGTCTGTATAATACTGGGGGGATTAAATCTGTTTGAAAAAAAGCCAAACTCGTACTTAGCCGTTGTGGTACGTATGACAAAAAGTCCCAATTTTACTTTACTAATTGAGCTAAAAAAGAAACCTATATTGGCTTACGGTCGTTGACTGTTAAATGTAAATATTTGCATATATATAGCTACATTATTTTCGAGAATTTCATCTCGGAACTGTAGCCTAACTGAATACGTATACAATATATAATAAGGAAACTCCGATCGCACTGTATGCGTTAAGAGTACTTCTATATTATTTAACAGTCACACTGCATGTTTGTAATGCAATTCCAGGATGTTCATACAAACTCGTCGTTACTGTAACAGGTGTTTCAAACATACGCTCTGGAGACATGGCATTTCTTTTCGTAAGACAGAAGGTGTCACCTATACGCATGGCACCTCTAACGGACACTGGGCATGGAACATTTGAAGTGGCGAGTGTAAAGATGCCATCTGAGGTAAGCGTTTGCACACATGCAGTTAACTAGTAAGCCAGCTAGATTAAGGTAATGATGACCATTGTCGTATATCTCAATAAAATAAATAAAATTTTAATCTGGTATAAAATGTATTGTTTTCATTATGTAATGTTAGTGAGTACTTGCAAAACATTCCGTACGGTTTCTCGTTTAAAGAAAAAAGTACGTACTGAAAGGGAAAACACGGTGTATGTATTTTCATTAAATATGAAACAAGATGATATGTAAACATTGTGCAGTATATTGATTCCAGGTGTTTATGATTGGGCTACAATGAAAAGACAACTCCAATCATATGTTTAGACGTCTTGATGTGACTGAGATAGTCCCGGTTACTGTTGAACTGACAGTACCAGCGTACACAGGTTTGTTCCTTTGTATTAACTAAAATGTACGTAGAAGTTCGCTGTTAAATGCAATTATATGGAAGTGAAATATCGTATAACTTTATCCAAGAAAAACATAGTGTGATGTTGGAGGAAATTATACAAAAAATCGCACACATCCAGAAACCTTGTCAATCTAAAACAAAAATTTAGAAAATCTTTTAATAGTCCAAAAAAATGCATAAATTACATTCATCTATGGTCTATAGAAAACAAAATCAGTAAAAATTAGGAAGGTTTACCATTTGTATATACAGAAATAATGTTTTGATTATGACAGCCCTGTATTTTTCTCATTCCTATTTTGGTGTATCATATATTTGTAACATATAGCACTATTTTTGCTGAATACAATTATCAGGAAGTAGGATGTTAAATACCTTAAAGTAAGAAAAACTAAATCTGACATAATGTATGGACTAGCCACTATGCGATTTGGCCCTCTTCAAATTACTACATAGTGACAGACATAACATTTTATTTAAGTCTCACTTCTATACATTTTGAAAATATACGAATAACACTACATGTATACATGTACAGTCCGGTTTGAATTGAATAATCATATTTACTTGAATATAATAAATACCTGGTTAGAACATTAAATGCATATGGTATTGGTTATTGTCGCTTATTGTTAACAACTTCTGATTGTTATACATTTTAATAAAGGCTAAACTTTCAGCCAGACCTTGAGAAAAGGTCCCAATTTCATGATGCCCGATATTGAGTGAAATGACCGAAAACGTCATAATTATGGAGAAGCTACCATATAACTCAAATGTTTAATATAAATACATTACTACTGAAATTAACTTTTTCCCAATGACATTGATCATACTGAACAAACAAATGGCAGAATCGAGAATTCCAATGTGATTAGAACTTTTATTGCATCTTTTTTCTATTTCAGATTTATAGATTTATGATACATTATATATTATATCAGTCTGCCACATTCTCAACAAACGGAAGAAAAATAAATAAATTGTGACTTTGTCTTTCTGAGTGACTCATCTTTATTTACACAGTCATACATAGAATTCTGGAAAGCATGACATTCATACAATAGATTATTAGTTATCTTCTAGACGTTTGATGTTTAATTACCACGTTCGACGAATGGCTATTCTGACCAAACCAAAGTTTATCGTTAATTATTTTTTGTTAATATTTCACGACATGATCGACGAGGATTGCAATTATCGTAGAACAACATCATTTTCGGAAGCCCAAATTTGCTGTCACCGACATGTTGGCAAATATTTACGAGAAATAATAAGGATGTAGTACACGATTTTGGAGTTCATATTTGTGTTAACATCTCTCCTAATAATCATGTTTTCATGTGTTAAAAATAAAAGCCCTTCACTTTTACATTTGCATTAACTCCAGATATTGGTAGATTAATCACATAATATTTCAAACTGAATAGTTTTTACAGTTATGACATTTCCCGTTCTAGGTGCAATTATGACAGAATATTCCTCATTTAACATCTCATTCGTTGTAACAAACCTGCTTTACACGTCACAAGAAATCGAGATCCGTATTGAAGACAGCAGAGGATACGCTCAAGCACCAAAGTTTCTGTCTTCAACCTTGAAAGTTGGTGAAAACTTTACAGGGATATTTGTTCTTAGAGCTAATTCTGCTGGCATAGCGACGTAAGCAACATATTTCATTGATATATAATAATAAAATCTGGAAAATTTATCTGAACTGAACTGACTGTCATATTTTTGCAGACTAATTCGTAAAAAGTAATGATATTAGTGTTCAAAACCACTTTCGAACACTTTTTTAAGTATGGCACGGAAGAGGTTATTTTCTTTTTTGTAGATATAATATTGCATTTAAAGGGACTGAAATGACGGTGATATCCATTGTTCCGTATATATTTTATTGTAACTTTATTTTGTAAAGGAAAGAGAATAAAACAATCGGAGTCATTACAAATTTGTTAATTCTCTTACAAAAATAATCCTCACAGAATTACAACGATGTAGTAATATTATAATCAAATTTATGTTTTATTTTTTCTTATGGCGGCTGTAAATCCAGTTACAAGTTAGTTATAATTATCCATACGGGGTTGTAACGTTCATACAGCAGCAAACGTAATTACAGGTTATGAATCTGAAAGGAAAGTCGGTTAGGTCAACTGTCCGCCCTACATATATAGCAACATTACGAATACTTTTGCTATTTGACTTACACTGTGGTTCATACCAATCCAATCCAAAAGTGAAATTGCAAACAGTTGATTTAAACCAAACAAGGTGTGTAAACAGGAAGTACCAATGTCACAATTCAGTTTATCATTACCTTCCAAAAAATGACGTATGATTTGTGTTGTATTTTCTATCGAAGAAAAAAAATGAATAAGTTTGTATTGAAATTCGCGATGTTTTAAAATGAAATATTATTTAGATTCGCTGAATTGCTTAATTTACAACCCCGTAAACATGAACATATTGATTTAAAGCCCGACAATTAGTACTGCTCATCGTTAAAGTATGTCCGAAAGTACAGTTTAATTCTTTCGGAACGTAGCTAAGGTGGTGGCTCTCAGCCTCGAGCCTATTTGCTTGAGTTTGGATATACGAAGGATTTTTTCGTTTAATGTCTTATCCGGTAGGTGTTTGACCCTCGAAACAGTCGAAAGTCTTAATCTCCAATATATTTCAAGGTCAGTAAAGATTGTAGCTCGACAATATCTTGGAAGTGGTAGTTTCTCGTCAGGTCCAGAAGAAATAAGGAATTTCACCGTGATGCCACAACCAACGACAGTATGATTTTTATTAATTCGATTCAAAACTAACGATGATATTTTTGTTACAAAAACGCTTTTGGTAAAAATGATGTAGATGCAAAGGAATTAATGCACCATGTATAAGACATGAAATGTAATGATGAAATGTTTTTACAGTCAATGTTGCACTATAATACACTTGGTGGTTTGATAGAGAATACGATACAGTCAATGTTGCACTATAATACACTTGGTGGTTTGATAGAGAATACCATACTGTCAATGTTGGACTATAATACACTTGGTGGTTTGATAGAGAATACCATACTGTCAATGTTGCACTATAATACACTTGATGGTTTGATAGAGAATACCATACTGTCAATGTTGCACTATAACACACTTGGTGGTTTGATAGAGAATACCATACTGTCAATGCTGCACTATAATACACTTGGTGGTTTGATAGAGAATACCATACTGTCAATGTTGCACTATAATACACTTGGTGGTTTGATAGAGAATACCATACTGTCAATGTTGCACTATAATACACTTGATGGTTTGATAGAGAATACCATACTGTCAATGCTGCACTATAATACACTTGGTGGTTTGATAGAGAATACCATACTGTCAATGTTGCACTATAATACACTTGGTGGTTTGATAGAGAATACCATACTGTCAATGTTGCACTATAACACACTTGGTGGTTTGATAGAGAATACCATACTGTCAATGCTGCACTATAACACACTTGGTGGTTTGATAGAGAATACCATACTGTCAACGTTGCACTATAATACACTTGATGGTTTGATAGAGAATACCATACTGTCAATGTTGCACTATAATACACTTGGTGGTTTGATAGAGAATACCATACTGTCATTGTTGCACTATAATACATTTGATGGTTTGATAGAGAATACCATACTGTCAATGCTGCACTATAATACACTTGGTGGTTTGATAGAGAATACCATACTGTCAATGTTGCACTATAATACACTTGATGGTTTGATAGAGAATACCATAAGTCAATGTTGCACTATGATACACTTGGTGGTTTGATAGAGAATACCATACTGTCAATGTTGCACTATAATACACTTGGTGGTTTGATAGAGAATACCATAAGTCAATGTTGCACTATAATACACTTGGTGGTTTGATAGAGAATACCATACTGTCAATGTTGCACTATAATACACTTGGTGGTTTGTTAGAGAATACCATACTGTCAATGTTGCACTATAATACACTTGGTGGTTTGATAGAGAATACCATACTGTCAATGTTGCACTATAATACACTTGGTGGTTTGTTAGAGAATACCATACTGTCAATGTTGCACTATAATACACTTGGTGGTTTGATAGAGAATACCATACTGTCAATGTTGCACTATAATACACTTGGTGGTTTGATAGAGAATACCATACTGTCAATGCTGCACTATAATACACTTGGTGGTTTGTTAGAGAATACCATACTGTCAATGCTGCACTATAATACACTTGGTGGTTTGTTAGAAAATACCATACTGTCAATGCTGCACTATAATACACTTGGTGGTTTGATAGAGAATACCATACTGTCAATGCTGCACTATAATACACTTGGTGGTTTGATAGAGAATACCATACTGTCAATGTTGCACTATAACAAACTTGGTGGTTTGATAGAGAATACCATACTGTCAATGCTGCCCTATAATACACTTGGTGGTTTGATAGAGAATACGATACAGTCAATGTTGCACTATAATACACTTGGTGGTTTGATAGAGAATACCATACTGTCAATGTTGCACTATAATACACTTGGTGGTTTGATAGAGAATACCATACTGTCAATGTTGCACTATAATACACTTGGTGGTTTGATAGAGAATACCATACTGTCAATGTTGCACTATAACACACTTGGTGGTTTGATAGAGAATACCATACTGTCAATGTTGCACTATAACACACTTGGTGGTTTGATAGAGAATACCATACTGTCAATGCTGCACTATAACACACTTGGTGGTTTGATAGAGAATACCATACTGTCAACGTTGCACTATAATACACTTGATGGTTTGATAGAGAATACCATACTGACAATGTTGCACTATAATACACTTGGTGGTTTGATAGAGAATACCATACTGTCATTGTTGCACTATAATACATTTGATGGTTTGATAGAGAATACCATACTGTCAATGCTGCACTATAATACACTTGGTGGTTTGATAGAGAATACCATACTGTCAATGTTGCACTATAATACACTTGATGGTTTGATAGAGAATACCATAAGTCAATGTTGCACTATGATACACTTGGTGGTTTGATAGAGAATACCATACTGTCAATGTTGCACTATAATACACTTGGTGGTTTGATAGAGAATACCATAAGTCAATGTTGCACTATAATACACTTGGTGGTTTGATAGAGAATACCATACTGTCAATGTTGCACTATAATACACTTGGTGGTTTGTTAGAGAATACCATACTGTCAATGTTGCACTATAATACACTTGGTGGTTTGATAGAGAATACCATACTGTCAATGTTGCACTATAATACACTTGGTGGTTTGTTAGAGAATACCATACTGTCAATGTTGCACTATAATACACTTGGTGGTTTGATAGAGAATACCATACTGTCAATGTTGCACTATAATACACTTGGTGGTTTGTTAGAGAATACCATACTGTCAATGTTGCACTATAATACACTTGGTGGTTTGATAGAGAATACCATACTGTCAATGTTGCACTATAATACACTTGGTGGTTTGATAGAGAATACCATACTGTCAATGCTGCACTATAATACACTTGGTGGTTTGTTAGAGAATACCATACTGTCAATGCTGCACTATAATACACTTGGTGGTTTGTTAGAGAATACCATACTGTCAATGCTGCACTATAATACACTTGGTGGTTTGATAGAGAATACCATACTGTCAATGCTGCACTATAATACACTTGGTGGTTTGATAGAGAATACCATACTGTCAATGTTGCACTATAACACACTTGGTGGTTTGATAGAGAATACCATACTGTCAATGCTGACCTATAATACACTTGGTGGTTTGATAGAGAATACGATACAGTCAATGTTGCACTATAATACACTTGGTGGTTTGATAGAGAATACCATACTGTCAATGTTGCACTATAATACTCTTGGTGGTTTGATAGAGAATACCATACTGTCAATGTTGCACTATAATACACTTGGTGGTTTGATAGAGAATACCATACTGTCAATGTTGCACTATAACACACTTGGTGGTTTGATAGAGAATACCATACTGTCAATGCTGCACTATAACACACTTGGTGGTTTGATAGAGAATACCATACTGTCAACGTTGCACTATAATACACTTGATGGTTTGATAGAGAATACCATACTGTCAATGTTGCACTATAATACACTTGGTGGTTTGATAGAGAATACCATACTGTCATTGTTGCACTATAATACATTTGATGGTTTGATAGAGAATACCATACTGTCAATGCTGCACTATAATACACTTGGTGGTTTGATAGAGAATACCATACTGTCAATGTTGCACTATAATACACTTGATGGTTTGATAGAGAATACCATAAGTCAATGTTGCACTATGATACACTTGGTGGTTTGATAGAGAATACCATACTGTCAATGTTGCACTATAATACACTTGGTGGTTTGATAGAGAATACCATAAGTCAATGTTGCACTATAATACACTTGGTGGTTTGATAGAGAATACCATACTGTCAATGTTGCACTACAATACACTTGGTGGTTTGATAGAGAATACCATACTGTCAATGTTGCACTATAATACACTTGGTGGTTTGATAGAGAATACCATACTGTCAATGCTGCACTATAATACACTTGGTGGTTTGTTAGAGAATACCATACTGTCAATGCTGCACTATAATACACTTGGTGGTTTGTTAGAGAATACCATACTGTCAATGCTGCACTATAATACACTTGGTGGTTTGATAGAGAATACCATACTGACAATGCTGCACTATAATACACTTGGTGGTTTGATAGAGAATACCATACTGTCAATGTTGCACTATAACACACTTGGTGGTTTGATAGAGAATACCATACTGTCAATGCTGCCCTATAATACACTTGGTGGTTTGTTAGAGAATACCATACTGTCAATGCTGCACTATAACACACTTGGTGGTTTGATAGAGAATACCATACTGTCAATGCTGCACCTTAATACACTTGGTGGTTTGATAGAGAATACCATACTGTCAATGTTGCACTATAACACACTTGGTGGTTTGATAGAGAATACCATACTGTCAATGCTGCACTATAACACACTTGGTGGTTTGTTAGAGAATACCATACTGTCAATGTTGCACTATAACACACTTGGTGGTTTGATAGAGAATACCATACTGTCAATGCTGCACTATAATACACTTGGTGGTTTTATAGAGAATACCATACTGTCAATGCTGCACTATAATACACTTGGTGGTTTGCTGGAGAATACCATACTGTCAATGCTGCACTATAATACACTTGGTGGTTTTATAGAGAATACCATACTGTCAATGCTGCACTATAATACACTTGGTGGTTTGCTGGAGAATACCATACTGTCAATGCTGCACTATAACACACTTGGTGGTTTGCTGGAGAATACCATACTGTCAATGCTGCACTATAACACACTTGGTGGTTTGTTAGAGAATACCATACTGTCAATGCTGCACTATAATACACTTGGTGGTTTGTTAGAGAATACCATACTGTCAATGCTGCACTATAATACACTTGGTGGTTTGTTAGAGAATACCATACTGTCAATGTTGCACTATAATACACTTGGTGGTTTGTTAGAGAATACCATACTGTCAATGTTGCACTATAATACACTTGGTGGTTTGTTAGAGAATACCATACTGTCAATGCTGCACTATAACACACTTGGTGGTTTGTTAGAGAATACCATACTGTCAATGCTGCACTATAACACACTTGGTGGTTTGTTAGAGAATACCATACTGTCAATGTTGCACTATAATACACTTGGTGGTTTGTTAGAGAATACCATACTGTCAATGCTGCACTATAATACACTTGGTGGTTTGTTAGAGAATACCATACTGTCAATGCTGCACTATAACACACTTGGTGGTTTGTTAGAGAATACCATACTGTCAATGCTGCACTATAATACACATGGTGGTTTGTTAGAGAATACCATACTGTCAATGCTGCACTATAATACACTTGGTGGTTTGTTAGAGAATACCATACTGTCAATGCTGCACTATAATACACTTGGTGGTTTGCTGGAGAATACCATACTGTTAATGCTGCACTATAACACACTTGGTGGTTTGCTGGAGAATACCATACTGTCAATGCTGCACTATAACACACTTGGTGGTTTGATAGAGAATACCATACTGTCAATGCTGCACTATAATACACTTGGTGGTTTGCTGGAGAATACCATACTGTCAATGCTGCACTATAACACACTTGGTGGTTTGTTAGAGAATACCATACTGTCAATGCTGCACTATAACACACTTGGTGGTTTGTTAGAAAATACCATACTGTCAATGCTGCACTATAACACACTTGGTGGTTTGATAGAGAATACCATACTGTCAATGCTGCACTATAACACACTTGGTGGTTTGTTAGAAAATACCATACTGTCAATGCTGCACTATAACACACTTGGTGGTTTGTTAGAGAATACCATACTGTCAATGCTGCACTATAATACACTTGGTGGTTTGTTAGAGAATACCATACTGTCAATGCTGCACTATAACACACTTGGTGGTTTGTTAGAGAATACCATACTGTCAATGTTGCACTATAACACACTTGGTGGTTTGATAGAGAATACCATACTGTCAATGTTGCACTATAACACACTTGGTGGTTTGATAGAGAATACCATACTGTCAATGTTGCACTATAATACACTTGGTGGTTTGATAGAGAATACCATACTGTCAATGTTGCACTATAACACACTTGGTGGTTTGATAGAGAATACCATACTGTCAATGTTGCACTATAACACACTTGGTGGTTTGATAGAGAATACCATACTGTCAATGTTGCACTATAATACACTTGGTGGTTTGATAAAGAATACCATACTGTCAATGTTGCACTATAATACACTTGGTGTTTTGATAGAGAATACCATACTGTCAATGTTGCACTATAACACACTTGGTGGTTTGATAGAGAATACCATACTGTCAATGTTGCACTATAACACACTTGGTGGTTTGATAGAGAATACCATACTGTCAATGTTGCACTATAATACACTTGGTGGTTTGTTAGAGAATACCATACTGTCAATGTTGCACTATAATACACTTGGTGGTTTGTTAGAGAATACCATACTGTCAATGCTGCACTATAATACACTTGGTGGTTTGTTAGAAAATACCATACTGTCAATGCTGCACTATAATACACTTGGTGGTTTGATAGAGAATACCATACTGTCAATGCTGCACTATAACACACTTGGTGGTTTGCTGGAGAATACCATACTGTCAATGCTGCACTATAATACACATGGTGGTTTGTTAGAGAATACCATACTGTCAATGTTGCACTATAATACACATGGTGGTTTGTTAGAGAATACCATACTGTCAATGTTGCACTATAATACACATGGTGGTTTGTTAGAGAATACCATACTGTCAATGTTGCACTATAATACACATGGTGGTTTGTTAGAGAATACCATACTGTCAATGCTGCACTATAATACACATGGTGGTTTGTTAGAGAATACCATACTGTCAATGCTGCACTATAATACACAATGTGGTTTGTTAGAGAATACCATACTGTCAATGTTGCACTATAATACACATGATGGTTTGTTAGAGAATACCATACTGTCAATGCTGCACTATAATACACTTGGTGGTTCGATAGAGAATACCATACTGTCAATGCTGCACTATAACACACTTGGTGGTTTGTTAGAGAATATCATACTGTCAATGCTGCACTATAATACACTTGGTGGTTTGTTAGAGAATACCATACTGTCAATGCTGCACTATAACACACTTGGTGGTTTGTTAGAGAATACCATACTGTCAATGCTGCACTATAATACACTTGGTGGTTTGTTAGAGAATACCATACTGTCAATGCTGCACTATAACACACTTGGTGGTTTGTTAGAGAATACCATACTGTCAATGCTGCACTATAATACACTTGGTGGTTTGTTAGAGAATACCATACTGTCAATGCTGCACTATAATACACTTGGTGGTTTGATAGAGAATACCATACTGTCAATGCTGCACTATAATACACTTGGTGGTTTGTTAGAGAATACCATACTGTCAATGCTGCACTATAATACACTTGGTGGTTTGATAGAGAATACCATACTGTCAATGCTGCACTATAATACACTTGGTGGTTTGTTAGAGAATACCATACTGTCAATGCTGCACTATAACACACTTGGTGGTTTGTTAGAGAATACCATACTGTCAATGCTGCACTATAATACACTTGGTGGTTTGTTAGAGAATACCATACTGTCAATGCTGCACTATAACACACTTGGTGGTTTGTTAGAGAATACCGTACTGTCAATGCTGCACTATAACACACTTGGTGGTTTGTTAGAGAATACCATACTGTCAATGCTGCACTATAATACACTTGGTGGTTCGATAGAGAATACCATACTGTCAATGCTGCACTATAATACACTTGGTGGTTTGTTAGAGAATATCATACTGTCAATGCTGCACTATAATACACTTGGTGGTTTGTTAGAAAATACCATACTGTCAATGTTGCACTATAATACACTTGGTGGTTCGATAGGGAAAACCATACTGTCAATGTTGCACTATAATACACTTGGTGGTTTGCTGGAGAATACCATACTGTCAATGCTGCACTATAATACACTTGGTGGTTTTATAGAGAATACCATACTGTCAATGCTGCACTATAATACACTTGGTGGTTTGCTGGAGAATACCATACTGTCAATGCTGCACTATAACACACTTGGTGGTTTGCTGGAGAATACCATACTGTCAATGCTGCACTATAACACACTTGGTGGTTTGTTAGAGAATACCATACTGTCAATGCTGCACTATAATACACTTGGTGGTTTGTTAGAGAATACCATACTGTCAATGCTGCACTATAATACACTTGGTGGTTTGTTAGAGAATACCATACTGTCAATGTTGCACTATAATACACTTGGTGGTTTGTTAGAGAATACCATACTGTCAATGTTGCACTATAATACACTTGGTGGTTTGTTAGAGAATACCATACTGTCAATGCTGCACTATAACACACTTGGTGGTTTGTTAGAGAATACCATACTGTCAATGCTGCACTATAACACACTTGGTGGTTTGTTAGAGAATACCATACTGTCAATGTTGCACTATAATACACTTGGTGGTTTGTTAGAGAATACCATACTGTCAATGCTGCACTATAATACACTTGGTGGTTTGTTAGAGAATACCATACTGTCAATGCTGCACTATAACACACTTGGTGGTTTGTTAGAGAATACCATACTGTCAATGCTGCACTATAATACACATGGTGGTTTGTTAGAGAATACCATACTGTCAATGCTGCACTATAATACACTTGGTGGTTTGTTAGAGAATACCATACTGTCAATGCTGCACTATAATACACTTGGTGGTTTGCTGGAGAATACCATACTGTTAATGCTGCACTATAACACACTTGGTGGTTTGCTGGAGAATACCATACTGTCAATGCTGCACTATAACACACTTGGTGGTTTGATAGAGAATACCATACTGTCAATGCTGCACTATAATACACTTGGTGGTTTGCTGGAGAATACCATACTGTCAATGCTGCACTATAACACACTTGGTGGTTTGTTAGAGAATACCATACTGTCAATGCTGCACTATAACACACTTGGTGGTTTGTTAGAAAATACCATACTGTCAATGCTGCACTATAACACACTTGGTGGTTTGATAGAGAATACCATACTGTCAATGCTGCACTATAACACACTTGGTGGTTTGTTAGAAAATACCATACTGTCAATGCTGCACTATAACACACTTGGTGGTTTGTTAGAGAATACCATACTGTCAATGCTGCACTATAATACACTTGGTGGTTTGTTAGAGAATACCATACTGTCAATGCTGCACTATAACACACTTGGTGGTTTGTTAGAGAATACCATACTGTCAATGTTGCACTATAACACACTTGGTGGTTTGATAGAGAATACCATACTGTCAATGTTGCACTATAATACACATGGTGGTTTGTTAGAGAATACCATACTGTCAATGTTGCACTATAATACACATGGTGGTTTGTTAGAGAATACCATACTGTCAATGCTGCACTATAATACACATGGTGGTTTGTTAGAGAATACCATACTGTCAATGCTGCACTATAATACACAATGTGGTTTGTTAGAGAATACCATACTGTCAATGTTGCACTATAATACACATGATGGTTTGTTAGAGAATACCATACTGTCAATGCTGCACTATAATACACTTGGTGGTTCGATAGAGAATACCATACTGTCAATGCTGCACTATAACACACTTGGTGGTTTGTTAGAGAATATCATACTGTCAATGCTGCACTATAATACACTTGGTGGTTTGTTAGAGAATACCATACTGTCAATGCTGCACTATAACACACTTGGTGGTTTGTTAGAGAATACCATACTGTCAATGCTGCACTATAATACACTTGGTGGTTTGTTAGAGAATACCATACTGTCAATGCTGCACTATAACACACTTGGTGGTTTGTTAGAGAATACCATACTGTCAATGCTGCACTATAATACACTTGGTGGTTTGTTAGAGAATACCATACTGTCAATGCTGCACTATAATACACTTGGTGGTTTGATAGAGAATACCATACTGTCAATGCTGCACTATAATACACTTGGTGGTTTGTTAGAGAATACCATACTGTCAATGCTGCACTATAATACACTTGGTGGTTTGATAGAGAATACCATACTGTCAATGCTGCACTATAATACACTTGGTGGTTTGTTAGAGAATACCATACTGTCAATGCTGCACTATAACACACTTGGTGGTTTGTTAGAGAATACCATACTGTCAATGCTGCACTATAATACACTTGGTGGTTTGTTAGAGAATACCATACTGTCAATGCTGCACTATAACACACTTGGTGGTTTGTTAGAGAATACCGTACTGTCAATGCTGCACTATAACACACTTGGTGGTTTGTTAGAGAATACCATACTGTCAATGCTGCACTATAATACACTTGGTGGTTCGATAGAGAATACCATACTGTCAATGCTGCACTATAATACACTTGGTGGTTTGTTAGAGAATATCATACTGTCAATGCTGCACTATAATACACTTGGTGGTTTGTTAGAAAATACCATACTGTCAATGTTGCACTATAATACACTTGGTGGTTCGATAGGGAAAACCATACTGTCAATGTTGCACTATAATACACTTGGTGGTTTGTTAGAGAATACCATACTGTCAATGCTGCACTATAACACACTTGGTGGTTTGTTAGAGAATACCATACTGTCAATGCTGCACTATAATACACTTGGTGGTTTGATAGGGAATACCATACTGTCAATGCTGCACTATAATACACTTGGTGGTTTGATAGAGAATACCATACTGTCAATATTGCACTATAATACACTTGGTGGTTTGTTAGAGAATACCATACTGTCAATGCTGCACTATAATACACTTGGTGGTTTGTTAGAGAATACCATACTGTCAATGCTGCACTATAATACACTTGGTGGTTCGATAGAGAATACCATACTGTCAATGTTGCACTATAACACACTTGGTGGTTTGTTAGAGAATACCATACTGTCAATGCTGCACTATAATACACTTGGTGGTTCGATAGAGAATACCATACTGTCAATGTTGCACTATAACACACTTGGTGGTTTGTTAGAGAATACCATACTGTCAATGCTGCACTATAATACACTTGGTGGTTTTATAGAGAATACCATACTGTCAATGCTGCACTATAATACACTTGGTGGTTCGATAGAGAATACCATACTGTCAATGCTGCACTATAATACACTTGGTGGTTTTATAGAGAATACCATACTGTCAATGCTGCACTATAATACACTTGGTGGTTTGTTAGAGAATACCATACCATCAATGATATTTGATATGTTGCTATATCGTGTAGTGAATTGACAAGATGGACACAACCTGCATAAATACCGAAATATACTAACTTTAACATATTATAAAGTTTAGGATTCAAGAGTTGAAGAAAATATGTTACATCACAGTGGATGTTATTTTGTTCCCGTAATAGGTCGATAACGGCACTTTATAATACTTTATGTATTTTTGGAAATAATTTCTTTTTGAACGCTCATATACATCAAATAAATACTTGATAAAACGCTTTATTCTATAGCCCCCGACAACAACAATAATAACAACAACTACAGCATCTACAACGCCTACAACAACACCGGTACCATCAACTTCGGTCTCTTCAATAACGTCATTGTCTCCTCCAAGAGCAGTAAGTGTTATCACACCCTAACTACTATTTACACATTGCCTTTGGAACATAAGCACTTTATTGTAGACTGCATGTATTTTGTAGAAGCATTTATACTTGTTGAAAACACATATTTTATGACCGCTTGAAGAGGTGAAAACTTATTGATATATGGGATAGACATACTACATTTCAATGGTGACATACTTCTGCTTTAAGATAATTCGAGTTCGCAAACATGTTCTTCTTAGTCAGATAATACCAGAAATTATTTTAGTCTATTTGCGAACATTAACTGGTTACTGCACGACAGAGGCATGTCATCATTCTATAGTTTACATGTTTGTTTGCCCAGTGTATATTTACACATAATGAAATGGTTTTCTTTGTTTCAGCCACAGGCGACACCAAAATCAAAGAACTCTCTTACAATTGATGTGAATACCTTGGACGCAGGTGCTAATCAATCCCCGGCTCTCTCCACTGGTCAGTCAAACATGCAGAAAGCAAAAGATAGCTTGCTTCTGATGTTTCTCACAATGAGTGACAGTGACGACAAATCTATACGAATTAACGCTAACCTATAAAACTCAATCTCTTTATGAACTGAGAATTTGATTATGAACGCAAACACTTCAGAAAACGTTTTTAAATATGTGTGATTTGTATCATGCAGCACGACTAACCATTGCCTTAAAATGCTTTTAACATGATATATATGTAAGCAATTCAATGTATAATATATATGTGTTGCTTGTATTGATATAGACAATAAAATGCATTGTTTGAATGTAGTGTGTCCTTCTTCATAAATCATGTTGTTGTTCTTCGCTAGAATAACGTCCATACTAGTTGAAATGTTGTGTATCACTAGGTGTTATTAAATCAGGTGAAATGTGTTTCAGAACAGTCACTGTTTCAGTCGAGAGAAAACAACAATAACTACAATGTATTAAGTACGAATAAACTATAAACCAACACTATGAATTCCTTACTTCCCCATTCCCATAGATGTTTGCCCCCGCACGTCCTCGATTCCTAATATTTCGTATTTCGCTGGTGTTTCCCTGTGATCAGATTGGGCAGCTATTGTCTTGTGTATTTGGCGTTCCCTGTAACAACTTAATCTGTTTAATGTTAGTACGGGATTAATTACGCAAAGCATTGTAACTTTTAAGTTGGAATACGTATCGATAACACCACGACGAAACACTCAATACAGGGATGTGAGTAATACACATACATTATGTCCAGCACGCAGATCGCATAACCAATACATGGCTGGAATTCTTACCAATTGTACAAATTCATTTGGAACTCTATACGGATCACTGTAGCCATTATATTGTTCAACTATTCATTTGAACCCCTGTCATGCTTGTACGTATAACAAATGTACAGATATCTGTTATTTACCTATATGTCCGTTTTACTCAGTATTTTGGCCGCTCTACAAGAACCAACATACTTGATACAACTGACCAAAATACATATACAATCACGGGAATTGACAGTCACTTTCATTCAAAGGGAACATGAACATAAACTAGGTACAGTGACTAATACAATAGGGAGGAGCGGACAAATTGCATGGGTACATTCGTCAGTTCTCCGGGTGCATGTTGTCCATAAATTGGGTACATAAATACGTATTAACTTACATATTTACTTGCTGTAGCTACGCGTGTATCGGATTCAAGTATAACTACCCTATCTTTGATACAGTGACACATTCACTAAGTGAAGAAAATCATATACATTGTAGTAACTCGTATCCTGGGAGCATTTTCTGCATACAGTAGATACAGCAGACTGATATTCGGAGTAAGCCGTCCAGTACAGAAGTATATATATGCACCAAAGTACTTGCAACGATCAAAAAGCTTGATACAGCCACCTATATACTAGATGCACTAACACAAACTTCAAGTAGATACACAGTTGCAAATTAATCTAGAAAAATACGCTAATTAAATTCTATATGTGAAGAATTTCACAATTTTATTACAAAGTGCACTTAGTAAACACACATGGGGAAAGCAAGTACGCTACAGAAGTCACGATGGAGACCAACGAAGCATTGACATAGTATTTTCAGATAATCATATATCTCCATCAGGCCTTTATCCATGTATGTCTTTATAAACGGATCGATATGTTAGGCTTATTATTCAAAACATTTGATAGAGTTTCGAATAACAAGACAAAACTGGCGATTATACGAAATATTTTGTTTGAAATACGACTTTCCTGACTACAAAAGGAAGCTTTACATATATCCAACATATTCTTAACTACATATATGCGAAACTACAAATGAGTACTCAGGTATTTAGAAATTTATTCCAAACGTGTTGAGGAGAAAGCTAGTATTGGTAAGCTGAGAGCATATAAGCAAACCTTCAAAGCCGTCTAAATGTTTTCCAGATCTGAGGGAAAATATATACATTAAGTATATCTATTGAAAAGGTTAAGCATATTCACAGTCACTGGTGTCTTGCTTTTTGATCTACATTCTCAAATCATATTTATTGCGGATGATTGAATATTGATTTAACGCAAATATGTACGAACAATAGGATTATTCAAATATATTCAACTTAAGCTGGGTGGAGGACACACCCAATATTAAAGTTTCTTGCTTATTTTGTATCACATATTTACATCTTATTATTAGAAAGAAAAAAAAATTCAATTTTTGGAAAACGTCTGCAGCGTATCTTACCAAACGATAAATGTATAACACCATTTGGCCGAGGTTTTGCACTTAGAGCTACAGAAGATTTGACTAATATGACATTTAGGGCTGAGTGAGTAGTTTCCCTAGTTGTTCGTTTCCGGATAATTAGCTATGTTTGTTAATGAATCTATATGTATATTGATATTGAATCAATTTTGGTAATTGAATCAATATAAACCATGATAAAATGCATCTCGTTTTTGTCATAAAAGAAAACCTAATTTCCTGAACTTTTTTCGCAAAGGAATAGTTATTTATCGATGTATTACTTATCCACGTGAAACACTATACTTGAATATTCTACAATTTGAAAAGTGTATTCCAAAACGCGAATGTGTTGTCCTTTACTGCAACACAGTTTGGAAAACGCAAAGAGGCAATGCCGTCCAGTCTTACGTTTTATCAATAACAAGCATCTGGTAATTCATTTTACAAAATCATTTAATTGGACTCACGCATACGTTGTTGGAACGGGTCAATTGTGTTTAAGACAGAGTAATCTCTTTCGGGTATGAACGTAAAGATGTATAAAGGTACATACATTCCCGGGCAGTTTACGAGCCTCATCAGTGCTGCAATATTGAGAAACCGTGGGTTATTGTACGTCATGCAATGCGGGCAAATAGGAGATTACAAAGATATATGGACCCGTATAGCCCGTGGAAGAAAGTGAAGCATGCACACATTTTAGACAAGGGCTTCCTACGAGTTCAGGCCCGTATACGATCCGGAGAGAGTCGTGCGGAGCATTTGACAAATAATACGACCGGTGTCGTGTTGCCGACAATCAGTATGTTTTTTATATAATGAATGAACTATGCAGCAAATTATTACATAGCTTTAGCGTGTGAAAAATAGATGGTGAGTACCTTTTCTGTAAAGTAATAACCTACAATCCACTATGGTGACATCATGACTGATAAACATAGTCTAATAACTTTTCGAGTAGCCTTCGTCTCTAAGTAAATATTTGGAAGGTCATGGGTTCAAACTCTGCCGCAGACTGGTTGTTTCGTAACATACAACCAGGGTTCAAACTCTGCCGCAGACTGGTTGTTTAGTAGCATACAACCAGGCTTCAAACTCTGCCGCAGACTAGTTGTTTAGTAGCATACAACCAGGCTTCAAACTCTGCCGCAGACTGGTTGTTTAGTAGCATACAGCCAAGGTTCAAACTCTGCCACAGACTGGTTGTTTGGTAGCATACAACCAGGGTTCAAACTCTGCCACAGAGTGGTTGTTTAGTAACATACAACCAGGCTTCAAACTCTGCCGCAGACTGGTTGTTTCGTAGCATACAACCATGGTTCAAACTCTGCCGCAGACTGGTTGTTTAGTAGCATACAACCAGGGTTCAAACTCTGCCACAGACTGATTGTTTCGTAGCATATAACCATGGTTCAAACTCTGCCGCAGACTGGTTGTTTAGTAGCATACAACCAAGGTTCAAACTCTGCCACAGACTGGTTGTTTCGTAGCATACAACCATGGTTCAAACTCTGCCGCAGACTGGTTGTTTAGTAGCATATAACCAGGGTTCAAACTCTGCCGCAGACTGGTTGTTTGTAGCATACAACCAGGGTTCAAACTCTGCCGCAGACTGGTTGTTTAGTAGCATACAACCAGGCTTCAAACTCTGCCGCAGACTGGTTGTTTCGTAGCATACAACCAGGATTCAAACTCTGCCACAGACTGATTGTTTAGTAGCATACAGCCATGGTTCAAACTCTGCCGCAGACTGGTTGTTTCGTAGCATACAACCATGGTTCAAACTCTGCCACATACTGGTTGTTTAGTAGCATACAACCATGGTTCAAACTCTGCCGCAGACTGGTTGTTTAGTAGCATACAACCAGGATTCAAACTCTGCCACAGACTGGTTGTTTCGTAGCATACAACCAGGATTCAAACTCTGCCGCAGACTGGTTGTTTAGTAGCATACAACCAGGCTTCAAACTCTGCCACAGACTGGTTGTTTCGTAGCATACAACCATGGTTCAAACTCTGCCGCAGACTGGTTGTTTAGTAGCATACAACCAGGGTTCAAACTCTGCCACAGACTGATTGTTTCGTAGCATACAACCATGGTTCAAACTCTGCCGCAGACTGGTTGTTTAGTAGCATATAACCAGGGTTCAAACTCTGCCGCAGACTGGTTGTTTAGTAGCATACAACCAGGGTTCAAACTCTGCCGCAGACTGGTTGTTTAGTAGCATACAACCAGGCTTCAAACTCTGCCGCAGACTGGTTGTTTCGTAGCATACAACCAGGATTCAAACTCTGCCACAGACTGGTTGTTTAGTAGCATACAACCATGGTTCAAACTCTGCCGCAGACTGGTTGTTTCGTAGCATACAACCATGGTTCAAACTCTGCCGCAGACTGGTTGTTTCGTAGCATACAACCATGGTTCAAACTCTGCCACAGACTGGTTGTTTAGTAGCATACAACCATGGTTCAAACTCTGCCGCAGACTGGTTGTTTAGTAGCATACAACCAGGATTCAAACTCTGCCACAGACTGGTTGTTTAGTAGCATACAACCATGGTTCAAACTCTGCCGCAGACTGGTTGTTTAGTAGCATACAACCAGGATTCAAACTCTGCCACAGACTGGTTGTTTAGTAGCATACAACCACTCACATAGAATCCCCGCTAAATGTGTTTCTACTATGTTGAAATCAAGGTAAACGATAAATAATCAATTCAATATATTTGTAAACATGAAACTTCTTTCATTGAATTGTTATATTGTATACAAGTACATTATTTTGAAGGCAATCAAGTAGATTTTGAAGAGTATACACGACATCAAAAGATTTAAGTACCTAAATGTGATAAGCCATTTGTTAGCAGCACTGTTTTAATACACACATCAACAATGTCTTTTAATTTCACGAATTCAAAACGAAGTCAAACCTCTAATAAAAACACTTTTTTTAAATTTACATCGTCAAACGTACGTTATTTGGTGTCTATAAATTGCCAAACTTTTACGAATGTGCACATTTTACCAAAATGTTAGCCACACTAAAAAAAACATGCCCCTCAATGAGTGTTGGGTTCACCGATATAAGGACGTCGTGCCCGCAGACATCGCTCAAACGAGTTCTTATATTTTTAAAGTGAATACGGTTTTAAGACTATCGTGAGAGTGGTTACAGTGGCCGAATCGTTGTGGATGCTGTCTTGACGTTACGATGGCATGCTCTTGCATCCAGATCGCGATCGTTCGACGGCCCGTCTATTGTCACTCAGACGTCGGAGAAAAGACGTTCTATGGTGGAAGTATTCACCCTGAAATCTTAGAAATGTGTTGTTGTATACGGCCCTGCATCAGCATCAACCGTACCATAATTGAAAGAAATCAATATTCAATAAAAATAGCAAATCTCTGGTTGTAGAGTACCAAGTGGTGTGGGAATATGATTTACCGCAGGTAACATCATAGTTTCACATAAGTGTTTTGTTTTAATATCTTATTCCATGAAGCACGGTATTCTACAAGGATAAGCAATTATGACGCTTGGTAACATTGAAAAAGACAGTAGTCTGAGCAAATTTCACAATATGTTAGATAAATCTGGTAGTTAGTAATTGCAGTTTCTGTTACATGTGTATATTAAGTGGCCATACAGTAAAGTAGGCATTTATGAACACTTGCAACAAACCATGCTGTATCCATATGCACGTTGTTAAGTAAAATACAAATGCCAAGTACAGTATTATGCATGTTTATACATACACATTAAACATTTCATTGCTTGAATCTCCTCAGTAATGGTCATTTATTGCAATGTTTACATCACTCTTATATTTGGTATGGTACAACAGTTTTTACCATTTCTTATCACCATCTACAAAATACGTTCTAGGCTCAACAAAATAATATTGATCAGTCATCATTGGAGATAAGAATTTGATGAAAAAGTAACATACTTAAGTACCATGGATAAGAACATTCGGAATCTAAGCATAGTTAGACTACAAGTTGAAGAAGTTTGAAAGCATTAATTCCGACAATAGCAGTCATGGAACTGCATTGGAATAAATTTGTTTGCGCATTTTGTATTTTATTTGCAATACAATATGTTGTTTGCTATGGGAAAAGTGATGCTAGAAGTGAAACACAGAACTATAAAGGTAAATATTTATCGTTTTACACTATCACTCAGGAATGAAAGTTAATGTATATCGCTTCAGACAGAATAGTATATTAATGATTATGAGATTAAGTCCTTTCTTTAAACAACGGCATTATCATTCTTAACATAGTCATATCACATTAAATAATAACATTTTTTCGCAAAATCATACATACCTCAGCTTCTGAGAGACTATCAGCAACAAGTTATATGGTGAACATGGGTAGGACAGGAAAGCTCACCTTGAAATATTGAGCTTCCTTCTACAGATCCATATAGCATATGATATAATATAAATACTTTCAGAGGGAGCTTTACATATTAATAAAAAAACGAGAATGTGGAACAGTAAAAATGAACAAAATCCATGTTGGCGGTGTAAAATGAAACCTGAAGGGAGGTTAGATATTAAATCGTATGCCTAACAGGTTTTATATTATATCAGTTATTGAAAGAGGCATGTTGAAATAACAGTTATGGTTGTCATTTAAAATCGTCTGAATGACAGGAAATATTAATTTATATAAAGTTTTAATATATTTATTTTAGACCGACTGCCTGTTGATATTGACCAGTCATTTAATAGGTGGGAAGAGGAAGACGACAGAGAGCCAAGAAGGACAAAGGTAATACATGTATACATTTCTCTTCCATTTTTAATTGCGAACTATCATGTCTTAACGCATGACCTTAATTATATGTATGTATATGTACTGATCTAATGAGCCAAATCATGACTGCTCATTTGCCTTTGTCATGTTTTGATACGCATGTCTAATTAAAAAAATCATTGTACATGCATGTTTGATTGAACAGAGTTATCAACCATGCGTTCATCATCACATTTTGTGTTTGCGAACATTTGATGGTTAAGTAAAATAGTCAAGTTAAATGCAACCATAATTCAATTACTAAAAAAAGGCGTGTGAAATTTGAAAAAAAACTAACGTCAATTAAACTGCGAACGCCATGGTCAAATTGTTAAGCTGAATTATGCCCAGATTGGGATTGAAAGACCGAAACCAGGATATCGGAATGCTCATAGTCGCTCTTAGTCAATTTAATATCGATATATCAAACATTTACCATGAGAAATCGTTTATGCAAGAGTGGAATATAGTTTCTACGAATATCCTCCTCCATTGTATTAGTGTAACGGGACGCAGATATACCGCTATTATTAATGCAAGAAAGGAATACATATGACGACGTATATGGTACCACAAAATGCAAGATCATCTAAATAGTTTACCAGTTCGTCATGGTAATAATAAGTCTACTTTACTTCCAAAGATAAACATCATATTAAGTACAATATATGCCTTTTTGAACTCGGTATACATGTTTCCATGTTCGTTTGTAATGAAAACACTTATTCACAAAATATAAAGGTTTTCTCTCCATTCTACTGTCTTATAACACACTTTAATCCTTAGTGTAGTAGTAAATTTGTTTTGTTTTCTCAAAAAATATAATTTTATATTTTATTTCTATTTGTCTTCCTTTTAAATGCCAGTATTTACCAGTATTTAATAACTTTTCTGGTTGCCTCTACATAAAGGTATAAATTATGATTATCATGTTATTATTTCGCATTCTGATGTAAACAATTTAGTTAAGGTGAACAAGTTTGAAGTATAAGGCAGCTTGTTTCTTCGTGCTGGGTCGTGTGCAGTATGTGTGTTGTGGTATATGTAATGGTAAATTTCGTTTAATGATAAGTACAGCCTACTTAGACAATTTATGCGTATATGTTGAGAACAATCATTTTTATTACGGAGTTATTTAGTATGCAGTCTCATTCGGAACACCTCGGCATTATTGGCTCTGCCGAATACCGCCGAGTAGTTACGATTGATGCAGTCTCATACGCAGTGTAGTATAGCGTAATTGAATGACATTTAGGCATGTTTTATGTTGTACAACCAATTTTAACCTTCAGATTGCAAAAAAATGCAAACTTCAAGTTGCGCCGGCCATCTTTTTTAAAGATACTTCTTGTTTCACTTGATATAATATTAATGTTCACCCCCCCCCCCCCCTTCGACCTATTACTGCTGACTTTCTTTGACATGTTCTGTTACGTCATCTATCCACTTAATATTTCCCCTTTTTATCCCGTTAAAAGTTCCTTAATTGATCCTTGTGGTCGGCCAGACTATATTCCCATACTTTTTTTATCCTCGCACCCATATCCCCATACATGTTTTCCCTTGCACATCCTCAGTGCCTAATGTTTTGTAGACTGTTTTTTTGGGGGAGGGGGGGGGGAGGGGTTCTGTGTGGGGAGGCATCGTCTTGTACATACGGAACAAATTTAATTCTCTTTTTTAAACTTTTGGTTTTAAAATATTATTTCAATATGTATATGTTACAGTTCTAAGACATTAGAATACATTAAATAGAATTATATCATTTGACTCACTAAACTTTTATTTGGCAATTTATGTGAAAATCGTTTACGCTAGTGTACAGTACTTTTGTGCTTTCGCAGTACCTACGTTCTGTTTAAGTAATCTCACTCTATTTCTTTGCGTTGAAATTTGTTGAAACAAAATCTTTAATAACTGCCACTGTATATGTGTTTTCATTTTGATTGTCTCTCCTTTTGTTAGATTTATTATTTCGATGTCTTGTTGTATTTATTTTTGCCAGAGAAGTTCCACTGTGGGGTTAGTTGATATAGCCAAGTTTAAGGATAGTTCAGGACCAGGAAAACAAATATCCGTGTATGTTGATGACACAATGACGAGGTTAATATTTAGTGTAGCAGTTGAACGGTCCACTCCGGTTATAGCTGCAGTAAAACCTTCAGGTATAAACAAAATCCAAATCGTAAATATTGTTGCGAGTTGCAAGACAATAATGCAGTTCATATATACATATATAAATATGACACTTTATGTTGCTGTCGTTGTCAGACATTGATATGCTTGTATGTCAATGACAATAGGAAATGGTCATGACATAGTTATTTTATTTTAGTACAACGTTATAACAATAACAATCGGAAGTAAATTCACTGAGTCGTCGCATGTACAACCAGGTTGTCCTGTTATACAATTACAAGGGTACACAACCTAGAGTATGGGTACATGGGCCGTTCAATGACCTAAATAAAATTACTTGAAACTGTATGAAATTGAATTGAGTGGTTTATCTGCCTGCTGTACATTACTACAATGAACCATATTTCAGATACTTAATTTGGCGTTTGTTGTCACATACTGTTCAGCTGTTTATTTGTGTCAGGGCAAATACAGTCACCCTTGTCCATCCGTCCTGTTGTCCGTCGCACAAAGCTTGTGTCGCTTATGTCTTAAAAAGTATTTGACATAGAGTAACAACATTTCTTAGGAACGATTGTCATTAAGTGAAAGTGCGCACATGGTTTCTTATAGCATTTATGAAGTAAGAGCAGAGTTACGCCCCTTGATTGAGTGAAGTGGGAAGCCAGTGTCCTTTGGACAAATGTCAATGACTAGAAATTTCATTTGTGTCCTTTATGTATAACCATGTAGTGAAAAGGCATTTCTGATCGCATAAAGTGCGTGATTAATAGTGTTGTATTAAATAAACTCCTGAAATCATTAGAACGCTCAATATATATTCTCGAACAAATTACAGGTTCTCCTTATTCTGTTAGGCCGGCTATGAACGGCACATCAAGCCAAGGAACTGTTGTTGCCACTTTAGATATTCCCATTACATCTGTAAGTAGCTCAATAACTCCAAAGTGTTAAACATTTCTAGACATCTAATTCGACAAATTCTCAGGAAAATGTTACCCATAATAAATTATCTACATTCTGTTTAAGTTTACTTTACATATACATAATGTTATAGTGTTAATTGCATTACAGATCAGAAATCAGCATTTCAGTAAAATGAATAACAGAGAAACACATGTATATACTTTCCTATATACAATAACTGTTAATGCGGTACATGGTAACTGAATAATATGCATAATTTTATATCTGCAAACACGCTTCTATCCAGCAACCCAAAAGGACTTTTAGCTAACTGAAAATAAGATGAAATATCATCATCATATAATCATATATCATGATTAAGATTATCTACTAGATTTTATATTAATGTTCAAATAATGCCAATTGAGTCTTTTTTCTAGGCGGATTATGGGATATGGAAATTCACCAAGCTGGATACAAGCACTTGGGACGTAACAATTCAAGGGGAAAGTTCTGTATTTATCACCCATAAACTTTTTGAACTGGGTTCTAATACAGCTGTCTCAGATTATCCAATTACTGGTACATGTATATTTATTGATTTTAATATACCGTTTTCAAAAAATAAACCAGACTTTAACGTAAATTATATTCGCTGAAGAGTACCACAATGATCAAGTTAAATCATGAAACACGTTTGCTGTATCTTACGAGGTAACGCAACATATTCACTAACGTTGTATCAAAGGATATAATAAATTATATACGTATGCGAAAATGAACGTGACTGAACTTATAATTCGTAGACATTATTTTTCTATAGGAAAATCCTACAAACTGGAGGTAACAGTGGAAGAGTTATCACAAGTAAAATCTGTTGACATGGGATTTCTTTTCTCGAAGGAAAAGATAGCACCAGTTGGTATGGCTCCTTTGGTAGCGAAGGGAAATAACACGTTTGAAGCAGCGAGAATAACAATACCATCTGAGGTAATGTTTTTTAAATGAGCGAAGATGATGTTAATTACATCAATGAATAAAATTAGTTTCTATCTGACACGATTAAGGGAGACTAAAGGTTCAAAATCATGTAACAAGTGTTAAGACGAGTGTGTAACACCAAATAAGTAAGAATAAACCGTAATTTAAAAAAAAATATATGTATTCGGTTACAAGGAAAATACACTGTTAATATTAAATGTATGTTATTCACTTACATGTTGCTTTGTGTGTTTTGCCCAAATTGCGTCAAAGTAGTGTAAGTGTATCAAGTCACTTCACGCTTGCAGAGGCTCCATGCAACTACACAAGTATTCCAGAAGACCATCATACATGCGGACTATACAAACGGTTGTATAACATCACAAAACCATAATGTTAAAACTGTTAATGTTTTGTTTGGTTACACTGAAAATATTTTCCTGTTGTTTATAATGCATTTTGTTTTACAAACGATGATTTTTCGTGATTTGCACCAATATAATTGTTTAACTTCTAAACCATAATATTTGTGTAATTGTACTATGGTACTGTAATCATGCAGAGTCTACATGAAAACTACATAATTACCCATTAAGACTTTCATACATGTGGATCATACTACACTTTCCTCAAAATTGAATGCAGTGTCCATACAATATGTATTGATACAATATCAAACTTTCCTAACCCATGCCGAGATTGAATGAACAATCGCGCAGAGCAAATATACACACATAGATATTGTTTAGGAAGTAAAGGAAGTTCAACTATGCAGAAGATGGCTTTCTGATTATCTTTATAACTTATGGCAGTAATAATTGAGAAACATTTACCAACATATAGGTACAAGCATAACTAGAAAGACAATATACGCATAATTTACAAAAGAAACAAATACATTTCAGGCCATAATGATGGGTATACAAGGCAAAGATAAATCAGGTCACCCGTATAAACGATTGGATACCAATGAAATTATTCCTGTTACTCTTAAACTTGAAGTTCCTCTTCAAACAGGTATGCATAGTTTCTATTAATCATACATGTTTATGACGGCATGACCTAATGTTTGAAATAGTCACGGGTATAAAACATACACCATATTTGTATATGTTGGTTATTATTATAAGGTATTCACATCGGCATTATCAACACCAATAACCGACCCATTCCGTTACCCTCCAGTTATCGCTCGTGTGTTATATAATTGATCGTTCACAGCTTTAGTACATACTGCCATTGAATAAATATATTTAAACCGATGACGCGTTCGTTCTGTAATCCCTTTGTAATGGATACGTTCTTAGAGGAGCCCATTAATTTTCGTTATTACAATAACTTGAAATTCGTGCATTTCCATTGATAACAAGGACACGCTAAAGAATATGCGGTTTGTATGTACATGTACTGTTTAGTTAGGTCAAATTTGTTCTGGGCGCTGCTCAAATACTATAAAATGTATAAAAGTCAGAATAAGTTGCTACAGGGAAACTAAGCTAATCAGTAATCGTTCATTTGACGAATGCGTTGAAAAGTAATATTCAAACGTGGGTATCCGGCGATGCGTACAGGCAAGATAGTATCTAGCTGATACTATAAAAAACGATGTTTTAAATAGAATGATGGTGACTAGATTGAATTGCAAAGTCATAACCACCTTGTTTCCTACACCACATTGTATACCGAAAAGTGGTACATCGCAGAATTGTTTAATAGCCACATTTTTTTTCAGGAACAATTGTTGAAGAATCCTTGAACATAACTTTTACGGTGACAAATATTCTTACCATGACACAAGATATTGATATTAGAATTGAAGATGACAAAGGACTCGTCCAAGCTCCAAATGTTTTATCTTCGAGAAATTTACGAGCAGGTGAAAACTTCACTGGAACTTTTACTTTGAAAGCTGGGAGTGGTGGAATCAGAACGTAAGTAATATCTCCTGGACACAACTTGCCCCCCCCCCCATTCATAGCCTGGCTGAACTGCAGAATAAATAAGATTTTCGTCAGTATAATAATCGAATTTTAAGTTTATTTAAATGACTTTTATTAGGCCGCATGCGTATATTTCCAAACAACCGTCACATTTCATGTTTCAGTAACACTGTTGACATTTTGAGCAAATCATTTCAGGCTGCAGCTAGAATGTAATTCTGGTCGCGTTGGTTAATTGGGGTCGTAAATATGTCATGCGTTGCAAGTAAACCAAAGTTGTAACGTCATCATCTTCTGTCCAGAAAAACAAAAGGTCAAAATGGTAAAATAAACGACAAATTTCAATTAACAGTTACCCTGGCTAGTAGTTCGATTAAAGAGGTATGTGAAGTGTAGGCAATATCTGGTTTTGTTTCGATTTATGCCGTGTTACCTAGACAGGCAATATTATAGTTCAATTGTTTACAATACCTTACTAGCGATATAGATTGTTCATGCGTGTGTTGATAGTAGTGCCATTTGTATTTCATTTCCGACTCAATTGTATCGATTCATATATACCACAGCTTAGTAAAGATTCAAGCCCGACAAAACCTTGGTGGAGGTAGTTTTTTCACTTGGACCTATTGAATTGAGAAATATCACCATTATTCAGAAAACCACAGTAAGTGTTCTTACCTTCTGCTAGAGAAGGTTTACAGTTTAATTTGTTTGTTGAGTTGAGAAAATAATTTCTCAAAAGCTAGTACATCCCTTGTGATGAATGAAAGTCGTTATTTAAATCTGAACATCAAATTTTCATTATTATAGAAGTGTGAAATACATTTATGGAAATAATTTAGAACTTGAATGTCCTTCAGTAATTTAATAAAACAAGTTTTGTCTAGTTCAATATTTTAGTTTTAAATTTTAAGTGTTGTAACTGGTTAAACATTCCTTTTTCCAAAATAAACTCAACCATTGTTTTGGATTTATGGTCAAGTGATATTTTTAGACAACTGCTTCGACAACATCAGTATCTACAACACCTTCCTCAACCATCCCAACAACAACCCTATCATCAAAAACGCAAGCTTCATCTGCAATACCTTCTGGATCACACGTAGCGGTAAGGATTACATAACAAAATTATATATTTAGTTCAGAAATAGTTGAAATATAATGTATACAGAAAGTCAACAAACGCACATATTCAGTGATCCGTTATTGCCCTCGTTAAGAATGTCTTTAATTATCACAGTATTTCAAAATGTATTATATTATATGTTTAATTATTTTAGTTTAAGTATTCGATTTCAGGCAAATACAAATCTGGTAGATATTGCACGCTTTATCGATACTGCTCCTGCTTCAAAAGTACACATTGTCTCCGTAGATTCAACAATAAAGCGACTGATATTTCAGGTGTTCGTGGAAAATTCAACGCCTATCATAATGGCTACCATGCCTTCTGGTATCTTACCACTTACAGTTTTTGTATTTAATGTTGTTCTTTAGTGTTATATAAAAACCATAAACAAGGGTTAATATAATGTTAAATTTACTGGATATATGTCTAACTTAAACTGTTGTTGTATTTACACAGTGTATTGCATTTTCAAAAACATGAATTGAGCACACACAACTTCGTACCTTAATATACCGTGAATATTAATTTACTTTCATTGAAGAAGTATTAAATTGGTACATGGGACAAAAACATTCACCATGCCTCCCCACAGAACCAAGGCAAACAATAGCACACGACACTATGAATAGAGGAAGTGTTAGGGCAAATATATATAGGGATGGGCAATAAGATACTTTCGGGCCGATTATCAAAACTAATTTAGGAGAGTGGAAGCAGGAGACAAGCCAAGGCCAAGTTAAGTAAAAGAGTTTGCCACGGACAGAATGGGTTTGAAGAAACTTTAACAGTCAGTTATAAATAAGTGTCCATGTTCTTTCTCTAAACGTGTGGTTTTCAAATACATACCAGATAAATAATTTGTTGTTGATTTATTTCCGACCCCCTCTAATGCCAATCTAACCTAACCCTCATTTGCATAGTCTTTTTTCTATTTAAATGTTATTAAACCTTAACAAATACAATCATGTATTTTAGGAAAATGCTACTAAAGTATTCATCGTGAAAAGTGTGTATGTTTTGCCACTTGACTTATACACCCTTTCAATTATACCGTAAATAGAATTATCTGCCCTTCGATGACGTCATTAGAGGATAAACAATTACTATAACGGTAATATTTAGAGCGCGAAATGGCGACGTAACCAATTTTTCGGCGATGGAATGAAAGATAAGGTATGTTACAGATGTAATTTGTTTTAGGATGTATTTTGAGATATATAAAAAAACTTATACCTAATGGATTTTGCGAAATTGCTTTAGTTAGATGTTTAATATTTGTTTGTCACATAATTTTGCGACATACTGGGAATTTTTATTTCACAAACTCAGTCGTTAATATGGACTTGGAAGACCGTATTATGATGTTAATGTGAAATTGTACGCATGTCTGAAGAAGAACCATACATATTTTTCGTCATTTCAGTCATGGACCGACATATGAAAGAACATGGATATAACCAAAGACCTCAATACCACAGATGCGCTACGCCAGATATCGTGCATCGATACAATGTTATCAGCAGACGCACTGTCTAAAACAATATATTTATGTAAAAATAAAATATGAAACTCACTGTCTGTTTGGTTATTCCTACTCACATTAAATAAAGATTGCTTATAGTCACTTTTAAAAGAAATCTCTTCTGAAAACGGGATATAGCGCTATAATCCATAAATTATTTTTAGACGTCTTTCGTGGCTGGCTGGCCATTTAGTTTCAATGTTTAAACAATTTCTGTGTTCTCGTATGAATTGATAATTGACAGTTATTAATTGCCTTTCTTGTATTTTAATTAATTTGATTGGTGGATGCCTATTGTTTTGCAATTCATAAACCACGCCCTCGGCAGATCAGTTCTACTGGTCACTACTGTAATTGAAAATTGCCCTAGGTGTCAGCTGTAAAAACACAAGAGTCATAAAACCCGAGGAGATTTTTATTATATGTGTTAATTCATATTGCTATTTCCTGTTTGATAGAATTAGTGCCTTTGCTAATTGAAATGATTAGGTCATATCAGTCTGTGATCTCAATTTGTAATAAACACAATGAGATTACAACTGTCTGTCACCCAAAAATATTTATACTTCAAAGATTTAGCCAGCCTCTTCCGACATTTTTTAATGTTAATTCATGTTCAGAATTAAATTGATGCCAAAACCCTTGTCTCACACAGACAATAAAGACATTGATTTGACCTACTTAATTTATATTTTGCACACACTTGTGCAAGGTAAAATAGACGACTTGTGTACACAAAACATGACATGCTGGCGTGATCTACATTATTTGTTTAGTTGATCTTTACACATTTACATGATTATGTAAGCCTTGATTGTTCTTCACAGCATCCTTTTTAAAATATGTTATTGACATAAAAGTGTATTAAGTACAATTAGACTTCGATGAAAATATCAAAAAATGAAGCGGAAAATTACCGACTTGTTTTGAAAAAGTTATGAAGCATTAATGCTCTGAAAATTTCTTTAACTGGGATTGTTTGATCACCGTTTATGGAATAACTTTTAATATTAACCACATATTTTTTGAGGATTTGTCATCTTAAACGATTGCTTTTTGCACTGGGGTAAGTTAAATATATGGTACTTGTTGTGAAAAACAGAGAATTTATAGGAAACTATCCGCGAGTATGTGAAAAAATTACGCTCCCCGTGTGCAACGTTAATTCGTTACCTGTGATTTTTTGAATGCTGTTAATGCAAAATCTTTAATATATTGTAACCTAATACTTTCCCTATAGATCTACTTTAACAAATAAAACGTCCGATTTCTACGAAAACATTAATAAATGTGCGCAACGCATAAACTTTTGTTGATGTGAAGCGTAAGTAAGCAGCACTGTCCGTTTTGGAAATATTTTTATCCTCGCATTACGTCACGTCCGGTAGGGGACGCAACTCTAAGGCGACTTTAATCGATTAATTGAAAGGGTGTATAAATAATATAATGCACACAAAACCGTATTGTACACGAAATTTAAGAAAACATTCATGTAGGAAATGTCATATACAATGTGAACCACCACCAGAAAAGCTATATAGAAATACATACATACATACATTTGAACAACAACAAACATAATTAGCAGCCTCACAACTTGTTTTACCTATTTTCAGGTCTGCCTTACTCTGGATACCCAATTCTTGAAAATGATGGTTCTGGTTCTGTGAAAGCAACCATGGATATTACGATTACACCGGTACGTGCAGACATTTAGTGTTCATTCACATGTACTCTTGAATTTCATGATTTCAGTACAACTCGGGTATATATATGCGCATCATTGCAAAACTAATTAATTATGACTTTCGATGAAGACTTACATATGCAAAACTAGTACTAACTGAGGAACCCCGAAAATAATTCCCACATATATATTAATGGTATCGAACTGAGAACAAGGTCAGTAAAAGGCTGCTTGTTTACTTTATTCTTTACGTATTGGTTTATTTATGTGTATTTTATTGTGTGCGTACTGGTTAATAGCTCTTAAGGATTAGGTAATGTCTACTAAATCAATATATATGTTGGAAATTAATAGCAATATAGAGGTTACGTGAGAGATTAGCTAGATGTTAAATAGTTCCAATGATGTAATAGCAACTTGGGTATTATTTCTATTTATGTTTTACAGATGAGTTTAGAGTTCTCCTTTCCCCATATATATTCCCTGTTCCGTGACTTGATCTCATATTCGTGTTCTCTCAAATATTTTGGTCCGTGTAAACCTGTCTTTTGGTGTATTCCATCCATTCCATCCATTCCATCTCATTCCGCCCTTGTTGTCCACTTTAATTTTCCATGGTTGTTTATTATAGTCAGCCAGACAATTCTTCACTTCCCAGTTCCCTTACATGTTTGCACGTTCACCTCCACAATCTCTTGAGGTCGTCTACTGATGTTTCCCTGTGTTCTGTGTGCAGATGCATGGTCCAGTGTTTGTGACATTCCCTGTAACAATTTAATATGTCCATGCCTCAGAGGTGGAATGGACGTAAATACTATTGCTTTGGGGAATTAAATTGTATATCTCTACAAGGACTCATAACTCTGCTTTACTCACTCCGATGGAAAATACTTTGACATGAAGCACTATGCTTGAGACTAATTTATATTTAAGCTATCAATTTTTTAGAAGTACAGTGGACATCAATCATTTATCCAAGCTCATGGGTTGCTTCTCCGATAATTACATATTTTACACGCATATTTTGTAATAAATATATTGTAGGCTAATTATGGAGTATGGAAATTCAAAAAACTCGATGGCAACACTTGGGATGTCACAATACAGGCCGAAAGTCCGGTATATGTAACACAACAATTATTCGAGTTGGGATCTTTTGTACCATTCACCGATAACCCAGTTCCAGGTATGTACCGGTGATAAAGTGGAGCTGGAAAATACAACATACAAAGGGCAAGGGCACATTCACCAAAAAGCAAAAAGAGACATGAACATATATAAATGTATTTGTATGTATATACTTACAGAGAGAAGCAATATTGACTAAAATAAATGTTAAGTGAAGCTTCTTATCCTACCATCACCCAAATACAAGCAAAGTGGAAATAAGACAATCTCCGCTTGATAACTCAATAATATATAAGACCGTGACCACAGTAAGCATTCAAATAGTTCGTATGTTCAAAGCAAAACAATTTCGTATTAACGTGTTTATTCAACCTATTGTCTTACTTATTACAAAACAGAGACATACAGAGTTATCCATTGCATAGAAGTAAGTGTTGTTTGTTTTAATATTTCAGACAAGTCATATAAACTGGAGATAACAGTTACAGGAGTGTCAAACATAAATTCCGTGAGCTCGGCTTTCCTAGTATTGAAACAAAATATGGTTGGTGCCGGTTTTGCCACCTTAACTCATAAGATTGGCAACATATACGAGATAGCCCGTGTTCAAATTCCTAAAGAGGTGAGTACAATGTAAAATAGTGTAATTAATACGGAACATTTGGTGCAGAAGTAAGAAACTACAATGTTTTGTGGACAATAGAAAATGTTTTCTTGGCATAGTTCCAAGGAAAATCATAACATTGATACGGTCCAACTTTGGGTTCGAGTTATATGAACACAAGTATTGCTTTCATGAAGGAAAGTTTTAAGTGTACAGAGAACGCCACATACATAAGAAAATGTCATTCCACAAAGATCCCAGGAAAACGTCTACGTTAGGAGTTGAGGACCGAAAACAGAGGAATACTTGAAACCATATAAAACTGTAAAAACTAACTAATTTAATATTTAAACTGAATTAATTGTTTGAAATGTATTTTAAATGCTATACATTACAAGTATAATACTGTAGGTATTTATGATTGGTATACAAGGGATGGACAATGCTGGGCATACCTACAGACGTATTGATCCGACAGAGATCAAACCACTGTCTCTGAAACTTGATGTCCCCTCATACGCAGGTACGCAATTAATTTTACGCCGTTTTCAACAATATTTCACTAATATATGGCGAGTCGGCTGACTTAACTTAATGTTTATGTGTGATAATGTACGTATTTCGTTCTAATTTTGTCAGCATTACTAAAATAAATGTCAAGAATATAGAACAACTATGACGTATGAGAAATATTAGTTACGGAGTAGAGCTTATTACTTAATTGTATTATAACTTTGTTGTCCATTTGGTTTGGTCGTGTATTTGGTTTGTTACACTTAGTGTCTATGGATACATACTTCATCATTTGTAGGAGCGACCATTGTTGAACATTCAACATTCAACGTCACATTTACGGTTACCAACTTGTTATCTACGGCCCAAGTGATAGACGTACGCATCATTGATACGAGAAAGCTTGCTCAATCCCCAACAACATTTTCCGATTCCTTAAAGGCTGGGGCACAATTTACAGGAACCTTCGTACTAAAAGCCGAATTTGCAGGACTATCGATGTAAGTTGTATATGATACATACAATATATAGAAGGAATGTTAAAGTTTCATGTGATAGCAATTTTGACTTCCATTATTTTGCTTTTATCATACGTAACAAAGTAAACGAATTTCTGTTAAAAATGTAAAACGATGCAACAAATTACTACATGTAGTCCTCACCACACATGTAAATCTCAAACAGTGTTTATATTTAGTTATTTAATTATGTTTATATCGTATTCTTATTTATGTTAAGGGCTGTGAAAGTTATAGCAGTACCAATAATAGCAGGCACGTTTGGACCCGGACGAATATATTTTATTCGTAGTAATAATAATATCTTTATTTACAGAATGACATGTAAAGAGGTAGTACAGAATGATGGGAAACCTCTGCCGTACAATAACTAATTAATGTTCGCAATTAGGCAAAATATATTTCTGGCTGAAACAGAATCATGTTTGCAAATTTGCACTATATCAAATCCGAACCATTGAACTGTATTATGTCTATCCCATATTTCACTACGTTGTCACTTCAAATATATCTCAACAAGTATAAATACTTCTACTAAATACTTTCATTCTAAAGTAAAGCACATACGCTCTAAAAGCAAATAAAGATCTAGGTATCTACTACGTGATCTCCATTATAACGTGATTTCGTCATGGCTCCCGATTTTATTCATTAATAATCCTAAAATTTGTCAAATGTGCGAATAATAAGGTACGTGTGGAAAAACAATTACGGTTTTTGGAGGTGAGGTGGTAGAACTGATTGAAGGAATGCTTGGCACAGACACACTTAATGCCGGGGTAGTTGTTGGAGACATCGAAGTCGTTGGAGAAATCGAAGTTGTTGGTGCCGGTGTTGTTGTGGCCGTTGTAGATGTTGTTGTAGTTATTATTGTTGATGCGGGCTGTAGTTGAATAAAGTTTTTTATCAAGTATTTATTTAAGTTCTATATGATGCTTACTGTTGTTTCGTTCTTTATCACCGTGAACTTCACGGTGATAAAGAACGAAACAACAGTAAGCATCATATAGTCGTTAAATCCCAAAATATACTAACTTTAACGGATTATACTGTTTTCGGGATTTCAGAGTTGAATAAAATGTGATACAAGTTTAACTTTACAAAATAAGTGTTTTAAGTGTCTTTTTCACGTTTATAACCAAATAAAACAGACATTTATGTAAAGCGCAAAACGTCGGGTGTTTCAAACCGACAGTATAATCACTAAGCATTGCACCTTTTTTGTATCTATATTCGTCTTAGTGGATGTGATTTGTTCTTGTAATATGTCGGTAACGGTACATTTAATATTTTCAAAATACAGCTTATGAAATGTTTTAATAATTCTCTCTGTTATTTTGAACGCTTATAGAACTTAAATAAATACTTGATAAAAAACTTTATTCAACTACAGCCCGCATCAACAATAATAACTACAACAACAACAACATCTACAACGGCCACAACAACACCGGCACCAACAACTTCGATTTCTCCAACGACTTCGATGTCTCCAACAACTACCCCGGCATTAAGTGTGTCTGTGCCAAGCATTCCTTCAATCAGTTCTACCACCTCACCTCCAAAAACCGTAATTGTTTTTCCACACGTACCTTATTATTCGCACATTTGACAAATTTTAGGATTATTAATGAATAAAATCGGGAGCCATGACGAAATCACGTTATAATGGAGATCACGTAGTAGATACCTAGATCTTTATTTGCTTTTAGAGCGTATGTGCTTTACTTTAGAATGAAAGTATTTAGTAGAAGTATTTATACTTGTTGAGATATATTTGAAGTGACAACGTAGTGAAATATGGGATAGACATAATACAGTTCAATGGTTCGGATTTGATATAGTGCAAATTTGCAAACATGATTCTGTTTCAGCCAGAAATATATTTTGCCTAATTGCGAACATTAATTAGTTATTGTACGGCAGAGGTTTCCCATCATTCTGTACTACCTCTTTACATGTCATTCTGTAAATAAAGATATTATTATTACTACGAATAAAATATATTTTACAGGATTGTGAGACCATGGTTCATTAAAACATTTAAATGGTTTTCTTTGTTTCAGCCCCAGACGACACTAAAATCAAAGAACTCTCTTACTATTGATGTGAATACCTTATACGCAGGCGCTAATCAATCCCCGGCTCTCTCAAATGGCCAGCGAACCATGCAGAAAGCAAAAGATAGCTTGCTTCTGATGTTTCTCACAATGAGTGACAGTGACGACAAATCTATACGAATTAATGCTAATCTATAGAATGCGTTTTCTTATGAACTAATGACTTGGCCTATGACCGCAAATACTTTAGAAACATAAGTAGGTGTGCTTTGAAGAGACATGTAACACATAACAAGACTGTCCATGAATTACGGTTGCTATCAATATACGAAACTATGTACGAAATGGAATGTATAATGGATATGCATATTGAAATAATTAATAATTTGCATGTTATAAACGAAATGTGTACTTCTTGCTAAAAGCCCATCTGGCCAGTTCAGGTAATAAAGCGCTAGACTGTCACCCGGCATATCCAGGTTTGATTCTCGAGTTGGGCATGTTATGTACTTCCAGATGATGCGAAGAAGTTGTCAGTTGCTTGCGGGAGAGTAAGTTAATACTGGTTGGTAATTGAACCAGAAAAACTGTCACCGTAAGTGAGTAAAAGAGTGTTTAAAAACTACGCAAGACCCGATGTAAACAAACAAACAAATCTTACATATCAAACGTTTATTGGCATAACGGCAAAGATAATTGCCTTTGGCCATTTACAAACTTTATGGCAGAGGCACACAACAAAAAAAAATTAAAAAAAATGGAGAAAGTAAACAAAATAAATATGAGATTTACATAACATAACATGAATATAAATTAGCACAATACATATGTAGCATTCAATAATATCAAGAAGCAGTCATTAATTGGAGGGTATTTTGTCTTATAGACATACATTCTTTAATAAATTTACATAAATTAGAAATTTTCTTCATATTTGTGGAGTTTAACAGAGATTTGAATTTGTTCATATTTGGCCAAGAGATATGGCCGAGGTATTTAGTACGTATGTTTCTATAACAATTACAACACATAAGGAAATGGTATTCATTCTCAATAACATCAAAGTTACAACATTTGCAGAATCTATTTTCTCGTTCAATACCATTAAATCGACCTTGTTCAATTTCAAGGTTGTGTGATGACAGTCTAAAACGAGCAAGTGTTTTAATAAAGTTCTCATTGCGTAATCTAGTAATATAGTTTTCACAGGTAAACTGTTCTTTAAAAATAACATATGTTGAAAGTTTTCGCATTGAATTGATCTTAACATGCCATTCTTGTATAAACTGGTCTCTAATCCTTCTCTTTAGGAGAGGAAAGTAGTTAATATTTGTATCAAAATTATTTCTAAGAAAATTAAAACCAAGATGATCTATCACCGAGTTCATACGAGAGGCCCAACAGGGGCCATTTATGTTTAAACAAAGATCATTATACATGAGATACATTGGTGAATCAGTATATTTCATAATTTTCGTCCAATATTTTATTGAACGCTCTTTGCAAATTACAGAAAGTGGAAAGCGACCTAACTCACCATAAAGAGCATAATTCGGAGTTTGTTTTTTAACTCCTAATAAATATTTCAAAAATCGGACATGAAGTTTATCAACATCTTTATAATTATATATTCCCTATATTTCAGCTCCATATAGCAAGATTGGCACCACCATAGAATCAAATAATGACAGTTTAGTTTTGATATCAAATGGAACTCTATCATATTAGTATTATTATCATTTAGTTTCGCGGGAAATATTTACGGCTGAAATATTGTGTACATGTAATATTTTGTGTTATTGATTCCCTGAAGTGCTGTCAGAACAATCATTTTCTCATTCAGGAAAACCCACACATTAAGAATAAAGAGGGCAAAATGTAACCAACAATATGTTTTAAGTTCGGAATATTGTTACAAAGAAATGCACCATTCGTGTTGAATTATTCATAAAACTAAACGCACATTGTATGCTGCATGCACATCACTATAAACAGACAGGACAGAAATGACGCGTAAACTGATCCATAAGGACGGGTTCAACGAATATTGTATTGGTGTATCCGTCAGCACGCTGGGTGCAGATATCCACATACCAGTTGTTTAAAATAAAATGGAGGTTGAAGGGGAGCAGGAAATGTTACGAAAGTACATATCTAGCACAACACCAAGAAAATACATTCCCACGCAGAACAGCATACAAAACATTAGAAGTTGAGAAGGTGATAGAGAGAATAAGTTGCTTCAGGGAATTCCATATAAATAAGACAATGACTCTCCACATACACCTCCGGGAAAACAATATTCCATAAAACATCAGGCATTTGAGGAGTCACGAGGATAAATACGTAAGGGAACAGGGGCACAAAGAAGGGTCTGCCCGACCATAATGAATAACTAGGATAATCAACGAGCACAAACAGGGGGGGGGGGGTTAATGGATAACATTCATCACAAGACAAATCAAGACAGCTGGCAACAAACGGCGGAAAGTTGGGAGAACATAACATGAACATTATATCAAGTGAAACAATTGCACAGGGGGGGGGGGGGGGGGGGGGCTAACATACATCTAAAACACAAAGAGAGATAAGAACCATACAGCGAGTTACAGTCTTGAAATTGTCAGTACTGGTTTTTTATTCAAGATAGGGTTTGAATATTATGGAATGCTCTATGTATGCACATTGAGTATAGGTGGTCGTGTCCGGGCTGTAACTTTGTCATGTACTGACATATTTTATAATAACTTGGCACATATATTCGGCACATAAAGGCGACGCGTCGCGTGCAAGACCCACGTCCTTACATCAAAGGTCAAGTTCACACTTAACAGTTTGACCATTAATACTCATACTAACAAATACCGATAATTACAGATATTGAATTGAGTAAATGACGCTCTGCTCACGTGATCCAAGTATGTACGAAATTGATTTTGATGGTCTTCTTCTGAAGGTGTAACAGTCCATACTTCATGATTCGTGCGTCCACAGTTCAAACGCAGAGAAGTGAACTTTCTGTACGTATCATGCGAATCACTACATGAAGGGACGCTGTGAACTGCCATTTAGTTGCAAGGTGATCGCTGCTCGCTATGACAGTAACCGAAAGTGCCACCATTTGAGTGAAATGTATATCTCTTTCGTATTATTGGGCGGCCTGACGTAATACAAGTCTTATTCCTTTGAATAATGGCGGCCATTTTGAAGCAGGGAACAAGACCTTACTATGCTGACATTTTGAATTTTCGACAAGAGAGACATCCGCTAGTTCAAAACGACAACCAGTATGGTTAGAGACATGTCCAGTTTCGAAATGGGAGCCATAACATGCAAGAATAATTTCTCCTTATTCCCTCACCCAATTATAGTAAGTACTACCCCCTTGACAAAACGGCGTCATCTGTTGTGTTTGATTGTTGTCATAGGGTTAAATGCAGGGTTTCAACAACATATACGGCTTTCAGATGACCCAACCAGTGTTCCTTGAATTAATTATAAAGCAGTACTAACTTGCATTTCCGGAATTAATTGACAAATTCTCCACATGTGGAGGACATGAACTTGGTCAATGTCACTGATGAACGTAACCTGCCTAACTCTTTAATAGAATCCGGATCTACTAGGCGACAGTCTATGTTATGTCCATAAACATGAGCGTTGCATTTTGTCAATTTATCTACTTAAAATAGTAGAAATTACAGTTAAAATTATATTAAAACAGTTCAAAAATCAATACAAAAAATATGTAACAAATGAAATTCAGAAATCAATATCATACACAATTACAGACGATAAAGAATCAATTAATGAATTTTCGGTCTATTTGTCGCTATGAGCATATATTTGATGAGAAATATAGGAACAACTTGGGTATCTATTGATCAAGTATGGTGATCTAAAGAGAAAATAAGTGGTCAACATTTAAACCTGTCCGGAAAGTCCGCCACTTACTTGCAGTTCTAATGACCTCAAGTTTTAATTCTTTTCAATGGTAAATAACACAAAAAATGTGTAATTTCGTAGGTTAGTTGTTTTCCATAATATGATCACAATAACAAGGATTCCACTTATCTCTTCCACAAGCATGATGCTCCTACAAGGAAGTTTCTCGATGTCAATATTAAATAAACGAATGTTACGGATTTAGCTTGAATTGATGCAAAAGTCATCAAGAATCATTCATGCTGAATTTTATATGTCGAATTGTATTTACAAGAACTAAAACAATAGGAAATTATATTCGTCGGCATTTTCATTAGTCAGCCTGATATAATAGCGCCAACCAAGTGATCATAATCCAGACGACAATTATAAGTAAGATTTTTATGCGAATCGATTAACACATACTCAAAAGTACATGCAGTGTACGCTTCATGTCGACGCAATGTGTTTTTTTACGATTGTTTTCAATAATTTGACTTTTAATTAATTATAATGCCCAAGTCATTGTGGCACGTTTTTGTCGCGCCGTAGTGCCCCGTTTCTGCCCCCATGTTCTGGAAAAGTGCAAATGTTTACATACTACACTTTTCCTAGATGCAGTGGTATATATTTGTGGCAAGTGACACCGGTAACAGTTCCTTCGTGCTAGCTTATGCACAGTGTGTATGTTGTTATGTACGTAATGGTTAATTGCTTTTAATGATAAATTACTGCCTGTTGTTGTCAGCTATCTTGACTTGTCCTGTGATGTATTCTATCCATCAAATCCCCCTCTTGTTGTCCTCTTTGATTCTCCTAGTTATCCCTTATGGTCGGTCAGGCCTTGCCTTGCGCCTCTGTACCATTGAGCATCCTCAAAAAACGAGGTTCTTCAACCAGAAGCGTTGCCAATGATAAGAAACAACAGAGGTGTACGCCTTTTCCAAGACGGTGCGCGACCCCCTCAGTCAGAGCTATAGTTGTATACCGCCAGACTTACATCGAAATAGATATTCCTCCGAAATCACCGGATCTGAACATCATGAACTAAATCGCCGTGTGAGAAGAAATGGAAACGCACCACAGACCATGGCCCAGCTAAAAGCGAATATCGTTCAAGAGTGGGCCAACATACCCCATAATTATGAGCAGAGCTACGTTACGTCCATTCGACAGCGTTGTCATGCTGTGATCAACAGTCAGGGTGGGCACACCCGCTATTATACTCAATCAACCAGATCATCTTTAAGTGGGACTACAGTACTGACTTGTGTCGCATCATCACATGTATTGATATATTTTTGTTATATCGCATCGGATTATGACATGAAATTAATACAATAGTATGCCAGGTATGCATGCTATATTTGTTAAAAATGTCTGCAAGATCAGACCAATATTGACCGAGATACGGTCATATTATAATAGTTTGATGTTGACTTTACGTTAAGATATTGCGCCCGAGGTTGTAGAAATAGCTCTTATTTGTATCTGTTTCGCAAGAGGAAATACGAACAATGTACCCGGTACATTGTACATAAACTACATAAACAACCATACAATGAGCATTCATCTAAAATTATAATTACTACAACATTTTCAAAATTTACTGTTGTGAAAGAATATTTAGCGGTACTGTTAACCTTTATTGAGATATTAACAAAAATGTATAAGAGGTCAAGCAGGTATTGCCACATAAAAAGTACGAGGCTCCCTCAAAAGCATCAAGCGTGATGAACAAATATCCATACGTGCAAACTATAATTACAACGGCAAAAGGTACACCAATGGATAAATGAGTCGAGAAGGAAATTTCTCATACAAAATGCACAGCCATCGAAAAGATCACATCACTTACAAAATACTCAACCGCAATGGGAATGGGTAGCTGGGCGTTTCGACCCAAACCAATTGTTCAGGCCGTATGTATTTGCAGTTGTCAAAAAATGAAAGTTATTCTCTTCGATCAGTTTCTAGCAAAAACATCTTGCATCTTATTTGTAAATCTTACTATACACAATTGACTTTCCGATACAAATCCATCTCGGTATGGAACATCATTCCATCTAATATAAAAAATATCAGTTCTGAGAAACTTTTCCGCTCATTGTTAAAAACCTACCTGATATGTCAAATATTATCTTTTTCTTAACACAATGTAATACTTGGGTCACTGCTGTTGTATGTCAATATATATATTTTCCCTCTGTATTTGTTGCATCTGTCTTGTATATGTTAAGTAATGTATGTTATAATGAAACTGTTTTATGATTTTTTAATTAGCGTTGTATGCATGTTGTGTATTGTCTAAACATTGTATATATGAATTACTTGTTATTGATGTTTATGTTGTTTGATAGATGGCCTCCAGTGAGATAAGCCTTATAGGCTTACCGAGCCTCCATCTTTAAATAAAGAATTATTATTATTATATTATTATTATCAACCCTAAACATTTTTGACCACAAGCCTTTGGACGTTTTGTCAGCCTGGTTGTTTGAATGGATCGGACCCAACATCGTTGTTAATAGTTGTTACGTTAGGAGATGTTGATTGTAGAAATTATGTGTTATTTGTTTCTTACCGTCAAAAAAAACGAAAGATGTTGATTGAAGAAATTATGTGTTATTTTATTGTTATCGTCAATAGTTTGTATCAATGTGTACCTAATGAAACATTCAGGAACTTTATTCGTGTATGTAACCAGATTCAAAGGCAAAGATGACACCCTGACAAGAACATAATGATGGGTGAAATTAGGAGAACTGCCATCAAATTTAATGCTCTCCAACGAACCGAGTTACATCAAGATTACAACCATTCCTGGAATTTACAGTATTTTGATACGTTACAGTTTCACGACGATACAATAAAACATTAAAACATTGTCGATTGATGTTAGTGCTTTAACAATTTGAAATCAGTGTAAATAATAAACAACCAATTGATTGAATTGGTAGATTGAAGGGTTCGGCCTAATTAAAGTAATTCGTCAACACTGCATGCAATATCTTTCATTGATCGAAAAGGAATTTGTTATAAAACTTGCAAAAACATATATATTGAAGTCACTCAGGTAGATTTTGAAGTAAATAAACTACTTCAAACTATTTAGATCTTGATAATTTAGCAACAAAATGTGATTATCCATTTGTTTGCTACATTGTTTGAATACACACATCAATAATCTCTTTTGATATCTATAACGGATACCTACTAGTAAACATCCTATTCATTTGTGACGATGCATGGTGCAATATACGAATGCAGTGACTTTCATATTGTATCACCGTTATATTCGTATTAGTGTGCAACGTTCGGAACAAACATGGCAACATACACAAAAACATGGCATCCCCACACAGATCCGAAAGGTATCAATAACATATAAGATGTGTTTGGTTATACTAACATAAATAATACTGAGGAACAACGCAGTTGGACAGTTGCCCAATCTTCCCTGCAGCCTCTTAAAACGGATCATTTACATAATAATGATGTACATAGCAACAAATTACAAATAACACAAAACATGTAAAGCTATATACATGTAATAAACAAAATTGTATTAGAAAGATGCCGGAATAAAATACACAAAAAACGCAAATATCTTCGGGCAGGGAATTCCAAATCATAGGCACAGAGTAGTCAAGGGAATTAAGTAAAAATGATATCCTTGGCTTTTGTTCATGACCATATTGTTTACAATCTGAGGGTCTAAGTTGGCGAGTTTGGAAATTTGTCTTTAAAGTATTAGAGGCATATGTTGTTCAATTATATGCACCAAAATAAGGGATACTTAGTTTTATTTCATGTTATTTGGACGCCAACTTAGGATTTAACATCAACATATTGAAAGAAACTATTACATTATACTATGCTATTTCAGTGGTCTTAGTCAATTGATGTATGTATGTTGGAAATCAAGGACCATATAGCGATTACGTGTGAGGTTAGCTAGCTGTTAAATCGATTTAAACCCCAGTGTTTTTGCTGACTGTTCCAAGGCTGTAATTCGCTATATGGTTGTTGTTTCTGTTTGTGTTTTGAATGTGTTTTGTTTATCCCTTTCCCAAGTGCAATTCTGTCACTTTATATAGTGTTCACGTTGTTTCCGGCCCAGTTTCGGCCTATTGCGGCCAGTTGTCTTGACTTGTCCTATGATATTTTCCATCCATTAATCCCCCTCCCCCTTCCTTCACTGTCCACTTGGATTCTCCTAGTTATTCCTTGTGGTCTACCGGGCCATTCCCTGTGCCTCTGTTCCTTAACATGTGTACCCATTGACCTCCTTAAGTGCCTTCTGTTTTGTGGATTGTTTTCCCGGAGGTCTGCGTGGGGAGGCAGTGTCTTGTGGATGTGGCGTTCCATGTAGTTACGTATTCTCTCTCTTCTTTTCTTTTACACCGAAAGTATACTTAAATACTTTTGTCTTGCTAATATGCATTTTGTGTTAACATAACCTGTCTGATAACCAACTGTATCGACAGGTAGCCGACTCGAGCAGTGTAGAGGACACTAACAGTGATAGATAATGTTAGTTTGCAGTATGTATCGACCAAGTGAATGAGTTTGAGTGAATGAACAAATGAATATTGAACAGCTTCCTGTAATATTAAGCATGCAAGTATTTAATTGATTTATTTATGAAAGTCGATAGAGTATTATCTATAATACTAGAATGCCAAATTTGAAATCGGCGTGTAAAACCATATTCTTAAATTTGTATTTTATTACATAGACGTTTAGAAAATTAGTTGAGTGTATATATGATCACGAACAGGCACACAGAGTGACATGCATTTTAGGATTTTATATCTACAGACTAATACTGACACGCAGCATGATGTGATCGATGACCTAGGCGAACAGCTTGTCTCCAGATGTACACATTGAAGCATTGGGAAGAACCGATTTTCCTGGTCTCGGATGGTCGACGTCTCGAAAAATCACCCCAACAAGTGTTAAACAGACACATGCATTTATTTTGCATGTATTTTTTTCTATGAAATTTTTATCAGAATGGCAAGAGCAATGAGTATGAGTTGTCCCGTCTACAAGTGTAAAACCCGGAAATATTAGAAATAAAATCCGGAAGACCGTGTTATCAGAACTTTAATTGTTTTCATTATTGTCCGTCTAAAACCCATAAAATATAAAAAAATCATTTACTTCCGCAAACATCTAACAACTTATCAACATTTGGAGGACATGGCCGTAGCCAATGTCACGGAACAACATAACGTACCCAACCCGGGAATCGACCTAGATCTTTCGGGTGACTGTCTAACGATCATTTCAATAATATTGTTATAAATAGCTATAAAATATATCCATTGATTTTTTGTTCTTCCCTTCAACAAAGAATGATCCAAGTGCGTTGTTTTCGAATTGGAAATGTATGTCAGCAAATTCAGCACAATTATATACTGAGCAAAATCAAGATATTTTATTTAAACCTCTGAATAATATGTACAAGGGTCACTACTAATAATAGTATTATCTTATATACACTTACTGTAATACCAATAAAGTTTAACAGATGGTACATTCACGAAGATATTTAAATAGATTAAGAGAGATATGCAAGTTAGTACTGATTGATAATCAATTGTTGAAATATTGGATTAGGTCAACTTGCCGCCGTAAATACTGAACAATGTTGATAAAACGGCGAAATGAAAAACTGATGAAACAAACAAATAATTTATTTTATTTTTTTAATTAAACAAATTGAGCGCCGAAAATGATCCAGTTTTTATTAATATCCGTATTTTACAGCTGTTTAAAAGATGACTAATTTAGGGACAAAATGTGTACGCCAATAATATGAAAAGCATAAGGTTGTTGTTTTCCAGATTCAAACTGAGATAGCTAGGATTACAATACGAAAACATGATTAAACGGCAATGATTATTAATAGAGTTATGACCATTTCCATTTTCCCTGGTTTTAGACCGAATAATTTCGAGTTTTCCCGGATATGTATGTGGCGTTCCCTGCAGCAACGTATTATACACATGTCCCCGTCTATATGTTTTGAATAAACTGTCGTGATTTCATTATTGTTAATTCTGAAAGGCTTACCTTGTTAGTTCATAATGTGTCATTCTTGTTCTAATAATTTCAAATTGCTAATTGAGGATTATAAAGCATAATTGTCGTTACTCTGCAAGCATTGCCATTACAGGGTGTCATTTCCGATACAGTCATTTTACTTCACAAAGCAATATCCATTCCAAACAATATATCTGAAATGAACTGTGTTTAATTTGAGGGGACATGGAAGGATAGATGATGAATAATTAAGATTACATCTTACATGTTTGTTTCTATTATATAAAAAATGAAGGACGCATAAATCATTGTATATGAGATCAAATTCAATATAATTCACTGATTAAATAACTCTATTATAGGTGATTTTTGTCATGCAACGGAAATGGCACAAAGTCTTGCCACATGACTTTCACACTAGCACAGACGGCTAAATAATTAGTAAAAACTGTGTAAATGAATGAAATACGATGCTCGTTTTTTTATGAACTAAAATAAATTGGACGGGAATGCCTTTCTTTTTCTTATTTATTAAATCAAATGCACATAAACTATAAAACGACAGCCCCATGTACATCTAACGTTTTATCGTGTTGATACTCCCAGTAATGGTCGTTTATTGTAATGTTTACATCACTGATATATTGAGTAAGGACAAAGCTTTATTTAACAATTTGTCATCCCCGTTGGCAAAATACATTATCGGCTTTAACAAAATAACATTGATAAGTCACCATTTAAGATAGACCTTTGCGGAAAAGTATCACACAAAAATACTGTGGTGAAGAGCATACAGAAATCAAGATATATTTCCAGATTATAAGAAATAACATCTTAGAAAATAATATGGAATTACATTGGAATAAAACAGTATGGATACTCTGTATTTTAATAACAGTAAAATATGTTGTTTGCGGTGGAAACGATGGGGCTTCAAGTGAAACAGCATACAATAAAGGTACATTTTTTCTCTGTGGATTTAGTAACAAAAACTAGCCTGTATCATTACCAACAACGTATTATAGGGATATATTAGCTGTAGATATTAGTGAAAAGCCGATTTGATATTAACTGTATTATGGTAATTAAACATGTAGTACATCCATCTAGACAAAAGCATTTTGATTGCAAATAATGCATATTTAGATGTTGCTGCTATGTGACCATCCGAATTTATTTGAATAGTGAGAGAGTAGCCTTCTTATAGTAATTTGATATGAAATAAAAAATAAAACAACAACAAACAACAGTGGGGAAGACAAGAACTTAAACTTGGCAGGGTTATAAAATAATTTTACTAGGTTGCCGTTAATAAATATGTGCTAACGATTATAAATTACAAGTTGTAGTATATTTATGTGCGGATTCAGGAAATATTGGCAATTAAATAAGAGCACATATCTGTTATAACATGAATCTTAAACCTAATAATTAAACTATGTCGTAAGAATTATTTCCCAATGTTTCCTACTTATTTATTCCTTATGTAGGCTATATTACCAAACTTAGGTCTACGGTGCTTTCTAGTCCGTGTGTATGTGTGTGAGCCGTTTTAGCATTCGCTTGTCATAATAAATAAACCAAACATTGTAGTGTTACAGAAATAAATAACTATAAACGCAAGTTTCCCCACAAAGACATCCCGGAAAACCACAGTCCATAACACTTCAGGCATTTGAGGAGGTGCAAGGGCAAATACGCAAGGGAACAGGGTCACAAGGAAAAGCTCGGTCGACCATAAATAATTAATGAGGAGAAACAGGGGGGGCGTATTTAATGGATGGAACACATCAAAGAACAAGCTATGACAGCCGACAATAACATACATAATAGGGGAAGACATAACATGAATACTATCAAGTGAAAGAATTGCACATAAAGAAAGGGAAATTGAACATACATCTAAAACACAAATAGAAATAATAACTACACAGCGATTTACAGCCCAGAAACTGTTAGTAAAAACATTTGGTGTTTAAGTCGATTTAAAAGCCAGCTAAACCATGTTTCTATTTATTTATTCAGACAAAATGTCTGTTGATTACAATACTGGACAGTCATTCGACGTGATGGAAGAATATGACGATGGAATCGCAACAAGAAAAAAGGTAACACAACTGTCCATATTAGTGCTCGTAGTTTTAAATGTGATTCAGCTGTATATATATTGGAGGTTAGGCCTACTTGAGATAAATGCCCACTCTTCCTACCCCGTTTTTGTGCATTGTATATGTCTGTTATGCAGTTGGTAAGATTAATTGTCAATAATGTCTATGATCATTAAAACGTTTTCGTATAAAGACTGTATATATGTGTCAGAGTATTCCACAGTATTTGACCAATTAACCACACAAGCTGTTTTGTCTGTTCCCCCATGCTGATTATAAAATATGGTATTCGTTGTAATATGTTAGATAATAGATATGGTATATATTGCATTGTTATTTAACAAAAGTTGTTGATCTAAAATGTTTTAATCGTTTTAACTGTCTCTTATGCAAGATAGAAAAATGCTATAACGAATTTTATAACATAAGTTTCCGTTTCAATTCAGAAGTGGGCGTCTCACTTGAATGTTCACTTTGGAACAACTAAATTGTAAGAATATATCATAAGAAGATGTTGACACTTCAGGGCTCTTTTGGCCAACCTCATATGTTTTTAGTGGCACAGAACTTTAATACATTCAGAATATTTAATAGCTTACGAAAAATAATATGAAAGATATTCTTCGAGTGTAACTTGTTGAATAAGGATATTCTGCCTGCCACTGCATATTTTCGACGTTGTTTCCAGAGAAGTTCCACTGTCGGGTTAGTTGATATAGCAAAGTTTATGTATAGTTCTGGACCAGGAAAACCAATATTCGTGTATGTTGATGATACAATGACGAGGTTAATATTTAGCGTGGCTGTTGAACGGTCGAAACCAGGCATAGCTGTAGTAAAAGCTTCAGGTAAAATAATTCAAATTTAAATTGCTTATTCGTATTACACGAAAACACTATAACCATGCCACAAACCATAGCTACTCTTCTGTAATATTGTTATTGGATAAAACTATAGTACGAATGAGTGTAGACTGAGAGCGGGTACCAATCTACGTGTACAATGACATTTGCATTATTCAACCCGGAAGTCATTGCTTGAAAAATCAAATGCGATTGTAAGAATTAAGATCGATGCCTAATTAATATACACTAATTTTCATGACCAGCAACAGACCATTTACATTATATTACTTAATATATATTACAGGATCCCCTTATTCTACTAAGCCGGCTGTGAACGGCACATCAAGCCAAGGAACTGTTGTTGCCACGTTAGATATTCCCATAACATCTGTATGTATGATACTACAGTAGCTTAATTGTTCTGATATTGTTAACATTTCTAAACATCAAATTCGACAAATATTCTGAACAGTGTATTTTTCATAGACGTAATGATATAGTGATGACAAATCCGAAGTCAGCATTTCAGTAATATGAATAACAGAGAGACAAATACATACATAGCTGTTAACGCGGTACATTGTAACTGTATCATAGCATTCATACCGCTGAAAATAAACTGAGGTAATACATTAATTACTACATCTAGAATGTATATCTACAAACACGCAACCGCCCAGCAACCAAAACCGACTAATAATAACTCGATTTAACTAACTAAAAAAGATTTATATTGACATATTATGATATTTCATATATCATGATTTAGATTTCGTAATAAACCTTTTCATTAATTGTATATACTACCAGTTGAGTTGTTGTATTCTAGGCGGATTATGGGATATGGAAATTCTCCAAGATGGATACGAGTACTTGGGACGTAATAATTCAAGGGGAAAGTTCCGTATTTATCACCCATCAACTTTTTGAACTGGGTTCTAATACACCTGTGTCTGATTACCCAATTATAGGTACATTTATTGATTCAAATAAACCTTTGTTCGAAGTATAAATCACACTTTATAACATGTGCTGAACAATATCACATATATCAAGTTGCATAGAAAATATTAAAATAAAATACGTAATAATGTGGCAACTCAAGAAGTAAAATAACACACTCGCGACAATATGCATCATATGATATAATGAAATAGGAAAATATGCTAACACAAACAATACTGAACTGTTATTTGTAGACATTATTTTTCTATAGGAAAATCCTACAAAGTGAAGGTAACAGTGGAAGAGTTATCACGAGTAAAATCTGTTGACATGGGATTTCTTTTCTCAAAGGAAAAGATAGCACCAGTTGGTATGGCTCCTTTGGTAGCGAAGGGAAATAACACGTTTGAAGCAGCGAAAATAACAATGCCATCAGAGGTAGGTTTTTTAATGTTAGTGAAGATTGATATGTATTACATAAATAAATAAAACCAGATTAAATGTGTGTAATTGAACTATGACACTTCAAACATGCAGAGTCTACATGTAACTATTCAAGAATTCCGGAAGACCTACATACATGCGGACCATACTACACTTTCCCTCAAAGCTGTATACACTGTCCATATAAAACTTATTGATTGATATGAAATCAAAATTTACTAACCCGTGCCGAGATGGATTGACCAATCGCGCAGAGCAAATACACAATCGTAAGCATTGTGCAGGAATTACATGAAATAAAAATGACATTCTGATCACAATAACTTCTTATTATGAGAGTAATGATTAAGAATTATCTACGAATATGTAGGTACAAGCATACTGGAAAGACAGTATACGCACAATTCACTGAAGAAAAAATACATTTCAGGCCATAATGATGGGTATACAAGGCAAAGATCAATCAGGTCACTCGTATAAAAGATTGGATACCAATGAGATTATTCCTGTTAGTCTTAAACTTGAAGTTCCTCTTCACACTGGTAAGCATTGATCCTATTAATCAAACATGTAAATGACGGGCATGTTCTAATGTTTGAAAAAGTAACAGGTATAAAACCTGCGCCAGATGTTTTTTGTTTATTAATAAATTACATGTATTCACGTCCGTAGCATCATCAATATCAATAACCGACCCATTCCGTTATCCTCCATTTATCGCTCGAGTGTTATAGAATTTATCGTTTACAGCTTTGGTAGATACTACCATTGAAGCTTCATAAATTCATGAATATATTTGACGCGTTCATTCTGTAATCCCTTCGTAATGGAGACGTTCATAGAGGAGCTTTTATGTTTCATTAGTACAATAACTTGAATCTCATCAGCCATGTATGCAGCGTCTATTGCTAGCAAAGACACACTAAAGAATATGCGGTTTGTATGCATTGTTCTGTTAGGTCGAGTTTGGTCTGGTTTCTGGTCAAATATAGTCAAAATGTACGATCGCTAAACAGTTATCGTTCGTTTGACGAACGCAATGAAATGTAATAGTCAAACGTGGGTATCCGGCTATGCCAACTTGCACGATCGCATCAAGCATACTATAACAAACGATGTTTTAAATATAATGCTGGTGACTAGATTACAATGCACAAGTCATAACCACCTTGTTTCCTACACCATATTGTGTATCGAAGAGTGGCACATCGCATAATTGTTTAATAGCCAAATATATTGTTTTTAGGAACAAATGTTGAAGAATACAAATCCTTAAACATAACGTTCACGGTGACAAATATTCTTTCCAAGACACAGGATATTGATATTAGAATTGAAGATGAAAAAGGACTCGTCCAAGCACCAAAGGTTTTATCTTCGAGCAATTTAAAAGCAGGTGAAAACTTCACAGGAACTTTTATTTTGAAAGCTGTGAGTGGTGGAATCACAACGTAAGTAATCCCTCCTGGACACAACTTGTCCCCCCCCCCCAATTCCTTGCCTGGCTGAACTGCAGAATAAATAAGATTTTTATCAGTATAATAATCGAATGTGAAGTTGTTTAAATGCCGCATCTGTATATTTCCAAACAAACGTCACGTTTTATGTTTCAAGAACACTGTTGACATTTTGAGCACATTATTTCAGGATGGAGCTAGAATGTAATTCTGGTTGGGTTGGGTTAATTGGTGTCGTAAATATGTCACGAGTTGCAAGCAAACAAACGTTTTCACTTCATCATCTTTTCTTCAGATTAACATGAGGTCAAAATGGTAAAACGACAAATTGAAATAAACAGTTACCCAATCTAGTTGTTCGATTAAAGAGGTATTTGAAATGTATTGTCTGGTTTTGTTTTGATTTATTCCGTGTTACATTGACAGATATTAGTAAAGTTCAATTGTGTACAATACCTTGCTAGCGATATAGATAGATCATGCTTTTGTTGAGCTGTCGGGGTGGTAGTGTCATTTGTATGTGTCGTTTCCTGCTCAACTGTATCCATTTATATCTACCGCAGCTTAGTAAAGATTCAAGCCCGAGAAGACCTTGGTGGAGGTAGTTTTTCAACTGGACCTATTGAATGGAGAAATGTCACCATTATTCAGAAAACTACAGTACGTGTACTTTCCTTCTGCTAGAGAAGATTTACAGTTTATTTTTTGTTGAGTTGAGAAAATAATTTCTCAATAGCTAGTTCATCCCTTGTGATGAATGGAATTTGTTATTTAAATTTGAACATCATTTTTTTTTATTTATATAAATTAAAGAGTGAAATGCTACTGTTGGAAATATTTTAGAACTTGAACGTCCCTCAGTAATTGAATACACCAATTAAATGTGTAGTTCAATCTTTTTAGTTTTAAATTTTTAGCGTCGTAACTGGTTAAACATTCCATTTTCAATAATAAACCCGAATATTGTTTTTGAATTTATGGTCAAGTGTTATTTTTAGACATCTGCTTCGACAACATCAGTATCTACAACAACTTCCTCAACCACCCCAACAACAACCCTATCATCAACAACGCAAGCATCATTTTCAAAACCTACTGGATCACACGTAGCGGTAAGAAATTACATAATAAAATTCAAATTATATATTTAATTGAAAATATGTTTACAGAAGGTAAACAAACGCACATATGTTGTCATCCGGTTATATCTTTGTTGAGCATGTCTTTTATTTACACAGTATTTATGATTGATTCATTTTATATGTATTCAATTTCAGGCAAATACAAAACTGGTAGATATTGCACGCTTTATTGATACTGCTCCTGCTTCAAAAGAACACATTGTCTCCGTAGATTCAACAATAAAGCGACTGATATTTCAAGTGATCGTGGAAACTTCAACGCCTATCATAATGGCTACCATGCCTTCTGGTATCTTACCACTTACAATTTTTGTATTTTATGTTGTTCTTTAGTGCTATAAAAGCCATAAATACTTGTTAATTTAATGTAAATTACATTTACTGGATATACGTCTAACTTAAACTGTTGTTCTTTTTTGCACGGTTTATTGCACTTTCAAAAATATAAATTAAGCACGCAAAACTTCGTACTTTAATATACCGTGAATATTAATGTACTTTCATTGAAGAAAGTTTTAAATTTGTACATGGGACGCAACATTCACCATGCCTCCCCACAGAACCAAGGCAAACAATAGCACACGACACTAGGATTAGAGGAAGGGCAAACATTATGGGGACGGGCAATAAGATACTTTTGGGCCGATTATCAAAACTAATTAAGGAGAGTCGAAGGAGGGGACAATACGGGATAGGGAATCAGTCAGTTATAAATAAGTGTCCATGTTTTTTCTTTAAATGTGTGGTTTTCAAATACATACCATATAAGTAAGTGGATTGACAAGTATGTTAGGAGTTGTTTGCATTTGTTGCTGATTTTTTTATTTCCGAGCCCCCTCTACTGCGAATCTAACCTAACCCTCATTTGCATTCTCTCTTTTCTATTTAAATGTTTTTAAACAAATACATTTACTGTCTTTTAGATAAATGCTACTATAGTATTCATCGTGAAAAATGTGTATGTTTTGCCACTTGACTTATAAATAAGATAATGCACATAAAACAGTATTGTAACGAAATTTAAGAAAGCATTCAAGTAGGACATGTTATATAAAATGTGCACAGCCACCATAAAATCTATATGGAAATACATACATACATGTGAACAACAACAAACAGAATTAGCAGCCACACAGCTTGTTTTACCTATTTTCAGGTCTGCCTTACTCTGGATACCCAATTCGTGACAATGCTGGTTCTGGTACTGTGAAAGTAACCATGGATATTACGATTACACCGGTAGGTGCAGACATTTAGTAGTGTTCATTCACATGTAATCTTGAATTTCATGATTTCAGTACAACTCTGGTCTATATCTATGAACACTATTGCAAACGTATTAATTATGACTTTCGATGAAGATTTCATATATGCTAAACTAGTACTAACTGAGGAACCCCGAAAAGAATTCCCACATATATATATTAATGGTATCGAACTGAGAGCAAGGTCAGTATACGGCTGCTTGTTTACTTTATTGTTTACGTATTGGATTATTTTTATGTGTATTTTATTGTGTGCGTACTGGTTAATAGCTCTTGAGTTCTGTGGTATATCTTAAATCCGATGAGGTCAAATTTCGCGCAAACGGCAAACAGGCTGTTTCGCGCGGGCCTTAATGCGCGCATTTTAATTTTTTTAAAGAAAACAATCTGACGAAAAATACGGTATTGCAGCGCGTGTCATTATTTTGCGCCATTCGCCATGTCATTTAGAGCGGTCCCATTGACAGGTCCAACTGTTAATTGGCGTTAATTGACAGGACTGTGAGATAAAAAGTGTAGAAATATCAAAAGATCGATAAACACTATAAATGAGTTGGAGATCTTTCATTTATAACGCCCCGGCAATATCTCAAACAACAACACGAGTGCGGATAATTCCTTCACATAATAACCTTCACACATACTATAATGAAACTTTGTTTGGTTACTCGTGTTTCGCCTGTCCCCGTGTTGGAAGTTGCATATATATTTAGAGCTACATGTACAGTGACAACTGTTTAGTATTTGTCTGCACTGCGAACGACAATCTCAAATTTTAGTCATGCCTATAACAGCGGTTTTATTTACTGTAATTTAATATATTTCAAGAATTAAAGTATGAAGAAAAAAGTTTGCAGCGCGTGCACTCCGTCTGACAACGATTATATGCAGTCGTATGTTTTTTATATAAAATTCGTCAACAAAGAAAAATCGATTTATGAATTAATATTCCATTCAAACCACTCTTACGTACTAGTAATAAAAGTGTGTGAAAATATTCCATTTTTCCAAGTATTGAACCGAACCGAGATTGTCAGAAAAAACAGCGAAATATGATGAAAATAGAAAACAAAAGTGCGTATACACATATTTCGGATAGTTAAAAATTCGCATAGCCATGTAAGTTTCAGAAAGTTTAATAATAACGCGGACTTTAATTTCTGCTTCATTCCAAGCGCGAAATACGCGAAAACTCGTCCTTTGCGGATAAAAATGATTTCACAGTATTGATTTCTGTCTATTCAATCAATATATATATTGGACATTAATGGCGATATAAAGTTTACGGGAGAGATTAGCTAGATGTTAAATAGTTCCAATGATGTAATCGCTACTTATTCTATTTATGTTCTACAGATGAGTGTAGAGTTCTTCTTTCCACATGTGCTGTTCCGTGACTTGATATAATATTCGTGTTCTCCCAATCTTTTGGCTCGTGTCAAATTGTCTTTTGGTGTATTCCATCCATTCCATCTCATTCCCCCTTGTTGTTCCCAAAAATAGTCCATGGTTGTTTATTATAGTCAGCCAGACAATTCTTCACTTCCCAGGTCCCTTACATGTTTGCACGTTCACCTCCGCAATCTCTTGAGGTCGTTTGCTGATGCTTCCCTGTGTTCTGTGTGCAGATGCATGGTCCAGTGTTTGTGGCGTTCCCTGTAACAATTTGATATGTCCATGCCTCAGAGGTGGAATGAAAATAAATACTATTGATTTCGGTAATTAAATTGTATATCTCTACAAGGACTCATAACTACTCACTCCGATGGAAAATACTTTGACATGACGCACTATGCTTGAGACTTAGCCTAATTTTGAAGTTTTATTTAAGCTATCAATTTTTTAGAAGTACATGTGGACATCAATCATTTATCAAATGTCATAGGTTGCTTCTCCGATATGTACATATTTTACTCGCATGTGTTGTAATAAATATATTGTAGGCTGATTATGGAGTATGGAAATTCAAAAAACTCGATGGCAACACTTGGGATGTCACAATACAGGCCGAAAGTCCGGTATATGTAACACAACAATTATTCGAGTTGGGATCTTTTGTACCATTCACCGATAACCCAGTTCCAGGTATGTACCAGCGATGAAGTCGAGCTGGAAAATACAACATACAAAGGGCAATGCACATTCACCCAAAACACAAGGAGCCAAACAGATATATACATGTATTTGTATGTAAATAATTACAGACGCAATATTGACTAAAATAAATATTAAGTTAAGATAGCGTTCCGCCCTGGTATTCGTCACATGGGGTTTAAAGCTGGTTTGAGGATGCACTCAACCTCATACTTATCCTACCATCACCCAAATATAAGGGTGGAAGTAAGACAATCCCCGCTTGAGAACTCCACAATGCATAATACCGCGAACACAGTAAAGCATTCAAATAGTTCGTGTGTTCAAAGCAAAAGAACTTCGTATTACAGTGTTTATTCAACACATTTTGTTACTTATAACAAAACGGAGACAGACATAATTATCCATTGCGTAGAAGTAAGTGTTGTTTGTTTTAATATTTCAGACAAGTCATATAAGCTGGAGATAACAGTTACAGGAGTGTCACACATAAAGTCCGTGAGCTCGGCTTTCCTAGTATTGAAACAAAATATGGTTGGTGCCGGTTTTGCCACCTTAACTCATAAACGTGGTAACATATACGAGGCAGCCGTTGTTAAAATTCCTAAAGAGGTGAGTACAATTTAAACTAGTGTAATTAATACGGAACATTTGGTGCAGAGGTAAGAAACTACAGCGTTGCGTGGACAATAGAAAATGGTGATATTTTCTGGGCATAATTCTAAGGAAAATCATCAAGTTTATACGGTCCAGATTAGGGATTGAGTGATATGAACACAAGTATTGCTTTTATGAAGGAAATATTAAAGTGTACAGAGAACGCCACATACATGCGATACTGCAATTCCACAAATATCCCAGGGAAACGTCTACGTTATCAGTTGAGGACCGAAAACAGAGGAATAGCTGAAACCATATAAAACTGTGAAAACTAATTAATTTAATATTTAAACTGAATTAATTATTTGAACTGTATTTTCACTGCTACATTACTAGTATAACATTGTAGGTATTTATGATTGGTATACAAGGGATGGACAATGCTGGACATACCTACAGACGTATTGATCCGACAGAAATCAAACCACTGTCTCTGAAACTTGATGTCCCCTCTTACGCAGGTACGCAATTAAGTTTACGCTGTTTTTCAACAATATTTCACTATTCTATGGCGAGTCGGCTGACCTATCTTGTGTTTATGTTTGATAATGTACGTATTTCGTTCTAGTTTTGTCAGAATTACTAAAATAAATTGCATAAATATAAAACAACTACGACGTAAGAGAAATGTTTGTTACTGAGTAGAGCTTAGTAGTTAAATATATTAGAACTTTTTGTCCATTTGGTACGAACGTGTATTTGGTTTGTTACACTTATTGTGCATGGATACATACTTCATCACTTGTTGTAGGAGCGACCATTGTTGAATATTCAATATTCAATGTCACGTTCACGGTTACTAACTTGTTAACTACGACCCAAGAGATAGACGTACGCATCATGGATGAGAGAAAGTTTGCACAAGCCCCAACAACATTATCCGAATCCTTAAAGGCAGGGGCACAATTTACAGGAACATTCGTACTGAAAGTCGAATTTCCAGGACTATCAACGTAAGTTATATAATCAGGTGTTAATGATACATACAATATATAGAGGGGTATATGTAACATGTTATAGTAACTTTGACTTCCGTTCTATTGCTTTATCATATATGAACACATAGCAATGTAAACGAAGTTCTGTAAAAAAATGTAAAACAATGCAACGAATTACTAGTCCTAACCACATTTGAAATTGTAAATCTCAAACAGTATTCTTATTTAGTTCTTAACTTGTTGATATCGTATGCTATTAAGTATCGTTATTTATGTTAGGGCTGTGAAAATTATAGCCGTACCAAGAATAGCAGGCAAGTTTGGACCCGGACCAGAAGAAATCCGGAACTTCACAGTGATAAAGAACGAAACAACAGTAAGCATTATTTAGTCGTAAAAATAGGATGCTCGAAAAGCCGACTTGTTGCACAAAAGTATATCTAGCCTGAAACATAACTTGAAAAAACCAAACGCGTACTCAATTGTTTGTACAAAATTAACCACTAGAAGTCATGCTTACTCTAAACATGCACGACTAATGTACTACACAAAACATGTCATAACTTACGCACGCCTCTTATTTGAATACAAACAGAACTAAAATTAATTTAACTGACAATATTTTTTTTTCTATCGAATTCAATTAGTTTTCAATAATAATTAAATGGGAATGTTTTTCTCCAGACAACTTCGCTTACCACTCCCTCCAGCTCGTTATCGACGTCATCAGCGGGACAGTCAACTTCTATGACATCAACATCGGCAGCCTTATCATCAACTGCGTCACAAGTACACTCCGCTTCTTCTACAGCATCCCTACCGTCCAATAATTCATCACAAACAGGCACGAATGACTCTTCGAAAATATCAGTTGGGGCTGCAGTAGCTGTAATTGTTGGCTGTATCATAGCCGGAATCATTGTTGGTGCGTAAATGAACAATACTTTTACTATTATTGCATTATTCCCATTATTTTGCATATCCGTTGTGTTACAACAGTTTCAAGCAACAAAATAAAATACATATTGTAGGTGTAACTTATTGTTGTAGGTCAGTGAATTTGTCCGGTTTATTTAGCAGGCTATGTTTTGATAATGATTCTGACTGAATAATCCTTCCTGTTATGTTAACAGAGATATATGTGTTTGTCTGTGTCATGAAAGTAATGTGTTTCAGACTGTATATTTGCATTGTATTACCGTTTCAGTTTATTTGTTTTACTACAGGTGGAGGTGCTGTTGCTGTGGTAACGATTGTGCATACGAAAACAACGAAGACCAAAGTGGAACCCATAGAGCCAACTACAGAAAGAAGGCTTTCTGAAAACAAGAAAGCGCCTACTGTTCCTTCCAACGCGAAATTTTCTGACACCACTAGTGTGAATTGATAACGACATCTGCATATTGCAGGACAACTTATGTTTGTAAAATTAGACTCGTTAGTTTGTTTGTTTCACAGAATTGAGAGTTTCCGAGTAACTATCTATTTATATAGGCATTTACGTCCTGGTAAGGGCGCATACACTTCTTTCAGACATGATATATCCCTTTGTGGTTTAGTGTCTTTACTAACTGTACTTTCTGCCAGAAGTCGTCATTTTAGTGTTTCAATGTGTTGTTCTGAATAGATCCAACTTATATTTAAATAATAGAATATCTGCAAGCTGATTAAAGTTGTGACTACGTATTGATGATCTGATTTAAAGGAGGGGTTAAGTCGGTAGCATTACTTTTTAAAAGTTAACGTAATTCAAAATACCATTTATATTTCAACCTCTGACTTATGTTCTTATATAAATGTAATTTATACTTGATATTACGTTGTACAAATGTCTCGACTTGTACATCGATGTACAGTATAATACAATAAATATGTGGATTTTAATATAGATACATACATGTAATGGTATTTTGCGATAAACAACCAACGTATTTATATGGACTTATAGTTTATAGTTGAAACTTTACTTATTAAAATTCGGAACATGCTTATTCTTGCGTGTATCTTTTATCTTTTGTTTTTACCAAACATGTTTTAAAAAGACGAACAGCCACTTCAAAATCACAAGTAGACATGACAAAAAATATACGCATACATGAAAACAATTACAAAGACAAAATGAACACAAATATAAGAAATGGGTGAAAATAACAGAACCACCTTTGAACGGCCAGTTGCAAAACCACAATGGTTTAAGCTTAGAGCGCACGCAACTATATACTTACCCTGTTACCAGCTAATTAAAATGGACAGTGTAAAATCTGCAGTTGGACAACTACACTGAAAACACATTATAAGTATATCAAACATGGATGTATTAAACAGTAGACCCGTGAACCCAGTACAATATGCACTCGATGATCTGTTAGAATCCAGAGCAAATGAGCTTATTTTCCACTTTCGAGCCTCCTGCGAAAATCCCGTGTTTGTTATTTCTTAATGGGGAATATACCTTTCGCGATTCTTAAAACAAACGAGTCCTCCATGCTGATTGACCGAAACCTTATCTATCATACTACAAATTCTCATGCATGATTTACACATACATGTTACCCTTGCACCTAATGTTTTGTACACTGTTGTTTCCCTGGGGTCTGTGTGGGAAGGCATGGGCTTACATATGTGGCAATCCCTGTAACAAATTATTATTATAAAAGATAAGTAGCAAATTTGTTTCTATGTTTAATATTGGTAACATCAATACATTTTGCATTTATACAAAATCTACTAGTAATTATATGAACGAATGTTAATATCAAGTACGTTTTTGGTACATATTATAAATAACATACGTACCAGGGATAATACCAATCATCATTGATGAAATGGTGAAACTGTGGATTATTACATCTTGGACAGAACAATGTAAATATTGCCACGAATATGTGCTAAAACTGTTAAACCCCGGTTTCACAATATAGGGCATCTCATCACTGATCTCTAGATTACAAAATATAATACAATACGAAGGACAAAGTCAACAAAAAATCATTCACAGCAATTTTCCATAAAGATAGAACAACCCGACACAACGGGCTGATAACCCATGAACTACCCGTATCATGTCAAAAAGTCAAAATCAATTACTTTTAGCGGAAAGCACTATATCAATCAATCTGTGATCTGCGACAAGTCCAAATTATATGCATGACTTTTATGAAAGCTATTAAAATTATATGTAATAACAATACAAAATATGTATAATTGCTTTTGATCATATTCCTGTTAAATATTATTACATCTATGCATCACATTCTTCATAATGAAATTTGTTATAGGCTTACTGAACGACTATTTTAAAAACTTAGCAAGGATAACATAAGTACGTCCACATTCACAACACACGGCCTTCTATACAGGTCAAGAAATAATAAAATATAAGAATAATAAAAATGAAAAAAATAGAAGGACCGAGGGACATGAAATAAAACTTCAAATTTGCGGCTGTGAAACTAATGAGACAATGTGAGAAATCAATAAAACAAAACATTTTGTTCAGTTTAATTGTTATAAGTTACGTTGAATAAATGAGTTATACCCGCGTGTATCCTCTTATATATATATATTTTTTTTTTTAATCGCTTATTTCAATAAAATCTTATGTACAATACAGAATATTTTGTCATATCATTAACATATAATGATTTTAACAGTCTTTTGGAAATATGATCTTTCGTACCATGAAGCATATACAAAAGGTGGGTGAGATGTTTCAGGTAATAACATCGAATATGTTTATCTAGTACGAAACGAAAGTAATAGAATAACAAGATGTATTGTATATTCGTCTATGAGGAAAACTGAGAAGTAGTTGGAAAAAAACAGAAAAGTGTACAATAAAAGGTTTTCTCATCGTGAAATATATTCCTCTTATATTTGTTACATACATCGAATACAGAAGAAGAACATCAAGTGCCACATAGAAAGCGAGCAGCCAACGAGACATAACAATATAAACATAAACATAAACAGTAACAATGGGATAGGAATAGGGACACAAGGCGCACCCATACATATTGGGTGAAAAATGGAATCCATTATTGGTATTATCAGTGGCCAAACACTAATGGGGATTAAAACCGTATTATCTGCTCTTTCAGAAACGCATTATTGCTATTTTTTAGTGTGCATGGTATGAGTTTACTGATTTATTTCTTTAAACAAATTGAAGCAGTAATTAATTGACTACACAGTAAGTGTTGCCAAATTTCATCGTCGCCATCGGGAGACGCATATCGTTGACGTCTACCTCCCCGAAGAGGGTAATTTGTTTTCAATCATCTGCGGCGGATTGTGAAATGTTCAGAGAACGCTTCAAACGAAAAATATTTCTGGTTATCTAATATGATTGTAAAGTACGGACAGTGGACTTCGATTTTAAGTCTCTTCTAACGAACTACTTCTAGGTTTAGCAATTTATCGGTGGAAAATAAAGTAAAAGTCTCAACTAATACAGATAATTAATACAAACTAATTAGTATAACAGTGTCAACGCCAGTAAGAATGAGTGTAGATCTTCACATTAGTATTTGTAATGTCACAGTTTCCCCCTAGATTCCCGCAATGAGCGTATTATGACAAGAAACATCAGGGCAATCTAGGCACACTGAGATCTTAATGACATCGTGAAAACATATTTAAACAGATTGTTATCCGATACTCAAATACTGACATGTGGTGTAGTTTTCATCTGAACATACCACTGCTGTCGCTGATATATACTTCTTTTCACGATCGAACCTAGCAATATGTCAATGTCTCACGCACAAATTCCATACACATTTTTTTTCATTACTATTTACGTCTAATTTGGGAGCAGTTTAAAGCAGCAAAACAGTTAAACAATGTCCATATACTCTGAAACAGAAACAAACTATGCTTGTAGCACTGATGACAGATAACCTGGTCTGCCAAGGGTATATCCGGCACTGTAAACATGGAGCTCTATTGAGAGCACTAAGCAAGCATTCAAGTATACCCAGTCAGGGAATCGAACCCGGATATCTTGATAGGAACTTCCATAACACTCGACCACTATAGTTTTCTTGGAATTGATTATCAACCAGCACTAATTTGCTCTTCCGCTAGCAGTGGAGGACACATGACTGTAGCCAAATATCTGGGAAGGACATGACCGTAGCCAATATCACGGAATAATATAACCTGTCCAACCCGGGAATCAAACCCGGTTCTGCCGGTTGACAGTCTAGCACTCTACCGACTGAGTTCGCCGGGCGGGCTTCTCCAAGTCAAAAGCATAGCGATTGTGTTTAGTATAACATACGTTTGTAGTCATACACGACTGTACTCACAATTCTAAATGTTATAATGTTATATAGTCTTCACAAAACATTTTGTTTGGATCAATACATTGTTGCATAGACTGTCCATGCAGTTGGGGGATGAAATATGTCAGTTACCGTTATGTAAGGCAAGTGTTGTAAATTCGTACTCTCTTTCATGTACCTTGTGTATTTACGTTAATTATTCGTCGCCACCGGTTTCCCATGTGGGCGACGCCTCCGGAAGAATGTAAATCGTTTTAGAAATGTGGAGGATAATGCATGATAAAGAATATGCCCCAGTTCCAGATGCAGATGTAGAGCATCGTACACGGGTCGTCGGTTTTTCATGTATCATCCGAAAACATGTTAGTACTGAGAGTGGTTTTATGTACCTCAATGTGCTTACAGGTTTTGTATTGAAAATGAGACCCGACTGATTATAGATAACGCGAAGGTGGGATATAAACGACTGATAAGTAGGTTTAAACCACCCCACGATTGGTCATCCGTATCCTTATCATACTAGAGAGGCGTGGTCTTACGATCCTTAACCAATAGATTAACAATCCAGACTTAAATACAAAATTTACGCCTGCTAAACACTGATTTAAATGATTTGTAACGTTTTTTGCACCGTACGTTTTCATCCTAATTTAACGAACAGCTGTAGCTCAGTAAGGTGATTAGTCGCTTAGCAATCTGAAGGTTACTGATTCAAGACTCATATACATGTTTTATTTTATTCACAGTGATAAAATAGTTCATATTTGTAGATTTTTTTCTTTATTTATCCTTCTATAGTTAAATTATGACTTTATGTTTTATATCCAATCAAATTATGTTCTTTGTTATAATCATAATATATATATATTCGTTTTATTTTGAACAATTGAAACAATAACATAAGTATAGTTATATTGAAAAAGCTCGTATAAATATTGTTTTACCATACATGTATATACAGTTCAGCTTGGCTCATCAGCAGTAATAGTGCTTGACTCGTTAAAAAGGCTGATGAATATTGTTTAAACTCATATCATAAACTGTCTTGCGAACAACAAGGAGATCAAAGCAATCCAATGATTTGTCACCTGTTACTTCCTGTTTTTCTTGAAACTTGTTCGCAGCCGTCCTTTTAATTTGCGACATCGTCCTTTCCGACACCCCCGACATAAAACGTTATTTTTGTTCTTTTTTCTTGGGCAAGACAACGGAATTACGGGCTGCTTCATAGAAGCCTCTTGTACACAGAAGTCGTGAACTTTTGAAACAATGTCTCTGTCTTACTGAGACAACATGAAACGCTTGTCAATCTTTCTTGCAAAAATAGTGTACACATATTTATCTAGTGGCTGTATTACACCCACACATATTTCGTGAAAAGCATGATACTATCGCGATAAAAACACACACGAATATCAGGATTCGAACACAGTTAGTCTGCGTTGAGATTCTGATGCACATCCATTACGCTATGTAATAAACATGCTTATTTAATAATTCTACATTTATATATTTTTTTTTCAAAATCAGAAAAAGCGTCTATATGAACATGATCATTGAACTAACCTGCAATTTGATATGGACTGATCCAAACAATGACGTGTTGTCAATGTTATTATGCCTTCATATCTTGGCTGCACTTTACCAATGATGAAATAAGTAGTATAACGAAATAAATGTTGAGTAATTACGAAGTAATAATCAGGTATAGCGAAATGATAAATACTTCTAAACTAAATAGTTATTAGTAATAAGTAAATACTTTTTAATTAAAAACGAAGTACAATAAGTCATAACGAATTGACAATCGGCTATGAACGATATAAAATTAGTTATAAAGACATAATAATCGGTTACTACGAAATAATAAGTTATAACGCATTTTATGCCCACTATTGTTTCTATCAATCTTTTCCACTGTGATTGCAGAGTGAACGATTTATAACAAGACTAAATAGACTATGTATAAGTGTCACCAAGTTTACCGTAAAGAAATACAAACACGAATTTTAATTGTACAAAAAGCTCATTCAACACGTATTGAAATTCGAATGTTACCCTATGGAGCAATGGTCAATTATGCCACGTTTGTCAGTCATACAATAATTCGCTATTGATCGCGTATTATAATTCAACTTATAAATTTCATTTGCATTACTAGTGTAGATTGTTAGCTGTTGTGATCACCAGCGTTTACTAAATCTATAATCTGTATTCAGTGTACATTGAAATTTTACAAGAGATGTTGTCTCGTCCATTCAAGCTCCCTAGTCTTACTGTTATATAAAATAATTACCACTAACTGACATCATTATGCTCCAAACATCATTTGTTTGTACAAAAGTATGTAGACTGGAATCCAAGAGAACCTGTCATGGTCTGGAATTTACATTGATTTAAAGACATGGGGATTTATTCCGATACATACTTGATTAATGATCTATGTTAAGTCAGCAATGAAGTCAGGGTGTAGATTACACTTTCTAAATTATCGTTATGTACGTTTGATAGAAAACTCCCGGATTGTAAAATTTATATACATTGTTTTATCCATGGAGAGAATACAATATCAAATTCACATTAACACCCATTCCGCATCGATTGAGTACTTAACCATAAGAGTTCAATGTGTCTTTATCACTTTCTAAAGCTTCAAAACTCTCGATTTAATCTTTCTGTAATTTAAATATTCGGTTGCCTAACAAATAATTGGAAAATATGCAGGATTCTATTCCATATCTGCGTCTGGCAAACAAATTAAAAACACATGACTTTGAATGCACACCAACAAGCTTATTATGATATAAATAATGACGATGTATATACATTGCGTACCTTCATGATATACAGTACAGAGAAACCTGTGTTAACAAACACCCATGACGTATTTGAAAACTATAAACTATTTCTGTAATTCGCTGTTCAACAGATTCGGCGAATTAAAATTTAACAAAACTTGTTTGTTTTACAACATAACCCTTCATAAAAAACATATATACACTCAAAAGAAAACAAACGGGCAAAACGCAAACGGGACAAGACGCACCAAACCAAATCGCCTTGGAAAGGTTAGTTGCAAAATCAGCATTCGGTGTTTCAACCTGTTTACCTGGTTTAAGGGAGCATCAAACCTGTGTCCTACAATCGCCCAAATAAAATGGACCGTGCAATAGAAAATTCTCGCGGGACACCCCACCTAAGTGATGGCGATCACAACATGTAGAGCATAGATAAATAAAACAACAGACCCATGAAGCCAATCAAATATGTACTTGATGACCTGTCAAAAGTTAGAGCAACTGATGAGATGCCATTAAGGATACGATAAAATGGGAGAAATAGAACATCATACGCCCTCCTTCCGTTTCCGGTTTTGGAAGATATCACTATCATAGAATACTCACCCAATTCAGCAAAAAGGGAAGAGTGATGACTTTGACATGACTAACTCTAAAACACAACCCATGACAATGTTAAACCAAACAGTTTAAAAATGTTTGTGATGACAGAGAAGTATGTCATTTGTAATGGGATACCACTGCGTAGACGATAGCAACTTGCTGCTATCAATTCATTATCCATGTATTGAGCGATTTTACGAGAAGAAGTTGTAACAGATAATGCCATATACAGAAGACAATTCCTCCCCACACAGACATCCAGGAAAACAAACACACATTGAGGAGGTGTTAGGGTTAATATGCAAGGGAAACAGGGTCGTAAGGAATGGTCTGGTCGACCATAAAGGACACCAAAGGAGAATTAAGGAGGACGAACAGGGGGGGGGGTTAATGGATAGAGAATAGCTACGTTATGCTTGTATTGTCTGATACGGGGTCGAGATCATCCTATTGACTCACGGAGGTCGTTTATACTTTATTTTTTATAAGAATATTTGTACTGATGTGTTGTTCATTAGGAAGAACAGGGTTGCCCTGAACACAATGTTGCCCAAGAGAAGGTTCGTCTGTAATATGCACCGTATCATGATATATTTCATACGTAATAACCTCACAAGTCTCGAATGAGACAATGATCAGTATATATAAACTTCATACTTGAATTGCACTTCCTTTGTCTGATAAGCCGCAAACTGCACATATAAGTCAACATTAGAACGTTCAGTGAAAAGACGATTATAAATTTCTTCAACATTTCAATTAATAAATAAAATCAACATGGAAGGCAAACTACGAATGGAGATTCCAGTTTTAACTTCGCTGGCTTTGTTTACCTTCTTTGTGTCAACTTATGGTTATTCCGGCATCCCTGAAAGTCAAGGTGGGTAATTGTTGTAGTTATCTCTTGTAATTAACACATCAATGTTTAATCATGTTTCAAGGTGGGTTGAGCCTTATGTTCATACAAATTAATTCGTCAAACATGGTAAATTCGTGCGAGATCCTCAAATCTGTGTGAAGTATACTCGCGAATATGTCACAATTCGCAATGGTGACATATTCGTTTGATCTGGTTTGAATGGTTTTGATACGAACGTATTTATAACAGCAAGGGTACAGTATTATTATACTTCTGAGATTTTACTAGGCCATTACCTTTATCAGACAATGAGGACGTATATACTGCAATGGACTCGGGACTTTTCGTTTGTGTGAAAAATAGGGTTCAACAAAGCCGTATATAAATTGAATAAATATTCGTTAGTTATGTTAATACTTATTTCCATATGAAAAAACTAATGATTACATTTTATAAAACAACTTGTAGAACACTGCTGTTGCTGAATAAAACAGTAGTCGACATTATAAAATTATTTTTTGACATATTGTAATCACATTAAAAATCATGGAGTAAATGTTTTAACATTGTCATGCACATAGTGAACAGTATTAGCGACAATATTAATTTTATGAAAATAAATAGCTTACTAGTGTAATTAATATAGCAAATGTCCTTGCTTACACACTATTGTCATAAACGACTTTAAGAATATTACTCATTAAGTAGCATTTGTTTGTTGTCTTACACTTAAGAAAATGCCAGCTATGTGTACCAATTAAATTAACTGTATTGTTTATAACGCTTCTACAACTTCAAAAGATGTATGCATTGATAATTTATTCATAAAAATCCATGCATTGCTATGTTCCAGTGATACAGCAAGGGAATACATCAAATATGTTAACACGAAGCAAGGTAATTATTTTTAAAACTGTGTTTTGTATGTTCAACAGTTATGCATGTATTATAATCCGTAAATCGTGCCGAAAGGCGCGTTTCATTTCTGCTCATTTTATTTGCTCTTCTTATGATTGTCAAGTGGAATTTTATCGGCTTTCAGGCGAAATAACACGAAATAGGGGGTTCACAAGTTCACATATAATCACTCCTCTCGTAACGAATACTAGTCCGGATGGGTAGTCTGTCGGTCGGTTACACAACTGTGTCCACTTTATACAGTTTCCCACTGAAATTGTGTTACTTAGCACATATGTTAAGACTTATTCGAGTACATAACTCAACTTTATATCGATATATTCGGTAAATGTCATACCAAGTGTCAAATGGCTATTGTTGGTAAAAACATGTATTGTTTATACAACATCTTTGCAATTAAACTGGTTTTGGTGACGTCCCCTGAGTGTACATACATTTATAAGCAAAATTTCGTCCTTTTTAGAAACATGATGAATGCATGAAACCTGTATCCTTACAAAAATGGGAGAACATCCGTATTATGCCAATTTGCGCTACCAAACATAATGCGTGTTTTACAACTAGATAGCATACATATTTTGTGATAGAATGTATCAATTATAACACTGTAATTTTGGTCACATGGGTGATTATGAAGACCGACTAAGATATATGTGTGTATACTTATGGTACAAGGTACGAGCATATTAAATGTCAAGATCGACGGCATTGTTAATTCTTTGAAAAATAACAAAAACAATAATTTACAAAACATTATACGAAACAAACGAACGTGATATTTCAATCGCCATCACGTTTCATGTTTTTCATTCAGAGAGCCGCAACAGGTGGATTAGTGGATATAGCACAGTTTGAGGACAGCTCACCATCAGGAAAGTTACATATGGTATATGTAGACGACACAATGACACGGCTTATATTCCAAGTGACAGTGTATCGTACTAAACCAGTTATAATGGCAACCACACCCTCAAGTAATTACGATCTTCTGAACTTTATCAAAATGTAGTGACAAATCGCTAGACAAAATGAAATAGTATTTATCTATAAAAGTAATATCATTGTAAAGCAATATATAACACGTTTATTAACAATAATTACTCAACTCCGATTACATTTTAGAAATTCCGTATGCACAACACCCAACCTTGACTGGAGATCCCACACTTAATGATGGTAAAGTTGTTGCAACATTTGACATACCAATAACAGTAAGTTTGTACAATGCTTTTACACTTAGTTTTGTATTCATATTTGGGTGGTATTCCTCAATATATTTTACACCAGGCATCAATTACTGTTAATTAGAACGAACTGTAAAAATACCATTATCTTACGGATGAATGATTTTACTAACTTAAAACCGATGCGAAATTTAATAAATATCAATGTGAACTAAATTGAACATTGTCAATATCTACTCCAATAAAAGATAATCTCGATTTGCGAACCTTGTTATAATACAACTGCGTGTAGGACAAATTGAATAAACGAGTGTTGTATTAGATTTGTATTGAACGAGTTGAATAAAATATGCGGAATCTAATTCATTTTGATTGACCTAGCGCTAAACTCCTCGAATAAAGATAAATATTATTGTTGAACGTTCCTCTGTACTCTGATAATGTGTTGATGTTTTCTGAAACACGAATTAAACTTGTTGAAATGGATTGGTACGTTGGGAGTTTATTGGACGTGCTTAGTTAATGTGTTATAACTTGCATGTTAACCATACAATTTATGTAACATTATGTATTTGGTAGAAAACAGATTATGGATTTTGGAAATTCACTAAACTCGACTCGAGCAAATGGAATGTGAAAATTCAAGGTGAAAGCCCGGTTTCTTTCAAGCAACAATTGTTTGAATTGGGAACGAACACACCAATCAGCGGACATCCAATTATAGGTAAATGTATCTACCAAAAGCATACTCAGGCACACAGGAAACATTGAAAAATACATTTAACGACATTAAAAGGTGAACTAAACGGTACGAGGGTTGTCCGATAAGTGTATTCACTGTCCTAATAGTATCATATTAAGTGCACGTGTGTCTAAAATACGGAGCATGTACAAACGTTCAAAGCTACTTATAAAAACAATTTTACACAAAAATATCCTTTATGCATTTTCTATGAAAACAGACCGACAGTTAATAAAGGACACTTTCAGTATATGTGTAATATTTTATTACATAATGTTTGACCAACAAAAATGAGTCATTTGTTTTTCAACTTTTGTCATCCGCCGCCAAATGACATAGTCGGCGACCCTAGTTTATATATATGGCTGTCTATGTTGTAACCTTTGATCGCCTGCTTCTCTGTTGATTCGCCAACATGGTAAACAATGGTTTGCTTTTCCTTTGAAATTGTTAAGTGCCATTACACAAAAGAAAACACCATGCATTGCCTCGTACGCTCTACAGACGTCATTCTATGAATTGCTCTATGTACATTCGTAACAATAACATTTAAAGCACACTCTTGTTATATTACGTCGAACTTTCGTGAGTAAGTTGCGTGAAGTTGTACTTGCATTTCACCTTAGTAACGGACATATTCGCGCATTGCAACAACATAAACACTTTTCTTTATTACCACAATCACTGAAGAACAAATCAATGTGCTTTGTAGGATTTGACATAGTGTCACCTTATCAACGAGAACATAACGTATTATTTTGGCCAATAGAAAGCATGTAGCGCTGGAATTGATCATTACGTTCACAAAGTGACGTCTCAACAAAGCAACATGTTCTTAAATTGTTCCAACAGGAACACTTCGGAGAGTCCTTTTATATGATTACACTACTGGATATTATTGCTCGGAAGCCCTAATTGTTCTTAGATGTTTTTGTATGTACACATGTAGTACATCTGAGATAAACATTTACATTCATCTTATTTCTTTACACTGATCGAATTTTATGTAAAATTTACACCACCCATGTATGCTATTGATATGTATACGAGCAAGTATACCTTATTATATAACAAGTAGGGTATTATGTATTTTCTTACATCGTCGTTCAATACTTGAATGGTTGAGCGTGTTTATATATTCGTTAAACAGATTCTTATTACAAAACGTGCTTGACCAAAATGATTATAGAGTGTATAATACAAGGAGCTATACCGAGACTGGTAATTAATATCATTAATCTTATACATTTACCTTGTGTGTATAATATGCATACTTTAATGTTCAACCTTATTGCTAATAATTGTTAACATCGTTTCAGGTAGTTCATACAAACTCGTCGTTACGGTTATTGGTTTTTCAAACATTAAATCTGGCGGCATGGCTTTCATCTTCTCAAGAAAAAAAGTGTCACCTATAAGTATGGCTCCCCTACATGACAGTGGAAATGGCAAATATGAAGCTGCAAGAGTAAAAATGCCATCCGAAGTAAGTGTATTTTATAATTTAGGTAACCAACTAATAAATGCAAATACAATGACACATATCAAAAAATAAATGTTACAACTACAGATCGTTCATTCAAAAATCAGTCTCCCTCTTTCAAAGGTGGGAAAGTTGCTCTAAATAATCTGCAGCATACCTTTACACATGTATATAATGAAGGACTGCAATACTTCACTTACCTTCATCTATGGGCATTATTTTCAAAATGCCAAATTATTTCCTGAATTGTATTATGCTTTATAATGGAATCCATAAAGAAAATAATTTAATTTGCACTGAAGAAGATGCTCAGAATTATACATTATACTAAGAATATCATCACAAGCGATGTGTTACAGCAAATCCGTCGACACAACATGCTTCCTACCAGGTTGTTAAATTAAACTACACTTTAAGACGATTCGTCCAACAAGCTTTCTACTTATTTATTTTTATTTTTTGTCAAACTAAACATCAACTAATCGACTGGGCATTATAACAAAGCAACAGTATTACAACTAGTAATATAAAATCTTAATATATAAAACATATATCTTCTTAGTGTCTTGAACGTGTCTTTTATGCATCAAGTACGAGTTTATTCGCATGGTGCTTTCAACTCCCATGTTGACCATATGTTGCACAGTGAAATGAATGCAAAGAATCAACGTTTGTTACGCGTTTTTATGGCTGATGCATCCATGAATATAATAAAAATGCAAGATCTGTTAAAATATTTTCAGGTAATTATGATTGGTTTGCAAGGAAAAGACAACTCTGATCACATGTTTAGACGTCTGGACGTAACGGAAATAGTCCCGGTTTCTCTCGACCTAAGTGTTCCACCTTATACAGGTGACCTAGCTTCTATCAAACTAGTATAATTTGAATTTAGGAAAGGTATTCACCATTAACCTATGTGGAACACACCACTTCACATATTAAAATAAAGAAAACAGAGCAGGGAAGGACACCCTGGCAAATCAGAACTTCCCCAGAAATGTATATACAAACGAAGAGGGGTATTACACGCAGACAAGGGACATAAATATAGTACTAGGTTCAGAGTCATCAACATCCCTACAATTGACAACGATTCTTGTACAGAATTCTCTGATTGAGTTCGTTCCTTTGGTTAAAAGTTTGGTAAATAGACATTCGCCTATAGTGGTTGTTCTGAGTGGAATAAATTACCACAGCGTATAAAGAAGGCTAATACCTAGAAAAGTTTTAAGTCTAGTCTTAAAGCGCAATTGTTGGACAAGGCTTTTTTGTTTTACTGTTCAGCATTGTTGTAGTAATGCTTTCTTGACCAACAGTAGGTTTAATGTATAACATTACTTTAAATTTACTACATATGTCTTTTAATTCAATTTTGAGATAATGTGCACCATGCATATCTGTTATACAGCAAAGCTAAGCTTTAGTTAGTTCTGTGATAACGCTGATGCATAAATCAATTCCGTGATATTTCAGTAATGCGTTGCATTCTATCTTTCTTAACTTAGGAGATAATTGTCAATTCTCTGTGATAAAATATTTATAAAATATATGATGTGTCTTCCTATTTCAAAATGTTTTGTACATGTACCACAATGGATAAACATGATATTTCCAATCTCTTTTTTTGTGAAAAATAAAGTAGACATGGAACAGTATATCAGGTTAGTACGTGTGACGTTCCCAATTTAATCCCTGTTATGTTATGTTATTACCTGTATGTCACTATTTACTGTCATGTTTATACATTTTCTATCACCACAGCAATAAATTTCATGGATGCGTGCTTTGAATGATGAAGCATGGAAAGTAAATACAAAAACATACGTGTATATATAACAAACAAAGAATATTAATGTACTTTGCATAGAATTATTGTCAAGGTAACCTAGTATAACATACAATATGGATATATATTTCAGGAGCAACGATTATAGAATATAAGACATTCAATATAACATTCGTAGTAACTAACCTGCTCTATACACCACAAGAAATTGATGTACGTATTGAAGACTCGAGAGGATACGCTCAGGCGCCAAAATTCCTGTCTTCAACCCTTAAAGTCGGAGAAAACTTTACTGGAACATTTGTACTTAAAGCTGGGTTTGCTGGATTAACCTCGTGAGTGATCTCGAATGTTCTGTAATTTACAGTGGCATATGATTAAGATTATGCTCAGTCATATACTCCGTATCAATGTTTTTTGACTACTGAATGTTTAGTATAAATGGACGCATTTAAAACTATTGGTCAGGCAGATTGAAAGAATATTCCTGGTAAGAACCACTATACATCGAGCTTACAAAATAGTTGTAAACCATTTTATTTGTATCAATCATGTTTGCATTAAAATCTGTTTACTACTGGTATTAAGTATTGTAATTCTAACATACCATATATTTTTATTTAAGGTCAGTAAAGATTGTTGCCCGGCAATATTTTGGAAGTAACTCGTTTTCGCCAGGTCCTGAAGAACACAGGAACTTCACTGTTATAAGTAACCAAACGACAGTAAGAATTCATTTGATAAATAAACAACCAGGATATTAAGAAACATCTAATATGATTGTTCAAGATGTCATATAGTAACTGCATTCCATAATGAACCTATATAATGATCATAAATATATGTAAATCATGATTAATAATATTGAGAAAGTTTTACTTTTCAAATTTCATATTTGCACGAGTTATAAATTTGCATCGTTATTTGCTCTGCAATGAATATAATTATTGCAGCCATTGATATCGACAACAGTAGCTTCGAGTAAAATGTCATCATCGAAGTCTTTACCAGCTACAGGGACAACACAGAAGGTTGCTGCTGGACCTACATCTATTTCGGCTTCACCTAGCATGTCTAAATCAGGATCTAGCAAACCACAAGCGCCCGGTTCCTCTGGCTTGATGTCAACATTGTCACCTGGTATGACTGGGGCTGCAACTGCCAATAAACAAAATTCGGTAAGAATGCTGCATCGTTTCACTGGGAAAACATGTAGTCTTCGTAAATACATCTTCTTTATGTGCACATGCGTTATAGCTGTAATACATTGTATTGCAGAACTTATGTGTCTCCTTGTGCTTTCATTTGTGCGTATATTCATGCAATGCAGAATGCAACATACGTTTTGCTAAAAATAGTTTTTGCTCAATATTGTACCTGTACTAAATTCAAAATTTAAATGTATTTGTGAAACTGTAGTAAGCATAGAGTACTGTACTATCTAGTTACGACACATACTATTCATTACATTCATGTCACCACACAAATCATTGTATAAATTTTATACAGGTATCAGTTACTGCAACGACTGCTCAAATTAATTCTGGATCTCAGATAGCTAAACGGTCAACCCAGACAAGTCCACATACTTCGGCGGCGGCACACCAACAACCTTCATCAGCAGCAAGCATTGGTGACAAACCAACGGACGATCTTGACGAATCCAATGTGTCTAACACGGATGATACTTCAAAGATAGAAGTTTCTGCTGCTGTTGCATTGGCTGTTGCCGGTATACTAACTGGTGTTCTTATAGGCAAGTAGTAATAAAGAACCAGTTTCCATACCAAACATTCGGTATAAGAACGGAAGCCTATCATTTCACCGTCACATTGTCATTAAGCACAATAATGAACTATAAATAACATATTCAACTATTTCAAAGGCGACACTTAAGTATGTATTCACAGACCGACCTGTTTTCGCTGTCGTAATTCGGCATCCACAAATAAATGTTGAGTCAATTGTTTATCACTTTGTATTAATTTAGGGAACATAATATGTACGTGTCACACATTTTCATGATAACTATATTTTGTCTACAATTGTAGGGGTAGGAATAGTATGCACAGCCGTTGTTGTACATAACAAATTCAAGGCAAGGAAAGTTGATGTAGATCAAGACACCGAGCGAGATCTCAGCCAGAAAAGACCTTCCGGCACTAAGTTAACATTACCTGCGTGGCGTTAAAGTTGGAATTATTGAAATGAACACTCGTTTTATTTTTCGACGACTGCAATTAATCTGCAGATATTTGGCGAATCTCGTTTGCTAAACTTACTAGTATATTCATATAGAATTGCACTGTTTCTATTTGTACTGACTTTGTACTACATCATAATAATAACCAAAAACCGTAGACTAAAGTGTTTATCTGAATGTGATAATGATGTTTTAATATAATGAAGAAGACTTGCACAATGTCAGTTTGTAGAAGTGTATTCTGTTTTGTACAAAAACACAGTTTGGATGTGAGTTTTATACCTGTATATTATTCAGTATAACGCACGTACCAAATTCTTGGAATGTAATAATACTATAGCAATATTCGTTATTCATTTAATGAAACTAAGGCAACCAGTGCTGTAGCATCAATAATAAAGCAATATCTAGGGTAATACATGCTGCACTACAGGTTATGGAGTTTAAAATTGAACGAATGCTTTTTCAAAACTGATGTAGTTATACATTTACATAGCATAATAACCATAATGAAGTATTGTTACATCATAATGTATTTTACTTTGATTGTTATATCTGAAGTATATTCCGTCTACATATATAATAAATGTAAAACGTACTAAACAACGATTGTAAATTAACTGCTCCTTTCACTTCAGCTTTGATCCTCAATTTGCTCATATAAATAATAAGGAAGACGCTTATGATACACGTGTTATACCTAATATCTGTCGTCTTTTTTCCCCCAAATACCTGCAGCTATAAATAGCCGATTTAAAGCAGTATTACATAGTTCGCCTATTTGTTATTTTCCTGAATGTATGTTTTGAGCATGGAATTGTGTCATACATTATATTGTTCATAGCTTGTAAAATAAAAATGTGCATATTACGTTGTCAATTTTTGTTGTAAATTCACATGTGTTTTTTTAATTATCAAATGCTACTGAGTACATTAACAATCTCAGTATTATTATGATAACAGACATTTTGACACGCTTGTGGACACATTTGACTGAACATGATACCTCTAAAGTTGTTTGACCTCAACAATTGATGCACATGGGAAAATTGTCAGATGCTCGTGGAAGAAAATGTCAGCACTGGTTGGTGTTCCAGGAACGCTGGATAGTACTGTTTTTACCCAAGAACACTGGTTAGGTAGACTGAACGCCGTACGCATGCGAAGTATCCGGGATTTTAGTGTACAAAGATATCTTAGTTTGAAATTGATTCTTCCAATATGGTCGTCCACCTTTCCATAATAATTGTGAGACAGGAACTTAAAATAAAGATAGTTTTGAAAAAAACTAATTATGCATACATTGTTTTTTGAAAATGTTTACATTTCAGTGAAAATGTATCCTATATGCTGTTTTACTCTGAAATTACTTATCAATGTATAGATCTTCTAAAACCCGTGGCGGTCTTGATTAAACTACTCGTAGCAGTTACCTCCCTTAGTGTTGAGAAGTAATTAAGCAATGAGTTTAGCTATTTTCGGAACAGGTCAAATTTCTGCGGTGACTTTGACATGACATAATCATCACGGAAATATATTAAACCGTCACGGGTAAGAAATGTACAAACCCGAAAAGGAAAAGGAAAAAATGTACAAAAAGAAACATATTCATTCATAATTGTTTGTAAAACAATGTAGTGTGTTGTGACGCTTAATGCTAAAATGATGTGTACTGATTGCGTCCATTTCTTGTATCAATTTCACATCAACCTCACTGTGCGCGGTGTTTACCAGATAAGACAGAGATTAAGTAGACGCCTGTGTATGAAGTGGAAGACTCATTGTGAGAATTAGTAGATAAGGTAATATATTTTGTAACGTAGTCAGTTATACTCATTCTCTTAAATAGGTCAGGAAGTGAACTCGTGCATTAAATCTACAAGACGGAATATGGTATGTTTGTACTGTTCGTCTAGGAAAAAGCCATGCCAATTTGATTTCTTCGGAACTATTTGCCAGAAAGGAACTTAAATACATCCTTCTTCAACGGTATAATAATTAATGTCTTTATTCTGTCTCTGTAAAATCCCAGTCTTACTTGAGACAAAATGTACGCAACATCCTGCGAGTGAGTGATATAGGTTGTCTCATACATTTGACGTCGATTCTGGTAAACATGTTCTAGCAGTCACACATGCACTTTTAACGAATGCTTGAAATAAATATATTTGTCGATTTGTGTTTTGGGATTTACGCCGTTTCTCAACAGTTCTCTGTTGACCTAACCAGTGCTCCTGGGTTGCACACATGTTCCTCATCAAGCACAACTTCCACACATAACCAGAGTTCAGAGGTCGAGAACAAATGACTTCGGATGCATTATCGTTAGTCAAATTGTCCAGAAGGAGCATATACCTAGCCCCAGTTCAGAACCCACGACCTCTAGATTAGCAGTCGAACCCTGAACCGACTGAGCTAACCTTACGTGTACAAATGTAAATCTGATAAATGCATAATTATGGGCAATAGTAAAACCATAAGATAAAGTATAAATAAAACAAGAAACACGCGAATATGACATGTTTGAAATTTATTAATAATATGCGTATAGCGGATATTTTGCATCGTCTACTGTATGGCCCTTTACATTGTGAACTCCCGTTGTCAACACATACCGTCGTTTATGTACACTTGTCGTCATTTACATAAGTGTTGTACTTCAACCACTACACAAGACAAACCTTGTTAAATCCTAATCCGTTATTTCTTACTCTGTCTCAACAAGCGTTAAGCCTCTGTTATTCCATCTGTGTTTAATGCTTGTAATGGGTACAAAACATTTTAAGAGCACTGCTTGGTCTCTATAATACAACCGTCTGTTTTTACGACAATTGTTTACAGGGAACGTCACACTCACAAGATTCCACAGATGCTCAGAGAAACATCAGCACACATAACACTAGGAGTTCAGGTGTAAGGGCAAACATCCATGGGAATGGCAAGGACTTGTCTGGCTGATTCAATAAACAAAAACTAAGAGTTAAAATAGATGACAAAAGATGAACACATAACTTGACAAGTCAAGGAAAGTTTGTCACGGACTTACTGGAACATGATGCTCACAGATATAACAGTTAACAACACCGTCATACGCATGTTTACATATTTATACGTTTTATACGTTCTGCAATAGTGTTAGGTATTTCGCTCACATATAATACACCTTAAAGTGAGACAGTAGTACAGAGAAACCCAAATCCGCATTACAGTGTCTAACACATATCTCTGAGGTTCGATAAACAATGATAATGACAAGTTTTACTATAAAGTGACAGTAAAGTAATTATGTATTATATGTAAAGGGCCAGCCATTTCTGACTTAAGAGACATCTACACTATGAGCACATTTACTACTCGATTCCTTACCTTGGATGCCAGGCACTAGGCAGAATGCAAACGGTAACCCTTAATTAACTAGCTGCCAGCTCACCCATCATATCAGAACGGACCCATAATCGGAATAAAATATTCGACACACTACTCCCAGGGGGCTGCCTCAACGACTCGGTCATGGGAGACAGAATAAATACTGAGGATTTAAACAAGTGTGATGACATTCTGACTCGACTTCAATATTTATACATCTATTTCCAATTTTCCAACACTAAATCAGCCATATACTAAATTAGTAGAATTTAGCCTACACACGACACACAAAAAATAATACATACATGCCACAATATCATGAAATTACCTTTACCAAAGGAAGTCGTGAATGGAACACAAATAAAAAAATCATTATGGTAAAAGTAACTTTAAAAACCAATATGTGTATGAAATCAACTAAAGAGCCAGAAAACTATGAACGGCATTAAAACAAAATTGGTAGGATTAAACGCCATTTTCACAAAACAATACCTCCCCATCCAGATATATATAGCACACCAAAAAAACTGAAATGACGCCAAGAAAATACCGAAGAAATCGACGACTAACTTAACGGATAATTGAGATAAATACTTGGCGAAGGGGCAGTACGATGAAGCAACTTGTTGCACCATAAAACAAGAAGTTATCCTAATGTAAAACGTTAATGACAAACTATTAGCGCATAGCTTGCGTAGTTAAAGCTGGGTTCACACTACGACGTTTGGACCGACGTTTACCGACGTTTGGGCAAACGTCCAGCTCCGCTAGTAAAAGTTGTTAAAAGTTTATAAGAGTTGATGTTCGCTGGGGAATGCTGACGAACGTCGTGTTCGTTGAAATTTTTTAACATGCAAAAACTTTGGCGACGTTTGGAAATAAACGTTGGTGTAAGTTGTGCTCCGTTTGTAAACGTTCCTGAACGATGGATTAAGTTGTACATAGTTTGCCTAAGTTGGACTCCGTTGGCAAACGTCGACTGAGACGCTGGTGGTGGTGAACTTAGCCGAACGCTTGTCCAACGGAGGCCAACGGGTACCCGACGCAATGAACGCGATGGTAACGCAAGGGGCTAGCGTTGGCAAACTTTCCACAGCATACCCGTAACTTAGGTGAACTTTGGACAAAGGATCCTAACGAAGCCTGACGCAAGCCAACTTCCAACAACGTTCAACAACTTTTGCGAACGAACTGAACGTTTGCAAGTTTGTGTCAGCGGTCAGCAACGCACTACCAGCGCGACCCAAACGTTTTCGAGCGTATGCCGATCATAATTCAGATATATAAAGCGAAACTTTACATAGGCCTGTGCATAACCCTGTAGCGCTTGGATGCTGCTGCTGTCGATTCTGAAGCAGAGAGTACTGAAACTGAGCGTACTGAGACTGTATTAGCTGAAAGTAGGCCTGGCAAGTGACTGGGGGACGGCTAACTGTTAAGTGGCGCACAGACATGTCTGCCACGTCGGAGACGTACTGGCTAGTAGAAAGCGTTGGAATAGCAGCAACATGTCTATCAAGTTCTTCGAGTAGAGGAAGAAACCGAGGCTTCGTCCGGAGGAACTACTCGTCGGTGTAGTTCAGGAGCTCTCCTTTCACATAGTTGGCATAATTCGCCTTGGGAGTTGGCCTGCTGCTGGCTGCCAACTCACTCTGCAGCTCCTCCACCCTCTGCGTAGAAGCTGTCAGCTGCTCCTGTATAGAGATGAGTTCAGAGTCGTCCATTGGCGTCCTTCGACTAGCTTTGCCGTGTGATGGACCTATCTCGGCGTCGGGATCAAGAGCTGTCCGTGAGGCCGTATCCTTCATCTCCTCCAAGTCGATGCCACTAGCGGCCTTGATCTGTGGAACCAAGAAGAGAACATGTATACAGGTTGCATCATACACGTATGGAATACATACAATGAAGTTAACATTGGCGATCCTGTTTCTTCTCCGACTTGGATGACACTTCTTCTGAGGGAGGCGTCACGCTCCCGGACTGTGGAAGGAACAGCAGCAACTTGCTCTAATGACTCTGTGTCCGCGTCTCTCTTGGTAGAGATGTGACCACTTCTACAAAACAAAACTGCCAGGAAGTGTCCACAAAAGTTCGGCTATATATAGACGTCGCCTGACGCTCACCTCAGCTTACCTATGCTGAGTATTCGTTCGTCTAAGTTGGACTAAGTCGGCGACCGCTTCACATACGCTACCTCTGCGTTGGTAAAAGTTCGCCTACGCTATTAGAAAATACAACGCTGGTAAATGCTGCCAAGCGCTAGCACACGCTGTCAAACGCTAGGAAATGTTCGTAAAAGTTGATTTGCGTCGGATATAAAACGTTCGTAGTGTGAATGAAAAAAATCCTTCTCGCGAACGTAATTTCGCCGACGTTTGGGCTCATTTCTTAGACCTTTCAAACGCTGGCCAACGCTGGTACAAACGCTCATAGTGTGAATCCACCTTAACTGATGACATTTTAACATAAACGACCTGTCAAAAAACATTGAACGCCAAGTAGTTTCGTAATGCGAACCGTCAATTTTGTCTTAGCTACGCGCCTGATATAATAAACAAACACTAAGACATAAGTACACGCGACATTTCACTGAAAGGAAAAGAACAAATGTACTTCATGACTTAATTATCATCAATAATTGGTAATCGCAATGTCTGCCTGGCAATAGCTAAACAACCGAAACGCGATTGACATGTCAATATTAATGCTTACTTGTTTAGACCTTTACATTCTCCTGTACTGAGTGTATGTCGATAATGTGTCAGTCAGATTATGCAAATGGTTAAAGTACCCATGCACCTCCACACTGTCTAATGTTTTGTAGACGGTTGTTTTTCCGGGTATCTGTGTGGGGAGGCATTGTATTGTAAGAAATTAGTCCTTTTTTCTCTTTTCCCAAATAAGACATTTTATGAAGACATTTTCTTTTGAAAGAAGAGGATTTTTCAAATAGCCGACACTCGCATTAATTTGATTGGCAGATACAAGTACAAAGGCTCAGTTGCTCTACATGTAATCCATATGCATATTCAAACATCGAGATCTTTCCAAAATAATCACTCGTTTGCTTTAGATACTCGATAATTTGTTTAAACCTATGTCCTCAATAAAAGTGGACAGCGCTCGATTAGAAATCTATTGTAAACAACCGTAAAAAATATATGTTTTAGCGTGTATGACAGATCGTGCGTTATCTCGTGAACGTTTTCTGGCATTTTGTATGAAAGCAATGCGGGATCTACGTTAATATTGTACTCTCCAATAGTGTGGAAGAAATCTGCTCGTTAATCTTTAAATTGATCTACAATCATACCTTAATCATGTAAGTTAAATTGGAATTAGCAAAATCCTAACTCAGCTGGATTTGTTAATGTAACCCGTTTGACTTTGGTTAGGCCGTAACAATTTAATGTGTTGCTCTTCGGAACGACTTTATAAAAAAACAAATTCAGAAATGATTTAAAAAATGCGCTCGCTCGTATGAAAGAAATGCTAAATGTTGTAAGCTTAATCCAGAACAAAACTAGAAAAACATCCATCAAAACATCGTATAACTATAATGTTTAAAGAGAGTTCTACTGTATTTTAATGATGATGTTAGTCACTATATTAATATTCTTTATACATTCATTTTTATGAGTTTTTTTTGCATTTATTAAGTATGGAGAAATGAAATACTGGTATGTAATCCTACCTTTAAATGCATATTTGACTACAATAATGAAACAATAGTAGGACTCTTATTGTTAGCAGATCACGAATATATCGATCTTTTACTGTTGTGCTATTCATTGTGGGGGGGGGTACCTATGCTGTTGTGATGCTGCCCATGTTCATTTTGTGTTCAGACTATCGATTTGATTATACAACTTTACTGAAGTTTATTTTACTCTTAATAATACGCCATACTGAATGTATCAGTCATTCAGAAATGGGAAAACATAATTCAACTAAAAAACTTGCATTTCTTATATCTTTTTAGTGCAGGTATCATGCGCTTTTACAGAAACGCTTAATGTTTGTCAAATATGTTTCATTATTTTAGAATTTCTGACCTTTTTCGTTTTGCTATTAGGGTTAAGGTTACGTTTTAATCTTTCTGTACTGACAGTTTCAAGCTTGTAAATTGCTGTATGATTATTATTTCTATTTGTGTATTAAGTGTATTCTTAATTTCCTTTTCCTCATGTGCAATTATTTCACTTGATATAGTGTTACTGTTATTTTCTCACCACTTTTGGCCTACTGTTGCCAGCTGTCTTAACTTGTCCTGTGATGTATTCCATTCATAACATTCTCATTAGTTGTTCTTTATGGTCGGCCAAGCCGGGCCATTCCTTGCACCCCGTTCCTTTGCGTATTTACCCTTGCACCTCCTCAAATGGCTAATGTTTGACGGACTGTTGTTTTCCCGGAGGTCTGATTGGGAGGTATTGTCTTATGTATGTGGCGTTCCCTGTAGCAACTTATTTTTTCAGTTGCTACCTTGTAGAAACTTTTTAGAGTTATTTTACGGAGCTTAACTTGTTAGTAAATGTAATGTAGTACAAAATTATTTTTAATTATAGTTACACCATTTTCCCTTTTCAATAACTATTCTGGTTCACGTTTATATTAGATGTACAAATACATCGTATGTATAGTATTTTAATCTCATGTGTGTTTGACATAAAGCAATTTAACTGGTTTTTGAATTTTTGACAGCTTCAGCGTTAGTAAAGAAATGATAAACATGTTTATATATCTGTAATTTGCAGCTATCACAATTGGTCAAACAATGTCCCTCATCGCCACACACACAAACAAACATACTTGGAAGAGAAATGTGGATCATAGTAGAAAGCCTATTATTTAAGCTATAGTTCATGGTTTATATAAACAAGCGTGTTCTGATTACTTAAAAACGCGACAATTATTTAATGCACATACATGTTTTTTAAACAAAAATCACTTAAATAAAACAGCAATAACTCCTACAAGAAAAATTAGAAAAAATCGCTTGCTCACTCCAGTTTTTTTACAGAAGTAAAATCCGAAGAACTTTAAATCAATTTGGCGTGACCTTAACTTTCACATTAAATGTATTTTAACAGAGTTTAAAAATTGTTACCAGTTTTGTAAACGAACAAAACACAAACACCTCTTAATCCGATGGAATTTAATTACATGTTTATCAAACAAACTTGCGTGTTGTAAATAAAATCACTCCGGAGATGTCAACAAACTGGCATTTTTACCTGAAATGTATATATGCAAAAATAATGTTCATGACTTGCGGCATTGAAAACGCGGGACAAACACAATTTGAGGCAATTTTTAAATCCACGATTATTGCATAAATTGTCCACTTATAACGCAATATACGGCACCTCTGTCATGCATATAAATGGAGTTTAATTTTATCAAAATGGTTCTGAAGTAGATCAGTAAACTAAAACATGACCCAGTTTTGTAACATTTCAATCACTCAGATCAAAAACAGTGGTTTTGTCCATTTAAAGGGGGTTTGCATTAATGACTAAAGTAGAACTTGTATTTTAAACCGTTTTCTGCCGGATTTCAGTGGTATCAATTTGCTTAAACTTAATTAATTTCTCCAAAAATCGGAAATGATGTTAATGAATTGTTTCAAGTTGACTTCTTTAAGCAGGAGAATCCTAAAATGTACTCTACAACATCCGAGCTGGCAATTAATTACTTCCATGTCTAAGCTTTATTCCCACCTCAGTGTTGATGTCAGAGTCAGGTGCGATCTCTGGTCAGTACCGAGTACTTAATCGGTCACACCACTAGAACTCTATTACAAGATCGTAACTGGTTTGTGTATCCAATTCTGCGACTGATATATTTATGTTTAATCGCTGTCGTTTTGAATGTTGTTAACTAAACAAAAAGCGTCATATTCATATATACATATTCGCGACCTTTCAAGGAATATCTGACAAAAGGTGTACATAGAGCATTAAACAATAATTTCTCGAAATTATAAAGCCTTTTTTATCCGAAGTTAACTTACATTTGAGGGGGATTGTATCAATTCATACGTTTTTGAACGTTTCAAAACTAATTATATGCTATAATGTACTTATCCAGCAAGACGCGATAAGATAAGTCCATTGTCTCATTATATCAAATCTCCATCGCTACAAACGAGTCAAACATACCGTGACCTAAAAGCGGTTATAAACAAAATGGACCAACTCATAGCTGAAGTCGAGTGCCTTCATCACGTGGTTTTCTACCACATAAGATAATGTTGTCTGACACTAGTACTGCTGTACCATGTTCAATGATTGCAATAAAAATTCGGCACCTGATTGTTTAAGTAACGATTGAGACTGCCTTAAATATATTTATTTTATGCTTAATATTTATGTGTCTTCAAATTAAATTACAATGAAATTTGTATTGAACGAAGATATTCTCATTGTTATGCTTTTGCTATTACAAAATATCGTTTATTTAAACGGTGAGTTGAAGTATATACACCCGAACGGAATTAATCAAGGTAAGTTATAGTTCTGATAATTTGAATATTTAATTTTGAACAAAATACATGAACAAAATAAACTACATTGGATTAACATCTGTTTCACACATATGACATAGTCATAGGTAATAATAATGCAAAATACAAGTACATAATTTTAACAAATAATTGGCTTCGACAGATATGTTTGATTACGACCAAAAAGTGCAGAACAGAAACATAAAATGGTGCGTAACATTTATTTGTTGCTTTACTGCAAAGAGAAATGTACAATGGTATAAAAATGTGCATAATGTGTTTATTTCATATTGTTTTTTAATTAAATCGTGTCAATTCATTGGGATTAAGTCAATAAAGATATTAACCCATATTACCATGATATATTGACTTTGAAATTATAAACATCAAATGTGTCAACGAACGTTTTGGACAAACATCGTATACTAAGCCAAGGGAAGACACTTTATGTTGACTTTCTTTATAAATTCTTTCATTGAAAATTTTATTTAATGTTTCATTACATTTGTACTGATAACGCACTGAATATGAAGTGACTTGCCTCTCCATTAATAAATATTTTGATAGAAGACTAAATCAACATTTAACCGCTTAACGATCATACTTTTCAAACATATACGACACACAAATTGACTAAGTTCGTGTTAACTAGTCCTTATAAGCTATTATATTCCCATAATGCACAAGGCTAAAGGAAACCCAACTTGTAACAGGGAACGCCACATACACAATACAATGCCTGTCTTCACATATGCCAGGGAAACACCAACCTACGAAACATTAGTAGTTGAGAAAGTGTTAGAGCAAACATCTATGTGAATGGGAAACCATAAAACCATCAATATGGAAAAGTCGAATAAAAACCAAGCAGTCATATGCTGATATTGCTCTATGTAACTAAGGTCAATGGTCATAGCCGTGAACTTGAATGCAAACCAGATGATATAAAACCAAAAGTGATGTATAGAGGAACTGTCAACATGAAAGCATGCCGTTACCCGTACTCATCTTGCTGCCAGCGTCTTAGTGTTGTGCTGCTATGTTCTATCTCCCTGTGAGAATCTCATGTAACATGTCTAGGACTATCGGAAAACATTACTTCTATTACAAAACGCCGTTTAAGAGCGGCCTATACTTAGGAATGAACGTGTAAAGGTGTCGAACAGGATTGGAAAGATTAAAAAATCAGACCCTCCCTAGATTGATCTAGACAAAAGGAGGAGGTACACATAGGAAATACAAACATGGACAAAGGGATACATGTACCAAGGGAACAAGACCCGTTCTCATCGCCGTATCACGTGACGTCGAATCCAGATACTGATCGGCAAACAATGTCACAAGAAATACTAAATTTGTGACAACGTGTGTTATATAGGAACATTTTTGTAATTCGATGTTGGAAAATATAATGCGTTTTAAACCTGTATTTAGATCTCATTTTATAAACAAATATTTCTTTTCCCATGAGTCGGCCTTTTTTACAAAATAATTGAATCGTAATCAGATATTCAATAGCAATTAAACATTGCCATACTTTAAAATAGATAGTAATGTAAGTGCAACACTAAACAGAGCATCAACGTATCAATAAATGTATGAGAATTGATGAAATGACGATTATTTAACCGACATGTTTCCTTTATTCGTATTATCTGTAATAGCTAAAAGTTGTTGAATATGAAAGGAGCAATCTGCATCGTACAGTACAACGTATGACATGATTCGAATCCAGGACATGTTTAATATGCTTTTTGAAGTTATTAGGTGCGAATTGGCACATAGAATCGCAGTAACATATTAACACAGATTGAAATGAATCTCAACGTTATATATATCCGCTCTTTAAAAAGTGCTTTCATTGCGCAAGTAAATTATGTACCACCAACTGTCAAATTAACAACTATCACCAATATCCGAAGGATGCAATTTGACAGTAACTTACAATTTCCTTTAAGGAATTAATATAAGTATATGCTCATGTTAAATCACGTACTGACGTGGTCACTCGTCTGTAACCACAGATATTTGCTACTGTTCCCTCCAAAAAGGACTCGTAAGAAAGGTAATTGCCAACACTCACCAAGAGTAACGAAAGATCAAAACATGAAACAATATGTGTTTACACTTGGTAAGTCTTTGACACATTGCTACAACAAGAATGACATAGTTTATCAATTAAAGACCTTTATAATCTTAAATTTAGATACATCGTAAACATTTACAAGGACCAGAAGTGATAAAACAAGTACGAGTCAAAAACGCTATCGTATTGTGATAAAGAGTTTGCTATAAAACAAATACTTTAACTATGACAGAATTTAATTGACACACTTTTACATTTTCAGAGAGCTACATGCAAACCCTGTATTTTGAGAGCGACTTGTCTCCACTGATATCAAATGACCAGGGTCAATGTCGCATACCCTATTTCAAATGCGAAATTATATTTAGTTCACGAACATTTTGTCTCTTGTGTATTATTTCAGAAAATGCTCAACTAAATTGTAGCTTACGTACACGTGAATTACCGACTATGTGTCTTTTTGAATGAACTGTTACAAATTCAGCCAGAAGTTAATTAGAAACTGTTTTTGTCTAATCCAGGTCACCATGTAAACAGTGACGTTTTCAAACCTGTACGGGATAATAAGAACCATGATGTATACCAGAGGTTTCAGGTAATGTTTTCAAGCACAATGTAGTGACTGGGGTATAAAATGAAGCTAAAGTAATAACTCGAAAAGTAAAGTACCCCACTCATGCATTGTCAGCTATTGGTAACTGACGCAAAGTGAAAAGTACTAGCATATGGTGGCATTGCCGCGTGCAACAACGAATGCTGATAAGTATTTAAGTTTATGCGCAACATACCAGGATTGCTAAAATACAACGCTTTTCCTTTAACAAAAACTAGAATTAACTTATTAAAACAAAATGCTTTCAAACATGAAAAAATGCATGGTAACGTCAGATACAACTTATATTACGTTATGTACTAAAGCATGGACATGTAAAGTAAAAACATATGTTTGAGTATGGTAAATCATCATGGTTACGTAAGGTTTCAACACATAATGACGTATGGTAAAAACTATTATAGCGTAAGATACCAAAATGTGATTATGCATGGAAGAATCGTGTGGTAATGTAAGGTAAATCACGTAAGGTACTAACATATGATAACGTAAGTTGCAGTATATCAATTACAGAGAAGTCCTGCAAATGGAGTGGCAGATATTGCTCGATTTGTAGATAAATCACCAACTGGCCACAACTATACGGTACTTGCTGATGACACTTTGAAACGGTTGGTATTCCGGGTGGTAACATTCAACGCAACTCCCGTTATAAGTGTGACAAAACCTTCCGGTAAGATTATAATAAATCGACTTATTAATGCGATCTACTGGTTGAATCGTCATATTTTGCTTGTAAGTCTGTATATGAAATATGTTAAACTGTAGCTTTACAGATACTAAACATACGTGAATACATCCAACAAATCTTAGTTTTCTCAGTCGTCAATAGAAACAGACTAAGTACTCCTATAAGTAATTATATCACATCTATATACATTTATGAATCTAAGTTTATCTCGAAAGTTCAGTTATAAATGTACTTAATCGCTTCAGGCGATCTTTTGCCGAACAGTTCAGCAACTATTGAACCAGGAAAAAACGGTACGACCATTGCTATCCTGGACATACCACTAACGTCCGTAAGTAGGAAATATTGAATATGATATTTTATAGTTTCAACTTATTTATTTTACATCAATTGTGACACAAGTTCTTACAACGTATAATAATCACTCTCGATATAATAATACATGTATATAATAATCACTGCCTGCTGGGTTAGCAGTACTCAAGCCAAATTTAGTAACTGTGCAGTTCGTGGTCAAATTCGGCTCAATGTGGAGCTCGAACTCACAACCTACGGATCATTGTGCCAGTGATGTACCCTTCAATCACTACACCTCATTAAGGTTAAGATAATGCTGGTTGACAGTTCTACGTCGAATCTTAAACGTAATCCGTCGGCGATAGTAAATTTATTACATGAAGAAATAGGACTTGGTATCAATTGAACATATTTATTGGCATAAACCATTGGTTCTTTCAAAATTGATTTTGTTATTTCTGATTGGATATAACTTTACACATAAATGCATTATATGTACTTGTTTTATTTTTAATGCAGTCGTCCGATTACGGTAGCTGGAATTTCACTAGATTAGATGCACATACTTGGGACGTGACAGTGCAGGGAGAGAGCCCAGTTGTCATCACTCACGAGTTCTACGAAGTTGGAACTGATACCTCTATAAAGGATAACCAATTAATTGCTAGTTAGTTTATACCATTTCAATGTCAGTAAAATAAGAAAACTATAAAGCTTACGCTCTCGAATTGCAAACACGAATGGTGTTTGCATATAATTACAGTATGCTACAACATACTTAAATTTAGAAAGGAATATCAAGGACGGTTATTTTAATCAAATTTATATGAAAATGGTTATTGTTTCTTTTTCATTTCAGATAAGCAATACCGGTTGTTAGTTACTGTAAGTGGTCTTGCTAATGTCCAGCTTGACAAAGTGGGTCGATTGTTTTCGAAACAACGAATACTAATGCGGAAAATGTTGACATTTACGGACATTGATAAAAAAAGACATGAAATTTCAAATACATCGATTCTGGGTGAGGTAAAGAAGCCATAAGATACTGTCGTGTTTGAGTACTACAATAAGGGAATTTCATTCCTATAGCAATTTGAAAACATCCGGTTTTTGCCGTTATTACAACTTATTTGTGTAGTACAAGCACAGTAGTACTGTAATTCAGTAATACACGCCGAATAATAATGACATACTTTGGCTTAATCAATCAATTTATTGATATCAACTTATTATTTTCAATTTTATTATCTGATGCTCTCACAGTTACTTCGCGTATTTGAAACTTCGATGAATGTTACAATATTACGGAAATGATTTGGCAAAATGATTTGTATAGGATAGATTATGCCATCCGATTCTCCATCCGAGTTAGACCACGTGAACTGCATGGACATTGAAATGCAGGCCGATTATTGGATGGACTGTATGGAGCGTGGCATGAGGAAAGAATATACAATATCACATATATTTATATAAGATGGTTGTGTGATGTCTTTCGATGGTATCAACATTTACTACGCGAAAGTGAAGTAACGCAACTGGCTTAACATATATATTCTTGATTTGATAATATTTGAATAAATATTTTTGTTACAGACATTCTACGTTGGTTTACAAGGTAAAGATAACTCCAACAATTCCTTTCTACGGATTGATCCTACTGAGATAAATCCGGTGTTGTTTCGAATTGAAGTTTCTCCGAATTCAGGTAGACACCTACATAAAATTATATTTCTGGGGTAGTCATTACCAAAACTCATCTATGTCGAATCATTGAACTTAAATGTTTTGTAAATAGTACCCCTGGTACATAATATAAAAGTCGTATTTTGTGGACACCTAATATTTATGAACATGTTTAATTATTCCAGTGAAACTGTTATTTAAATCGTGTTTGAGTACAGTATTTCGATGAACAGCAACAACTTGTTATTTCACACTCATTTCAGTTGTAGTATGTACATACTTATAATATTTTGCAAGTTTGATTCGTTTTTAATAATAATTAGCTGAATGCCTCAGTCGGACACTACTTTCTTGTTGGTTGTTGCACATATCATAGTTTGGAAATGTCGCCTTTAAAACGTTTGTGCATTTGACAGTTTAATCATATCATTTTTACAAGATTTGTCATATCAGAGCATATATCGCAAATTGTAGTAAACTTTATAGTGGCAAAATGCAAATTATACTCAAGCAAAGTTTCCACGCGTTATACACTGGGTATATGTACTCGGTTAGTATGTTGGTAGCATTATTGTGGAAATATTTACAGGTGCCCGGATATTTGAAAACACTACAATGAATGTGACATTCACGATCATTACTTATATAAGTACATTAATGAAGGTCAGTATCAATGATACTATGGGACTCATTCTACAACATAAACCCGTGCACTCGCCCCAGCTTAAACCAGAGGAACATTTCACTGGTACTATTATTTTGCAAGCTGGAGATGTCGAAGCAACCACGTAAGTAGTGACGACCCGACTTTATTCATCATTAAACTGGATTCTTATTGTTTCGGCGCAGCCGTACTAACATGGTTTTGCTAGGCAATTTCTCTTCAACCGAACAGCGTTTGTAACCTTGACGTGGATTAATTAACACTCTCGATAAAGGTTACTTTAATTACCGAAATACACTCAATTTAGGTGAATTTACCGAAATCCACTGAATTTTGGTGAATTTATCAAAATCCATTTTGGATCTGGAGTAACCAGCAAGTGTTACAACGCGGCATTTCTTTTATTTTGCACAGCCAATCTTAACCTTCAAATTGCGCCGACCATCTTTTTCGGCGCAGCCGTACTAACATTTCATATCAGTGTTTTGTAAACCAATCAAATCTTACGTTAACCACCAAGGCAATTTCTCTTCAACTGAAACCATTTGTAACATTGACGCAGATTGGTTGATATTGTGTATAGTGTATTTCATGATTTATCCAGTAAGTTGTGTAGTTAGTCATTAGCCTGGATTACCTGCCCTTACCATTACATTATAGGTGTACAGAGTACGCTGAGTAATACCACGGGGGAATTGTCCGGTGTTGGAATTAAGAAGACTTTCTTGGTGTAATTTACCAGTCGCGATCATTTATATCGTTTTAATCAGATACATCGCTATATAACAAGTTTGTTAACATGATTGTTTGAGTTCACGACTTATGCATTAAGTAATATTGATGAACTATATTGAAACAAACTATACTGTGTCTATGACTAATCACACTACGCCGTGATCTCCCCTTACAGGTCTCGGAGTTTCTGAAGTAAAGCTTAAATGAATGACCGGCAGTCGTAACATTTAGACATTTGTTTATGTTGTCCTACAAATTTTAACCTTCAGATTGCAACAAATGTGCATACTTCAAGTTGCGCCGACCACCTTTTTTAATGATATTTCTTGTTGAATTATAAAATGGTTCCGCGACAGAAAAGAATAGTACTTATCGTTAACGCATATTCATACTATGCTGTTCTTTCTCTATACTCTACACATATTCCTTACGTAAATTACTCAACGGAAACTTAATCCAATATCAAGTATTTATTGACTCGCACTTTTAAAGCAAATGGTACATTGACCTTTCAATTTAAACAATAATGATTTGTAAACAAATTGTGTCTTATAATATTAAATAGCAGTTGTACTAAATCTGTCCCGTTTTGTTCATTCATAAACAATATTGCTATTTACAGCGTAATATTTTTTCTACGTCAACAGGACAGTAAAGATAATGATCAAGTATCATCAGGGAATAAAATGGCTTGACGGTCCCGTGGTGCGAAGAACATTTACTGTCGTAACAAATGGAACTACTGTAAGTGGCTACATCGTTAGAGCCATTTTCTAATATGAAGCATGAATATCTGTACATTTGTGTACATCCTAAATGACACCAAAGTACAGTATTAAAATCATCGTCTAAATTATCATTAAAGCATTAATTACAAGAAATGAGATAAGTAACTTTTCATAATTTCACATTGGAATCCTTATTCTGTTTATTTGGTACTGATATAGTTTCAGTCATCCCGCAATTCTCAGAATGCTGACTCATCACAAACTGGTACGACAGCTGCCATTGCTGGTGGAATATCTGGAGCACTTCTAAGTAAACACATACACTTATACATTTGTATAGCTTTATAAACTACTAGAATATGCTAACTGGACATTTCGTCTAGTTCTTTATTTTAATGTTGCACATTGTGTCTTGAGTTCGATATATTAGTGTATCAATAGAGTTAATAAGAGTTAACAGATAAAATATAAATTCCATATGGAGGAATATTATAACGAATACAATCATTTCTTTGTTAAGTTACATTTCTCTTTGCAGTACTGATTGGAGTTGTGATAGGTGTTATAGTATACAAGAAACTCGAATCTAAAAGAAACTCAATTCGTCATGAAGAAAATACAGACATGCCAAGAAATACGAAATATACCGCCGAAGAATGAAAACATTGAATGTGCAATGAATGGCGTATTACAGATATGAATATTACAATATTAGCTAGAAATGAATACATGTCTTTAGAATATGTTATTTTAGTAGTAAAACGTGTTTATCTAGGACTTCAACTCGACTGTTGGTAGCCCTAAAGTGGACATGTAGATACGCCCGGGTATGCAAGGATTGGAGGAAGTTTCGAACCCTGCAACATTTGTGCATCACTTACTATTTATTTTAATTTAAATCTAGAGTATTCTCCATCTGGTCATGCATATTAGACATGTTAGGTCTTTGTATAACATGTTTATAAAATGTACATGCACCCACCTGGTACCGATGTTTGTTCTTGTTATGTCATCGTTATCAGCTCATCTTAGTTCATGTTTACAATTTAATGACTCGCCCTGTCTTTTATCACCTTACCTGAGTTACTATGGGTGTATGTGTTTTTTCCCGTATTTATGTACATGATTGTAATCGATTATGGTGTATATATCAGACACCATACTACATCTGTTATTCATTAATTGCAGACAGATAAGTAATTATGCGTGACAAATTGTGAAAAGGGACAAAATTCAGTGTCTCAAGATGCGTTCGCCGTAAGTACATGTAGCGATATAACCAGACACGTAATGTAATTATATAAAGGAAGGTATTCCCGTTCACGCTTCCGAATCAGAAAATATATGACCGTAAGGCAATTAAAATTAAAGAGAATTGAAAAATTAAATGAATGTATGTTGGGCAAGGGTGTGGCATATTGATTATTTCAGTAACCAATGAACTCTGTCGTTTCAAATCTTAACCAGCGCGCTGCTCCGTGCGTAACGCTGACGTCTGCGTTTTTTGCAGGCATGTTTAAAGTCAGATGGCGTCATAATTTGGCACTCAAGTACACGTTACGTCAATTTTACGTCATTTCTTTGAGAGCATTTTTCGGTGCCATTTGCACAGACAGCAAAAAAATTGTTTCAATGTGATCAAAATAATAAACGGGTTGATTAAAACAGCTCCGCGAAAAGTAACATGGGTTATCATGGTAACCATTTTCTCATTCAATAGTCATACGATCGATACAAATTTAAACCAAATGATTCATAAATATTTTCTCAATGTCACGATATGAATGTGTTTGTATTTATGACATTTTTTAGTGAAATATACCTACAGTCTCAAAACGGACAGCCCTCGTACATGTACAATATTACTACATTCTGTCTTTGTTTTACCATGTATAATTATAATATGAAAAAACAACATGTAAATAACCAATATTTTAAACCAATTGATAAAAGATCGATTCATCAGTTTTTGTCTGTTTGTGGTGTATCTGAACTTTGTAAAGGGAGGTAATTTTTTTGCAGAGTATTGTCAGAGTTACATATGTACATATATCAAAATTCTATGTAAAAGTCACATGCCATAGAAATGATTGAAAAATAAAACATGAAAATGTGGCTAGTTTTACATTATTATGACACAATGAGGTATGTGTTATACAGGCTAGGTTTAAATAAAGGCGGTCTAAATAATACTGAAATCGTTCGTCGGAAGCAGAATCATAGCAAACATTATATGGAATACGTCATAACGCTCATATCGTGTCTTGAAAGTTTCAATTAATTAAAAAGTCTACTGTTTCATCGAATTTCTTTAATTTAACATACTATTGTATTTAACAATTCGACACGTCATAATTGTTATTTTGCATATTAATATTAAGCTCAATATTAAGATAATGCATGCAATACTGATGCTCAAACCTCAGACGCCAAGGAATATTTGTTATTATGCCGCAATACTCAATGTATGTCCGTGTATTGAAATATATATATTCTGTTCCTAGCGTTAACCCGCCAGTTGTTAATGTAATATTGTAACTGAAATTCAACTGGACACGTCTTTTTGTTGATTTTCATTGAATTAATCTATAACATTCATAATTCAAATGAATTGAACTATCTATGTAAAGATATATTAAGTTGTTAAGGGAACGCCACATACACAAGAAAATGCCTCCCCATACATACCCCCGGGAAAACAACAGACCACAAAACATCAGGCACTGCGGAGGTGCAAGGGAAAACGCGCATGGGAACCTGTCCCAGTCGTGTTCATCGTTTCACATTAAGTGCTGTGTCAAAATGTGGCATGGATTGTAAAACATACAAAATTGCGGAATAGCTGTTTGATCTGTATATTTATGTGTGCTTATCGCAAATATTGACATGTAGCTTTTTTGCTAACAACTACAACGAAATAAACGTCTACAGGTACTTAACTCGATCAGTACAATTGCACATGTTTTAAAATAGATTTGCGTAATTCAATAGGATGTATATGCCAATCACGATGAAGGTAGTGAAAGTTATTATGCGTACGATACTTAAACCCAATGTCACGTTTCTCGATATAAATGACATATTACATGCATATGTATTAAAAGAAAACTTCTGAACATTGTCAATTTGTAAATATATGGATTAACATCATTCATCTGAAATCCACTGGATATTGTGTGCAAACGAAATATTTAAGAAATATATTGTTGCCTTAAGAAGAACAATCACCAGTTCCTAACCAATCACAACAATCTAAGACATATATTAACACCACTTGAAGCTCTATCTCGTTTTCTCTGTCAGTAATGACAATTTGACAGAAATGTTAATACTCCATTGCAATGAAAGATAACCGAGTGTGGCCTGTCTGTACCGATATGTGCAACATTGTTCATGAGGTACACTTCGATACAAAAATACGAAACAATAAACTGTGTTGCTTAACAGTATTATGCAAATCATTTTACTGACCACTTTAAGTCGCCATAATTCACCGAGGGGTTGAATCGGTTTAATCAACAAATCGTTTAGTCACGTGACCAGACATTTCTGAACAAATTGCATAAATAATATGCAAAGTACAAACGCATCTATATCTCTATTGAACAAAAACAGCGTATCAATACTTAGTCTGTTAATTTGTAAATAAACGAACAACAAAATATCTCATACAGTTCAGGATCCATTGCAAACATACATTTTGATTTCCAGGGCCATGATGTTACATTTATTGTGCTTTTCAATCCAGTACAAACCATTGTATAGGTATGTGTTTGCAAACAACAGTACTGCATCAGAAAAAGCACACTTTACCTGATCCGTCAATGAGTGCATCAGCTGAACACCAACCGAACTATATATTTGGTAGGTTTTATTTACTTAAAAACTGTTTGAAACTATCTTTGAGGTGATCAGCGAATGACACAAATATTTACATAAAGACATATGGAACACATGATAGATGCAAATTGAAAATTGAGTTGGCGGGACTACACTTTCAATTTCAGGCACTTCCTTTTTTAAGGCGTGCATAATTTGAGTTGTACTGCCTGTACATTAATTTATAAAGTTTCCAATAAGACGATTAAGCTATGGTAGTAAGGTAGACGTATTGAAAGCGCAAGAAGACAATTCAGCATTGGTTCAAACCTCACCACATCCCTCTTTTTTCTTTAAGTTATTGTATTGTTTTATTGCAAAGATGAGTTCTGCTCTATATTACAAATAGGTTTACATGTTATCGTGATTACATCATGTGTGATTTAAAGGTACTTGCATGGTTGTTATACACACGAACAGATGTGTTTAAATATGCTTCCGTGTAAGTGACGATGTAGAAGATATCAATTTATTAGTTGAAAACAAAATTTATATGAGAAAAAGTAATCACGAATGAAAATAGCTTGTACAAAGAGTCCGTTTCTATGTACTTACAAATCAAACAACGGGGTGGTCGGTCAGAGAAAACACGGACAAAAATGACGGAGGTTTGAAATGCAGATGTACGTCACGAATGTATTGACAAACTCCATACGCATATCGGGCTGAAACTACTAGGGGCACATTCATTCAAGCTATAAAAGGGGTTTATTTGATAAATCTTGTGCATATAAATAAAGCCCAACTCATACATATGCGTTGACTTTATATGTCTTTAAACAAAAGCTTGGTTACAAAGCAGTTACCACAATACTCAGTCTATATCTGCATAGTATTTACAGACCTCGGTGGTTTCTTAAAAACTGCCTTGTGTTCTATAAGTTAGGTTTCATCTTCTTATCTCGGTCGGTATGTTCATGTTGTTGCTATAATTATTTGTTTTGATCTGGTACTAGTTTCAAATTTACCCCGCTCTCGCATTGTATGAATTCTTTATCAAAACTTGCTGTAAATCAATGTCCTGGACATAAGAGATAACTAGGGGCTCTGGACGAGCGACATAACATGCCTAAAGTTGAGTTACAATCTTATACATCCAAAACTAATTCAGATGCCTTTTCCCTAAACAATTTACATTACTTTTGGAACTAATGACATTTTGACAGTAGCCAGAGCCGTCGTAACCGACAGGATATTGATAAATGCGTTAGTTAGTTTTGCTCACTTTCGTATTTATCATGCCTTTAGTAAATATATTCATTCTATAGACATAAACTGCGTGTCATAACAGTAATGCATAATTAAGGATACGTGCCTGCTTTAATACCTTTAAAATAACAATCAGCTTTTCGGAAAATAAAGGCGGAGTTAACCCTTTAGATAACAGCACCAGCAAATGAACGAGAAAATCATGTTGATACGCGTGGCAGTGAATATCGTGATTGGGTATAGGAATAGTGACATAAGATATATATATATTTGCAAATATGTGCGTAATACGCGTATAAAGATAACTTTGCCACTCGATTTGTCTAAGTAAACGTTTAGATTTCGGTTACACAAAGTCTGTAATTACCAAATAATTTTGGAAACAACAATGTTTTGTTTACTAACGATCTTTTTAGCTGTATGCAAAGGAATGGATAGCATCGAGCCCATCCGAGGTTTGTGTTTGACTGATTGTTTCCTTGATAATGATATTCGGTCGTTTGTTTAAATAGGGATTGTGTTGCTTGTTCCTTCGAGCTTGATTATGTTGCGTGTGTCTTTTGTTATGTACGTATTGGTTAACTGCTTTTAATGATTAGTTACTGCCTACTTAGTCAATGTATGTGTATGTGTTGGAAATCAATGATAATAATTATAGCGATTAAGTGTGAGGTTAGCTAGTTGTTAAATCGATTTAAACCCCCAGTACTTTATTGAGAGTTCCGAGGCTGTATTTTGCTGTATGGTTAATGTTTCTATTTGTGTTTTAAATGTATGTTAAATGTCAATTTCCTCTGTGCAATTCTTTCACTTTATATAGTGTTTATGATATTTTCTCCCCACCTTCGGCCTATCAGCTATCTTGAATTGGCCTGTGGTGTATTGTATCTATTTAATCACCCCTGTTTGTCCTCTTTCCTTCTCCTAGTGATCTCTTATGGTCGCCAGGCCATTACTTGCGCCCCTGATCCCTAACATATGTACTCTTGAGCTTCCTCATATGCCTTATGTTTTAAGGATTGTTGTTTTCCCGTAGATCTATATGGAGAGGTACTGTCTTATACCTAAGTCACAATTAAAGCGGTGGCCGGGCGGCGTGTGCGATTTCTAGGCATCGGTCGACGTGTAGAGGTCCGCGCGATAGGGCGGTCACAGCCACATTTAAAAGTGCCCCGCACGCTGTCATGACGGGGAACCGGGGGGTCGCATTATATCGTATATCGACCGAAAGTCACTCGTCCGACGTCCTGTCTATGTCCCTGCGATACCCCTGCGGTATCCGGCCGGGTACCGGCCAATTCTTACATGATGTACGGCTGCTGGGCGGGCATCTGAAGTGTGCCAAGCGATGAACGGACGCGATCCGGCGGCCGTGTGTCAATTTGGGGTTGAGATATATATAGAGGCGCTCCTCTGACCTTCTTCATTCACTTCGACCTTTCTCTAGGAGTACTCAACGAGACGAAACAACAAGATACATGTGCATACCTCCGCGAGTGGATACTATGATGGATAATGCGATGAGCCGCCTTTTATACCCTGCGAGCGAGTCCCAGTTGGTTGTCAGCAAGACGCCGACCGGGCCCCGGCCGATGAATGGCTGATTTTTGGCCCCGCCCGGCGTCCGGCCGAATTGGCCGCATCCGGCCGGCGTTTGATCGGCGTCTGGGCGGCGTCTGTCCGCTATATGGATTGTCTGGGTTGTCCAAAATCGGCCCGGCGCCCACCCGAAGTGTGCCATGCCCTATCGGCCAGGCATCGCCCGATTTATTGGCGATCAGTTTGCGATGCGACACGCCGCATCCGAGTCCGAGTTAAAAGTAACTCGATGCCCGCCCGATTCCCAAAAATGACCCGGCAGCCGCAAGGAGTCCCGTGGGGCCCCGGCCGAAAATGCCTAGAAGTCCGTCGCAAACTACTCGCAAACCCATCGCAAGCTAATTGTGACTGGGGTATTATGTAAGTGGCGTTCCTTCTACCAACTGTTTCTCTATCTTTTCTGTTAGTGACATACTCTAAATATTCAGGTATTTGTACGACAAAGAATATGTTCTTTAATTTAAACTTTTATTTATAATGCATCGACTCTGAACAAGATATTTCAAATGCTATAAATCACTGTCTATGAATTATCAGTAGTTATGCTGAATTCGGTTGAATGCGAAGTTTGTGATCACATTCCGCTGAGCTCGAACGCCCTCGGATATGGAGCCAGGCGCTCTTGCTCTCTCCTTGTTGGAAGGAAAATTATTATATAGGACCAGAAACAAACCAGGGGCAAATACGTCAAGGTTCTCGGGTACAAGTTGCTCAAATTTACAGTAGTAATTACTCTTTGCTTATGCGACGACAGGACGGGTTTAATACTCTACGACGTCGATTCTTTCCAAACCCGAAAACGAAGGGAAGCCGTCTGATGTTTGTGTCATGCCCACATAGCGGCAACTATTCAGTTGTTGTAGCTTCTTGTAGCTCATTGGGTATATATTTGCATAACTATAACTGATGCGGCAGTTCCATCTATATTTGACATGTCCTGCTCGACTTCAACTTTCATTTGAATACTGACTGTGACAATTTGTCCCAAATTGACGGACTGTGAGCTTTCAAGTGCCACACTGAAGAATATTGTAACTTGATCACATAATACACACAAAAAACAGAGACAATGTATTCCGCACATGTATTATTTCTTATTGCCGATAACACCAATACATTTATGAAAAATAACGTACGAATTAATGAACCCCGATATTTTCGAAATACAGGTTTGTACCAATACAGTCATGTAAACAGCACAACAATAACACATGAGGCACATGATTAACACCGACAGAGTCGTACCAAATACGCATGCTCAGAACACCAATAACGTTGTTTTAATCGGTTATACATTACAATGGTTCTTATCAAGGACGTTTAGCCTACGTTATAACAACACATGACGAAGCCCATTCAAAGATTTCATATTCAGATGAGTCACATTCATCTTTTATATACACAGTACTGCAATGTGATTTGCTATGTTAAGCCAAACGATTGTACCTCAGTTCCTGGTTCATTGTTATGAATGTCAGTTATCAACTAGCTTGGGTCAGGAAAGTGCTCCCTGACGGAAAGGAGATCGTCTGAATTGATTAGCCGTCATGCTCTTCAAACGTAAACCTAATCGGATATGTTTTGGACATTCTTTAAACAGCAGTAACCTTCCATTAAGTACAACTTATGACCAACGCTGAAGTTAGGGTAGCACCCGTAGATGACTATACTCAGGTCCCACATATCATCGTCCACAAGCTAAAATGTAGCATTCAAATTAGGCATACACATCGATTTTAGTGTCAAACGATTTACATTTGTAATAGTTCAAAACCCCTATTTGATTAACAATCCAGTCCTTCTACCCAGTTCAATTAAAGTGCAGGTAATACGGTATACAAAGTGCACAGTCACACGAAAAGCACAAGAAGACATGAAAAATATTACGTATAAATTCAATTTTCAGTACATATCTGTCTTACTTAGGAGATATTGAAGCTTGTACAGATAGCGAGAATTAAGAAATTATTGCAATATGTTTTCGCTCGCACAATTCAATATGACACAAGATAAAAGTCATTATAGAATATGGACCTTAAGTATTTTGAGATAGGTAATGCATCTATTATATAATGGAACGAAGCCAACGCGATAACTATATACGCGCATGACTATGGTTTGTTCTCCTTTAATGCGGCCGAATATTTGTATAAAAGATGATAAGAGCTGGTGTCAGTTCGATACATACGAGTTAAGGTTTGTTATAAAACAAACAAATTGTACTAAAACAAAAGTGCAAGCGTGTTTTTCCACCACTGTCTGCTGTCTGGCAGTTACCATGACAACATCATATACATCGATTTATACATGTGTACAAACATGATAATTTGTGGAAAACAAAGTATCCTTCCAGCGTCTCAATTAGAAAGTTCCAACAGCGAGCAAGTTTTGCAACGATTTTAAGCTGAGAACATTAATGCCAAGGATTAGCGTTGTTTAATGACATACTAGTATACCAATTAACGTTAACCACCACTTCAAATACAACATTAATGTATTAAATGCAAAACGTAAATTCATAGAATAGATTTTTTCCGAAATAAATGACAGTTATTTCACAGACACGTTTCTTTTGCTGCTCAATATGCGAGGGACATTCAAAATTAGAAATATATTATTTTATACAATAGACTAACAATAAATCGTTGTAAACCGTAATTTAGCAGGTACTTTTACCACATACACTTCATTTGAGATCCTTTCCTATAAAACGGAACAGATTTCAACCAGATATCTCGGTACCCCTAAAACAAACATTAACGGCTTCTGCAACGCCAAACATTAACTCTACTTGTTTCACAAATTTACCATTGCATACCAATCATATACGCAACAATTTCACAATGCGAGAATGAAATAATGTACATAAAACTGACCGTATTTTGTGCGTTAATATTTGAAGTGGCAGAGGTATTACGATAATGAAAGAGATATTAAGTTTGTGCAAGGAACGCCACATTTACAACGATTTACCTACGCGTGGTTGATCGTAACAAGGTCGTACGACGCCACTACGACGTGTCACGATCAATCAAGACTATGTTACGATCTACCATGATCTACTACGACTTCCTACGACTTGCTATGACGTTAACCCCGACCACGTTATGCCCTAACTACGACCTACCAAGACCAATTTTGGTAAAATTTATAAAATTTATATAGGTTCAGCTGAAAACAGAGAGGATGGGGTTGGTTATTTGGGTGGGTTTAAACTACCAAACGTTTCGTGACCATCTTCTTATGTGGCATGGTGCAAAGTGAAAGCTGCTTTCACATTTGCGCAATCACGCCTGATCACGTGATGCACTCTTTTCCACCACGGGAACATAGGTCGTGAAAGGTCTTGGCGTGATCGCAGCGCAGTCTTGTTTAGATCGGGAACAGGTCTTTGCGGGTCTTGAGAGGTCGTAGCCAGGTCGTAGCGAAGTCGTGGTATGGTCTTGGTGGGGTCGCAGGTGGTCGACGAAGGAACTTCCCACGCAGTCCTGCATGACTTCGCTACGACCTGTCCCGACCTCACCATGACCTCACCACGACCATCCCGACGACGCTACGACTGTGTTAATACTTTCCTCGACCTTCACTTTGGTCGGGGTAGGTCGTGGACATTTTGTTCAAAAGTTTTGCCCCAACCAAAGGCCCTTCCCGACGCCGCTACGACCCACCCCGACACTTCCCGAGTGATGGGGATCAACCTCGATTACCTCCTTGATCATCCCAAGACGCTCCACGATCTTCAGGTCGGCGTCGGTCGGGGAGGAGAACGTGAAGGTGGGAAGGGGGCTTATGGTAGGTTCCCACTGCCGACCAGATCAACTCGATCGTCCCGATCGCCCAAATTCCCCGACCACGTACGACCAACTGCTTGATGAGGCTTGTACACGACTTCTTTTCGACCGCTACTCGATCATACACGACCCCCACACGACCATTCACGACTCCTCCACGACTTCAACCCGACAACCACTCCGAACTCTACTCGATCATCTCGACCCATACACGATCCCTACACGATATCTACTCGACCAGCTCAACCAACACGACGTCTACTCGATCTCTATTCGATCTCGACCAGATCGACCTGGTCGTACCGGGGTCGTAGGGGGTCATGAATTGGTTGTGTACGGACAATTTCAGTATAAATACTTCGAACTTTTGTGGTCAGCATTCAGAAGTTCTAGAAGATAATTATCAGCATCAGCATCATATATCATGGAGGTAGAGCAATTGCAGAGACAGGGTCATGACTGTGATGGCGCTTGAAGAGGAAGAAGGTGTTGAGGAGCGTAGAAGACGCACAAGAGGGCGTAGACAGCAACGGCGCAGGGAAATCTAGGTGAGGCAGTGGCTGACAAGGCGACCATTGTATGGGTAGTATGACCAACTGCTGCAGGAGCTCAACAGAGAGGACCACAATGCCTACAGAAACTTCCTAAGAGTAGACGCTGATAATAATAAAACTGTACCTCTTTCTCAGGGGAACAAGGCTGCTCCTGCTCCTGACTCCTGCTATGCTTGGCAGGGGAGTCAATATGATGTGTAGGTGAAGGCGATGAGGTTCCGGCTTCATCATCAACAAATGTAGCAGCAGGCCTGGCCTTTCTGCCTTTTCGCGGCATCATTGTAGTTGTATATATGTAGATGTGATCCCTTCGTGTTCATAGCAGTGTATGAGAGACCTGAGAGATCTGCGCGCCCTTTTAATCGTGTCGTGGCCACTTGCGCTCGTGTATGGTCGATTAGCGGTCCAGTAGCGATCGGGAAGTGATCGAGTGCGGTCGGATAGCGGTCGAGTTGATCTGGACAACAGATCGAACAAGGATCGCGTTGATCGGGAAGCGATCGGGTTTTACTCGAGTAGAGGTCGAAATGATCGGGTTCTGATCGGTAAAAACAATTTTTTAAAAATTATCCCGACCAAACTACATCTCTACACGATCGTTTCCCGATCAACTCGACATCTACTCGACTAATACCAGATCGCTTCCCGATCGCTTCTCGAGCGCTTGGCTTCTCGATCCCTTCTCGAATTTTTTTGACATGCCAAACATTTTCGGGTAGGAAGCCGGAGCGATGCCGAGCAATGTAGACCACCCCGACCACTCCTGCCGAGCGAGCCAGACCAGTTCCCGATCGTTTGATCGGGCTTGATCGAGTTGATCTGATCGGCAGTGGGAACCTAGCATTAACAATAAACATGAAGGGAAACGTAGAAATGCAACGGCCTCATAGCCTCTAATCAAAACACTTCATATACCTTATTGTACCAACAAGTAAATGAAGTTTTAGTTCTCATTGTAAAGCCATTACATGTTGGTAAACATGAACGAATAGTAACTTAATTGCTTCATTTCAGTTCAATCAGAAATCGCTCAGGGTTATCAATCCGTTCTTGAAAATAAACACTTTGAAGTTATCCGCAGATTTCAGGTATTTTATTATAATATTTAATCTGATCAAAGAACGTAAACATATTATATCTCAATAGTTATGACATACACATAGGTAATATTTCTAAAAGTACAGGATTGCATTCCTAGTATACTATTTTATATATCGAAGTTATTACTTATCAGTGATACTACAAAGAATGAACTTTTTCATTGAGTTAATGCTATCGTTAACATTGACTGATTTGTAAATTTACAGACTGCTAACTTATGTAAGTAAAGTACAATTGTTTCTGTTACAGAGAAGTCCTGTAAATGGATTGGCATATATAGCTCGATTTGTTGATAAATCACCTGCTGGCCACAACTATACGGTGCTTGCTGATGACACTTTGAAACGGTTGATATTTCGGGTTGTAACATTCAACGCTACACCGATTATTAATGCGACTAAGCCTTCTGGTAAGTTTACGATTAATTGATTCATTATTAACATATACGAAATGAATTGCCATACTGCCTATATGTTTTATTATGCTAGGTGAAGGAATAAGTTGCTACAGGGAATGTCACATACATAAGACAGAGTTAACCGATGAGGAAATCACAAAGTTGCTGGATGACAAGTATAATTATACTACGCAGAGTCAACCTCAATGACAAATCCAAAGCAAAGAAGCAGCAGTAAACAACATCCGCAAACACAGTCCAGTGCACATCACGTGAGGTACAGGACTAAGGGCTAAACCAGAAAGCTGCAAACAATCAATGGTACTCTGTTCAGAATGGCATGAAGCGCTTTTACGATTCCATCAAGGCAGTGTATGAGCCCCAGTCAGCTGACTCATCTACTCTGCTCAATGCTAATTGACAAACACTCCTAACAGCAAAATCCCGCATCATGTATGGTAGGACAGAACATGTTGAGGTCGTCCTAAATTGCCTCTCCACTCCAACGAGGATGCAAACAGCAGATTTCACCAGGTATACAGCACATTTGTTGAACTAAAGAAAGCGTTTGCCACTGTTAGTCGCGATGGTCTCTGGAAGATCATGCGTTTGAATGCCAAGACTGACTCATCCAAAAAGTCAGACAGATTCATAAGGGCATGCTTAATCAATTCCTCGATGGCGACGAGACAATCTCTTCATATCAGGTCACAATTCGAGTATGACTTCTACACATGATATTCACAGCGATGCTGACTGAAGCCATCAGTTCTCAGATGCAGGCATAGACATCAAATGGCAAGCTGCTTAACCTACGCTGCTAAGACCAAGGTCAAGGGTAGCAAACAAACTAAGATGATTCCTCATTACTGATGATTGTGGATACCATTCATCACTCCATTGGTTTGTTCTCCGCTGCCTGCAACACCTTTGGTTTTAACAATCAGCACCAAAACGACTGAGGTGCTATATCAACCTGACCGTACCAAGAACGTATGGTAACAGTGAATGGAAAATATGGCGGATGTTGACAAGTACACTTACCCTGGCAGTTCCTTCTGTCGATGTGTGCATATTGTTGACGAAACAATAATTACCAAGGCATTTGGACTGTGTACCAGAGGTACGCAAAAACTCAACCTATTTCGCCTCAGATCAAAGTCCCTGTCCCCTTGAATCCTGGAGCAGACAAACATACATATGTTCATCTTTCGGGTACGTACATGTCGAATTCGTTGCGCTTGTCATATCACAAGAATGCCAGATGAGCGTCTTCCCTAGCGTGTCTTCTATGGTGACAGTATGTTCCAATATTATTATACCATATATTAATATACCATCTCTAAGCAAGCAGACACAACGATATCATAGACGGGAAGGACGAACAACAATATGACATTGAAATGGTTTAAAGAGTAATATGATGTACAAATGTATAGTTCATACCCTTGGAAACAAAGAGCATCGTTTTGAATGTTATACTGCATATTGTCACTCATCCGAAATTATGTGTTTTTTTCGGCGCAGGTGTAAAATATTGATTTTGACTTACATTTTAGACCTTCCAAATGTCGTTTGAACGTATGGATTAGCCTTAGTTAGACTTAATAAACAACTAATTAGTTATCGGAACATCGCAACCATATCGGTATAAAGTTAATTCTACTGAATACATGATTTTCTTTCAGGTGATCCATTGTCAAACAGTTCATCAATTATTGAAACGTATAAAAACGGTACAATAATGGTTACCCTAGACATACCACTGACGTCCGTAAGTAGTTTATGTTCAATGTTTCATGATTAGTCAGTGAAAAAAATAGACGGAATACATATAAAGAGCTGATGCGGTCATAAAATATTAAGTCAATGTAATTAGATAAGAGAGATTAAGTTGTGAAAGGGAACGCCACATCCAAAATACAATGCCTTCCCCACGCATATCCCCGGGGGAAAACAGTCTACAAAACAAGCATGGGAACACGGGCGTAAAAGGTCGTAAAAATAACTTAAGGACGATTTAGGAGGACAAGACGGGGAAATTTAGTTTGGAGGTTGGAGTACATCACGCAACAAGTCAAGAAAGTCGTCAATAAGCATAAACATAGTTTACGGATTCTTATAAATCACTGTTAGGGCATATTTAACTAGTAAATATTGTTATTGCATTTTAGGCATTTAGCATTTTCCTCTGATTTTGAAATTGCTTGAATGTAATCGTATTCCTTATTGAGTTTTAAATGTTTATTTTTGCAGCCGTCTGACTACGGCAATTGGACCTTTACTAGATTAGATATAAATACATGGGACGTGACAGTGGAGGGTGAGAGCCCTGTGGTCATTACGCACGAGTTCTTTGAAGTTGGAACTAATACCTCTATAAAGGATTATCTTTTAGTTGCTAGTAAGTTTATACGATTTAAATATTAGTAAAGATAGAACACTATAAGCTTACGCGCTCGAATTGCAAAGCCGAATGGTGTGTACATATATAATTACACTATGTTTACGACATATTTAAATGTAGAAAGGGACATAATGGACTGTTCGATCAATGAATTTGTACTTGCAAAATATATATTAAACTGGTTAGTGTGTATTTTTTTCATTTCAGGTAAGCAATACCGATTGTTAGTTACAGTAAGTGGATTTGGTAGTGTCCAGCTTGTTGAAACGGGTCGTTTGTTGTCAAAATACCGAATAATACTAAAGAAAATGTTGACGTTTAAGGACAGTGATCAAAACATATTTGAAATTTCAAATACATCAATTCTGGGTGAGGTAAAGAAGTTATATGTTATTGTTGTACTTGAATTTAAAACAAGTGAATTTCATTCCTATTGAACTTTGAAAAGCATCCGGTTTTTTGCCGTTGTTACAACTTATTTGTAAAAATAAACAAATTCAGTAGTACAAGCAGAATAATGATGCCATAATTTGCTTTAATTGATCAATTTATTGATATCAACTTACTTTTAATTTTTACTTGTTTTCAATTTTATTATCTAATGCTATTACAATAATCTATGTCCTAGTCTTTAAAGTGCAATTATAACTTTAATTACTTCGCGTGTTTGAAACTTCGATGAAGTTTACGTTATTATGGAAATGATGAGGCAATATGATTAGTATGAATATACAATGCATTCAGATTCTCTATCCGAGTTAGACCATGTAAACTGTATGGACGTTGTACAAATGATTTAGCCGATTGAAATACAGGCCAATGATTGAAGATGGATTGCAGCAAGCGTGGTCTGACGAAATATTATACGATTTCATATACACATGTATCAGATGGGTATATATAAGGGGGATGTGGTGTCTTTGTCGATAGTGCGTGGTATATTGAACACGTATGCATAGGGCGATGTTACGATATGTATCAACATTTATTACAGAAGAGTGTGAGGTACGTCAATAACGCAACTAGCTTAAACTTTGAATATACATTTATATTACAGACATTTTACGTTGGCATACAAGGTACAGACTACTCCAACAATACGTTTATACGGATTGATCCTACCGAGATAAATCCGGTGTTATTTCGCATTGATGTTGCTCCGAAATCAGGTAGACGTATTCACTATCACCTGTACTCACAGTGATCTATCTGAAATAGTCATCACAAACACAGATCTATGTTGAATCGTTGAACTTAAATGTTTTGCAAATAGCACCCCTGTTAAATAGAAGTCTTATGTTGTGGACACGCGATGTTTGTGAACATGTTTAGTCATTCAAGTGAAAATCACAGTGTTTATATCAACTTCAGTGTTTGAGTAAAGAATTGAATTGTAACAACTAATTACACTCATTTCAGTTGCAATACGCAAATATTTTGCAAGTTTGATTAATTTTAATGATAATCAACTGAGTGCCTCAGTCGGACACTGCTTTCCTGTTGGCATCGCACACATCTTATCTACCGATTCATCATTTTTGGAATGACTCTTTTAAAACGTTGGTGCATTTGATAGTTTAATCATATAATCTTTACAAGATTTGTCATATCAGAGCATCTATTGGAAACTGTAGTAAAATATTGAGAGGTGTAATGCAAATTATACAAAAGCAAAGTTTCCACGCTTTATAGATGGGTTATGTGTACTCGGTTATTATGTTGGTAGTATAATAAATACTTCTGAAAATATTTACAGGTGCCCGGATATTTGAAAACACTACAATGAATGTGACATTCACGATCATTACTTATATAAGAACATTAATGAAGGTCAGTATCAATGATACTATGGGACTCATTCTACAACATAAATCCGTGTACTCGCCCCTGCTTAAACCAGAGGAACATTTCACTGGTACAATTATTTTGCAAGCTGGAGATGTCGAAGCATCCACGTAAGTAGTGACGACCCGACTTTATTCATCATTAAACTGGATTCTAATTCAATCTTATTCTAAAAGAGTTCTGCGATAGAAAACAACTATTACTTACATAAACGCACTGGCATGATCTGGCGTCCTTTCTCTATGCTCGCCACAAGTTCTTTAAGGAAATTGCTGAACGAAAACTTTATTCAATATTAAGTACTTATTGACTAGCACTTTTAAAGCAGATTTAAAGCAGTTGGTATATTAACTGTACAATTTAAGCAATAGTGATTTCTGTCTTATAATATTAAATAACAGTTGAACAAATATGTCCTGTTTTGTTCATTTATAAATATTTCTTCGAATATTGGCTTTGGCAGCGAAATATATTTTCTATGTCAACAGGACAGTAGATATAATGATCAAGTATCACCAGGGCTCAAAATGGCTTGACGGTCCCGTGGTGCATAGAACATATACTGTCGTATCAAATGGGACTACCGTAAGTTGCTACATAGTTTGAGCCTTGTTTCTAATATGAAACATAAATATGTGTATATATGTGTATATTTGTGTAACTACATAATGACACTAAAGTACAATATTAAAACGTCATCGAAAATAATCGCACTTTGGCATAACACTAATTACTTCGAAATAAAAATGCTCTTTGTTGCACTTAAATGACTACGCAAAAATATTTGTAAATCATCTAAGGTATAAGTGACTGTTCACAGTTTCACCGGTGAACATGATGTCTTGACATTGTAATCTTCATTCTGTATATTTGCTACTGATTTAGTTTCAGTTATCACGAACTTCTGAGAATACTGACACTTCACAAACTGGTACGACAGCTGCCATTGCTGGTGGAATATCTGGAGCACTTCTAAGTAAACACATACACTTATACATTTGTCTAGCTTAATAAACTACTAGAATGTTCTAACAGGACATTCCCTCTAGTTATTTTGTTAATTGTGTACATTGCGTCTAGAATTCGATATATTAGGACTAACACGTGTCTACAGACAAATTTACAATTTCCATAAGAAAGAATATTATCATGAACACAAAAGCATTACTTCGTTGTATTATATTTCTTTTACAGTACTGATTGGAGTTGTTATAGGTGTTTTAATATACAAGAAACTTGAATCCAAAGGAAACTCCATTCGTCATGAAGAAAACACAGACTTGCCAAGGAATACGAACTATACCGCCGAAGAATGAAAACATTTAATTTGCAATGAATGGCGTATTACAGAAATGAATCTTACATTTTTAGCTAACCCTTAATACATGACTTTAAACTATGTTATTTTAGTATTGAAAACATGCTTTTCCAGGTCTTCAACTTGACTGTTAGTTGCCATAATCGACATGTAGACATGCCCGTGTATGTATGTAATGATTATTGGAAGTTATTACAACCTTTTCGCATCACATACTAGGGCTTTGTATAAACTGTTTACATGCACCCACCTGGTACATTTGTTTAGTCTTGTTGTGTCATCGTTATCCGCTCATCTTATTTAATATTTACAATTTAATGACTCGGCCTGTCTTATTTCACCTTTCCTGAGTTACTATGGGTGTATGCGTTTTTTTATATTTATATACATGATTGTTATCGATGGTGTTGTGTATATCAGAAACCATGCTGCATTTGTTATTCATTAATTGCAATCAGAAATAGGCAATTATGTCCAACAAATTCTGAATAGGGACGACATACATTGTATCAAAATGCGTTTGCATCTGAACAAACCTTATTCGTAATTTATCGTTAGACATAATTATACATGGTAGAATGTAGCAAAAAGATTTGAAACGACAGAGTTCATTGATTATTTCAGTAACCAATTTTGCATCTTCGTTTTTAATTCCACTGTCGTTTTTGGCGCAAGTCCTTGTAAGTATCCAAGGAAGCAGCCATCGACAGTGATTAGTATGAGTTGTTTCGCAGTCGATGTAAAATAAATACTTTTAAACAACATAAACATAATACAAAACATTCGTGTTGATTGTACAACCAACGTATGGGCCATGCTCAAACATATTTCTTTTGCATTTTCTGTTTGTGTAAAATTGTAAGCAAATCCGCCAGGAGCAGTTGAGTTTTGTCGAACGTTTGATTCAAATAAAGGAGTTAAAAGCAAGTATGTGTGTTTGACTATTACCAATGCATAATAAAGCATCTTACTATGGACATATTGGCCGAATGTTATGCCAAAACTATAAGCCATCAACAAATTATGAAACCAAACTATTTGATGTAACTGTCATACAAAATCGTGTTAACAGCATTGATTTGCGAAGCATTAGAAAATACTGAAGTTGCTGCCGCGTAAAAAGTACGCAATTGCCCAAAAGTAACTGATGCCATGAAAATATAGTACACAAACAATTACACAGACAAAGGGACACAACACACAAAGATAAATGATGGGTGGACATAGTAGTACCGCCTTTAAACAGTCTGTGCCAAAAACATCACTGGGGTGAACCTGGTTTAAAGATATATTATGCTCATTTTCGTTCATTAGTTTTCCTACATGAACATGAACAATATACTGTATCTAGTTAGAATTTCAATAAATATGCGAAGAATAAATTTATAATGTTTTTCTCTGTATTTTCTCTGTTAGTAATATGATTTAACAAGATAGTTTTAAACGGTTATACATGGCAATGGTTCCGATTAAGTATGTTTTAGACTATGTAACAATAACACTGTAAGAAGCCCATTCAACAAAATTAGGTTCAGATGAGCCACATACATCTTTAAGGGTACACCCAATCTCACAATTATACTATTGTCGCCGAAATTAATCTTCCCCATTGGACGACTCCACGGCATAAGTGACGGCACTATAACCGTTAAACCATTCAAATATGTAGAAAATGATTAATACGAAGCCAGAGCAGCTGATAAAAATGCATATAGCAGTCTACCAATATCGCCAGTTTTCCAAACCTCTCTAAATACACTTGTTGGTGCATTATATACACAAAATCCGGAAATACGTACGTCCAATGATCTTACAAAACTTGTAAATCACATCTCCGTGATACTCTTGATGTGAAATACCTTGTTGCTGATGAGATTTTAACCTGCAAGTATACTTAAAATCCGAAAACAATCAAACAAATGACTGAATTTGCCATTGTAGGTCTTTAACTAGTGTATAATATTCAGGTCAGGTTATGTAGACAGTTTCATTAGTAATGCAAGGTTGACTGCCCTTGTTTGATCATTCGTAAATTCAGCTGACGAGAGTTAATTAGGGGAAATAAGAGATTATTATAAAGTGAATCGATGACCCATAACGGCAGCAGTTTGATGGATAATGATGATTAATTAATTGAACAGAAATTAATTGAAAATGAATTAATAATTGACCACAACAGACACAGTCGTCGAAATACGTATTAACCGTTAGCTAGAAATGATGCACAGATGCCAGAACAGCCCAATTCCTATTACACATATAATTATACCGTCACCCGGGGTCGAGTGGTTAAGGCATCCGCCTTGGGAGCGAGAGGTCGAAGGTTCGTATCCCGATAGAGGTCCGTTCTGATATGGCCGGTTGATGAGCCGCCTGTTGCCTGGCATTAAATGACAGGAGTCGGGAAGTAAATGTGATTAAAGTAGAAGAAATTGCTGGCCTTTTAAATAGGGGTGACACTATAATATATAAACACTCTACTTAACGTTTATACATTTGAAAGATATCTGAGAGACACAAATGATAAAAGTGTTAACAACGTTTTGCCTATACTGTATATATATTCGTACTGATGTACTGACCATGACCGCTTATTTGCACTAGTGTTCATTACATGAGCGGGTTTAGCGTGTGAAAAACTCAATAGAAATATAATATGGAAACATAAAATTGTTTCTGGAATCTTGTCAATATTTAGTAAAATGTTTGGTTCCAAGTATCATTTCGATCATTTTATTATTTATAAACAATTTACAAAACGTAGATGTACAACTCTACATTTTACATAACGCTTGGGCGGCAGCAGAATAAATTATATCGGGTATAGTGAAAGAAGGCGGAGCCAGTTATAATAAATATCATTATTATATCACATTTATATAGCACCTTTATCGTAAAGACAGACATGTATGTACACAAGTGCTTAACAAACAAATATTCCTGTACATATACATACAGTATATGTATATAACAATAAGTATATCACAATTAGAAATGATAGAAACGCTTGTGTACAATATGTATAAGGGTACTTAAATGATAAAAACAAAGTAAACTGATTTACACATGTGCTTAAGACGTCCAGACGTCCACTGTTCTTATTAAAAATGAATGGAAATAATATTGATCGGTTAAAACATGTACAACCTAAAGAAAAAATATCATACATATTTCTTTTATTGAAAATTTAAAAACATATAAGTTTACCTACACAAGAGGAATAAACACGGTAGCATATCTACAGCATGGTGAAGGTTTTAAAACCGTATTAAAAGTGTCATTAATTTATAAGCAAAGAGGCTTGTATCTTTAATATTACTGACATTTAATTACCATATATCTGAACAGAGAGATGTGTTTTCAGAGGTTTTTAGAACGAATGCAATGTGTTATATGACACTTAGCAAATATGTCAGAGAGTCGTAATAGGGACAGAAATAAATTGGACACCACCCATCAACCTTGGTTAGACAATATCCAATTATAACTTATATTGATTAACTTTAATATCTTAGATAAAAGTTAAAGTAAAGTAAACAGTAGACAATAGTTAGCCTATATAAACCTTCTGATTAATCTTGTTTCCAGTCGATATATATCGGAACTGTTACTTATGGTTCTTCATATACCTTCAAAGCATTTACATTAAACAAATTTGTTTTCATAATTATGGTATCAATATTATTAACAGTAATTTGTATTGTTGCTTGCAATGGAATGGTCAACAGGTTGGACATCAGCGGGGCGAAAGGTATATTTTTCTATTTGTTTTGTGCCTACAGTCTTGCGACATTGAGATCCATATTATCATAAATTGTCAAATTTAATTTCCATTTGTGTTATGAAACATCTATGCATTTAACGTTTGTTTCTGTGACAGACTACATTTAATTAGTAATTGTATTCGTATAAAACATATTATCACATCACTTTTTTCTGCATTAAAATAGTTTGTACTTTTATAAAATATATTCCTTGTCCTCGTTGTTATGGTGACTGGTGAAGCTAGTTTGGTGTAATTAAAGCAGACACATGTTGTTGTCGAAAAAGGGCTTAATTTACCCCTCCAAAAATGCAGCAGTTGTATAGAGCAGTGAATACAACGGTCCCATCAGTACTTTGATTCAGTTTATGTGTCATTCTCTGCAATAATGACTTGATATTAATGTTACCAAGTATTTTACTAAGTACCACATATAATAATTTCATCTTGTTTATTGATGTTACTTTCACCATCATAATATAATACCAACGAATTGATTTGGTAAAAATGATTACAAAAATCGAGCAGAAAATGCTATAAAGTTATTTGTATGATAATATGTATTTATTACGTATGTATTTTTATAAAAAAGGCAATATAGAATAACTTTATACTACCCTTGATAAGCATGGTTCAATACTAGAATGAGTTTGTTATACTGTTTACAGCGAGACTGTCTGATCCTATAAGATTGATAATGCGTGTATGGTATTATTTTACTAAATTCTGAACGAAATATTACATAAATGACATATATCACGTAGAATAATAATTAGTACTCATATGTTAGCTGTTTATTCAAAGCGAATAAAGAATGAATCGAAGTGGTGTCTGTCTTTTTAACATTTTCGACGAAAGTATATTAAACAAAATTATCCTTAAAGGGTTACATCTGAACTGACAATACCATTAACAAAACGTTATGGTTGAATCAGGCCGTATCACATTGTAGGTAAATACAAGGAATCCTCATCATAAAGGTCGACTTTCCAAAATAAAACTATTAAAGTACGCGTATTCGTTCCGCAGAGTCGTGGAATCTTGTTTTAATGCGGAAAGCCCTATCTATAAGTTAAATACCCATGGTCTTAAACTTTTAGCGCGAATCAATGATGTAATATAAGACAATTCAAGACAGCCGGCAACAATAGGCCGAAACTGGGGAGAAAATAACATGAAATAATAACCATACAGCAATATACAGCCTGGGAACAGTCAGTAAAAATACAAAAAGTTATCCATTTCATCAGGCGGGGTATTTATGCCAATAACACATACAAACAAAAGTCATGGAGTGAATATTGATTGTAACATCTTTCTTCAATGCCTGTTTGACACCTACGTCTCATGGAACTCACTACAGGCATAAGAAAATAATGCTATTTAAATAATAATAATATACTATTTATTTCGGTAGTGTTGACTCTTATTTCCATTGTGGTCCTACGTGTTGATGGCATGCTTTCAAATTACTTATCATATACATATATATATTGAAAGCGTCTGTATAACACAGACATCTGTCGTGGTGTTGTTTTAGTGATAAACTATGGAAGGGGTTGTGAAATTGTACACCATTTATTACTGAATTCATTAAAATAATTGTATTCAATCAATAGTTTATAGAAGGAATTTTAATATCACGGACCTATATACAGGTATATTGGTCCGTGTTAATATTTAGGCCTATATTTTTGCAAACATAAAAGCATTTTGTTTTTTCCAGATACAGCCTACATTCATATTTTCAAAATTTCCCTTCAATGTGTTTAAAACATAATGTTTATATTAAAAGTACAACAAAAAATGTGATCCATCCCAATTAGTAAACGATTACCTAATGACTAACCAGCTCTTAACTCTATTCCCAAAACGTATGTTTGACCACTAGGACTGCAATTTCCTACCAGTTTTATTTATCATTTTAAACAACCGCTGTCTATTTATATGAAATTCATATGAAGCTTATGTATACCACCATAACTGATTCAATATTTAATCATAAACTTGTAAAATAAGGCATTAAAATACTAATTGGGACATTTAATTTTCAATTATTATTTTTTAGTTTTGCTAATAAATAGTTTACACTGATTCCGAATTGTCTGCATTAAACAACTGCAGCGCAATTATAACTCCCCCGCCAAAATATTTTAAAAGATCAAATATTTTTTAATAACTCGAAAGGTAACAAATGACAGTTTGTTATTCTACCTGTTCTTTTAAGATCATTTGAAAAATAAAAAAGTTATAGCCAAAAATGTCAACTGCTCCCTCTATATTCTATAGTGTCCACTGAAGCCATTTTGAGCGCTTTCGCGCTTATCGGAAAAGCGAAATTGTTGTACATGACATAGAGAGGCATCATAATTTGATTAATTTATATAACAGAAATTTAAAAGTATCACTAGAAAATAAATATATCACAAATTTCCACGTACATGCTGTTAGAAAGGCTGTTAGAAACTGATAATTAATGTATGCCAAACTTAAACGAGTGCAGTGAAAACAGGGCCACTCTACACATAGACAACAAAATCCCTGCAATGAGTCACAGACTTACACCAGTTTGACAACATGCCGGCCTCGCACAGAACAGTTTATATACGGCATCTTTAATGCGTAACAAATACAATTAAGTGTTTATATAAAAAAACATACTTTTAATAGAGTATGTACAATACAAAATCGTAATCTCAAAATTCGTGCATATCGGAGCGCAAATATCATAAAACGACTTTTGCTGTTTTTGTAACTACCAGATATTACCACGTATTAACTACCACGTACCGATATTTATCTTTCAGAATGTTTGAACAGATAAATCGACTTAACATCTTAATTCCGAAATCAAAGCATATGAAAGTAGTCGAGTAACTTACTCGTCATGTTACAAAGTAAACCTCGATTTTCCCACAACGAGTCCCCTGTGATGTCTTACAAACAGACCATACGCTAATCCAGGTCATGCAGAGACAAACTTACTGTTTATTCTGGAGGTCACAAAAATCAAAACCATTAATCTCTGTTAAGTGTTCACTATGCAAAACACCTCATGAAACCTAAATCAATACATACTTTGGGTAACTTTGTGTAACCTTTCCCATCGAACTAGGCTTCCAGTTATCAGGTAAATGTAAGCAGTCTTTTACAAACTTGATTTTTTCTAATAACCAATTTTTTTTAAAAATGAAGAATTTTTAAAAGTCGAATTCATGTTTTTCATGTAGGTGATCGAGTCGATGAAGCAGATCATGGAATGTTTGATGTACTGGTAAGACACGAGGTGAGTAGGAAATATAACATATTGTTACTAAGATGTTGACATACGAGATAATTTACCAACGGATTTAAGAAAATAATGTCTGATTTCATATTGATATGTAACAGTACTTGTCTCGTGAATTATATCAATCACGTAATATTTACTTTATATTATCTGATGTCGAATATACATCTTACAACACAGAACTTTCTTAATTGAAGTATAATGGAGCGTACTTTCTTTTAGATGATACCAATGGCCAATATGACTTTATGTCTGTTAATTATTCAAGTGGTTGAATAAAAAAATGCACAAAACAAGGGCTTCATTCACCAAGTGTCTCCATCTGCAATCATAAACGATATCTTTATCTACGTATATGCATCCTACGGGCGCTCCATGTACGAATATGAGACATTCGTTTCTTGTCTTTCATTTTTGACATTTTATTGCGTGGTTGATATCTTAGTATGTTAAGTTTTGGATTAACTTCCTGGCCATAATCAATTAAATCATAATTGATTTATTTGATATCATATCTTAACTTAAATCCTACTAAACCCTCTGTAGGACTTAATCCGCCTTATCACTTTCATGAACGCGTACAGATGACACTTCTTCACTTTTCAGAGGAGCTCCAATTCTAGATTAGTGGACATTGCTCGATTTATCGACAAATCCCATGCAGGTCATAATTACACTGTGTTTGTAGATGAAACAATGAAGCGATTAATATTCCAAGTGACAACAGAAGGGACCACTCCAGTGATCAATGTTACAAACCCGGGAGGTATATCCTTTGATTTATTACCATACAGGTGTATGTACGTCTTAGTTCACATTGCTTAATATTTTAATGTATTCGACGATGTATTACTATTTAAAAATACAAAATGCGATTTTCACTGCAATATATTTATAACCAGACTGTTATTTTGAGCGACCTTGGGGATTGCTGCTTAAGCCCATACTATTGGTAATATAATTGTGTTCACGTGTATGAATTTTCGTCATTACCATCATACTGCGATGGTAACTCTTTTTTTGTGCAATATAAATGTAATATCATGAATTTTGACCATACGAGTATTATTGATGATTACAGTATTTATGATTTTCGATTCAAGCCCCCCGATAGTTTCCCTCCTGATAATATGTATACAAGCAAATCTATGGTCGCTGTTTTTCAGGGCATCTCTACCCTATTCAGCCAATGTTGAATACCAACGACACTAAAGTCACCGCAACTCTGGACATTCCTCTAAATCATGTAAGTTGACTTTAAAACAATCCACGATTGCGATAAGGTGAATCCTAATTAAATAGCTTTCGACATCGTAACGTACACATAACACTTATGTACGAGGGTCGTACATTATACAGATTATTCGTCGTGTTATAAAGAAAAGCATTTCTGTAGGATACTCCTAATAAAATAACCTTAAAATACATAAACTTCAATACACATTATATACCTAAAACTATATATAACACGCAAGTGTCTGTTCTTCGCCGCCGCGTTTTCGCCAGACAGTACATGTTGTAAACAATCTTTTATCTTTGTCTAAGGAATCAGTAATGGATCGAAATATTTTATCACATTGGCAATATGACTCTCAAAGTTAATCATACATATTTTTGTTTACAAAAAAACCGATGCGTTATAAAAATGGTATCCTTAATTATGTTTTAGTTTTGTCTATAATTTTATTTGTTCAACCGTTTAACGTCTTATAATAGTTGATATAAAACTACTATAATACGAAAATGTCGAAACAATGAAGTGATAAATTCGTCAAAATATTAAATTAACACTTTTGATAGCAGATATCTCCGATATCTGTGAGAGGAGATCACTGTGTAGGAGATATATATTTCCTTTTTGATATGCAAATAGTTTACTATTACTTTCTACCTTCGATAAACGTATTTCTTTCATTATCTAAGACTGACAATGGTATATGGACATTCAAAAGAAATGATGACTCTACATGGGATGTCGCCGTACAAGGAGAAAGTCCTGTGTATATCACATATGAACTGTTCGAGGTCGGATCAAACACTTCATTAGATGATAGTCCGATTGCAAGTTTGTAAATTTATATATATATATATATATATATTAGCTCTACTATAAGGGTATGTTGCATAAATAGGTCAAAACATGAGCTTTCATATTTATCATGAAACATTGTCTATCGGTCCCCTACACATATTGTTCAAATTAAGTCCATTGGGTCAATATCGGCACCGTCCCATGAGTCACATGTTTTACATATACTGTCTATGGGGAATATCTTTGAAAATCTTCTTGTCCGGAATCAGAAGACACAGGGATTTGATAATTGGTATGTAGCATTGTCTACTTGTCCTCTACCAAGATTGTTTGAATTATGCCCCAGAGGTAAATTATGGCCCATCCCAAAGGTCACATGTTTAACATAGACTTAGATAGGAAATATCTTTGAAAACATTATTTTCCGAAACAGTACGGCCCAAGTTTTTGATATTTGGTATGTAGAATTGATTACTGTGCTTCTATCAAGAGTGATCAAATTATGCCTCTGGGGTCAAAATTGAGTTATAACCGGGATTAATTTCGAATATTGCCTTGCCAAAAAAAAATGCTTATCAAAGGTCCAAGTGCACAATGTAGCCAGTAGAGTGTCATGTCATCTTGGGCCTCTTGTTTTACGTGTATCATTATTTAAATTTAAATCAAACGACTTTATTGAGAATTAATTTCAGATACGCAATATCTAAAAAAAATGAATATAAAATATTTTAAAATGGAGAAAATAATAATAATAGAAAGAAAACATAAGTACATAATTACATTTACAAATAATATTGTATAATTATGCTGTATAAGAATCGAGATTAGGTGATCAATTGGCACAGTTAATAAAGTTACGTCCATCGAGAAGGTTTAATATTTTGAGTTTATAATTCATGATTTTATATCATAGTTTATATTGATAACATTTTGTAGTTATATATCAAAAACCTTATATACTTTATATTGGTAATGATTAAATTTCAGGTGACCGATATAGACTCCTGATAATCATATCAGGAATGAGTGATGTGCAATCCGTCGAAAGTGTGTATATGTTTTCGAAAACACGTATTAAGTTAACCAAAATAATCTCATTCAACGAAACATACAATGACTCTCTAGAAGCAGGAAATACGACAATCCTGTTTGAGGTAAAGGTGTATGGTCCGAGTCGAAGTTTATAAATTATTTCAGCGTTATCCATCCATTTTCTCGGTCTCTATCTCCCGTTCCTCTCCAAAACTATTCCCCTCTCAAACTCCCCCCTCAATCAATCCCACTATTTAAGCCTTCTACTCCATCACCTACTCCGTCTCACAAACCCACTATCTCCGCCTTCCACTCCGTCACCCATTACCTCCCACCGCCTTCCACACCGTCACCCACTCACTCTAACACCCCTCTCACACATACTCTGCCTTTCCTCCGTCACCCACTCACTCTCACCGCCCTCCACACCGCCACCCACTCATTCTCACCGCCCTCCAAGCCGTCACCCACTCACTCTAACACCCCTCTCACACATTCTCTGCCTTTCCTCCGTCACCCACTCACTCTCACCACCTTCCAAACCGTCACCCACTCACTCTCACCGCCCTCCACACCGCCACCCACTCATTCTCACCGCCCTCCAAGCCGTCACCCACTCACTCTAACACCCCTCTCACACATTCTCTGCCTTTCCTCCGTCACACACTCACTCTCACCGCCTTCCACACCGGCACACTCACTCTCACCGCCTTCCACACCGTCACACATTCACACACACCGTCTTCAACACCGTCACACACTCACTCTTACCGCCTTCCACACCGTCACCCACTCACTCTCACCGCCTTCCAAACCGTCACCCACTCACTCTCACCGCCTTCCACTCCGTCACCTACTCACTCTCACCGCCTTCCAAACCGTCACCCACTCACTCTCATCGACTTCCAAAGCGTCACCCACTCACTCTCACCGCCTTCCAAACCGTCACCCACTCACTCACTCTCATCGCATTCCAAACCATCACCCACTCACTCTCACCGCCTTCCAAACCGTCACCCACTCACTCACTCTCACCGCCTTCCACTCCGTCACCCACTCACTCTCACCGCCTTCCACTCCGTCACCCACTCACTCTCACCGACTTCCACACCGTCACCCACTCACTCTCACCGCCTTCCACACCGTCACCCACTCACTCTCACCGCCTTCCACTCCGTCACCCACTCACTCTCACCGCCTTCCACACCGTCACCCACTCACTCTCACCGCCTTCCACTCCGTCACCCACTCACTATCACCGCCTTCCACACCGTCACCCACTCACTCTCACACCCCGTCTCACACACTCTCTGCCTTTCCTCCGTCACCCACTTACTCTCACCGCCCTCCACGCCGTCACCCACTCATTCTCACCCTCTCCCTTTCTTGTTCTTTTTATAGTCATTATTTCATTATTATACTTCAGTCTTCTTATTCATTAATTATTTCTGTCAATAATGTCATACCGTATCCAGCCGGGTTAGAGAAAAACTTAGTTCGCATCCGGCGTTTTACTATACAAAGTATCACATTACTTACACACTTTAGTTAGATCCTGGAACTGCGAGTTGGTGTTTATTAAAGACATGAAAGTTTATTAAGAGAGGATATGATCATGTTTCATGCTACGCACTGAACACATTTCGGTTTGTCATCTCGTTTCCCTCTTGTTTGTACTACAGAAATATGGATGTTTCACTCTTTAACCCCAGGAACAGAAGGAATGCGTCTGATTTTTTATTTGTACAGTTGAGCCATTGTCGTGTTCTCATCTGTGGCTTCTTATAAGTCATCGGGTACATGTTTGATTTGTTTCATATGTCATGTATACATGTATTACAATCCTTAGTTTTGTATGTTATATCTCTTACTTTAAGGTGCTGTCCATCAGTGATTTTCTCATTTACACGGTTCATATTATTCGGCTGATAGTTGGAAAACTTTAGAATTGTGTGCACTCGTTAACCTGGTTTGCACCAGCAGTAATATGCATGCAAGCAATCGCTCTATGGGGTAATTCTATCCTCAGGCATTACGTTTGTCTGTGTCGTGGGCCGATATTGTCATTGCTATTGTCTAGCTAATGATATGTATAGTATCTCTTAGCTTCTGATATTGCTGCACTTTTCATACGGTATTTTCTTATTGACCTCCGCATTCAATTTTAATGTTTAACAACCTATTCTTATGGTTTCACTTATTTAACATATATGTTTGCATATTTCACAGCCATTCTATGTTGGTATAGTAGGAACCGACACCTCCAGTAATACGTTCCAGCGTATTGATCCACGAGGTGTAGAACCAGTAAGAGTTGCACTCGATGTACCATCTTACAAAGGTAAGTCAAGTGTTCAATTCTTTAGTGCATGGTTACTCTGCGGTAATACATACACAAGTGTAGTGCCTATGTATGTGCGTGAGTTATATAAACATTATACTAATGCTGCTGCCTTTCAGTAACACTAAGGTCAAACGTGAAAATCTTACATTTTCTATTTGTTCGTATTACCTGTTAATAATCAATTGGCCGTATGGATGTAATGATCAGAACTAATATTTCTACATTTAGGAGTGAAGCTGTTTGAAGACTCGAGACTGAACATCAACTTTACGGTGACAGCTTATCATGTGTCAGCACGGCATATTGAAGTTAGCATCCAAGATAGCGGGAATTTCGTGCTAGAACCAAAGGCAGTGAATTTTACATTATTACCGGGTAAACACGACACCGGTGTGTTTGTCTTAAAAGCAGGGACAGCGGGAACATCCACGTAAGCCATTGACATGACAGTATTTTCTGTAACTACCTAGTACGCGAAACAATCTTCTGATCTAGATTGACCTCAACAATTTGACGTAAGGGAATGCTTATCTAAATAGCCCGGGTTAACATTCGAAGTACTTTTTTGAAACTTGAAACATTTGTCTTCCTTCTCACTCGAGCAGATATAAGAAATGCAGTTAACAGGCTTTGTTATACTCCCGCTCGACAAAGTGAAGTTGGGACTATAAAGATATCCACGCATATTGTCCCGTCGAGTCTGGCTACGTCACGTCCCGGACTTTCATAAACCGACTGGCGGCCATCTTAGATTGTGGAGCGAACTACTTCTTAAGTTTTGTAAGATTTTTATGAAAGTTCAAACAAGTAGTGTACATGATGGGTTGAATTGCGTGACATGATGTTTGTTCCGATCACACTCCAGATGGCTGAATGGCGGCCATCTTGATTTTTCAAACACTTACGGAGCAAACTTCTTCTGCATCTTTAGGAGGATTTTCATGGAACTGTACACACATATTTTAAATAATGAGTTGTAGTGCATGATGTGATTTCCGATCACATTCAAGATGGCTGACTTATGGCCATCTTAGATATTCTCGAAAATACATCTGATAAAGCGGTAGTGCGGGGGTATTAATCGGTGAAAGCTCTAGTAAAGGCACAACACATTTCACGCGATGTGTGAATAACATTAATCTGCACGTGATTGTGTTGTATGCGCTTCCTTATCTGTCGATCAGCATTTATTTATGCAGTTTTCTTCTCTGAATTTTATAGAACGGTAACGATATCTGCAAAGTTTAGTTCCGGTCGTGGTGCATTATCTGGTGGTCCGGAAGTGATTCGAATCTTTACAGTATTGAACGAAGATGTAAGTATCTTGTGTTTAAATGCACTGTCCACTTTTTGATAAATATAAACAAAATATATAGTCCAGAAATGACGCAATACATTCTAAATTATAGATCCGATAGAAGTATCATAATAATACGAGTGGTGATCAAGAAATAATAGGACTTTCTGCATATTAATTTCTCATTAAACAACAATAATTTGATGAAAATTTCCTTATATCCATAACATTTTACATAGATCTACAGCAACAAATATTGGATGTCATTCATATTTTCGTATACACAAACATGTACATATAGAAAATTTAAAATTTAAACACTTACACAATTAATATTCTTAAATTATTTATACTTAGTTTGTTTATTGATATACTATTGTTTCATAAGTTTTATATAATTATTTTCATATTGACGTTGTTGTTTTTTTTCTTTGGTATCAGTCAGGGACACCAATAGGTGCAATAGTTGGTGGACTTCTCGGTGCCATTGCAGGTATATAAAACTTTAATTCTTGATATCAGAACACTTAGCTAATGCGTTTGTTTGACAATTGATGATGCTATTTAATTCATTTTCGTTGCGTTCTACATTGAATAACTACTCCTGCATAGATTGCAAGCTTAAGCACATTTACTAACTTTACAGTTCGTGTATGTTGATTAAAGTCTAAATTAGACTTTTGATTTCTTCGTCTCATTTAATTAAGTAGATATTGTGCACCTCAATCCTGAAATCAGAATATTCACAATTTTCAGTGGTTGCTGCGACCGTCGTGTCAGTTATAGTGTACAGGAAATTTGTCGTTCCCAAACTCAAGGTTCAGCAGGATATCAACAAAGACGGCTAACTTGTCTTGTAAACACCTGTAAAGACGAAATTGGAAAAAATGACTTTAGGTTGAAATGACCATAACATTGCACTTATCAATTCTATAGTATATGCAAATACTAGTGTGTACCATTTAGACACATAACTATAATAGCACAATTTGTTAGTATAACACTTCATAACGACTCCTCAAGTTGAAGAGCGAACAAACATAGTGATAAAGTTTGTTATTTTTTTTATTTTTAAGACATGATTACACATGTATACATAAGACTGAACCGATGCTGTATTGTGTATACGCATACACCAAAACATTTAGTCTCATGTTATTGAAATACCTTTTTTTCATATGCAGAATATCAATTGCATTAAATCTTGTATAAATGAATTTTCAAGAGACAACCTTAAATACAATAACCCTAGACATATACTTAATGTAGTGATGACCGTCTTTACTTAAAATGTTCTACCATTATACAATATATGCAGCAACAAAACACTCAAAACACAACGCAGCACCCGTTAATTTTGGTAGTTAGGTTGTTATCTTATGTTCGACGTAGTAAGTTAGTACGCCACAAAGCATAATTGGTACAAGTAAAATACATTATCAATAAGACAATATATCAAATACTGACTACCAACAATGTACGGATTCATGAAACTGTTAGGAAATCACCTACTCAAAAGTGACATTAAATTATCTTCACCAAGGGAAGTAATCAATACTAGTTCAGTGAAAAGTTTAATAACATTCATCGCTCTCTATACAGTACATAAAAGCTTACGTTTTTGAAAGACCACACCGAGATACGAGTTAACGCATAAATGCTAAATCAAAAGTGTGAAAGGACGTCACGTTCACGGAGTAGGGGCTAGTCGACACAGAACGCTAGGGGCTATGTATACGACTTAAGTGGTGATATAGGAAAGAGCTACACAGACTTCAACATAAAGAGTAAGTGAGCAACACGATGAACCACAGCCTCAAAATATACGAAATATGCAGTTACATTTTAATACCACCGGGGCTTATGTCTGTCAATCTTATGTTTAATTTGTGTATCTTATACACAATGTATTTGTTTTAATTTCAAGGAACAATAATTGAATAACCACACGTGGATTTACGATGTCATTGAATCCTGTTTCATCGACTTTTCGTCTAGTTAGTCACCAAGAAAATAAAATTCCAAGGTTTAATTATTTTTAATATCCATTTCAAAAAATGGATAGCCGAAATCTAACAATATGATACGGACAGGACGTCATTGTGAATCATATTATATGTATTTTTACGAGAAAATGTAGAAAAATGCGTTATGTCAATTTCGTAGGAACACATAAGTACTGATAAAAGGATCAATATCTTAAAATTCCAATGCAAAAAAATTACATAAAATGTCACTGATGATTAGTTGGGGAGGAAGGTATACCTGGTACCGATTTCAAGAATTACTTCAGTTTTCATTAAATGAGCAAACAACTCTAAATAAGCAAATGATTTTTACTTAAAACCAATGTTTCAATATTAGAAATTTGCATTATAAATGTATCGATAGAGCGCAATTTGATAATAGTTCTCCTTTTCTAATCAATTATTCATAAATATCCTTTAAGACTGATAAAAGATATTAAAGAATTTACTCAAGTATATGTTTACTTTATAGCTCGTTTGCCTGTAGATACTGGTGATTATTTTAAGTTAACAAAACAAATACCTATTTTTTCTCACGCGGAAGTCTAAACTTCCAAACCTTTCGATTACACATGCTGAAACAATTGATAAAAATATTTAAGACAGTTACTGACTTCATACTTTTTCGTGAAATCGGGGCCTGCATTGCCAGTTGAGGGAGTTAGTTGTAAAAGTCCCATTACGAAAATGCGAAATTTACGTGATATTTTTTTCCAAAACGATCTTTATTCAGTTCATGGGATTTTCAAGGCAAAAGAAAGATCAGTAACCATATGACTTCAGATAAACAACGCGATATGAGCGCAATACTACATGTATCTACATTTTATTACACACCGACATTTATTAAGTTTCGTCTGAAAATCCAAAAACAAAGAGGCACATTGTAATTCCTAATTTTAATTAAAAACCTACAGGAAGATAACTCGATAAGCGGGTAAAATATATATCGATTTCCGAATTGTCTGATGTTTTTACTTGTACACAAATCTGAAGATGTTGTGCTGGCAGTTCACTGAGAAATGACGGTTACTTTGTCATCAGAAAAGTAACGCAAATATCAATTCTCCAACAGTTAAATCCTTAATGTATTAGATATATTTTCAATTTACATTCGGTGGCATTTCTTTGTTCCATGTAACCAAGTAATTCACAAACATTTTGTACATTTTTTCAAATGGTTCAGAATATAAGGAATGTGCATGATTAGACAAGATAGTCGACTTCAACAATACATTTGGACCAAATGAACCCACTTTAACACATTACGTATAGTGTTTACTAATCGCTTGGTATGAAAATAAATTATGAAGTCGAGCAGATATGATGACTGACAATGGTCGCTAGTCCACTTCACAAATTGCTTAGAGATTAGTTAACATGTTTTCGATATACACTGTAGATCGGTAAAGCTTATTTGGCACTATGTTCAAATAAACCAAGGCTTCTGTTCAAATACACCGAGAATCCACAGGTGTGATATAGTCGAGAGGGATGAATTATCTCTACCTACCCAATCAATCATACGGGACGTATTACATAACTTTCATTTTATCTGTGTGGTATGTCAATCTGTACAAGTTATTAGGAACATCTCCGCTCAGGGTTTGACAAATTACTGCTTATGATATAACACGTTATTTCACCTGCTTTGGTCGGATAATCCCCTAGATAAACCACTAGACGACATGCTGTGCACTTGATTGCTTGTTCATTCTGTCATCATAGCCAAGAAGTCGTAGGATGATGAAGAGTTTCGTCGATACTTTGAGCGATTTCAAAAAGAATGTTCCATAGGTTGCTATGTACGCACTTGAAAAACCAGTCAGTGTGATGTCCCTGTGTCTATATGCAAATGCTGGTTTTTTAAATGATATCAGCAAATGGACAAGTATATTATAAATCAAAGTATTTTATCACATGCGTTGGATAATGTTAAGTTGGTGTATTTGCTAGTGCATGGCAAATAAATTAGTTTTCTCGTGTAATATGCGGGTTTGGGTTACTGAACTTCAGATTGAATCATAATGTGAGAACCACGTTTAAATGGAAGTTAAATAAAGAGAGAATTAGTTGATACAGGAAACGCCACATACACAAGACAATGCCTCCACACACAAGACAATGCCTCCACACACAGACCCCTGGGAAAACAACAGTCTATAAAACATAGGGACTGAGGAGGTGCAAGAATAAACATGAATGGGAATAGGGGTGCAAGGATGGTCTGGTCGAGCATACAAACAACTAAGGACAATTTAGGGGTACAAAAAGGGGGAAAGTTTAAAGTATGGAATTCACCACGGACCAAGTAAAAAAGGTTTATGTCTATATATTCTCCCAAACTAATAATGACACTAGCAGTTGTAGAACGTATGCTCGGCGTTGACATGTTCTTCTGCGTCTTATTTATTAGTGCAGAGGCAACAAGTTCTTGCAACATTTTGTCCACTTCATGTACATCAGACACTGTCATTTTAAGTGTTTAAACAGGGCAATATATTTGAATAGCTACACATATTGTTTTCCATATTTATCCAATTTATTTTCGGTGGCCTTTACACATCCTAGAATAGTCAGATTATATATTACAAAATCACCGAAATATGTTTATAATTGAAATTCCATGCGCTTTAAAAAACATATAAACATTGCATTATGTTGAACAACTGAAACAGTTCCACAGACCGAGATACGTCAGTATTCGTTGTTTTATCATTCATGAAAGCAATTAAATGGGGGTCATGGGACTTTAAATCACATACAAGTATATCCTGGATTGAATTTGAATCATTGGTAAAGCGCGAGCTATTTAAAGTCAGTCACCATAGCTACTCGACGAAGGAGGCCCCTTTAATTTCCGAAACATTTTCGAACATTACAAAAACATTTAAACATATGTTCTGCTCTAAAAAATTGAGATGTTAGTCACAGTCTTAATAGTACGTACCGATACCTGGTGTACAGAGATAGATAACTTTGTATTTTAACCAATGCAATTTATTTATTATGTTACATTTATGAAATATATTTTATCGCTCGGCATATCCCCATCACGAGTTGTCATTTACAATTTGATACTCACAAATTCGTCTGGAAAAAATAGTTGTTTGAATAGAATCTTGTTGTAGATCGATAAAACCTCAACCCCTAATGTTTTGTATCCTGATGTTTCCCTGCGATCTATATGAGGATACATTGTCTTGTGATTGTAGCGTTCCCTGTAATAACTTAATTCATTCTTTCACGGATTGCATTATCAAGATAATTGACGCTTTTATACCTAAGCCCATTATATGAGAATTGTATAGTTATCTAATGGATACTTCCTGGTTATGATAAAATTGAAACGAAATTTGCCACGTGATAAAAAGCATTCACGGACTTTCAACATACAAGCACATGATAACAAAATGCTTTTATCGAGTAAAACACAATATCCTCCTTGATATAGCTATCCGAAATACATCTAGTGCTTGTATTTACATGATTATTGGATGTATAAGAATGTCGGCTGATGTCTCGACACCGCATCCACATTCATTGAACTTCAACTGTCTAAAAATCAGGACTGAATCACTTCATTTTAAAAAAAGAAAATATATTTCACGGTTGGCAATTTATATACAATTTTATCAAAACTGCTTTTAAAAAGTTTGATTTATTTAAGCACATACTGATACGTAAGTTATACTACTTGTGACTTTAACCTGGACTTTAATTATATTTCACTCACAGCCGTTATTATTTTCATTTTAAAATTGCAAGACATTCTTTTCTTCTGAGATGTCGATAAAAGCTTATGAATGGAAAAAGATCACCTGTTTTCGTTGAATGAACTCTTTCATTCTCAGCTGGTCATACAAATGACGAATGGGTAAATTTCCAAATCTTCAGTTCGCCTTTATCTGACTAAAACCCCCCGGAGTCTGGGTCTGATTTATATAATTAATTCTCAAGACAAATTTAATGTCGTGCTTGTTTGTTTTAGTGGTAATTTAAATTGATGTATAACTTAAAGTATCCATTTAATTCCAACATTTACTTGTTTATGCTGCATGTATTCAATATTTTATCAGTATGTACTTCAATGATATTTGTAATAATCAGCATATAAATTGTGCATTTACGAGCAAATCTTGCCGTATGTTAATTATAAATCAGGCCCCTGAACCCATAAATCATTACAAACATCGTATAGTTTACATTGTTGGAACGTTTGGACCCTATCAAATGGCGTATGTATACGTTTGTTAATATTCACGGAAACAGCGTTATACAAGAATAGCAAATTTATCGGTTTTGTCAAGTTTTTTATGTAAATTACGATTAAATTGGTACAGGGAACGCCACATTCACAAGATAATACGCTCTCCAAACAGATCCAGGCCAATATCAGCACACAAAACACTAGGAACTGAGAATGTGGAAGGGCAAATAACTATGGGAATTGGGCGATATGGAATGGTGTGCGTAAATTAAGTAGGAGGGGACAAAATGGGGAAATGCAATTATTTTTTTTGTTCAAAAGTGGATACATGTTTGTATTTAGTTTTATATATTAACCATTCAGTAAACTATAAAGCCTAAATGAAGCATACACTGCTATTTCAATAATAAATACAGGAATAGTCCAGAATATATTCAGTTATATCCCCCATAGTTTGTGCAGTTTTATTCAGCTGCAGTCAATGAGTATAAAGCTATCAAAGTTGATCAGAAAAGTAGTTCAACATTTTAGAAGAAGTTTAATTTTGTGAAAGCTAATAACAATAGATAGACATGTCAGCACATGTAGTGCCGTATTCACAATACAGGACCTTCCCAGAGTAGACCCTCATGTTACGATATATAGACAAGGTTGGACGTATTTAGTGACTTTTAAAAGGGAAATATTTTAAACTTTTACAACTGGGATATATTTCTGAAACAAAAGTGACGTAAATATTTGTTGGGTTACGTTCATGATTACACCTATCATTGCTCAATGAATAATGACTTCCTGTTAAGTTATGTCGGATTAGTCAATTAAATCTAAATCGGGAAATAATCAAAGAAGTATTGACAGATTAACATAATCTACCGTGTTCTTCATTTCCCATATTACTATGTTCTTTAGATAACAAAATCTCCCGCATAGTGTTTGTACATGGACAAATTGGTATGCATCATATCTACACGTCCACTTTCAACTTCTCATTTACCCCGTATCAGGCACTATCACGCTGGAGCATGAGTATTCAAACTTCAACCTTAATGACAAGCATTAGGTGTTAACTTTCACATGGTACTTGAAGTGCTTACACTGATGACAACGTTTGGACTAGCTTAGAATGTGGCCTATCATCGTGAATATTTCATTCGTCTAAACAATACAACAGACGCTGTGCAATGTAATGCAGGAACCTTAATGGATTTACCTGAACAAGATACTTTCATTTCGCTACACCGCGTGGGGTGCCAACTGCATGGGCAAATGACAGTACATTAATAACTACTGATTTAGAATTCCTCTTCTTCAAGTGGAATCTTGATATAAGTTCAAGTGGTAGATTCGAACTCCACATTTGATGCTTGCAGTAGTCAAGTCAGATGTATCAACAGAATAACAAAATAACAGATGGTCGCATGACAACTATTTTTTAAGGACATAAACTGGAAAAAAATAATATCTTGTATTGAAAGGTAAAAATGTTGAACACTCATGTCACAAATTGACCGATTTGAATATTTAATCGGGATGTTTAAAATAAAGGGATTTTAATGGGATTTTCAAGTTATAAAATGGACCAGCACTTGAAACAAAACATCGTGCTGACTTAAATGTTATTTATATCGGTATCCGATTAAGATAGTGCAAAAGTATTGGATTTGATCTGACATACTTTTTTGTGATGCACATTGAATTATTTTAAATAAAAAGATAAAATTGTAATTCAAGGTAAAACGCGACATTGTGTTGCGAGTCAAACTCGTGAATCGATTTGTTTAAATGATACAAATGTTGAAAACTTACTTTCTTTTTCATTAATCTTCTCGTGCATTATAAATTGAAAATGGAAGATATAATAACATAATTAAAGGAACTTCAGCATGTATGATTTGCCTCTGACTGTCAATTCTCATGATTGATCAGATGAATACAATGAATAATTGGTGTCAAATATAATCTTGAATATTAAATAATGCAGCTATATTGAAATTACGAATGTTTTTTGTTAGTTAAAAAAGATTCATTTTTAATCTTGAAAAATATGAACTTGAATACGTCATCAATTAGAAACGGATTTGAACATATAGCTAATTAAAATGCATACCCGGGAAATACATTTGTTTTTTGTAAAATATTGTGGGTTATTGTTACTGACTTTCTGACTTGTTTCGTCCATCCTTCAAACAGAAAATGCCATATTCATAAAACAGGGCCTCACCAAACAGAAATGAAGTACACATAAGGGCAGAGTCACAGAACACAAAGAGGGGTTTGGGATAACACAGGACTACATAGTAATTTAACTTGGCTAGAAACTCAGCCATACAACAGCATTTTACACTATTGTAATAATCGGTACAATATATATATTATACATGTATATACCGAGGTCTTAAAGACGTATCCTACAATAAGGCCGTTTTTTTCTACCACAGATATTTCCTTTAAACTTTGTATATTTGATCAGTGTAATGTATCTAACCAAAATATGAAATAAAAACGATAGGTCACCTTGCTTGATTTTATCATATTGAAGATTAAAAAGCAAATATTTCATATGAATATAGAGCAAAATCGATACAAGTTTACTATATTTTTTCTAACGCAGAGATTTTCTTACAACTTGGTATACTATATGAGAGTCACTGTCTGAATAAAAATATGAAATAAAAATAATAGGTCACCCTGCTTGATTTTAAGATAAAGATTGTTTTATTGTGTTTCAAATGTAATATATATGGAAAGTGAAAGTTGAAACAATTTACCCTTAATACACTTGGTAACCCATTATCGTTTTACATTTTCATAAAATATGTTAGTTTTAAATATCTAATTAAGATCATTTTATAAATAGACTTTAAATATCAATGACTTCTTTTTTTAATAATAAAGTATATGGAAAAAGAAAGTAGAAGGAAAACTGCAAAACGATAATGAAATCCTTCAATTAAACATAATGATATCATTATTTGTATTGTGCTTGGTGACTATAAAGTTCAGTAAAAATCTTTGCATCGTAAAATAAAATAGCAAACTACTCCCTTATACGTCTTTAACCTAACCCAAAAACTACAATAATCGAAAAGAACATACGTCTTTAAAAGACCTCACATTTGAGTAATGAAGGACGTAACATGATAAAATACAAGACTACTTCGTGTCAAAGCTAAATGTTGTGAGAACGAGTATAAAGACCACTATTTTGCACACATATCCTTAGGCAACGACTGAAATGATAAATGAAATAAAGTCCATACAGCATAGCTGTAGTAACAGAAATATCCCGCAACCACCTAAATTCGGCACTAACCTGTTTTCGGCAGCCCTGAAAAGTTTTAGTTTTTTCATATGAGTAACGTCACATCCGTGTCAGGTACGTGTTTTTTGTTTACACGCATCATAGAAATGTCGTGCAATATTTTTTCGAGTCAAATAGGAGATTAGAACGGTGAATATTAGCAAAAATATGCATGTTGTCGTATTTTGCATTGGTTTTACTATTACCAAATTTTCCTCATTGATAGATCATCATTTTTACGTAAAAACTACAAGTTGTTTACTCCGAATGTGTTCGTCTGCAAAAGTAGGTCAATGGCTAAGTCCCGCCTCCTTTTAATCGTTTATCAAGTATATTTCACATAGCAGATAAAGTGACAGTATATGCCTGGTAGCTTATTAAATATTTAGAAGGTTGTGAACTGATTGATTTTTAATTGATTGATAAATGCATGGTATCAAAACATTGTTTCCAACAATGTTCAACATAATATACATGAAATGGGATCCTAAAGAATGTACTAGTAAATTTGGGGTCAGTATAAAACTTGTCATGGATGGGTTCACTTGTCATATTCCACTACTGCTAGGGTTATCAGACGGAGTAACACATCCGTCTGCCCTAACTGTAGTCAGCCAACAAGGTAAACAATTTGATCAATAAAACCAATGGTACACGTGTTATTGACGATTACTTATGTTAAAACAATTCAAATTTAGTTACTGTTAAATTTGGCAAATTCCCGAGGTAGTGCATCGTAGACATTTTAGTGCAGTATGATTTTAGTGTAGTTGCCGAAAACTGGTTGGATTACTTCCCTTGGATGTAAATTAGGTCGGCCATGTTGAATGCGCATAAGTAAAACAAAATACGATGTCAGTACGATTTATTTATTTCTGATGTAAGTAAGAAAGCTACTCGATATTATCTGATATTGAAAATCGTTTTCCGAACATTTTTTAATAGCTTGCGCATCGATTTACCGTTGCATTGCCGAAAACAGGTTGTACTGGGATACCCATAAGCAGAAACGAAACAAAACTATGATGCAGAACGTTATAATATACATTTCGTCTTTTTATACGATTCGTCCTACTAATACAATTTGAAAGTACAAAAATGAATAGCACAATAAAAATAACGTAATTCGAGCCTGAAATAGAACAATAGTGGGTTAGGGGCATTCAACAAAAAGGAGGGGTCGGTATGACAGACAACACAGCAATAACAGAGAAAGAATAAATGCTACAGGGAATGCCACATACATAAGACAGTGCCTCCTCACACAGACCTCCTGAAAAACAACCATGAATAAACATAAGGCACTTTGGGAGGCTCAATGGTACATACGTAAGGGAACAGAAGCGCAAGGAATGGCCGACCGTAAGGAATAACTAGGAGAACAATAACACGTCTTGCAATTTTTGAGCTATCCTGATATAAGGGTAAAACAATAAAATTGATCACCATTTCACCATTTTGTTTGACACTTTGAAATCCACAAACATAAGTACGACACATTCTCGTAAATTACACTTTGAACAAAGATAACGATTGTTGTTCTTTGTTCACTTTCAAAGATAAAACGGACGTTCCAGTTCACCAATTAATTTGTCATTCAATTAAATAATCGTATTTTTGTATCTGACTACAGTGTCTAAAACTTGGTTGTTTTCTGACTATCTGCAAGTTCTCCGAGTACAACGTGTGTTATTGACAACGTAGCATACTCAGTGTGTCGTTCTACAGTCAAATATTTAACCGGAGACAAAATTCTGTGTTACATATTAGAACAACTTATCATTTGGTAGCGATCATATTTTTTTTCTAATGTAAAATTGGTGTAGTACTTGTAAAGATATATACCTCGGTTTATTCAAACAAGTTCTACTTAAATAACGGTCAATGGCTAATCATTATTTAACCCATGTCCGACATAGTAATTGTTTTACCAGTTTGGGGTAAATAAATATACGTTTCGATGTACATCTACCTTGGATGTTTAACGGTTGAGTAAGATTTGTGGTCAATGATACGCCATAGGTTTGATAAGTGCGCGTGATTAAGAGTGTGCTGAATAACGCATGGCAACGTGCATCGCGAGATTTCGTGGTACATAAATTCTGATGTAATGACAAAACAGACGACATATTTGTTTTCGGCGCACATCAAAATAACTGCAGAAGAACTCGCGTCTCGCGTGGCATGTGAACTTTTCAAATTTTGTGATTATTTACTTAAATTAATTTCATTTACATCTTTAAAATTTTAAACATTCAAAATGGAACTTGGAATATTTGGCGTTAGTTTGAAACAATTGTTCGCTTTCTTTAGCTTTTGTGTTATTTGTTGTCATGGAGAACGAAGACATAGAGATATCATTTTTGGTTTGCCATATCAAGGAATTTTCAATGGTAGGTTTGTATTTTCCGTTTATGAAATTCCTTAGTAAATAAATCTCGACACAGAAAACGAATATTTTTTCTAATTATCCTCATGTCTATTAAAAATTAAATGAACTCTAACGTTAATTTACTAGTAGTTAATTTCAAACAAGGTATTTACATCTTTTGACAAGTATTTATCAAATATTTTATAATACATTTATTACCCTTCATTTATGATTTGTCTTGTGTCCCTCTAACTTTCGTAATTGTTTACATTCGTATTTTTGCGTCCTTATACTTTTGAGGATGTCTGTTCCATTGTCCCTTTGTATGTGTCATGTCCCGTTCGACGCCATCGCTTAGTGTTAAGGAACATACTTCTTAATAGTTCTTCGGATTATCTTTTAGCACAGAAAACCATTTCGATGTTGATAAAACGATGCTCTTTCAGTAAAACCATTTTTGGTGAATAATCAAGAATGAAATGTATGTAAAAATAGTATCAATACACTACTGGTGCTATAACATGCCCTGGAGAAAACACAAGCGAAGTTTTGATTTTGCGAATAAATGTTTATATACGTATAAATTAATGTAACCTTCGCCATGGTATTTCTAGTGGCTATATGTATATATTTTATTACTTTGAGTAGTACAAAAACTTGATAAGACGGTTTATATTATACCATAAATTAGATATTTTTAAAACAAGCAACCAACTGTTTGTCTTATAAGAAATTAAATGCAATAGTAGAGAAAAAAGTCAGTATTTGATTGAACGAAACACATTACGAAATAATGCCAGTAATGTTAAACATACAAACAATTAAATCAGCAAGACTGATAGTATACTCATAGAAGACCACATGAGCGTTTGTGTCACACCATAACCGTTTTATAAAGCATAAAGTCGCATTCGCCATGGTCAGCCACTTAAAAGGACATTAAATGAATGACATGTGTTGGATAAACATTGAAGTACTTGAAAGGAAAATCTGTTAGCCAGAAATGATTTTGCAAATTGCCTGATTGATGTAGATTGATGTTAGAAAACAATCATATACTCAAACGAATGACATTGTATTTGTATTATATTTCAAAGTAATATGTCGTGTTATAAGCTGAAAGTCATGATTAATGTAATTGAATTACATAATCTTACAATTTGTCAGTAAACCGCGTGTTATTTGCGATGCAATTGAAAACAATCAAGGTTGGTTAATAAATGTATTACCAGTATTACAGTACAATCATCAACATTAATTACACGTACATTTGTATTTTGACAGTTATTTATATTTAATCGTGTTTATTGTCATTAAACGAGTACAGCAAAATACGTACAAAATAAACTAAAAATAAGTTACATTTCTGTGAGATATGTGTGCTTTCCATTTTATTTTTTAGTTTGAAATCGGTCCTAGGTCAACTTATTTTCCTGGCTTGTCCTATTATGGATTCCCTCCCCTTTTTGTCCCCTCCTTATCTTTGGTAATAAATAAACTCATACTAATCGCCCCATCCCAAAGGTGTTTGCCTTTACACCTTCTCGACTCCTAGTGTTTCGGTGAGCTAATGATTATCTGGGGATCGTTGTCTTGTGAATGTCATTCCTTCCTTGTACCAACTTAATCATTATTTAATCAAGTATGATTCATACTGTCGGATAAATGTAAACTCGCCAATATACCTGTTGTAAATTGCATAACGAACGAAATTCCACAATGTGATTACAAAAAAGCAACATCTGCCTTTAATAAACTTTTTTGAATTTGTATTGTTTTTTTCCCAGGGGAACCAAGCTTTGCTGATGATACTTCTAGAGATACGCATACAATCAGACAACAACCAGCCGGTAGATACAAGGTAACAAAGACAAATGGATGATTTCACCTAATACTTTACGAATCTTTGAATTAACACAAATATGTTTCATTCATAAATATTTGATAATGATATGAACAGGAAAATAAATAAACACAAAACATTTCGTCAAGTCTTATTGTGAGTCCGACACAAAATAGTTTTTGTTTAAACCTGTGTTTTCAAGTAAAACGTCTTTCATAGAGTTAGCTTAGAATTAATGTTGACGTTGACCACAGTTACGTCGTTTTTAAATATAACACCAATCTACTGAATACTTCTGTTTCTAGCGTAGCACTGTCTCTGGTTTTGTGGATATATCTCGGTTTTCGTCTTCGTCTGCCCCTGGGAAACAGTACATTGTGTATGTCGATGATACAATAAAGAGACTAATATTCCAAGTGGCTGTAGACAGGTCTAATCCAGTAATCATGGCTACTTCTGCTTCAGGTATTTGTCGCATGTTTTTTTCTTTCAAATTCAAAAGTGTTTTGTTACAGACCAAATTGAAAACCTTTTGACCTTTGATGCATATGAGATTTGTTACGTATTCGTTCGACTGTTGCGAATTCTACGTACGTTTGCATGTCTGTTTCTTTGCGTGTGTCCTTTGACACAAACCATCCAATCGTTTATAGTATAATGTAATTATTCAAGTGATCTAGTATAGGCCTTGTTATTTGTGCGCGGACATACTAAATCACTTGACTAATGATTATTTTATTAAATAACTAGACAATATTGTTTTGTTATCGTCTGCTTTGCCAGATGTATTCACATTGACAGTTTTAAGACGTGAAAATTACATCAGATTACACCACACCAATTAAATACAATGGTACACAGTTTGGAAGCCACTATCTGCATTCGACGAGCAAGAACAAATAAACAAAATGTCAGGGTCAACACAAATTTTCAAGGTGGCGATCAGCGAAATGCAAAACGTCATTCTCGTATTGGCCTTGCTTTATCAGCTAATCGAACGGTTTCGATTTTTTATTGGCCCGGCTTCTCAGCCAATCAAATGGCTTTAATCTCATATAGGCCCTGTTTTTCCGTATTGGCACTGGCTTTGCCATGTTTATCTTTGCCCACTTTTGTCTCATATCAGCTTGACAATTGTTAAATATTAATGCCAATATATAATAGATGATTAATAATACAAGTCTCCTGAAAAATATTCAACAATGTCGTGTCGCTAATAAATATCCTATCCATCGTTATACGAGTATTATCGCAAGGCTGACGTAAGTTATACGAGTATTATCGCAATGCTGACGTAAGTTATACGAGTATTATCGCAAGGCTGACGTAAGTTATACGAGTATTATCGCAATGCTGACGTAAGTTATACGAGTATTATCGCAAGGCTGACGTAAGTTATACGAGTAGTATCGCAAGGCTGACGTAAGTTATACGAGTATTATCGCAATGCTGACGTAAGTTATACGAGTATTATCGCAAGGCTGACGTAAGTTATACGAGTATTATCGCAAGGCTGACGTAAGTTATACGAGTATTATCGCAAGGCTGACGTAAGTTATACGAGTAGTATCGCAAGGCTAACGTAAGTTATACGAGTATTATCGCAAGGCTGACGTAAGTCATACGAGTATTATCGCAAGGCTGACGTAAGTTATACGAGTAGTATCGCAAGGCTGACGTAAGTTATACGAGTATTATCGCAAAGCTGACGTAAGTTATACGAGTATTATCGCAAAGCTGACGTAAGTTATACGAGTATTATCGCAAAGCTGACGTAAGTTATACGAGTATTATCGCAAGGCTGACGTAAGTTATACGAGTATTATCGCAAAGCTGACGTAAGTTATACGAGTATTATTGCAATGCTGACGTAAGTTATACGAGTATTATAGCAAAGCTGACGTAAGTTATACGAGTATTATTGCAATGCTGACGTAAGTTATACGAGTATTATCGCAATGCTGACGTAAGTTATACGAGTATTATCGCAAAGCTGACGTAAGTTATACGAGTATTATCGCAAGGCTGACGTAAGTTATACGAGTATTATCGCAAAGCTGACGTAAGTTATACGAGTATTATCTCAAAGCTGACGTAAGTTATACGAGTATTATCGCAAGGCTGACGTAAGTTATACGAGTATAATCGCAAAGCTGACGTAAGTTATACGAGTATTATCGCAAGGCTGACGTAAGTTATACGAGTATTATCGCAAGGCTGACGTAAGTTATACGAGTATTATCGCAAGGCTGACGTAAGTTATACGAGTATTATCGCAAGGCTGACGTAAGTTATACGAGTATTATCGCAATGCTGACGTAAGTTATACGAGTATTATCGCAAGGCTGACGTAAGTTATACGAGTATTATCGCAAGGCTGACGTAAGTTATACGAGTATTATCTCAAAGCTGACGTAAGTCATATGAGTATTATCGCAAGGCTGACGTTGCAACTGAGGCCAAAATGATATTTTCAACCGTTCTCACTTAGCCAATTATTTCGTCGCAGTAAACACTCTCATAGTTTGCAGAGATTCTAAATTCCATCGGTGGGTATGGTCAAGTTACTACTGAGTTTCAATAAGGCGGATAATTTACTGTTTTAGAGTCAAATATTGTGGAAACAATATATATTCTCGCCTGTCTATAAAAGATGTTTATCTAGCATTATGAAAACACTTAATTGTAAATAGTTCAATATCCTCATAAAGCTGAGTCGCATCAAACAGACGGACAAACAATATATATATGAAACCAGACAGACCGCAACGCGCTATACAGACCTCAACAAATTTACTATAACTTTCTTTATAAAACAGTGCGATATTAAGCGTAAACGGTGCGACGTATAGAGTCACGTGGTTTTTCGACATTAAGCGTAAACGGTTCGACGTATAACACCACGTGGTTTTGCGACGATACGCGTTAACAGTTCGACGTTTAGCGCCACATGGTTTTGCGACATTAATCGTTAACGGTGCAACGTATAGAGGCAGATAGTTTTGCGACGATACGCGTTAACAGTTCGACGTTTAGCGCCACATGGTTTTGCGACATTAATCGTTGACGGTGCAACGTATAGCTGCATATAGTTTTGCGACATTAAGCGTTAACGGTGCAACGTATAGAGGCAGATAGTTTTGCGACATTAAGCGTAACGGTGCAACGTATAGAGGCAGATAGTTTTGCGACGATACGCGTTAACAGTTCGACGTTTAGCGCCACATGGTTTTGCGACATTAATCGTTAACGGTGCAACGTATAGAGGCAGATAGTTTTGCGACATTAAGCGTTAACGGTGCAACGTATAGAGGCAGATAGTTTTGCGACATTAAGCGTAACGGTGCAACGTATAGAGGCAGATAGTTTTGCGACATTAAGCGTAACGGTGCAACGTATAGAGGCAGATAGTTTTGAGACATTAAGCGTTAACGGTGCAACGTATAGAGGCAGATAGTTTTGCGACATTAAGCGTTAACGGTGCAACGTATAGAGGCAAATAGTTTTGCGACATTAAGCGTTAACGGTGCAACGTATAGAGGCAGATAGTTTTGCGACATTAAGCGTAACGGTGCAACGTATAGAGGCAGATAGTTTTGCGACATTAAGCGTTAACGGTGCAACGTATAGAGGTAGATAGTTTTGCGACATTAATCGTTAACGGTGCAACGTATAGAGGCAGATAGTTTTGCGACATTAAGCGTTAACGGTGCAACGTATAGAGGCAAATAGTTTTGCGACATTAAGCGTTAACGGTGCAACGTATAGAGGCAGATAGTTTTGCGACATTAAGCGTTAACGGTGCAACGTATAGAGGCAGATAGTTTTGCGAACGTTTAGCGTTGGTTGCGAAATATAACCTCATCCTTGCAACATCGTTGGTGTCGACATTAAGCTGCGGTTCGACATTTAGCGTTGATACAAACAAGTAAAGAATATAAAAGCATAACACGTAACATTTGATAGATATAATATCAGACTACTTTGGCATTACAGGAATGCCTGTTGCAGTACATCCTGTCTTGAATGGAACTGCAAGTCTAGGTACCGTCACAGCAACAATGGATATCCCAATCACAGTGAGTAATAAAAGTGTTGGGATGGCTAATACTGGTAACAATGGTATTGAAAGTCATGATGGTTTGAATAAAGATTTACTCCTGAAATTAATTTATCCTAAATACCTAATTGATTTGTGGAAGGTATAATTGTTTATTGCTTGTAAAAGTATTTTAGTACTGGTTATATTTCAAAACGAAATTGATCCTGAATGTTGTAGATCTAAAATAAAATGGCTTTCAAAATTCAAATTGTGCTTTTTTCATGTTTTGTTTTTGTGTAGGATAACATTTCTGAATGACATAAATTATTTAAAACATTGTATCACAGGGGGCTGACTACGGATTCTGGAAATTCACAAAACTTGACGGTAATACCTGGGATGTGACGATTACATGCGAAAGTTCCGTATATATCACGCATCAATTATATGATATAACATCGGGGGCCCCTATCAATGACTATCCGGTTATAGGTAACTATTATTCGTGAAATCAGTATTCAATACTAACCATGTCACTATTTAATGTTTTTGTAATAAAGCATAAAGAGGTCTAGAAGAAAGATTGCATTATAGTAAGTTTATTTATTATAAAAAAAAATGTCATTTGGCGATATCGCATTATAAATTTCATAATTGTGGAAAAAGAAAATCGTTCCAAGTCAATTGACAAACATGCTGTTTCTTTTATCTACTGTTCAAATATGGTGTTATTTTAACATTGTATACGATCTTCAAAGCATGTTTGATCTATTGTTTTTTTTGTTCTATTTAGGAAGTTCATACAGACTGGAAGTTACAGTTACTGGATTTTCTACCATAAAATCAGTAGATCTTTCATTCCTATTTTCAAGAGCAAAGATATCACCAATCCAGATGGTGCCACTTGTTCCTAAAGGTGGGGGAGTATTCGAAGCGGCCAGTTTGAAAATTCCAAACCAGGTACTAACAACCATTGCATTTGATTCGCCTTTATACGACTTAAATCATACAATGCATGACTCCTAATCCGACGGTTGTGGGTTCAAATTCCGCGTTACGTTAACTACAAACTTAATTATACCTGAATTAGGTGCCAAAATACTGCTTTGTTACAAGTTAGCAGTCTTCGAAAGTGATAAATTTGTTTGTAAGGACTTGGTTCACAGTCGATGTAGAATTAGTAAGTATAGACTAACTAAACTCAATTTATGTTTGTGAAATGATTATTGAATGCATATATCAGTAGGCTCATACCTATGTTCTGTATGATTGTATAGGCAGACATTGTTTGACAGGCATTCCGTATCTGATCGAAGAGTAATGTTTTTATTGTAACACTCCTGCTGTTGGTACAGTGATGCCGTTACATAAATACTCATATATTTTGTTGGACAGTTTAATATCCATTATACACTAGTCTCGTACCATTATTCTGTAATTTATCATTCGTCTATAGATACGACTAGTGTATAGGGTATATTATATTCTGGTTGCATCATTAAAACGCATACTGACTGTTTTTTGGTTTTTCCAGTACGAAGTATGATACCTTTTCTGACGATGTTTTACTTCTTATGTTTAGGTGTTTATGGTAAGTGTTCAAGGGAAAGATAACTCAGGACATTCGTATAAACGTCTGGATCCAAAGGAGATTACTCCCGTGTCTTTGAAACTTGACGTACCGCCGTATACAGGTAGTTATTATAAGTCAAGTTATTCACAATTTATATTTTTACGTTCGCATTTAGTAAAATTGTATTGTTAGTTTGAGTTCAACAGATTGTTCATCCTCTTGGTTGTATCTTGAATGCACATATTTATTACATATTAACCTTAGTTAAGGAGGGGTTAAAGAAAGATTAAGTTATTACAGAGAACGCTACATACACAAGATAATGCTCGTATACAAGCTACGTATTATCTCTCTTTCCCCACATAGTCCAGGGTAACACCAGCACACAAACCACTAACAGTTGATAGGATGTCAGGGCAAACACCTGTGGGGCTTGGGCAATAAGGTTGATTACAAAACATTATTTAGGAGAGTTAAATAAAGACTGGACAAAAAGGGGAGATAATCAATAACAGGACACGCGAAGCAAACAAGTTGACCACGGACAGAAAGGGGAGAATGAACAGGTCGATAACTCTTAAAAACTTAATATTTCTCTAAAAGTCAACTAATCATTAACCATACATTTAGTTATGAACATCACTTTTCAAAGTCAGAAACAACAATGGAAGTAAATGTATATACAGACATATAGGTTTTAAATTGATTTTCGACTTCTAATTCTTTATTCTATACATTGCGATGGGCTGCATGTAGGTTGTTTTTGATTTTTTCTCCGTTGTTAATGCACACACATTCTCCTTATAAAAACTTCAGATGCGACAATGTACGAATATTCAACCTTCAACATCTCCTTCACTGTAACAAACCTTCAGTCCACGGAACAGGAGATCGATGTACGCATTGAAGATGATAGGGGATTTGTACAGGCACCAAAATTCTTGTCAGCAACACTTAAAAGCGGCGGAACATTCACCGGGACATTTAGTCTGAAAGCTTCGTTTGCAGGATTAACTACGTAAGCAATTGATGTTTGACCTCGTATTGTGTCCTTTATGTGGAGTTCGAATCTGACAAATGGAATTCAATGACGTCCTCGTGATCACTCGATTGATGTAATTAATAATTGTCTCCGACACATTCGAAATGTCAGTTGCCTAAGAAATCTAAATAGCTATGCGTGTATAACTGTGAAATGGAAATGTTATATTTCGACACAAATGAATGAAAAGGTCTTCTTACTTGGCACCAGGCGCTTGTTCAGATATATTCGTAATCACCCTCTGCATTATAACTCTAATAACTTGATAACGTAAAAATGGCATTTTTTCATTTTAGACAAATGGCAAATCAACATGGGCTCATATCCAATTGGCGAGTTGCTTGCAACGACTAGCTATATCCAATAATTATTATATAGTACTTATGTAAATACAGATTACGCTCAAATGTTCTGAGCAGAGAGCTCTCAAAGATGAAACATACAGCTGTGTGATAATAAATATAATAAAACGAACAAAAGTGACTAATATTTTTCGACATGTCCTAATTGTATTTCGATATGCGTTGAACATATCTGAGCATTCGGAGGTTCTTGAAGAAATCGCCACAATAAGTCTTGTGTCATTCAACTGTAATCATGAAACCTGAATAGCATTTTTTCCATTTAAAAGCCTACAAACTAAACTTATGAAATGCACCGCCATATAGTTTACACATTTGATCGAGTCTAACACAGGAAAATACCCGTCTCGTTTAACATAGTAGTCACATGATCGTACCGACCAATGAAAACTAGCAGTAATCGGTGATATCATTCACTGCTATGCTATAATTGGCTAAATAAGAAAAGTTAAAAAGGTAAAATATGTTGAGTTAAAATGCAGCGTGTCAATGTTATGGCTGCGGAATCAAAGCGCCGTGTGGAAGCGTACAAGTCGAGCAAGCAATGCCACATGTATGTAAATACATAATTATGTATCTCAGCTCCATTCACATTCTAATACAACATTGGGTTACTTATATATAAATACTTGGACAACAACTAGTCCATCAACGTACATACTCGAAATGTCTTCAACGTAATGTAAATAATATAACTACACTGGCAAAAATAATAAAATCCAAAATGTATTTCTAAATTACTTTCAAATTCAAGTAGAAACACTTTCATTTTTCATGTGATTTCACCTGACCAGTTATTCTGTCAGTTAAATCAATGTTTAACGAATTCACTCGAACATGGGTTGTATTAGCGAGTAGCTGGTTCATATCATGCTCTAATGCAAGTATAACCATGTGGTATATAATGTGTAAACATTATCCGGATGAAACCGCTAAATGATAATTATTTTTGAAACCAAACATAAGGTTACACCACCACAACAACATGTTAAACATTTACATTCAAAAATGCCGAGACTATATAACGGATATCGACAAAATGATTGTATGGGTACTTGAAGGCTGTATTCTCAAAATGAAGTGTTGAACGCGGATTAATGTTAACTACTGCACGATGTCGTCTTTACAACGTTACGGAAACTGTTGATCTTCTCCCTCCTTGCCCGTCACTTACTACTTCTGCGAACATGACGTTTATATTCTTGTTTTGAGGAATAAAAATTCTGTCTAAGCATACATGTTGGGTTCTTTGTTGTCGCCAGTGTGTTATACTGTTCATTATAATAGCGTGCTTATCATGTTATATGTCTTGTCGACGTGAAATAAATGTTATCTTATCTTATACAGATTGGCATCAATCAAAGCCAGACAGTACTTAGGTAGTGGGCAGTTTTCACCTGGGCCAACAGAAAATAGAAATGTTACAGTTATCAAAAAGGAAACGGTAAGTAGTCATAATATAGTTTGTATACAATCAGAGACTACAATGGTTCACAACTCCAGCTTTTTAACACAAATCCATATAATTACAATATGGAGATTTTGCCAATGAAACATGCAACACAGAACACTGAATGTTTGCGCTTTTTATTCTGTCTTACTATCAGTGGACAAATTGTTGACTGAAAGTAAGTATTAATATTATGACAATTTGCAATAATTCTCGTTTGATATGTGATGGTAATTATGTCTGCCTGTTTTTCTATCAATGTTCATTATTGTAATATCCGAACAGTTGCCCCGTTTGCTGCAAATGAAACAAATATGTCATAACTATGATTTTTACCGAAACGCATAAATCTGTTCAATTGCTAGTGTTGGAAATGTGTTTACAAATCATATGTAATTGTAGACCACTACATCAACTTCCACTACTACGTCTACTTCAACTACTACAACACCGACAACCACTTCCACCACAACGACACCGACAACCACTTCCACCACAACGACACCGACAACAACTTCCACCACAACGACAACGACACCGACAACCACTTCCACTACAACGACACCGACAACCACTTCCACCACAACGACACAGACAACCACTTCCACCACAACGACACCGACAACCACTTCCACTACAACTCCGACAACAACGTCCATCTCTAAACCACCTACCACTACTTCTATAACTAGAACGTCATCTACTTCCACCAAATCTATCACTAACGCACCCAAGTTTTCGACATTGACTACAACAGTTTCCAAAGTAATATCAACGACACAAAAGCCAGGTACCAATGCATCACCTTCATCAAATAATGTTCAAACTTCAAATCCGGCTGCTACAAAATCGCCACCTTCCGCCACAACGCAATCTGCAATGACCAGTTCCATAGCAACAAATCCTACAGGTAAAGGTACAAACGGTGCAGTTGCTAACACCCCATCCACATCGTCCACGTCTGTAACAGCCAAGGCTAATACACCTAGAACAGGCGGAGGTGGATCTAGTAGCGGCAGAGTGTTAAGTGGAAGTCCAGGAACTACATCAAGTGTCACGTCAGCACCTGCAGCCTCAAGCAATTCTGGCAGTGGATCGAATTCTGGCAATGATGACTCATCGACACTAGAAATATCTGCTGGTGTGATAGTCGCAAGTATGGTTACTGGGACTATTGTAGGTGAGTAAATGTTATGATGCATATAGTATATTGTTACTGCGTGTGTAATGTTAGGATATAGTAAATTGGTACTGCGTGTGTAATGTTAGGATATAGTATATTGGTACTGCGTGTGTAATGTTAGGATATAGTATATTGTTACTGCGTGTGTAATGTTAGGATATAGTAAATTGGTACTGCGTGTGTAATGTTAGGATATAGTAAATTGGTACTGCGTGTGTAATGTTAGGATATAGTAAATTGGTACTGCGTGTGTGATGTTAGGATATAGTATATTGTTACTGCGTGTGTAATGTTAGGATATAGTAAATTGGTACTGCGTGTGTAATGTTAGGATATATTATATTGTTACTGCGTGTGTAATGTTAGGATATAGTATATTGTTACTGCGTGTGTAATGTTAGGATATAGTATATTGTTACTGCGTGTGTAATGTTAGGATATAGTATATTGTTACTGCGTGTGTAATGTTAGGATATAGTATATTGTTACTGCGTGTGTAATGTTAGGATATAGTATATTGTTACTGCGTGTGTAATGTTAGGATATAGTAAATTGGTACTGCGTGTGTAATGTTAGGATATAGTATATTGTTACTGCGTGTGTAATGTTAGGATATAGTATATTGGTACTGCATGTGTAATGTTATGATATAGTATATTGGTACTGCATATGTAATGTTATGATATAGTAAATTGGTTCTGCGTATGTAATGTTATGATATAGTATATTGGTACTGCGTGTGTAATGTTATGATATAGTATATTGGTACTGCGTATGTAATGTTATGATATAGTATATTGGTACTGCGTGTGTAATGTTAGGATATAGTATATTGTTACTGCGTGTGTAATGTTATGATATAGTAAATTGGTTCTGCGTATGTAATGTTATGATATAGTATATTGGTACTGCGTATGTAATGTTATGATATAGTATATTGGTACTGCGTGTGTAATGTTAGGATATAGTATATTGGTACTGCGTATGTAATGTTAGGATATAGTATATTGGTACTGCGTATGTAATGTTAGGATATAGTATATTGGTACTGCGTATGTAATGTTAGGATATAGTATATTGGTACTGCGTATGTAATGTTAGGATATAGTATATTGGTACTGCGTGTGTAATGTTAGGATATAGTAAATTGGTTCTGCGTATGTAATGTTATGATATAGTATATTGGTACTGCGTATGTAATGTTAGGATATAGTATATTGGTACTGCGTGTGTAATGTTAGGATATAGTAAATTGGTTCTGCGTATGTAATGTTAGGATATAGTATATTGGTACTGCGTATGTAATGTTAGGATATAGTATATTGGTACTGCGTATGTAATGTTAGGATATAGTATATTGGTACTGCGTATGTAATGTTATGATATAGTATATTGGTACTGCGTGTGTAATGTTAGGATATAGTATATTGTTACTGCGTGTGTAATGTTATGATATAGTATATTGGTACTGCGTGTGTAATGTTAGGATATAGTAAATTGGTACTGCGTATGTAATGTTATGATATAGTAAATTGGTTCTGCGTATGTAATGTTATGATATAGTATATTGGTACTGCGTATGTAATGTTATGATGCATATAGTATATTGGTACTGCGTATGTAATGTTATGTTTTAGTATATTGGTACTGCGTATGTAATGTTATGATATAGAATATTGGTACTGCGTATGTAATGTTATGTTTTAGTATATTGGTACTGCGTATGTAACGTTATGATATAGAATATTGGTACTGCGTATGTAATGTTATGACAAAGTATATTGGTACTGCGTGTGTAATGTTATGATATAGTATATTGGTACTGCGTGTGTAATGTTATGATATAGTATATTGGTACTGCATATGTAATGTTATGACAAAGTAAATTGGTACTGCGTGTGTAATGTTATGATATAGTATATTGGTACTGCGTATGTAATGTTATGACAAAGTATATTGGTACTGCGTGTGTAATGTTATGATATAGAATATTGGTACTGCGTGTGTAATGTTATGATATAGAATATTGGTACTGCGTGTGTAATGTTATGATATAGAATATTGGTACTGCGTATGTAATGTTATGACAAAGTAAATTGGTACTGCGTATGTAATGTTATGATATAGTATATTGGTACTGCGTGTGTAATGTTATGATATAGTATATTGGTACTGCGTATGTAATGTTATGATATAGTATATTGGTACTGCGTATGTAATGTTATGATGCATATAGTGTATTGCTATTGCGTATGTAATGTTATGATGCATATAACATATATCAAAATAATTATGTCAGATTTAATGTTTTCGACGTTGTAACTTTAAATGCTTTCTCTGATTCACATCTCATATGCCGGAGATGTTTGAGACAATATTGTCAACTTACTTATGTAATAGTTATGTGTTAACGTTTCAGGTATCGCCGCAATTGCAACGATGGCTGTGGTATTCAATAAAGCTTTGAACAAAAAGGACAAGCGTGTTGCTCCCGAAGAAAGGAAGAATACGTCTGAAGCATCAAATACAGTTGCTTGGACATAGATCGCACTTTTCAATGTTTAATAAAAGTAAAAACTTGGTCAAAAACGACTGCATTGTTTGCATAATCAAAGTGACTAGTTTGTCTTGATAATTTCTAAACTTTTTTCTCCTTTAGAAACATTCGCAGTACATATTTTGGAACAATTATACCATTACCATTTTAAAAGATACCACAATGTAGACCTTTATTGATAAATGGTAATAGCATTGTTCTTATTTGATCTGGAACTTTTGATGATTCTCGATATTATTGGCGAACTTGATCATCTTGTAAACTCCGGAACATGGTTTGTTATTTAGATACTGTCGAAAATATACCACGAATGTTGCATAATATTATTTACTTTTATGTAATATCTTGTAAAATGTTTACGTATCATTCAATTGATACCACTATTTAAAGAAGTTGCTTTCTTAATGTAACTTTTCCAGATTATATAACTACAGGAGAAACGTTTTCATGGCCTATAACAGAGTAAATGCAGTTACATTTCTCCTGTAACATAGCAATGACATCGTGTGAAATATAATTTGTAATACTTACTGTGAAAAACAAAGTCCGTCCTTCAACGACCAACTGTGTCAATGAAACAATCAAAGCCAACTAACATACCTGTGATAAATTTATATTTCTCCTTGTTTTGTTTGTATTTTTTGTTACATTAGTTCACTCGGAACACCTCGCAAAATGTATTCCGAGCGTTGCCGAATACCGCCGAGAAGTTCCGATTGACGTTAGTTATTAAACGTTTATTCTATTTTAATAAATTCTTTCCTTGATTTTAATATTCATGATGTTTATTAGTAATTCATACATTACCCTGTTCGATTGCTAGGGATAATTGTGCATTTTCAGTCCAACATAAAACATACTACACGTGGTCAATCACATCCAATACAAACCATGCTACACGCGTACACACACGATCTAACATGACCCATGCTACACGTGTACACTCACAGTCCAACACAAACCACGTTACACGTGTACAATTACAAGCCAACACAACCTATGCTACACGTGTACAATCACAGTCCAACACAAACCACGTTACACATGTACAATTACAAGCCAACACAACCCATGCTACACGTGTACAATCACAGTCCAACACAAACCACGTTACACATGTACAATTACAAGCCAACACAACCCATGCTACACGTGTACAATCACAGTCCAACACAAACCACGTTACACATGTACAATTACAAGCCAACACAACCCATGCTACACGTGTACAATCACAGTCCAACACAAACCACGTTACACGTGTACATTTACAACCCAACACAGCATTGGCTACACGTGTACAATCACAGTCCAACACAAACCGTGTTACACGTGTACAATTACAACCCAACACAACCTATGCTACACGTGTACATTCACAGTCCAACACAAACCACGTTACACGTGTACAATTACAACCCAACACAACCTATGCTACACGTGTACAATCACAGTCCAACACAAACCACGTTACACGTGTACAATTACAACCCAACACAGCATATGCTACACGTGTACAATCACAGTCCAACACAAACCGCGTTACACGTGTACAATTACAACCCAACATAACCTATGCTACACTAGTACAATCACAGTCCAACACAAACCACGTTACACGTGTACAATTACAACCCAACACAACCCATGCTACACGTGTACAATCACAGTCCAACACAAACCACGTTACACGTGTACAATTACAACCCAACACAACCTATGCTACACGTGTACAATCTCAATCCAACACAACCTATGGTACACGTGTACAATCATAATACAACACAACCCACGTCTGGTAAGTCAGATATCAACAAGTCAAATGCAAATTGGTGGGAGTACATCAAGTGTTTAAACAAGACTGTTCAAATGACAATTTTCTTCTTGCCATAAGCACAGACAGACACAACAATGTGATTAAGAACAAATGCTAAATGGATACAATACACAAACATAAATCTTCAGTGACAATTGGATTACCGTCTTAGAGCGATCGACAAGACAAACATATTTTTAAGTCTCAATCCTAGTTTAAACTGAACACCCAAATACAACGAACAGTGTAAGTTAGTCCATCATGACAATTCCCCCGACGTTAAGGTGAGGGGTACACAGTATAATACACGTAGACTACATACATGATATAAATAACAACAGTTAAGTGAAGCATGCTTAACACGTTCTCGGTGACTTATCAGAAACCAAAGTAACTAAAAATTTGCATTTAAGGACAAGACAAGGATGATATAATACTAACATTTGGTGCATTTCCTTAGATTCTGGTTCTTTGTCTTGATAATTAAGATTTCACACTCATTCTTACAATAGATCTGTCTTTTATGGATCAGGGGTAAGGATGGTTCCACAATTTAAGAGTATTCCATCAGTCTTATGGTCGGACAAGCAAAGAGGTAAGCGAGATGACCAACAAGGTGTCGACTACCGGGTATGCAATGTGTTGCAATATTATCGGATCAGAACCTCTCTTGTACTTGTGGTGAATGCATCTAATATCCAATGACTTAAGACGTTTGTTCAACGAACTTACTAAGTTTGTAATCAAATCACCATAAAACTCCGTATGTTAAATACCATATTGAAGATGTGTCCTAACAACGCAGTCAGACTTAATGATGTGAAGCAATTTCCTGAATACATTTGTATATAAATAATTTAGAAATACATTCACTGATAGTGTACACCTATGATCTGCCATTTGTCTATGTTTGTTAATACCACCGATAAATTTCAAGTATTTAAAGAAATGATATCAACCCCGTAGGAATTCAATATATCAACCATTTAAATGTATGGTGTACAGTAAAAAAAGCTTAAAATGGTCAAATCCGAGATTTTAATAATTTACACTGACAATTCAAATTGCAGACAAAACGATTAAAATAAATAAGGGAATGGGGGCAGGAAGTGCTATATACAAAGTTCACAACAAACCGAACAGCACACGGAATGATTCAATTGCTACAGGGAACACCACATTCACAAGACAATGATTGCTACAGGGAACACCACATTCACAAGACAATGATTGCTACAGGGAACACCACATTCACAAGACAGGGAACACCACATTCACAAGACAGGGAACACCACATTCACAAGACAGGGAACACCACATTCACAAGACAGGGAACACCACTTTCACAAGACAGGGAACACCACATTCACAAGACAGGGAACACCACATTGCTACAGGGAACACCACATTCACAAGACAGGGAACACCACATTGCTACAGGGAACACCACATTCACAAGACAATGATTGCTACAGGGAACACCACATTCACAAGACATTGATTGCTACAGGGAACACCACATTCACAAGCCAATGTCTTTCCACACATACCCAGGAGACACATTAGCGCCTACAATACTCTAGGAGTTTAGAATATGTAAGGGCAAACCTCAATGCAGATGAGGCAATAAGGAACCGTCAGACTGATTATCAAAATTAATAAAGGACATTATGAAGGGAGACATAAACAAATAATATATAAGCAAATATCTACAAAGGCGAAAGGAACAAGAAACAATAATATATAATGGGTATAGAAGACGTTTATCAATAGTGGTGAAAACATTAGAAAATTACTCCAAGTACTTGAGGAAGGTGATTTTTGAGTAATCCAAATACCTTAGATGCATTAATAATGAAACAACAAGAAATCAGTTATAACCCTAACATGAAGACCCTGCTGTATGACATTTAATCCGTTTCAAGTTTGCTAGTTAAATGTATTTAATGATTTATCAGGAGTGCTTAAATCTCAGAACATTTTACCAGTCCATGGAAACGTTACTAAAAATATTTATTTCCCGGGCTAAACCCCAACTCCATGTTCCTGTTCGTACAAATAATAGGACATATAAGTTTTGAAAAATTGATTTCGGTAAATTCACCGTGCCCTTTATCGAAATAAAAAACCAATCCGCGTCAAGGTTACAAACGTTGTATCGGCGATTAACGTAAGATTTGATTGGTTTACATAACACTGATATGCAAATAGCAAAACCATGTTAGTACGGCTGCCACTCCGACACTACTTTTTGTCTACTTATTTCCTAATGCATTAATATCTGTAAAGATAATATTTAAATTACTGAATAGATTTCAGTGAAAAAATGTAAACCCGAAGATTTCATTATTATACTGATTCTCGAAGACAGTTTAGAAGGTAAGGAGTCTGATTTTATTGAATCTCTTGGAACTACATATTGGTAGAGTATGAATGTGTGTGGAGGGGCTAATTCCCAGCTAGGTGATGAGATATGAAGATGATTATGGAAAATAACGACCTTCCAAAAATGAATGAAGAAGTCGACCGGAAATGCCATACACCAAGCACACCGTTTGAAAAAAAAACATTCATAGTAGCAATCCTGGTTACTAGTATTTGTTTTGTTGTGACTAAGATTCGACTTAGTCATATCTATTTGTTCATGCTTATTTATTTAAATGAATAAATTCGAATTTGTGATGTCTACAAGGGGAAAAAGGACTCGTATTTACATTTCGAATTTGTAATACATGTATCACATACTCGACTACTAAATATCTCAATAATGTATGATGTAGTCAAACGGTTCCGCAGTGAAGACACCAATTACGCGAGTTTATCTCTAATTTCAACCAAAGGTATACAATAGAGCTAAGTAAGTGACTAGTTGGTGAATTGGACAGCTCCTGTTAGTTTCATTCTCCTGGAAATATGAATGGGGATTGATATCCATTTAAGTGTCTAACCTGATGGCAAAACTTTCTTACATTGTAACCATACACATTAACAAGGGCTAACTTTGTTGTTGTAATACCTGATATTCATTCTTCAATTGACCTGTTGATCATTGCATTTCGTATGCGGGTTTTAAAAACGAAACACAGTTACGGACCTACAGTTATCATTCATGTTCTCTATATACCTCCATACTCGGTTGGTTTAATTCGATTCTGTTTTTCAACGAAGACTGTATGCCGTCGTATTTCCATAATATGTTCTTGTTGCTATGTCTTGCTCAATATTCATGTTTTGCTTCTAAGGGAACATTGTACTCGTATACGGGGGATTATTTGTTATGTTTTTGTTTGCCGTGTCCTTATGTCGGTCAAGTTTTCTATGCGTGTGCTTCCCCTTATCGTTTTGTCCACATCTGTCTGAGTTCTGGTTTAGAGAATGTGACCTTTCATGCTCGGTATTTTTCACTTCCTAGATGTTGTGGTAATATTTGAGGGGTTTTGTGCAACGTCATAACATCGCAATTCACGGAGTATGGTGGTTGTTTTACTGACGCCTGGTGGATGGCGGTTTAGTAGTTTGACCTATTAATGCGGTGAATTAAATACCTATAAATTGTTTTGGTAAGACTGAATTCTTGAAATTACCATCAATTTGGAAACAAATGACCAAACATCGAATGTGTTCAATGATTTGCAAACAAATAGGATTAACGTTTTACAGTTCTAAATTATTAACAATATACAATTAAACGCAATTAACCAAATGTGTTGGGCCAAATTGGTCTCGACACTTTAAAATGCCTTGTAGGGGGTGAAAGTGTGAAGTGTGTACCATTTTAATGCGGTGAAATTGATAAATTCCTAGGTTCGTTTCATACGCTGAATTTTGAATATTGCGTACTACCATCGGTACCATGAATTTGATGCACATGTTCCTTTTTTTGAAGATCTCTTCACCGTTTTGATTGGTGTGTTGTCTTAGATCTAGGGGTATACCATGTTAACAGGTCTGGAGTTAATAAAAAACACTAAACGAATAATGGTATCTGTATGTTTTAATCCCAAAAACACACACTTAAAGCATAATGCAAGTTCCTCAAAGATAACATTCATCATGTACAGCACAGTAAATAACATAATCTCGGCTTTAGTCTTGGGTAATTATCGCTAGACCAGGATGAAAGGTTTGCTCAAACTAACACCTATAAAATGGATCTCAATAGCATATTATTTTTCATGACCTGATAAATTATGGTTTAATATGTTTTTATCGACTATATACAATATCTCAAGAGCTCGTCACTTATCTGATAATATTGAATAATATTTAGAGCTCTGAACATTCAAGATCGCATTACCGCTTGGTAACGACCACCGCGAGTCATCTGACTATAAAACTGGGAAAATAATGATAAAAATAGCAGAATATATTTTTCTACGAAGGTCAAAGCAACGAACGTGAAAAATGAAAACAGAGAATGCAGTTCTTATGAAGCTGGATCATTGATAGAAAAACACAGACAATGCCTTTAAGGAACTTGTTTAAATAAAAATATAATATACGGAAATAATTGCCAAACGATATTTGAATGAAAATGGAATTTAGATTATTTAGTGTTAGTTGGATTTTCGTTTTCTTGTTGTGTGTGATGTATGTTTTGAGTACAACTGACCATGCAAATATGATCGATTCCCATGATGCTCTTGGAACCAGCAAAGGTGGTATTTTCATGCGATTATCACAAGAACTGAAATTTGCCTGCTTCAGGTCCAAATATTGAAACTATTGTTATTAACATTTTGAGGAATAACAACTGAAACACTATTAAATTTCTTTTTATGCGAAAATTATTATAATTTACGTTTACGAATTAATTATGTTTTGTCTGTGTTATTATAGAATGAACGTTCATACACGCAAATTCCAATTTAGAATTAGATGCTCAATGAATATTTGATTTCATTCAAAACTTTACCAATAGATGACCTTCTTTGTATAATTTTCTTAATTCATATTTACATAAAGTGCGCTTCTTGAATAAATGTATCTACTTAAAATGGTATCACTACCTTATAATTTGAAACATAAATTTATCTAATGTTTGTAAAAACAACCATTTGCCTTCCATTTATAATCAGTAAACTTACATATTGATTACTTTCACGGTATATCTTCAAATTGAATTATGTAAATAATTAAAATCTAGAAGTCAATATTTTTTCTTTGTAAACGTGAGTGATCATACTATGCAACCTCATCCTTTGGGAGGCGCAGTGTTATGTTATATTGATAGTTAAATCTTATTAAAGGAAATATTAATAATGTTAAAAATAGGGGTTTGGCTTAAGAGCTGTACTATCACTGTACTTGACTGAATACTGTTGAAAAAAGTTCAGTACAACATATACTGTGAAAGTAATTTAGTATGACCGTTGATGTCTCCATGTTATAGTACAATCAGCTATTACAAATAAAAAAAACGCATTAAATGCCACAAGTGCCATAGACGGTGGTCACGATGAAATAAGATCAAACGTAGCAATCTTTACAGTGATATGCACTATTCCCTCAGACAAATAAATGCTGGACAGAAAGTTTATTCACTTCCTATTGTTCATGCAGCCTTCTTATTGTATTCAAATTTCAATATAACCAAAGCGCAAGTTATTGAAACATTAGTTATCTGATAAAATACAAATAAAGCTACATAATAACAGTGTCGTCATTTAAGATGATTTGCACCCTGTAATAAACGTCAACCGACAGCGCTTGGATAGAAATAAAACGTGTATTGACTAATACGAACAAAAACATGGAACTATTTACACAGTACAAACTCTGTTTTCTGTTCAACACGATGCTGAATTCATAAACATCAAATAATTTTGTTCGAGAGTTCAACGATTGATAGCAAGTAATCTATTTCGAAATATATAATATATAAAGTAATTGTTGTCAGAAAATACATTGATAACATTCTTCACCTTTTTGTTGCAGATTCTGATGTTATATCGGTAAAAGGAAAGTCTGTTATGTCGACCCTAATGAACAGACTGAAGGTAAATGAAGTACATAGCCGGTGGCAAATATGCACATACATGTACAATAGAAAATCAAAATAAACAATAAATATCCTTCTAAAGTGTGAACAATTCAGTTGTATGTACTCGTATATATATCGTAAACGCAGCTGCAAACCAATGAAACTGTACAAAGATAGTGTACCTTTATGGCGACAATTACTGGTCAGCTTTTATTGTGTCTCAAACTGCATATGAACACAATTACAGCGGAAGCCAATTGTCATATGAAATGGGCTTACCAAATTAAGAGACATTGAAAACACTACAATGTCATGTAGGAACAATAATTATATAAGTATTTTGTCGTTCGTTCTTTCTCATCTACGTATTATTGTTTTATATACTAAATGAGCACGCAATTAAAAGCTACAATCTGCAACAAATTACAAATTGTGTAAAAGAATATTATACCAAACTATGTTATTCTCAATATGTATTCACAAATTGTACCTATTTAACTACTTTATGTTGAATATAATATATTAATTCTATCAATGTTACTGTGCAGTTTGGTTGTTTTGGCGTTCATCAGGACTGTTTTAAATAGCCTCATTCGTGCTGATAGTACAGTCGTATATTTTATTTTCAAATATCAGCGGAGTGGATCATCTGGTCTAGTGGACATTGCACGGTTTGTGGACGACGCCTCGTCAGTGATTATTGTATATGTAGATGGTACAATGAAGAGATTCATATTCCGGGTAGCTGTAGAACGGTCCAATCCTGTCATCCAGATCACCACGCCTTCAGGTAAGTGTGAAACTTCATTACAAACATTTGCACTTATCCTGCAAACTAGATTTTGTCACTGACCGTCCTAAGGCGGTTCTGTTAATTTCATTCATATTTTCATGTTTTGAGTTGACGGTGCACGTTGTATGCTTAATGCTGGTTAATGCACATTCTTATTTTAATAAAGGAGATATTAAATTGTTACAGGGAACGTCGCATACACTTACACAAGACAATGCCTCCCTCACATAGATCCCCCGGAAAACAACAGTCTACAAAACATTAGGCATTGAGGAAGTACATGGGTAAACATGCATGGGAACAAGGGCACAAGTAATGGTCTGGTCTGGTCGACTATAAAAAAAAGGACAATTTTAGGGACAACAAGGGGTACAATTCGGTATTAAAATCGTAAGCAATGAATATTAAAAAAAGCTCTTACTTACATATTTGGAACCTTGGGACTAAATACTACGATATAACCTTAGCCAACAATTTGAACGAATATTGATGTTCTTCATAATGTGTCAACTTTAGTTATCTTCTTACAATTCAGGAATGCCATCTTCAGCAGTCCCTTCCTTGCAAGGAAAAGCTAGCGCTGGTGATACAGTGATAGCTACGGTGGATGTTTTAGTAAATGCAGTGAGTAGTAAAAACATCTGAAATACAAATTACACAAAAATAATAATAATATTCATTTTAAGTTATATTGACAAGCATGGTATAACTTCTAACATTAATATTTGTAAAACTCGTATTTGGCTCAAATAAATAAGAACATTAAACTTGAAAGATGTAATATGTTTAGAATGCCTAAAATGAGGAATTTATCCCGTTCGAATGGTAAATACATGGTAAATTAGATACATACGGAATATACAAGTACTCTTATATCTTAGACTGACTATGGTTACTGGAAGTTTACGAAGCTAGATGGAAATATATGGAACGTAACAATTCAGGCTGAAAGTCCAATATTTATCCAGCAACAACTGTTAGATATTGGTACACATACCCCTGTCACAGACCCCATTGTTGGTAAGTGAATATAAACGTGATTCATTCGTCTTTATAATCGATAACGGCATTTTAATTGATATTGCTACCTAACGTAATTCACGCACTATTTAAATGTATGTGCTTGCTGATTATTCTAGTTAACGGACGTTCAGTCACGCCTTGAACACGCTTGATAACGAAAACACCATATAGACATCAATTATCGAATATGTTTTTTTTCTTGTTTCAGGATCTGAATATAAATTAGTAGTGCAGGCGACTGGATTTTCAAATATCAAGTCAATTGTACTTGGGTTTCTGTTTTCTCCATCAAAAGTGAAACCATTAACCTCGTTTGGTCCGATAGTGTCAAAAGGAAATGGCAAGTTTGAAGTTGCAAAAGTTAAAATGCCAGCAGAGGTAATGTTTTATTGATTATATAATATCTTAAATCAAAATATTTCGATAAATCAAGTCTTTACATAAATATTCACAATAGCGCAATCAAAATGAATTAAGCATCGCCCGGAACGTGTTGACCATACCAACAAAATGATAATAAATGCCCAAAAGGTACATCAAAACGATCAACCCTACGTAAATTGACTTTTTTCTATGTATATATACGATTTTGAATATTGTATTTTTGAATGACAACATTGGTTTAAGCGCCCAAAACATTGTAAAAACTGGGAGAAACACTTCAATCGGCATTTCTAATTGTATGTTATTAATATATGAAAACAACAATTTTGTACATAAATGTGAATTTGGTACAAATGATATTCTTGCAGACGGAAAGTATTTCCATCGAATGTGACATTGCAATGCTAAGACATATATCTCCTAATTTCCTCGAGACTATTGTCGGTCAGTGAATAACTGTATGCATAAACTGTTGAATGTGAAGATTTAAGACACGTGCAAAAAACATGTTGATGGAATGAAACTTAATGTCGTTCCCTAGTCACAGTTAAGACAATAAACTAGAACATCCTCCACGATTTATCAAGATATCTACTTCGGTCTAAAATAGGCTACTTCCGGTTTCGAAACACGTCCATGTCAAACTACCAGAATGTCATTGTGTAAAACGAAATTCAATTCGGGTGTTAAGAAAACTATCATGTAGCCATTTGAAAAAACTGTTATTCAGCTTTAAACAACAAATTACAAAATACACAAAGTTCGCGATTTTTCATTAGAGGTAGTTCGACAAATTGGGTATGTTCCTTCTTAACAGTATTAGAAGACTATCTTATTTAAATTGTTCCAAAACCGTAGATTGCAAATTCAGTGTTATTTACTTATTGGAATGAATAATACTAAGGCGTTTGTAACCAATGTGAGTAGTATCTACAGTTTTTTACTGAATCATTTTTTCACAAAGACATTATTTCCCGAATGGTTTCGCCAAGTTACATATATAAATTTCTAAATTCAGTTTCGTCGTAAAATCAACACAATCATATATAGTGAGCATTATTTCCGAAAATGTAATGATCACGCGAATGTAGCGAACTATTTTGAGAACATTTCGAATTCTACAATATTTACATTTTAGACATTTATGGTTGGTGTACAAGGTCTAGAGAACTCTGGACACATGTTCCGTCGTATTGACCCCACGGAAATAACACCATCAGCATTAAAACTGGATGTTCCACCTTACTCTGGTACGTCCTACGTTTTATTTTCGTTCAACGAAACCAAATATTTGCACATCATCGTTATTGAAGGCTTTTGAATTCAATTACATAGGGTTGCTTTTTAAATTGTGTTGCTAACGAATACATTATAATTAATAATACAATGATACGTCCAGTCTGATTTCTTGCATGATAAACTTTGGAAGCTGTATTACACGTGGCTTCTTTTTAACAGTCATATTTGCTTCAAATTTATTTTTCAGGGGCAACAATGTTTGAGTATTCAACATTAAGTATAAAGTTTACGGCGACCAATCTCCTGACTACAACACAAGATATAGATGTAAGGATATCAGACCCCAGAGGTTTCTCTCAAGCCCCAACAACGTTATCTGCCACTCTTAAACGTGGTGAAAACTTCACTGGAACATTTGTTATAAAATCCTCATTTGCTGGTCTTTCCACGTAAGTGAGTGACTTGACATGGTGTATTCTTGTTTCCTATAAAGTGTTGAAAAACATGACAGGCTTCTGCGAGAAGGTTTTCATTATCGTTTTTGTTGTATGAGTAACAGTACATTAACCGTATAACATAGACGAATCAATAGTCAATATATGCTGACGTACACTATATTATCTAGATGTCAATTAAATTCGTTATTTCAGGGGAATTAAATAGTGTTTTCACTGCATTAAGGTTTCATACAAGACAACCTTTATAACGTATCTGAAAGTCATTCATGTGCATAGGTTCACATTTGCTTCCTTTTTCGTTGGTCACTACGTCTGAGTCCGTATGATATAACTCAGAGGCATCGTACATTACCATTGGGTGGTTTAAAACATACAGTACATGAACAATTTTTTATTGTTCATGATGTTACAATACCGTGTGCTGATAACAGCCTCTTTGTTTTCAGGCTCGTGAAGATAACGGCCTTCCGAACATATGGCCATGGTAACTTCTCTACTGGACCAGTGGAGTACAGAAATGTCATCGTCATTAAAAATGAATCGGTAATTGCTTAACTTTTTCCAGTTTATGGACGAAAAAACACCAAACATAGAGTTTAACTCATAGAAACGTTTCTGATGTTTTGAAATAAAATAAAAACGTCCTCTGCTCATAAAAGATTCAACATTATATTATAACAGAGCCTCATCAAACGGCATTTGTGTAGGAAAACTTTCAGACTCTCAGAATATGTGTATAGCTCATCTACATTCCCTAAAGATGTGTTCTTATTATTTAAATATGATTTATTGTTTAAAAAGCAAACATTATTGGTCTCACTTAAAAAAAATCAAATTAAAATTCGATTAATAATGACAATTATTTATTTGGAAGATTTATTTCGATGTAACAATCTTTTCAATTCGAAAATTCTAATTTTACGATGAATACTTCATTAGCTTTTTGGTATTTTTCAGACAACGACTTCAACAACTACACCATCGTCTCCAACGACAGCATCCTCTTCTACTACTTCACCATCTTCTCCTATAACAACTTCAAGTTCAAAGTCATCAACATCTCGTTTTACATCTGTATCTAATGCAGCATCTGCTTCAAGCGCTGCAACTGGAACTACAGTATTAAACTCGTCTACGGGTGCTAGTTCTGCTGGATCTGCAGGTGTTACACCTTCAAGCTCTTTGTCGTCTTCCAATTCCACAATATCAATAATTTCGTCTAGTGGCAAGTCTACTACGAAATCCAAACTTTCACCGTCATCTGTATCTGTTCACACAGTGTCGGCTTTCGTAACACATTCAAAGAGTTCATCGTCGTCTCTAGGTGTACTAAAAGTTTCTCATATTGCAACAAGTACACAGAGTAGTGGAACAGGGGTGATTTCCACTACAAATTCGCCGAATAAATCAAATGGCATGAAAACTGGAACTGGTTCAAGCGGTGCGACACCCTCTACCTATACAAGTAAAGATTCCAGTACGAGTGAGACATCAGCTGGTGCAATAGTGGCTGGTATGGTTAGTGGAACAATTATAGGTAAGAATGGATCTATTTTATAATTTACTACTTTTGCGTCCAACATGTCTCATATACTACATTATCCTGTCACTTGTCGTAATTTCGACCCGATAACAGGGTGCCTGATATTTTTTGCTTTATCAGGTCACTTGGTCACATGACTTTTATCTCACGTCACATGACCACGTGACTAGCCGGACTATTTTTGGGAAAGTATCGCGATGTTATCTTTTTTCCGGACTTATTAAAACAATGGATTTTTCAATTGAATTCTATCGCAAATTTCATATTTTTTGTATTATGCATACCATAAAATGATCATTTCCCCAAAATTGTTCTGTTTTCATTCAAACATTGCTAAAATCTTATCCGTTACTCGATCTGCATTTTGACCCGAATTTAAGTGCTTTTATACTGAAAGTGGAACACGTAGTAAACAACGTAGTCAAACAAATTGTCGGATGTTTACACCATTGGACTCCATCAGGGATGACCGTACGGTCGAGGTTCTCAATAAAATAACGTATTGATCAGTAGCAATAGCAGTACGTACCCCACCCATCTCAATTTTAGAATCCAAGTCCGGTTTCATCCATATGTGCCGAAAATTCCTTTGCAATCGTAAATGACACTGATAAACTGAATCCGCATATTTTCGTTGTTTTCTTGTGCAGTTTTAAATGTCCAAATATTAATGAAATAAATGTAAATATCACTTCTTTTCACGCGTTCTGTGGCACTTGACATTTCTCATCATTTGTAAACAAACCGTGGGAAATTGCGTAATAACTAATTGTAATATCTAATCTTGACTATAACGAAATCGTTGCAAATTCTTAGATTTGTTATTGAAGTATATTCATCAGATGTTCGCAAACGCAAATAAATTCATATTGCCACTGAAAATGTGTCAGACTCATGGGAACTATTTCTCTCGTCGTAAGGTGCTAACCACACTTATATTCAATACGTCATAAGAGATTCAATACGTCACAAATTAATTACGTCACAATTTAGGGGATGTAACTCGGTTTTATTTAAAATTAAAGGTATTTCCCCCTTACTTAACACAAGAAGTGACAGGATAAATAGAATAATAGGTTAGTGACGTGGAATGAAAAAGTTTATCAGGCTCGGCTCCGGTAGTTATCGGGTTCGCCTACGGCTCACCCGATAAATTCCTCCGCCTTGCCTGATAAACTTTTTCATTCCACGTCACTAACCTATTATTCTCTATTTATACGTACCCGATTTACATGATATATTGATAATCACAGCTCTAATTTGTTTGAAATGCGATTTATTCCTGATGAAAGTAAACTAACCTAACTTCTTTGAAATAAGATGCGATTGTTTTGTATTTGATATATTTAAAGGTGTTGCAGCAATCGCTACAATGGCGATAGTATTCAGCAAAGCATTGTCGAAGAAAAAGAGGCAAGTTGCTCCTGAAGACAAAAACATTCGAGAAGGTCCGTCAACTGTATGATGGACATAACAGGGTGATTGGAGTATTTATGATATTAACCCTATACGACGACTGCATAGTTTGCATAATAACGTTTTGTTTTACAAGTTACTTACTGTGTTGGCTAGTGTTAGTCTAACCATACCACAGGTTACCTATGTAGTTTTGCCTATTGCTTCCAAAACAGTATGTATGTACCCATTAAAATACAGCACCGCCGAACCGTGTGAACATATAGAAACATATATTGTTGCTCACAACATATATACAAAAATGTATATCATGTAAACTTTGATATGCAAATTTGACTGAATAGGCTCAATTTCATAGTCTTCTGTTCGATAAAAGAGTGAACTTTAATTTAAACTAGAGAACTAGCCCTGATAACGGTTAGACGTAGAGAGACAATAATGCTACCGTGTTTTGTTGAAAACGCACTACGTGTTAACACTGTATGTTGCTTGGAATAAGTAGTTCGATCTGTGTTTTTTGTGTAAGCTTAAATTGACCATCTAACAATGTCCCACACCATAATAGATACAATTCGAAAATTCAACGCTTTTTATTATGTTCACAGATTCGATGTCCTCTGATTAAGATGGGTCCACTGCAATTAAATAGGCAAATGTCTTTTTATATTTTCTGATCACTTTATAGTATTTATAATATGACATCGCTTTTTATGCAGAAACTTTTATCAATTTAAGAGCTGAAATAAAACAATACCTGTTATTATTAATACCTTTACCAATTATTGACAGTGAGAAGCAGCTGATAATTTAGTTGTATCACTGTTACTCACTGTGCGGTAAAATGCTGAATAAATAAACTATACTGGTTGTAGTTTTGTTTTCTTTACTGAATTTAGTTAACAAACGTATACAACGTAAGAATATCAGTTTTCTAATAAATAACTGACTACTTTAGAGTTCACCTGATCCTAACAAAACTACAAGGTAAATGGGTATATACGTACGCATACCATCCATGTTCTAAAGGCGAGAGCATATTAAGTCGCGCATTTTAGACAAATATATTTCCAAATTTATGTGCTTTTTGACTTGATAAATGTGTAACATTTAGAGACGGCAGGGAGCTTTGTCATAAAAAACTGACCGATGAAGTCGAGCAGACAGAAACAATTTCAACCATTTCCAAAAGCACACGATAATGGCTATGCAAGTAGGTACGCATATTACACTATTACTAAGACAAAGGGGACATAAGACACAAACGTAATTGTTCGGTACAAATGTGAAAAAAACGCCTCAGGGGCACTTATCGCGCTTTCAGCGAATCAAATGCACAATGCAAATAGAAACTCCCTGCCTGACAAATCCCTGACATAAGAGACGGCGAAACAGCTTAATGCGTGTAGAAATCAGGCGTAAAAACAATGGACCCGTGAATAAAACATCTCCAACACCTGAATATAAACCTACCTTATCTACCTTACGTGTTTGAACAGTTTGGAAGTTTACGTCAAGTAATTGAATAATTCAGTAAAAACAATTATCATAACTGAATGGCTACACACCAAATACATAGTTGAACTGTTCATATTGAGTTAAAATACCTATTCTGAATGCTGAAAATGGCATACATGTAAACAAACACAGGAATGAAGACGTCGAGAAGGAAAAGAGCATAATAATAATAATAATATAATAATAATAATAATATGTGTATTTCTCCTCCAAATTTGAAGATTTGAACAAACAGTATTCATACAAAAACATCAACATATATAACTATACATGTAAGTAGATGACATATTCATACAGATGAACATATAATGTGCATATGATATCACATATAACAATATATGTAATACAAGACATATCATATAACAATGAGCATACAATACGCGCATTATCAGACACAAATGGAACATATAATACACATATTGCATTATCAGGCATACATATACATTACGTCACCTCAATAACGTCAGGCTTTAGAAATATGCGTTGCTAAGGTAGAACAATTATTATAGTGTGCAAAATAGAGACAATGCTTGAAAGTTATTTCGTTAACCACGGAGTACGAAAGTTTAACTATCCTAACACGAAAACGAAATTGCTAGGATCAAGTTATTCGTTGACTTACTGGTGTAGCGCAAGCTGTACCAAAAATGTTACTGATTTAAACCGAAATATCGAAATGTTTAAAGCATTGTAATGGTAAACATGCAAAATGATGTACTAGCTTAGAGTAAATAATAATTAAGGAAATCATAAAAAATAAACATCTCACAAAAATACAGTAACTACATTGTTTCCATAATACGAATGTTCATTAAAACATTGTGAAAATAACACAAATACGATACATTACAGCGTATTCTCAAAGTTTCTGGTTACTAAACTATTTAATGAGGCTTTTCCTCATATGAATATTTCACACTGGGCGTTTAGTAACATTATTATAAAACATGTAATGCAGTAATTTGATGAGAGTAAAATCGTGAGATAAAGCTTGAGTAATAGCAAGTGATACTATCTGATCAAATTGGTATTGTCTGGTTGACAATGACAAGTTAACGTAATCGTCTACTCCAATTGTAAGTATTACCGAATGGAATAAAATATTTCTCAATTTAAACAGTTTGCTACAAAAATTCATAACATGGTCAAGTATATCTTCACACAGCAATGAACACATAGTGCAGGTCGTTCAGAACGACTTTTAATCAGTACAGAGTGTTTAATAAGTTGCTTCCATTGAAGTTTCGCTGGAAACATTCCAGTGTTCATGTATTGCACCATAATATGATTTAAATTGTTTTTATGTAAAATTCTATAAATGTCGGGAATAAACCCTGGTAATTGTTCGTCATAATTGACATATCTTGTTAAACGGATGTTAAACACTTGTTTGGCGAGATAGTATGTAGGTAATCTACATAACTGTCCTAGAAATGTGAATTTTCTACACTCAATAGATGTTTCGATCGAGTCCATGTTTAGCAAGGATAGGATCAAGTCAGTATTTGTGTTCATACTCAGTCCCTGCATGTATTTTAAACAGAATCTGTGAGAGCGTTCAAGTAGGGTTATTTCACTTTGAGAATAGTTGCTCAGTAATTCACACCCGTAGAGTACCTTTGGCATTACCACAGAAGAATAAATCGTTCTAGATGTTAGAGGACTGAGTCTTTTAGGGTGTAACCCACTATTTACAATGCTTAGATAAGTAACCCTAAGCGTGTTGCAAGAATTTTGTATAAACGATTTCGATGACAATTCGCTGTTACAGATTCCGAGATCAGTATAATCGTCAACTTCTCTTATATGTGTTCCAAGGAACCAATGTCTTTCAGCTGATGGACGATGTGTTTCATTAAAAACAATAATTCCGCATTTGTCTGAATTGTAATCATATCGCCATTTACATGAATACTCGTTGCAAATGTTCAGCATAGTTTGTAAGCCATTTCTTGAGAAGGAGAGAAGTATCATGTCGTCTGCAACAGTCGGTGCACATATTTTCATATTCAGCATACAGAACCCAGAACCACAAGCTTCTAATTGTCGTATCAGACCATTTATGAAACATAAGTACCGCAAAGGTGATGTCTTGCTTCCTTGCCTTGTTCCTTGTTGAATAGGAAATGGATTTGAAAAAAGCCACGATTCCGGACTGCACTTGTAGAATTTCGATACATATCTACGAAACTTAAAAATGACGTCTCGTCTAGACCAGTCTCGAATAAGCGGTACAAAAGGCCTTGATGCCATACTCTATCAAACGCTTGACGGCCATCCAGGTAACATACATACAACTTGCTGTCAAATTCATGAGAGTAGAAGATACTTTCACACAGCACAAACGATGTCATTAGACAGCCAAGCTGTTTCTGAAAACCTCCTTGCTGGGCGCTTAAAGTTTGTAGAATAGTTGTTTTGCGTCGACTAAGTAAAACCATCTCATGGAGTTTAAGTATTACTGATGTAAAAGTAATTGCCCTGTAGTTGTTAGGATTGTCTTTACTTTTTCGTCCACCTTTATGCAAAGTAACAATAGTTCCTCTTTTCATTTTCACAGGAATATAACTTTGTCTTAACATGAATGTAAAAAGATTGACTAGCACAGGAGAAATGATGTCATTGGCTACTGTCAAATGTTCATAACAAACGTTGTCAGGTCCACAAGCTTTTCCTTTGTTACACGACTTTATAAGTTCTGATACAGTGTCTGGAAGTATAACAACATTTTTATCAGTAGCACTATTGTTAATTGTATTGGTAACATGATAATTTACGTTTAACCTCCATTGCTCGTCATAATCTGAGTTTTTGGTCGGTGTGTACAGTTCTCTAAAGTACATCGCCCACTGTTCAGTCAACTTGTGCTGGTCTCTGAAAATTTGGCCATTGAATTTAATACCGGCCCCGGGACTCGATTTATTGTTTCTTCTTGAATTGACCATCCTCCAGAATGCTTATGGTTCAAAGATTCGGGGGAACATTAAAATAATTGTATACAAGTAAGTAAACAACTTTGGAAATAACCTGGCAGTCAGTTTATGATCGGTATATTCGTGGTCCCCTAAAGTGGGAATGTACACTTTATGAGAGAAATTATGCAATGATCATTTTATTTCAACCAAATAATAATCCTTTATTTCTGGTGACATCAGAAATCTCTGATGAATATTCTGCATGTTCCTTGTCATTTGATAGATAACGAGTAATCCGCTGTAATTTAAATCCTAATCGCATTTTCACTCCACTTACGATGAAATAGCTAATGGCTATATAACGAGATATAACTATCAACCAATACTTAAAATACTTATCAGGAACACAGGACTAGACAAACAACCACTTCAGATGATCCACAAGAAGCCATTAAGATATTTTACTTACAGCTTAATGTTCTCGTTTTATAATAATCGATCGAAGCAAATCTCTTAGTGCAATAGTACGATAAATGGGATACAGTAACACGGTGTTCTTCTATCGTTTCAAAATTATTTTAGGATACCGTTATTGTGTACACAATGTCTACTGGGCAATCGTTTTGCAAAACATGTTTTTATTGGCCGACCACATAAAAGTTTGTTAACAACCGTTAGGAATTATGAACGGACTATATAATGCCTGGGGTAATTTGTTGGACGTGCTATTAGAAAGGTTTTTTTCAACATAAGGACCAAATTACTATAACTAGTGGTTTCCCCATTCTGCAGTGCAAACAACAATATACTGTTAACATTGTGCTTAGGTCACAATTTAAAGAAATGGATTTCACGTCTGACTGAACTACAATGAACCCAATATGTTGTGTATTCCCTGGTTAGACTTAATGTCAAGAATATAAGTCCATACAGTGCATGTAAACACGGTGGTCAGATGGAATATTAGACCGCGGTTTGTTTTAACAATATATGAATGTAATGCATATGGCTATATAAAAATGTCAGGACACGAATGTGACAAAACAGCTCAGTGACAATGCAAAATGGGCTTCATATGGTTGATAAAATCATTTAGATACAAAGATAAGAAGTGTAGATATTTTCAAGATGTTAACTGATACCGTTGAACGTTTGGGGGTGTTTGTCAAACTATGAATTTAAAGATAACATACCGGCATCTCAACAAAATCAGCATCATTATTTTAACCGAAATGTTGGAATATATTCTTTAATTAAATACCTTCTTAGAAAAACTCAAAATAACATAACTCAAAAGATGTACGGATCGTTCAATATTGAAGTCTGTAACCCTATCCAGTTTAAATGGTCTATGGAAGGATGACTATAATCCAAACGCACTAATTTGACATGTGTTGAGATACAATAGATGTTTATATTTTGGTTACTGATTAATGCATAAAGTGTTGATACTCATTACGAATGAAGAAATCCCAAAAATAAAAGGAAATCAAATTGTAGAAAGTTCAGATTATCGAGTTCGTTTATACCGTTGTGTTTTTGTTTACAAATGTCGATACGCCTGATAACGCCAAACTATTTAACCTATTGATATTTCTTTCATGTTCATTCATCTTTGCTTATACGTTTGTTCTCTTCTAACTTGCATTAAGTGTTTCTTACATCATTTCCGTTTCTATTTGTAACCGTTTACAAGTTTATATTCAGATCGTGGTTACCATTAATAATGTGACTGCATCATAGTAATTGTGTGTTTGATTTCATTGGGTTAAATCCGTTTTCCCAACAATTTTTCACTCATATACATTTTCCAATTGGTATTATGGGTATTTCCCTCACACCCCACGGTACAAACAAAAATATACCGTTAACATCGTGCTCGAATCGCAATGAAAACAAAGACAGGTTTTAACGTCGGACTGAACTTCAATAGAAAATATTATTATTGAATTTTGTTTGTACCCCTGGTAATAACCCATATTTAGTGAATTCCGGATTACGTCTACTGACCGACCCAGTTTTCCTGGAGTTAATTATCAACCACTACTGAGTTGCTCTTCCGCAAGCACCTGACAATGCCTCCACATGTGGAGAAGATTACCGTAGCTTATATCACGGACAAACATAACCTGCCTTACCCTGGAATCGAACCCGGATCTGGCGAGTGGATTATATGGCTCTACCTGCTGCGCTAACCGGGCGCGCTCCATCATATAAAATACTAACTCTTGTATTGCTATGAAATTGAAACACGAGATACATTAAGTATGCACTCATATAACGCATACATAGATGCTCTTTAATAGCAAAGAGTGGCACAAGGAATGCCTCATTCAAAGTGCTTCCCTGCACAGACACCTGGGGATCTTAAACTTTGGGAGGAGGACAAAATAAAACCAAATCAGAGTAGAATGTGACGAGGTAAAAACTAAAGAAAAAGAAATTGGGATACAATACAACTAAACATGGGGAAGGTGCATCAAGAGAAATAAACAAAATACTGATGATTTTGTTTGAGCTAAAAAATATGAAATATACGAGACTGTTGTGATATACTCATGTACTATCGATGTGTGAACTTGGCAATAATAATTCATATAAATGTTGTTCGATCTGACTGGTCAGTTGATATACTGCATTTGAAATAAACTACCACACGTACAATGTATGAAAATCACCAATTACAGACATATAAACGATAGTTACCTTCTCCCAATATTTATTGATTGAAATTTAACTGAGTTGTTTGAACTTATTTTATTAACTATGAGTGAGATGTATTATATACCATGTTCGTATTAGGCTTGAAACTTGCCAAAACCATCCACCCCTCTTAGTGCATACCAGTTCTGCTTAATAGAAGTCAATGACATAGTATTATTGTTGGTAGTTAGTAACGTTATTAAACATGAAAATCATGCGTGTATTTGTATTATAAATTCCATAACATTCATTTTAGTGCAATATATGTTCCAATAAAATTTGAGATTAAGCAATGTTTAACAATAAGACATATCGGACCATTTATTAATAATTACTTATGGTGTAAGATTTATCAAATAAATCGCAGAAGACACTGTGAAAGCTTGGTGGACACATTCCACAGCTCGTATATCTGAAATATTATTAACGCTGTTATAAGTTACTGCTTTGTCAAACAATTGGAACAAATCCAAATGGATTTACGGATATTCAGTGGATGCTTCAAATGCATGTTAGTTTCGTGTGTAATATTTGTAACTGTCGGACTTGGACAACCACTACAAGATGATACAAATGACATTGGTGTATATAAAGGCAAGTTGGTCCAATAATGTTCTGCAGTTCTGTGTTTTCCACAAAACACCCTCCTTTGTAGATTGTTTCCTCATATTTATATCGTAACCTAAGGATCTATGCTTGATGATGTTGTCTTCCATCTGCCCCTCTTACTCAATATGACAAAAAATCAATTTAATAGTATATGTATGCCAATAATGTATCGTGTAACCTGTACAGAGCAGCACCTATTAGGAGGCACACGTTTTGGCTGTTGTGGAGAGGTTGTTGCTCTAGAGAGGGTCGAAAACCTGTTCGTATCTACTTCAACCCTTTCTGATATCGTTTCAAAAACACGTAAATCAACCATATCAGATGGAATTAACAATAATTACACACATATCAAAGGCACATTCGTATCACACTGTTGAGAAAGACAGAGAAACATAAATCTTGAAGAAAATGAAGTATAAATAGTCTATATTAAAACAAACTTGCCACAGTTTTAGAAGTACATTATCTAGGATTACCCATAAAACCCTGAATCATATTTCGAATTGGGTCCGTAATGATAGCTAGAGCCATCACAAAAATTAGAGTCTCATTTGGTAACATAAGAAGATAAAGCAATCTACTGTCATAATGGATGTCTTAGGTTCGGGAGCACCACATATTCTATGTGGCAATGTGACAAAGTACTGATATTAATGGAAGCATGTACACTATTTGGAAGCTACAATATTTACACTAGTTCAATAGTAAGTAAGTTTCTAATTGTAACGTTTTCAACAATGACAATATCATCTGAGAAATTAACCCTTACTTTTTTATATACCTTGGTTTTGTTTTATTTCGGTAAATTTTGTTATGACTGAGTCATTATACATTTACGTACATATGGAACGAAAGGTACATGTAGCTCCTCTGATAAAATACGAGGGGGAAGCGCCAGACTCATGATCCGAAGGTCGTGAGTTCGAACCCCGAGTTGAGTGAGGTTTAATCAAGAATTGCACAATTCCTGAAATCTGCGCGAGTTATTGTCAGTAGCAAACCAAGGTTTAAGTTTAAACTAGAAACACAGACATTCAAAAAGGTTGTGAATTCTATCAATAGTTCTGTACGTAGGATTTTAATGGAGTACTATTACCTTCTTACTAATTAATAACACAACAATGAAAAATATAGTGGTAACATGTTATAATTATGACAGCGTAAGAACAGATTCCTTCATGAATGCCAGCAAGGGGAAATATCTATCACGTAATTAAGTTTTTTTTGTTCTCATAATGCTCAGTGACATTTTTCTGATATATGAATAACACTCGTGTTTCCAAAGTGTCCTGTCTGTCATTGGTTATATCATTTCGGTTACACATTGTATCATGACGGTTTAAACATATTTTCAGACCAACCGAACACCGTGAACGAATCGTTATGGGATAAGTCGAATATTTCTTTGGAACGACACAAGGTATTAACTGAAACATGTATTTATTAAAACACGTATTTACATTGCATTCTGCTTTCTTTCGATAATGACTGATGTTGCAAATATTGCCAGAATTTATCGGTTCAATCAATCGGTAGTTACAATTCGGACACGCAAGACGCGTACGTCTTATTATCATTAAATAATAACCTTCATTTATGGTTTCTTAAACACATCCTTAAATTATTCGAAGACATTTCTGTTGGCTACTGCATTGAAAGTGTTTTCAATCCAAACTTTCCAGCGTAGCTCTGTTGTGGGTTTAGTGGATATTGCACGTTTCATTGATACATCAGCAGCGGGGAAGACACACATAGTGTATGTTGATGACACGATGACTCGGCTGTTATTCCAGGTAGCGGTGGCGAGATCCCAGCCAGTCATCAAGGTGGATACACCTGGTATGTTTTAGTTGTTACGTACGCTTGGTAATATCTGCATAAATATTACACAAGTATATTCAGAAACTCATTTGTTATGTTCTGTTACATGAAATTGGACTTAATTGCTTATAGTTTGTTAGATAAAACATTGATTATTTTACATTTCTAAAGTACAAATATTTCTGCCATTATTATCAAAAACAGTTTTTCTTCTTAAGTGGGACCGTATTTGGGACATCCTGTCTTAAACGGAAGCGCAAGTGCTGGTACAGTGATTGCTACGATGGATATACCTATCTCTACAGTAAGTTTATGTCTGCTTATTAATAGTATAATACATTTGCTGATAGGTAAAATGTCTCATTAGTTACAACTGCATAATGATACATACTAGTAATTCAGTTTATCAGGAATATACAAGAGTCTTCTATACTAAATCGTATTCAAAGGAAAATTGTTGTTTTGCAGTTTTGACCGTTAAGCCGTGCGATGTGTGCATGCAGTAAGCATTTGATCAGAGAATTTTGTTCGACTTGTTACATTGCATTATTTGGTATAAAACCCAGTATCAATAGTGTTGCATAGCAATAAACCATGTATCACATGTAAACCGAATTCACAAAACATGCGATATGAGCAGTAGCAAACTGCTCACCACGATAGTAGTTGCTTATCTTGATATTAAAAATCATTGTACATTTTTAAGGGTGATTACGGTTTCTGGAAATTCACTAAACTAGACGTAAACACATGGGACGTAACGATCAAAGGTGAAAGTCCTCTTTACATAAAACAGCAGTTATTTGAGAATGGAACAAACACTACTATTACAGATGCGCCTGTCGTAGGTGAGGGAGCATACCATACTTAAAATCTACTTTGGAATGTAGTTTGTACTATAATCAATTAACAATTGTATTTTATTAAGATTATAAATTAACCCCAACTACCCATTGAAAAAGGCACAAGGCAAAACATTCCTGTGTGTGTACACTGCAATGATCTAGGCAAGGGATTCCAGTTAGAAACCTTCCAAGTTATTTACCCTTTAGAAACAAACAATATTACTTCATCTTGTACTTTATTGAACTAGTTATTAAATTTCTTTACAGAATGTTTTTCATTTATAAGTGAGTCGGTCATGTGTTTAAGTGTTGGGATACCATGTATTTAGCGAAGTAGAAATAGTTAGTGAAATAAGAGCTTATTTCGCTGTTCCGGAATAACTTCGAATATTATTCAGGTAACATACTTCGGGAACATTTCAGGCAACAAATATAAAGTGGAAGTAGAAGTTGTGGGATTTTCAAATGTAAATTCTGTTGATACTGGCATGTTATTCACTAAATCGAAACTTTCACCAGCTGCATATGTCATGTTAGTGACAAAAGGCGGTGGTAAATTCGTAGCAGATACGGTTACAATGCCAGATGAGGTACGTATAATTAATGCTCTTTTTCTTTGATTCATATTGTTCAAACAACGACATTTGTTAATCAAAATTTGATTATAAACATGTTAATAGTTTTTCGCACTTTGTGTCCCGACTATTGATTCAATAGCGGGTTAAACCAAGGAAAAGCACTTAGGAAAACGGAACTTCTGATATCAAACAAGTACTTATTGTTCGGCATAAATATATTTCTATAAAGAAAGATATTTTAACTGCTATGTCACGTTTTGTTGGGAAAAAAATGACCTTCTTAAATTTATACTTTCAAAGCATCAACATACTGTACGGAGAATCAATGCAATATATTTCAATTTAGTAACATTGCATATTGGGAGACGTGTGTATGTGGCGTTCCTTGTAGTTACGTATTATCTCTAGCATTAACAAAGTTATTTCAATGTTGGATACAGGTATTCATGGTTGGCATACAAGGAAAAGACAAATCGGGCCATTCGTACAAACGCATCGACCCAACGGAAATAACGCCTGTTACTGTCTCCTTAGATGTTCCACCCTATTCTGGCACGTAAAATTGATTTTGCGAAATTTCAAGCAACACACTATTGCAACATGAAAGCATGCATTCGGGTTTACGCCGTTCGGTCATATACGGCGGCCAGTTGACCTAATCAGTTTTCCTGTAATTAATTATCAACCTGTACTAACTTGCAAGCAACTGACAACTTCTCCATATGTGAAGGACATACTCGTAGCCAGTATCGCGGAAGAACATAACCTGTCCAACCCGGGAATCAAACCCGGATCTACTGTATGACAGACTAACGCTCGACCAACTATGAAAGCATAAATAGAAATTTCGAATCTAATCTATCACGTTTTTAAGCAAGAACTAGTATTCCAATCCTCGGTACCTTGCCTATTCATAACATATATGATATCCTTGGCAAATTGGCCAGCGAAACTTCGTAATGCATGCATAATCATTAGCATTTCTCGACCAATTAAATGGACGATAACAAAAAAAGAGCTATCAGCAAATTCGACAAAATGGCAGCCTTACACGATTAAAAAGCCACGATCTCATTGGATGTGTGTGTCATGCGGCCAATCAATCGACTGGATTTCACCTCATAAATTATTCATGGGTACGGAATTTTTCAGTCAGTTTGCCCAGGTTATCATATATGTTATGAATAGCCTGGATACCGAGGATGTAGTATTCCATACAGACAAGTTAGTAAAAAAGTGGAACATATATTTAAATACCCTAACAAATGGTTAGTAGTAGATTTTGTAAATAGTCGTTCTATTGATGTTACAAGATATGAAAGCAGAGTGTCGGTACATGTTTCATGTCGGTGTCATTCATTTTTGTTTTCTTCAATATTCATCAATGAACACAAATGATACATACTTCCTGGATAATTGAAAATAACGACGGTACGAAACAACTCTACAATGAGGTTACTTGACACTATAATGATGTTGCCATATATCTAACAGTCAATATAAATGTAGGGTGTGTCTCTTCAATACTGTAATGTTGAGCCTTTTCGCTTTACAAGCTATCCCTCTTCAACATGTCAACTGTTCAAATGAAACACGAGTAAATTATTATTTTGTCACTTTACAATGAATGAACGGGTCCCTCTGTTTGCGCGGGTATCACGATATTGTTGGACGCTGGAGATATTTGAACATTACTCCGTTTCGTGTCGTTAACGCAATGAGACTTGCCCAGAAATACTATAGTATGTATGTACAAGTCATACTTAACTATGTTTTATATTTGCATGTGTATTTTAGTTAAATATTACTTGCTCAAGATAATAGAAAACAATTGATTCTAATACAAATGATACATAAATCGAAAAATGTCAAACGGGGATAAGGCATATGCGGTATATCACTACAGTTTCAGTAATATATACTTATATTGAAACTTTGTAGGTGCCACAGTGTTTGAATATTCATCATTCAATATCATATTTACGGTAACAAATCTGCTCTCTACGACACAAGACGTGGATATTCGTGTATCAGATTCCAGAGGATATGCCCAACCTCCTTCAACTGTGTCTGCTACACTCAAAGTTGGGGGAAATTACACTGGCACGTTTGTCATAAAATCTGAATTCGCAGGTTTAACTACGTAAGTTCTGTATGTAGTATAACTGTTATATTAGGTTGACATTTCTTCAACCCTATATTATCCAAATACAAACAAATGCAGCATGTTGTATTCAAAGTCCCAAAACTTAAACAAGCCTCATTTACAAATTTACAGACCTTCTTCTGACAGACTTTGACAAAATAAAACGGACGAGGTACATACAGGGAGGGACACGAAACAGATATAAAACGGGCCAGGGGGACACCCACAGGAACGAGAAAAACAAACAAGACCGATTTGATAAAGACAATGAAACCAAACAACACAGCCTTAACAACAAACTCAACAAGCCTATTTTTTGTGTTCTATACATTTTAAAATATGTAATTTTGACATATTTCTGTAACTTTACTGGATTTAGACACACTAAAAGATCGAATATAACACTCGAAAACCTGAAAATTGAAACATTGAAATTTATAACAAGTGAATACAATTCTGAGTGTTTTATAGACTGGTGAAGATTACTGTTCGACAACATCTGGGGAATGGAAAGTTTACTTCAGGTCCAGAGGAATTAATAAACGTCAGAGTGATAACAAACCAGACGGTAAGTAATACAATTAATGACAATTAGCATTAGTCAATTGCGCCTCCGTTAAGTATTGATATTTAGGTTAGCAAAATTGTATGAAGACATCGAGCATGCAATGCTACATACAAGTGAAAATACACCTTAAACACGCAAAGCGACATAAACATACATATACTCGTACATGTTAGCAATTACAAAAAGCAAAAGACACATAAGACACCAACACGAATGATGTGTGAAGATATCAGCAATGAGCACCACCTTGTATGGTCGCTGGGAAAAGCAACCCCAGATCTTAATTCTGGTTTAAGGAACCTCCCAACCATGTATTTATCTTACCATTACCCAATTAAAACGAAAATTGTAAAGTATAAAAAATAAGTCACTGATTGGCTTGTTTAATGTATTATAATATCAAACTTTTCCAGACCACGACCCCGATATCTACAAGTTCTAGTCCAACAACGACAGCAAATATTAGTGTCACGACTTCCAATTCAACACAAGCAGCCTCAACAGTGGTTTTATCAAATTATTCAACGTTGACAGGAACTGTATCACAAGCGACTACGAGTTATACAGCTAACACTTCTACCAATGGTCATACCAACACCTCTTCACCATCCGCGACCAGTTTGGCCGTCAACCCATCCGGCACGGGTACAAAACCCTCGGTGATAACTATGTCATCTTTGACAGCAAAGCACGGAGTGACGACATCGCCGTTTTTAGCACCTGGAAAAACGTCTAATACTTCTTCTGGACAGAAAAACAATATGTCAGGGCAAAGTCCTGCGCTAGCTGGGCTTCCCGTAGTAGTGACGGCTGTAGCCACCCCAAGATCTACAGATGTACCAGCTACAGAAGGCGGCAGAACAGCATCTAGACCAGGTAGTTCTGGATCAAAATCTGAGTCAAACAAGGATTCTACCAACGTAGAAATATCAGCAGGTTTGATTGTTGCAAGTATGGTTACCGGCACTATCGTAGGTGAGACAATATTACTTGATTTTACACGAAAACATTATTTGGGCTATTAATGGTAACTGTTGTTTGCAGCATTTGTGAAACTAATAGCCTTTAATTTTAAATGTAATTCTCATATACGCATATTCGTCGTGGCCTGAATTTTAAAAATGTTCAACTCACTGCATGCAGTTTTACTTTGTCTAGATGTTCAAGCGGAACTGTCTCTATACCTATCTTTAAAGTCACTTGGCAACGGCTGCTTCTTGTAAGGTAGTTAACTGCATATTTACTACCAACACTAGATATGGTTATTAGTGGGTATATATCTATAATAAAGTCACTCAATATGACTAGTAGCCAATCGTTTAATAAGTTTATGTAAACAGGGGCTTACGTTGATTCATGTACACACTACTGAACCATGATATAACCAGTTTGTATTACGTTATGTTTATTTATGTTATCTTTAATTGGCATTCTTACAAGCAACCTGTGAGACCAAATATTCGACTGCAGTATTTATCTGTATGAATATTGGTCTGACAGGTGGCAAACAATGCCACGCATCTACTGAACTACCTTAATATTCCAATATAGTGTGTGTGTACTTGCAAACAAACATGTACTAGTAGTTTGTATTTATATCAGATTTCATGTAATACACTAGCTCGTACACTGGATTATTGACACATAATATCAGCACACACGTGTAAAATCAAATATTTCATACAGACATTATTTGTTTTAATCATTACCCCAGACAATGGTTTCCAAAGCTTGCCATACGTTGTGAACTATCAGCAAATAGTTTAAACTAAATGTATTTACTACTAATTATAAGCCATAAACTCGTTTAACATACATTGTATTATCAACGACTTGTGTTTGTATTGCAGGAGTTGCCGCCATTGCTACGATGGCTGTTGTATTCAAGAAAGCTATGACGAAGATCAACAAGCGCGTTGCCCCTGGTGATGGAGGGAATGAACCCAGCAGGCCAGTATCGTGGACTTAAATTGACATGTTTGTCAGAAAAAATCGCTAGACAGTTTATTTTCATACTGTAAATGCAAAACAACCACCCTCGTTATGTAACAGTTTATCTCTTTTATTATTTAACTAGTGTTTGATTAGCATAAATTGAAGTGAATGACGAGGCATGGCAGGAAATCATTCATATAACTTATGTGTAATGTATGTGGCGTTTATTATTATTTAAGCAACTTATTCTCTCTCCAAGTTCATAATGAATGGAAAAACAACAGCGCTTATTTGTCATTTTACATGTTATATTTGATGCACATACGTCAGGCATCTCTTATCATGTTCTGATCAGTCGTCGAATACACATTTGTAGTTTTGTATGTTTAAAATAAATGTGTGCTTATAATTCATGTTCTCTTTTTTTAAACTAAATATAATAAATACGCGGTGTAAATTAACGTTTTACGTGAGAACAAACTTGTCAACATATATGTATGCACATGCACTTCTTTTCAATTAGGTACATGTTTACGAAAAAAATTATTTGAATAAAATATATGACAGTTGAAGCGACCATGTTTGTGTTTTTTCATAGATACTAATGATTATCAGTGTTTAACCATGTACTAGGCAGTTTTGAAGCAGAGTAGACAAATATATCATATGTAAATCGGCAGGTATAAATTCTCTACATTTCCACTCCGTTCAGTTTATTGTTCTTAGAACATATTGCTGCTAATGCAAGTCTGACAATTCATCCATTGTAGGGTTTTTATTGTACAACGTTATTTTTTTCCATTTATTTGAAGTAGGTGTAATATCTTATGCGTTTAATATATATCATGACCGAGCAATCTGTGTCGCGCAGTTTCTTCCTGCCCATGTTACTATTGCAGTTATTGCGTAATACTAAGGTAAATCTACTCCCAAACTCTGTATGAAAACATAACAAGTTATGTAAACTTGGGATCCTCCGTGGCCGGTAAGGTTTGAATCCCAACCGGAATGTAGATTATATACGAGAGACCACGTAAGGTTGGTGGTTCTAACCAAGTGTCCACGGATGTCTTCATCCACCCCAATAGCAGCAAAAATCATTATATGACCCTGGCTGTTTATGTGAGTTAAAACCCTGCTACAAAAAGTAATAACGGTTCATTTACATGATTAGGTATTTTAATTGATTAAATAAATTCTATTCCGAAATTAATTTGCGAAAAAACGCACAACATGGAATAGCAATCTGTATCGTCATTTTAGGTATTGAATTTTAAGTCAGTCGTTAAAGGCGCAATAAAATAAATAGAAAGGAAGATTATATGGCTGAAACTAAGAACAATATTGATACACAAAGTCAAAATCGGAGCACAGCGACATTTTCTTTAAACAAAGCATCGCTGCATTAGAAACTTGCACCATAATAAGTTCGCTTCAATGCCGGTTGCAGATCATTCATTGTAAAATGAAATTTAAAAATACATTAAAATGTTTTCTTAAAATCAGATTATGATTGTATTCCTTCAAACAATATACGTTCAGCGGATGAATGCGTAAAATATTAAATCCACTTCTACGAGTAGTTGGTACATAATGTCATTAATTTGAAAGACGTAAATCATAGAGAACCTACGTGTGTTATTCATTGTAGCTTTTACCATCTAAGTACATTACATTGGGATTAGATAAGTGTACAAGTCAACATTCAACTTATACAAATACATAATACCCTACTTCTTATACATTTATACTCTCATATAAAGATGAAGTTATAAGATATCAAAGAGAACTCTGTATTTACCTATGTGTATCTGATGAGTTTTGCTTGTTTCCTTACAACCTCGTACTTGTGATGAATTAACTGTATAAGTATATTGTATATTGTATATTGTATATTGTATTGTCGCAATGATAAGGTCTGCACTTGTTCCTGGACAATGTCGCTGCGGAAATCTGGTGTACTAGTTTTATAACAAATACATAGTTTGGTATCTTAGAAGATGACCAATGTAACTGGATGATTGGGTCATTATTTTATCATATTGCGGTCCACTGCAAATTTATATACAAACACTTTATGTATGGCAGAATACACACAAGCACGTAGATAATGCAGACAATAATTATTTTGTTTGCGTTTTTACACGCATGGAGTGCGGATGGATTTTTTCTTAACAATCCTTCACCAACCGGAAGTTCCCAATTGTTGCCATTAGCGGAATCACCACTGCGGATTGGCTCGTTTAACATCCAAGTTTTAGGGGTGTCCAAAGTCAGCCATACAGCCGTGGTCGATGTTCTGGTCAAGGTAGGACTTATTCTGTTTTTCAAAAATCATTGATTACGATACCCTTGTTTAGATGTATCTATATGAAGCATATTAATTGGTGTAGACAATTAAAGGCCTTGGTTTTATTACCTTTATTCTTTCACAAACTTATACATTTTCGTTTTAAAATATTCTTTTTTTCGACAGATACTTAGCCGATATGATGTTGTCCAGGTGCTGGAAATTCGCGACGCAACACAGACTGCGTTCGAGAATTTACGGGTAGCACTAAACAACTATGTGCATAAGTAAGATGATTTTTTTCTAATCTCTCCATGTTTCTAACCAATTTATGCAAGTGTTAGTTAAATACTAGAAAGAAAGAAACGAACAAGCGCATTTTTCATTCTAACAGTGCACAAAAGTTGATTCGCTTCGCCTGTAGGAGTTAATCGTGACCGACTTTCTGCGCTATGTGCATCTTATAATCGTAGGTCAATTTGTAATGCAACCTGCTGTTTCACAAGATAATATACCCATAGCCACACTCTAATTATATGACAATTAAAGTATTTTATGTGTGCTATCAATGGTGTGGTCTGTTCAAACCATCATTGATTGTTCACTTATGTGATAAACATGTCATCACAGGCTTATATACAGTGCCTTCTGCTGCAGTTGGTCTTTTGAGCAGGTTTGACTGTACAGGTAGATACGTAAATGTACCTGTAAGATAATGTTTCTTAATACAGAGGTTATGCCTCCCACTAGATTGGTCTTGTCGATATCACTAATGCAGTATATTTATGTGTGATGTAACACTAGTTATCGCCCTTGCTTTGTTTCTGTATTTTATACTACAGTCAGACCACCGCAAAAATCGGATCAAAATGTTCAAGTCGATTTCCACTGTTGTCCCCTTTATTTAACCTCAATATTAAGACCACCTCCATATTGTGACCAGTTTTCAAGGGTCCCAAAGGTGGTCTTATCATTGAGGAGTCACTGTATGATCAATGTATTACAGAACAGAGCCTGGGGTTGTGTATGATTCAGTTGTGAGTACACGTCTTGGCAGAACTAACAGCAAGGAACAATACGGCTTCTTGTACAGGTAAATTAATTACGTAACAAATATGGTACTTAAATCTGTAATAAAACTGAGTTAAGTAAACTATATAATGTGTAGTCTCTGAGTGTCCATACTTGTTCTTGTGTTTAACATCATGTATGTGGCCGTTTCGTTAAAACTGTGTCATGTACTTGTATTATGTATCGATTTTAATCATTATACTGAGTACTTAAAGTCAAGAGCGGTGTCTTTAACAGATGTCTGCGTTGTGAGGTTTTTGGTTCTGTCAAACAATGGATGTACTTAATGTACCACAGTACAATACAATTATAACGTAAAGTTACTATATTTTATTACTTGGTAGCAATAAGGTCACATGTTTAAGCTGATCTGACGATACCAAAAACAAGATATGTATTAGGACAAATTATAAACTTCAACATGAGACAGTACATGCCTCAAATTGACCATGCCAACTATAAACACATTGGTAAAGTTTATATTATTACAGTTTATGTTTCTCTATTCCAGGCCATCTAGAGTGTCGGTGGCTGGAACATACCAGTATGCTGACACACATGATGTGTTTGAACGGGAACCTTTTGGTGTAAGATTTAAATCACCATCAACAGGTTAGTTATATAAATCATATATGTGTGTGTAGAATAATCATTAAACAGAACATACTAGTTATTTTAACAACATATGAGTAATCAATCATACGAGGGAAACATGATGAATAGTTTTAATAGTTCTAATTAAATGACTAGGTGAGTGGTTGCTATTTGTTTGAGACACAATGTTTGCTATCCCAGTCCGCTTCATAATGTATTCCAATTTTCTTTCTTCATAATTACACAAAACGACCTCATATTGATGTCTTATTGATCATTAAACCAATTTTCTTGCATATATGTCTTGCTTTCTGATAATATTGTGCAACAAAGCAATAGAACAGAATGTGTGCTTAAATAAATGTATATAACAAAACATGACTTGTGTCTTAGGGTATTGACCATGTAGCCAGTTACCCAAGAGAAAGAATAAGTTGCTATAGGGAACGCCACATACATAATACAGAGCACATAACTCCATATGTTAATATCGCGATAATGTATACCAACCATATATAACAACTTCTAAAAAGTGTCATTGCGATGTATGTACTTTTAACCTCATTGATTGTAATTATAAAGCTGTTGAAGACTTTGTCATGATCGCCACCCACATCCAGCCATCCATGGCCGCAGAAGAGATGGACAATCTTACTAAAGTGTATGAACGTTTCAAGTCTCACTGGCACGTCTCGGTGAGTGATGGTCTATGACACAGCTCTATCGTGTGTATATTATATGCTGTTTGGTATAATATAATGTTAATACCACAGTTAATATAACGCGGATTTGAATGATTAACAATGAATTTATTTGTTCAAGTTTATATACTTTAATCATTTACTTACTTCCGATAAGTTCAACTGTGTATCTTTATTTAATAACCATGATTCTTATACAATCTCGTCAATTATACATAAATGGCCTCCTTTCAGTATTGTTATCTAGCTTTCTGAGTTCAATTATATGAATAAGATGATACTTAATGTTGTGCTGGAGGGTATGCCATTGTTGAACAGTAGTTCAGTTATGTTCGGCAATCAGTGGAGCTTACGAGAATTCCTGTTAAAGTACTAACCTTACAAGCAATTGACGGCTTGCCGCATTATTAGAGATGTTGCTTGAATGACTTTTGGTGTATTATCTCACATTGTCACGGAGACTGTAAGCATCAACCGCTCTCAGAACTGATCACCTCCAGACTGGCTGTCCGGTACTCAGCCGTGTCAGTCGGTTGAACTTTCAACAATATTTGTATTATTGCATTTATTAACACACGTTTGTTCGATTTGCTTGCAGAACATAATTATTGCTGGAGATTTTAATGCGGATTGTAATTACCTTAGACTCTCAGACTGGAAGAATATCTCTTTAAGGCTGGACAGTCGATTTGATTGGCTACTAGGTGATGACGTCGACACTACAGTCGCTACATCCGCTTGTAGTTATGACAGGTAAAGTGTGCCGTTGTGTCTCGTTTGTTGGAGTATTTCATATAATTCTTTATAAGTCTGTGCTAAATAATGCTTCGTGGCCTTGTTAACATATGTTCTCATGTTCTAGTAAGGCACATTTTTACATTGATGAAACTCTATATATATATTGTTAAATTTGGTATCAGTTGAATATACATGCTTACTTTTAAATGCCAAATGTATTTTTGTCATTATAGATGGCTTACAATAACAACAATGTTCACATATTTTAGATTTGTTGTTGCCGGGTCGGCGTTACAATATACAGTACTGAGAAACAGTTTACAAGCATATAGGTTTGATCAAGTCATGGGACTCAGCAAAGTTATGGTGAGGTTCTCTTAATGTAGCATTTGAGTTTTGTAATTGAGTATTAATCCGCGGGTATTTGTGAATCTTAGAAAATCGAGAAGTTACAAACCCGATATAATGGTCCACACGTCATTGATCTGCAATAACAGTATAAATGAATTGTTTTGTTGTATTCATTGTTGATCAATTTCGACCTTGATGACTGTTGTTCGGTTGTGAAACTATCCATGTTAGTATGATATTGCAAACTCAATAAAGCCTAGGACCACTCTAGCTAAACAGAACTATGTCAAGCATAACATATATAATCAATTACGAATATTATTTTGTTTACTAATGCCAATTATTCAGAACAAAATGAGAAGAACGTTAATACTACTTTACTTCTTGTCGATTTGAGTTTTCCATGTCGTTAAGGACATGATATTGTTCAAACTGGCCGCGGATATCGATAATTATATGTTACATAATTGAAAAATGTATTGCTTTGTTACCGCTTTGGTGTTTTCCTTCTGTAAAACGCGCCAAATCGTATTGTTTAATTGAACAGTCCATAATGGAATAACTTAACAGTATTTGTATTTATGTATATCTTTCATTCATGCAGGCTCTACAAGTGAGCGACCATTATCCCATAGAAATGCAACTAGCGGGAAAACGTATGTTTTGATGCCTTTTTCACCATTACGCCAACATTTACAAGTCCTGACATATGTCCGTGAGCATTTAAGCAGATATCAATAGCAATATTTTGTATAATACTAATATTTATACATGTATATATTATTTAATTTTGTTGTGATGTTGTGTCCACGTTTGATGGGATTGCGATGGATTTATCATTGTTCTTAAAATAAACAAAAACAATTTTTTGTTCTTGTACACTATTTTGCTACGTTAAAAGAATTGCATGCAGCACTACGTTTGCATTTAATATTATATTGTGCCGCAAATGCATTTGCAAAGAACACTACTGAAATATATTAAAGTCACCAAACAGGTGGACCATTTATATTTTCAGATCACAAATAGAAGATTTACATCGAGCTGTTTGTTTACAGATCAAACGATAGTCTTAATATGACACCAAAGACTTTCTAAAACTGTTTCTTTTATCCGTAACATGTCATTCTTTCACTTGATGTAGCATTTATGTTATTTTCTTCTCTCTTTTGGCTAATTGTTGCTAGCTTTCTTGACTTGTCCCGTGATGTATTCCATCAATTATCCACCCCCTGTTTATCGTCCTTAATTATCTTTAGTTGTCCCTTTTTGGTCGACCAGGCCATTCGTTTCGCCCTTGTTCCCATGCTTATTTACCCTTACATCTCCTTAATGCCTGATGTTTTCCTGTGGGTCTGTGTGTAAGACATTGTCTTGTGTATGTGGCCTTCCATGTAGCAACTTAATCTTTCTTTTCTGCATCTAATGCTTTTATTGTTTTTTTATATTATTCAGCGAATGTGGCAGTCCAAGAGCATATAGACACTTCTATATCATTCACAGTGAAGGACAACATACCTAGCAATGATGTAAACGCCATACGAGCGATGTACCACACACCACATTGCGCCGGAAGTGGATTTGTCATCAAAGTGCTAAGGGAGGACACTCATATGGATTTTGTTCAAGCCGTATATTCGACGCAAAATATTGGTGACATCATGCCAAAGATAACTCAGTTTAGCGCAAACTGTACAGGAACATTGTCTACAGAACTTCTAAGTATGTTAAAAGGCTATCAAGATTCCAATATTCTGTCTAGTATGAAACCCGATGTTTATGGTATTGTTTTTGATTTAAAGAAGTTGGTTTACACAACAATAGTGAAATGTTCATTAATTGCGCCTTACGTTTGTGAAGTAACAGTTTCGAGAAATATCAGCTAATTAATAGGAAATAGTTATTTATTATGTAATAGTTGATATTATAATTCAACGCGTGTCAAAATATTTTTGTTTCCTAACATGTCTAAGTAAGAGTAAACCACGCAGAATATCATTACGTGTAGACTTGGATATTGTAATCGCCATTTATAAAACAACAGCGACTTCAGAGTGCTTGTAATTCAATATATTTGATACTATTTAACTGAAATAATTTCAGAAAATGTCGGGTACGCTTTTTGGATTGCCATTGAAAACTTATTTTCATAAACAATTAGTAAAACCAGTAATATGTAACTGGTACATACGTTTCTACGATGTATTTCTTGTTGTTTTCGTTATTATAATAACATTATATAGCAAACATTTAAGTGTTGTTTTGTCCCTTATCCTACTGTTGTCGTTCTTATTTCATACCAAAGGGATCTGTGTTTGGTGACCTGTCTAGTGACCACAGAAATCACTGTGCTATTCTTGCTCATATTCAATATTGATAATGTAATTAATGTAGAAGGTAAATAGTAGTATGGATATGCTTTACAAGGTAAATTGAGAGAAAAGAGTTTAATTATAAAACGAAACAAATAACTGTTTCCAGAAAAAACAGCTAAAATAAAACATGAATATCACAGACGTTATAGAAAGGGCAAATAAACTGCCAAGTTTGAGTTAAAAATCATAAATGAAACACTGAACAAATGTACACATTGTAACGGCAACGTTAATATAGTACTTCATCAATTCTGTAAACTCGTATTTTGATAGCATATTGTAATGAAACTCATGTCCTTATTTAACCTTATAAAGTGTTAAGTATCAATAAATTTTAATGACTGTCAGATTGTAGATATGGAATTTATACAGCGTGTAGTTATATATAGTATTCAACGAAACAGTAATGGCATTTATGCAACAAAATAAAGAAACAAAAATTCCAAATTGACCTAAGCTGGAACAAACTTGCGGAAATAGCGTGACATGTGGTCGTAGAATGTTTACAAATGGATGCATTACATTATACAAAACATTGACATTATTCGACAAAATACAAAATACTAAAATATGAATAGTAAATTGTGTGCAAAACGCAGTACATGCAATCGTCATGCTGGAACACTCACGCCGGAACAGGAGAAAAAACATGGTCATGTTCATAAGAATATATAGTACATACAACTTTCATCAAAAGGTATTTCAAAGATAAAATAATTCGGAAGAACAACTAGAACACATGGTCAAACCCCTTTAAAGTAACTATGGTTTCACTCGTTACATGTTACTACTGAAGAAACGACACACGTCAGAAAACTGTGAGTGTACTCCTGATAGATTGTCTTATATCATGCATGTATTGTCACTGCAATGTTACAAAAATATAATCAATAAAGTTCATGCTGGTAACTGAAGTCATGTCTAATTAATTCCAAGCTAATGTACTTCCACGACTGCTTCTCCTTCTGTCACTGTTGTGGTCTGTGTACGCATCCACTCTCTCCCGTGACTTACCGAGCGCTTTACCAAACACATACGCCATTGCTCCGATAGCAGATACTCCTAAAACATATATTATTAGTGTATAAACAAAATTCTAATAACGATATCCCCTTTACATGAGCCCCAGATACTTCGTTTTCCAGACTGAAAGTAGCAATGAATGAATGAGGTGTGTTAACTACGAAGACATATATCTACATTGTCGTACTTTCAACAAACATGCGATGTGAACACATGAGAACAGTTATGATTGTTCGTAAAATGACATGTATTTATAAGCAAAAATACAATGAATCCAAGCATTTACTTGTACTATGGTACACCCATACTTATTGTTTACTATATCCGTACCTATGACAGCACCCACGGTTATTCCTGCAACTATGGAAGCTGTTGCCATGTCATTATTGCTGTTGTTACTCTCATTGTTAGTCTGTTGAGAAGCAGCTTTTGTTGTAGGGGTACCTGTGGTAGTGGATGATTTAGCTGATGTAGATGACGGGACAGATTTGCCAGGTGGCAGAGACGCTGTGTGAACAACAACCGGGTTTTTACTTCCTGTCGGATTGATGGCACTGCTGGAAGAGGTTGATGCACTGGAAGTCGCCACTGGACCTGACTTGGAGGATAGTGTGCTACGAGGAGTTGGTTGTGAAGATCCTTTCATGGTAGCCACACTGACACTTGGAGATCCAGACTTTAAATGCTTTGCAGTTGAACTCGCCGAAGGTTTGGAAGTAGAAATTGAGTTTAGTGGGGAGGTCGTAGCGCTTGACCCACTACCTGTACTACTCGTAACGGATTGCTTCGCACTTGATGAAGAAGTAATATTTACAGGTGACGTAGAAGATATTGAAGATGACTGCAAACTTGAAGTTGTTGGTACAGTTGGAGTAGTGGTTGTGGTAGTTGTTGTCGTTGTTGTTGTCGTAGTTGTAGTTGTCTGAAAAAAACACATATTTTGATTAGTTAAATCTTGCCTGGCGGAACAACTTTTCACATTGTCAATGAGGCTTTAAACAGCTAGATACAACAATATGTACTATTATCGTTAATGAGCAAATTAGCTGAAATAGATGATAAATTCATAGTATAGTCCTAACGTATCTTACCGTGTGATTTTTTTCAAGAACTGTAAATCTTCTGATCTCATACTGCCCTGACGAGAACAAGCCACGTCCTAAGTAGGGTTTTGCCGTGATGGTTACCGTCCTGTTTGACAACATAGAAAACAATAAGCATTTTATTTAAGACAATCAAAGCAAAAAAACGACGGATACATGACGGATGAAACATATAAATTTTCAACTCTTTTTAAGCGACATCATTCAAACCATACAAATAGAATTTCATTTTACAATAAAGCTTTATGAATCCTTTCTAAACCGACAATAGCGGATTTCAGACATAAAGTTTGACAAATTTTAGTGAATGCTCTAATTTCTGGCTCTTCCGTGAAAGCGAAATTTCTTCAATGAAGTTAGAAGTTTAATATATTATTTATAGCAAATAGTGTCAAATTGGGCGAAATGAAAACAGTTTCATCGCCAAGAATGTCATTCCGTACCTTATAATAACGGTTATTACATACGTTAATTACACGAATAAAGAAATGCCGCTTCAAATATCTGAGTGTTCAAATAAGTCTGCAATATGACAAGTTCTGATTGCCCTTTTAGTAAATATTGAGATATTATAATGTTATCAACGTACGTTGTCACGCCAGGAGTCATTCCTGCTCGTATTGTAAATTGACCCGTGAAATTTTGTCCAGCCTTGATAGAAGCAGAGATAAGATTTGGTGCCTGTGCGAATGTTTTGTCATCTTCTATTTTGACATCAATATCCTGTTCTTTCTGTGCCTCGTTAATCACAGTAAATGGAATACCCAGCGTGTCATTCTGATACAACTTAACACCTGTACAACGAAAAATGTTAAATGAAAAGAAAATACAAAATACAATGTTATCGTAACAGTGTTTGAAAACAAAACATTGGACATTCCAAGACGTGAACTGCGTTAGATTGACGTTATCATACATAACAGTAAGCAATATACGTATTTCTCATGTAGTATGTTCAACATATAAAATAAATGGAGAAGTCGAGCAGGAAATGCCAAATACATTTCGGCAAAGTCCCTCTCTCTCCCCTTAAAGTACTAAGAGACCGTACGCATATCAATGACTTCATTGAGGTATGGCCTCAGTCACGATACACTGTAAGAGACCGTACGCATATCAATGACTTCATTGAGGTATGACCTCAATCACGATACACTGTAAGAGACCGTACGCACATCAATGACTTCATTGAGGTATGACCTCAGTCACGATATAATGTAAGAGACCGTACGCATATCAATGACTTCATTGAGGTATGACCTCAGTCATGATACACGGAACGAGTTTCCTTTGCAAAATAGAACTTTCTGTATTACAAACAAGTTGCTTATCTTTACCGACCTCTAGTTAATGACGGTACTATCAGACAAATTACCGACTTACCTGTTATAGACGGTACTATCAGACAAAGTGCCGACTTCAAGTTAATGACGGTATTATCAGACAAATTACCGACTTACCTGTGTATGACGGTACTATCAGACACATTACAGACTTACCTGTTAATGACGGTACTATCAGACAAATTACCGACTTACCTGTTAATGACGGTACTATCAGACAAGTTACCGACTTACCTGTTAATGACGGTACTATCAGACAAGTTACCGACTTACCTGTTAATGACGGTACTATCAGACAAATTACCCACTTACCTGTTAATGACGGTACTATCAGACAAATTACCCACTTACCTGTTAATGACGGTACTATCAGACGCAGACTGATTGGTGAGATCATTATTGGATCAAGTCTTTTGAAAGAATGTGAACTCTTATCTGTGCCTTGTATGCCGATCATGAAATTCTAAACAATAAAGGGATGCACAAATAATTAGTGAATATCAATACTTTTGTGCTTCTGTTTCGACTTACATGCCATTTAAAGTAATATTATGCTAATAGGTTTTGTTCATTTTTTACCTAAACAAACATGTACAATAAATAGCATATACTTAAAACATCATTAATTAAATATACGTTACGAAAGAATACACGAATAACGTATGTCTCTGTATTTGTAAAAAATAAGAAGTGTGTAATATCTTTAAATAAACGGGGTTATTTAGCCCGGTCGTAACATAATAAGATTTTTAGCCGGAAATGCATTGCAATTGTTCATATAAACATTTGCAACAACAAATGGATGGATCCTTTAAGATTGAACTTACCCTTATGAAGTATGGTAGGATGCTAGTCAACCTCGGAAGACAAAGTATGAAGCTCAGAATTGTTTCCATGGGGCGCAATCCTGAGCACAATATTTGGATTTTATATATTTAAATTACATTTCAGTGTTATTACCTCTTTTGGCATTGTAAAATTTGCGTGGAACATCGACTTTCCTCGCCGCCCACCAATATTAGTCAGAGGTTTCATGTCTATTGGATACATTTTGGAGCGAACGAACAACATTGCCATGGAAATGGTCTGCACTTTTGCGTACTCTGGCACTGTAATCGATGTCTTGTATGCTTTACCTGAAAATACCATCGGAAAGATGTTCTAAACAATATACAATCGTGTCACAATTAAACAGAAACAAAATAGTTTACATACATCGTTTTGATTCTGTAAACAAAATATTCAGATTGAGGTTCGATTTACCTGCAATAGGCCGTCCTTTGATAGGATATTCACCGAAGCCACCGGGACCAGGTTCCAGGAAGGAGTGTGTGAAATCTATTGGACTCTCTCCATCAACGGTAAGATCCCACTGATTACCATCCATCTTACTGAATTTCCAAGTGCCGTAATCTGTTGGCTGAAAGACACAGTATATGCATATGTCAACACAGTTGTTCGCATGTCTTCAGTTCTTATGCTTCCACAAAGGATTACATAATGACGTCAGCAACGACTTATGTATTTGACTGTTAATTTCTACTTTGTACAAGTGTTTTCGTTAGTAAATATCATTATTAATACTTGATTTAAACCACTATACTGGAAAATGGCAAGTTTCAATCATTCATTCAGAGAACCCAAGAAAATCGTATTTCTATATCGTACCTTTGTAAGATTCACTTCAAATAACCCCACCACAGTCCCAGCACTTGCCTTACCGAGAAGCCTGGGATGTGCCGATGATGGCAAGCCTGTAATAATATAGATTCAAGTGTATTACCATATGAGACACATTCAACGTAATGCATGTTTCCGTAACTTATTTGCTATTGGTTTTCTCATTATTATAAAAAAACAAGTCAAAGCTCGTCGTATTTGCAACTAGGTATCAAAATAAAGATTTCATTTATAAGCAAATGTATGTGGATAAACGCTACAATAGTGTATTGCTTTGCCATGAGATATTCGTTCTATACAGGTACAAACTGTTACAATTTCTTTCATGATTTTCGGTGGTTTACCACGGAATAACGATAACTTTATATTATCCGATAAACTCACAGATAAACTCACTCATTCAAAAATATAGAAATTTGATGTAATTAACGAGTAAAAAATACCAAATTAAGCCTGAAATAAAAAGAATATGTGTGTGTTTCGGTGTAATTTAACCACGTGAGTATTTATTCAGGGACAAAGCGCTCACCTAAAGGTGTAGTCACGAAGATGACAGGGTTAGAGCGTTCTACTTGTGCCTTGAATATAAGCTGTGTCATGGTATCATCAACAGGTATAAGGAACACTTTGCCGGGAGCGGAACGATCCGTGAATCGCATGATATGAACTAGTGAATTCTTTAGGCTTTGCTGCAAGAGATAAATGATTGTTTAAGCAACTTAGGGTGTAGCTGTGAAGTTGTCATAATTGGAATTATTCATTATGTAATTTCACTTATGGTAAATTTTAGTGTGTTCAGATTTCACTATCGAATTGTTTAATCCAACAAGGTGGATAATATTACTGTAAGAAACTTTATTACAAATTGCCACACGTATAGGAACAATATATAAATCAATGCTGCGTTATGGTAATATACAAGTAGTTTACGACGTACGTCCCTGTGCGGAACATGTCTAAAACATGTATAGGTGATAAGTTTGATGTACAGTGAGAAACTATTTTGAATACCACAAAATCCTTGGTACAGTAATACTGACATAAGTAAACACTGACATCCAAGCGGAAGTAACGTAAGTCACAGACCCGTGCATAACACAAACACAAAACAAAAGCAATGAAAACATTTTCGATGACAACTTACTTTTAGTAAATCTAAAGCCGATCCAATATTATTTTTATCTGTCTGAATGACAGAGCCACCGGAAACATTGGCTAGTAGCTGGTAAAAGTCGATTTGTCGTCGGTATCGAGTGGCTGAAATACAAAATGGATATAAAGTATATTTCTACCGGTATGTGTTCTTACTGTGCAATGGGGCTTTAAGTCACTTAAGCATCCATGATGATGTAGTGGCTATACCAGCTTTTAGTGTGTCTGAATGCAGCATCTGTGTAGACGACCTCTTGTTAGACAACTGGGTGGCTTCCTCATATATTGTATGTCCCATGACGCATTCGTAACAGCAGCGGTAAGGGACAGAGGATTTGAAGCCACGACCAGAAGGCCCATGTGTGTTATTTAAATGATTAATGACGAAAGAACGGTTTAAATGTCTTAAATGTCACTGTTGTCACATGTCATATCAGAGAAAAAGCAAATCCTTGTTACACCAGCTAATAATTTTATAATGTACCTTGCGTGTGTAAGCGTATTATATCAACTTTTATCTCTCTTTGACGTAGTTGATTGAACAACTCTTCATTAGCATCTGACATTCCAAATCCGCGATCTAACACAAGGTAAACATGCAACCTGTCGTCAGTAATCTGTATAACTAGAAGTACAAAGAAATGCATCCATAGATACGTTAAACTTTCATGTTCATAGACAGAAAAACAGTTATCCCCTGTAACTGACATGTTCCTATATACGGTCACGTGATCCCCTGTAACTGACATGTTCCTATATACGGTCACGTGATCCCCTGTAACTGACATGTTCCTATATACGGTCACGTGATCTTCTGTAACTGACATGTTCCTATATACGGTCACGTGATCCCCTGTAACTGACATGTTCCTATATACGGTCACGTGATCCCCTGTAACTGACATGTTCCTATATACGGTCACGTGATCCCCTGTAACTGACATGTTCCTATATACGGTCACGTGATCCCCTGTAACTGACATGTTCCTATATACGGTCACGTGATCCCCTGTAACTGACATGTTCCTATATACGGTCACGTGATCCCCTGTAACTGACATGTTCCTATATACGGTCACGTGATCCCCTGTAACTGACATGTTCCTATATACGGTCACGTGATCCCCTGTAACTGACATGTTCCTATATACGGTCACGTGATCCCCTGTAACTGACATGTTCCTATATACGGTCACGTGATCCCCTGTAACTGACATGTTCCTATATACGGTCACGTGATCCCCTGTAACTGACATGTTCCTATATACGGTCACGTGATCTTCTGTAACTGACATGTTCCTATATACGGTCACGTGATCTTCTGTAACTGACATGTTCCTATATACGGTCACGTGTGTTGGTTTGGATATTGTACTAAATTACCATATCTACTCATTACATAACACAAATTAGAGTTTAGAATCAAATAAACAAATACACAATATGTGTGAATTTTGTTTGTAAGTGTTGCCAATCCATGTACTAACAGTGCTTTCCCGACAATGAGTGAACACATTCGCAGTATGATGGTCGCCACAATAAGTTTATTATTCTTCTTTTTGAACGCTGCGTTTCATTACAAGTGACAACTATTTTCACACGAAAAAATGAGTTTTGAAATTAAATAAAATGACGCATATGACAAAACTGGTTCAATCAAAGCTGTTATATCTCAAAGGTATTGAGCGTACTTAATCACCTACCCTCTGCAATGTCAGACACAACACTGTATGTATGATTCGTCCTGTCATTGTCAAACCACAGTATATGCTCCACATCATCACTAGCATACACAATACTCATAGGATTTCCTGAATACAAACACCCAGCATGATATATTACGTATACAAGAAAATACAAAACCTCCGAACTCGTGAAATGAAAACTAACTTTTATTAACAATTGACTATGAAATGTTTTTTGTGTTTTTAAGGTGCTTGTTGTAAATGAAACGGAATATCCCTATACTTCAAGCTGGACAAACGACCACCTCTCAACACATGTCTCATGTGATCAACAATCAAAATCGTATACGAAACGCATTATCTCATCTTGTTTCAAGTATGATAATAAGCCGTGAAAGCCAATTTGTCCAGAATAATGTTGGCTCGACTACTGGGAGCGGGATACGGCATTTAGACTTGACCTGAATGTCGGGCTAGGGGATTTCTCCAGTCCCGGGGATATTTTATGAAAGGAAATATTTACCTGTCAATTTCACGGCAATCTGACCATGAAGCTCTAACGATGTCTGTAACAATTGCTTCACACTCTCTCGATTCTCTGAACTGATTTTTTCCACAATAAACACATCTCTAGGTAGCCGTATCGAATCGTCTGCAAAAAGTAAAAGATTTCATGGTTGGATAAAAGAAATGTATATCATGCTTTAGTTTTCAATATCTCGCTGTATTGTTCTAGAAATTAAATAAATGAGTACACAACAAATACTCCAATTATAACGGAATCTGAACGATTAAATAATATATATGTATACAGTAAACTTCTTGAAAACCGGACTCTCTGAAAATCGGAACTCTCAGAAAACCGGAAGTTTGACCGTATCTTAACATGGTCCGGTATTCAGGGAGTTTTACTGTAATTATGTTCATTATAATGAATAAAGACGTAGAGCTTAAAATACCCCCATACAGTCACCCATAAACAGATAGGAATATACTCCATTTCAAATCTATGAGCGTTGACGAAGCAATTGTTTTACATGTTCTATTCCCATTCTCCCATCCCCCCCGCTTTGTTCCCAATCGTTTTGTTTTACACTCGGATATGATCCACTTCTGTTTGGATTTTATTTGTTCCACCAGCACGGTTTGATTTCCTATTCCCCATCACCGGCCCTTTGTTTCGTTTTTCGCTCCAATCATGTTATGTATTTTTTCGCACCTTTAAGTATCCGTGTGCGAAGGACCTTATTTGTTAATGTGACATTCCCTGTGATATGCTGTCTCACTTATTTGTTGTTACATGTATAAGATTATTGTAAAACATCAAATGTCCCGTTATATAGCGTACTAATTCTATACATGATAAATATTGAAGATCATTCAAGCCATATTAATCAGCATACGGAACCATAACTATCCCGTTATATAATGATAAAGAACGAACCAATTCACATTTCCTGATTAATTGTTGTTCTGTCTTGTCTTGTTCCCCTTACCCCATAGTTTATTTGGTTTTATAACGATTCTACGATACAAAACATGCATACTTATTATAGTTTTCTCTTATTTTATAATAAATCTGAATTCATTTTCAGTTTGAGGAGATAAATAGTTTCTTTAAACCAATTTTTTCTGTTACATGTGTTTTATGCAAAGTTATCGGCGTATTGTTTTTGAGGACCGATGAGTTAATGCCCTGATCGAGACGATTCGAAGTTGTTTTTAGAACAGTCGAATAGTTTAACTACAAGAGGACATACGTGGGCTTATTATTTTTCAATGGTACTTCAGTTGAATCACACCCTATACAATGCAAGGTAATCGTAAAATGCAATGTCAGTCAATAACCACAAGTATTTCAAACTACCAATCACAGCATATCTATTTGTATAAATAATGTAGAGATTGTGTTCCTTCCTGAGCAAACATAGACTTCTGGTGACTTGCACTTATATTTGTCTGATATGCGTCTTTTATCTTGAATTATTTTGATTGAATATTATTGATATAACATTTAACATAATATGTAGCTTTTAAGATAGATAGGTATATGTCAAGATGTCAAAATTGTACTTTGAATTACGGGTTCAATGTGCACTGTAAGTATAGCGCCCACAAGAAGCAGTTGTTATAGACTTTAGTCAATGTTGATAGCCAGAGGCTGTTTACTGAATTTTAAAAATGTTAACGTGAAAAACAAAGTTGACCAGGGAGGACCACATTCACAAATCAGAACTTTCCAGACAACATTAATTATAACATCAACAAAAAGATAACGTGAAATTATCTTAAGAAATAATAATATTTTGTTAAGTACACAAAATACATTTGTCCGCCTCCTCAAGGCTTATATCATTAATTCACCTACACAAATCCGATTTAAAGATGTAATCGACAAAAGTTTGATTAGTGAATCCGATATTGAGTTTGTTAAAATGATATTTCTTGTTTTTGTAAGATATGGGCATACCAATGTTTGTTTAAATATAGTATTTTTAAAAATTAGCTTTGATTGATGGATATGGCAGCGAGTGTCCACATTGTAAACTACTCCTGAAGCACTCGAGTCTACCACACGGTGCAATACTTCCATATGACACGTGATTTACTCCTGGATGTATGTATACATGGCATGTTTGATACGACATCTTGACTACGCATGTTCTCGTATACGTTTACTACTATAAATAATTATGTCATATGCTAATTTAGTAAGTATTATGTAAGGTTTTAGAAGTAAAAAGGATGAAGGAGGTGGAACCGCATTCATAAACCAAACCTTCCCCAGACAGATTTAGGACAAGAGAGTAGGAACACACAGTGAGGGACACATTCCAAAACCAGGATTACTCTAGACAGACCTAGGACAAGTGAGGAGGAACACACAGGGAGGGACACATTCACAAACCAAACCTTCCCCAGACAGATCTAGGACAAGTGAGGAGGCACACACAGGGAAGGATACATTCTAAAACCAGACCTTCCCCAGACAGATCTAGGACGAGTGAGGAGGCACACACAGGGAAGGACACATTCCAAAACCAGGATTTCCCCAGACAGATCTAGGACAAGTGAGGAGGCGCACACATGGAGGGACACATTCACAAACCAAACCTTCACCAGACAGATCTAGGACAAGCAAGGGGGCACACACAGGGAAGGACACATTCACAAACCAAACCTTCACCAGACAGACCTATGACAAGGGAGGAGGCACACACAGGGAGGGACACATTCCAAAACCAGGATTTCCCCAGACAGATCTAGGACAAGTGAGGAGGCACACACAGGGAGGGACACATTCCAAAACCAGACCTTCCCCAGACAGATCTAGGACAAGTGAGGAGGTACACACAGGGAGGGACACATTCACAAACCAAACCTTCACCAGACAGATCTAGGACAAGGGAGGAGGCACACACAGGGAAGGACACATTCACAAACCAAACCTTCACCAGACAGACCTAGGACAAGGGAGGAGGCACACACAGGGAAGGACACATTCACAAACCAAACCTTCACCAGACAGACCTAGGACAAGGGAGGAGGCACACACAGGGAAGGACACATTCCAAAACCAGGATTTCCCCAGATAGATCTAGGACAAGTGAAAGTGAGGAGGCACACACATGGAGGGACACATTCACAAACCAAACCTTCACCAGACAGATCTAGGACAAGGGAGAAGGCACACACAGGGAAGGACACATTCACAAACCAAATCTTCCCCAGACAGACCTAGGACAAGGGAGGAGGCACACACAGGGAGGGACATATTCCAAATTCAGACCTTCCCCAGACGTACCTAGGACAAGGGAGGAGGCACACGCAGAGAGGGACACATTCCAAATCCAGACCTTCCCCAGACAGACCTAGGACAAGGGAGGAGGCACACACAGGGAAGGATACATACCTTCTCCAGACAGACCTTTGACAAGAAAAGACAAAAACATCAATCGGACCAGGGTTCACATACAGCGCGGGGACAGAAAACAATGCCGAAACGGTAGAGACCAGATGGCCAAACAACACAGCATCATCTGTAAACCTTAAACCTGAACACCATCCAGTATGTCTACTTTATAAAAGTTTGAATTTGTTAATGATCATTGATTCTGTCCTTGTAAAGGAGTACAATAGTTTGTATTAGTAAATTATCACAGTACATCATTATTCAATTACTTATAGTTTTGTATATTTGCTAATGGTTTGTAAGCGTTGATAATTAAACTGTTTTGTAAATTAAAGACAAATACGCGTTGTATATGCGATGTAATGTTCATAACTGACATGCACTTAAAACGTCTGAACCTTTAGTATAAATGTACACTGGGGTAGCGGTATGCCACTGAATACAGACAGTAAAATTTAGTACAAAGTGGAGCAATATACCACACACAAAGCATACTGCCATCCAGAAACACGAGAAGACATGAACATATAAAACCATTAAAATGACTTAACGGATAAAATGTACAACCATAAAAGAAATAGGAGTACTGCTTCGGAACGGTCACGGACGCTCATTTACGTCATCGACGTGTTCTTTCGGCGGGGGAGTGCTAAAAGAGGAAGAGGTACATATTTTTTTATTGATACACTATTTAAAACACCGACATAACGTCCAATTTGTCGTTATTGGGCACACACAATTTTCGTAAAAACATTCTGATCCACATTTGTAGTCTTGCAAATTATTCCACTAAAAATCCTGAGTCAAATCTAATTTTTGTATGGCATTATCTAAAGTTACTTTTTATTTATATAATAAAGTACTTATGTATGTAAGGGGTAATTGAAGCTTTCTCACTTGATGTCCTCTGATCTGTTACATATCGGGCATGACACCAAGTTGTCTACAAATCTACAAATCTATATAAAAGAATATCTATACAACATGGGGCGACACTTCATTGCAATTGATTTAAATATCTGGGATTATATTTACAACTGATTTATTAAAACAAACCTCTTCAGAAGCATTTAGTCTGATAAGTTATCTCTGTGTTAATTCAGTCACAAGTCTAGGATTGAAGATTTATTTGCAAACATATTGTGGAAGGTTTATCATTAATACTGGACTGTAAACCGTATAGCAGGGCTTAGATAAAATTGACAAAAATAGATATTAATCAGTATTAAAATCATTGAAATTAATGTTTAATATTTGTGAAGATACATTGCGTTGTATGTGAAATGTTGAAGTCATTGTTTACGTTTTTACTTTCAAGATTACGTCTTTAATGTTGGCTACAGTAGACGCATATAGCAAACTAAGTGCTCACGAGAGATATAAAGAATGATTTAATGCTGTTTTGTAACAAACTGTATTTTTTGCAAGTGTAATGTTAACTTTTTTTAAATATATCAGCCCTTTAAATACTGTCGAACAAATTGTTTAAATAACAACTCCAGTACGTAATGGGTACTGATTAAACTCTTAGTTACTTAGACCTCGTTTGTATAGCCAACAACTTATGTTTTAATCTAGTGTTGAATATACAACATCAAACAAACTGATTAAACTACGTATGCAATATATAAAATGTATAATTAAGATCGCTAAGTTAATGCAGCTAATCTCCTGATATATCGAGACAAAAAGACATTACCACGCATTTCATATTTAATAACCAACTTCAAATACAGACGACATGCCTGAAACTCGTGATAGATGTGCGTTTAAACATGTTTACACACACATAGAGCTAGTGTCTCTAGAAAACCAAAGTCGAAGTGTAAATGCATCTTATTAAGGCATATTTGTGAAATATTTATTAATTCTAAAGAATGACCACCAAACATACTATACGTCTACCACTTAACGCCGTGATATATCTAGATACTTTGAAGCATTAATCGTCTAATTCTCGTAAGCGTCCGATACTTCTATGCTAATAAAAATATTTTTAAAAAAAAACACCGAATAGTATACGAACATACCCACAAAGCGCGACCTCCCCACTGAAATTCATGCGGTACAAATAAAATAAAAACGGGTAAATAGACGAAGGTATAAAAGAATTCAGAAGCCGCGCAGAAAATGTATTTAACAAAATATACATACAATTAAGTTGAATGGTAACTATTGGATATAAAAAAAACACTTTGGAAATGAAAGCTCCGGAAAGCTAGTATTTACACACAACACAAACATCATCTAGTGGTGAAACAGTCAGTATTGAAACATATCAACCGAAACCGATGAATAAACATGGTATACTTCAGTGTGAATAAGCGATGATTAGTTTGCTACAATAATTGCAGGAACTCTGAACGATTCCAGTGTCTATGTTCTAATGATGTAAAACTGACTTTGTTTAAAACCATTTTATTTGTTAAACAGATATTGGTTATCTATCAGCCATCACTTTCAGTATTTACGTATGAACAAAATGTAATTTAGTCGTGTCATAAAAGTCACAAAAGAGTGACGAGAAGCGAACTAATTGGTATTCACGGTTTGAGTATATATATAAAGTCTTTCAGATAACCAGGGGTGTTTGTCAGATGTATCCAGTTTTACGCATGTTTTAGGGAAGTTTTAAAAATAAAGAGATTGTATCGAACAATGTTCACAAAAACTAAGACAATCCACTTACAGATACGGAGTATGTATATCAAAATACAGCTTGACTGTGGTATCAAAGTAGATTTGTCACTTGACTTTTATCAAATATGGACACTGGAACAATCAAAGTTAATCGTTCGTGAGCAGATAATACCAAGCAAGTTGGAGACAAAAATCACGCTTTATTTCTATTTTTATCACACAAATTGATAAAATATTTCCAAACAAGAACCATAAAAACATGAAATTAGAATAAAAATACTTTTCCCGCAATATTTATTTATCATATACGAGTATGTATTTTACAATTGTGTTTCTTGTGCATTGTGTATTGATTTTTTTATTGTAATTGCCCCTTTGTCATTGTATTAGTATTTTGTATATTATCTACTAATGTTGTAATATTAACATGAACTGAGATATGTTATTAAAGTATGTATAAAGATCTGCGTTTCCGTGTTTGGCCTGGGGGCTTTAGCCCAATGCCTTAGTATATATGTAACATTTCAGATGCTACGCATTTGATCCAGTTTCCGAACAGTCTATTTTACTATGCTTCAAGTAGTTCAGCACGGGTCACTTTAACTGCATCTATCAAAACTGAACAAAATTTTGATGATAAAGCTGCATTCTCAAAAGAGAGTCTCCACATAGTTCTATAGGCTACGAAATGAATTTTAAAATAGTACGAAAGGAGGTTCGGGGGGACAAGACAATTAAGTATTGAGAGAGACTAATCAATGCTACAAAGTGATAAAAAACTTATAAGAATACAATCCCGGAATGAGAGTATTCGCATTCATAAAAAAATAATATTATTTTCTTTACGCCTTCTTTACTTAGGAACGCATTAAGATGATTTCGGAATAGTGAAAGCAGAACTACTTCCTGATTAATTGAACCTTGTTTCTACTAAACTCTAGATCACAATGACATTCAATGTATATCGCAATCCACGTACGAGTAATTTATCAATATGGATACACGCATACGTTTCCATTCTAAAGTGTTCTTGACTACTGTTTTATATAAACACACTCAAGCTAAAGTAGTAACACGCCTACTTGATGCACGCTGATGCAGTCATTAAGTGTATACAATTTAGAATAATATCAAATGCGACAAAGACAAATTCTGATTCATGCGCACGTTTTCAAGTGAGACAAATAACGTTTTCTGGCGACACTTGACAAAATATAAGTGTTTATGTTTGTTCAAGTGCGTGCATTTAATAAAAAACGATGTTTTGGTGCTAACAAGAAACTGAAGATATAATACATCCATTTATATCTTCTCTTTAAACTTTAGGCTCATTCAGTTAACATCGGTCTAATTCAAAAGCCCTATTGAGTTCAAACACGTTGGTATACGCGACATAATATTGGTATTAAGAACCCTTTGATATTTTAATAATGTTCAAAGTTTTACATATCTGCTGCATGACAGACAAAACAAGTATTTGTTTAATTTATAGATTATCAGTGCATTGATTTTAGGTGAGCTAATACAATTAATGTATCCTAAGGTAAACATGATGTCACTATGAAAATATATATCATGTCCGGGCTAAAAGAAGATCTAATGATACGTTGGATCAGTTCCTCTATTAACAGTTATATTATTAAATAAATGTATAAAACGAACAGCACCTTTAACCGTGGAAGAGTACTGTTGGAGGGTCACTCTATTTTTATTTGTCAAGAAATAACATGCACGCTTCATAAATTACTTCACTGTATGTTTGTAATTTGAATATGTTTGTCAATAAAAGCGAACAAATGTGCAGCAGGGAGGGCCACATTCACCATTCGGAATTTCCCTAGACTGATCCAGTCAAAAAGGGGAACACAAAAACCACACCAAACGGACCAGGGGGCACACACAGGGATAGGACAAAATACAATACTTAAATAGTAAGGACAAGAAAACCAAACAACACAGCATCATCAACGAACTAAAATCATGAAAATGGACTGACACAGAACTACACGACAAAGCAACAGGAGATTTAAGGCAATATAACGGCATGCAGCCTTGGAAGTGTCAGTACAAACCAGTTTTACCACATGCTAAATGGTGATCCGTTGTAAAACACAGTAAAAGCGAAGTACTTGATGTTTGGCCAAATTGTCGGACGAGTGTCGAATCATTGAAGTTACCCATTGTAGTGAGATGTAGCCATGTGATACCACAGTGTCTCTAACCAATCGAGAAACAAGTAGTTTTTAATTGCAATCTGACCATATATGTTGGTTTTCTTGATTGTTCGAAGAAACTGTAGTATTATTGGCCTGAATTACATAACTATGGGAATTTCAATTATCTGGGCTATGTCCCTAAGTGTAACATACCGGCAATACAAGTAGATGATTGTTTACCACAATTAGTCTTTTGTTAATAAATATCAATTAAATGTTGTGCTTTACCACAAATGGTGTCCACGGTGAATAATGACAATAATTTATCCGTAAATGTTTCATCGGGAAGTGCTTGCCTCTTGTGAGTGTGGCATTCACTGTACCAACTTAATATTTCGTTTGCGTTTTTGACGTAAATGGCAATTCTCCGAGAAGCCTTTTTGAAGTAGTGTTACAGACTCAATTATAATATTATATATGCTTGCGTCTTTTAATAAAATGTATCGTACAATTGACGTAAAGACAAAAAAATGCAAAATAAAAGTATAAAAGGGGAATGATGTTTCTGTAACTTTTTAGTAAACCACACTAATTAACGGGACAATTCACACAGAACTACGTATACTGACATGTTCTGAAAGTATTTGTCGCGCTCATGGTCGTTCAATGTTTACGTTCAATAACGGACCGGCAATCCGTAGACCCGGGTTCGAATCCCGGTAGCGCCATTGACCGATTTTTCGTGTTCCTCAAAATATTACTTTATTACCAAGCGTTGCATTGTCGTTTACAAAATGTGAATCGGTCGCTAAGCCTACGCTAATTCTTTATGACCCTATACAAAATGGTATTTTGTCACAGACAAGAAAACGGATAACAGTAGATTGATTCGAGTCATTCGGAAAAGTATATACGCTTTCATGCAAACTGTGCATTTTTACTGCGGTTTTAGTTCTAAGTATTTCAACAAAATCACAAATCCAGTTTATGCACACATACGCCACGTAAAAAAACCAGTCCTCGTTTCGTTCAAACGAAAACTGTTATTTATGGATTATGCAGTGCAATATTCTTCACAAAATGGCAATGATAGGCTTAAACAATTCATACATTATGTTTCATTTAATCCCAATTTTTCTAAATCGACAGACAAGATTAAGTTTTAAAAGCCATGCATGAAATCAAATAAACATGCAATTAACTTTGTGTCTAATTTATCTTTATTTAATGCGCATTTTGAAATGTCTCGTTTAAAGACAAACATTGATTCAATAAACATGCGCGATACTTCTAGTCGCAATCGTTCAAGTGATAAATTGTCCACCTTGCGGAACTTTATAAAAGATTGCTACAAAATTATACAAAATAAAATTTATTTCAGACTATTTTAAAACATAATGTTGTATCCGTATTGATGATTAATTGGACCATTCACACATATACAGATCTTTACGCTCTAAATGAAATTCAAATACAGAAATCGGCGAGTTACATATTTTGTAAAATAAATATCACAAGAAAAAAATGTTTTAAGTCAAAGATGGTTATTTGAGTTAATTGATACTTGGAAAAATTAAAAAAAACATAATTTGCGTCTACTATACTTGGCTGACTTATAATATCAATGCGCGCCTGCTTTTGATAAGTTTGAGCGCGAAAATATGTTTTTTTGTATAATCGACTTATTTCTTTTATTTAAAGTTATATTCTCAATCAGATGTTTTTTTAATAACTAGTTTAGTTACAAATCTACCGAAACGCAAAATCGCAAATAAGTAAATACCTGAAAATGAAAATATATCAGACAATGAAACTGCTCTTCAACATAACCAATTAAAATAGAAAATTTAAACCGGGTAGTTAAAACAAACCGACTGGTCCCTTACTATGGAACCATCGCCATACAGATACATCGTATTGACTAAGATTGTTCTCTGTAAATGAGCTGATACGAATGTCTTTATCACTCAAAGAACACAAAACGTTTGTCAGTTTTAAATAATTTTAACGGACATTTTTGTTCACATATATCTTAAACAATCTAACAAACTAACGCTTAATACAGGTGCAGTGTTGTAAGGTTTTGATCATTTTATGCTTTCTTTGATGATTTCTTTAATGAAATATAACCAGTGATTGTAAGACCTGTGTTAAAAGTCTCATTGTACAAACCTTGAGATTCCAGGAGCACATCACTATCTTCATTATCTATGTAAACTTGTCCAGACACTATCATACAGATTGCCAACAGAATGGTCAACTGTTTGACCAGACCACTAGACGATAAATCCATCGCAATATGTTCTATTTGTTCTACCTTTTTTCTTCAAGTACACACAAAGCCAAATATATTTTCAAACAATATTTTGTTATTTATATTACGCTATATATTTCTTTAAATAAATTCTGTTCTGTTCAAATGACAAATTTATACTTCGGACGGAATCAGTTAGTTGTCTAATTATATCAAATGACGCCAACATGCTTCGTTGGAAATATATTCCAAAAATAATGTCTCGTGACTTCTCGTCGGAAAACTTAAATTTTCGAGATTTTGATAACTCTATAAATATATACTTGTAATCAATGTTATGGATAGTAAATAATATTCATTTCGTGTTTAAAACAGCGATCCAATTAAATGCAATTTTCATTGACATAGAAAGTGTTTTAAAATATCCTGAATATCAAATAAAACTACAAGAGATATTAATGGTCAACTAAATTTTACAGATTGAATTATTTACAATTTCCCCTTAAGATAATGGATTTTATCAATAAGCAAAGGGACAAACAATGACGGTTTGAATATGAAATGTTAATAGTTATTACATTTACAGAAACAAACGTATTATGGTAGATAAAGATATAGGTAGGCGAACAAACATTGAATATTTTATTCCCCTCATAACCATACACACGCGCCGAGGGTGGACTTTGTTCTTGGGCTAATTTATAAATTTCTCCCTTGCAAGCATTAGGAACAAAGCTTAGTATGGAATTTGGCTTTATTTTTTCAACATAATTCCTCAGTAGATCCATAGTATACAGGTTATATAACGCATAAAACATTGCACAGTTGCCCAAAGGAAATGATTTGATGTCTCAATTTTAAAGGTTTTAGCAACGGTTCTGTTTTGTCAGACATAATTTCTTTACACAAAAATGTACACCTAGTACTAATATCTGTTATTTCCGTTTCCCTCAGTGAAGCAAAGGTAGTTTCACTTGTTAAAGAAATGCCCGTGGTTATCAAACTGGACACTGGTCTCCGGGTTTACATCTCAATGTAAGTGTATATGTATCTCTTCTACATGAGTGTGATAAAATTAATAAATTAATTATATAGTATAGATAGATATTTTATTAACCTCCATATATAGGAGAGCAGAACATATTTACATTTATATACAGTTACAAGTAAACATTTTACAGCAAAGAAACAAACAATTAACATGTAAGTACTGACATATACTATATAAGCAAGATTCTTACAGATGTATGTAATATAATACTGCCAAGTCATAACCCAAAAAAACCCAGATAATTGACATATAAACTTATACATGTATAATATAATGTATATATTATAACAGCAATGGAAGATAATTTGCATACGTAAAATGAGTTGCACTATATAAACCCTAAGGTAAATACTTCCGCGGAAGGAGATTCCTTTGGGCAATAGAACTCCGATAAAAATGGTGCAGAGAATGCAATATTAATAACACTTTTACGAAAGTCGAAAGTTAAAAGTGTTAGAAACAAAGATGGTTTAATACATTGATAAAAAGTACTTCACAAAGCAATCATTAAAGAGTTAAAATGTTACAGTGTTAATCCGTAGTGAATTATACGTTCAATTAATACATGTATACAAGAATACATTGTATAGACAGTTATGTTTATGACACAATAGCTCAACTAAAGAATAGATGAGAAATGCCATGCAAATTTGAGGTATAAGTATATCATCTACGAAATAGTTTATGTAACAAATTCAGATATGAATAACTGTTATCACACATTGCATTCTGTATTATGTTGCACAGTTCAACAAATTGATTCGCACTAAGCCACTTGATGTAATAATCGATGCCAAAGTCTTCAATTAATTTTGACCATAAGCTATTGCGAAGAGATTGTGATTTTCCGCAAATATTTAGAACATGTTCGTTTAGATCAGTACATAATGACTCACACTTTGGACACTTTTGAATGTACTTTCTAGAAACACTTCGCCCAATGACCGCGATAAGTGTTTTACACATTGGACGCAACTCTGTGTAGCTTAATTGCGCTAACCAGAGTGAACACGGGCTGTCTCCTGTAATAAATTGTTCAGTTGTACCAGAATAGTGGTGTAAATTGTACGCCATGTTCTTCTTCGATGGTCGTATAACATGATCAACTAGCAATCGCTTCCATACATACTTGGCAGGAAATACTCCAGTAGCGACAAAATTCTGTAAGATTTCAATAAGGTGGTACTTTTGTAGCAATCTATAAATGTCTGGTATGAACCCCTTACTTTGTTTGTCAAAGTTTAAAAATCTTACCAAACGTGCTACAAACACCCGTTTAGCTAGATATTTCACTGGTAACCGACACAATTGACCAAGAAATTGTAGTTTTCTGCATTTAATAATTGTCTCCATTGACTCCATATTTACCGCACTCAGCTTGATCAACTTTAACCAATGATTGTATGGACGAAAACGTCGCTTGTACAGACAGACAGGCTGAAAGAAAGCTAATCGTACAAAACAAAACAGAACAGAATACGACCTTTGAACTAAACTAAACTATTTTCTATTTACCAGAAAACGAATGTTAACGAATTGGGAGGTGGTCAACCAATAAGAACATGTTGTGGAATATTGACCAATAGACATCGTGTACACAATGAACGATTTACTCAATTATCTTGAACCGACTATAGACCATGATCCCTAATGTTTTAACTTATGTACAACTACACGGTGTATCATGGTCGTAAATCGCTGACCGGAAGTCATCTGCTGCATCCTATGACGTAATGGTCACAACCCGACTGAATATCTCCAAGATTAACGATAAATGGTGGCGATCTACGTGTGAGCGCATTTGTCGTCAGAAATAAAGCAATGTGACAATGTTCGTTCTTTGTACTGTCGTATGACCGACGAAGTACGGTGATTTCTTGACTTATACATTTATACCAGTAATGCCGATCACATTGACCTAGTCTTTGTTTGCAATATCTCAGCATCCTTCGCTATGTATCCACTTCCACATATCAAGTTCGGTACTTGCATGTGCAGTACTATAAGACGTATTACCAGGACAACCACAAACAGCATCCTTCGCTATGTATCCACTTCCACATATCAAGTTCGGTACTTGTATGTGCAGTACTATAAGACGTATTACCAGGACAACCACATACAGCAATATAATCTAAAGCAAGGGCACATAACTATCTGCTATTAATATTTAACTAAATGCCAAATATGAATCCTGGTAAAACAATGGGGAATATGCGTTGGTGAAACGACCCAAAAACCTCACACCGACTGTATGAAAGATATATTCTTATATTACGATGAAAACGTTTGAAAAAAACTTAGGAAAATGTATAATTTGAAAAAATAAAGCATGAAAACTACAGTTTAACTAACAAAGTATTAATCATATCATTTAATATATTTAAAGATATATCAACTGTCTATTTTCTATGTGTCTATAATTTGAGCGTCTGTCAGTGTATACAAGTGCAAGTGATAAACTTGGGGTGTAATGTATTATATCATTATATATGTGTGTATGCCGTAAAGGGGTGTTTTATATGAAACTGGCCCGAAGATTGACATCTCTTTGCATTTTTAAACAGCTCCATTATTCATAATCCATTATGTGTATTATCATCAGACAAGCTATTAAAGTTGCTATACAAACACCAACACGTAAAGCAAGAAGTAAATCATTACTTATTATACTGATGGTAATCCTGCTGGTGATGATAATGGTCATATTAAGGACGATGATGAAGTGAAAGTTATCATAAAGAGTTAACCATTTCAAGCCAGTAACACGTTATTGACAAAGGAACAGACGAACTATGACGCATTACAGAAGACCGTATCATTGCGACAGCTGCACATTTAGATGATAAATGCAGATAATCTACAATCTTGTAAGACCATATTTATCCTCTGTGAGCCATATTAAAGCTATATATGATCTTCAGTTATGTCTATGATATAGTACAATAAGGAAGAATGATTCATGGATTTCTCAACAAAGCGCTACGTTGCATGTTTGAAGGATATTATCAGTACAATTTTCATTATGTAAGTTATAAGGTATAGCGTGCATTGAAATTGCCCAATGTACGGATTACTTCGTTCATATATCCCGTAGAGGCTTTTATTTAATGGTTTTTATTACTGACAATGTTGTATAAGATGTTCTTACAGCTGGTCCGTATTATCACCGGAACCATTGCGGTAAAGTCGATGGACCGATACATGAGAGAGCTTGACTATTTTTATCCATCATTTGTGTTTGTTTCTTGTGCTTTTGTAATTGTTCACGTCCATGTATAAAAGTCCATACCTTCCTGTGCTTGTGTAAGTGTTCACGTCCATGTATAAAAGTCCATACCTTCCTGTGCTTTTGGTGAGGACAGTGTTCTTTCATGTGGTATTGCCGGCTTTTCGGGTGCCTTTTTGAAACAAACATTCGCTCATGTGTACATGTGTATGTTACAGACATGCTTGTTGTATGTGGTCTATGGCAAACTGTACAATGTACAACATCATAACGTGTCTGGTACACAATTATGGACCTTTCTGCTGACGAACATTATGTGATATTTTCAGAACATATCGAGGTGATATCGGTGAAAATTGGTGAATATCGCATATTACGGACTCAAAAAATACAGAATAATTCGTTCAATAAGCGTCGCGCGAAATATAGGCGATTTACAGTTTCATGTAATCTGAATGTTTGACGTTAGTGTTTTTGAGTACAAACTCATTCTCTTCAAGTTAATATAAGTCTTACTGATCTTATTGTGTTATCATTATTCTTCAATATTAAAAGTGTTAATTTATTTGGGCAAAAGTGGCCAACAGGCACTTTAAGTAATTCGTGTAAGCCGTCCGAGAGTAACCCAGTTAATATAGACACGGTTGTATATTTCCTTGCTTGCACTTTTGATAAGAGCGTATTCTTTTTTCTCCGCTAAGTAAAGGATAATAATTAATCCTAAAAAGGACTTAGATAGATCATGCGGTTTTGATGAAAATTTTATCCCCTACGAAAAACAATTGAACTGATCTATGAAAGCCAAACAAGTGTATTTGATTCTTTATCAATGTGTATATAGACACGTTTGGCCTCAGTCCAATGAGATATTGTCATTGTCAATATATGCTGGAATTTGTAGACTATCTGTTGATTTTCTAATCTAATATATTCACGCAAGAAACTTGCTCTTTTTATCCGTCAGTTAAATGCTGATTCACGACAACATATTTACTGTCTCGAAAAAAAACTACACCTCCCTGTTGGTCGAACATAGCGAAATATTTTAGCAAAATTAAGATCAAATATTGTTTTTTTATAGCTTTAAAAAGCAAAATTTGTCTGCCAAAGCTATTTCTAAAATCGCGTAATTCATATAAAGTCGCGCAATTTCTTAAAATTGTTAAGGCAGATCTGAAAATTATTTAGATAAATATGATAATTAAAAACTTAATATTGCCAATTGAAAATGTGTCCAGATTTGATCAGAATCAGCTTCAGACTGAAATATAAATGATAAATTTATCGCCCAAATATAAAGTTTTTGAACGCTGGACCATTTTATGCAATATGTACTCCGCCTCAATCTGACTGAAGCTCATAATACAAAATGTAGCTCTATGGTCACGTGTCTACCATTCATGGGGGAAGTTGTCAGTTGCTTGTGGAAGAAACGTGTTAGTGCTGGTTTGCTACTCAGGAACTTTGGTCACCTGACCACCGTACATTACACGAATACTTTTGAAAAACGAAGTGAACCTCAACAGTAAACTGTTTACAATGATTATTTGATTAAGAATCGGAAAGTACATTTATTTGACATTAATTTTTGTAATCCTTATAAGTCAAAGTATGTAAGCAACATGTTTTTCAATGATATCAAATGACCGTGTCACTTTCATAAACAAGACGCGTACTTTCAAACAGGGGTTAAGTAACTATATGACATGACAAATTAATTCCTACCATTGATTAATGTACTGGTCAAAGTTATAAATACATTTGTATATATATGTTTACAATGGTTACAGACGGACATTTTGTCATCTTAAGTATTATAATTGTACAATGCATATCATTTCTTGTCTATTTAAAAGCTGAAATACCGCTTCCTGGTGTCAGTTGCTAACGACTAAGCTTTTAAATATATGATAAAACAAATACGACTACTTTTGTGATAATATGACGGATATGGCAAAAGGTTATTATCATCTCAAGAGGTATAGAGACGGCAAAATATGTGAAATCGAGAGTTTGTTTGGAAGTCAAAAACTTGATTATTCTGTATCAGCAAGGCGGGAGGTGTAAAGAAAATCAAACTAAATATACAGGGATGGGTATAAAAACATCGAGTACGGAGAATTGATTGTATGAAAAAACAACTACTTAATCGTCGGCATAAAGTTCCGGTTTATGTATAAAAACAAAACAAGGTAATTAAACTCTCTGGAATTTTGTACTGAAAACAAATATTATCACCTTACGCCTATAAGTACACGTGGACGTCACTCCGTAAACTTGCGATCTGAGTTCTGAATTGGTGCCATGTTATGTTAAGGTTCGTCGAATGGAACGATTTTGGCCAAATTGACGACATCATCGCTAGCATCATCAACGTATTCATACCATCGTCGTTATTGATTGATTGATTTTATTCTAGGTAACATACATATATGCAATTAAAATACAGACATTTTTTTTAAACTTACATTAACATATAGTTAACTCAGTTGTTGTATATCTATTGAGCAAATATTGTACATGATATCACAGATTCAGTACAAATAATAATTACAATTCATGGTGACTTTTTCTATAACAACACTTTATATAAACATAATAAGGAGGTATTGGTAATTGTTCATGAACTTAAATCACAGAAACACAAGTAAGATATTATATGTAGAAGCTTGAAATGAGCAATTAGCCAAAATTGAATTGTATATTCAATAGGATGACCCATTAAAGCACTGAAGCATATTTCCAATGGGGTTCTGATATTTCCATGGGTCATCGCTACCATCATAATCATTACCATCGCTACCACTATCATCATTACAATCTCTACCACCATCATCATTATCATCGCTACCATCATCATCATCACCATCGCTACCACCATCATCATTATCATCGCTACCATCATCATCATCGCTACCACCAACATCATTATCATCGCTACCATCATCATCATTATCATCGCTACCACCATCATCATCGCTACCATAATCATCATTACCATCGCTACCACCATCATCATTATCATCGCTACCCCATCATCATCAGCATCGCTACCATCATCATCATTACCATCGCTACAACCATCATCATCATCATCATCATCGCTACCACCATCATCATTATCATCGCTACCATCATCATCATCGCTACCATCATCATCATTACCATCGCTACCCTCATCATCATTACAATCGCTATCACCATCATCGTTACCATCGCTACCATCATCATTATTATCATCATCATCATCGATACCACCATCATCACCATCGCTGCCATCATCATCATTACAATCACTTCCTTCATAATCATAAGAATCGCTACCACCATCATCATTATCATCGCTACCATCATAATCGTTAACATCGCTACCATCATCATCATTATCATCGCCATCATCATCATCATCATCGCTACCACCATCATCATTATCATTGGTACCATTATCATCGCTACAACCATCATCATTATCATCGCTTCCTTCATCAGCATTAGCATCACTACCATCACCATCATTACCATCGCAACCATCATCATTAGTTCCATCGCTACCATCATAATCATTATCATCGGTGCATGCTCGGATAAGGAAATAAAAAAAAAGCTTTTATGGGGGGGGCTATCTTGTTTAGGTTTAGTAACTTGTATGATGTGCCTCCTCGTGTTTTCAATAAGTACTCGGATATTCTTCTGTATAATTCGAGCCCATTTCTCCAGTAGTGCTTATCTGAGTTGCCTGGTCGTTGTTGGCTGACATGGCTACCTGAAGCACGTCTCAGGCGTGCTATGTCGGATTAAGCGAGCGGGCCAGTCCATGCGAAAGACAGTTGTTGTCCCCAGGTACTCGTTGGTTTCTCGAGCCCTATGTGCACGGCCATTGTCGTCAATGAAAATGAAATCTGAGCCAAAAGCACCTGCGTATTGGCGAACATAAGCATCCAGAAATTCAATTATTTCGGTTGCCTGAATACTCTAACACGAGTGGCATTCTGGAAGTCGTTATGAGCATGGAAGACAATAAACCGGTCCTTTGCCTGATATGTAGAGCTTGTGCGACCGCCCCCGTGTCTACGCATGGCATTTCCATGTATCTGGTAACGTTGCCACATCCTTCCAACGACGCTCAACGACATGTCAAGGCGACGTGCAACCTGTCTTTGATAGAGAGTTGCCCCAAGCAAACTATTGCCTCTATTTACTTCTACATTATCGAGACTCCTTCGGTGTTGTATATTCGCCATGTTTACTGACAACGTACAGCACAACATTGTATAAAATCGAGCACAACTTTCAAAATACTCCAGCCACCCGCTTTTCACTATGCCATTAACCGTGCTCCCCCGTGCAAGGTCACCGTGACATTGCTTATAAAAAAATGTGTGTTATTGCAATGAAATAGTTTGACATATTCATTATACTGAATATAAAAGATAAGGTTTACCAAGTGACACTGATATATTGTATTTTGTATCTAGTTGTTCAAATTCCTTCTTTTTGTCACGAAAATCATATAGATTGCAAAGATAAATTTTGATTTTTATCGACACATCGTTTGTTTTTTCCTGGGTAGTGAATGATGAATCTGACGCTGAACATATATTCAATTTGGTATGGCCTTAGTTGCGAATACCGCTTTTGGGTACACTGTATCTATCAGTCAGTATTTTCCAAACGTGTTTAAATTGGCTGATCACTGTACAATAGACGAAATTCAGAATTCGCCAAAAAATGGGATTTTACCAGGGGTACAAACAGATTATATAATTTTGGATCCATTCAAGTTAAGTCAGACGATAAATCTAATCTTTGTTTTATTGTGATCAAGCACGATATTAACGGTATAGTGTTGTTTGTACCACAGGATTAGAGCGAAGCCCCATATGTATACCAATCCGGAGTATACCTTTCTGAAGTTAATCAACCTTAAGGCGATATATACCCTAGAACATACCCATATTTGCTTTTAAGCGATATTTTGGAAACTACATAATATAGCAAGATGTATTGTATAGTGTTTTATCTTTATACAGTCCTTCAACTAATACTGCTATAATTTTGTAAAAATGTTGAAAAATAATAAAGTTATTTGAAAGTTTGGTACTGTCAAATTGTACATGTTGGTCCGGTCAATCAGGCTAATTGCACAAGCGTTAATTTTGCAAAAGAAACATATGTATACAAATAATAAATCAAATCTACCTCATGCTACCGATATTTATAAAAAACAACAACATGGATTAAGTTTTACTCCAAAATAACAACAACAGAAACAAGGGGTGAGTACGGAAAATCTAGTTTTTATGCACCTACTTTGCAAGGGAGAGATATAGATTTGCCCTTGTCCGTCCGTCCTTCCGTCCGTCACAAACTCTTGTGTCACTAATGTCTCCGAAAGTATATGAGCTAGATTCATATACATGTACAGGAATGTTCACCAGCATGTGTAGTTGTGCACATGGGGTTTCATGTTTGGCTATGCCCAGTAAGTGCAACGTTTTGGCCCTTGACTTAGTTAAAATATAACCTACATAGTATGCAATCTTGTGTCACTCATATCTCCGAAAGTATATGAGCCAGATTCATATACATATACAGGAATGTTCACCAGCATGTGTAGTTGTGCACATGGGGTTTCATGTTTGGCTGTGCCCAGTAAGTGCAAAGATATGGGCCTTGACTTGGTTAAAATATAGCCTACATAGTATGCAATCATGTGTCACGCATATCTCCAAAAGAATTTGTGCCAGAGTCATAAGATTTTACAGGAATGTTCACCAACCTGTATAGTTGTACACATGGGGTTTCATATATATGGTTACAAAGTTATGGCAATTGACTTAACACCATAATCACTACAGTTGTTCACTTGGTAATTTTGATACTCAAACACAAACTATGATAATAGCATTTGCTTTTGTGACAAAGGCTGCAAGTGGGGGCATCTGTGTCCTATGGACACATTTTTAGTTTATATTTTTATTGATATAACTTTGAAAAAAACTCAATAGCATAAGCTAGTATTCTTTCTCTCCTTTCCAAAAATACTTTTGATATTAAAAACTACTTAAAAGAATTGTGTGTGCATTTACCGGAATGTAAAACATCATCAAAAGTCATTCTACATGTACAACTTTACTATACAGTGTATAGAGAGTTAATCCATACATGTGTATAATGATAAACTTGTCAAAACACATGGCGACTTCACCACCTTAAATACCTATCCATCAAACAACTTGTGCTTATATAACATGTGAACGCCAGCTCAGATGAGAAATCACTTGTTGGATGTTTGAAATGTTGTTGCTTATGTTGTTGATGGCTATTGGGCTGTACTTCGCATGAACACCAAGGGTCGTATAGTGTGGGCAGTGACCTTTCCAGCTATCAGGGTGAAGAAATACCCCAGATGCCCCTTCTAGCATAATTTTGAGTGCAGAAGGACGCCTGTGTAGAACCATCGACCTTCGGTAAGTAAGATGAATATCTTCCTCACATACAAATTCTAAATCCTGGATAGGAAACGAACCCACATCGTTTAGGGGCAATAGATTTGACTTCATCGATTTTTTATAAGAGCAGCAACCTTTGGAAAATGGTCTACCTATATTTCTGACTTTAGGACGATGTTTAACCGCTGTCAGTCATTGTATGCGCTAGTTTTATATGCGTTCATTTCTGTCAATAAAAAAACAATTGAGTCTCAAATGACATTACTCTTACCGAATATTTTCCGACATCACTTTTCAAACTCTTAAACTGTATTAAAACAGGCACCAGTTTGCCCCTTTAAATCGGTTGGTTGTGATGTACTTGTCGTGTGTTGTGATGTACTGGTCGTGTGTTGTGATGTACTGGTCGTGTGTTGTGATGTACTTGTCGTCTGTTGTGATGTACTGGTCGTGTGTTGTGATGTACTGGTCGTGTGTTGTGATGTACTGGTCGTGTGTTGTGATGTACTGGTCGTGTGTTGTGATGTACTGGTCGTGTGTTGTGATGTACTTGTCGTGTGTTGTGATGTACTTGTCGTGTGTTGTGGTGTACTGGTCGTGTGTTGTGATGTACGTGTGGTGTGTTGTGATGTACTGGCCGTGTGTTGTGATGTACTTGTCGTGTGTTGTGATGTACGTGTCGTGTGTTGTGATGTACTGGCCGTGTGTTGTGATGTACGTGTCGTGTGTTGTGATGTACTGGTCGTGTGTTGTGATGTACTGGCCGTGTGTTGTGATGTACGTGTCGTGTGTTGTGATGTACTGGTCGTGTGTTGTGATGTACTGGCCGTGTGTTGTGATGTACGTGTCGTGTGTTGTGATGTTCTTGTCGTGTGTTGTGATGAACGTGTCGTGTGTTGTGATGTACGTGTCGTGTGTTGTGATGTACTGGTCGTGTATTGTGATGTACTGGTCGTGTGTTGTGATGTACTGGCCGTGTGTTGTGATGTACTTGTCGTGTGTTGTGATGTACTGGCCGTGTGTTGTGATGTACGTGTCGTGTGTTGTGATGTACTGGTCGTGTGTTGTGATGTACTGGCCGTGTGTTGTGATGTACGTGTCGTGTGTTGTGATGTTCTTGTCGTGTGTTGTGATGTACGTGTCGTGTGTTGTGATGTACGTGTCGTGTGTTGTGATGTACTGGTCGTGTATTGTGATGTACTGGTCGTGTGTTGTGATGTACTGGCCGTGTGTTGTGATGTACTTGTCGTGTATTGTGATGTACTGGCCGTGTGTTGTGATGTACGTGTCGTGTGTTGTGATGTACTGGTCGTGTGTTGTGATGTACTGGCAGTGTGTTGTGATGTACGTGTCGTGTGTTGTGATGTTCTTGTCGTGTGTTGTGATGTACTTGTCGTGTGTTGTGATGTACGTGTCGTGTGTTGTGATGTACTGGTCGTGTGTTGTGATGTACTGGTCGTGTGTTGTGATGTACTGGCCGTGTGTTGTGATGTACTTGTCGTGTGTTGTGATGTACGTGTCGTGTGTTGTGATGTACTGGTCGTGTGTTGTGATGTACGTGTCGTGTGTTGTGATGTACGTGTCGTGTGTTGTGATGTACTTGTCGTGTGTTGTGATGTACTTGTCGTGTGTTGTGATGTACGTGTCGTGTGTTGTGATGTACGTGTCGTGTGTTGTGATGTACTGGTCGTGTGTTGTGATGTGCTGGTCGTGTGTTGTGATGTACGTGTCGTGTGTTGTGATGTACGTGTCGTGTGTTGTGATGTACTTGTCGTGTGTTGTGATGTACGTGTCGTGTGTTGTGATGAACGTGTCGTGTGTTGTGATGTACGTGTCGTGTGTTGTGATGTACTGGTCGTGTGTTGTGATGTACGTGTCGTGTGTAGTGATGTACTGGCCGTGTGTTGTGATGTACGTGTCGTGTGTTGTGATGTACGTGTCGTGTGTTGTGATGTACGTGTCGTGTGTTGTGATGTACTGGTCGTGTGTTGTGATGTACGTGTCGTATGTTGTGATGTACTGGTCGTGTGTTGTGATGTACGTGTCGTGTGTTGTGATGTACTGGTCGTGTGTTGTGATGTACTGGTCGTGTGTTGTGATGTACGTGTCGTGTGTTGTGATGTACGTGTCGTGTGTTGTGATGTACTGGTCGTGTGTTGTGATGTACGTGTCGTGTGTTGTGATGTACTGGTCGTGTTTTGTGATGTACGTGTCGTGTGTTGTGATGTACTGGCCGTGTGTTGTGATGTACGTGTCGTGTGTTGTGATGTACTGGTCGTGTGTTGTGATGTACGTGTCGTGTGTTGTGATGTACGTGTCGTGTGTTGTGATGTACGTGTCGTGTGTTGTGATGTACTGGCCGTCTGTTGTGATGTACTTGTCGTGTGTTGTGATGTACGTGTCGTGTGTTGTGATGTACTGGTCGTGTGTTGTGATGTACTGGTCGTGTGTTGTGATGTACGTGTCGTGTGTTGTGATGTACGTGTCGTCTGTTGTGATGTACTTGTCGTGTGTTGTGATGTACTGGTCGTGTTCAGTGTAAGTAATCTGATAGCACTTCATTGCAACATATAGAAAATCAGCTGCACAAGTGATCATCTCAAGTAATCATCGAATAATACAAAGAACGTTGTTTTGTATCGATTGATCTCCAATTCAAGACATGTTTATTCACTGATACTACTTACAGTATGAAGTAAATGCGAGGTAGTTTTGGTATTATGTAATTGAACGTGAGATTTAACACTTAAAATCAATTGCAAAATACCATGGCATTATTTTGTACACAATTTGTTCGGATTTATTTAACTCAGCGTTTTATAATTACAAGTCCAAATAGTCGATAGTCAATGTTTATTGGCGTAAATCTAGACGGACGACAACGACATGTAATACAGTCGTGGGGTGGATAGATATGCAGGTTTAGAGAATTTAAAAAGTGACCATTGCTACTAATCGAGTAATCATTTTGGACTCTGTAAAATGCATTCGGCTTGTTAGATACTTTGCGCGTAAATTTTTTATCTTAAGTGTATAAAATTATTCTACAAGGAATCAATCTTACATGTAAAAATGATCTTAAAATCCTCTCGTAAGCAGCATGTCGGCTGAAGATTTTTTTCTTCAAAAATGTAATGTTATAAGTACACATGAGATTGTCATGAATTCTCTCCCTTTATCCCTTTGGATCCCTTCTTTATCTTGTACTATATATATACATATACTATAGAAGGTATAAAGAGAGAGTACACGTGACAACCTTCTGTGAGTTGTATATTCTGTATATTATTTAGATAATTAATATTATAGATATCTAATTCAGCAAAGATATTTTTATAACAACACCCTAAATGAGCACATTGCCAATTTAGCGTGTTATATATCTCTAGTATACAATATACATTTAGCGTGTTATATATCTCTAGTATACAATATACATTTAGCGTGTTATATATCTCTAGTATGCAATATACATTTAGCGTGTTATATATCTCGAGTATACAATATACATTTAGCGTGTTGTATATCTCTAGTATACAATATACATTTAGCGTGTTATATATCTCTAGTATACAATATACATTTAGCGTGTTATATATCTCTAGTATACAATATACATTTAGCGTGTTATATATCTCTAGTATACAATATACATTTAGCGTGTTATATATCTCTAGTATACAATATACATTTAGCGTGTTATATATCTCTAGTATACAATATACATTTAGCGTGTTATATATCTCTAGTATACAATATACATTTAGCGTGTTATATATCTCTAGTATACAATATACTTTTAGCGTGTTATATATCTCTAGTATACAATATACATTTAGCGTGTTATATATCTCTAGTATACAATATACATTTAGCGTGTTATATATCTCTAGTATACAATATACATTTAGCGTGTTATATATCTCTAGTATACAATATACATTTAGCGTGTTATATATCTCTAGTATACAATATACTTTTAGCGTGTTTTATATCTCTAGTATACAATATACATTAAACATTTCTGTTCCCAGTGAGTAACATAGCTAATATAACCTCCTTTCGACATGAACAATATTATAGGCACCCAATATCTTTACCAGGAAGACACATGTATTATTATCTTTGCAAACATCGAAGATTGATGTAAAACTTGGAATTCATGTTAAATAACATGTTAAATAGAATATTCAAGTATTAAAGATCGACAAAAGTAGGCTTGTTCATAGGGGGAAGTAAAAGCAAAATTCATTATTAACTTGAAAAACTATGACTTAGAAATAGACCATAGACTTACTTTGATTGACTTTCGCTGTACGTACAAACTCTGAATGGATAAGAATCTAGGCATTCGTTCAAGTGTGTTTTGTATACTTAGAAATGTAATATTATGAACTAACGGTCCTACTTTTCATGAATAAAAAATAGTTTATTTCCAACGATTCATTCATAATGGTACGTAGAACGAACCCTCACTTACGGGCCACCTAAAAAATATGACCACCTCAATTAACAAGGCTGTATTTTCATGTCACAACTTTCTATTGTTCCTCCTAATTGTTACTCGATAATCAATCGTCAATTTCAATTCAATTCAGTTTATTAGGCGTAATCTATACAGATCATTGTCCTCTACAGGGCGGAAACTAGAACATGAACATGTATACAATTATACAATACATATATAGAGATTATATAACAGATCCCATAAGCAGTACTATATAGTCGTCAGACCTCAGACCTCATACACAGTTGTACAGTGTAAACATTCGCGTTTTAAACATTGTGATACGCAGCTGTGCGATGTGTAAGGCATTTAGTAGAGTTTATCACTAATTATAGTACTAGTATATACAACAACGTACTACCATAAAAATACAAAAGTGCCCGATCAGTAAGATATTTCAGAGTGTATTTGGTCATTGTACGTCATGGAACCTGGGAATATATATATTGGTGCAGGATGAAACCGATCTCCTAGATTTTCCAAGATTTTTATTGTGTAAACTCAAACAACGCAGAAATAAATTCTGTATTTATTTGTTAAGTAATGCTGTCAACGCATGTCACACATTGTACAGTACTGTGAGAGAATTGTTTCAATGTTGCCTTGGATACCATACGTCATGAATGATATTGTTATTGTTGCTCATTAATTTTAATTCGTTTATAAGTATGTTACATAATAACATGTTGACTATAAAAGCGTGTGGTCAATACAAAGCAATGGTTGTCACATATTGAGTTTTTACACTAAAAATACACACACTTCTATTCATAGTCATACATATATATATTACATATACAATTGAATGTTTGCAGTTAAGATTCAGGCTATAACTTATAACAACAATATGTTGCTTACATTAAGCTTTGTAACCAATCGTATCCCAGAAATCACAAAGATCAGAATTATAACGATCAACAATTACATCATTCGGAGTAAGAAAGTTCATATTTTTCGACATAGAATCATACTTGGGCCATTGTAATTTCACTGGATTAGGTCCTTTGTTCGGGTCAGACGTCCACGCGAAGTTGCTCCAGAATACGATCATTTGGTCGGAAAGAATGTTTTCGTCGGGTTTGAAGCTAAACCCTGATTGGTCCGCGCTGTGAAACACGTAAGCGATTTCCTCACCATGACAAACATGACCTTCACAGTAAGAAAAGTTACCCCACCCATTGAACGAAAAGGACTTAGAAAATACATATTTATATACACCATCTTGACCGTTTTTCACGAAATTTCGACTCATATTTCGTGTAGCACATGTGAATATGAAATCGGTACCAAGTTTGGTCAAGATATCTCTATTATCGCCGGATGTAGCAGTGGGATATTTTTGTAGCATTTCACCGAGATGTGACGGATATGTAGCGAAAAGAACGGCAATGTATTCAACCGCAGTGAGCGGTTTTCCCCACGCTTCATACACAAATATTCTCGCCTCTTCTGAAACAGTTCCAATCATTGTAGGTATGTTTCTTATACGATTGTTTTGAATGGCATCAACGGGCTCGTCTGGAACAATCTTACCATCGACAAGTGGACCGAGAGGTTCGAAAAATTCCAAAATCTTGAGAGACGTTGGCTTGACTCTAGATTCTAATTGCGCCTGTGCGATATCGTCTGCTGACTTGGACCTGTTTGTGAGAAATGTTTAATCATTAAATTTTATTAAAAACACGATGTTTACCAACATTTGATATATATAAGCAAAACAATCATGACTTATGTTTATTATTAAATCATTACCGACTATAACTGGATAAATAAATATTTAATTGCATTGTCAATTTGGTATATAAATCCACGCTGTATTATTGTCATCAACATTGTATTTGTTGATTAGAGAATTTATTGACTCGTTTACTCATGAAGTTTTAGTCTTAACATGGTCGGATAATTACATTCTACAAAACTAGTTGTCTTTAATTAATTCATTTTTATACTCCATTCAATTTTTATGACTATTTTCATTTTACTATGTATATTTCTGGAGTGTCATTAGTTACACGAAAACAAAATGAAAACTCAAAACTTAGTCCACCCTTTGTTCCGAAGAATTTTGGTGACAGATGTAAGATGGTCTGATTATCGAGTTTCATTATGGAAGAAAATATGAAGACCGTTCAATGAAAATACAGTAACACCTCAATAATAAGACCACCATTGGAACACTTGAAAACAGGTCTTCTTAATGAGGTGGTCTTAATGTTGAGGTTGAATAAGGAGCAAAACCATGAAAGTGGACTTGAAAATTGTGGTTTTAATTTTGATGTGGTCTCAATATTGAGGTGGTCGTTAGGTGAGGTTTTACTGTATAAGATAAGACATTTACCTCAAACATGACATATAATCTGCCCCGGTGCAGTTCAATAGGTTCCTTAACGTACTGGCAAGGTAGACTGCTTCAATTGGAGATTTAAATGGAATATCAAACGGAGAGCTTTCAATGATGACGTTTCTGAACAAACTAGATGTAGACTGTGACATTAGATGTATGGCCACAGACTGGGCACCAGCACTTTGTCCGAATAAAGTCACCTGAAAATACAAGAGAATAATTTTACCGAAAGCAGGAGGTAGCGCATTTATCCTTATATGGAAATCAAACGATTACAAAGCAAGCGGTTAAAGTATAGGATCAATTTGCACTTTGTATATTGTAATAAAGTACCACTTGAAGAGAATCTACTAACATCCTTGTTAGGAAATAAGGAGTGCTGACATGAACCGTTTACTGATGAAAACAGTTGGTATACAACCGAAGACTGAAGATACGTTAAAACAAGCTTTTTCTTAGCAAGCATTATCTATGTGAAAACTAATATTCACTTAGATTACCTATTTTAATACGCAGAATACAATGGTATGCAATACTTATATATATGTAAGCAGCAGACAATCACGGAAATAGTAGATTGATTTACTGCTCTGTCACTTTAACAGGTAATATGTGTTTGCTTAAATTATCTCATTTCGTATGATACATGTAGTATGTTTAGATTTGTTTTTCTGTCTAGAACACAAAGGATTTATTCGGAATTGATCGAACACTTTCGTCGATGTGTATATATCAGATTTTTTTCTGATTCTGTATAACAATAAAACTTTACATAGTCCGCATAAATCATTCTTCAATCTAAACGATCAGAATAACTTTATAATGTTCCTCTTCGTAGAGTAACATTGAACCATCTTTAATTTAGCCACTAAGGTCTACTATGGAACAGCAAGATGTGAATATATGTTAACGCCTTCATGGTGAGGTATTGTAATCAACAATGTACATACTCTCTCAGGATCCCCTCCGAAATATTTGATGTTCTGTTGTACCCATTGCATGGCCAATAACTGGTCCCGTATCCCATAATTCCCTGCAGCGTCCCCGGCTTGTGGTCCCGTGTAGAGAAATCCTAACGCACCTGCAGAATATAGAGTGAATGTCAAGACTGCAGCATATTGTCATGAATTATCTCCCTTCCTTTATACCTTGTATAGTATAATATATACTGAATAAAGGGAGGCTAGCCTTTTTACATATGTCCTCTTTCCATGGCTGAAATCGCGCTTCAAACATCAAAATATATCCATGAAATGCAGCGAATTCAGAGAATAAATAATTTATATTTCAAACGACACCTACAACTTGTACACATATCACAAGCCTCGCCGATTTGCATGTACAAAAGTAGACGACAAAAAGCATGTATAAGGTCGAATGTTCTATGGTTTCTGTAGATAGATGATAATGCGTACACTTTTCATACTACTGAAGGGACAGAGAAAGGGAGATAACTCAAGACAATCTCCTGTGGTGAAAACCTAGATCATCATTTATAAATCGCAGAGAAAGCGTTGTTTTATTTTTCCTATACAATGCAAACTCTCTAGAGTGGCCATCTCTTGTGCAACAACATCTAAACAACAACACCTCAACAACAACAGTGTCAATTGTCTGGAAGAGATTATTTACTATCACAGTGACCTGTCTAAAAACAACAACATCTCCACAACCTCCAACATCTACGTCTCCTGACGGACGTTTCTCTGGACAGGTTTACTGTATCTTTCCTCGTCAATGTGAGCTTCAATGTCGTATTTGTTTAACTGTTCTGTGTATTCATTCATCATTTAATCCTTTAATGTAATGCATGGTTAAGAAAATGTTTTATTCAAGTGTCTTAAAATGTTTTAATTGCGATTTGCTTTTGGGTGACTTAAGTGAAGTGAACACGTATTTATCTGACTCTACAGCCGCTCTTAAAGTCCATTAAAATAAGATGATCAAACTAATGGTATAATGGTGTAGACCTACATAACTTGTTGTCTGAATATGATAAGTGTAAGCTGTCTGTGAAGCGCTTATGGCGTAACGCACAATCAACTTATGACAACAAACAGTCCTCTTAACAAAACATACTGCACATAAACTGAGTAGGTGATTATACGTTCGAACACTAATTATAATTTCAAACATTATATAAGGTCAGCACTTACATGAAAAATGCCACATACCTATATACGACGCTTTAGCAATTATTGTCTAACTTAATTAGCCGTCAGTTAATTCAGTTTCAGTCTGAATAATGTCAGCAGTAATTGAAAATGAAGTGAAATGTTTGCACGATACAGTCCATGTAAAATATGAACAATTACAATACAACCTCTACAGAGCGGTCCCTTCCAGAGAAACAACCTCTACAGAGTGGTCCCCTCCAGAGACACAACCTCTACAGAGTGGTCCCCTCCAGAGACACAACCTCTACAGAGTGGTCACCTCCAGAGACACAACCTCTACAGAGTGGTCCCCTCCTGAGATACATCCTCTACAGAGTGGTCCCCTCCAGAGACACAACCTCTACAGAGTGGTCCCCTCCAGAGACACAACCTCTACAGAGTGATCCCCTCCAGAGACACAACCTCTACAGAGTGGTCCCCTCCAGAGACACAACCTCTACAGAGTGGTCACCTCCAGAGACACAACCTCTACAGAGTCGTCCCCTCCTGAGATACATCCTCTACAGAGTGGTCCCCTCCAGAGACACAACCTCTACAGAGTCGTCCCCTCCAGAGACACAACCTCTACAGAGCGGTCCCCTCCAGAGACACAACTTCAACAGAGCGGTCCCCTCCAGAGATACAACCTCTACAGAGCGGTCCCCTCCTCAGATACAACCTCTACAGAGCGGTCCCCTCCTGAGACACAACCTCTACAGAGTGGTCCCCTCCTGAGATACAACCTCTACAGAGCGGCCCGCTCCTGAGGTACAACCTCTTCAGCGCGGTCCCCTCCTGAGATACAACCTCTGCAGAGCGGTCCCTTGCTGAGATACAACCTCTACAGAGTGGCCCCTCCTGAGACACAACCTCTACAGAGTGGTCCCCTCCTGAGATACAACCTCTCTTCAACAACAGTATTAATTTTTTCTTGCAGTAAGAATTTATGTTATAATTTGTGTTGTAAGAAAGGAGAGAATGTTATATTTTAAGGTCCACAATGGAAATAAGTAAGTGTTTACTTAAACTCCTTTTTGGGTTATCCTAAACATATAATGTTGATTGACATGGCTTTATTAATTCATACATATTGTTTTCTACCAATGTAAGTCTTAACTTTATATTGCTATGTAAACTGTAAGTATATGTTGAAATAAATCTATCTGATCTATCTATCTATTTATCGACTAAGTTTGTTTAGAGCAACAACCTCGAAACAACTGCCACACACTAGAGCCTCCAACAAAGTATTTCCCGGGAGATTTACAGTGGATTGAGGCCAATGTTTCGACAGATATGTATATCTATGTATATCTATGTATATCTATGCTTCTATTGAAGTTTAGAGAGTATACCTAGCCTGTAATCAAATGTCACCAGGATGACTTTCCCCTTGTTGGCGAAGTAATCTCCCTTGAATAAAGGACTGCTGGCACTCATGTGAACGAAGTTTCCACCATGGATGTACAACATGACAGGATATGACTCTACAGGTACGGCCTCCATAGGTGGCGTCCACACGTTCAGGAAAAGACAACTCTCCGAGGTCTGAAACAACAAAATAACAATTCACGGAGTTAATATAAACAATGCTTGAATGACATGATGATTTCTAACAAAGTTACGTATTTCCTCGGAGAGTTTTGGTGAAATTATGATATGCATGCAATCATCTAAATGCATTGGTTACAAACTTGATTTCTGCCTATATAAGACCAGTTTTATGCGTTTATATGCAAATACAGTTGTACAGTTTAACCATGAGATTAAAAGTATAATCATTATTTAGTTATCAAAATATATATTTCTCACATATTGATAACGAATAACTAATTCAAATGACAAGTGATGCACTGTACCTCCTTCGGGCAGACGAACGCTGGGTTGGTTGCAAGACATCCGTGTTGCGGACATCCAGGCTGTAGTTGTGTGGCATTGTAGATATTTGGAGACCAGGATGTCGGTTCCACGGGAGGTGCCCACCTGAACAATTCATGTTTAAAGAGATATTAAGTTGTTACAGGGAGCGCCGCATTCACAAGACAATGCTTCCACACACAGATCCCCGGGAAAACAACAGTCTACACAATATCAGGCACTGAGGAGGTGCAAGGGTAAACACAGAGGATGTGCAATGGTAATCATGTATGGGAATATGGGTAGAAGGAATGGTCTGGCCCACCATAAAGAACAACTAATGACAATTTAGGGAGACATTTAACGGATGCAATACACGCAATTTGTCGTTTGTTGACATACAGTTCACGTTTATATTTTGGTTACGTATTAAAGTCAGTGACCGTGACATCGTCCCATGAGTGCATTTAAGCTCAAGCTGAAACAGGTATTTGAAATACCGTAATATAGTGATAATGTAATGAAGGCATAGGGAAAATAACAGCGATATGGAAAAAGGTTTCTTTAAGATTTCAACAATTATAAAATTTCATGTCACAATATGAAAATTTCGTTTTAAATGTTGAAAAGGGTTATATTTAGTTCATTGCAAGCATAAAAATGAGAAAATGCCTCCATATAGCTGTACTCTACAACACTGCATTGTCATTTTTGTAGTACAAATATTTCCCAAAAGGATACAGGAGTTGTCTATCATGACGTACACACCAAGTTAGCGCTTGCATAGGAAATATCTGATTCGCGGCTCCGGGAAACTTTTAAGAAATTTATGATGCAGTGTTTGAGAGTTTGTCTGTATGAAGGCATTAACGTGTCTTATTCAATATTATTTCTTTGTGTGTTCTGACAAAAAAGAAGACTATCTACCTTTAACCGTTTAATTAATAAAGTCGTTGTTTGCAAATCAAAATTGAAAAAGTACATGATACACAACTTACCGTCATGAATGTAAATTATCATTATAAAGTTTTGTTTATTTATTATAGAAATTTGAATAAATTTAAATATCTTAAATATATGTAGACAATAAAGCAAATCTAGCACAAAATAATTACGTTGTGCAGAAAATGTATTAGATATTTTCATTATGTTTAATTTAAGGTGCATTTGTCAATTTTATCGAATCATTGAAAAAAAAATAGCTGCAACTAAGTACGGGTATGTCGCGACGTGACGGTCCATACAACTTTACAAGCTATATAAGGCGAATTTGTTTGTACCAAACCGGTTTGAATCCAAAACTGGTTTGTCAAACCTTTCATTTGTTTTAACCAACTGGGTTTCAACTAAAACAAGTTTCTGTATTTGTTTATAACACATCTTAAACTGGTTAATCAAACTGACCGAACTACCTCCAGGTGTGGTTTATCTGGTTTGATTTATCCGAATAATCGCATACTAGTTGAACAAAATGGTGGACTGACTTTATGCCGGGTGACAGTACCACTCATATTTGGGGCCATGTTTAATCAAAGCGCTTTAGCGCTGAAGGCATGGGGCTGCAGATAGCTGAATTGTGGATTTGCTTACCCCGTGTATATTTAGTGACATTATCATATTAACTACTGCATTTCTATATCATGTTACCAGTATTTGTTCCATTAGTTATTTTGTGCAGACTATACAAGTCGGTATATCTTGTGCATCAGTGATAACCCTAACCCTGGTTTATACGTTCGTGATTATAATAACATTACAAGAACAATCACAATCTGTCTGTTTAGCAATCACTAATTGGTATAACGCATATCATGTTCCTGAAAGAGATATTTGAATTTGAAACATAACTACTTATTTGTTATTCAGATAGCTAATACAAATACCTTAACTTTAATAAAAACGACATCATATAGTTGTATGTGCGTTAAATTATTCATGTAGGAGATTGACATTCTTCCTTTTGTAATGTTACACCACTTGAAACATAAACATGCATTTATATATATTTTGCGCATTAAACTACAACGAATGGTATAGAGAGTAGTAAATGCATGTTATTGTAAATCACCAACCTACGTTCGAACCTACAAGTAAAATGTATGTCTGCTTAATCGGAACCTGGCTATAAAATCGTCCACATTGTAACGTTGCAAAACAGAAATTACATAGTTCTCAACTCTGAATTTCTTATCAAGCACCAATCTGTCTGCAATCACAATACTGCTAGCGGTTAAAGATTTTCAACCAAACTACAACAAAACTGAAACCTCAAAGAAGATAGATAGATTATAACATATAGTAAGTATGTTTGCTCACCTTAAGTCACGTAGTGGAGGTTGTGCGTACGGTATACCAAGAAATGCTGGTCCGTACTCAGTCGGTACACCTCGAACTTTGCCGTATTTCGTGTCCACAACAATCTCCCCATTTACGTGGCAAATAACGGCACAAATAGCCAACAGTTTGAGAATATAAAACATCTTGGAAACACTTGAATTCAATCTTAGTTATTTTTGCATCATTTGATATACCCAATTTGTTATCAAATATAAACCTATTTACATTCAGTATCAATTGTAAACTGTGATTTTACAACGAGTGATATAATTCGTGTGAAACACACGAAAAGGTTGCTTTAAATCAACTGAACTGCAATTTAATTTTGTGACAGTGTAAATAAAAACATTTACGAAATTGCGTATTCACAGATGTATTTCATCTGACATCTGTAATAATTGCTTTGACTTGATCCTTTATTTATTTATTATTCCTTTTTTATTCTTATTACGTTTTATCACAAACATCTCACAACTCGTGTTGACAGTGGTTTCCGGCGTTTCGGTCAGGAATTGAAGCTGAGAGGATGCTGGCATGAAAGTGACACTTTAAGTCGGGGTCTAGGGGCCGCGGGTCGAGTGTAGGGAGAAGAGGGACCTAAAACAATTACCTACTCATGTGTATACACGGAAACTACTATATATACTGTGATTCAAAGTAGTCATTGCAGAAATGTGTATCTAACGGCGTGTATCTACTTGACCATCATGGAAGCCTGTGTTATATGCAAAATTTACAGGGTGCTTGAAAAACCGTCAAATTATTTTAAAATAATGGACATCACAATAAAGTTATCGTACACTGCAATACATGTCAGCATCCAGTAATTAGTATCCTTGTTCCCTGGCGAATTCACCCTTGTACTCCTCAATGCTGATGTGTTGTGGACTGTTGTTTTCCCGGAGGTCTGTGTGGGGAGGCATTGTCTTGTGTATGTGGCGTTCCCTGTAGCAACTTATTCGCTCTTCTAACAAAAGTTCACGGTATACATTTTTGTATATGAAAGGGTGTTACTACCTCATGTACGTTTTATCTCGCACAACCAACTTGCTGTATGGTAAATGTTGATACCTGCGATATGTATCTCGCACAACCAACTTGCTGTATGGTAAATGTTGATACCTGCGATATGTATCTCGCACAACCAACTTGCTGTATGGTAAATGTTGATACCTGCGATATGTATCTCGCACAACCAACTTGCTGTATGGTAAATGTTGATACCTGCGATATGTATCTCGCACAACCAACTTGCTGTATGGTAAATGTTGATACCTGCGATATGTATCTCGCACAACCAACTTGCTGTATGGTAAATGTTGATACCTGCGATATGTATCTCGCACAACCAACTTGCTGTATGGTAAATGTTGATACCTGCGATATGTATCTCGCACAACCAACTTGCTGTATGGTAAATGTTGATACCTGCGATATGTATCTCGCACAACCAACTTGCTGTATGGTAAATGTTGATACCTGCGATATGTATCTCGCACAACCAACTTGCTGTATGGTAAATGTTGATACCTGCGATATGTATCTCGCACAACCAACTTGCTGTATGGTAAATGTTGATACCTGCGATATGTATCTCGCACAACCAACTTGCTGTATGGTAAATGTTGATACCTGCGATATGTATCTCGCACAACCAACTTGCTGTATGGTAAATGTTGATACCTGCGATATGTATCTACTTGATTGTTTACATACGAAAATGTTTATCAACATACCTACCTCAAATGATGATAACACCGTCACCAGTCATTTCAATTGTTCGAATTTACGGGTCAACTTCAATTGTTGCTCTGGTAAGGATGTTAGTGCAATAATGCAAATGTACGACATCTATTAAAACAGTCTCGGTTGCAGTGTTGTTCATTTTCCTCTCCGTTTTGTTTTTTGTACCCTAGCTTCATATGTGTACCTCCTAAACCGTTTGGTATTGGAGGTCCGTGTCACCTCAATGTGAATGCCCTCTCTTTACTGTTGTCTCGTCTGTATGGATGTATTAACTCCGTAACTCATTCAGGTAGAGGTGTTGTCAGTGATCGCGCTGACGTTCGCCAATTGACCCATTGAAAAATAACTCTGGCTCAAATCATCTAAAAGTATGACTTTCCAAATTTGGCGAAAAAATTACCTTTGGCGAATGTTTTATTCTACTCAATTTCGATGATAAATGCGGTAATAAGCGACTGAACCCGGTTCTCAATGTGTCTCGTAAAAATTGCACAAATGTATATCCTGTCTATGTCACGTTCGTATATATAATGTCACGCTTACAGGCCGAAATTATACACAAATTTTAATCGAAGGCGGAGCTTGTTACATAAAGCACCTTCAGGCAATCAAATCATGTCACGCTCACCTGACACACGTAGTTGACTTGTGAAGCGTGTAATGATGATACTCCACAGAACTAAACTAGTTTAACAAGAATAGCATTTCTGATCACGAAAGTGTGCGAAACTAAGAAGGGTGATCATGAAACAATAATTAGTAGCGATTAAGCTGTTTGCAGTGTTTGAAACGCCGAAATTACGTTTGATTTTGTCTGAATATACTGAATTATGTATCATAGTACATGCTATGACTGTTCACATATACTTTACCTCACTGTATGTTTAGTTTATGTTTCATTTGTGGCCTTGTTTTTATGTATAGCCCGGTTTTAAACATCTATTGCTGCTTGCATGTGATTGACATGTGTTTGGAAGCACACACTGTCTTCATCTTTCAATTTGAATAATAAATAGTCGATAATGAGATGTATTGTTTAAAATTAAATATCAAGAATGAAATAATTTTAATTATTATACCTCACGTGACTGTTTTCCCTATACATTGCATATAAACCTCAGCGGGCGACATTTTTAACTGTCACCCTGCAATGTCGCCCGCTGAAATTAAAAATACTAAATTTAAGTTATTAGCTTTATTTTTATTTTGTTCGGTATAATAAAATAAATATTGACTGCCTTGAGGGTGACAGTGCATCTCGTCAACCCTCGACAAACACTGTCGACCTCGGCTAAAGCCTCGGTCGACAGTGTTGCCTCGGGTTGACAAGATGCACTGTCACCCTCAAGGCAGTCAATATTTATATACTGTGATAACAAGAAATAAAATAACAGTGCCAAAGTGAATCGTCTTTTTCAGTTACAAATGATTTGTAGCCTAAAGCAATGGCGTATAGGGGATTGATGGGAATAAACTGCACTAAATAAGGGTCGAATGCGCGCAGTAATATAGCCCGCCAATGACTGAAACCGACCGGTTCCAAAATTTGCTCAAGAAAAAAAAGCCAGCGCTAGCCCTGTGTTGCGAGAACACTTTGTAATTGATTGTACAGAAGCGCTAGCCCTGTGTTGCGAGAACACTTTGTAATTGATTGTACAGAAGCGCTAGCCCTGTGTTGCGAGAACACTTTGTAATTGATTGTACAGAAGCGCTAGCCCTGTGTTGCGAGAACACTTTGTAATTGATTGTACAGAAGCGCTAGCCCTGTGTTGCGAGAACACTTTGTAATTGATTGTACAGAAGCGCTAGCCCTGTGTTGCGAGAACACTTTGTAATTGATTGTACAGAAGCGCTAGCCCTGTGTTGCGAGAACACTTTGTAATGTATTGTACAGAGAGGTGGGTAATTGTGTAGGACGTGTATGTCAGGAGAGGTTCGCTTTATGATTTTCTTTCACTTCATTAGTCGAAGTTTACGTACATGTTTTCTAGTGATCAGTCAACACCAAATTGTCCCAAACAAACAGCCAATGTACAGGAGTTCACATACAGAGGGATGTCCTGCTTGTTGTACGATACACATACTGTACTGTACAGAGGGATATCCTGCTTGTTGTACGATACACATACTGTACTGTACAGAGGGATATCCTGCTTGTTGTACGATACACATACTGTACTGAACAGAGGGATATCCTGCTTGTTGTACGATACACATACTGTACTGTACAGAGGGATATCCTGCTTGTTGTACGATACACATACTGTACTGTACAGAGGGATATCCTGCTTGTTGTACGATACACATACTGCACTGTACAGAGGGATATCCTGCTTGTTGTACGATACACATACTGTACTGTACAGAGGGATATCCTGCTTGTTGTACGATACACATACTGTACTGTACAGAGGGATATCCTGCTTGTTGTACGATACACATACTGTACTGTACAGAGGGATATCCTGCTTGTTGTACGATACACATACTGCACTGTACAGAGGGATATCCTGCTTGTTGTACGATACACATACTGTACTGTACAGAGGGATATCCTGCTTGTTGTACGATACACATACTGTACTGTACAGAGGGATATCCTGCTTGTTGTACGATACACATACTGTACAGAGGGATATCCTGCTTGTTGTACGATACACATACTGTACTGTACAGAGGGATATCCTGCTTGTTGTACGATACACATACTGTACTGTACAGAGGGATATCCTGCTTGTTGTACGATACACATACTGTACTGTACAGAGGGATATCCTGCTTGTTGTACGATACACATACTGTACTGTACAGAGGGATATCCTGCTTGCTGTACGATACACATACTGTACTGTACAGAGGGATATCCTGCTTGTTGTACGATACACATACTGTACTGTACAGAGGGATATCCTGCTTGTTGTACGATACACATACTGTACTGTACAGAGGGATATCCTGCTTGTTGTACGATACACATACTGTACTGAACAGAGGGATATCCTGCTTGTTGTACGATACACATACTGTACTGTACAGAGGGATATCCTGCTTGTTGTACGATACACATACTGTACTGTACAGAGGGATATCCTGCTTGTTGTACGATACACATACTGTACTGTACAGAGGGATATCCTGCTTGTTGTACGATACACATATTGCATTGTCCCTCGTCACGTTTCATATACAGTAACCTCACTTGAAGACCACCTCAATAGTAAGTCAATTTTCACTGGTTTGATCTTTATTCAACCTCAATAATAAGACCACCTCAATATAAATGACCAATTGTCCGGGGTCCCAAGTGTGGTCTTATTGTCGAGGTTTAATTGTATGCTTTATTTCTCAGTCTATGAGCATACTGTATTAGCTAATATTTACAAGTGTTGAACATTTACGATATATCCTCAATGGCAACCTTAACACTTTCAGAATAGATTTATATAGTAGTAAAAGTTCTAGTGAATATAAATACAAAATGTTGATACAAATCTAAATAGCGTTAATTTTACATACAATAATAACATCAACAATACAAGTATAAACAATGTACTGAGAAAGCAGCGTATCCAAGGAGCTGCACGAGAGTTAAATGTCATATAACATGTTTTGTTTTATATAGCGATCATACATCAAGACTGATTTCAATGGAAGTGAACCCGTGCTCGGCATATTTGAAGTTTGGTTGCGTTAGTTCAAATGCATTATGGATCTATTTTAGACTTATTTTGACAAATTAAATTTGACGAAACTTCTTAGATCAAAACCACCGCACTCATTCGCTTTAGATGAAATCATTCACATTATGTCTGTAATTTTGTGTGCGAAAAGATTAACGATTGCAACGATCTTTTATTGTAACAGTCTCTGCAATTAATAACTCGAAATTGTTCACGAAATCAGTTAGAGGTCTGACGTTGTACAATTTTCCACTCATGTACGGTACAGATGATTAATTATTCGTACGTAAGATTCTTATACTATTGACTGACAAGTTGTCCACAAAAACTCATTGTATGGCGTTCGCATCATGTCCCGACGTTTTACGATGTTTCACGGAAACTGACGAAGATGGGGGACAGTATAAAATGCGCGCGCTCGTCGCAATCGTCAGTAGTGTTATTCAAAAGCTTTCGTGGAACCCAAAATAGGCGGTAGAAACAAAATGATGTGGAAAGTAGTTCTTGTAGGATGCTTAGTGGGCATGGCGGGTAAGTATTTTACTCTATTTTGATTATTCAAAAGCTGCGACATTGCGATCGTATTTCATATTTACAAGGACTATATATGTAGGCCACGACTACTTTACGACTAGCATAGATTTGGTGCATTTCCTTCATTCTTTTGTAAAAATATTTATCTAATAAAAGAGAACAGAATATGCTTTTGTTTACACATTTCGACATAGGGTACATTGCTACTGAAAAACTTGGTACTGTTTTTTTTCTGAATGGGTTAAATTTCAAGTTTGAGATCAATTAAGATCCAACAATTAGTAATTACCTATCACTGTCAATTTGTATTAGGACATTTATATCATGTATATATCGCTCTTACAGATAGTACTATCTACAGACTGTATATGTGACAAAAGAAAATACTGAGTATTCAACAATTCGTTCACAAAGTTTGAATTTTAGTATCTTTTTCAAATGCTCGTATCATCTACGTCGCTATAGACTTTAACACTAATATGAAATAGCAGCATATTCAGCTGGGACCAATATATACATATAGCTGGTACAGACTTATACACGACGCTAGCAGTATGTTGTGTTGGTCAAATTGTTCTTTTCTGTCTTAGTCATGTTCATATAATATGCATAACGTTTGAAAAAAAGGTTATTTATGTGCTATTTGTGTACCAATTGTCATCTTTAGTGATCATCAGTTTGCTCATGTGTGTTTTTATAATGGCCACACAGACGTTGTAAACGAAAATCTTTAACGCCATATATATCAATTACTAACAGTAACAGTATTTGCCATTTTAACCATCAAGGCTTTCTAATAGTATCAATCAAAGTCCCTACTACCGAAGAGTCGACCGGCAGTCCAATTCAGAGTCTAAAAGTCGCATACAGCATATCTACGGTATGAACAAGAGGCCACAATAGCATGCGATTGTTTATGTTTTTTAAATGATTTAGAAGATGAATTTCTTTTTACGTGCATATATCCTTGTTTCATGACGATGAGCTGTAATTGCTTACGTCAATAAAAATCTTTATGCTCTGTTCTGTTCTGTATACAATTAGGCAGTCTTCGCCTATGTATGATTGACAAAGCTGTTTCACCACGAAGCGTGACTTGTCGGTAAACAACCACGCTATAAATATCTTCTCTTCTTGGTAAAAACGCGTGTTGAGTGAGCTCGTTCAACTTTTATCCCGATTTTAATGTCGACCTTCATTTGTCAGAAAAGGACGAAATAAATTGTCTGGATTATTAACGTCATGGGATTCATATATGTATTTTTTTGTCCAAAGATTTTGCGGGTTGACGAGTCGTGTTTGGTTTAGCAAACACAAAATCATGCTTTGTAACAATGCTTTAAATTTTATCATTCTCATAAATATATCATACAATGTTTTGTCCGTTTTTATTTACTTGAGAACGGTTGGAAACAAATTATGCAGTAGTCAGTCAAGCCAATGAAAACATGTTTTGGAAAATATTGTCCAATAGAAATTGAGAACACAATAACGATATTCTCAACTAAATTTAAATCGACGGTAGTATACCATGACAGTTTACAAGCGAGCAAAACTTGCATTATTGTTTGCAAATTCTACAACAGTTGACAAGAACCATTTGTTTATTAAGCGCCTATTGTATTTAATAAGTAATAAAAGATAAAACGTTATTATGTTGATGCCGCACACCTATGATCTATGTGTCCAGATTCCATCAAGCTTATACCACATTTAAAGAGAGACACATTTGAATTTTGGTCAGTCCGTTTTTTAGTACAAATGAGGATGTTTACAAAGTAGTAGTAAAGTACAGAGCGGTATGTGACCTTGTTACACCCACATAGTTATGGTCTGTCACTCTGTGATACTATATTAGATGCAGGATATGACAAGTCTGTCAGATACAAACACACCTCTAAATATTAAGTGAATTCTCGATGCAAGACAACAAGCTGACATATATGACATCTTCGATGACAAGTATGGATATATAGTGGGAATATAAGTCAACCGATACACTAATTATAGCGATAAATTGAGTCCTTGTCATAACAATGACTTCGATTGACGCAATTTTCCTTATACAGAGTATATGCATGACTAAGCAGTGACATGTTTGTGCTATTTGTGATTTGGCGGTACCACGAGCGTTAATTAAGCATCCAAATAGATATATATCATGAAGATTCCTGTCGGGCTTTATGAGAACCAAAAAAATGTGCCGCACTCTACTTTGGCGTTTCTATTTTTAGCAGCATGTAAATAAACAATGTTTTATAAGTTTATCATTTCAAAATTGATAACGGAATGAATATGGTTTTAATTGAGCAGTACATAAGTAACAGGCGTTTGAGGATCAGAATACAATTTGTTTAAACGTTTGTTTTATATCACAAATAGTTATCATCGTAATGTTTCTTTACATCGAGAAACATAAAATAGGGCGCGGCACTTTAAAGATACAGGCCTTTTGTAATTTTGCACAAAACTATGTCTTTATCTACTACATATTTAAGAAAATATAGCACAATGTCCAAGTAAGAACAGTTATTCAATATAATACCTCTTTGTTTCAGTGGCCCAGCTCGATATGAGGAGAATGATGATGATGCAGATGATGCAACAGTCGATGGGCGGCAATTCGGGAGCTGCTTCCGGCGGTGCTGCTGGATCAGCTTCGAGTGGAATGGACAGTATGCTCCTTTGTAGAAATACGAACAACTTAAGATTCGTACCTTGTGCTAACTGGAAGGAAGTCTGTGACATGATTTCAATGCAAACATATAACATGCCAAATCTACTCACATGTAGCGCCCTTGGAACTGGCTGCTGCATTAAAGACATGGCGACCATGATGATGGTTTCAAATATGGCTAAATAAGGTAAGCATGGTGTTGAATTAACAGTAAACTATTGATAAAATAGTATGAGCGCTGCCATGACAAAACCTGTATTTGTGACGTTGGTAATGACGTCAAGTATTTCCCAATCAAAGTTATCACAACCTAATACTTTGCCGGAACACAACCTAATGCTTTGCTCGAGGATGTTTTCGATGCTTAATTGTGATTTATAGAATTAAAACAGTGAGGAACACAACCTAATGCTTTGCTCGAAGATGTTTTCGATGCTTAATTATGATTTATAGAATTAAAACAGTGAGGAACACAACCTAATGCTTTGCTCGAAGATGTTTTCGATGCTTAATTATGATTTATAGAATTAAAACAGTGAGGAACACAACCTAATGCTTTGCTCGAAGATGTTTTCGATGCTTAATTATGATTTATAGAATTAAAACAGTGAGGAACACAACCTAATGCTTTGCTCGAAGATGTTTTCGATGCTTAATTGTGATTTATAGAATTAAAACAGTGAGGAACACAACCTAATGCTTTGCTCGAAGATGTTTTCGATGCTTAATTGTGATTTATAGAATTAAAACAGTGAGGAACACAACCTAATGCTTTGCTCGAAGATGTTTTCGATGCTTAATTGTGATTTATAGAATTAAAACAGTGAGGAACACAACCTAATGCTTTGCTCGAAGATGTTTTCGATGCTTAATTGTGATTTATAGAATTAAAACAGTGAGGAACACAACCTAATGCTTTGCTCGAAGATGTTTTCGATGCTTAATTGTGATTTATAGAATTAAAACAGTGAGGAACACAACCTAATGCTTTGCTCGAAGATGTTTTCGATGCTTAATTGTGATTTATAGAATTAAAACAGTGAGGAACACAACCTAATGCTTTGCTCGAAGATGTTTTCGATGCTTAATTGTGATTTATAGAATTAAAACAGTGAGGAACACAACCTAATGCTTTGCTCGAAGATGTTTTCGATGCTTAATTATGATTTATAGAATTAAAACAGTGAGGAACACAACCTAATGCTTTGCTCGAAGATGTTTTCGATGCTTAATTATGATTTATAGAATTAAAACAGTGAGGAACACAACCTAATGCTTTGCTCGAAGATGTTTTCGATGCTTAATTGTGATTTATAGAATTAAAACAGTGAGGAACACAACCTAATGCTTTGCTCGAAGATGTTTTCGATGCTTAATTGTGATTTATAGAATTAAAACAGTGAGGAACACAACCTAATGCTTTGCTCGAAGATGTTTTCGATGCTTAATTATGATTTATAGAATTAAAACAGTGAGGAACACAACCTAATGCTTTGCTCGAAGATGTTTTCGATGCTTAATTATGATTTATAGAATTAAAACAGTGAGGAACACAACCTAATGCTTTGCTCGAAGATGTTTTCGATGCTTAATTATGATTTATAGAATTAAAACAGTGAGGAACACAACCTAATGCTTTGCTCGAAGATGTTTTCGATGCTTAATTATGATTTATAGAATTAAAACAGTGAGGAACACAACCTAATGCTTTGCTCGAAGATGTTTTCGGTGCTTAATTATGATTTATAGAATTAAAACAGTGAGGAACACAACCTAATGCTTTGCTCGAAGATGTTTTCGATGCTTAATTGTGATTTATAGAATTAAAACAGTGAGGAAATATTTCAAACTTTCCATTTGAAGAGCAGAAGATTTGTTGATGAAATATGTACGCTCGGGCGGGAATTTAAGTGGTCGCTTACTGCAAACGGTCTCATAAGACACGTGGCCGCATCAGCAATATTGACTGTACATGTATATTAATAAAATGTATGTATGATAAATTAAAGCATCTAGGAAATTATAATGTTTATATGGTAGCGATTGTATCATTAAGGCGATTTATTTATTTTTAATTGCTCAACTTAGATGCAATATTATTCATGTCCCCTCATTGTTTTACATCATAGGGATCTGTGCGAGGAGTCCCCGTTACCACCGTTTCTCTCTGACCCTTTCTCACTTTCACTTCATGTTTCTTTTTCATTGCAGCGTGTATAGAGGAAATGAAGAACGTTGCAGCGTGTATAGAGGAAATGAAGAACGCTGCTGCGTGTATCGAGGAAATGAAGAACGCTGCAGACATTGCTGTTAAACTAATTGTTTTCACCATCTTCAATGCTGTTTAGCACCACCGAGGGACTTACAAATGCATTGACAGCTTTACGTTACATAATGTGTTTGATATCTTTGTTATTTGTTTATGTTCTATTTATATTTACGTTTTCTATCCAAACGTGTAAATGCTTACTACTCATTATTATGTTTGTTTATATGGACCACACATTTTCACTAACATTAAAATTCATAAACCGCCGCCCAGTGAACCATTCTACGTTACCTGAACGTGACGGAGACGTTTCCAGACGTTTCCAGCTAACAAGTGCTGAAGACGTTGCCGTCACGCAAAAGTGTTACATTTCGTCGACGTATCGGTTTAGTTTTCTGAACGTGTTGAGGACTGTTAAAAAACCTTGAAAATGCTTTGCCAAGACCTGCAATGTACACGTCTTTAGGAGGTTCTTAAGACGTTTTCCTTACAGGTACGTTTTCCAAACCTCAACAAGACGTTTGCAGGACATAAGGAAAACCAGACAGGAACCCCATGCAGACGTATTGCAGTAGTGTTTGAAAGGAATTTAATGACATAACGAAGACGTGTAAAGAACGTTTTATTGTCTTTGAAATTTCGCCGACAAAACTTGAAACAAATTGTTTTAGAAACCATCAAAATGAAGAAAACAATCAGCAAACAATAACTATTGTTAACACACGTGTCTTTTCAGTGAACATCAGGAATATAATGTGTACACATACACATTTATGAATGTTATTTGTTAAAAAAAATATTACAAATAAAACCGGCAACAACTGTTGCTGAATTAACAAAAACTTCAAACTGTGAAAACACTTTAACTTTTCTTTTCATAACAGCCGTTCCTTGAGAAAAGGTCCTTTATTCCATTGCAAACAGTGTGAACGCAGACCAGCTGCCACTGATCGAAGTGAACAGTAGTTTGTCCATAACCACTACAAACAGGGCATACCCTGATGTGGCGTCTGGTCTGGGTCTACACTATTTGCAGTCCTTTATGTACCTTTTCTCCTGGAATGGCTCATATAGGAAATATTACTAGAATTGGTCTCCTTTAAGTCAAACACATCAAAATGAAAGTTCATAAAACAAATAATTGTCTACACACTGAATGCTTTCAATGAACACCGGGAATGTTATATGTTTACATAGGCACATCTATTAATGTAAATCCTTCGAAATTAAAACTACGAATACTTAAAATCAAACGCTTTTCATATAAAAAATGTGACTAGAAACCAAAATGCGTAATGCATATATCTGACCAGAACTAAATAAGTCTCACTAACACTCTATTGAAATTGTACCCGCTCGTTTTTCTAAGTTCATGCATGTCGCGACTCTGTTGTTCCTGGTCATTTTCACTGGATGAGGAATTGTCTTTGGTGGCTACCTGGACTTCTGACTTGCTAATGTCACCAATTTGATTTTCTTTGCTTTATAAGCAGCACCACCTTTAAGACCACTTGAACGCTTGAGAACGTCACTGGCCCTGGAGCGAAGACTACATTCAGTCTCTGATGGGGTTTTCTTCCGCAAGACACCTGTAATGGAAAAGGGAAATGATAATTAAAATGACCGGCATCCTTCGAGAATTGAAAACAATGCATAGATCAGCCTCCGCGTTGTCAACGTCTGATCAGGGTCTACACTGTTTGAGGTGGTATTGGAGGAAATTATCTTGAGGAGTGTCAAATAATGTAAACCCTGATCAGACACCGCCTTGACAACGTGGCGGCTGGGTCTACACTTTTTGCAAAGCCCGAAAGTCCATTTTCTCGCGACGCTAGCCAAATATTACAATTATTAAAAAGTCAAACAAGTTTATTTCAAAGATACATATACTTTTTAAGGCTTAAATCCCATGAAAATCAACAAAGTAATTTTTATAAAAGTTGCATTCCAACTGAAGAAAACTTGTTATTTGAATCAAAAGGCACTGGAAATTAACTACTGGTACTGGTACAAGACATTGTTGCTAAATTGCTGTTGTTATTTGACATACGTAGATTACATACTAGTACATACAATTATTTCATAAACGAGATGAAGATTCATTGACAGACTACAGAAAAATCGCAAGCATTAATAGCTTAATTGTAGCCTTTGTACATGACAGCTAAAAAGCAGAAGCGAAATCACTATTCAATTGTTATGTCACAAACTCTTATTCTTAACATCTATTAATGCTGCCACTGATTTATACAGAGACACTTACTAACACGAAAACCCTCGCCATAGATGCAGATACGTAATTGAGCCGTTCCATAAGACAATGTACCTTATCGCATTACAACTAGTGTAGCCCCAGACCCTCCATCTAATGTATAGCATTGAGTCTGCACTACCGGTATTTGAAACCCATCGAAACAAACAGCAGTCTGTCCGCTGTCAATGCAAATAGTGTAGAACCTGATCAGACGTCGCTCTTCTGGTGTGGCAGCTGGTCTAGACCTATACAATGTTCGCATAATCATAAGGTACGTTTTCTCATTGGAGGGCTCATATGAGTTTAATAAATACGTAGAAGGAGCTTCTGGCATTGTGTCCCCATAAAGATGTGTTTATCGGTAGGCTCCACTAAGAGAGTTCCTGCTCTTGTGGTACCGCCACAATTAATGTGTTGTGCAAGTTTGGGCCGCTGGATGACCTTTGATATACTTCTGAGCACTATATGTCATTTTTGGTCCGACCACCAACACTACAGAAGAGTTCTCTCTGTAATATTAAACAACAAAATAAAAAATATTGAAATAAAAAGCTCACTGTAGTTTAATATTTGGTTTCTAAACATTTTCAATTCTATTTCCTGACCTATGAACTTTTTAATTACACATAACTGAAGCTCAGCAATCAAAATTATACCAATTTCTTTCCCTTTGCATAGCAGCGCCTGTAAACACGACTTGGATTTATTATTGTATTCGGATAGGGTGTCAAATGAACAAGGTCCGAGTGTACCATGCATGACCAATGTATATGATATATAGAAAGAGTAATACAGAAGCTTGAACAAATGTTCCGTGCCAAGCTGATCAGGTTGAGCCAAATATAACATACAGAACGCCAAGACTTCGGGCAAATAAGTTTAGGAGTTCAAAATAATTAAGTGCATGCCAAGCGTCTGGTAGGCCTATGACTGATGTGTGTATCAGTCATAACAGCGTTTGTGTGAAAACGATGATTTACTTCCTAGCACTACTAAAGTTTGTGAACATGTAGGGGCGTACATTAGCAACAGAAAACCACATTTATTTTAGGATTATCTAATGTCAAAGTTTAGTTTCATTCAGAATATCTCCCTTTGCATTAAAATGTGCTTATGGCATGTAGTTATTCCAAAATGAAAAACAATAATAAATCCAAGTCGTGTTAGTACTGAGTGACTCAAATACCAAAGTAAACAAGAAATGTCTTGAAAAAAGATGGTCGGCTCCATTTGAATGTTAAGATTGTTGTGCAACATAAAAAATGCCGAGATGTTACTATTGGTCACTCCAGATCCAAAATGGATTTCGGTAAATTCACCGAAATTAAGTGGATTTCGGTAGGTAACGTACCCTTTATCGAAACGTTAACCAATCCGCGTCAAGGTTACAAACGTTGTTCGGCTGAAGAGCAATTGCCTTGGTGGTTAACGTAAGATTTGATTGGTTTACACAACACTGATATGCAAATAGTAAAACCATTTGCCGAAAAAGGCAGTATTAAGTGTTGCTAAACATTGGATGTTCAGTATGTTATTGTGAGATTGAAACAGAATACTATGGTAAACTGGGAACCATAGAGCAAATGACAAATAAAAGTATAATGTGTCAATATTGAAATAACAAATTATTACGAAAATTAAATTTTAGCAAACTTTTAAAGTAGCCACAATGTATGTTGTACGAGATATACAAAATGTTTACGATGTACTACAATATAAGCAAAACAAACTGAAAATGTTCACACAAACCATGGCAGGACGCTATATATACTAAACAAAATAAGAAACTTCCGCTAAGTTTGCTTGAACATAGCTGGATGAAAACAAATCGGGGGAATCATTGTTATATATGCGTTTAAAGAGTGTTCAATGATGCATCGTTTGGTGCAAAAATGATCGCCAAAGTATAACATAAAATGGGGGAAATTTTGACCAAGTGAGGTAGGGGTTAAAAACATTAAATAACACTTAATAACGGATATGACCACCTCTTGAGTTGACCACTGCAGTGCATCGCCGGCGCATAGAATTGACCAATGTGTTCATTTCTGCCTGTGGGATATAGTTCCATTCCTGAATGAGCGCTTGACGTTAGCAGTTGGGTTAGGACAACGACTTACACGTCTGTCCAGAATATCCCAGACATGCTCGATTGGGTCGAGATCAGGACTGTTAGCGGGACATTCATCAATGAAATCAATGTTATTTGTTATACAAAAAATTACAGTGTCTCTAGCTGTATGAGATGTGGCATTATCGTGCTGAAAAATCGAGATGTTGGCGTTGTTATGGAACAGAGGAATGACGTGATAAGCGAGAATGTCAACGCGGTAACGTTGAGCATTTAAATTGCCATTAATGACGACTAGTAGTGAACGATAATCATGTGCAATGACTGCCCAAACCATGACAGAACCCCCCCCCCCCGAAACGATCTCGTTCAAGAACACAACAGTCAGCATGGCGTTATTTTATCCTACGGTAGACGCGAACCCTGCCATCACCACGATGTTAACAAAATCTGGATTCACCCGAAAAAAGAACGGTATTCCAGCGTCGTCGTGTCCAACGAGTGTGTACACGTGCCCAATTAAGCGATTTACACGATGACGTAGCGTTAAAACGCATCCGACGAAAGGACGTCGTCCGTGTAAACTGTTCTCCCGCAGACGATTACGAACCGTTTGCCCACTGATTCGGTTGTTATGAAGCCCAGGTGTGTTAGCAGCAGTAGCAGTTTGGTATCGATTGCGCAAATGCGTGTTCATGATATAGCGGTCTTGACCACACGTTATAACACGCGGAGGTCCACGACGTGGCAAGTCGTCAGTGTGTCCTGTCGTTCTAAATCGTGCGCGAAGATTTCGTATCGCTCGACTAGAACTCCCAACATGCTTTGAAACGTCTTCTGTCGACATGCCAGCATCAAGCATGCCAATCGCACGTTCGCGTAAATTTTTGAAGCGTTTTCGTTCTCTTGACAACAATGTCAGTAAGACAAGTAAAACAATTTGACCGGATACCATACGGGACATGTTGAACAATTCATGCACGTGCAAATCGAGTTTCACGTTGTTGACGATTAACAGTGCAAACATAATCGCTAAAATTCATGAATCCTGATAACACAGGTCAAGGCTTATATTACCTATCTACTTTCTTTACACAATGATTTCTTTAACACAACAAACACTATGTGTACAAATCGGAAGTTTCTTTTTTTGTTCAGTGTATATATACTCTAACATCTGACCACCACCACCTCATGTACGTAAAAATGTGCAACCAGTCCATTGTATAAATCTTGTCATAAATGTCGGACATAACAGATTTATGACATTTAATATATAACAATTATAACAACACATGTGCGGAACTGTATACGCATCATGCAAAACTATAATTAGTAAAAGAGAGAGAATAAGTTGATACAGTGCTTCCCCAAACAGACCTAAGAACACATGAACTTAAAAATAATGCTTTAATGTCTGAAATAATTATTGATGACGGCAAAAAGCTATATTGACTGACCAAATTATACAATACTGCATTAGAATGTATTTGATATCTTGTTGTTTACAACACAGATTTTAAGTCTGTTTACACCGACCCGGAAAGAGATGCATATGTTGTACAATTAATTCTTCAATGTTTTGTACAAAACAACGCAACAGGCTGTCATTGAAATGACAGTTCACGTTTGTGTGATTTCTTGTATGCATATATCTACATTTATCTCCTGCTTATATTCCAGCCTAATTGCAGACATAAATAAGCTGTCAACATCTGTATCTTGATGCGAACGAGACACACAATTAATTGATTTGTCTGTAGATGTTGCTAGCCTTTCATATACTGACGTATGTAACAAATTGTTGCATCATCAATGATCATAAACCACACCATTGATATAGTTCAGTAGAACTTCGTCCTAAAATGACCCAGTCACACATGACAGCCTTGTGACCATGGACAACAGCTTTCTCATAAAAAATTTGCATTCAATGAAAAATTATTTCAGACGCGAAAAATATTATTAATTTTTCTCCATGCATAATTCCACAGAACTGAAGACATAACCGCTGCATATTTATATTCCAGGTTTGCAACGTAACATATCAGATGGGTAAGGTTTCAATAGTTCATTTATATCACTTACAAAACTAGATTTGTCCATAGGACACCCCTGCTATGGGCTTTTCAGTAGAATGCAAATAATTTGAAAAGGTCAAATCATTTTGTTAATTTGGATAACCATTTTTTTAACTACAAAAATGGCACCAACTCCTCCGAAAATGAGCAGATTGTAACTGAAAAAGAACTTGACCTGTATTTTAGTACCCTATACAAATGTGCCCAATATGTATTGATTCCAACTATTTTTTTGAAGAGTTATTGATAAGATACCATTTTTTTGTCTAAAAAGGGCCATAACTCCTCCAAATATTGGTGAATTGTAACCGTTATCAATCTTCATCTGCATTTTATTACCCTTTACATATGTGCCCAATATGAATTGAATTCACCCATCATATCAAGAGGTTATTGATCGGAAACCAAGGATTGCATGGATGGGCGGACAGGGGTAACACTTTATGTCCCTTCATCTTTCTTTGAATGGCAGGGGGGGGGGGGGGGCAATATAGTGTTGGACAAAATCTCTCCTGCTCTTTTTCTAAGATGGACAAAATCTCTCAACATTAGAGTTTTTGTTAGTATTGTCAAAAATATGTGAGGGATTTTGTCTACCTAAGCGTAAAACGCGTGGGATGGACTCCAATAAAATAAGTAATTGGGCACTATCATCATGCATATTAAAAGTAACAACAACTCTTTCTTTATTTCATTTATGAAAATAGTAACATATATCTGAACTATATGTTCAACAGAAATTATACTGACAATAAGAAGGAAGACACATAAATATAGAACTCTCTGAATGTACAATTCAATGTGTTGTATCAATAAAATACATACAGGTAAAACGAGTTAACTTGCCAGTTTGAATTTTGACAATCCTCTACATTATGACAATATGATCTGACCTAATGAGTTTCCCAGAAGGCGGGTTTATAACAGATACCTACACTTGGCACTCAAATCACAAAATGTTCACTTACGGGTCTGATGTGTCACTCAATATGGACTTACGGGTCTGATGTGTCACTCAATATGGACTTACGGGTCTGATGTGTCCCTCAATATGGACTTACGGGTCTGACGTGTCACTCAATATGGACTTACAGGTCTGATGCGTCCCTCAATATAGACTTACGGGTCTGATGTGTCCCTCAATATGGACTTACAAGTCTGATGTGTCACTCAATACGGACTTACGGGTCTGATGTCACTCAATATGATTTACAGGTCTGATGTGTCACTCAATATGGACTTACGGGTCTGACGTGTCACTCAATATGGACTTACGGGTCTGATGTGTCACTCAATATGGACTTACGGGTCTGATGTGTCACTCAATAAGAGTGTGAGAAATGTAAGCTGCTGTTAAATGAGGGCGGGATATTCTTTGTAAACCTTTTTCTTAGAGATTTGAGTGTAATACGAGATCTGGGAGTCCGAGTGTGGAGTGTGGCATGTGACACTCAAACCCGTGTGGAGTATGGCATGTGGAGTGTGGCATGTGGAGTGTGGCGTGTGGAGTATGGTATGTGGAGTGTGGCGTGGTGCATGTGGAGTATGGCATGTGGAGTGTGGCATGTGGAGTGTGGAGTATGGTATGTGGAGTGTGGAGTATGGCATGTGGAGTGTGGCATGTGGAGTATGGCATGTGGAGTGTGGCGTGTGGAGTGTGCGTGTGGAGTGTGGCGTGTGGAGTATGGCATTTGGAGTGTGGCGTGTGGAGTATGGTATGTGGCATGAGGAGTGTGGCGTGTGGAGTATGGCATGTGGAGTGTGGAGTATGGTATTTGGAGTGTGGCGTGTGGAGTATGGTATATGGCGTGTGGAGTGTGGAGTATGGTATGTGGAGTGTGGAGTGTGGAGTATGGTATGTGGAGTGTGGAATGTGGAGTATGGCATGTGGAGTGTGGCATCTGGAGTGTGGCGTGTGGAGTATGGTATATGGAGTGTGGTAAGTGGAGTGTGGTTTGTGGAGTGTGGCGTGTGGAGTATGGCATGTGGCACTCAAACCCGTGTGGAGTATGGCATGTGGAGTGTGGTATGTGGAGTGTTGCGTGTGGAGTATGGCATGTGGCACTCAAACCTGTGTGGAGTATGGCATGTGGAGTGTGGCACTCAAACCCGTGTGGAGTATGGCATGTGGAGTGTTGCGTGTGGAGTATGGCATGTGGCACTCAAACCCATGTGGAGTATGGCATGTGGAGTGTGGCACTCAAACCCGTGTGGAGTATGGCATGTGGCACTCAAACCTGTGTGGAGAATGGCATGTGGCACTCAAACCCGTGTGGAGTATGGCATGTGGCACTCAAACCCGCTTGGAGTATGGCATGTGGCACTCAAACCCAATAATTACTCCCGTTTCTCACAATCACACTAAAATCCCAAAGAAAATGGACTAAAATGAATACACACATTTGATAGTATGTATTATACATTTTCCACAATAAAATTTCCACTTTCAGACTAACGAGGTTAATTGTTGTGATTGGAGTCGAGTGTAACTATCAGTTATAATTCCAGGGCTACATTTACAGGAACGTTTGTCCATAGATCAATTCATTTAATTCATAAATGTTAAAGCTTACTGCAATCACATCCAACAGAAACAAGCTCAGAACCTATGTTCACTAGTACTGACAGAACCTATGTTCACTAGTACTGACAGAACCTATGTTCACTAGTACTGACAGAACCTATGTTCACTAGTACTGACAGAACCTATGTTCACTAGTACTGACAGAACCTATGTTCACTGGTACTGACAGAACCTATGTTCACTAGTACTGACAGAACCCATGTTCACTAGTACTGACATAATCTATGTTCACTAGTACTGACAAAACCCATGTTCACTAGTACTGACAGAACCCATGTTCACTAGTACTGACATAACCTATGTTCACTAGTACTGACAAAACCCATGTTCACTAGTACTGACAGAACCCATGTTCACTAGTACCGACAGAACCTATGTCCACTAGTACTGACAGAACCTATGTTCACTAGTACTGACAAAACCCATGTTCACTAGTACTGACAGAACCCATGTTCACTAGTACTGACAAAACCCATGTTCACTAGTACTGACAGAACCCATGTTCACTAGTACTGACAGAACCCATGTTCACTAGTACTGACAGAACCTATGTCCACTAGTACTGACAGAACCCATTTTCACTAGTACTGGGTGGTATTCACGAAACTAAACATAGTTATAGTCCTGGGGTGGTATTCACGAAACTAAACATAGTTATATTCCTGGGGTGGTATTCACGAAACTAAACATAGTTATAGTCCTGGGGTGGTATTCACAAAACTAAACATAGTTATAGTCCTGGGGTGGTATTCACGAAACTAAACATAGTTATAGTCCTGGGATGGTATTCACGAAACTAAACATAGTTATAGTCCTGGGGTGGTATTCACGAAACTAAACATAGTTATAGTCCTGGGATGGTATTCACAAAACTAAACATAGTTATAGTCCTGGGGTGGTATTCACAAAACTAAACATAGTTATAGTCCTGGGATGGTATTCACGAAACTAAACATAGTTATAGTCCTGGGATGGTATTCACGAAACTAAACATAGTTATAGTCCTGGGGTGGTATTCACAAAACATCTTAAGGTTACCCTAAGATTGTCCTTATCCTTATTTTCTTTTCCAGAGCTAAAGATATGGAAATCCTTAATCTTAACATTGTTTTACAGTGCCATTTAAGGATTTCCTTAGCAAAGGACAGTCTTAACTTAAAGTAAAATATTAATTTCATCTAAGGAAAATGGACGCTTCCTTATCTTTCAAGGCGAAAAATGCCACATATAATGAAAATCTAAAGAATAGACATTAAGTGAATACCACTTAAGTATTTTCTAAATATTTAAGGAAAATCTTGATATTAAGGAAAGTATTACTTTTAAGGAAAATCTTAACCCTAAGATGTTTCATGAATACCAGTACTCAAGCACCAATTTGATATCACTCTGTAATTGTGAGACATATTAATCCTCTCCATGTTCATCTACAAATTCCTTCAATGTTGACTCATCTATAGGTATAAGTAAATGTTCAACACCATCAAAACTCTGAAACAAAACAAACATCATTATATCACATGTTATATGAACATTCAAAACATACCAGTACTGAATCAATCTATACAAGATGCTTATTTTTACACAAACAATTAAGTGTCCACTTAACTGTCAAATCTACATTAGATTTCCCAGTTTGACCTAGAACTAACACTTAAACATGACTGAAAGTTGCCTACTGAATGCCGCCTCATTGGTAAATGTTTGAGCAAATTATTTGCACCTTCTTCTAGAGGGTGGAAATACACAGAGTGTGTGTGACTTTGAGACAGGCATACAGACAATCAGAGTGTATGTGACTTTGAGACAGGCATACAGACAATCAGAGTGTGTGTGACTTTGAGACAGGCATACAGACAATCAGAGTGTGTGTGACTTTGAGACAGGCATACAGACAATCAGAGTGTATGTGACTTTGAGACAGGCATACAGACAATCAGAGTGTGTGTGACTTTGAGACAGGCATACAGACAATCAGAGTGTATGTGACTTTGAGACAGGCATACAGACAATTAGAGTGTGTGTGACTTTGAGACAGGCATACAGACAATCAGAGTGTATGTGACTTTGAGCGGGCATACAGACAATCAGAGTGTATGTGACTTTGAGACAGGCATACAGACAATCAGAGTGTATGTGACTTTGAGACAGGCATACAGACAATCAGAGTGTGTGTGACTTTGAGACAGGCATACAGACAATCATAGTGTATGTGACTTTGAGACAGGCATACAGACAATCAGAGTGTATGTGACGTTGAGACAGGCATACAAACAATCAGAGTGTGTGTGACTTTGAGACAGGCATACAGACAATCAGAGTGTATGTGACGTTGAGACAGGCATACAGACAATCAGAGTGTGTGTGACTTTGAGACAGGCATACAGACAATCAGAGTGTATGTGACGTTGAGACAGGCATACAGACAATCAGAGTGTGTGTGACTTTGAGACAGGCATACAGACAATCAGAGTGTATGTGACGTTGAGACAGGCATACAGACAATCAGAGTGTGTGTGACTTTGAGACAGGCATACAGACAATCAGAGTGTATGTGACGTTGAGACAGGCATACAGACAATCAGAGTGTGTGTGACTTTGAGACAGGCATACAGACAATCAGAGTGTATGTGACGTTGAGACAGGCATACAGACAATCAGAGTGTGTGTGACTTTGAGACAGGCATACAGACAATCAGAGTGTGTGTGACTTTGAGACAGGCATACAGACAATCAGAGTGTATGTGACTTTGAGACAGGCATACAGACAATCAGAGTGTGTGTGACTTTGAGACAGGCATACAGACAATCAGACCATTACGACACATCTGCCCATATTTGGGAAGCCATAATTATTAAATATGTTAGAACTACACTTTTTATCTCAATATACTTTTTCCTACATATACCACTATCAATCATAAATGCACTACTTACAGGTTGAAAATTTCTAACAAGGTTCCTAGGGCAAACCAAAATATCTTACCATGCTTGTTATACAATCAGGGATATAGGTAAGATTTCAACATGGACAACAATTTAACAAAACCACATTTCTCAGCATTTTTTATTTACTTCATAACATTCCATTGAAAACTTCACATTAAAGCCAATAAATATCAATGAGAAGTTAACTTTACAAGACACAATCCAGCTTCATATTGACTCGGTTCATTAATGTATGAACTATAAATTACAAAATCTCTCTTTAGTATAAATTTGAAATTATACAGTAAATAAGAAATTTTACATTTACAACTTTAAGTAATACTGTATTACATGCATTACCTTTTTAGATTTGATCATTTTATGATCACGAAATTCTGTAAGTTGAGCCTGTAAGGTTAGATCACTGTTCACCAAGAATGATTCACGACATCTCTGATACAGATCCTGCAGGGACATACCTGTATGTAATATAGAGACGTTACAGTGATACTGTGTCAACAAGATGAAAACAATCAAAGTGTCAACATGATACAACGTATGTTATGCTGGTGTACATGTCAACAGGATACAATATATATTGTACACAATGTTAGTGACTACAGGATGCAATAAACACAATGTAAGTGTCTACAGGATGCAATAAACACAATTTAAGTGTATACTAGACAGAGATGATACAAATGCTGCACACAATGTGCTACACTGAGCTTCCATTGTTGCACTCATTGACTGAATTTTATTTGAGAAAGTGTCTTGAAGGTCTGTAAAAACAACCAAATTAAATACAAGGCTATTTGAAGAAATCATTCAAATTTTTATCTGAATGGTAAGTTAGGATAACTGGCCATACATATAACATTCAAAGTCTAGCATAAAACACCTCACACAATCAAACTGAAGAGCTCTATACAGTCCATACACAGATATTACCAGGTTTAAAATATGAATGTTACTAAACAATGTCCATCACCTTACAAACGTTCAACAATGACAACTGGTAAACACAAAACACTCATTGTACTATACTGCCTGACAAATTAATTATAATTACACAAGTAATTAAAATGTCAACCAATTGCAAGTTTTATGAGTTTACGCCAGAAAAAACACCATAAATTAGTAACCATGAAAATATGAAGTATAAATAATAAGCTGCACTCGACAAGGAAAACAAAATGTACTTCATATTTATGGCTGTTTATCATACTCTAAAATTTAATGATGACAGTAAACACGTAACTTATTCCATTTTGTAAACAAAATCGCTGTAAAAAAATTGTAAGTCAAGAATTTTGCACCAGAAACTACAAGTGCGAATGACAAGTGGGCAGGGAACAGGCAATCGTTGTATTCCGCAAAAACTGCATCAATGTAAATTAACCAGTTTATTAACATAACGGTAGCCAACATAACCAGTTTAAACTAGATTTAACTTGTGTATTGCAGATGATTATAAACACAGTGATATATTTACAGTCGTACAATACAGGCATCATGTTGAAGTTCCATATCCACATATACAAACAACCCCTTTAATGTCATCAACATCAAATATTGTCATTAAAATTAACATACTTAGACATGTTCATACATAAATGTCTCTCAAACAATATTACAACACAAATGTTGTCGTCACTATATCACATTTTTCTTTCATGTTGCTTTAAATCTCAATTTTGTTTGCTGTTTTGATAGTTACAATCAACAAGGATATATCAACAGTTTAGTTCTGTTGATTAAATTCCATAAACACTTACAAATATTGATATCATGTAAGGAAAATACAGGAGAAAATAGTCAGCAGCTAGCTAATCAGTGCTCTAGTGGATTCCACAATATATTTTGAAGTTAAAAGTACAGATTAATTACTTAAATGGTATCTTGTTATCATAAAAATACAAGTTGAAATTTTAATATGTTGGGCATACCCACATAAACATACAGAACAGGAGTAAACAGTCTATTAAAGGAATTAAAAAAATATAATTGATGTATCGCTATATCGTCAATACTTGTCTTTGATATATCGCTATATCGTCAATACTTGTCTTTGATATATCATATTGTCAATACTTGTCTTTGATACATCATATTGTCAATACTTGTCTTTGATATATCGCTATATCGTCAATACTTGTCTTTGATATATCATATCGTCAATACTTGTCTTTGATATATCATATCGTCAATACTTGTCTTTGATATATTGCTATATCGTCAATACTTGTCTTTGATATATCGCTATATCGTCAATACTTGTCTTTGATATATCGCTATATCGTCAATACTTGTCTTTGATATATCGCTATATCCTCAATACTTGTCTTTGATATACCGCTATATCGTCAATACTTGTCTTTGATATATCATATCGTCAATACTTGTCTTTGATATATCGCTATATCGTCAATACTTGTCTTTGATATATCGCTATATCGTCAATACTTGTCTTTGATATATCGCTATATCGTCAATACTTGTCTTTGATATATCGCTATATCGTCAATACTTGTCTTTGATATATCATATTGTCAATACTTGTCTTTGATATATCGCTATATCGTCAATACTTGTCTTTGATATATCGCTATATCGTCAATACTTGTCTTTGATATATCATATCGTCAATACTTGTCTGATATATCATATCGTCAATACTTGTCTTTGATATATCGCTATATCGTCAATACTTGTCTTTGATATATCGCTATATCGTCAATACTTGTCTTTGATATATCGCTATATCGTCAATACTTGTCTTTGATATATCGCTATATCGTCAATACTTGTCTTTGATATATCGCTATATCGTCAATACTTGTCTTTGATATATCGCTATATCGTCAATACTTGTCTTTGATATATCGCTATATCATCAATACTTGTCTTTGATATATCGCTATATCGTCAATACTTGTCTTTGATATATCATATCGTTGATATGCAAATTGTGAATCAATGACTGTCCAATTTGCACGGTCTTCATTTAATCTGTACTTGTCTGGAAGTACATCACTTACCAACATAAGTTGCATTATCTCTGTTTTCCAACTGATACCTGGCAAGTAAGAGAAATATCCCTTTTGCATTAGGGGTCAGTGATTTCATGACATGAGTAAGGGAGCTCAGTGCTAGGGCCCCTGATTGCTGTACAAGTAGGGAGTTTTCATACGAAGTCTCTTCCGTGTATGATGCGTATGTTGTACAGTCATACCAAAGCCACTTGAATCTGCTACATTTTGTTTGGTCCCAAACTGAAATACAATAGTCTTCATTTAAAGTCTAGCCTAACATGTATATCAAAGGACCTACTGGCCAAATATTTACAAAAATCTCAAGGCCTTTGTCAAAGTACGGACTTAATAACAATAAGGGGAAGAGAAGTGTTAGCGGCCGGGAAGCTCAGTCGGTAGAGCATTTAAGGCCCTGGGTTCGAGTCCCGATCAGGCTGCACATTTTTCTCACCCTGTGACACTTACTTATGTTACAATTACCCACACATTATTTGAGATTTCACTAAATGCTATTCGTTACGTAAGCTTGAGAACAATCTCAATTAAAATGGCGAGTCTGACCTCAAGTACATGAGATTGGTCAGTTACATGTCTAATCATTGAGAATGGTTAGTGAATACTGATTCAAGTGAAAAATCAGTACACAAAATAACAGACGTCAACTATACATTCTGTAGCAAAATGCAATGAGCAATATGATTTATAATTGTCCAATTGTTGATTTTTGCATTTTGTCTACCTCAATTGTAACTGAATAAGCGTTTGACGTCTGTTGAATTTTTGTTTATGTGCTGCATGAAAATGGCGGCTACAACACTTAAAATTGTTTGAATGTTTGTATACATATCTATATATATTATCGATATATTATGAGCCTCGATAATATGAAAGGTCATTTTATATGTTTGACTGACAACATGTTGGTCAGGAGCTGTTGGTGCGGGTGTGGTTACTTCTAACCTTGCAAGTGAATACAAAGGGAGAAAATTCCTACAACTACTGTGTTTTGCTTCCAGTAGTTACTTCCCTTACATTCTTGTCTTCTGGTCTGGCCTTTCTTAAACAGCATTTGTGTATTAATATTATAAGAGTTCCATGTGTTTATGCTACATTATTAGATTTACTGATCAAGGGCATATGATAACTAAATCATACACATTTTCATGTTTCCACAACACCTAAATAGATTTTGCAAAGTTTTGGCAAAATATGTATGAATTTTAGTGTGTGAAATATGCTTGTTGCACAACATCTGAACTAGAACCTGTATCAATATGTTATGCTACATACATCATACAAGGGAAGTAACACACTCCAGGAGTGGAAGCCATTGTTAACCATATGAACTATTTATAAAGTCTGATAATGTGAATCAAGCAACTGAAGTGGCAGCCATTTTGAATCCAGAGGATTATGTAAGAGATATAACATAAATCAATTGACTTACTTAGTGAAGAGTTTATATGATCAACAGAGGCTAAAATGTGAAGACCAGGAACTTGACTTAGTAAGCTGAGAATATTCTGTGTTTTTTCATTGCGTAACATTCCACCATCGATATTATGTATAATCAAATAGAAATCATATCCTGAAATGATAAAATATCAAAACTATATCCAGCAAATATGAAGTAAGCAGATGACACAACACACACCAGATCATCCTTACACACACCAGATCATCCTTACACACACCAGATCATCCTTACACACACCAGATCATCCTTACACACACCAGACCATCCTTACACACACCAGATCATCCTTACACACACCAGATCATCCTTACACACACCAGATCATCCTTACACACACCAGATCATCCTTACACACACCAGACCATCCTTACGCACACCAGACCATCCTTACACACACCAGATCATCCTTACACACACCAGACCATCCTTACACACACCAGATCATCCTTACACACACCAGATCATCCTTACACACACCAGATCATCCTTACACACACCAGATCATCCTTACACAATGGTTTGTTTGTGTTTATCACAATACTGGGGTGGGTGATAGGTCAACTGGGACACTCAGTGTGTGTGGTATCTTTTCAACAATTTCTTCTCTTATGTGGAACAAAATCACAGGTACAATTATTCAAAACAAACAACAATACTGCATGGAATTAGTAACTATAGTAACTAAAACATTAGCATTGAACCATTACAAGAAACAAATTGCATGCACTGCAAAGTGTATGGAAATTGTACATTACAAGCATGTATTTAAAAACAGATGTTTGACATTGATGTAGTCTTTAAATTGATTCTAAACTCTGACAGCATTTTTTACCATAACATAGCTTGGAGTTTGATTAAAAGTTCATAACTGAGAATCTTTAAATCTTTATCACTTGCTTTGTGTCTTAAGTACTCCTTTGTAACATATTCTCAATTGGCAAATACCGAAGTCACAGTATTAATGTATTTAAAAAAATTAAATGGTTGATATGATAAAACCGTGTGAGGTAAAATAAAGTAATGCATTAAACATTTTATGAACACGGACATCAGGAAAGCCAAGAATAAATTACACATTGATTAAGAGCTACCTCGTGTCAGTCCTACCTCGTGTCAGTCCTACCTCATGTCAGTCCTACCTCGTGTCAGTCCTACCTCATTTCAGTCCTACCTCGTGTCAGTCCTACCTCATATCAGTCTCATGTCAGTCCTACCTCGTGTCAGTCCTACCTCGTGTCAGTCCTACCTCGTGTCAGTCCTACCTCATGTCAGTCCTACATCATATCAGTCTCATGTCAGTCCTACCTCGTGTCAGTCCTACCTCATGTCAGTCCTACCTCATGTCAGTCCTACCTCGTGTCAGTCCTACCTCATGTCAGTCCTACCTCGTGTCAGTCCTAGCTCGTGTCAGTCCTATCTCATGTCAGTCCTACCTCATATCAGTCCTATCTCATGTCAGTCCTACCTCATATCAGTCCTATCTCATGTCAGTCCTACCTCGTGTCAGTCCTACCTCATATCAGTCCTACCTCATGTCAGTCCAACCTCATGTCAGTCCTACCTCATGTCAGTCCTACCTTATGTCAGTCCTACCTCATGTCAGTCCTACCTCATGTCAGTCCTACCTTATGTCAGTCCAACCTCATGTCAGTCCTACCTCATGTCAGTCCTACCTCATGTCAGTCCTACCTCATGTCAGTCCTAAGTACAGTTGGACCTCGTTCATTCGAATTCATCGGGTTTTGATTGTCCACTTCTATTTGATGTGCATAAAAACATACATTTGGACCGGATATTTATTTCGGATGATACAAAGTGTTCCGATACAAGGTTATCGAATAAACAATGTCCGACTGTATACATAATAAAATAAATGCAAGAAAATGTATCCCAATCTCATGCAAAACGAGGGTTATATTATTATTTTGTAAAGTACAATATTTACCAGATTTTTCAAATTCACTTTTGATGTATTCACATTGATCAAGTGGGTTTTTGAAACTACCAGAATAATTTAACACTTCATCAGTGATACTTGACAATATCTGAAATAAACACAACATGTAAATGAAGTCTCAAATCTCTGTACAGTTCAATACTAGATGAAAAGCCATACCTAAAACATTACAGATAGACTTAAAAGTTCAAGATCATAATTGGCCTTAATAACTATATTCCCAATTTAGGAATATGTGTAATGAACCACATTATGAGAGAATGAAGCTTCAAAGTATTCTTCATCCATAACTGATGTGAGGAGGGGATTCAAACCCATACAATCAAAGAACCTCCTTTGGTGCATAATAATGAAAATAAAACACCCACTTATAACAAATTTTATTACAGGGTTCAGAGAATTTCTGCCATTCATAGCATTTTGATTGTGACATACATCTGTAAACAAGAGTAGTACGGAAGACAGTATGCCCGACTATTCAATCCTTTTGTCAGAGTTCTTGGACTTCATACTCTGACCTTGGCATTATACCTCAAACACTTGTGTGAAGTTACAGATAACTGTCAATCACAGTTGCAGATATATTACGCAACATGTAAAACTTTAACCCAGAATATCCAAGTACAAAAGGGGGATAATTCTGTCAAAACGGGGGTCAGGGTTATAGGACATGTCTCCACAGCTTCTTCTAGTGATTCTGAATGCTTTCAATGAACTTTCAATCCAATACTACCAGTAGCTGGATATCTCACTCCTGACAAGAGTACAGTGGGCCCCAATTCTGTGAATAGTCCAGCTAAAAAACTTCAGATACAAACAAGGCAAAGAATACTTACATGTTTTATGGTAAGACTAGGAAAATAACCATTTACTACAACTTGAGTGAAGCCTTTCAATACAGTAGATCTAAATTCTTCCATAACAAGTCGTTTTGAACCATACCCATACAGCAGTATGTTAAACCCATTACTGGAAACACAATAAAGAAACAACATCTAACTGATTAATTATGTTGTTTGTATGTAAAGCACTGAAAAGGCAGAGAGTACAGTTATGACCGTGTTTTCTGTTCGTGAGAGAAAGAAATGATTCTAAATATTGATAATGATATAAAAGAATCACCAGTATCTATAGAGAACAAATACACTTGAGTAAATTCTTCAGTGTTTTTTACCCGTCTCAAGTAAAAACTTAAGTATTTTCGAGAAATCTGGGCCTGGTTTACTCAACCCATCTAAACATTCTTGACATATTTCTCAAAAACTCTCGACTGGTCAAGGCAAAACTGAATGCAAGAATTCTGGAACCAGTTCAGATAAATGTTTGACCAGTTTCTTACCACATTTGATACATCCATTGTTTAAACATCCCTCTAGCATCCTTGTATAGACTGGTACACTCGGACTGATGACTAGATGGAAGATTCTTCAACAATTCTGTCAGTGACTGGTGATCCATACGAGGAATGTCAAGGTTAGATAGCGTAGCGTCAGATGTAGGACCAGTATCTCCTCCATGAATATCAAAATATTCCTCAACGTTGGTTTTCTGTGAATGATAAAAATTATGATCTTTCCACATCATTGTTACAACCAGAGCTTTTTCTTTAAAAAATCAACATATATCGCCCCACCACCACTTGTAATTACTAAAGGGCCATAACTGTGTCAAAAATAATCATACCAAATAATGCTGACAATGTACACAGTTAGGCTTTATACCAATAACTCATTTAACCTGACTTTGCAAAGATATCATAGCTCACTATGCCCAAAGGATTGTCAATATCATCTAATGAGAGCTTACTATGCCCTAAGGAGTGTCAATATCATCTAATGAGAGCTTACTATGCCCTAAGGAGTGTCAATATCATCTAATGAGAGCTCACTATGCCCAAAGGAGTGTCAATATCATCTAATGAGAGCTTACTATGCCCTAAGGAGTGTCAATATCATCTAATGAGAGCTTACTATGCCCTAAGGAGTGTCAATATCATCTAATGAGAGCTTACTATGCCCTAAGGAGTGTCAATATCATCTAATGAGAGCTTACTATGCCCTAAGGAGTGTCAATATCATCTAATGAGAGCTTACTATGCCCTAAGGAGTGTCAATATCATCTAATGAGAGCTTACTATGCCCTAAGGAGTGTTAATATTGACCATTGAGAAAATATATACCAAAACAGCTTGTATACACAATACAAAAATAATATATTACTAACCATATCTACTTCCTCCATTTTTCTCAGAGATCGTCCATGTTGTGTTGACTTGGTAGTAGTTGTTGTTGTTGTTGTTTTGGATGGAGTACCAACAGAGGAAGCTTTATCTTCACTAGCATCACTGTCCGAATCAGAGGAATCCATACTATCACTGGAGTCCGAGTCACCTACATAGGAACAATACAATACTGTTAGGTGATGTCAGCAGGCTAGAGACTTTGTATTGCAGCTATTATTAGAATTAAAACAACAGATAGAGCCAACAGATGAAAATCACTAGCACTAATCAAAATTAACTAATTGCAAATTCCACATATCTTTGAAAACCCACCTAAATATTTTTATAAACTGGGCCATTCTTAAAAAATGTTTGTTTAGCATAACCCTACCCAGGTATGTATATATTGAATTTTTATTAGTTTTCATGGCCACTTGTTAACTATAAATATAACTCACCCCCCTCAAATATTTTATTGAGTAGGGGTCATTTTCATGGGTAGGTAAGGTTTTGCCAATCAAACATTATTTTTATTATGGCCCTGTTATTAAAAAGCATAAGTCATTTATCAGTTTAAAGTTTGAATCTAGTACCAACTGTTCCTGATAACTGACTAGCACCTAGCACTGTATAACTTATCAACTTATATAGAGAATTCACTAAAATTAACCAAGAGATGTTCGATTTGTACCTTTTTAGATACATTGTTTCTATAAATATACTTAATTGAATTTACTTTATTTCATTAAATTGACATAAGCAAATAAAGATGAGGATGTAGTTTTTCACAAGAGAAATCACCTGCGCCATGTCTTTTATGTAGTCTGTACGGAGTTGTTGCCCCTGGTTTCCTCTGTCTTAAAGTTCTTCTAGTTGGTGTCTGAGCATCTTCTTTAGATGGTGTAAAATTAACAGCTAAAATAAGATAAGAATGCAACATACAAAAATTATCTTTATGCTTAACTTCCAGAGAGTATTCAATTTCCAAAATGTATATCTGTTTGCAGCCAACACCAGTTTTAAATGTTTATAATTATTAATCAACTTTCTAACTATTGTCTTTGAAAGTCCTATAAAACAGGATTTATTGCAAATGTTCTACATTCCAGTTGTAAAAAATTAAGAATTGTTACATAACTACTAAAGAAACAGTTTTGATCATGATGTGACCCATAACTAGCTGTGGCAAACACTCACATTTTCCTGGTGTTCTGTCCTTTGCTACTGGGGTTTTTAGGATAGATTTTGGTGTTCTAGATCCTGATGCTATTTGTGCCATTTGTCCTGATTTCTTGGGAGTCTTGAATCCAAACACATCACCACCACCCAGATGCTGCTCATCTTGCAGGGCTGAAAGTATGAGAGGTTTATATATAATTATTTAGAGATATTAATCATTATTTCCAACCGTAATGCCAAATAAAAAAGAGAAGTATTTTTGCCCCCTGACAGGCGCCTAGAAGTTTGCAAGATATTCATTGGACAATGTCAGACAGCTGTACTGACCGACCGACCAACACATTGCATGTATTATCTTCCGTCAAATATCATGGAGGTCATGAAACAATTTTGAACCTATGACTTCCTTGTTGGCAGTTAAGTACAAATTATAGAATGAGAGGTTGCAAATACTGGCACATGCTAGTAACAAATCACAATCATATGCATAAACAAGAAATGGGCAATGCCCACAAACCAGGTTTTAAACCTAATTATTTGTAACCAAGGCTCTATTTGTATAATTAATACATGATGATCATCAATGCTGCAAAGGTGCCAGAGGTGATACATGCATACAAACACTCACACTTAGATATATTATATATATATGCAACAACTATACAACAACTTTGATGTCAATACACCCACGAATAGCGAAGATATTAAGTGGAAACTGATTTTTAAATTTTAAGTGACCTTGACCTTGGACGGAACGAACCCAAAAGCAATCCCAAGCGAGATCTTCACATGTTCTTACTATACACCAAGTTTGATGTCAATATGACCAACAAATCTTAAGTTATTAGCCGGAGAGCAAATTGCAATTTTTAGTAAAGGTGACCTTGACCTTTGACGAAACGATTCCAAAAGCAATCCCAAGCGAGCTCTCCACATGTTCTTACTATACACCAAGTTTGATGTCAATATGACCAACAAATCTAGTTATTCACCGGAAACCAAATTGCTACTTTTAGTAACTGTGACCTTGACCTTTGGCGGAACGAGTCCAGAAGCAACCCCAAGCAAGCTCTCCACATTTTCTTACTATACACCAAGTTTGATGTCAATATGATCAACGAAACAAAAGTTATTAGCCGGAAACCAAATATATATTTTTAGTAACGGTGACCTTGACCTTTGTCAGACCGAACCCAAAAGCAATCCCAAGCGAGCTCTCCACATGTTCTTACTGTACACCAAGTTTGGTTACAATATGATCAACAGAACTCAAGTTATTCGCCGGAAACCACCCAGTTTGACACCCGCCCAGCCGAAAAACCTGGTTAAAAATCACTTTTTTGGAACCAGAAATGGCTTTATTATTGCTTATTATTTAGTACATCCAGTATAATTATATAGATCTAAAGAAGGGGAATAATCTTAACTACACACCATACACATTTTTCGTCATATCCAAGTTAGTATCTAATATAGTGAGCTCCATTTTACATTACTTCATAAATTGTAATACATTTGGCAGTCATTTTCAACACAAAACTCATGTCACCCAATTAAAGTACAGTAAAACCTCAATAATACGACCGCCCTTTGGACCCTAAAACACTGGTCTTTATGGAGGTTGAATTAACAGCAAAACAGTGAAAATGAACTTGAAAGATGTTAATAATTTTGAGGTGGTCGTATAATTGAGGTGGTCGTGTAATTGAGGTGGTCTTTAAGTCAGGGTTTACTGTATACAGTATATATCTGATAACGTTGAGTTAAACTGTAATGTGGTCATGATTGTTATACTGACCTGTAGAATGCTTGACTGGAATGTTGTCATGATTGTTATACTGACCTGTAGAATGCTTGACTGGAATGTGGTCATGATTGTTATACTGACCTGTAGAATGTTTGACTGGAATGTGGTCATGATTGTTATACTGACCTGTAGAATGTTTGACTGGAATGTGGTCATGATTGTTATACTGACCTGTAGAAAGCTTGACTGGAATGTGGTCATGATTGTTATACTGACCTGTAGAATGTTTGACTGGAATGTGGTCATGATTGTTATACTGACCTGTAGAATGTTTGACTGGAATGTGGTCATGATTGTTATACTGACCTGTAGAAAGCTTGACTGGAATGTGGTCATGATTGTTATACTGACCTGTAGAATGCTTGACTGGAATGTGGTCATGATTGTTATACTGACCTGTAGAATGCTTGACTGGAATGTGGTCATGATTGTTATACTGACCTGTAGAATGCTTGACTGGAATGTGGTCATGATTGTTATACTGACCTGTAGAATGCTTGACTGGAATGTGGTCATGATTGTTATACTGACCTGTAGAATGCTTGACTGGAATGTGGTCATGATTGTTATACTGACCTGTAGAATGTTTGACTGGAATGTGGTCATGATTGTTATACTGACCTGTAGAATGCTTGACTGGAGTGTGGTCATGATTGTTATACTGACCTGTAGAATGCTTGACTGGAATGTGGTCATGATTGTTATACTGACCTGTAGAATGCTTGACTGGAATGTGGTCATGATTGTTATACTGACCTGTAGAATGCTTGACTGGAATGTGGTCATGATTGTTATACTGACCTGTAGAAAGCTTGACTGGAATGTGGTCATGATTGTTATACTGACCTGTAGAATGCTTGACTGGAATGTGGTCATGATTGTTATACTGACCTGTAGAATGTTTGACTGGAATGTGGTCATGATTGTTATACTGACCTGTAGAATGTTTGACTGGAATGTGGTCATGATTGTTATACTGACCTGTAGAATGTTTGACTGGAATGTGGTCATGATTGTTATACTGACCTGTAGAATGTTTGACTGGAATGTGGTCATGATTGTTATACTGACCTGTAGAATGTTTGACTGGAATGTGGTCATGATTGTTATACTGACCTGTAGAATGTTTGACTGGAATGTGGTCATGATTGTTATACTGACCTGTAGAATGTTTGACTGGAATGTGGTCATGATTGTTATACTGACCTGTAGAATGTTTGACTGGAATGTGGTCATGATTGTTATACTGACCTGTAGAATGCTTGACTGGAATGTGGTCACGATTGTTATACTGACCTGTAGAATGTTTGACTGGAATGTGGTCATGATTGTTATACTGACCTGTAGAAAGCTTGACTGGAATGTGGTCATGATTGTTATACTGACCTGTAGAATGCTTGACTGGAATGTGGTCATGATTGTTATACTGACCTGTAGAAAGCTTGACTGGAATGTGGTCATGATTGTTATACTGACCTGTAGAATGCTTGACTGGAATGTGGTCATGATTGTTATACTGACCTGTAGAATGTTTGACTGGAATGTGGTCATGATTGTTATACTGACCTGTAGAAAGCTTGACTGGAATGTGGTCATGATTGTTATACTGACCTGTAGAATGCTTGACTGGAATGTGGTCATGATTGTTATACTGACCTGTAGAATGTTTGACTGGAATGTGGTCATGATTGTTATACTGACCTGTAGAATGCTTGACTGGAATGTGGTCATGATTGTTATACTGACCTGTAGAATGCTTGACTGGAATGTGGTCATGATTGTTATACTGACCTGTAGAAAGCTTGACTGGAATGTGGTCATGATTGTTATACTGACCTGTAGAAAGCTTGACTGGAATGTGGTCATGATTGTTATACTGACCTGTAGAATGTTTGACTGGAATGTGGTCATGATTGTTATACTGACCTGTAGAATGCTTGACTGGAATGTGGTCATGATTGTTATACTGACCTGTAGAATGTTTGACTGGAATGTGGTCATGATTGTTATACTGACCTGTAGAATGTTTGACTGGAATGTGGTCATGATTGTTATACTGACCTGTAGAATGCTTGACTGGAATGTGGTCATGATTGTTATACTGACCTGTAGAATGCTTGACTGGAATGTGGTCATGATTGTTATACTGACCTGTAGAATGTTTGACTGGAATGTGGTCATGATTGTTATACTGACCTGTAGAATGCTTGACTGGAATGTTTTCTTCATCATCACTACTGTATGTTTCCTCCTCTATTTTCCTCACTTTTACCAAGGTTGCACTTTTTCTTCTACTTTTAGTGGTCCCTGGCATAAAAAAAAATAGTTAACAGGGTTTGAATATAGGATTGCATACTCACAAATTGGGAGTACAATTTGCGAAATGCAAGCTTGAATTTCATTCACATTATAATAACAATGTAACTGAAGTTGACATCGATTCGGACACAATTACGTCAAGTACTTCTGAACATACGTCCATAAATAATGAAAACTTACAGACAGGACCTACAAGTGAAAGTTATAATTGGACATGGGTGCACATCAGGATAAATGTGGAACTAGGTTATCTGGCAGATCAACTGAATTGCGCCGATGGTTAAATACCATATTAACAACGAAGGATAAAAAGAAGTAAATAAATGCAAGGTCAGCAAAGGGCGATCCCCCACATATTCGTAGTGACCATTCCGTCACCACCCAGCAACCAATTCACCATTATGGCTGAATGCAAGGCATTATCCAAGTGTAAATACTGGACTGTGAGGTTTGCTCAAACATGTTATTGTGAGGAACCATAGTGCACACACCCACACTTTGAGAGGTCACAGACTGAATAACTACAAACTGTAACCTTGATTTGCACACACCCGTGCTTTGAGGTGTCACAGCCTGAATAACTACAAACTGTAACCTTGATTTGCACACACCCGTGCTTTGAGGTGTCACAATCACGATCTTGCAAATGCTTCATCTAAAGAAGAGGGCCATGATGGCCCTATATCGCTCACCAGAGTACACTGCCATTGATATTTACGAAATAATAATTCGTTTTTACGAAATACTATTTCATATTTAAGAAATAATAAATTCTTTTTACGAAAAAATCATTCGTTTTTACGAAATACTTTTTCGTATTTACAAAATAATAATTCGTATTGACAAAATATAATTTGTTTTTACGAAATAATGACTCGTTTTTACGAAATAATTCATATTTACCAAAAATAATTCGAAACGATTCGAAAGAGGACCACTTAAGGATCATTTCTGCATAACTTGATAAAAATTTATCAAGTGGTTTAGGAGGAATGTCATTTATAGATTCCACTATATGGCAGATTTTATTTTTGCTAATGTTACATGGACGGAAAACTAGAATTTGCCAATATTAAAATTATCGGTACACAATGTCTGAAAATGTATCTACATAATGATGAATTTTTTTTTTCTGTTTATAAAATGAAAAAAATATCTAAAAATGTGTGTTGTTGCTTTTCTGTTAAATGTATTAAATTTGGGTCAACGAAGCCCTTTATAGGACGGACTATACTCCCGAGTCATTATCGATCACCCGTTTTATTGACGTTTCATATAAAACTCACAACAAAAAGCTTCTATGTTATGGGTAATAAAACATACTTAAAACCCAATAGTTCAAGAAATATACAGTAACAAATGCATAAATATGATACTTTCGTTTATTTATGCATAATAACATCCAATGTCGGAAAATACATTTTTTTCTGTCCGTGTGTCCTGCATTGTATTGTGGCCATCAAACATGTACAGGCACAACTTGAAAGAAACTAATAAGAAGCGTTACGACGAGTACCTGGCATTACAAAAAGATAGAAGCAAGGACTATAGGCAAAGAGTAAAGGCGTACCCAGAAAAATTGTGAGAACAAAAGGCAAAGGCCAAATTACGACAGAGTAAATTCAGGGAAAACCTCAAGAAAAAGGCGGCCAATGCTGAACTTCAGGAATGTCCAACCACAGCAGAAAAATTGAAAGAAAATTTCAAAGGCAAGGACAAGGGCTGAATCATCTCAAAAGCGCAAACAATGGTCCGAGTCGAAAAGGAAATATAGAGCAACTTTGTCATCGCAAAAGAAAGTCTGGATCTGACGCAAGGACAACGAAAGGAAAGCTAGAAAGAAGATTCAGTTGAAAGCTTCACCAGACAGGATATCAGTCAAGGAAAACACTATACAACGTCACATCCAAAACAAGAAAATCTCTCCCCACCACACCACAAAAATTTGCGACTGTCATCAAATATCTCATCAAGAATACAACACCAAGAAAACGAAAAGCCGCAATGGACATCATGGACTTTGTGAAGAAACAGAAGATTGACGAGGACACGGTACACACAATGGAAGACACCACACATCAGACACCATATACAAGAACCAGAAATAACAAGGAAAAAGTTGGTCACATACATCAAACAAAAGTACATACAAGCCACACCAAAGACTTGACATTCTAGCAAAAAATTTCTTCATGAGGGGAGACATTTCAACGCCACTACCTCAGAAGTTAGTTATATGTCGTTTTATGGCGCATCAACAGCTTTGGTCATTTAGCGCGCAAGAAATGTTAAAAATATGTGAAACTAAAAAAGGTACGTGATATAACCACAATTTATTGAGCATAGTGAGATAAAGTAGTTTGTATTTGCAATCAACATTATTTACTTTTATGTTTGTTGTTAAAGGTGGATGGGGCCCTAGGTTACTCTTTGTGTATATTTGGGTTAATTGTCACTTTTCGTGACATTCCCATCTTTGGGTTCATTTCCAGTTCTACGCCAAGACGCTATTCTTCGCTTAATTTCAGAGAAGCTTTTTTACTTTTATTTACTGTTTATAGACCGTTATTCTTGAATTTTATTATATACACGTGTAGTTGAAATCGTACTATACGAAGATATTGGTCTTGACCTTCATCAGAGTCGTTTTATTGGCATAAGTAAGAATTGTTTCAGTTCCGCGTCTTGACCTCGTTTTGAGATTTAATTAGCGTGGGTAAAATTGTGAAAATATTTTCTATTTTCGTAACTAATTTTCTTGTTCTGAAGCTGAGAGCATAAGTTCACCACTGTATTAATTCAATTCCGTCTGCATTTAAGATCAGGACATTGTAGTAAGCTGGTTTTCTGCATTTAATTTTCTGTTTCAATGTTTGTGTGAAACAGCCGCCTTATTACGTCATATTATAATCTATTTATAGACTATTCTTTGTTATCATGTCTAACCAAAATAACATTCTTTTAATAGGTCATTCTTTCACAAGACGTCTTCAGAAGTGGTGTCTTACAAATAATCACATTAATTTAAACTTTGATTCTGGCAGGTGTCAAGTGTACTGGCATGGTATTGGGGGTGGGAAGATTTATCAAAAGTCTCATCCGAAGTCTATCTGGACGGATGCACACTTGGTGGATGACCTAGATATTGATATTGTTTTTGTTGATATAGGTAGTAATGATCTGTGTGTGCACTCAGTCGAACCTGCTGCCCTAGTCAACACTATGATGGATTTTGCGAAGACTTTGCTGGAGAAGGGGGCCAAAGTTGTTATTTTTTCAGAAATCACCCATCGTAGAATAGCTGGAAGGTACAACGCTCGAGTTGACTTGACCAATACCCTCCTACAGTCAGCTTGTGATGGAAATAATAATATTAAGTTTTGGTCACATTGTAGGAACAACTACAACAAACGATTCTTGCGAGACTATGTTGCCAGTGACGGGGTCCATGTAGGCCAGCAGGGTATGCCCAGGTACTACATGTCAGTCCGAGGAGCTATCATTTATGGAAGAAATATGTTGAGTAATATTGTTTAGAAACCGTGCATTGTTATTTATATTCATACTGTAAATTGTGTTAAATAATTATGATTTATTTTTTAGTCTGTTTGTGGATTGTGTGTCTCTAAAAACTTCATTGTGTGGAAATTTGTAAGTGAGAACACTTGACTTGTGGACTGTGGAACATCCTAGAAGATCTACAGATTGTTAACAGAGGGGTGGTGTATGTCTTTTATCTATGTACTAAATAAGATATAAATACACCGTTTGATGTATATTATTACATTGCCTCATGTCTATTATCTTAAAGGCAGTCTTAATGCAATGTTTTTATTATTGCATAATAGACATTGAGGGTCTGCCTCATTTACAATGTATGTTTGGCCCCACCATAATGATAATTCAAGCATACCATTATTACAATGTGTGCAATTGCATTCTGTGGGCTTTAACTTTTATATACATTATATTGCCTCACTAACTTGGGACACCTTTATTGTAAGCATCAATACCCTATGTGTGCAAATTTCATACATAATTGATTGTACCGCCATATCACGGGCTGCCAATAAGCATACAATTCCTTGTGTGGACAGTTTAATACTGCAACACATTATAAGGAACGTTTAAGGCAATATTCCCATAGTGGGCGTTTTATATCACTGTCTTGCCACATTAATGGGGATGCAAACAGGTGTATATACCCAGATTGTGAAGGTTGTTATTTTGCACATATGAAATGCTACATAGCAATTCTTCTAGTGTACTACTTATTTATCTTTCACGTGGCATGTATCATGTCCTCGTGTAACAGATTATTATATAAAAAATAAATCGGCATTAAATGCCTGGATTCTTATGTGATCACTCTCAGGCTATGGTAAATGTGCTATTGAAATCAATTTGTGATACATCACAATTATTTTGAAGACAGACAAAATCATTTTTCACCTAACTTTGTTTATCTATGTCTGGTTTTTGTTAATTGATTACAGCACTTAAATCAATATATACCGACTTATTGCTGAGTCAGGAGGGGAGTTTGATCTAACTAGTGGTGGTTCAGAGCTTCTGTTGGCAGGTCGACTTGCTCTCTATGGCATGTCAAACATAGATGGTTTTACCTCAAATCATTGGATATATATGTTTGGCATTACACCTTGGCAAATAAACAGGTATGTCTGGAGGCATGTCGGTGAGGTTGCTAGGTTGTTCTTTACTTCCATTGGTGGATCGGTGTACCCTTACTAACAAGGCATCCACTTATAGATGTGATTGTCGTTTATGAAAATATGGTGTTGTGCTGACATCTTTCATTCAGTGAATGAGTTATATTGCTTGCAAACATATTACATCTATTTGCTATTTCAGTATGCCGAAAGTTAAACCTTGTGATGCCAAGGGTGGCAAGGGAAAGTCTTCGTCAGAAGCAAGACTGGCAACCCTGTTGGCTACTGCTATAGCCAAGGATGAAACCGTCTTGACGGAACTGAGATCCCTGTTAGACACTGTATGTGATGATCCAATCAGAAAAGACGATGGTACAGACGCCAGTGTTGTTGGGTCTGAAAAAGAAGACGACGGTAGGTCGGTTTTGTCTGACCATATGGGATTTTCAGATGGGGAGGGTGAATCTGAACAGGTCGATGAGACTGACAATATCAATGATGAACCGGAAGGCACTGAAATTGTCCATAAGCCTTCATCTGATGTCAATAAGCCTTCCTATGATAAGCAACCTGTTGTAGACTTAGGAATATTTTCATTTGTACATAACCCTGTACCAAATAAGTTGAGAGATCAGATTCTCAACATGCAGTATGTGGATTTGGCACAGTTGTACTACACATCTGATCAAACTTCCCAAACTAAGACAATCAAAAAAACCAACTTAGGAACAGTCACGTCCATTCAAACTGCTGCCCAAAAGCAGATTACTAACATAATGGCCTGGTCCCGTGCCTTTCAGGTGTATGCCAACATTTATACATCAAAATATCATAAAGAGGCCCCACAAATGTTCCAATACATGTCTCTCATTCAAATGATGGCTACCCAACCACAGGTCAACTGGCAAACGTATGATGAGAAGTTTAGGCAGTTACGGGCTGTCAGGGAGGTATCTTGGGGCCAACTCCACACTGAAACATTCCTTTATTGCTCCATGACGAGAGCTCCTTTTCGGACCCAAGGCCCTATCACCCCAAAACCAATCAGGGGAAAACAACTTTCCCACAACATTCTTTTTCGGAGAGGGTACTGCTGGGACTTCCAGAATAAACAGTCCTGCTCAAAACAAAACTGCTCCTTACTGCATCAATGCTCTAACTGTGATGGAAAGTCCCATGGTGCAAGTAAATGTTTCAAACTTGTGTCTAACAAAAACTCCACCAATAGGAAAAGTAACGAATAAAATTTGTTTGCCTAGTCCTATATGTGCTAAAACTTTAGCTCTTTACTTGGAAGGTTATGATAATTCAGAATATATCAAGTTAATTAAAGGCTTTTGTTATGGTTTTCCTTTAGGATGTATAGGTACACCACCATCCCGCAAAGTTCCAAATCATCCTTCTGCTACCCTACATGCTGATTTCGTTTCCAAAAAAATACTGTCAGAAATAGCACTTAAACGCATCAAAGGACCTTATAACGTCCCTCCCCTCAATGACTTCATTTGTAGCCCTTTGGGTGTAGTTCCTAAAAAAGCCAAAGACAGTTATAGGCTTATTCATGACTTATCATTTTCCCGGGGTTCTCCATCTGTTAACTCACATATCCCTAGGGAGAATTTTGAGGTTTCTCTTGAAACTTTCGATCATGTCGCTAACCTTGTTATCCAATCGGGTAAGAATTCTCTCATTGCCAAAGCGGACATAGAGGACGCTTTTCGCATCATCCCTTTGTCACCTTTAGACTACCATAAACTGGGGTTCATGTTAAATGGTCACTTTTATTTCGATCGGGTTTTGCCTATGGGGGCTTCCTCATCTGTTCAATTATTTGAATCCTTCTCCAAAAGTATTCAGTGGATTTTGCAACACAAATTTCAGGTGGATAAAGTATCACATATAATTGATGATTTCATCTTTGTTGGCAAGAAGAATTCAAATGAATGTCAAAACAGTTTAAATGCTTTTTTGTCACTAGCTAAGGATTTGTTCATTCCTATCAAACATAGCAAAACAGTGTTACCAACATCTAAGGCTGAGGTCCATGGAATACTTATTGATTCAACCACCATGATGGCCACTCTGCCCAGTGACAAAATATTGGCACTCAAGACCATGTTGTCACAGGCCATGAAACGACGTAAAATAACGCTTAAGGAGTTTCAATCCATTTTAGGTCATTTAAATTTTGCTTGTAAAGTGATTAAACCAGGGCGCTGCTTCCTACGTCGGTTATATGACCTTACAATAGGTAAAACTATTGGCCACCACTACATTAAGTTGTCTTCTGAATGCCGAGCTGACTTGCGCCTTTGGTTTTCCTTTCTCCAAACATACAATGGCTGCACTCTATTGACTAATGACAGGTTTATTTCTTCCATTACCCTGAAACTGCACTCTGATGCAGCGAGTACTAAAGGATTTGCTTGCATGTTTAACACACATTGGACTTATGGGGGATTCCCAAAAGGCACCATTCATCATATTAATATCTTGGAACTATACCCTATCACTCTTGCAGTTTCATTGTTTGGCCATATGTGGCAAAATAAAAACATATGTTTCATTTGTGACAACCTGGCTGTTGTTTACTGTTTAAACAAACAGACATCTAAAGATGCAGTTATGATGAATCTAATTCGCATTATAGTGTTAAAAGCGTTAGAATTCAATTTCTGCTTTACATCAAAACACATTTCCACATTTGACAACACTATTTGTGACAAACTCTCACGCTTTCAGGTACAGGAGGCCCTGCGTATTGCCCCGTTTCTAGACAAGATCCCGACTGCGATTCCTTGGGCGATGTCCCCCAAGAAGTTATTGCGTTAAGGGATACCCTTCTACAGTCTTCACTTGCTGAAAAGACCAGAATTTCATATAACAGATTCTGGAATAGGTTTATTGCCTTTATTACGAATACTACTGGGCTAACATTCCACTTTCCATCCACATCTAATCATGTGTCACTATTTGTTGCACATTTGTATAAAGCAGGCTTTGCTCCTTCTACTATAAGCAGTCACTTGTCAGCTATTTCATTTTTCCACCAACTTGCAGGGCAGGATGACCCATGTAACACATTCATGATAAAGAGAATGATGTTAGGATGTAGGAAACTAAAACTTGTACAAGATACCCGTTTACCACTTCTGTCACAGCACATAAGTTCCCTTATTGGTGCTGTTGACAATTTATATGCATCCAACAGATATATAAGATACATGTTAAGAGCCATAATACTTATTGCATTTCATGGATTTTTTAGACTAGGTGAATTGCTACCTGCCAAATTAGACAAAGCTCTAGATGTTGTGCAGGTCCAACATACATCATTTTCAAAGACCTCAGCACATATCCAACTTGCACATCATAAAACACAGCGGACGGGTAAACCAATTAGTATTATAATTTCGTCTGCATCCAAGTTATGTCCAGTTAAAGCTTTGAAGCATTACATATCTTACAGGGGAGATAAAAAGGGACCCTTGTTCATAAGCTCATCACTTAGTCCCTTCACACTGGCCCATTTCAGAGGCATGTTTAACAAACTGCTAGATTTTTGTAACCTGTCTAGGAAACAATACAAATTGCACAGTTTCCGTATAGGTGCATGTACGCAGGCATTCTTGTCGGGTACCCCAGAACATACTATAATGCAATTGGGGAGATGGAAATCACATGCCTATAAGAGGTACATTCGTGCCCCAAATTTAACTATGTTCAGTAAGGCCAAAGTGTAACTGTAACAACTTTTCATATTCAAAGAGGTTTTATTCTTGTGTCTTAACCATTGGTGTGTGGTTATGACTAAGGTTGAAATTTTGTTTTGATTAAGTACCAATATCAAGCCCAATACCCATTATCTGTGCCATTTCCACATACTGGTGTCAAATAATACAGTGCCATAATTTCAAAAATTACTATGCAACTATTGTTTTTGATATATTGCTACACATATTGTTAAACTGGAGTGATGGACATTGGTGTGTGTCTATTCCCCAATTTATGTGCTCATTGTAAAGTATAATTGCTTGTATTATTATGCCATGGCTCTTGACATTGGTGTGTGTCTATCCATCATATTAATGTTGTCACTGTACATAACCATGTTCTGTTATTTTTATTTTGCATCACTATATATTTATTATGCCGGTGTAATAGACATTGGTGTGTGTCTATTCCTCCATGTTAGACTCACATGTGCTGTCTAAAATTTTATTATTCTACTCATGTGCTTGCTGAATATTGACTTATATTTCATGGTCTAGGGTGGTGATAGACATTGGGGTGTGTCTATTATACCTTTACCTCTATTTGAACATATGTTCATATTATACAACTACCCATACAGTATGTAGTGTTTATTATACAAGTTAAGCTTTAATTTTTGATAATAGTTATTGGTGTGTAACTATAGAACATTAGTTAGGCTTTCGTACAAATTGACCCACTGTTTATCAATGTTTACAGTCTGTCAGCTTGACACCTACACATATCTGTCAGTTGTATTTACTATTGGAGTGTGACCATATCTCAGTGAAAGTTTGCATTCCGCAGATTGATCTTTCATTACAATTTTTCATGTTGTTTTTAGTCATTATGCCTGTTTTACTTCTTACATCTTGTATATATTGTACATAGTATACATTGTTCTGAATTTTATAATCAATTCACATGTTTATTTGTCAGTAGAAATAATATTGTGTTGTCTTAAACTCCACAATGATAGGCACAGTTCTGTACTACATTTTACAGGGTTATTTACATAACTGTCTATAAATAACATACAAACCAATTGAACAGTATCAAAATTACAACATATTTGTTTATTGTGCATCTGAACTGTTGTTAAAGTAAATCAGTTACTACCAAAGTTGTAGTTTAAATCTGGATCAGTTTAATAACATAACTGTGATCTCAAAATGTAGTGTTTATACTAGTCACTTACCATGATCTTTTACATATATTTGTTACTGCTACCATGATTTTATAAATATAATTTTTTATGTCACCCTTTGCATTTCTTTCCTTGTCTCTTTGGTTGGACTGGGTTGTGTGGACTAGCTCAGTCCAACTTTATGTCACTGCTGTTCATTATATTATCTATTGATAATTTGCATAATCTATTGATAATTTGCATAATTTGTTTATTAAAACGTCTGCCATTGGTTAGATGGCAGATATAGTCAATCAAACCTTTGTGTTTGTCTAGTCTATTACTCTGTATTATTACTGTGACATAAATTAACTTCAGAGACAGGGAAATGCAAATATAAAACCACAATTTATTGAGCATAGTGAGATAAAGTAGTTTGTATTTGCAATCAACATTATTTACTTTTATGTTTGTTGTTAAAGGTGGATGGGGCCCTAGGTTACTCTTTGTGTATATTTGGGTTAATTGTCACTTTTCGTGACATTCCCATCTTTGGGTTCATTTCCAGTTCTACGCCAAGACGCTATTCTTCGCTTAATTTCAGAGAAGCTTTTTTACTTTTCCACATTTCCACCCCTCCACCCACCTTTTCTACTACAATTGTTATTGGACTAGCTCAGTCCAACTTTATGTCACTGCTGTTCATTATATTATCTATTGATAATTTGCATAATCTATTGATAATTTGCATAATTTGTTTATTAAAACGTCTGCCATTGGTTAGATGGCAGATATAGTCAATCAAACCTTTGTGTTTGTCTAGTCTATTACTCTGTATTATTACTGTGACATAAATTAACTTCAGAGACAGGGAAATGCAAATATAAACTTGTATATGTTAAATTGGGGTAAATATAGAATAATATGAGATTTTAGATTATAAATATCATAGCTTGTTACAAAAAAAAGGCAATCTCTATGATGTAGTTTAAATTTTTTCCAACTTGTATAGTCTCAAAGAGACTTTTAATTATTATCATGGCACAGTGGGGGGGTCTTACCCCTCTGTAGTGCGACAGCTGGTGAATTCTAACCCCCCTTCAGCTGGGGAGCACTACCTCAGAAGAGGGCCTGGCTATGTTATGCAAACAACCTTGATAGCGGCATACAGACTGTTCAAAAAAGAACACACAGAAATTAAGATGGGATTTACGAAGTTCACAACTCTCAACCCAAAGAATGTTAAGACTCCTGACACACCGCCATTGGATATACTGTGTATGCACAGTATGCCAAAATATCACTTACAAATTACGAGCTCTTAGAAGATTCATGGCAGGAAAGACCCCGAAAGACTTCGACGAACTACTGAATGTTGTTATGTGCCGCAAGAGTGATGCACGTTTCCACGATGCGCAATGCATATTTCAGTTGTGCAAAAAATGCAAAGATTCAAGATTAACTGACCACCTCGGAACAAAAGATTATTATTATCATGTTGTTTTATGGCGCATCGACAGCTTTGGTCATTTAGCGCGCAAGAAATGTGAAATTATGTGAAACTAAAAAAGGTAACGTGATATACTTGTAAATGTTAACTAGTTAGCAGACTGGTTGAAGGTCAACACAGCCAACAAGAAAAAATGTACTGTGAAAGGCGTATTTCATGGAATACAGTTCAGATTTATTAAAAATAAGTTAAAAATAAAAGACTAAGTTTCTTCATCAGAGAGCATGCTCTCACCCCCTGAGACAGAGATTCCATCACTGTCATCCTCCATGTCATTCAAACTTGTTGTTGAGGGGGGTTTCATAATGTTTTGTTTTACATGGTTTTTTACATGGTTTTGGTGTGGGTGATGGTGGTGAAGATTTGTGACCTGCAGGTTTTTCTTTAGGAGGTTGGGAAGTGGGTTTGTTGTTATTTGTGTTTACTGGTGCGGATTTCACCTTAGGTTTGGTAGTAGTAGGTGCAGGCGATGTGGCTTTAGATGGAGTGGATTTTGGTTTCTTGGTAGTAGGAGGGGCTGGTGATTTGGTTTTTGGAGGATTGGATTTGGGCTTTTCTAGAATAACAGGTTTTTTTGGTTGATTGGATGTTTTTGGTGCAGGTATAGGAACCATTGGGGCAGGCTGTCTCTGTGTCTGTACAGATGAGGGGGCCAGACCTTTAAGGTCCTCTGCAATCTGAGGATACTTTTCTATCAAAATTTTGATAAGTTCACTACAAGAGTGACAAGGAGGGATGTTCGCCAAAGGGGCGGCTTTGTTGGCATAGCTAGCACTACTGCTAGCGTGTGCCTGGTCCCTCTGGCGGTTCTGCACAACCCTCCTTGCCTCTACGAAAGAAATACCCTGATTGTATTTAACTTCCAAAATGTCTTTTTCAATTTTCCAAGACTGGCAATGCTTTGAAAAAACAGGGTGGGAACCCTTGCAATTTGCACAGAGGGGTTTCTCGTGACAGATTTTTGAATCATGGTCTGGCCCCTCATGTGTACAGACTGCACTTGAATACTTGTGCATTTGGTCTCGTGATGGCCAAACCTCTGACACCTGAAACAGCGCAGAGGGTTTGGCACATACACGGAGACCGGAACGCTTTCGTACCCAATTTTTACATTAGATGGGAGGACTGATGTTGAGAAGGTGAGTATATACCTGTTTGTTTGAATGATTTTGTTATCTCTTTTTATTGAAATTCTTTTTACTGCAGAGACAGCCTGCGATTTAAGATTGGTAGTTATTTCGTCGAGGGACTCGCAACATGCGAGATCCCTACAACGAATAATACCTTTGGAAGAATTTAGTGATGGGTGGGGTTTTATAACGACCCCCAACCCAAAGAATTGTTTGTGACCTAAAAGGTTTTTTGTTTGTTGCATGGTGGAACATTCCACCAGCAACGTTTCATCTTTTAATTTCTTTACGGAATTTGGAGTTCCGAGAATAGATTGTAAAGTTTTTTGTATGACAAAGGGGGAAAATTTGGTAATTGGTTTTTCAGAATTTGAAGATTTTATAATAATGAAACGAGAGAAATTTTGGGGGGTCATGTTTGATATGTCTGTCTCAGAGTCGGACTCTGAGTGTTCGCTTGGCTTTTTTTGGGGTTGCCATGCTGATTGAATTAGTTCATCACTGATGCTCCCCACCCGCCACGGAGTCCAACAAGGGGTCATGACCAGGGGATATCCAACACTGGCCATGACAGGGATACATCAATGATATACTCGTGATAAAAGGGTTAAACTGGACAAATGAGTTCCCTCAGAACATTTTACAAGCTTAAACAAACTTTGGAAAATTTCGAATGTCAGTTAAAGGCCAAACAAGTATCCGATTGGCCCATGGGCCACCGCCTTCCAAGATACAATAAGTAAAAGGTAAATCGTGAAAGTCGTCAACAAGATTAATCTATGTATTTATAAAATAAACAAATATAAATAGACATGGGGGCACAATATATCTTGGGGCTTGGCATGACTAGCCGATTGATCTGGACGGGCCTTCCAGACCTCCCGTTTAGCCCAACTAAAGGCCAAAGCAGTGTATTGCGAGACACAAGTATATATTGCCGACTCAGAACCCGCTCAACTACCAGGATCCTCTCATCAGGCGACACGGGTAGCAGCCCACGGCAAACGGGCAGGCACAGTGGGGGGGTCGTACCCCTCTGTAGTGCGACAGCTGGTGAATTCTAGCCCCCCTCCAGCTGGGGAGAGAAGAGTGGGAAGAAGGTCTTGACATTGGGGGCTACATTGCCCGATAGAGCAGGATCCAAAGGTAATATTCCAGAAGATGTGGAACCAGTTTCTCAATTAACAGAGAAGAATTTTCCATTACATCCTGAGATCAAACAGGAAGAGATCGAAGTAGATGAAAATCTAGTCAAACCATCTTAGAACACGATTCTGGCTCCGGGAGTGCTGGAGATGGGAGGTGTTGTAGGAGATGATGTTGTAGCCAAAGTGAAACCCGCAAAACCCATCAAGAGGGGAATACAGGTGTGATTCAAAAAGTGCATATCTTCATAAATTTGCCATTTATATGGGAAAACAAAATAATGTAGTTAAACATGGACTTGGATTCAATGACCTTTTCCTAGCTAACTCCATCAACTTTAGGATATAAATCAACATTTTTTCATCTGTTAATAAGTTCTTCTACTATTGTCTTCTTAGCACACAATTTCAGCCCAAGCCATTGTCAAACAATATCAAATATCAGCGAATAGCAATAAAAACATGAAGTGTAACAATAAATGTGCATGTAACATGAACTTATATGAGTTAAACAACCATTGCACTATAAAATGTAAACAAATCTATAAAGTCACATCTAAATTGGAACTCACAGATTTACACCAATACTTGTCTGCTTGTATCATAGCCTTTGTCACAAAATGGTCATTGCCATTTTCTTATAAAACCATACATAATACTTTTGTAACAAGCATTCTGATTGGTTTACTGTTTATCACATTTGTGGAACTGACCAATCATTGAGTGCATTATATACATCTTATGGTTTATTTCCAGTGACATATAAAGGCCGTTTCTTGAATGAAACATGAAACCAGTTGCAACTGAAGTATTGAGCAATCTGGAAATGTTTGTGATTAAATGTACACTAGGTTGAAATTTTAAACAATTACCAGATGTATTTTGTAGTATGATTGTTGCTTAGCTTATTTTAGTTTGTGTAAGATGCACAGCTACTGTAATTCTTCGTGTAATTTATGCTATTTGTTGTCATCTGATATCACCAGATACGCACTTGGGGCCAAAAATACTTAGCTATAAAGACAGTAGGAGGAAAAATGGACCAAAAGATGAAACTGTGTTAGAACATTTCAAATGCGTGATGGACTTGGCTTTGAAAAGACCATATTAAGATGAGAATATTGCAGACAGCAGAAAGTCTATATATACACTTGCACAATATGGCATGTTTAATAATAAATACACTTGCTTTGAAAGCAAAAATTAGAATTTATTTAACTGAGGGAATTCTTTCAGCTACCTGGACAAATATGAAAACAGCAATGGCAACTGCTTTGAAGTAAACCACACAAAAGGAGAGGATATAAATCATGGAATTTATCAGCAGAAAACTCAAAGGTTTTGAATTATCTCAATGAAAATCATAGTTCTCAATGTTTTCAAAAGATTCCAATTTAATAATATTACTCAAGGATCATTATCTCTTAATTCATAACAGTACTGTGCAATGCAGCAAAAGACTGCAATGCAAGTATGACAAAGAAGAAGAAATGATTTGTGATGGAATTGTTAAATGAAGATGACTAACTGACACTGAGTAAAGTAGTAGAAATTGCTCAGTCCCATGAATATGCCCAGACCCAGTTGAGGTCAATGAGCAATGGTAAAAGGACATAACGCCGGCCAGAAGGTAGACCAAAGTAGTAGACAACAAGATTCTACGGCCGGCACCAAGTCATCCCAGCATTGATCCCGACCAGTGGACGGGAGTTCGCCAGGATGTGGACACTGTGGTCAGCAACATGGCAAAGACAAGTGCCCAGCAAAGGGAAAACAATGAAATTACTGTAAGAAATGGCATGATTTCTCGGTGGTGTGCAGAGCTTAAAGGGACAAAGCTTTGTCTGAAATTGGAGAGGACTCTGACAATCTACCAAACATAATCAGGTATTTGTTGATTTAAAGGTGGGTCCCCATTCTGATGTCCTGAAGTTTAAGCTAGACACAGCCGCCTGCTGTAACCTCATATCTGAGACTAATGTATTTTGAGCAATTTTCAAGTGAGAATAAGGCAATGGCTACAACTGTAAGTCAGTGAGGAAAGTTACTCTGGTTAGCAAGTTTGCTGGCTACAGTTAATGTGATATATCGGCAGATAGACTAAGAAATGTGCTTTCTGAGGATTTTTCCAATTTGAATGTGAGCAACATTAGTGATAATTTGTTAAGTTCGATGTCAGACTCTGAATCTGAGAGTAGTGATGAGGAAATCGACATCCCTCAAGATGGACAAGGCGAGTAAACAGGACAGTCTGCCCTAAGATTCCATTCTCAGGTCCTAGACTAAGGGCTACTGTGAACTTGCACAGGGATTCTAGAGAGACTGATTTCTTCTACCTGTTTTTTCCTGTCCAGATTGTGGCAGAGACTAATCACTACGCTGCCCAGAAAATCATGATAAAAGCCTGACCCAAGCTGGTAGGAAGTTACAGCGGATGAAATGAAGGACTACCTCGGGTTGAGAGTGTACAATTATGTCAATTCTGAATCTTCCTGGTTTCTGGGACTATTGGTCACATGATTGGCTATTTGGTAAGCAGTTTGCCAGTAGCGTCATGAAGAAGGACCCGTTTGACAAAATAATGCAATACTTCCACTGCACTGATTCAACCAGATGGCATTCAGCACGCTGTCAACCTGGACATTATAGGTCTATCCAGTCAGAGCTGTGTTGGACTCGGTCAGAAAGGCCTGTCTTGACAACTACAAAGCTCATAGAATTGTATCGTGGATGAAGCCATGATTACGTTTAGGACTGTCTCTCTTGGCAACAGTATATAGCTGCTAACCTACCAAGTATGGTTTCATCGGGAAATTAGAGGCCATAATTCTTCCTTTAGCAGTTAAAACCATATTTTTGGACAATGAATAGATAATATCTAACCTTAATCTGCAATACATGTATTAGATAATAAAACCATGGGTGAAATGGGTGCCACATGGAAAGACACAACCTGTGAAGAGATATGTGCTTTCATTGGTATTTGTGGTGTCCTCCGTTGGGTCCTTTGCGTTGATTGACTGGACTTGGGCTGGGATGTATCTTTCTTGTAATTATTGTGCATTGAGTTTATATAAATGCCATGCCGCCTGCAGGAGTTTGGTGACAATGTCGAGATTTATCGTTTTTTTGCCCCCACATGAAGTAAGTGCGCTATGTTATATTGTTTTATTTATCATAGTATGTCTATAGAAGCTGTATTTTGTACATGTCAGTAGCAGTCTGTGTAGAATTAAGATACAGTTGTTGCACGCAACTTTCGTCCTCAAATGTTTCGTACCGGTGGATTTTGTACCAGACTCATGGAGTCTTATTTTATGTGAAATACATGTAGACTATTACATCCATTGTCAACTGTAATGATTGTTGGTAATTATTAAGACCTGATGTTTAGATTTAGTTTTTGTCACTTTTCTCAGAGAAATTGTATTAGATATGACAAACATAAGATATATGTATTTAATGATGTTCATTGCTCTGAAAACATTATGCAGATAGAATATTGTATTACTTTATGTCTACCTCTGTACTCTGTTTCTGATAAAGGATTCTTTCCTTTTCAGTCTTTTACCACTATACAGATTTGTCAACAATAAATAATAAAACAAAAAGACGAGTTTGTGGTTAACTAGCTGTATAGATATAGCAGACAGCATAGTATTACATTTTGATGGGAGTGAATTCTTTGCCTGAGCCGATGATTACTGGTCCAGTGAAATGGCGCTAGGAAATGACTTAGTGCAGTCAACTATGACTTGTAATAGATACCAACAGTTGAATAATGATTTTCATGTTGCTTATAGGCGTCTCTATATAGTTTTAATATTAACATGAAGATACGTCATTTTATATAACCCATAAAACTGTACAATTGGTTTAAATGACTTACGATTAAAGATGTATTGTGCAAAATATTATATCATGATGGCAAATGTTAACATTTAAAACAGTCTGTTATTCAGTTTAATAAAGTTTGACAAATTATTAACAGTTTATTGGTCGTCTGTTTTTATTTGTATTTTAAAATGAACAGTCAATTAAAACATCACGTAGTTCACTGATGTAAATAAAGTCTAAGACAAGAAAGTTAACGGAAACAGAATGTGTTTTTAGGAGAAGAGGAAACTTGATGGCTGTTAAATTCAAGGATAAAAGAGATGTACACATGTTGTCAAGTTTCCACCCAGCTACCATGGCCGTCATGGAAAAGATAAAGTATAGGACTAACACCAATGTAATGAAACCACAGTGTATTGTGGAGTATTGCCGTCACATGGGAGGTGTGGATCTGTGTGATCAATTTGGACACTACAACACTATAGCAAGAAAAACTGGTGGAGGAAGATGTTTTTTTATTTATTCAACATGACAATGGTCAACGCCTTGTATTGTATTGTACAGCAAGTTTTCCCCTGAGGATAGGAAGAAAGACCATCGTGCATTCCGGTTTTCTATAGTGAAGGCCCTCCTCAGGGAAGCTGGAAATGCTGCTGTGCAGCCTGTCAAGCGTGGCAGACCGATACTAGGTGAAGTACCAGGCAGGCTGTGTGGCCGACACTTTCCTTCATACATTCCTGCGAAGGAAGGAGCAAAACGTGTGCGTCCTCTTCGCGATTGTGCCGCTTGTAACCCGGCTAAAAGAAACAGAGATGGACACAAAAGGAAGCAGACTTCATTTTGGTGCAGTGACTGCCAAGTGTCCTTGTGTGAGCCAGAATGTTTTGAAGTATTTCATACACATATGAACTTTCAGCAGCAGCTGAATGGATGAACCACAATGCCCGTGTAAATATTGTATATATTGTATATATTGTTTATAATACCTAGATGCAAGATTATTCCTCCATGGATTGACTATGTAATGGAAAGGATTATATGTGTGTATGCTGTGTTACATGTTTGTAAATAATTAAATATGGACTAAAATGACAAGTGAAAGAAATGATTGTTTAAAAAAGTAGAAAGAAAAAACGCACCTTGATTTACCTGGAATTTAATTATTTACATTATCAAATTACATCAAATTAGTTATTTCATTTGTTTCATGTATTATATTATTTGCTTATATATGTATTATATGTCATGTTTGATGAGAAAATATGCAAACATTATTATGATAAAATGAATTTAAATGATACTTGTCTTTTTTCTTCGTGATTTTCTAATTAACTCACCTGTACAGGTAAAACTACCAAGTTTACAAAATCGAAAATGGTTGCAAATGAAAGATCACTTCAAAACCCACCAGTTTCATACAACCTTTATAGTAATATTCCAAGTAGTTACAGAGTTATGGTACTTTAAAGATACACAATGGAATTCTGTGATTTCTCAGAAATTTAATCAGTGCTGATAAGCCTTATCAGTAATTAATTACATAGGGGATGAAGGGTTAATGATATAAAATATGTGCACAGTGCAATCAACTTTAGATGAAGGACATAATATCACAAAACCTTATATTGCCAAAGCGGTTGAACACTCTAAAATTGTTGTGATGGAACAACAAGAAAAAAACAGAAGATAGTCAAATACATCTGTCTGACTTGATTCTGGTGATAATACGAGTTTAGGATGTGGGTTTTTGCTGGGAAGCAAAAGAAAATGCAGAAACTATCCAAAATAATACCAAATGTCAACTAATGGAACTCGGAATTTTGTCTAGGAATTATACTGAAAGTGAAATTATTTCAAAATCTCTTAAAAAACTTTCTTTCTCAATGAGCGATAGAGCCAGTATTGATAAGCTTGCAAATAGCTTCTTGGATTGGAGAAACAAGACACTAAATCATATAAAGGGAGATACCACTGCTGCCCACCATTTACATTGTAGGGCACATGTGCTAGTTGAAACTGCAACTTAAGAAGATGGCTGTGCCAAGTTCAAAGAGAACAGAAAGCCTCAGCGACCGTCAGCTCTCGGCCCTGTGAAGCGAAAGAGGGATATTTATGGCGCATTTGAGAAGAGAAATCGTATATAGCTAATTACGGAAATTTCAGTAGTATTCTGTTATTCCATTTAGTGATGTGACTGATTTTAAGTGAGTTGTGCTGTAAACAATGAAAAATTACCATAATAAGAATAGGCTGTCAATATAAAAACATCAAACATTATGTTTTGGGAAGTAAGCATAGTTTCTTGAAATTTACATTTAATACAACTTTTCCGGATGTTGATTTCATGAGTGCAACTTTAAACACTTTTTGGTGTACAACAGATGAGGATGGTGAATCATCAGAACTTGAGAATGAAATGTTTGAGCCTCAAAATGATGAACCACCAATTTATGTTCTTCCACCAAGTGACACGGTTTATCATAGCCATATAAATAAATCTGAACATTCGCTGGCAATAAGTGCTTATGCTACGCGACACAATTTGTCTGACACTGCTATCAATGATATGCTGCAACTCATTCAGCTACATCTGCCTGATAATAACATAGCTGAAACTAGTACAAGAAAACTAAAAGAGTCCTGTGGGTTTGACTCCATTTACTTGAAGCATCACCTCTATTGCGAGGGATGTAAGAAGTTATTTGATACACAGTTAGAGCAGTGCATTACTCCTGGATGTGAAGGCACAAAAACCAATTCTCAGTGCACAAATTATTTTGTCTCTGGGAAAACTGAAGTGCAACTGAAAGAAATTCTCCAAAGGGATGGGGTTTGGAGGTCTATTGAAGAATTCCGATATTGCATGACAGAAAATATTTCGGATATAAAAAGTGGGAAGGAGTTCATGAAGTTGCAGGAACCTGGAGGATTTCTTCATAACATTCGCAACATAACACTGTCACTTTTCATTGATAGAATTCCACTTTTCAAGAGCTCATCAGCCTCATTGTGGCCAGTTGAGTTTCTTATCAATGAAATTCCACCTAAAGTGCGATTTAGCAGGAAAAATATGATACTTTGGGGAATATGGCAAGGTGTTGGAACGCCCAACATGAACATCTTTCTGAGACCACTTATTATATATTTGGTAGACTTGTATGAAAATGGCATTTCCTTCCACCATGATCAATCTGAAGTGACCATTAAAGCTATGCTCATTGTAGCAACAATGGATCTGCAAGCTAGGTCCTATGTCCTGATGATGATACTGCACAATGGAGAATATGGGTGTCTGTATTGCATGGAGCCAGGAAAAGTTGTGCCCAGTGGAAAAGGTCATTGTAGAGCTAAGTGTTTTGCCAAGTGTGGGTTTTCTCCTTCCATAATTGCTAACTCAAGTGAGTCTGTAAGTGAAAGTGCCAGTGATTGTGTTGAATTTGATCAGGAGGATGACTTTCCACTTGCAGTGTTAAAAATGTCGAGGGAATTATTCGATTTTCAGGAACTTCTCGGAATTGATGAAAAGTTCTCCACATGTGATAATAACATGTTAGACTGGGACAGACCAGCAAATGATATTCTAAAGGACCTAAATAGGGTAGATCAAGAAAGGGATGATGAGTGTGAAATTGAGGAGAAATCGCCAGTCTCAGTTGTGGAAATCGCTGACTTTCTTGAAAAGATGAGGCACTATGCTGTGTGTAAGAACCAGTCGTCTTTGCTAGATAAAGCCAGTGATTTCTTTAAGAAGTGACTTTCTTAAGGACAGTGTTGTGACTGAAAATTGTCAGTTGATGTGTTGTACAAAGTGTACATTATTTTATTGTGTGATAAAATGATTTCATGTGACTTTTAGACCTTATTTATTCAGTTAAGGGTTGATACCAATTATAAACAAACAAAAAATAGTTGTGTTGTATACATTGTACATTGTTATGTGTGATAAAAATGATTACAGTCATGTACATGTTATATGTTTATCATGTTTATAAATGATTAAAATGATAAATCTTAATCAAATAAATTGATTGAACTGTTTTTATGTTTACTTGCTATTATATGTACTATACAACAAAGTAAACAATTTTGGTACAAGAAATCTTCCCAAAATCGGGCATTCTACCAACCCTGCATTAAGTGGTCACCTGGCTTAAGCAGCCAATTTGGCTGCTTCCCTTGGTTGGCTGCTTAACACAGGTTAGACTGTAGTAACGAAAATTGTTTGAAATCAAGGTCATTATACATGTACATTGATTTATTTGTCTGTTTAGTCTAATTTAGTTTATAAAAAGGAGCTTTGGGTTTGTTGTGGTGCACTGACCCACACCATTCAAAGAATGGTGAAGGGGAATTAATGTTACTCTTGTCCATCTGTACACCAGGCCGGCAATAAAGCATGTGGACGATGAAACATGGTTGACTATGGTAATTTTACAAGACCATGAAAACAAGATTAACCATGGTTTTTAAAAGAACATGGTTAACCATGGTCACCAGGGCGGTAATAAACCACAGCATGAAACATGGTTGACCATGGATTATTCATGGTCATTTTGTGGTCAACCATGTTTTAAATGTGGTAATTTCACAGGGGTACTGAATCTGATTCATGGACACCAAAAACAGTGAATTTACCAAAAGGATTTACTTATCTAGACATTGTGAAATATTCAAAGAATTCTTGGAAAAACACGTAAGTGGAGAAGCCCATTGATAGAGGATATGCCTTCTTCCATGATAGATATGTTTTTGACCATGCAGTGTCCATTGGGAAAACCGGATTTGTAATAATCAGAGCAAAATGCTTCAGATCAATGAAAAAGACTGAAGCACCACACACATTAAAAGTTTTCCATACAATAGAAGGTTCAGTGCATGGTGGTCAGTGTTTGTGTGTTGCCGGTGTTAGTGGTCAGTGTAACCATGTGTATGCACTGCTCTATTCCATTGACCACACAATGAAGCTGAAGAGAGACACCTTTCCCAGATCAAAGACCTGCACAGGCAAGCCTGCAGAATGGATCAAATGCAGGGTCGATGGAATTCATTCTGATCCTGTAATGTCAGCGACAGTGACAAAACTCAAGTATGGGTCGACATCAAAGGGTATCAAATCCACACTTTATGAGGCCAGAGCAGGGGAGGCCAGACAAGGTCTTCATGTGAATCAACTCGTGGAAGAGAAATTGTCCAGCATCAACCCACTATTTGGTGCTTGTTTGACTGTTGGACACAAATCAGACAGCACAACCACCAAGATGGGGATTGAAGTTCCCAAGGGTTCACCACTGTTGTATCAGATTGCTGCAACTGAGGGAGACTTTTTAGTTTCTGAAAACGTTGATGCCTCAGTTGGAACTAAAACACAGCCATGGAACAGTGAGACTGAGCAGCCACCTGTATTTCCTTGGCATCCTGCAAGCGTGCCAGACACTGAAGACATTGCTGCCCTGAACCTGGCATTACCCCACAGACAGCCAGTGATATAGTTGCCGATACGTTAAAGCAAGCAGAATCCGACGCATGGTTAAGTGTTAGAGAAAAACGCTTGACTGCAAGCAAGTTTGGAATACTTTTGAAAAGAAAAAAAGACAAAGCAAATTTCGTGAAGTCAAATCTGTGCAAAAGGTCAGGCCTTAGTAATGTGCTGGCTATTAAGTTTGGGAAAGACAATGAAAGAAAGGGAAAACAAGAATATAGGAAATATATGAACAATACAAAGAGAACATGTAAGATTTATGAGTCTGGGTGTGTATGCGAGCTGATCCCACAAATGGTTACTGCTATGATTTATGAGTCTGGGTGTGTATGCGAGCTGATCCCACAAATGGTTACTGCTATGATTTATGAGTCTGGGTGTGTATGCGAGCTGATCCCACAAATAGAACATGTAAGATTTATGAGTCTGGGTGTGTATGCCAGCTGATCCCACAAATGGAACATGTAAGATGTATGAGTCTGGGTGTGTATGCGAGCTGATCCCACAAATAGAACATGTAAGATTTATGAGTCTTGGTGTGTATGCCAGCTGATCCCACAAATAGAACATGTAAGATGTATGAGTCTGGGTGTGTATGCCAGCTGATCCCACAAATAGAACATGTAAGATGTATGAGTCTGGGTGTGTATGCCAGCTGATCCCACAAATAGAACATGTAAGATTTATGAGTCTGGGTGTGTATGCCAGCTGATCCCACAAATAGAACATGTAAGATTTATGAGTCTGGGTGTGTATGCCAGCTGATCCCACAAATAGAACATGTAAGATTTATGAGTCTGGGTGTGTATGCCAGCTGATCCCACAAATAGAACATGTAAGATGTATGAGTCTGGGTGTGTATGCCAGCTGATCCCACAAATAGAACATGTAAGATTTATGAGTCTGGGTGTGTATGCCAGCTGATCCCACAAATAGAACATGTAAGATTTATGAGTCTGGGTGTGTATGCCAGCTGATCCCACAAATAGAACATGTAAGATTTATGAGTCTGGGTGTGTATGCCAGCTGATCCCACAAATAGAACATGTAAGATTTATGAGTCTGGGTGTGTATGCCAGCTGATCCCACAAATAGAACATGTAAGATTTATGAGTCTGGGTGTGTATGCCAGCTGATCCCACAAATAGAACATGTAAGATTTATGAGTCTGGGTGTGTATGCCAGCTGATCCCACAAATAGAACATGTAAGATTTATGAGTCTGGGTGTGTATGCCAGCTGATCCCACAAATAGAACATGTAAGATTTATGAGTCTGGGTGTGTATGCCAGCTGATCCCACAAATGGTTACTGCTATGATTTCCAGGTTAATATGTTTTTTTGTTTACTGTAATAATTAACATGTCAATAAATCTGTCCATTTGCATCTTGTTTGTGGTGTTGTAAAATGTGGGCGCATACAAATCACCAAGTGATAATGCTAGTGTTTCTAAATTCTAGTATTTGATAGCTAACATACTATACAAGCCAAGGAATGTTATTATGTAATGTTTTGTTTCATTTTTCAATGTACAATTTTGTTGGAGATATAATTCAGTGTTGTTCAATGTTCTTATAAATAATAATAATTTGTTTATTTCACAGGTCTACACTGGCTGATTAGCAGGAGATCGACCTGAGAAAATAGATAAAATTGACGAAATTATCCAACCATTTTGACCGTAATCCAACTAGTTGTGTGTGAATGGTTTTGTCGATTTGTTTTGATGTCATTCAAACCTATGTGTGCAGCAAAAAACGGATTTAAAGGCAGACTTTAGCATTTCTGTAATCCGTGAAATGTGAATGTTCCGCAGGAATTTTGTTAATCTCGTCAAACGTAAGAACTTATGTCTTTTATACGGACTATTTAATAGTGACCTATCCCAAACTATGTGCTAAATATAGTTAGTTAGTTGATATATATACAGTATTACATATTGAAATCATGTCATAAATGTTTTTTATGCTATGTTTATATTTCATGAATTATTTTGTTGTTTTTATAATCGCATCATGTTAATACTGAAATCTCTGTGACATCGTTTTGGTACGAATGACCTGTGCGCATGCGCGAGTTGAGACAGAAACCATGTAGGCCACATTGTGCGGGCTGCGAAAGTTTGTGAACTTTTTTGTATATATAACTTGTACTGAGGCAGGAAACTCTAAATTTGGTAAGTCATAAGGCAGGAAACTCTAAATTTGGTAAGTCATAAGTTGTATCATTATATTAGCAACCCCAGCTGATAATTAAGCCTTACATATTGAGAATCTTGGTAAATATCAACACCTAGTCCAGATTCTTTTTTTGTTTCAAATTTCTTTCTTTTCAGAATACCAAAAAAATAACATATTTTAAAAGCTTATAAAATTATCTTACATAAGATATAAAAATATATTTAATTGATAAAACGTTTTTTACGTTATGTGTATTTAAACCCGAAAATTTTCGTCATTTTCTATCGATTTTCAATATCGGACTCGCGGATACGCGTTTGTTGCGTATATGTTTTACAAACACGCATGCGGGGCCTAAATAACTCGTTAATATTCAAAAGATTTGCATAACAAATCGGAAAATAGTTTTATATTCACCCCGGATCTTTCGTTATTCATTTCCGACAACAAACAAAAAATTACGACGGGTCAAAGTCCAGGACAGTGCTAAAAAAGTAATAGGTATGCATTAAAAACGAAGCTATCAATGAAAAGATCTTGTTCTTTTCTTTTAAAAGACACCAAAACCATTGATTTGGTTAACATTTAACGACCAGCATCCAGCTTTGAAAATTACAAATTTTCCGAAATAGCGATCACGCATACTGCGACTGTCTGTCCGCCATTTTGAATTTACATAATATATGGCCATACTTAAAACGCAAAAATAACGATAAATTTAGTATTTATTTCCTTTATATGTAAAACAAGTCGTAATTTAACTGTTACATTTCATTTATTTTTCATTTATTAACGCCGTCAAGTACGTATTTCTGATATGAAAATATGACCTAATTTTATTTTATTTTTACGATTTGTAAACAATTCCCACGTGGATGACCTGATTCATAATATAAGATTACTCGTTATATTGAATCAAATTATGCATTATATTATAATGAATTAATGAAAAGAAAAACTTATATTCATATTTGTTTTGGCTCTTTTAGATACATTTCTGAGTGGCAGATACAAGACTGGAACTCCAACCATGTGAAATGGATGGGAATTTCCTGGGTCCCTTCTGTCAGGCAATCGAATTAACAACTGCACAGACACAGGATGTTAAAACAATTAAAGCTATAACACAAGATCTCACAGTCACACTGCCAACCAATAAAGCTACTGTGTTGGTGACACCACCAAGAAGTCACTACAAGAACAGCAACTCGGAGAGAATAAATGTATTTTATTGCTAGATAAAATGTTTTATGTTTTGGTTCATCTTATTGCTAGATAAAATGTTTTATGTTTTGGTTCATCTTTTTGTTACTATATCACTTTTCGCTAGTTGTATTTCAAAACAACATCACATGACCGGTCACATGTTTCTTAATTCATCCAATCATAAACTTTTATTGCACATGACCGGTCACGTGTTTCTTGCTAGCCAATCAGCGCTCAGCTTCACAGTCCTTTGTCTACATTGAAGCTGGAAGCTGTTTTCAGAAAATTTATTCTTTTTTCCAGAAATTACACAGAAATTACATTCAAGGAAGAGATATACTTTATATATATTGCATAGACAGTACAGCAGCATTTCTCGCTATCCTGTGAACATTGATTGGTACAATGATCGAGTTGATCGTTTGAATAGACTCCTGTCATCTCGTATTCAAGACCTACAAGACGACAAACTAGCGTTTTGGAAATTCAAAGGATTTTGGTCCACACAAGCAAAATCCACAGCTTTCTCCGGAGATGGTGTCCATCTATCAGATGTTGGTCAAGCGAAATTGTTCAGGGTTATTAGAGGAGCATTGGTTAACTGTTTGAACAAGCTTAACAATCGATCAGATAAGTAAACAGCTTCAGATATAATACTTTTAACAATATTAATGGTACTTACGGTGTGATATGCAACATTCTTGACTTTGAGTTCATATCATATCGATGATGGTCTGGATGCAACTTTATGAGTTATGGTTACAGATAGCTAGGTCTAAGGATATACATTTGTCTGTCAACACAAGGCTTTTCAGTCGATCAATTGATTTAGAGTCCAGATAATTATAAACCAGTTTTAAACATAACATGTCTGGTATGTCGAGGCTTTTTTATAAAGGAATTTGATTATTTACGAAAGGGATATTATACATATATATCCCTAACAAGGAGTCATCCAATATAATGAAATAAGCATAGCCGGATGTTATATGAGTTATAAGAGACATTGCAAGTTTTCATATTGCCTATGCACAGTGTGTCTTTTTGATATATATGGCGGATAAGCATGTATTCGGTTGTACCGGAACGGTGTTTACTTCATTGTTTGTGTCATGTATTTTCACTATGTATTGACTGTGCTTTTCATTTTACTCACATTTTCTTGTACTATTATGTCATAACTACTTTGTAGTCTATAGATTTTAACTTTCTGTAACTATCCGTGTTCTGATTGATAGGCCTATTTTTGCTCTTCAAATTTATTGATGTTTGACCTATGAGTGATTCTTACGATAAAGTTCACAGTTACAAACACCGATCGCATTGGCGCGTTTGCCTCCGCAGACTTTAATTCTGGTTGCAATTCTTCAAGAAATGGTTTATGTGAGTGTTTTTGTTTGCATATGATGTATTTTAAATAGCTTTAATAATTATGAATAGGTTATCTGCCTTGTTAAGTCTACAAACGACATTTTTAGCATTGTTTCATGAGGTTTAGTTTAAAGTCCGGTCAGGCCGGTCGTGTCCGTTATTTGCAGCTAATTGTTAAAACCCGTACATTCTGTAGGCTCGGGATATTTTTAGGTATCACACCACTAAATTGTGTATGCCAGCTTGTATATTTTTTATGAGAAGTTTTATGTTTTGTGCTAAGGAACATTGTTGTTGTTGACTTAATGCCATGTTTTCGTGTTTGCTATATTGCTTATATTTGTTGTTTACAGTGATAGAAACAGTTAACGTGTGTATAAGATGTGTATAAGATGATTGGTTGAACTTGAAAGGATTATGGAGAGTTATGACGTAGGTTTATTGTGCTATATGTATTTCTAGTGATTTATATGTATTCGGTTGAGTTTTGTTACCAGGTGCCATATAGTGCATATTTGAGTTGAGTTATAAAACAGCTTATATCTTGCAGTATCATACAATATATTGCTAAGTAATTTCACTTAAATCTTTCACAGATACTTACCTTTTTATATTGTATTCTGGATATAATGACTTTGTAAAGATCTATCTTGTTAAAATAATAAGCTATTTCTCGAAAGAATAGTTTTTCATGGTCTAATTTAGTTTTCATGTTTTTCTATTGTAGTTTTTACGTTGAAATAAAGTCTAAAGAATTTGACGTTTCTCCGTTATCTATGTGCCGGTCCAAAGGGCATAATAGTAAAAAGTCTATCTTCAACTCCATCAAGTCAACCAGATGTCTTTGGACGAAGAACAGAGAAGAATTAGAAATCTAACAGTTAAGGGTCACGAAGACTTCCAATCCAAAGTGTATCTCTACACAACAGAACTAGAACATGCATGGTCTGTGGTCCAAAAGGAATTAGATAAAACAATTTCATTTGAAGGGAAAGCCAGTGAACTTAAGTCACATGAACAAGCTGTGTGTTTTAATTATGGTGAATTTAGAATAAAATTCAACCAATTTCATGAATTTCTGGATAGGACTCGTTCAGAAGACAGTATTCAGTTATTAAGAAATCTTAATGATCAGGGAAGACAAAGAGACAAACAAGTAAATAGTGTTCTGAATACCTTAGACAGTAAAAAAATAGACATGGATGTTCAATCCGATCATTCTCATAAATCTAAGGCAAGTAGTTCTAGATCAAGTGTTAGCAGCAAGGGGTCACTAGTTGCAAGAGCTAAGTTAGAAGGAGCTAAGGCTCGTATGAGGGTTCTAGAAGAAGAAATTGAACTTAAAAGGAAACAGGCATTGTTACAGGAAGAAAGAGCAATAAACATTGCTAAGTCTGAACGTGAGGATAAGGAATATGAAGCTAATATTTCATTACTGCAGGAGAAAAAGGCTATAGCGGAAGCAGCTGCGGAAACAGAAGTTTATGAAACTGAACAATATGAACATGAACATGAACATGAAAGTGTTGATCAAAATGATGTGAATAAAAGGACAAGCCAATTTATTTTAGACCATCCAGTTGAGAAAAGTAGTCTTATTCATACAGATGGTTTGAATTTAAAATCACCTGAACCTCCAAGCAATCATAATATTGACAATGTTACAAAGTGCGAATTACATGTGGGTGAACGGATTGGGAGGTTTCTTGTCAAGAAAGACTTGTTAATTAACCGTTTCACCAAATTCGATGATGACCCAGTCCACTATAATGTCTGGAAAAATACATTTCGATCAGTTACAGTCGAGTTAGGGACAAGCGCTTCTGAAGAGATGGATCTTATGGTGAAATGGTTGGGACCAGAAACTACTAGGCAGGCCTTAAGCATTCGTGCCGCTTCTTCTTACAATCCTGAATCGGGGCTTCTGAAAATTTGGGAGCGTCTAGATGCCAGGTATGGGGCACCGGAACTAATAGAAAAATCTATCCAGATGAAAGTCACCTATTTTGCAAAGATAACTTCAAATAATTATCAGAAACTGTATGAACTAACTGACGTTCTATCTGAAATTGAAAGCCTGAAGGAGGACCCCCAGTATTCTGTGTTGTTGTCCTATTATGATTCGTCGGTGGGTGTCAATCCTATTGTTAGTAAATTACCTTATCACCTGCAGAACAAATGGGCTGACAGAGCTATGAAGTACAAATTGTCACACCGCGTCTGTTACCCACCATTTGAATATTTCGTGGCTTTTGTCAAGCAGATGTGTTCGTTACACAATGATCCTAGTTTTGTATTCGACTCGCCATCAAATAAAGTTGTCAAGAATGTGCCAATAACTACCAAGAAAACAGACATCGACACTATACAATGGAAGTGCCTGCTTCACCCAGAGTCCAAATCACATTCTCTAGAAACCTGCAGAGAATTTCGAAAAATGCCGATTGAAGATCGCCGCCAATATTTGAAGGACAATAAAGTCTGTTTTAGATGTTGTGGTTCTGATCAGCATATGATCAGAGATTGTAAAGTTGACATTTCATGTGAAGAATGTGGTAGCAAGAAACATGTTTCTGCATTACATATGTTTAAGCATGAACTAAAACCAGTGCAGAAATTTATTAACAATGCAAAGTTACCAGCTGATGACAATATAAACTGTAAATGTGCTCAGATCTGTGGAGATTCTTCATTAAGCAAATCGTGTGCTAAAATTGTGAAAGTGAAGGTCTATCATAAAAGCAACCCTTTGAAGAGGAAGAACATTTACGCCATCATTGATGAACAAAGTAATCGGTCTTTAGCTTGTTCCAATTTGTTTGACTGGTTCATGGATACATGTAGTTTCCAGGACACCACATATTCATTACACACCTGTAGCGGAAATATGACAACATGTGGAAGAAAGGGAGTCGGGTTTGTCATTGAAGGTCTAAATGGCAATAAGCACGATTTGCCTAGTCTCACCGAATGCAACGAGATCCCTGATAATAAAGACGAAATTCCTACACCAGAGGTTGTCAGCAAGTATCATCATCTGAGTAGAATTGTAAATCAGATTCCACATGTGGAAGAAAATGTTTGTATACAAATGTTGATTGGCCGAGATCTTCAAGAAGTCCACTATGTACACGAACAGATCATTGGGCCTTCAGGACCGTATGCTCAAAAGCTAAGCCTTGGATGGGTGGTGATAGGCGAAACATGCACTGGGAACAGCCACAACTCGCATGTTACTGTAATGAAGACGCATTTACGACAAGATGGGAGGCAATCCATCTTTCCTGCCTGTGAAAGTAAGTTCATACTGAAAGAAGATATTGACATGGACATATTCGGTCGTTCCCAAGATGACAACCAAAGGGGGCTATCAGTTGAAGATCGACAATTCATGGAGATAATGAACAGCAAAGTCAGCAAAGATGAAAAGGGATATTGGGTTGCACCACTGCCATTTCGATCACCGAGACCGTGTTTGCCTGACAACAGAGACATGGCGTTAAAGCGTGCCAAGTATTTAGACTCCAACCTCAAAAGAAATCCCACCAAAAAAGAACATTTCGTTCAGTTCATGGAGAAAGTACTTGAATCTGGAGCAGCAGAAGTGGCACCACCGCCGACAAATGAAGTATGGTATCTACCCATATTCGGCGTATACCACCCTAAGAAACCTGACAAGATTCGTGGAGTCTTTGATTCATCTGCAACCTTCAGAGGTGTTTCATTAAACAGTGTGCTGCTCTCCGGCCCCAACCTGGTAAACAGTCTGCTGTGCATTCTTCTTAGATTCCGTAAAGATACCTATGCTATTATTGCAGATATAGAACAAATGTTCTACTCCTTCCATGTAGACAGGAAACACCGAGATGTTCTACGCTTCTTTTGGTATCAGGACAACAATCCAGACAAAGACCTACTTGAATATCGGATGCGTGCACATGTATTTGGGAACAGTCCGTCACCTGCTGTAGCAACACACTGTCTAAGAAAAACAGCAGAAAATGCCGAAGAAGATGTAAAAGAATTTGTCAATCATAACTTCTATGTCGACGATGGACTTACATCATTGCCTGATGTTCATAAAGCTGTTAGTCTTCTGCAAAGAACCCAGGCATGTCTCGCGACAGCAAATCTCAGGCTCCATAAAATAGCGTCGAACAGTAAAGAGGTGATGGTTTGTTTCCCAGAAGAAGACCTGCAGAAAGAACTGAAATCCCTTAACTTTGATGAAGACAAACTCCCTGTCAACCAAACACTTGGTTTATCATGGGATCTGAACAGCGATGCGTTTAAGTTCAATATCAACCATAACCAAAAACCATATACTAGAAGAGGTCTGCTGTCTACTCTCAACAGTATTTACGATCCACTTGGTTTCGTCGCACCAGTCATCATACGTGGGAAAATGCTGATGAGAGAAATCACTACTGGCGCAGATTGGGACGATCCATTAGATCAGGAACAAGCAACTAAGTGGTCAACATGGAGCGAGTCTCTCAACGTTCTTAAGGAGGTATTGATACCACGATTGTACATAGGTGAGTCACTAAGCACTGCATACGAACCGGTTCTACATATCTTCTCAGATGCGTCAGAAAAGGCAATAAGTGCTGTGGCATACATCAGTCTTCAAAACGGTGACAAGCTAGGATTTGTTATGGGGAAAAGCAAATTAGCACCTTTACATGGGCATACCATACCGCGTTTGGAACTGTGTGCAGCACTGCTAGGTGCCGAGATTGGAGACATTGTCCTTCAAGCATTGAATGTTTCTTTCAAAACAGTTCGATATTACACCGACAGTAAAGTTGTCCTAGGTTACCTCAAAAACACAACACGGCGTTTCTACAACTATGTCAGCAACAGGGTGCAGAAGGTATTGAGCCTATCAAAAGCAGACCAGTGGTACTACATTAACACTAAAGTAAATCCAGCCGACATTGGAAGCAGAGGTTGCACCACATTTGAACATTTAAATATATGGTTACATGGACCGGAAACTTGTGCCTTTATTGCAGTGCGTGAAGACAGTTCCGAAGCGTTCAATCTTGTCTCTCCGGAGAACGACAAGGAGATACGATGCGACACTATTGTGCATAAAGTTCATGTTTCTTCTGGTATTTCAGACAAATTTAAGTTGTTCTCGAGTTGGCAGAGGCTAGTGATAGCAATTTCTGTTATACAAACTGCTATTAGAAACCACAAAAGAAGACAATGTGATATTCCAAGACAGGTATCTGTTATTGCAGCACGGAAAGTGTCCGAAGAATTCATTGTTAAGATAGAACAAAAACTTCAATTCAGTGAGGAAGCAAAATGTCTTAGTGATGGTAAACCTATTTGCAAAGGCAGTTCTGTAAGTGCATTGAATCCTTTTATAGACGAACAGGGAATACTGCGAGTTGGAGGCCGTCTGGGTCAAAGTTGCCTTCCTATAGAACTGACAAATCCTATTCTGCTCTCCAGTCGATCTTACATATCTGAATTGATAGTACATCATTTTCACGAACAGTGCAAACACCAAGGAAGATTACTGACCGAAGGTGCTATCCGGAATAATGGATACTGGATTGTTGGAGCCAAAAGACTAATCTCTAAGATACTTCATCGTTGCGTGATTTGTAGAAAGCTTAGAGGCAAAACAATGAATCAGTTAATGGCAGACTTACCAGTCGACCGCCTCACACCTAGTCCACCATTCACATATGTGGGTATTGATGTTTTCGGACCTTGGGAAATCGTTTCCCGTAGAACTAGAGGAGGAATGGCTCATTCCAAACGCTGGGCCGTACTATTTACCTGTTTGGTAATGCGAGCAGTTCATATTGAAGTGGTAGAAGAGATGTCTAGTTCTTCCTTCATTAATGCATTACGTAGATTCATAGCTTTAAGAGGAGATGTGAAAGAATTCAGGTCAGATCGAGGTACCAACTTCATAGGTGCTACAGACGACCTTAAAATCAACGTCATCAGTGTTGAAAACGGACCAGTACAAAACTACCTTCACAATTCTAAAGTTACTTGGAAATTCAATGCCCCTCACTCATCTCACATGGGGGGAGTGTGGGAACGCATGATTGGCATTGCCAGGAAAATTCTCGACAAAATGTTATTAGGAGTTGCTGTCAAAAACCTGACTCATGAGGTTTTGGTTACATTTATGGCGGAAGTGTGCTCAGTCATGAATTCTAGACCTATCGCTCCCATCTCAACAGATTCGGACGGCAGTATAGTACTCACTCCTGCTATTTTGTTGAATCAAAAATCTCATTCTAGTGAACAGTGTTTCGACATTGATGTTAAACTTGTGTATAAGAAGCAGTGGCAGCATGTGCAAGTTTTATCTGATATGTTTTGGAAGTTGTGGAAAGACAGATATCTACAAACATTGCAGTGTAGAAGTAAATGGAAATCACCCCAACCGTGTATTAAGGAAGGCGATGTTGTCTTGTTGAAGGAAAAAACTCTTGCCAGAAATGACTGGTTGACCGGTTTAGTTGTGAAAACCTTTGAGAGTGAATGTGATAATAGAATCAGAAAAGCTGAAGTGCGTGTTTATAGGGACGGTAGATGTGTACTGTATACTCGTCCTATAGTCGAAATGGTGTTACTACTGGACTAGTTCTGATAACATTGCTTATGTGACTTCTGTAACTGACAACAAGTTTAAGTTTATGCTTGTCTTTTGATTGTATTTTGTCTCACAAACATTTGGAAATTAGTTTTAATATGAGTGTGAATGATCACAGTCGGGGAGTGTACCGGAACGGTGTTTACTTCATTGTTTGTGTCATGTATTTTCACTATGTATTGACTGTGCTTTTCATTTTACTCACATTTTCTTGTACTATTATGTCATAACTACTTTGTAGTCTATAGATTTTAACTTTCTGTAACTATCCGTGTTCTGATTGATAGGCCTATTTTTGCTCTTCAAATTTATTGATGTTTGACCTATGAGTGATTCTTACGATAAAGTTCACAGTTACAAACACCGATCGCATTGGCGCGTTTGCCTCCGCAGACTTTAATTCTGGTTGCAATTCTTCAAGAAATGGTTTATGTGAGTGTTTTTGTTTGCATATGATGTATTTTAAATAGCTTTAATAATTATGAATAGGTTATCTGCCTTGTTAAGTCTACAAACGACATTTTTAGCATTGTTTCATGAGGTTTAGTTTAAAGTCCGGTCAGGCCGGTCGTGTCCGTTATTTGCAGCTAATTGTTAAAACCCGTACATTCTGTAGGCTCGGGATATTTTTAGGTATCACACCACTAAATTGTGTATGCCAGCTTGTATATTTTTTATGAGAAGTTTTATGTTTTGTGCTAAGGAACATTGTTGTTGTTGACTTAATGCCATGTTTTCGTGTTTGCTATATTGCTTATATTTGTTGTTTACAGTGATAGAAACAGTTAACGTGTGTATAAGATGTGTATAAGATGATTGGTTGAACTTGAAAGGATTATGGAGAGTTATGACGTAGGTTTATTGTGCTATATGTATTTCTAGTGATTTATATGTATTCGGTTGAGTTTTGTTACCAGGTGCCATATAGTGCATATTTGAGTTGAGTTATAAAACAGCTTATATCTTGCAGTATCATACAATATATTGCTAAGTAATTTCACTTAAATCTTTCACAGATACTTACCTTTTTATATTGTATTCTGGATATAATGACTTTGTAAAGATCTATCTTGTTAAAATAATAAGCTATTTCTCGAAAGAATAGTTTTTCATGGTCTAATTTAGTTTTCATGTTTTTCTATTGTAGTTTTTACGTTGAAATAAAGTCTAAAGAATTTGACGTTTCTCCGTTATCTATGTGCCGGTCCAAAGGGCATAATATCGGTACTGTCATACATGATATGTTTAACATAATTACATGATTTTATCCACAGAAGAAAAGGGTTGGTTAAGTCATTCACCAACATAGGGTTACGGTATTAAAAGAGTGAATGAAGTTTAATTGTAAACATAGTTTCAAACAGTATGGTTATGGTTATGTCTCATCCGACTGGTTGTGTGTAGGGTGTATTTATATTAAATAACTGTTAGTCAGAGGCAGGCATGTTTAGCCGCATTAGATTTACCCACAAAAGGGATATATGCACGGAATGGTGTGCAGTTATTATGGTATAGTGTACAAATTCAAGTACATTTGCTTGATTTATGTAAACAATATGCACGGAATGGTGTGCAGTTTCTACTAGTATGGTATTATTGTACCGAATAAAAAATCTGCACGGGATGGTGTGCAGATTATAGTCGGTGTGGAACGACACCATTTAAATGTTAATGCACGGGATGGTGTGCACATAGCAGAACAGTCATGGTTATACATATATATACAATCTGCACGGTATGGTGTGCTGATGCATTATATGTTCATAAATAAGTACTAACTGCAGTAGATTGTTACGGTAGTGAACTTTTAGTTTGGTATCAAGTGATTATCAATACATTTCTTTAATAGTATTAACAAAGAAAAAGCAATGATGTTATTGACGGTAGAGCTTCCTTCAACACAGTTCAAGCGTTCGCTATATATAGGGATATTATCACTTTTTCTCATACTTTTTCCATATTTTCAGATGAAACGTTTAAAGCAGACGCCTGCTTCAGGGAAGGGGAAGGCCTGTGTGCCAAAAAACGTGGTATCAAAACGTAGAAAAGTTGTGCATAGCACTAATTTAAACAATATCATGAACTGTGACGATCCACAACCGTCAACATCTGACGGGAGAACAGGGCGTGGAATCCCGCAACTCCCTAGGCTGATGAAGAGTCGTCATAGACGTCGTGTAGTACAACCAGAGTCGGAAGTTTCATCAGACAATCATTCGGGTACTGGTAGTGAACAATCAGATTATTCAGATTCAGATGAGGATATGGACTGTCAAAACTTACAATTGCCCTCAACGCCTATTATGGCTGAACCATTGTCAACTCCAATAGCTTGTCTAGTGTCTGACAAATTACAAAACAAGATTTGGGCAAACAAATTTGTAGATCTGGCCCTTTTATTGCCTAAGAAAATGCATGATGGAGCACACAAAAAATACACATTACAGGTGGACAGGTTTTCAAACATAAGCGTTTCAAGTCCACAGCAGAAGTCCAAGATTTATTCCATAGAACAATGGACTTCTGCTTTCATTCGCTACGTAGCAATTTATACCATCAAACACAAAAGACAAGCCCCAATGTTGATGAAGTATATGGAAATCGTACGGGATCTGGCCAAGTCACGAAATAGCAAGGCTTGGGAAATGTACGATGTACAATTCCGGCTGCTAAGACAGGCCCAAAAATTCCCCTGGGATAGGATTCATACTGAATTATGGTTAATGGCTACCACTCAGTATCACACACCAAACCCATACAGTTGTCCCTTTCAGACAGGGTCCAGCAGGCAATTTAGACCTCAGTCACGTGACTCACGTCCAAAACAGCCCTTTTTTCTCGACAATACCTGCTGGGCATTCAACCCAAAAGATGGCTGCAAGTACCAGAAATGTAAGCGGCCCCATGTCTGTGGCTTCTGCCGGGGAAGCCATTCCGCAGAATCATGCACAAACCAACAGAAAGAACAGTCAGCCAAAAGACCTCAATATAATAATAAGTAGGCAAACAAATACACAGGCCATTCGCTCATCACCAGTGTCTGTCGATACATTAGAACGATATCTGACAGGCTATTTTAACAAAGGTTACATTATAAATGGTTTTAAAGAAGGTTTTCATTTAGGTCATTCCGGTCCACATGCCGCCTCCATGGCAAACAATTTAAAATCTTGTTATGAGCTACCGGAAATCACTAAAAGCCATTTACAGGCTTTTTGTGGCGGTTTTTTAGTAGGCCCAGATTTGTTCATATGTTTATATATGGTATTTACAATGCATAATTGTTTAACTTTATCAACATATTGTTGTTTTACTTTGTCTGTATATATGTATAATATATATATGTTTACGGCATAATAAATGCCCATCTTTCAATTCAAAATTCAATTTATTGTTGTTATCCATTTGTCCAAACAGAGTTTCACCGCTGCCTTATCAGATAACTCACAAACATAAATGAGGATATAGTGCCAGTAACTGTGCGATGACACTGAACCATTGCTTCAAAATACATGCTTTAACAAAGATGAATCAAAATAGTTGAATCTATATGACTTTGAAATAAAGAAAAAGAGTTTAAAGCTAAATAAACTTGAGCAATTAATAACTACAACAAATGATTGTTTGCAATCCTTAAGGAAAAGGCTAGGACACTATTCAGTTCGCAATGTGAACAAGCGTGACGAGACTGCGAGGAAAAATGTGCATTTGCTTAGAGAGTGCCAGAGACAAATTTGCTTGTTAAAAACTGAAAATGAACACAAAAATGAAACTATCAGAAAACAGACAGATGAAAATAAAACAAAGCCATTAATAGAGACTTTAGAACAGAAAAAACTGCATGCTCAGAAATCAGCCAGCTACTACAAAGTGCGTTCATCAAAACTGACAAATCAGTTGAAAAGTTTTCCAAATCAAAGTGAAGTTGTCTCATTGAAAACTCTTCTAAAAGAGAAACAAAAAAAGATAAGAGAACTTGAAATAAACTGTGATATTTTGAAAGAACAAATAAGTGCCCATACATGCACAACAAAAAATTCAGATGGAAGTTTTGTTGAAAATATTCGAATGTGTGTTATTGAGCTAACAGGCCTTGAAGTTGCAGTAGAAAAAGTTACAAGTACCACTGAAACTGTATCAAAACATTTGTTTGGAACACATTTCAAAAAAGGTGACCTACCAACTAAAACAACAGTGCAGTCTATAGTAGATGAAGGTCACTACTTAGCAAAAACCTTCATATCTCATCAGCTGGCAGAGACTGAAAACTGGGGAATTAACCGGGATGGCACCACACGAAGGAAACAAAAGATCCTTGACACCTCAATAACACTGGCAACCGGTGAAATTTTAAGTCTTGGGTTCAATCAAGTTGCTCATGAAACAACAGTCACAATAAATGACATAACCAAACAACATATGGATGAACTGGCAACAATGAATTTACCCGATGACAAACACACATACATCAAAGAATCATTAGGAAAACTGTCTTTCACAATGAGTGATAGAGCTAGTAACGAAAAGAAAGCTGATCGTCTGTTAGATGAATGGCGAGATGAAGTGCTGAAAAATAGCGAAGATAATCAAAAGCAAAAGGTGCTGCATTTCCATTGCATGGCACATGTGTTACTAGGTTTTCACCGTTATATGGCCATGGACCTTAAATCACATGAGTCTAGTATTGTCGCAGAAAATGGTAAACTTGGTCGTGATGCTGTCCCAGTATTCAAGTTTTGGCGAACCAAAAGTACAGTGGTTGAACGAACTATCAGAATGGTGTCTGAGGTATTCGGGCCATCAGGAGCAGTAAAGATGTTTGTTCTTAGTAGTTGCCAGCTATGTTTTCTATTGTTATATTGAATATTGATGCCTTTGTTACACATAATAATGTCCGGTTACTTGCGTCATCGTCGCATATTTCTACCAAAACAATGGGAGACAAATCCTGTAGCCTTTATTTATGATTAGGCAAGAGTTGTTCCCCTTGTTCACTATAAATTGTTGCATTCTTTCTCTGTATTTTTTATGTCAATTACAGTCTGATGTATCATGTGTAAGATTTGTTTGTCGTACATACATGGATCATTGGTTTAGTTGACGTATGCTTTGTATTATGTTTTTCTTTATTCTTATGATTGATTGTCTTTTATTTCAGTTAACGTGCTATGATGTGTTTGAACATGCTTGAACATGCTAGAAGTAAAAAGAACTTTGAAATAAAATGATCTCGGGAGCACGCATTAGAAATTGAGTTATTCATTACCACCACAGAACTCGCCTGTCAGTACAATTGCACCCTAATCACCAATAATTCCTATGCAGAAAAGTTTCCTGGCGTCTATACCACCATAACCCGGTAACTACCAGCAACAAATGTTACTCCGTATAATGGTCAACAATCTCCAACAACACCCAGTGGTAATTTTCAACAATTATTGTATGATAAATTAGACATAATTGATAAAAGACTACAAAAGTTAGACAGCATAGAACAACAACTCGTGTCTATGTCCCATAAAATGACACTCATTGATAACCGTAGTCACTCAATGTCAGATAAATGGACATTTTCATATTTTTGCTGTCCTAAGACTTCAATTTTCTAGATGATATGATTATTTTTGTTTTTGGTGCATAAATTTGTACATGTACCTTGTGTGCACTTGGTATAGGTTATTCTGCTGTTTATTAATTTCTGTTAATAGTATTTTGTTTCCGGAACTATTTTCACCATATCATGATATGTAAGTAAGAACAAGAACACCTTAGCAATATAATGTCTTGCTATCATTCATTATTTCATGTCCATTGTGACGAACGTTACTCATAATTGATCAAGTGAATTGACAATTATAACAATGTTTAAAGTGGTGGTTCTTTTTCTCTAACCATTTTACTACACCTTTTTAAGGATTTGAACACAGTTCATTCGCTTTATGTTGTTCAGTATACTGAGTTTGAATTTTTAAACGTTGTTCATTACACTGGACACTATTATGTTGTGGCGTCCGCTGAAATGAACGTTACTCATTTGATAAGATTTAGAGATTTTGTCACCAATTTTAGTCACTGCTATTTCCATCAACAACCATTTCATTATACTGGGAATATCTAATTATTACAAGTTAGTTGTTTTTGCTTTTCTTGTTACCATAACATATTTCATACATTTGTATATTGTTCATACACTGGACACTAATAGTTCATGTCCATTGGAATGAACATTACAACTATTTGATAAAATGAGTAGATAATTAAAAGGTGATGTGTAAATGAACAGTACTTCATTTTATAACCATTCAACTTTACATTTTCTAGGAAATAGAACACACTTATTTAGCTTTATGTGTTATTGAATACTGGGTTTTAATTTTAAAACAACGTTCATTACACTGGACACTATTACAGTATGTGCAGAGTGGATCCATCCCAAACATATCCTAGATTGTGTGGGTGAGATTACAATGTCACATCATGTTCAATGCTGATTGAGCACTCACAAAAAATTATACTGTACCATAACATCAGCCACCTCATAAACTTCATATTGATCGAGTGTATTACCTGACTGATGTTATGTTACAATATGAATTTTAGTGTTACTCGACCATTCTAAGAACACTTATTCTTGATTGCTGAGCTTTTTCATCTGAATTACAGAAAAGTATGTCGTCATGGATGCGTCTGTGCCCCAAAAAGCCTCCCGTAGAACATGCAGCCGCTGCAATAAAATCTGCTCCACATCACAAGAAAACACAAGTAGAAGTGATGAGAGAGTACAGACAGAGAATAAAGAACAAACCAGAACTGTATAAGTCCCACCGAGAAACCGAGACATTGCGTTTAAAACTGTTTCGACTAAATATGTCTGATGAACAACATACAAAGTATAGAGAGAAAGCAAAAGAGCGAATGAGAAGGTATAGGGAGAGAAAAAAAGCAGAAGGCCACTACCAGCAGAAAAAGGCAGTAAGGTTGACCAGGGCCGAGACAGAGAAACAAAGAACTTTGTGGAGAATGCAGAAGCAAAACCAACGTAAAAACATGACAGCACAAAAAAAACGAAGAGTAAACGAAAAAAAACGCATAAACTATCAACAAAAAAAGAAATTATTGTCTGCCAACACCAGTTCGGCAGTTCCAACGACCAGTTCAGCCATTCCAACGACCAGTTCAGCCCTTCCAACAACCAGTCCAGCCACTCCATCCACCAGTGGGACATACAGTGGAACTGCAAAAAGAAAAGCGGTTTCACGATCGCTTAAGTCAATGCCAAGGCATCCACAGCGGTTTGTCGACGTCATATCCACCATTATAAAGAATGAAACGCCACGGAAGCGAGAAGCTCTTGAGGAGCGCTTGATATTATGTCCCAAAAAAAAGAGCCGCCTAAACTTCTTGGAAACAGCTATTGATGGTATTCAGACGACACTGCAGACAACTAAATACTCCAGATCCAAAAAAGTCTTGAGAGCGAGAAACATTCTACGGACATCACTTAAGAAGAGAAATATTGCCATATCTACACTAAGAAAACAATTTGGATTTAGCTACAAATTTCTGTCTAAGTCCACAATAGAAGACCAGTACCAACAAAGAAGTGATTCCTTACCAGCAGAAACAGTTCAACAAGTTGAAAGCTTTTATCAACGTGGCGACATTTCCAGGGAGATGCCAATGCCCAAACTTGTGAACAAACAGAACATGATGGCAAAGAAAGCTCTAGAATAATTAAAATATTCAAAAGTTTTTTCCCACTCTCGCACTATTTGACCAATCAGCAACGACCTCTTTCTAGTTGGTGACGAAACATGGCAGTTCAGTCGTCCAGATGGACAAGCGATGGAAACAGACTTTCTGTACACCATTTGAAGCATATAGTTGAACTTAAACTCGATTTTGACTCGTATAACATTGGTGATGAAGGTCTTGCAGTATATCCTGGTTACGCTGGGAAGTGGGCATTCGTCATCTTGGCCGTTGGCGGTAAGCATTTTGATTTCTTAATTTCACAGCAAAGTCAGATGGTGATGAACTTTTTTCAGACATGTTTTCTAAGACTTGTTTTACTGAATTATCACTATTGTTTGCTTTAAAATTGGACCTCGCGATGTTTTATCACAGTTACATTTCATCCCCAGGACGTTTCGATCATATGGACATTTCGTCCCCATCATAACTAAATATTAAGCAAGTTTGCATTGGCTTAGTGTGTGGCTATAGTGGAATGATTCACACTGGTTATGATGATGATGATGGTGCAGCTGTAAAAAAATAGCTAAAATGGTTCCGGTCCACTGAACCAACACTGCCAGTGCAGGGTTCGACCTTAACGGGATCCCGAGGATCTCAGTCTCGAAAGCTGTAGATTCCTTTGGGATCATAAATTTTCACTTCAGATAACTAGTTATTTATGGCGAAATATCCTATTTACAGTCAGAATCCTTGTTACATATTTAGCATTAATTTAAGGTATCCGACCCACAAATAAGCTTGTCGTTGTATCGTCCCATTGGTGTTAATGTTAAAATTTGATGTCTGGTGACCCTATATAATTTTAGTACAGTTAAACTTCGATTTTTCGAACAGGCGACAACTCGAGAACCCCGGATTTCTCGAGGAAATGGCAGAGTCCCGGACTTTTTTCTACTATTTTCATATAAATTTACCGCAGATACCTCGAGCAGAAATAAGTCGAGAGCTCGAGCACACATGCCGGTCCCCAGAACACAAACTATACACAATATCTAACTGGTAACTCGAGGACACATTTTCACACATTTTTCAAAAGGGAGCTCTAAATAAACAAACAATGAAAAGGTGTTAAAATTTTCGCGACGAGTTGTAAAACTTGCAAAATCACGGTCAAAAGGACAAGTATTGAGGTGTGAAAAACACTCGAAACACCGGTTAACTCGAGCTTTTCTGACGGACCCCAGCGTCCTCGAGTTACCGAAGTTTAACTGTATCAGTTTTGTAACGGTTTTGCTTCCCAATTTCAAATATGTACAAAATATCGGGCTATCAATTGTTCATTGTACATTGATAGCCCGAGCTGAAATTTGTGGGCTATCGGACTACTCCTAATATGGAAAACTGCATTAAATGGCGGAAATGTTCTATTTGTCTGGTTTTATATAACTTAAATAATAAATATATAACTTGTATGTTTTTATTAGTGGGCTCCCTTATTTATTGAGGAAATCAGAGACCAGTTATAGAAGATTATTGGTCAACATACTGGTTGTATCAGACAAAATTTGCAAATGTAATGCCCAGAAATAGATTTGAACTGTTATCCTCATTCCTGCATTTCACTGACAATGAACTGAGAGTGCCGAGAGGTCAAGAGGGATATGACGCATTGTTCAAAGTACGCCCGTTACTTGATATTGTGGCGGTTTATATAGCTCAGTGTATTATCCAGATAAAGAGCTTTCTGTGGTTGAATCTATGATCAAATTTAAGGGCAGGATTTACTTTCGGCAATACATGCCTGCCAAACCAACCAAGTGGGGACTTAAAACATTTGCACTTTGTGAAAGCAACACAGGATATGCGCTCCAGCTACTCATATACACGGGAAATGGAACCTTTCGGATCAATGAAAATAGCAACCTGTCTATAACAGAGCAGGTAGTGATGAAACTATTAAATGGTTATGAGAACAAAGGGCATGTAGTGTATATGGACAACTTTTACTCTTCACCCAACCTGTATCTGTCACTGAAAGATGTTGGTATAGGGGCCTGTGGTACTGTAAAGAACAATCGTAAATTTATGCCACGAGAACTGCTACCGCAGCAACTGCATCTCAACAAAGGTGATCCTCCTGTATGTTATGAAAACTACAGACGATAGTATAGTGACATGTGTCATGATGGATACTAAGAGGGTTCAGTTCCTCAGTACCGTGCACACAGACCTGACAATTGACAAACGTGCAAGATTGAAGAACGGTGAAGGTGGTCATCACATTTTTGAATAACCGGTGATGGGCATTATATTATAAACATACCCTGAAAATTTGAAGAAGATTCATTGAAAAATAAAAAAGTCATGATTGTTTAAGTGAGTAACATGTGTTTTTCTAATTTCTGGAAAATCAATCTGGCGGTAGAAGGAACCGCAGTATATCTTTTTGGTTTAAATCTTTACTTTTTTAATGTTATTATGTTGTTTTATGGCGCATCGACAGCTTTGGTCATTTAGCGCGCAAGAAATGTTAAAAATATGTGAAACTAAAAAAGGTACGTGATATACTTGTATATGTTAAATTGGGGTAAATATAGTATAATATGAGATTTTAGATTATAAATATCATAGCTTGTTGTAAAAGCCAATCTCTATGATGTAGCTTATGAATTTTCCAACTTGTATAGTCTCAATGAGACTAAAAAATTTAATTATTATCATGTGGTTTTATGGCGCATTGACAGCTTTGGTCATTTAGCGCGCAAGAAATGTGAAATTATGTGAAACTAAAAAAGGTAACGTGATATACTTGTAAATGTTAACTAGTTAGCGGACTGGTTGAAGGTCAACACAGCCAACGAGAAAAAATGTACTGTGAAAGGCGTATTTCCAGATTTATTAAAAAATAAGTTAAAAATAAAATAAAAGACTAAGTTTCTTCATCAGAGAGCATGCTCTCATCCCCTGAGACAGAGATTCCATCACTGTCATCCTCCATGTCACTAAGACATTCAAACTTGTTGTTGAGGGGGGTTTCATAACTTTTTGTTTTACATGGTTTTTTACATGGTTTTGGTGTGGGTGATGGTGGTGAAGGTTTGTGACCTGCAGGTTTTTCTTTAGGAGGTTGGGAAGTGGGTTTGCTGTTATTTTTGTTTGCTGGTGCAGATTTCACCTTAGGTTTGGTAGTAGTAGGGGCAGGCGATGTGGCCTTAGTTGGAGTGGGTATTGGTTTCTTGGTAGTAGGAGGGGCTGGTGATTTGGTTTTTGGAGTAATGGATTTTGGTTTTTCGGGCATAACAGGTTTTTTTGGCTGATTGGATGTTTTGGGTGCAGGGGGAGGAACCTTTGGGGCAGGCTGTCTCTGTGTCTGCACAGATGAGGGGGCCAGACCTTTAAGGTCCTCTGCAATCTGAGGATACTTTTCCATTAACATTTTGATAAGATCACTACAAGAGTGACAAGGAGGGATGTTCGCCAAAGGGGCGGCTTTGTTGGCATAGCTAGCATTACTGCTAGCCTGTGCCTGGTCCCTCTGGCGGTTCTGTACAACCCTCCTTGCCTCTACAAAAGAAACACCCTGGTTATATTTAATTTCTAAAATGTCTTTCTCAGTCTTCCACGACTGACAATGTTTTGAAAAAACAGGGTGGGAACCCTTGCAATTTACACAGAGGGGTTTCTCATGACAGACTTTAGAATCATGGTCTGGCCCCTCATGTGCACGGACTGCACAAACTTGAATATTTGTGCATCTGGTCTCGTGATGGCCAAACCTCTGACACCTGTAACAGCGCAGAGGGTTTGGCACATACACGGAGACCGGAACGCATTCATATCCAATTTTTACATTAGATGGGAGGACTGATGTTGAGAAGGTGAGTATATACGTGTTTGTTTGAATGATTTTGTTTTCTCTTTTTATTGAAATTCTTTTTACCGCAGAGACAGCCTGCGATTTAAGATTGGTAGTTATTTCGTCGAGGGACTCGCAACATGCGAGATCCCTACAACGAATAATACCTTTGGAAGAATTTAGTGATGGGTGGGGTTTTATAACGACCCCCAACCCAAAGAATTGTTTGTGACCTTAAAGGTTTTTTGTTTGTTGCATGGTGGAACATTCCACCAGCAACGTTTCATCTTTCAATTTCTTCACAGACCTTGGCGTTCCGAGAATAGATTGCAAAGTATTCTGTATGACAAAGGGGGAAAGTTTGGTAATTGGTTTCTCTGAATCTGAAGATTTTATAACAATGAAACGAGAGAAGTTTTGGGGGGTCATGTGTGATATGTCTGTCTCAGAGTCAGACTCCGAGAGTGTTCGCTTGGCTTTTTTTGGGGTTGCCATGCTGATTGAATTAGTTCATCATTGATGCTCCCCACCCGCCACGGAGTCCAACAAGGGGACATGACCAGGGGACATCCAACACTGGTCATGACAGGGATACATCAATGATATACTCGTGATAAAAGGGTTAAACTGGACAAATGAGTTCCCTCAGAACATTTTACAAGCTTAAAACAAACTTTGGAAAATTTTGAATGTCAGTTAAAGGCCAAACAAGTATCCGATTGGCCCATGGGCCACCGCCTTCCAAGATACAAATAAGTAAAAGGTAAATCGTGAAATTCGTCAACGAGATAATGTATGTATTTATAAAATAAACAAATATAAATAGACATGGGGGTACAATATATCGTGGGGCTTGGCATGACTAGCCGATTGATCAGGACGGGCCTTCCAGACCTCCCGTTTAGCCCAACTTAAGGCCAAAGCAGTGTATTGAGAGAACCAAGTATAGATTGCCAACTCAGAACCCGCTCAACTACCAGGATCCTCTCATCAGGCGACACGGGTAGCAGCCCACGGCAAACAGGCAGGCACAGTGGGGGGGTCTTACCCCTCTGTAGTGCGACAGCTGGTGAATTCTAGCCCCCCTCCAGCTGGGGAGTACTTTTTTAATGCAACTCTTTTTCAAATTGCATGAATAGATGTGTAAAGTTGATTGATTGGATTAAACACCGTTTTCAACAATTTTTCAGTAATATCACAGCGGCCAGTTCAACACGACAGTTGCTTACAGCTTTTGACTACCAAATATTAAATATGCCTTAATTTAACAAAACTAGAGCTATCACTGAAGGTGATTAATACCCCCACAATACCGCTTTGTCAGACATATTTTTGATAAATTCAAAGATGGCCGCCAGTCAAGACAATGAAATTATCTATCACTATCTATCACTACACGGCAGGACCACAATCAGAATGTGCCGACAATATACACAACTAGGCTTGGTAGAAATAATTCATGGAAAACCATGTTATGTGACATGACGGAACAAGTGGTGATTCCCATATAGCCCCCATTGCATATTTTGAAGTGGGGTTATAATAAGAATTGTGTACATTTTAATATTTCGGAGGTGATATGAATACCACAGTATGGGAGTCAGGTCAAAATCAATAAAATAAAAAAAATGAACAGTAATATATAGCACTTTGTCACAAAGAAATATAATGATACATTCGACTAGAGTATGAACTAGTAACACCAATATATTTGATTTTAACTCCTAAGATCTGAACATTTTGCATTCAAATTCGAACAAATATAGCAACAAAGCGTATTAAATTGATACAATTTATATTCGCAATCAAGACATTTTGTTCCATTGTCCTTGACTGCAGTTTCACAGATTTAATCAAATAATCAAACTACCTGGATATAACATTATATTATGCCTTATTTCAATGGATTTTAAAAGAAATCCCGTTATTTTCACTGAAAGGCGAGTCTTCAACAACAAAAACAAACCATTTGCTAGTATCTGAATGTAATAAACCAAAAATGCTGCCAACAGAACAGTAAGAACTAATCAACAGTTCCTGTGAAATAAAAAACTGAACTTGTATAGAATTGCTCACAAAAAGCTGGGCAAAATGGAACTAAATCAATGCAAAATATATCAAACAATATGCTAGAAATAACAGTTATTTTCACAGAAAGATAAGTCGTTTACAACTAAAAACAAACCATTTGCTAGTAAGTGAAAGTAAGAGAAACTATTTTTAGTAACAGTGACCTTGACCTTGGCCCAACCAGCCCCAATATCGAACTTGACCTGTATCTTCTGATGTTACACCTGTGTACCAAAAATTTTTCAAATCTGTCTAGCCTTTCATGAGTTATCGTCTGGAAACCATGAAAACCAAGAGAAACTATTTTTAGTAACAGTGACCTTGACCTTGGCCCCACCAGCCCCAATATCGAACTTGACCTGTATCTTCTGATGTTACACCTGTGTACCAAAAATTTTTCAAATCTGTCTAGCCTTTCATGAGTTATCGTCCGGAAACCATGAAAACCAAGAGAAACTATTTTTAGTAACAGTGACCTTGACCCCACCAGCCCCAATATCGAACTTGACCTGTATCTTCTGATGTTACACCTGTGTACCAAAAATTTTTCAAATCTGTCTAGCCTTTCATGAGTAATCGTCCGGAAACCATGAAAACCGACAGACCGACAGACCGACCGACCGACAGACCGACCGACCGACCGACCGACCGACAAGCTCACTCCTATATACCCCCTCAAACTTCGTTTGTGGGGGTATAATCATATGAATCTTCTATTATCAAGTTTGAAACTAAGCCACTTTGCCATGTCTGTCACTTTGTGTTTGTCCCCAGAACGTTCGTACAGTTTGGTACTATGAAAGTTTACTGAATAAATTTGTGACATCAATATTTAGAGTATAGTAATGGTCTAGGGAATATCATTTATATTAAATAAACAACAAAATGTTATTTATGAATGGAGAATTTAAGATTGTTAAACTTTTATGTACATGTATGGTGCTGCTAATGTCCGACCATGCAATTAATTTAGAATTAAACATGAAATGTTTTCATATACCACAGATGCCCCCACTTCCAGCCTTTGTCACAAAAGCAAATGCTATTATTCTGCTCATAGTTTGTGAATGTGTGGCAGATTTCATTTTTGCTAATGTTACATGGACAGAAAACTAGAATTTGCCAATATTAAAATTATCGGTACACGATGTCTGAAAATGTATCTACATAATGATGAAAAAATTTAACTGTTTATAAAATGAATACAATATCTAACAAGAAATGGGCAATGCCCACAAACCAGGTTTTAAACCTAATAATTTGTAACCAAGGCTCTATTTGTATAATGAATACATGATGATCATCAATGCTGCAAAGGTGCAAGAGGTGATACATGCATACAAACACTCACACTTTGATGTCAATACACCCACGAATAGCGAAGATATTAAGTGGAAACTGATTTTTAAATTTTAAGTGACCTTGACCTTGGACGGAACGAACCCAAAAGCAATCCCAAGGGAGATCTTCACATGTTCTTACTATACACCAAGTTTGATGTCAATATGACCAACAAATCTAAAGTTATTAGCCGGAGAGCAAATTGCAACTTTTAGTAAAGGTGACCTTGACCTTTGACGAAACGATTCCAAAAGCAATCCCAAGCCAGCTCTCCACATGTTCTTACTATACACTAAGTTTGATGTCAATATTACTAACAAATTTTAAGTTATTCGCCGGAAACCAAATTGCTACTTTAAGTAACGGTGACCTTGACCTTTGGCAGAACAAGTCCAAAAGCAACCCCAAGCAAGCTCTCCCCATTTTCTTACTATACACCAAGTTTGATGTCAATATGATCAACAAAACAAAATTTATTGGCCGGAAACCAAATTTCTATTTTTAGTAATGGTTACCTTGACCTTTGATGGACCGAACCCAAAAGTAATCCCAAGCGAGCTCTCCACATGTTCTTACTGTACACCAAGTTTGATGGCAATATGTTCAACGAAACTCAAGTTATTCGCCGGAAACCAAACTGCTATTTTTAGTAATGGTGACCTTGACCTTCGTCAGAACGGGTCCAAAAGCAATCCCAAGCAAGCTCTCCACATGTTCTTACTGTACACCAAGTTTGATGTCAATAGGATTAACGAAACTCAAGTTATTTGCCGGAAACCAAATTGCTAGTTTTAGTAACGGTGACCTTGACCTTTGTTAGACCGATCCCAAAAGCAATCCCAATTGAGCTCTCCACATGTTCTTACTATACACCAAGTTTGAAGTCAATATGATCAATGTAACTCAAGTTATTCGCCGGAAACCAAATTTCTATTTTTTGTAACGGTGACCTTGACCTTTGTCGGACCGAACCCAAAAACAATCCCAAGCGAGCTCTCCACATGTTCTTACTATACACAAAGTTTGATGTCAATATGATCAATGTAACTCAAGTTATTCGCCGGAAACCAAATTTCTATTTTTAGTAACGGTGACCTTGACCTTTGTCGGACAGAACCCAAAAGCAATCCCAACTGAGCTCTCCACATGTTCTTACTGTACACCAAGTTTGATGTCAATATGATCAATGTAACTCAAGTTATTCGCCGGAAACCACCCAGTTTGACGCCCGCCCGCCCGCCCGCCCGCCCGCCCGCCCAACGACATACACCATTCTAATAACCTGGTTTTTTTCAAAAACCTGGTTAAAAATGTATGTTGTTGCTTTTCTGTTAAATGTATTAAATTTGGGTCAACTAAGCTCTTTATAGGACGGACTATACTCCCGAGTCATTATCGATTACCCGTTTTATTGACGTTTGCTCAATAAAGTGTTTTGAATGTCGATCAATGATCCAATTTACCTCTATGTAGACGGTAAATTGAAAATTTAATTTGCTAGCATCACGGAATTATTTTCTGTCCAAGCAACCCCATAATGATTGCACAATGGAAAATTACCGAATTTCTCAAATCACGCAAGATTACCCAGCACGCATTGCAGAAAGCAAGATGGCAGCGAACGTGGATGATGACCATGCCGTTTCTGGACGCTCAAATGTACGTATTACACTTGAATAATGATGTAAAGTTTTCTTTGCGATGAACACAGTGGTTTGCGAGTGGAAGAACCCACTCGCTAATATTTGCATTTTATACAGGCTAACAGGTGCCCTCGCAACTTTGCGATTTTTAATGAAACGCGATTTGCGATTTTTGTCTGCGATTTTGCAATTATCAGCTGCGATTTGCGATACGACTGTTGATGAAACGCCCCCCAGATACGTCATTCAATGTCGGGATAGATGAACAAATAGAACGCCCACCAGTTATACACGACGAGGAGTTAGAAGATAGTCCTCCAGGAGATTAGGTGACTCCAAACGGTCCTGTGACGTACGAGATAATTAAAAAAGGAACCCGTCTAGGTGCAAAAATGCTTATCAGTAGTGATGGATATTCATACAATGTGAAGGTAATATATTGACTTGCCTGGTAATTCCACTGTGCACCCAATTGGAAGTAAAACTGTGTCAATTAAGACTAGTGGTCATGAAAAATCTCATTTCACGGTAATACTTTCTTGTATGGCTGATGGAAGGAAATTAAAGCCTGCTGTTGTTTTCAAGCGTAAAACGATGCCGAAAGAAAAATTCCCTCCTGGTTATTTATAGTTATTTATATATGTCGTTTTATGGCGAATTCCCTCCTGGAATATGTGTGTATGTGCAAGAAAAAGGATGGGTGGATGAAAGTATTCTTATTAAATGGATAAATGATGTGTGGATGACAAGGCCTGGAGCTTTACTAAGTACCAAATCTATGCTTGTGCGGGACATGTTCAGAGCTCATCTGACAGACAAAGTGAAAAATCGTTTGAGGGAGAAGGGAACACGACAGGCAGTGATTCCTGGAGGCTGTACGTCCGTGTTGCAGCCTTGCTATCTACGTCAAAGTTGGAACGAATGGATGATCAACGGACCACGTGAAACGACAAAGGTTGGCAACCTTAAACGTCCAGGTTTAGCTGCTGCGTGTGAGTGGGTCGTCAACGCATGGCATCAAATTCCAACAGATATGGTAATAAGATCATTTTTGAAGTGTGGCATTTCCAATTCCCTTGACGGAACTGAATATGATGTTCTTTTCGATGAATTTACATCAACTAACAGTGATAGAGATGCCACCTTCAGTGATGCTTAGTGATGATGATTCATATGTGTATGATTCAGCTCTTACCGAGCAGCAAGTGAAGGATTTATTTAATAGTGACGATGAAAGTGATTTCGAAAGGTTTTGAGTGTATCGAAAACTTGTAGCAGGTGCAAAAATACACTTGGTTAAATTTACTGCGGATTTAAAATGTGACATAAGAATGTTTAATTACGCAGGGATTCTACTTATGTATGTATATATTTGTTCTGTTTGATTTATATTGTCATGCATATTATGGGTAAAGAGTACGAAAATATAACTTATTAAAATGATAAAAATTGCTAGAAAGTGTTTGTTTTTACTTGAGAGTCACAGGCGATTATTTAAGATTGCCCACATATTAACAAACTGTCACAATACGACTGCTGGTTAAACTTTAGCACAGAACACGTGGGATTGTTGTGTCTGGGAATGACGTCACACAGAGCTACCAGCCGGTGTATTTCCTGTAAATTCTCATAATGTTTTTAGATTTAAACTGGTACGCAATATTTTAAGTGATAGGGATTCTGATGTAATAAATGACTAGACTGTAACCAACTTTTCATTCTTTGAAAATCCGGCCTCGACTTATGCGGGTGCAAGCAAAATACCGAGTTTTAAGCAGCAAAGTATACCCGTCGACTTATGGTCGAGATAGACTTATGGGCGAGTAAATACGGTACAGCAAAGTCTAACTAATTTAAAACTTATATACAGCAAAGTGTTCAAGCTTAAGAAATAACTTATCTGGGAATAGAATTTTATTTATTATTTAAGTATATTTTTTATATTTAAGTATGTAAAATATTACATTACACATAATAACTCATTTCAGCGTGAAAACAAAACAAATGGATTCGTATACTGTACGTACCAACAACGATGTTGAAGGGTGGCACCGAGGACTGAACAGCAGAGCCAATGGGAGCAGCTTGCTGTTCTATGTCCTCGTGCCACTCTTACGTACTGAAGCGGAAGACGTTACAGTTACGGTGAGACTGGTGTCGGAAAATCTAGTAACGCGAAACCAGCGCTTGCGGTACAAGCGCACCCATGGACGTTTGTTCGAAATGTGGGATAGGTACGAAGAGGACGATATGTATACAACGTCAAAATTGCTGAGAGAAGTCAGCAATTTGGTTGGGATCCGACCCATTCCCGCAACTGCTGCTGACCATGGCGCAGATAAATGAATGTGCAAAAGTGTAATGTGAATGTTTAGGTCAATTCGTGTTTTATTAAATGAAATTAAATAAGCAAATTGTGTTTTGTAAATATAAAGGTCATATATTGATATATCGAAAATGTGCTTTATTGTTGATGCTATGTAATATACTTCATGTAAAATATTGATACACTGAAATGTGTTTTATTGGAAATGTGCTTTATTGTTGATGCTATGTAATATGAACTTCATGTAATATATTGATATAATGAAATACCGTAATGAATACCAGTGCTTATACCAGATGTGCTATTGTCTTTATGTCCGCTATACTATGTCTTTTGATAGAAATAATTAGGATTGATTTGTAAAATATCATAATGTTATAATGTATTTTGTAAATATAAATGAGTTTATTTAAAGTAATACTATGCTCATATTTGACAAAAAAGAAAATGAATAAACGTATAACAGACAGTTAACATATCCACAAATATACATAATGAACGTATAAAGGCCGAATATATCCCTTCGTACATTTCTGAAAACGGAATTTAAATATTCATAAACTTAAAAAAACTGGAAGTTTTTTTAAGAAGCGGAAATTGCCGAAGTTAAACGAGTTTCCGGAAATTTACGATGTTCAAACCACGTGACGTGAATAATAATGAGATAAACAAAAGTTGAAAAAATGGCGGACGATTCGACTAAGAAAAGAAAACGCAAGTCAGTTGTGACAGAATCTGCGAAGAAAAGACGCAAACAGGCGTATAATTTGGCGTTTGATAAGGCCCGGGTGCATATTGGGAAGGAGTTTGAGCGCTGGCGAGATCTGAAAGCTCAGTTATCGGTAAAGTCGGACGCAAAATTTGCCAAAATTCTGATCGACAGGTAAAAAACATTTTGAATTTGATTTTTTTGACAAACCAGTATTATATCAACCTTTATGTATCGATATGTCTAACTGTCATTAATCATAGTATATTCATAATTTGGAATGTTTATGGTTCTATTAAAATGTTTAGTAATATTGTGTATTAAAATGGATCATTATTGTTTCGTCCTGTTTAAGTTCGTACTTAAAGTTCTTCTATATTACTTAGCAGTGCTAATATCCATCACTATTGATGATGCTATGGTATGATGCTTTTTGAAATATTGTATGGTTGTTCGCGACTGACTGTGAATTCATGCATTGTATACCAGCAATTAATAATGTTTCAGATTCAACGAATCCAATTTACGGAAATGTATTACTTCAACCCCTGGACCATCTCATCAGCCAAGCTCAACACCAGGGCCACCACAAGAAAATGTTTACGCCACTCAAAGATTTCGAGGACTACTTAATCTGCCTATTTCAGAAATTTCATCTGCATCAGAAGTTGGTGGTTCAGAGAGGTACTTTACTGTCAAAATTATATTATGACAATTCTTTCTTTTATGAACATATATTGCTTTCTTTCTGAGTGGCATATTTTGAATGTAGATCTATCTATTGTCTCACAAAATAACTCTCAGGGCTTAGCTCACAAGACAAGTAAACATCAATGTTTTCCATGCCCTATCTAAAAATCTCATGCCATATTAGTCTTATAGTTCTACCATTTTAACATTGATCATTACATTTTAAAAATAGACAGCACCAGTAAAGCTATCAATTTGTTTAACAGCTTATATAAATGGTCATTGGCTTGAATTCTGTTGCACGAGTGTGTTCAACTTGATGGTGTAGTAGATCACCGTAAGATTTTACTCTTAGCTGTCTTACATACTTTAGTTATGTTAAAAAATGTATATTTCTCATGCAAGATATCTTTTCAGAGACCAGCCAGAAATGTCAGGCGTGGATGTGATACATTCTGATGATTCCAGTTCAGGGTAACGTATACTAAATGCTGAAATTCACTAATAATTTTGCAGTTACAAATTGTACATTTGAAGGAAATTAAAAGACTTATCTACACTGTTTAAGGGTACTGCATAATATTTGCTATTCTGTACTGTATTCAGAAGCCAATGTTAAAAAAACTGAGTTCTGTTGAAATTCGGGTTGTTCAATACCTTGGATGATAAAGCTGATTGTTTCATAACAACTTTCTTGTATTAATTCTTTATTTGTGTATTTCTATATATGTAGATCCACTGGTACAAAGACTAAACATTTGCCGACTCTGACCACCAAAGTTGGGCGTATCATTGAAGGAAAAAAATTGTCATCATCTTTTGCAAATCCGTTTGAGTAAGTTGAATTTCATTTTATTTATATTTTTAACATAGCATAGTTTTATACATATTTTCATGTAGAACAAAAGTGATGAAAAAAAGGTTTGAAACTTGTTCAGGTACATCTATGGCTTAATGTTTTCTACGTCTAACAACATGCTAACAATGCTAGGTCACATGTCTTCATAAGGAATGTTTCTTTTAGCCATCCCAATTGAAAGTCTGAAATCATTTATTTACACTTTGAATTTTGTTTTCAGTATTTCCATTGACATCACCCTACAGGAGTCCAGTTATGATGACTCTGATGATCCAGACTACGAACCAAGTTTTGTCTTGTCAGAAAACCTGTAAGTTTTATTTGTCTGTAATGATAAGAAATTTTTGAGTTAATTTAAGTCAGGGAATTTGAAGCGTTTGTCCTTGAGTAACAGTGCAGACACTAATATTTACACAGCTCAGTCAGAAGTGGTAGAACAATATACATGTAATAGCAATTCTTAATTCATGATGATAAAAATAAAAGCACTGTAAACTTGTCTTGCTTGCTATATTTTTGGCTGGCAACTTTATATTGACTAACAGAAAATTCAACATTTATGATAATGCAATTGAACATTTTGAAGTTGTCATATATAAAAAAACATTTTCAGTTAACAATGCTAAATCATGTATTGTTATGTTGTTTTAGGTCTGATGATATTGATGATATGGCATTTGAAGAAATAGAGTTTGGGTTAGAGTTTGACACAAACACTATTGATGAGGAAGATGTTGATGAGTCTCACGATATACCAGGTGTGATAAAAGTATCAACAGACAGTCAGTGTGATGAATTATCATCTGACACATTATGTTTGTCATTTCTACCACAACTGAAGTTGTTGGCTGACATAACAGTTACCAAGTGTTCAACTAGTGGCTGTAAGGAGGCGCTTTCACTGAAGGATGACTTTGTAGGCTCAGCTCTGTACTTTAGATGGGTATGCATTACTTTGCACAACATATTTTGAAAAGAAACAAATGATGACAGTTCTAAATATTTGTTTTGAAACAATTATTAATTTGTTGTAGAGAATTTTATTCCGAGTTCCACGAGTCTAACCAGTACTTTCCTGTAGTCTAACCAGTACTTTCCAGGAGTCCAACCAGTAATTTCTACGAGTCTAACCAGTACTTTCCAGGAGTCTAACCAGTACTTTCCAGGAGTCTATCCAGTAATTTTCCAGGAGTCTAACCAGTACTTTCTACGAGTCTAACCAGTACTTTCCAGGAGTCTAACCAGTACTTTCTACGAGTCTAACCAGTACTTTCTACGAGTCTAACCAGTACTTTCCAGGAGTCTAACCAGTACTTTCTACGAGTCTAACCAGTACTTTCCAGGAGTCTTACCAGTACTTTCCAGGAGTTCAACCCGTACTTTCCAGTAGTCTAACCAGTACTTTCAAGGTGTCTAACCATTATTTTCCTGTAGTCTTACCAGTACATTCCAGGAGTCTAACCAGTACTTTCTACGAGTCTAACCAGTACTTTGCAAGAATCTAACCAGTACTGTTTACGAGTCTAACCAGTACTTTCCATGAGTCTAACCAGTACTTTCAAGTAGTCTTACCAGTACTTTCCAGGAGTTTAACCCGTACTTTCCAGTAGTCTAACCAGTACTTTCAAGGTGTCTAACCATTATTTTCCTGTAGTCTTACCAGTACATTCCAGGAGTCTAACCAGTACTTTCATGGAGTCTAACCAGTACTTTCCAGGAGTCTAACCAGTACTTTCAAGGAGTCTAACCAGTACTTTCCAGTAGTCTAACCAGTACTTTCCAGTATTCTAACCAGTACTTTCCAGTAGTCTAACCAATACTTTCCTGGTAACTTAGCAGTACTTTATTTTGTGGCAAACACTGAGAGCATTTCTATTTTACCCGGCTGGGTGAGGGATCGAATCCCGGACCTTCGGATTCGTAATCAGCAGCTTTAGGACAAGGAACGTTTAGTTTAAATATAATGTATGACAGTTTATTACAGTATTACACTTATTTTTAGGTGTGTTGCAAAGGTCATGTGAGCAGAGAGTGGTGCTCACAGCCAATTTTAAACAAAAGACTCCACAGTGGAGATTTCCTGGTTTGTGGTGCCATATTGACCTCGGGAAACAACTATGGGAAGTTATGTTTATGGGCCCAGATGCTAAACTTGAAGTTTCCTTCATCGGACCAGTTTCACCGCATTCAGTCCACGTATCTCATTCCAACTGTTGACCAATACTGGCTGGAACATCAACAAGAGATTGTCAGCAATTTCCAGGGTCAGCAAGTTGTTGTATTAGGTAAGATCTTAAATTGCTCCCTACTTGTCTCTTTAAATCTTGATCATATTGACTTTCCAATCTTGTTATTGTGTCACCTTAAACCATACTATCCCTATCTGGTATGGAATGGTTAAGGTGTGTTAATGGTTTCATCTGTTTTGCCAACATTTTCACCAAAGATTTGACTGTTATTTTCATTATGCTTGTATAGTGTATTGTGACTTTGTGTAAGAAATCAGACAAGCATTTTTAACTTGTATATGCTGTGTTGGCATATGAACAAGATTTGATTATTTTATACTATCAAGTACTCGTCATGCTGTTTTATGGTTATTGCCATCATTAGTGCAAACAGGCCCATTTTTATGTACATTAATGTCAAGCTTGACAAAGTTTTGTTTGTGTCATCACTCGGTACGAGCATAATTACAGAAACCTGATCTTATTTTGAGAAATGTGGGAAGTGGATGCATCTAGGCGCTTTTGACATAATGCTTGTTTTATTAACCTCCCTTTATTGAATTGTATTGTCCGCAGCATAATTGTAAAAGTATTTAATACGGTTTGTAAAAGTATTTAATATAGTTCAGTCAAACTGCATACAAATATATAGGACATAAACATAACTGAAATGTTATTTTCAGACAAACTGTGAAGTCGATAAAACAAAAAAAAATTAAACATTGAATTATTTATGATCTGAGAATAAAGAAGGTTCAGGCCCATTAAAATGAACAATATCGCCTTTTAGAATTTATATTTGATTATTCATTATACTCAAACAGGTGATGGAAGAAATGATTCACCTGGACACTGTTCACAGTACTGTTCTTATACTCTGATGGAGGATACTACAAAGAAAATTCTGACTCTACAAACACTGGATAAACGCATCACAGATCGAAAGTCAGTTAACATGGAGAAAGTAGGATTCCAGAGAGCAATGGCAGAACTGGAAAATAAAGGTGTTGAAGTAAATGAAGTCGTCACTGATGCTCATCTGGGTATTGGAGCACTGATGAGTAAGTTTGGCAAAATATTCTAGTATGAATGCAACCAGTGTAATTTTAATCAATTTCTGACAAAGTGTTAAAGTGAACAGGTTTTATGCATGATCTTTATGTTTCATTAGTGACTTCGGCATGCCTTTGTAGTTCACAATGTGCTCGCACATGCACGTCTTCAACATTTGGCCTGTTATCACTCGATATCACAATTTAACCCAATCATTATGGAACATGGTTGATATCATTGAAATCTCGGACAAGTTCATTACTGTGTCTTTGGGTGAAAAAGATTTCACTAGGATAAAAAACTATTTTTAACATTCTATAATTAATATCTAATCTTCTATTTAGGTCTAAATATTTGTCTTTATTTGTGAAATACATATCAAATTACAAACTTTCTATGTTACTCAGGTGAGCTAGACAGGGGTAACATTGCCCTCTAGTAACAGAGTTTTTATATATATATTGTCGTGTTAATTTATTATATATGGGTAAGGCAATTCGAAATGTATATATTCCAGAGTCAAGATACGCAGAATTGAAGCATTCCCACGATATTTGGCATGTGGCAAAGAATCTTGGAAAAAAGATAGTGAAGGTAACTGCACATCAGTGTGAGCTTGTACATTCTTATGGAGTTAAATCAGTTATGATGTACATAAATTAGATTGAATGTTGTGTCGGCTCTTATAGAATGGTCAATGGACAAGTTTTATTTCATAAAGATTGCCCAAGCAGGGCTCTTGATGAAAACAATTAGGTTACAGGATTTGGATCAAATGTTCAACACCAAGTGGCCACCTATGCCTAAAGTTTGCAATGGTAATATTAGATTTTGAGGATCATTCAAGGAATTTTCTAATTAAATATTTAGTCATTAGTAAAATAATTTAGGACCGCTTTCCACAAGTTCACATATATACCTCATTTTCTTTATTGCTTCATCTTTCATATTTGATTGTTTAAATTTAGGTTGCCCAGAAAAAACAGAATTCCATTTTGCTGAAGTGGTCGAGAGACATAGTGAATCATTTCTGGTTTGCATGCAAACAAGCCAACAGCTGCAGGCAATTTGTGGTAAGCATTTATTTTCATCGCTATTTTATATCATAATTGATTACTTCATTCTTCTGAAAGACATTTCTCAAATACTTACGGGTATTTGGGAGTACCTATATGTAAATTTAGGAAGTCAGAAACATCGATTAATTCTGCAAGATGAGATGCAACAGTTAATAATGTAGACCATGTATACTAAACATTCTTCTCATCTTCATTCAGGTGTTTTTTTGTAACATTACTGTACTTCTATTATCCACTGATGGAGGTTATAACTTTATTACTATACAGCTGCAAACACACATTCTCTCTGAAGAAGTAGTCATCAGCAAAAGTGGGTGTTTTAACAGCCTAATTATGTGGGGACAAACTAATACCAGCAATTAAAAATATTTCCCTACAATACATTTTAAACTACAGATTCTTTGATATATACATGACTAAAGAACAGCTTTAGTCATAATGGGTATTTATTAGATTTTCAATTTGATACGAATATATGATTGTTCTGGTCACTAATAGAGATGTGTTTAAAAATGTTTATTGCAATTCTATTTCAGAGTATCTGGAGAAGTGTTCTTCATCATGTTACAAACACACATGAATGGATACTTCCAGATGGTGATGGCATGGCAGGTTGCCTACATGCACCTTTGAGTGCTGATGATATTAGACATAAGCCATGGCTTGACGCATCGAAGGATGCAGCAGTGTTGAAGGATTTGTCAAGCATAGTGCTTGACAAAAGACTTCTCAACAAAGTTGGTTACTTTTTGAACTTCAGGTATGTTTGATTTCATGGTTTGTACATCCTAAATAGTTACATGTTTTACCTAATCACCAGAATTGAGAGTAAGGAAAGCTGATGTACTCACTCCAAACACCCCTGTTTGAATTTTGTATTTGATTATGGTATTTTGTTCTTGTTTGCAATTTTTAATATGCCATAGGACACAGTGAGTCAGAAAAACAATTTACATGTGTAAACAGTATGTCTGTGATTGAATTGAGTTACAGTAAAATTATATATTTAAGGCAATTTATAACTTGAAATGGATTATAAATGTTAGTGCTAACATATCATATGTTCGCCAGAAACACATGCTTTCATATTGACCATTCATACTTGTTTATATTGCAGGAGTACAGCCGATCTTGAAGGATTCCATCAGCATATTCTCATGTATTGTTCCAAGAGGTTTTCATATTCCCCACCTGTATACAGATGTCGAAACCTTCTTGCTGCTCTGGATCACAACATGAATCTTGGGAGAGATGTCATTGTCAACAAAGACGGAACACAAAGGTATAACTTGAGCAATTACTAGGAATCAAGTGATAAACAAGAGATCTATAGCTCTATGCATACCGAGGTCTTGTTCCTACTGTCATACCAATGTTACAGCAAAATTGTGTATATCACAAACAAAGCCATGTACAAGTCTAGTGACAACTTATACATCGAAAGACAAAAGAATGTAGAACATGTCTTGGCCACTTTCCAATATACTGTATGCAGCTTAAATTGGCGGGTGCAAATTTGGTGTTTTTTCCATGTTTTTATATTTTTGTCACTTTCACGAAATTAATAACTTAATTTGTCTAATTATACATGATGGGTATAAGTGACAAGTGACATATCACGGTTCTTCAGGCAATTAGAAGGCTCGGACATTACTTTCACTTCAAGTTTAATACCTTGGTCACATTGAACTCGGCCAACCAAAATTGGCAATTGTTTACATTTTTCTTGATTTGGTTGGTGGATCAGTGTAGAACGCCAATATAGTGGAATAAAACTACCGCCAATATGTCTGCGTATACAGTAATAGATTCCATGAATGCTAAAATATATTAGCCACAACAATCTCGACAGTACAGAATTTGGTTACGGCCACACTAGATTTTCCAAGGATAAATATTTATCGAAAAAGCTGCATCTTGCAAAAAAATTTAACAGACATATTATTTTACACAATTTCAGATTACAAAGACACTGGAATAAGAAGAGTGCTAGATGGACAGCACATGCAAAGAAGGTTGCAAAGAATTATGAGTATGTAAATAGAATTTTGAACAGAGCACTGAAAATGCGTATCCATGACAAGATTGGCATGCGTAAAAAAAAGGAATTGGAGGTAGATGATCCAAGGCGGATATCAGCTCACCTGGCTCCAGAGGAACCAAAATCCACACAAGAAATTATGCAGGAAAAGGTGTCAAGATTTTGATGACAATTTGAACTATTCATGTACCTGATTGGAGTTTCTTTAAATTGCAAATAAGTGTTTGAAGAAGTCTATACTAGCCTGCAGAAAGACAGAACAAACACCATTCTTTTAGTATGAATCAAGTTTTAACAAATGATATTAATCACTTGTGATGACTTTTTCAGTTGTAACAAATTACATTATGATGGACCATTGTACATAGATACTGTTTTTTAGCTCACCTGAGCACAAAGTGCTCATGGTAAGCTTTTAGGTTGGTTAGTTGTCTGTTGTTGTGTGCCATCTGTCAACATTTTCTTAAACAACTGAATGGATTTAGTCCAAACTTCATTAGAATAATCCTGGGGTGGAACTCTTTCAAAGTTGCATCAATGGTCTGGTGTCTAAGTATTAAATTTGTTAAAGTTTAAACTTGAAAGATGTTGTCCAAAAAACATGGCCGTCATGGGACGGGCCTTGTTCCAGATATGTATATTGTGGAAACTATAAATGATATCTCCTACACCACTAAATAGTTTGTCGAAACTTCACAGGAAAAAATAGATTCTAAAAGTGAAAACTTTGAAAGACTTTTTGTCCAGAACCATTATATATAGAGCTTTGATATTTGGTGGAAAGCAGTCACTAGTGGTTCCTTACTAATATTGGTCAAATTATAATGTTATAAGAAACATGGCCGCCAGGGGGAGGGGGCTTTGTTCCCTTTGGATGGAATAACATGTCTCGCAAGCATATTTGTCCACCTTGAAAATCTAGGTCACATTTGAAGTAGTCTTATCTAAACTGTTAATAATTCATGCAAACAACAGTTTTGAAGTAACCTAATCCAATTTATTGCCAAAATGGCAGTGCACTCAGGTTAGCAATATAAGGCCATCATGACCCTCTTGTTCTGTTAGAAATCTGCTTATTAAGTTATGTAAATGAAGGTTTGTCAGTAAATGCTTGTTTTATTTATCTTTGAAATAATTATACTTTTACAATGCTTATTGTCTTCCTAGTAATTTTTCTGTTTTATTAACACTGACATTGGCTCCATATCTGAACTTGACATTGATCCAGGTCAGTATGTTTGGACCAAGTTTGGTCTAGCAACCCCAACTAATTTTTTTTAATATTAAACCTCAAAACAGACTGTTGTGTTGTAAAGATCTCTATAAGAGAATCACAGAACTGTTTTCCTTTTTGTTGTATGTTGATAGACAAAAACGTTATGCCAATTTGAATCTGAAAACTCAGAAGTTTTCGCTATATGAATTTAAAGTAAATGTGATTTGCGCCGATGGCACAGAAATTCAAAGTCGAAGCGTGAACAAATTAGTAAAATGATCAAAACTTTTTATTTCTTGAGAGATTTTGTTGATATTTGGAATGTAGGTAGATCTTTCATTGCTACATCTACCTGTCTATTTCATTTTGATATATATTCTATAAGAAAAGAAAAAAATACAATCATTTCAATGTAAATGTAAATTTTATATTACTGCTGCTCTCAAGGTTTTTACATTTGACACACACATGATACATAAAATTTACAAGCAAGTTATTGTATGAATATTGTAGACAAATTAGACATAAATATATCATCTCAACACACATATATATCATAATACAAACACTATAATGTACAAAAGGCAGCAGAAAAAGTAACATTAGGCCACTTTCCTATAGGACTAGAGGTATAAATCCAAAATATTATTAAAGGTCTTTATTACCAAAAGGACTAGTGATATGCATGTGCTTAAAATGGGCATGAATATCAAAATACATATTTGAGAAAAAATATGAATTATTTTAACCATGCCAATTACTGTAATTTTAATAAACATGTATCAGAATATTTGCCAATGTCAACCAGAGTTCAAGCAGTCAAATACAAATTGAAAAACAGACTTGATTAACAGCAAATGTCTTTGCTTACCAGCCAAATAAAATTGCCATATTATTCTAGGGAAGTCATGAACTTGAAGCAATAGATAACATATTGTGACACATGATAAATTGATATTCTGTAACTGAAATTGGTCATAATATTTCATTCCCATATAGAGATATTGGGCAGAAGCCATTTATCTATTTTTGAAACATTGACGTTCTCATATGATGTTACATATTATAAAGCTAATATAGCTAGTTTAGGAGAAGATAAAAATAATGGTATAGTATAAGATGCATTTAATGTTGTATATACTATGAGGTAGTTCGATCAGCAACTATAGTGACTATGGTGAATATGGTTGGATGAAAAACTCAGTCTAGTTCATCTATGGTCTAGTTACTCTAGTCACTCTTAGAATTTGGAGGGTTGAACATCCTAAAGAGGTGTTCCGAATACCGACTATAGTTCAACCATACTAAATCCGTGGTTGAACCAAAGTTAATGTTCGGAACACCTATATAGTATTCAAACCTCCAAGTTCGAAGAGTGACCAGAGTGACTAGACCATAGATGAACAAGATTGAGTTTATTCATCCAACCATAGTCGCTATAGTTGCTGATCGAACTACCTCTATGTAATGCTCACCACAAAACCAGGGTGGGTTAAGACGTGACTTTTTTGTTTACTACGCGGCACAAAAGCCGACGGCCGATCACAAAACAGTATGTTTTTTGGCAGTATGTTTGCTAGAAATAGTTTTTAATAGCCTAAAACTGGGTTGTCCAAAATCCGGTTGCATCAATACCCATATCGACACATAGATCTCTGTAGATTGGCCAGAATGCGTGCCACAAATATTTGGACAACATTTCGCCTCACTGTAATTTGGTGGCACGCATTCTGGCAAATCTACAGAAATCTATGTGTCGATATAGGCATCGATGCAACAGGATTTTGGATGATCGGCTGCCAGCCTTTCGTAGTAAACAAAAAATTCATGTGTTCACCCACCCTGAAAACAGATGAAAGAGAAATATTTTTGTGAACATATACAGTATTTTAAAACACAAACAGTATTTACAAAAATCACCCCAGCCTAGATGGCTTATACCCCGTATACTGTCCAAATGTGTCTGGAAACTTGTCTCTAATTTTCCAGACACAACATGAAGGAATCACCCTCCTATCTCCAGCTCCTAAATGACCAAATGTCCACAGAACGTATTGACGGTAGGCAGTGTGTCTGTTGGCCGCCATATGGTCTGGCTCCTCATCATATACTAAAATGTCTCTGCGTAGAAGGCGTGCAAGAGCTAGCACTGCCTCATCAAGGATAAGCACTTGAAAATCCTGAAAGTGACACCAAACTATTATCAACAGTAATTAAAATTACTCTTGTACATTTAGTACATATGGGAAAGATGGCTCAAATCATAATATTTTTCAGTAATTTCACATGTGTCTGATCTAGATGAATGAGGAACCTGGGTGCTTTTAACAAGCACACAATAATTTGGCAAAATTAAAAGATTTAGTGAACAGATAATGCATACTTGTGCAAGGTCCTACAACAGAGAAATATCAATGCATTTGTGAGACATTGCTGCGCTAATTCCTTTGCTCTTATTTGTTATTGCAACCAATTGTTATAAACTTGTTTCTCTCTTCACGGGATGGGTGTTGTAGTCTAGTTGTTACATCATCCCCATAAGCAATTTTGCTCAAAATAGCACATAGTATCAATGAAGGGTTCATGGAACCAAATAGACATGGTCAGACTCAAAGTTGAGGAAACAACAACCGTAGAAAATGCTGATGGTTGAGTAGTTAAGTCGTTGGGCGTTTAATAGAAAGCCATGTACCTGACTTTGGGAATGTCTTTAATTCTATGGAAGTATCAGTCCAAGCATAAAATATTGCTTGCAGGGAGAACAGGCGATCTTGTACCATTAGTATGATTACAGGTCAGTAGTTTCAATAAAACATGGGTATTCTTCATATTACCTAATGTCAGTGTGTATTTATTAGAGTTTTATTATACTAACCGGTACAAGAGACACACATTTCTCCTTTCCACAACAAACTCTCTCATTGGCGGTCGGCATCTCTCGACACTTGGTGCACACACACCATTCTGGCAACGCCACATCAGGACCGGGATGGTAGCCACCTGGTTGCCTAACGGCTGGACGCATGATGTCAATCATGATAGTAGGCGTCTTCTCAAGGACATGTAGAAGAATCTTCCTGCATTCCTCGACACTCATCTGGTTTATCTCGTCCTGGATGTACATGAAAATATAACCAAGCATTGATTACAAATAAAGACATGTATAACCACCATTCTTAAAATTGCTGCAAAATCAAGTATGCACATAAGATTATGAACATGCCTGTATTACACATTAATTCTATAACTAGAAACAATTTTTGTTCAATATGCCTGCATAGTTGATGAGTTCAGCGAATTTGACATTATGAAGTTACAATTCTCAGTTTAAGCAACTTATTCAACATTTTTTGAACATAATTTATATGTAATCTTGACTTTGCATAGAACAAAGGATAAAATGTGAAGAGCAAAACCAAATAATGGGAATCAAAGGTTGCCATTATTGGGACTAAATATTCAAATGTTTGAGGATTTTTTATAAGTTTAAACTTATTTATTTTACATCTTTTGGGAAACAAGTTATTACAAACATTTACTAATCCCTCTCAATAACTGCTTCATGGGCTATAAACCAGTACTCGCACCAAATTGTGAAGTTTGTGATCAAATTCTGCTAAAAGCAGGACTCAAACTTACAAATTTTGTATCATGAGTCGGACACTCTATCTGTAAATCACTATGGCTCATTCCTTATAATTGATCAATCTTCTGCGGAAAATCTATACATAATCATTACCTTCATGCTGTCCTGTCTCCCTTGTATGTGTCTGAGTGCTTCATCAGCCCTTCCTGGCTCAGACCTACTTCTTGATCTCCCCCTCGATCTACTGCTGGGGTGACCTCTACCTCTCCCTCCACCGGCCCTCCTGGAACCCCGGGCACCACGAGACCTACCACGTCCTCTCCCCCTGACAGGCCTCTCTGGACTTGTTGATTTGGAGCTATAGTCTTCTTCCTATAATAGTATGAACCGTGTAACTTATTACAGTCACAATAATAATTTCATTAGAACAACAGACTAATATTAATTGCGTCAAGCTGAGTAAAGTAAACACATTTTAATCATCACAATTAACAAAAGGAACGCTTTAAATAAAATCTGTAACAGTGTGCACTGTTCTTGTGGCTTAATGTTGAGTCAACTATGTATATATACAGTATTATTGGCAGATTGGAAACCGCTATAAATAAATTGATAAAAACACATTTAGGCATATATATCCTTTTGACTGTCATATATATATATATCATCATATTTTCATATTTGGTAGAGACACACACCCCACATGTTCACATATTGAACACTACTCTGTGCAACTACTACTTGTCCTCAATACACGGATGAGTCATTGAAAAGAATATTACGCAGCCAGTACTAGTGTAGTGGCGTGGGTTGAATTTTCTTGGGGCGAATCTTCGTACTACTACTAGTTGGCGGCTTAATTAAAATCATCACAATATTCAGCATTAATAATCAATTGCATCGTTCACTAACGTTCTACTGCATCGACAATATTCATCAATAACGGTAAACCTCAACTATCGACGCTTCGTAAACGACTCGTGAAATCGTGTTAGCACTCGGTGACTCAGTCTCAGAATCTGTCACATTTTGTGGCAATAATTTCGTAAATAATTGAATAAAAACAATATATGCAGCTCCAAATTGTGAAAAATAACACTTTTATACACTAGGTACATTAGTTGATTGAAAGTCATGATTAAAAACTTACCAAATCGACGTCAGACTCGACATCAGAGTTTTTTGAACGTTCCGACATTTTGTTTTGGTTAGTTGATGTTGACCTTTCGTGACCTTCCGGTATGCATAAATTATAGATCGGTGAATGTCGGACGGGAGCGAAAAGCGTTCGCAAACAAAAATGTTTTGGTCTGTATCTACTAAAAACGAGGACGTACGCATCGGTTAATACATTTAAAGGGTCTTTTTAAAGTTGTTTAAAGCTCCTGTAGCAATATCGTACGATTGAAAAATTTTGTTCAGATGCGCCAGGTATATCTTTAATAAAGTAATTATTATAAATATTTCAGTTTTGGGTTTTGTTTTCCATATATTACTGATTTATGAAATATCAGATATAACAACAAACACAGTATGGAGTTGATACAGTATAATTTATATTTAAAGACATTCATCTTTGCAATCTTCTGAAGTGGTACGCTTCGTTAGTGGTACGCTTCATCCTGCACCCCTCCCATCCACCCCTGGGGAAATATTTTTGAAATGTACTGGAAACAATTACAGAAAGGCCTCTGGCCCTGGCGAAATGCTGCTCGATTTTTTTTTTACAATATTGGACTTAGAATTTGTTTACGCGTGTCGCCTATCCAAAAAACCATAATTGATGGACAGAGAGTAAATTAGACGTCAATACAACACAGCTTCTTTACTTCCAGGTCCCATCAACCATGTACAGGCACAACTTGAAAGAAATTAATAAGAAGCGTTATGACGAGTACCTGGCATTACAAAAAGATAAAGGACTACAGGCAAAGAGTAAAGGCTATATTGAAGGGAGATAACAATAGATTGTTTTTAGTGGTGTCTGACCTATAAAATCATGTGTTGGTGGGAGACAAATCTGTTTGAGTTTTTAGTTGTTACATCTAACCAATGTCAAGGGTAAAAAAATAAACGTGGTTTCATCGAAGAAATAGAATTGTTTTTCCGTTTTTCTACACCAATAGAGTAGAAATGGTAGCAGAGCTTATAGACTATAGAACAAAGGCGGACCCAGAAAAATTGAGAGAACAAAAGGCAAAGGCCAAATTACGACAGAGTAAATTCAGGGAAAACCTCAAGAAAAAGGTGGCCAATGCTGAACTTCAGGAATTTCCAACCACAGCAGAAAAACCGAAAGAAAATCAAAAGGCAAGGACAAGGGCTGAATCATCTCAAAAGCGCAAACGATGGTCTGAGTCGAAAAGGAAATATAGAGCAACTTTGTCATCGCAAAAGAAAGTCTGGATCTGACGCAAGGACAACGAAAGGAAAGCTAGAAAGAAGATTCAGTTGAAAGCTTCACCAGACAGGATATCAGTCAAGGAAAACACTATACAACGTCACATCCAAAACAAGAAAATCTCACCACACCACAAAAATTCGCGACCGTCATCAAATATCTCATCTAGAATACAACACCAAGAAAACGAAAAGCCGCTGTGGACATCATGGACTTTGTGAAGAAACAGAAGATTGACGAGGACACGGTACACACAATGGAAGACACCACACATCAGACACCATATACATGTAACCAAGAACCAGAAATAACAAGGAAAAAGTTGGTCACGCGCATCAAACAAAAGTACATACAAGCCACACCAAAGACTGACATTCTAGCAAAAAAATTCTACATGAGGAGAGACATTTCAACGCCACTACCTCAGAAGAGATACGCCAACAAAAATTGGCATGGCTATGTTATGCTATGTTATGCAAACAACCTTGATAGCGGCATACAGACTGTTAAAAAAGAACACACAGAAATTAAGATGGGATTTACGAAGTTCACAACTCTCAGGCCAAAGAATGATTAGACTCCTGACACACCGCCATTGGATATACTGTGTATGCACAGTATGCCAAAATATCACTTACAAATTACGAGCTCTTAGAAGATTCATAACAGGAAAGACCCAAAAAGACTTTGACGAACTACTGAACATTGTTATGTGCCGCAAGAGTGATGCACAACGTTTTCACGATGCGCAATGCATATTTCAGTCGTGCGAGAAATGCAAAGATTCAAGATTAACTGACCACCTCGGAACTAAAGAAGAAGACACAATGGTGACTTGGAATCACTGGGAGAGAGTGGTTGAGGATAGGAAGGCAAGAAAAGTCCTGAAGAGCAAGCGAGAAAGAGTATCGAACATGATCGAGGAGCTTCAGTCTGATGTTGATGCGCCTGTGCAGGGCACCAGCTTTGACGAACACTTGTTTGTTGGGCAATGGCAACAGAGGCAGTTTGCAGAAGTGAAGAACACAGACTGTCTTGCTTACACTGGACTTCGGCAAAAATCGAACCGTCAAATACCAAGACGAGGCCAAGTCTGTGTTCTTCACTGCTCGACAAATAACAATCCACCCTGTTGTAGTCTTCTATCACTCGCCCGATGTTCCTGATCTGATTGTGAGGAACTCCCTGGTATTCCTCAATGACGACAACAACCACGACTATCACGCTGTAGACCATTTAACTAACTACAGTTGTACCGTGACTAAATTTTAACATGCACTAGTTTAAATACATGAAACTTTCCTTCTATAAAGTACTATGATTTGTTTGCTGTATATTGTTTTAATTGACTTTTTATAATTCAAAAATATGATACAAAAAAATAAATGTTTTGTATAATTGCAGGTGCCTGGTTATCCTGACTACTTCAACGTAGTGTACGAAGGGGACACAGCTGTGTATGTGTATCGGCTTCTGGACGACTACAAAACCAGTGATCTCAAGAGTCATTGTGCTGTTAAGTTATTCCGATAAACATTTGTTCAATTACAAATGAAAGAGAAGTTTGTGTCTTGAAACATTCTCACATTCTTGCAAGTGTCCTGTTCCCGCTGAATGAACATGTAAGCTGTTGTTGAATGTCACATCAGTTGTAGCCAGTGTAATGTTGAAATTTGTTAAAAAACAATTAGTGGATTTTCTACTATGTGGCAAATTCCACAATCCCGACCCATCCAAGACTGAACAAACTCACTTTACCCCTGTCACAAACTTATCATGTGAAAACCATTTAGGTGACCTTGATTCTAGCCAGAGTCGACGACCTGCATCATACCACCATCACACATCTGTGCAACTTTTTAAAACGTAATGGCAAATAAGTAGGGATGTCAACGAATATTCGAATATTCGTTTTATCTTCGAATATTCGAATCCTGTTTCAATATTCGAATATTCGGAAAAATATACTTAATAAAAAATTGATGAAAATAAAATTGTTTGTTTATTTATTTGCCGACCCCGATTTGTGTAAGATAGTATGAGAGTAATAAAGGATGTTGTTGTAGGTGTTGAAATACACGCGCTTGTAAAAGTGTCATTGTGTATATTGGGGGGTGCTAATATACTAGCGGAAAAAAGAAACTGTGCATGTGTAAAATGTTCATATATCCTTCAATTTTATAAATTAAAGCTTGAAACTTTACACAGGTAAGTTGTGTATCCCTCTCGGTCATTTACACTGGCCAGTGCATGCGTTACACGAGTAGTTTGCCTGTCAGGCTAACGTCTTCTTTTTCACGTTTTTTTCGTGCAGCAGTCAATTGCAAACACGTTTGTCGCCTAAACCTGTGTTAAAACATAGTGTTGTTACATGTAAGACACAAAACCAGGATAATTTTGAAAAACGTCGTTGATACGCCATGCCAAGGTTGAATGAAACTGACAGATGCCGCGCCGTAGGCATGATTGAAGCTGGTGTACGTCATACTGACGTTGCCAGACAATTTGGCGTTCACCGAAATACTGTAGACGCCTTGTGGAGACGGTACCAACAGTTTGGGACAACCAGAGACCGGCCTCGATCAGGACGTCCACGCGTAACGTCTATTCGCCAGGATACGTACATCCGGGTGGTTCATCTCCGTGACCGACTCAGAACTGCTTCTTTGACGGCTAGAAGTATTCCTGGCCTTAGAAGAATCAGTCCCCGAACGGTACGTAATCGATTGCGTGAACGAGGCATACGTCCACGACGTCCTGCCATACGTCCTGTTCTGCAGCAACGTCATCGTGTAGCACGTTTTGCCTGGTGTAGAAGACACATACACTTCACGCAACAGGACTGGGCACGTATTCTTTTCACGGAAGAGTCCAGGTTCCATCTCGACAGCAGCGACGGCCGTTCTAGAGTGTACCGTCGTGTTGGTGAACGTTTCCATGACAGTTGTGTGATTGAACGACGTCCATTCGGCGGAGGTAGTGTCATGGTGTGGGGTGGCATCTCATCCAGTGGTAGAACAGCACTTGTGGTTGTAGACGGCACACTTGCAGGCATCAGATATCGTGACGAAATCATACGGCCTTACGTCCTTCCATTTGTGCAGCAACGTAACGCCACGCTGCAACAGGATAACGCTCGCCCGCACGTCGCGCGGGTCGTCATCGACTTTTTGACCCAGAACAATGTGAATGTGCTGCCCTGGCCTGCAATATCACCGGATTTGTCGCCTATAGAACACGTGTGGGATGAGATGCAGCGACGATTACGTGGTCTCCAAAATCAGCCGTTGACGTTACCTGACCTATCACGTGCGCTTGTCAGAATCTGGAATGGTATTCCCCAGGCCTTTTTCAGAACATTTGTCACATCAATGCGGCGTCGTTGTCAAGCATGCATAGATTCCAATGGTGGACATACACGGTATTGATGAGCTGAACTTTGTTTAGAGAACGTCTCTGAAAACTGATCTCTATCTAAGACGCAGCTGATTCAATAACCATATCAATTGAGCTTGTGTTAAATAAAGGTAAGATAAAACCCTGTTGAAATTTTTATTGCGATTCCTTACATACCTCCTAAGTTATAGCATATTATACACATGCACAGTTTCTTTTTTCCGCTAGTATATAATCGATAATCCGTTAATTACTGACCGTTTGTAACAGTTTGATAGTCCATAGTCTCAAATAGAAGAAAGTAGGTGTTTAATTGTCGGTAATTTTGTTGTTGACGAAAGGTTTAAAAAGGAGGCAGTTAAAACCACCGACAGGGACTTGAGTTAATGACTCGCTTTTTAATTAAGAATGATCAAAGATGTTATTGAGAAAAGAAACATGCCGAAAAAATGGGGTGACGGGAAACAACATAATTTACAAACTAATTGTTCATGTAGGTCATATCATCCAATTCATGCTTTATTTGCAAAATAATGAACAATTGACGAAAACAGAACATATAAACACTTCACAAAGATATTCATAAACACGAATTTTGGCATTCAGAAGATGATTTGTTAACTGCAATAACTTCATTCGTCAGAGTCTTAACTTCCGGTGAAAACAAAAGTAGAATACACACAGCACGTAAGGAACTTTGGTATATGAAGTATTATTTTTTTAATAATTTTGTCTAAGTTGTGTCGATCGAATATTCGTTCGAAATGAAAAACGAATCTTCGAATACCTGATTTGCTATTCGTTGACATCCCTACAAATAAGTGATGGAGTGGACAGAGAAAATGGACTCGACTGAAAGGAAAAAACTATTAAAATCTGCTCGGAAGGAAGGACTAGAGTTGTGTGCTAAACACAGAAAAAATAACTAAAAAAGTCTTGATAGAATTGTCAAAATGTGAAAATGAACAGCAAAGGAAAACAGTAAAACATTTTCGTTGCATGGCACATGTGTTGCTAGGTTTTCACCGCTATCTGTGCGATGACCTGAAACAGGAAGAGAAGGAAATGACCGAAAGTGATGGACCATTGGGGCGTGATGCATTGTCAGTTTTCAAAACATGGTCAAAGAAAGGGACAATCATAGAGCGCGTGGTTCGAACAACTGCTGATACATTTGGTCCAGTCGGGGACTACCATGGCGTTAGAGACCGATGGGAGGCATTCTGTGCAGATAGACATATCTAATCGCTGATAGGAAATTACCGTGATAACCGCTTATCTGGTCTTTTCGAAACCGCAGCAGAAATTTTGTGTCCATTACACAGATTTTTTGACAGTTCTGAAATCAATAACAAAAAATAAGAACCTAAAACTGAAATCTGTGCAAGCAGATCTTGAATCAAAACCTGTCAAGACAAGTTGAACTGTATGGCTCATTTGTACCTGAAAGAGACTGGACCTTTTTGGATGCTCATCACATCAAACAGTGTGTTATCTTGAACTCTACCCATATATCCAGCAACTAGAACAGTATCTAAAGATGTGTGAATCAGATCCCAGAATTCTAGTGGAGGAAGAGCAGACATGGATGGCTATTCCAGATGTCGATGCTGGTAGCCCACTATAAACTGATAAATGACGCATTGTGTATTGAGGAAATGTCTGAATTACCTTTAAAACTTGTGTTGATATCATGCAGGGCCTTTCTCAGGACAGTAAGGGAACAGTTAGATGACTTCTTGGAGGGCGGTCAGTATAGTGTAGCCACCGAGAAGGATGATCTCATTCGGACTGGATTTGCACACTTAACTAACCTGGGCTGTGAACATCACTTTGGCCACTTAGATAATAGTCAGCGGAGACCACCCACTGTCTCTATGCACCACCATTCTTCTGTTGAAATACTCAAGCGAAATGGGAAAAAGATGATGTCATGGTTAGCTGACATGCCAAAAGACGTGCACAGTTCAATGATATGCAAAAAATTGGTCCGTCAGGATAGCGAAAATTTGTGCGTGCCCTTATCTTTGGTAGGTTTGCAGCCTTATGAGTCATAAGTCCTGACCAAGAAATCTGATAGCTTAACCCATTTCATGCGGGATACGAATGAATTCGTATCTACCCTTTTCATTCGGGATACGAATTGATCCGTAGTTCGTACATGTACATTGGAGAAAGCTGTGTAAACAGCGTAAAACGTCATCATTTCATGTGAACTCTTCAGGAAGTTATGCAGGAAGGTTTCCGCTTGCACATGCGCATAAATACACAAATAAAGCGCGAAATTGAAATAGTCAGGAAGTGAAAATTCGACAGAATTTACGAGACGATTTTTTGAGTTTTTCGATCGAAATAAAGTAATGGCGGACGGATCTGATATCAACAGTGATGGGAGTGATATAGACGTGGACTATGATGATATTGATAGTATTTTGGACGAGGAATTAGGTGGAATAAACTTGCAAGACGTTCGGCGAGATGACAACGACTGGTTACACGGATTTTTTGACTCGGACAGCGACGATGACGCAGAATTTGAGGGATTTGATGCAGATTGGAAGACTGAGAACTTCACAAATCGTGACACTAGTGAGTATAGTGGTATTGGTGGGTCGATTTTTCAGCACCCAGAAGAGGCTTTACCACACCATTACTTTGATTTGCTGTGGGGTGATGACCTTTGGTCACATTTGGTTACAGAAACCAACCGGTATGCTGACCAGGAACGGACACGCAATCCACCACCAACGTTTGCACCTAAATGGACGCCGGTAGACATTCCAGCCATGAAAGCCTTCATTGGACTGTGTTTTTGCATGGGGATCATGCGGCTTCCATCCAGGAATGACTATTGGCGGGTAAAGAAGCGGATGTTCAAGACAAACTTCAACTCCATCATGCCAAGAGACAAGTTCAACCTGATATGGCGGTACTTGCATCTGACCAACAATGAAGCACCACCACCGGCTACTCCAGACAAGCTGTGGAAGCTCAGATGGTTCTTGAATTATCTAAACACCAAGTTCAGAACCATGTACACACCATATGGGGATGTAACTGTTGATGAAAGCATGGTTAAATTTAAAGGGCGTCTTGGATTCCGACAGTACCTACCTTCCAAGCCAATCAAGTGGGGAGTGAAAGTTTGGACACTTGCAGAGAGTCACACCGGCTACATACACCAGTTCCAAGTGTACACAGGCAAGGAGGGTAACCAGGAGAAAGGACTTACTCACAGAGTAGTCACTGATCTCATTAGCCATGTCCAACACAAGAACATTCGCGTGTTTATGGACAACTTTTATACAAGTCCGACGTTACTCTCCGAGCTACTGATGAGGGGTGTCTACGGCTGTGGAACAGTTCGTGTCAATCGAAAGGGCCTGCCAAATGTACTGCTGCCAAAGAACGTCAAGCTGGACAAACATGAATATCGTTTGGCGCAGAAAGATGACCTGAGCTGTTGCATATGGCAAGACACAAAAGCGGTGATGGTTCTGTCCAATTTTCACGATCCTGAATCTACAGGTATAGTCAATCGACGCTCAGGAAATGCACGCCAGCAGCAAATCAGGGTTCCAAAGATGCTTGCAGACTACCAGAAGAATATGAAAGGGGTAGACCTATCTGACCAGATGATTGGCTACCACATGATCAACCATCGCTCAAGAAAATGGTGGCGCAGACTATTTTTCCACTTTATGATGGGCAGTGCACTGAACGCGTACATTATTGCAAAGGATACCAACCCCGAAGTGGTGTATAGGGAATGGCCCAATATTCAGGACTTCTTGGAGGACCTGGCTGATGGCTTGATTGGCGACTTTCGGTCTGGAAAGAACACTCCAACCGTGGACAATGCAAGGCCAGCTCGACGACACGACATGGAGCGATTATTTGAAAAGGAGAAGGTCTGTGTCGAATGCAGGGCCAAGTCCAATCGTGGCGAACGGGTTGGGACATCCAAGTTTGGATGTGTACAGTGCAATGTGCCTGTCCATCATCAGTGCTTCCCTGCTCATATTACAAGAGCAAACAACCTGTAAATGGTTGTGCTGGTTGATGGAGTGAACACAGGACAGTGTAGATATTTTTAAGTGTAAATAAATATAAAAAAAGGAAAATTCGTACCCAAAAAAAGTGTTTTAGTGTGTAAAAATTAGTGTTTCAGTGTAAATGGATATATATATATATATATGTAGTGAACACAAAATAATATGAAGTTTATTTTATATAAATATTGGTTTGTATATGGCCATAATAAACAGCCTTTTTATCTCGTGGCCAGTACATGTGTTTCGGTGATTTTTTTGTGTACATACCTGAAAGTAGAAAAAATATCATAAGTTGAGTTATAATTGGAATATTTTCATAAAATTTTCACCAGTGTGTTATGTATATAATAAGGATAAATTCTCTCACTTGGATTATACCTTTAAAACCAGAGGAAAGTATGGATATTTACCACTGAAGGCATGGTAGGATTTTTTTTCATGACCAAACACCCAACGTTCAGCATGCTTGTTATGATTTTATAGTTTGCATGCTTTTCAATATGTTGATGATTTTTATATAGCTGTAAAGAGAATTTTATTATCTTTCCAGTGATGTATAATGTGTAATAATATCTTGAATAATAAGTGAAATATAGGTGTTTATATCACCATACCCCCAAAAGCCTAACAAGGCTTATCAGTAACTGACAAAATGCCCAGATATTGGAGATATCTTATCTGGATTGGCTGCAGAATGAAATGGGTTAATATATCCATGTGTGTGAAATCTAGAGGATGTTTTTTTGTTGTTGTTTTTTTGCATAATTGATACTTGGATTAGATATATATTTACGAAGGATGTTAGGAGTATGTATCTACTATGTTAGCTCCATGTACTATGCTGTAGAATTATGTAGCTGACAATGCGTTTCTGAATTGATGCTAAGCTGGTGTTTTTGTAAGAAGTAACACAAACAAGATGCAAATATTTCTTTGCATTACAGACCAGTTCTTCTGAAACAGAACCTGAAGTCGACTTTACATATGATAGTGACGTTGACCTTTTTGGAACACCAACAAAGACATCTGGATCTGACAGTGCCAAACCTCAAGTGGTATGCCATTTTCTCTGCCACCTTATGTATATTGAAGTATTTGGGGTGTAAGTGACAAAAACTGTTATTGTAAATTTCTTTGAATGTAACAATGTTACATATGTAGGATTGCTCAACTGTAAATGAGGGGACAAATTAACCTTTTTTGTACTAGTCTATGTAAGTAAGTTAAATTAATATGAAGTTTAATAATTGGAAGTCTTGAAGACTTCAGTCATTCAAAGTAAGAAATGTATGAAATTCAGTATATGTCTTTATTGTTTCTATGGTGTCTATTTTATCTGTCAGTTGTGTGGAGGCCGATGCACACAAGCCGTGACAACCTTACAAATGTTATGGACGTTACTGATGACTGAACAAGAGTGGGTTGGTTACGTCCAAACATGAAAAATGATAAAAACATTTTTTGAAGTTTCTGCGTTATACTTTATCCATTCAGCGTTATACTTTATCCATTCAAAGTTGTGAAAACTTTAATCATGATCTGTGTTTGAGTTACATTGTAATATTTTCGTTGTATAGACAGGTATGTACGTAATTCTTGACGTATTTGAACATGTTCGAATGTTGCTGAAGACTGTGGCAAACTTTTGTGTTTAAATGCCCATATTTTGAATGTGAAAAAAGTCAGTAAATTCTAAATTATGTTTTGAAATTCTTTTTAAACTTTAATTTAGTCCTTTTACCATAAACAACGTAGATCCAATCCAGACCACATTGTCTCATAATTTAATGAGACTGGATAATTTTGGCAGTGTCTATAGAAGTATTTACACTGGTATGATCTTTATATTGATAATGGAAAGGTAGTGATATATCTAACAGGATGTTTTTAGTCTCATACATTTGTGTCAAAAGTTAGGATCACAGATCTATGGCCTGTTCTGGATCCAAACTGTTTGCATAGGCTTGTAAGTTCTCCAATTCTCATGTCATTTTAAATGTAGAAATCAGAATTTTGTCTATAGATTAGCTATTTTTCAATTTGACTTGAAAAATCAAATATATATACAAATGTACAAGTTTCAAAACTGAACCTATCGCGTTTCATTTAGATTTTGAAACCACCTAAAGAAAACCCCCGAACTATGGGATAAGTACAAGAAATCGGAGCGAGAGAGGAAGAGGATAGAAAGACGTAATAAAACAGAAGAACAAAAGCAGAGAGACAGAGAAAAAAGCAGAGAGAGGCAGAGACGGTATAAGATGAGGCTCAAAGAAAAAGGAATACAAGTAAGAACAATGCTAAAACTGTACTAACAAGAAGTGAACGTGAAAAGAAGAGGAAATATTGGAGAGAGAAACAGGCTGAATGTAGAGCAGGGAAGTCTATAGTGTTGAAGCGACGGTAAACCCAAAACAAACAAACTGGTTTTCCTTGTTTAAGTTTATGTATTGAAATTTATGGACATCCAATACGTATGAATAAGAAGACACAAAGACCTTCTAAAGTTCTGATCATACCAGGAATGTCACTTCAATTTTCAGCTTTGAGCCTGTTGCTGAACCCCCTGATGTCAACACTACTACCCCCAGATTGGTCCATGTGCAAGATACCACCTCACTTGTCTCATCTGAGTCAGCTGCTGAACCCCAAGATATGGATATTACGTCACATGAAGATCCCAGGTAAATGCCAATCTCTAACGTTTCTCTTTAGTCCCATAGTATTAGCAACCCCAAAAGACATAGTGGCTTATCAGTTTATCAGTGGAAAATCAATATTTATTGGTACCATTGTTACAAAATTGGTTGTGAAATCAATAGTTGGTAATGTATCTTCAATTACCAATAACCAATGGAAAGCTGCTCTACAATCTGATATAAATATCTTGTATGTTACCCAAAAATTACAAATAAACAGATAAACTAATTAACTATCAGTTGTCAATTTCCCCCCTCCGGCAGTTAATTGCAACTTCAAAGTGTCAGCCGTGACACCTACTGTGTTTGTTTGCGAATCCGACGAGATTACTGCGTATGAATATTTATGAGACAGGGGTCATTAAATAGTATTTGAACGGCCTTTGTAATGATGTAAGCAAAATTTGCATATGATAATCCTAAGCCTAGAAATTAGTCCCTAAGGTTGAGCTCAATTTAAAACACTTTCGTCACAAATATGAATTTATAGCATATCTCATTGTAAAGATAAAAGTCTAAATTGTATTTTGATACCAAAATCATTTCTCGCAATTGTAGTTTAAGCAGTCGTATTTTTATTTGAATCCCACGCATTTTCACCTTTGACCTCGCCTTTGACGTGCCGCCATCTTTTTTTCGTAATGGCAATCAATAGTTGTCATTGAAAAATCGTTGATTACCGATACCACGTTTAGGGATCGTTCTGTAACTTGACTGAAATTGATTGGTAAGTATTTGATTGTTTTATATTTTATGAAGTTTGAATGTATTCTATGAAATTTCACGCTATGTTGAAACTTTATTTTCTCTATATTTTCAGTATAATGCGTGTATGATACCACCATGGAGTATCCAGGGCCCTACTCCAAGTCTTTACGCATTTGTAATGAACACATTCTTAAAAAACACCTCCAAAAAGTTGACACTTTGACAAATGGAACTATACTTGAATTGTTCAGTTTTACAAAGCAGAAACACTGGACTCTGAATGAGATTGTCCAAATACTTGTGCAACTAAAAGACGGCTTCTCATGTGTTAAAGTTGCTACTATTTCCACCAGGATCAATAGAATTAGTGGACAGAAAAAGTCGCTTTTGCACAGAAAGAAGGTGAACGGTGTAAAAAATCTAGATGATCTGTTGAGTCGTGAATTTTTACCACCAGTGCCTGTAGTAAAGTATAACCAACAAACTATATTAGAAAATGGACACAAATCTGATTCTGTGAAACAACTCTGTACCACTAGCAGAAATTTAAGTAAACCATGCCCGATTAAGAATGAATGTGTTGGTGTCACATCAGATATATCAGTACAGACAGAAGACTGTTATGAGAACGATGTGGATAATAAAAACCTAACCAAAACATGGAATATGAAAAAATACTTGTGCATTAGGGAATCACGAAAACTCAGTAAATTGAAGAAACAAGTAGTAGCATTTGATTCCAAGATGGTCAATCAAAACAACAGATTTGGACATTATTCGATAAAAAATGTTAACAAAAGAGATGAGACAGCACGAAAGAATCTACAATTACTGAGGAGTGCCCAGCGCACTGTTACTTCAAACAATGTGAAATTGAAAAAGACTGAATCTGATCTGACCAAATTTAGTGACAACTTAAACAATATGAGACTACAAAACCAGACTATGGAAGAAACTATTCAGTAGCTTTCATCTGCTTTACATGCAGAAAAGGACAAAAAAGTATTGGTTCAGAAAAGAAACAGTAACTTAAAAAAGCAAATAAATGAAGTGAAAACCAGACAATTAGTGGTAGTAGCACCATCTCATGATCAATGCAATGACATTATTACCCAGTTACAACTTAAACTTGAAGAAAAACAAATTGAAATTGATGTTATGCAGCAGGAAATAGATGATAATACATCAAATAATGAAACATCAGTGGTTCGTTTATCCACCAAGAATGATGATGGGACATATGCCAATGATCTTAGGTTGTGTGATAGACTTGTTTGGTCTTGAGATTGGTGTTGAGAAAATATCCCAAGCAGTGCATGTTGTATCTAAGCATCTGTTTCGTCATGAATTCAAAAAAAATGACCTACCAACAGCAAGTTCGGTTCAAAATATAGTGGACGAAGGCCATTTTCTGGCCAAGTCATTTATCTCAGAAAAACTTGCAGCATCAGATACTTGGGGCATTTCTCGTGATGGCACCACACGAAAAAAGGAGAAAATCCTTCAGCCAAGTAGCTAGAGAAACTGCTCCTGCAATTACAGATGTAACAAAAGCTCAAATTTCAGAACTAGCAGCTGCTCACAGTAGTGCAAATTCAACGAAAGCCAGCGACTCATTAAGTGAAAGTTACATTTTGAATTCCCTACGAAAACTGTCCTTCACCATGTCAGATAGGGCTAGTAACGAGAAACTAGCTGATAAATTTCTGTCTGACTGGCGCGAAAATATGCTGAAAGTGTGTCAACAATGAAGAAATTTCTAGTGTTAAAAACTTTCATTGTATGGCACATGTACTTCTCGGATTTCACCGGTATGTTTGTGACGATTTGAAACTGATCGAACAAAAAATAGTGGAGACTATTGGTCCATTAGGGAGAGATACATTGCCAGTGTTCAGAACATGGTCCAAAAAGGACACAGCCTTTGCACGGGCAGTGCGCACTACTTCAGATATTTTCGGACCGGCTGGGGATCATATTGGCGTGAGAGATCGTTGGGAGGCGTATTGTGCCAAACATGGAATAAAGTCTTTGATTGGCAACTACAGAGACAATAGGTTTAATGCTATCTTCCAAACAGCTGCAGAAATCTGTGTGCATCTTGAAGATTTCCTGCAAGTGATTAGAACTGTCAGTAATCCTAACTTGAAAATAAAAGCTGTACTGGCAGATCTACAGTCCTCAACAGTTCAGACTTCAATGAAATGTCTCGCTCAAGTGTACAGAAAAGTTACTGGTCCGTATTGGTGGCTTGTCACCTCTGGCACTGTAAATTATATGGAACTATACCCACATATTCAATCGCTTGAATCCTATTTGAACATTTGTGCATTAAACCCATCAAAACTTCTAGAAAATGACTTTAACTGGTTCACTTGTGAGGACATGAATATACCCCATGATGACATTTTAAGAAGTGTATTAAACCATGAAAACCCATCAGAGCTCCTATTGCAAGTGGTTTCGTGTTCATGTAGTGCAATGTTAAAAACAGTTCGGAAACAACTTTCTGATTTCCTGGAAGGAGGTCAGTTCAGCACAGCACCTGCCAAAGAGGATCTTAAAAGAACCGCATGTGCACAGGTCACCAATTTAGGATGTGAACACCATTTTGGCGATTTAGATTCCAGTCAGAGGCGCAGGCCAAATGCCTTCTATGGCGGCGTCTGATCTGGGACTTCACTTCTTTGCAATGTCTACTTGAGGTGAAAGGGTTAGTCATCATATGTGTCCTGCAAATACTATGTATAATAAAACTCTTACTTTTTGCAGGACACCTATGATGAACTGTTCAACTATGACAGCCAGAGAGAGAAAGGAACGCTCTTTAACTTGAAGCAAGTATACTGTCGTATTTTGATACATGATTTAGTGTTGTGTAACCTCAAGTAAATCTCACGATATAATAATTGTCACGATCACCATGATTAATGTACGCCATGCTTTCGAGTTGTAGTTTCACTGAATAAATGAACAATCCAAGCATACACACGTGTTGTGTTTATATAGAAACATAGAATATAATATCTGGCGACGAGAATACAGAACTTTACGCATACATAACGTAAGATGGCTGCTCAGCTGCCGAATTTTCCGTGTTTCAACGTGAATGGCGAGGGCGACTCCGAACATTCTGCCGGGCTCCGCTGGAGAAAATGGGTCGCAAAGTTAGAAAACCTGATATGTGCCCTCGACATAACGGATGACAAACGTAAGAAAGCAATGCTATTACATTATTGTGGGGAACAGACGTACGATATCTATGACAGCTTGTCGGAAGACGAAAAGGGCATTGGTGCCACTGTTGAAGTTGCTGGTAATCCCGTGCCAAACGAATAAAACATCACATATACGACCACAAGAACGTATCGAAAAATGTGATGGAGAACTTTGACAAGGCAGAAGAGTTGTTGGTTTTTGCAACAGAAGGCTATACATTGTTATCTGCTATGGACAAGTTAGGAATCGAGTCGCTGCCAAATGATAAGGTACTTAGAGATAGAATTTGCAAAAGAAATTGTGGCAGAAATTTTTGAAAGGCCCAACACAGCTGAAGTCGTCAAAGTTGCTGTTGACAAAAATGTGGACGCAGGAACTCATTGCATTTGTAAACTGGATATAGGAGGTTTAATGGTTTACTGCTGCAATGGGAACTGTGAGCGAGGAACGTGGTTTCACTTGGAGTGTTTGGGGATGGACGAAGATGAAGTGACAGATGAGGACTGGTTTTGTTCAGATGGATGCAAACAAGAAAAGAGCAAGAAAGGAAAGAAGACTAAAACGGTGGATAAGTTTCTAGATAGTCGATATGACTATGGAAAAAGACTGTTGTGGAGAGGTTTGAATGACATTGCAAGGCATGATGCTGTGAGAGAAAATGATGGTCCCAGAATGATAAGACATTGGAAGTATGACATGTTTGAGTTTTATCAAAAGAACCACCCAAAGTATTTCATATTTGGCCATAGATTGCTTGCAAACATTGCAGGGGCAACATCTGAAAGGATACGTCATGGGTTAACCCTTTCCCCCTTAATGCCGCGTTTCGACGCCTTTACCGCGCGCCACCTGATAACACATTTCGACGCATTTATAGAGTGCTACCTAATACCGCATACGGACGCTTTTTCGACCTGCCACATGTAGACGCCATCAGAAACCATATTTTTGGACAATCAATAGATAATATCTACCCTTAATCTTCAATATTACGTAATAAAACCATGGGGTTCCTTTTGAAGTTTTTGCGTAATTGGCCGATTAATAAACACAATTGAAGACTTGATCACACGTGCTAATCGTGGGAAATACTATCAATATTATTGTTTCAAGCGGTCAAATCCGGATATTTCTGGTTCAGGGTTAATGTATGCAAGCGAGTTAAAAATAAATGACCAATCAATAACCATAAAGATCACATGTTGGCCATAAGTGAAAGGTCATAGCGCACCGCGTCTGCGCACACGCATAAATCACGGGTCACTTCCGAGATAAACACTCTACTGTAAACAACAATAATGTCTGATAGCGATAGCGAAAATGATTTTGAGGGATTTAATCCTAGCGATATTGGGTCTGATATTGACTTAGATGTTTCTGATTTATCCATTAGCGATGTATCTGATGTTTCGTCTGTAGATATTACCGACGACATTTTAGATGGTGATTGGACGAATAATTTCTCCAATCTGCAGGTTCGTACTCGGCGTTTTCGTAATATATTGTGTTCCTGATAAATGACGTGCGACGTATGCTTCGTGTAAAAAATCGTTGAACTTTAATTGTTTTTGTACTTAACTTATTTATGAGAAACGATTATTTGATATCATTCGTTGCAAATTACTTTGGTAAACAGAACATTTTATTTTCATAAGTAGGCAAGGCAAATCTTTATTCATAATTTCTGAGTGATGCACATGTATCTCACTTATAACAAATTTTATAAATGTTTTGTTGCATCCTAAAATTTATTACAATGAGTTATCAGTTTATTTACAATCTGTTATTATTATTTCAGTTTGATGAGTTCCAGCAGGCCCATGGTCCGGTGTTACCTGATGGGTTTGATGTGGAGACTGCTAGTCCACTAGACTATTTCTGGCTTCTGATGAAACCAGATTTGTTTGTTGACATAGCCAGGTATACCAACCGCTATGCTCAGTGGCGACTTGAGCAAGATGGTGAAGTGGGTGCGCCTTGGAAAGACACTACCTATGAGGAGATACGTGCCTTTATTGGTATAAACATTTTGATGGGTGTGAATTCTTTGCCTGAATCAGATGATTACTGGTCCAGTGATAAGGCATTAGGAAATGACTTAGTGCTGTCAACTATGACTTGTAATAGGTACCAAAAGTTGAACAAGTATTTTCATGTTGCCGACCGTGCCACAGAACTTCCAAGGAACCATCCTAATTATGATCCGTGTTGTAAGGTCCGTCCTGTGCTCGACCATGTTTTGGATACTTTCAGGGAATCATATGTTACATCAAGGGAAGTGTCTGTGGACGAGGCTATGGTGAGGTTTTCGGGGAGGCTGAGCATGAAGCAGTACATGCCAGCCAAACCGATAAAGCGCGGGATTAAAGTGTGGATGTTGTGTGATGCGAACAGTGCATATCTGTCCCGCTTTGAGATTTACTTGGGGCAAAGGGGAAATGCTCCTGAGCATGGACTTGGGCATGATGTAGTGTCGCGACTGACTGAGGTTTTACGTGGAACTTACCGTCATGTTTATTTCGACAATTTCTTTTGTGGAGTGCCATTAGTGACATCCTTATTAGGAAATGGATTATATAGTTGTGGGACTGTGCGAAGTAATAGGAAAGGATTTCCTCCAGAACTTAAGAAGCCACACACACTCCAGAATCGTGGGGATTATTCAGTTCTTCAGAAAGGTGGCTCCCATCTCACAGCCACGGTATTGATGGACCGTAAGCCTGTCCATACGCTGTCTACCCTCAGTCAGCCAACATGTGTACTGGAAGCGAGACGTCGTGTAGGTGCCAACCTTCTTCAAGTGCAACAGCAGCATTCTTTGTTCGCCAACAACAAATTCATGGGAGGTGTGGACCTACACGACCAGTACCGTATGAAGTATGACGTTGGAAGGAACTCCAAGCGTTGGTGGCGGTATCTCTTCTGGTTTTTTGTGAACTGTGTTTGTGTGAATAGCTATATTATTTATAAGGAAATATCGCAGCGTCAGACAAAGAAGAAGAGGTACTGTCACAAGGAATTCAGGATTGAACTGATGAAACTTTTGATTGGGGGGTATTCCAATAGGAAGAGAGGACTTAGTGACCCAATGCATGGACCTGTAGCTCAGGAGAATGTTGGGGCACACATTCATGTGAGACTTCCAGGGAAGAGAATGAGGTGTTATTATCACACCAAAGTGCTGAATGAAAGGACTGAGACAGTGTATGGTTGCACAGTTTGTAAGGTGCATTTGTGTAAGGATGGTTGTCATAACAGATATCACAACATGTGAAGTGGCCAATCTGTGCAGTAGATGAGAGTACTGGTTAGTTACCCAGGAAGCCGTCTTCAGTGTACATTGTAATTATTGTATCTATATGTAAATAATATGTTTGAACAGAGGACAGTGAACACTTCATGGATTTAAATAATATATATGTATCATTGTGGTGTAGGTGTTATAATTTGTGTGTGTATAAATGTGTAGATATTGGATTATGTGGATCAACCAGAATTCGTACTTCAAGTAGGTGTCAGTTTGTATATAGTTTATGTTAATTTATTCACTGTTCAAGATAATGTAATTATTTATTTGAAATTGTTTGTTGTTTGAACATTGATTTGTTATATGTTGTAAATTATATTTCCAGTTTGATTTGTTGTATTTGTTCATTAAATGAAATGAACACTATATTTTGTAATTTCTTCTTCTTTTACTTATTCCAATGTTATTATTACAACTTTAATTAACACAAAAATAACACTGTCTGAAAGAAAAATATATTGGCTACAAACTTTACATTTACACTTTAGCTGTAGAAACAACACATATAATGCTGCAATTAATTAAACAGACAGTGGTAGTGAATCATGAATTTCTTAAAAAACCTCCATTGGGACAGTGTACTGATATCAGTCCTTATCTATTGGTTATCTGTATGCTAATTAGCCTTGCCTTAATTGGTGTTAACTACTGATAAGCCTACTTCCTTATGGGGGAAAGGGTTAATGAGGGACTATGAACAAGGGGATTTACAACTTATATTTCACTAACAGAAAGGTACACTATGTCTACATATAATTTGAATGTGGTTGTTTGTATTATTTAGCAAAACAATAGTCTGATTTTCAGGATTTGCATTGACATTATGAATATAAGTATTTTTTGGAATCGCACATTTCCACCGGGTATAAACTTTTAAGTGCTACAAAAACTTTATTTGTTGAAATATTTTGATGAAATAAAAAGCATTGTTCTTGAATTTAAAAGACGTTTTCATTGATATATATAACACTTTATGGTTTTCTTAAAAATGAAAAATGGCCTGACGGTGTTAGTTTAATTAGGAAGGGGTCTGATGATAAATACATTGACTTGACTGTTGAAGAACTGAAACAAAATTGTTTAACACTTCTGAAAAAAACCTTTCCAATGATGTACGTATAACACCACTTTTTTGGCAAAATTTAAAAAATCGCATGTTTTTGTTACAAGTACGAAACATTTGTGTACGAAAAAATGGGGTCGAAATATCAAAACACATGCAAGGGTCTAAATAAGACAATTAACAAAAGACATACCTTTTTGATTGTTCGCATCAACGATATGTTGTAAAACATCATCATCCCCAGCAAATGTCACGTTCACTGACTTTCTTCGTAACTTTCTTTCTGACATTTCTTGCCTGTGCCTTCCCGCAATCTTCAAACTATGACAATCAAAGCGAACCTACTACTGACCGAAATGGTTCTATTCTCGGAATGGACAACTTATCATCGGAATGGGAAATAAGTTCAATTTTTTATGAATATCACGAAATGTAATTCCATGGAATTTTGGAAGTAAATATTTGATGGAAGAAAAAAATACTCAAAATTATATAGAGGATATTGAATGAATTGAAAAAAATGGTATGAAGCCTCTGGCGAAAAGATTATATAAAAGACATAACTATCTGCATAAATTAACAGCATATTTTAATGTTGCAGAAAGCTTTGTCTAGATGTTTTGAGGATTTGAAATAAAAAAAACGTATCAAATTATCATTATGATACTCAAGCTTGAATTTCTTCTCACATGCTGAACTAGATTTTATACTAATGTTGTGTTTAAATAATGTATCATGTCTGTCACGTGGCTAATTATTATGTACATGAATTGTTCAAGAAGTTATAGCAAGTTTATGTTTCGTATGCATCTTTCATGACACCAAGAAAGCTAGAAACTATTCATATGTTTAATGTGATGCTTACGAGTTAAACTGGAACTGAGTTGGTTAAAACAAAAACCTAAAATTATAGATCTTCGGTTAAAATTAAGTAGATCAAAAAATGTTAAACTTCTTAAAATTTGGGGAGCTCAGAAATTGAATTACAGACAAAAATGCCCACCACCAAAACGGCAGATTGGCAGACGAAACGGCCCACTTTATTAACTATAAGATATTTAGATGTTATGATAAATTCAAATAATGATTAATGTTTTGTTATTCCGAGTATAGGTTCCACCAAGCTCTATGTAGATTCAGATTTTAGCTTTCAAAACACAGTTTTACTGCATCAACATTCAAAAAGGCCTTGAAAAACAGAACTGTAGATAAAAGTTCCTGTTTGTCCTATAACAAAACACTACATTGAAACAAGAAACTACTGGGAAAATGAGGTTACTATTATAATATACGTAGCAATTACTAAAGGTGGTACATTCTATCAAACCATATATTTTGAAGTAGCAGTCAGCAAGTGTTGTATAATACAGGAATATGGTCAAGCCGAGAATTACATTACTGAAAAAACTGGGATACAAATACAATGTTGGGAACAATACATTGGTCACAGTACAATGTATTCCTGTTATTCAGATACGTTGAAGAAATATTAGGGCTGTAGATTGCAAATTGGGGTCAACAATTCATGATCTGAGCCTGGATCCATCATGATTCAAAAATGATTGATATACTTCTTTCCTTTCATGCCTGTGATTTTGCTGTCTTGATTGTTTTCAGGATGCAGACAAATATTTACATTTTAATCAAACATGTATATTATGTTGTATATTTGCTTCAAAATTCAATGCAACATATATATTTATGCTAAAGCAATACTAAAAAAAATACCTCGGACCAACTTGAATATATACCTTGATCTTTTATATAAAGTGAATTCTGAATATGAAACAGGGCAATGCTAGCTTATGGGCAGTGAATTGCGAGTCCCTGAATATTTGAGCACTCACTACAACCGTAAGACATACTATATATATGAAAATTATTGGGACAGCAGTCATAGCATACAGTATGTCATTAGAGTAGTATTGATATATAAGTATTTCCCCAGAAGCAGTGGTGAAACAAATACATGTTCATCCACGTGTTACACACATTACAACATATCAACAAAGAATGTGTACACGTTCCAGGAAGTGGCAGTGTAAAAAGAACAATATAATACCCAACTCTTGTGTTTAAAATGAGGGAAACACATTTTCTTTTGTTACCGATTTCAGATACATTAAGAAATGTGAAATTTAATGTCATGAGATGTGAATCATGCTTTGTGAATGTGTACAAGGCTGTCTAACATATCTATAACAAATACTTATCAGAATGATATTAACTAGACGTGTCCTTAGGACTTGGATGCCCCTGCTATGGGCTCTTCAGTAGAATGCAAATATACTTTGTAAAGGCCAAATAATTTTGAATCAATATTCACTGGAAAAACAACTATATCACACTTGACCTGTATTTTAGTATCCTATGCTTATGTGCCCAATATGAATTGAATCCACCCATTCTTTCAAGAATTATTGATTGGAAAGCAATTTTTAAGTAAAAAAGGGCCATAATTCCTACAAAATTGAGGAATTATCACATAAATCTACCTTGACCTGTATTTTATTATCCTATGCTTTTGTGCCCAATATGAATAGAATCCACCCATCCGTTATCGAGTTATTGATCAGAAACCAATTTTTAATGTCGATAAAGGGTCATTACTCCTCCAAAAATTGGTAAATAATATTTAATTGTCTTATGTGCCCAACATGAATTGAATCCACCCATCCTTTCAAGAGTTATTGATCGGAAACCAATTTTGACACGGACGGATCACAGACAGACAGACGGAAATACGGACAGGGGTAACACATTATAACCCTTAGTCATCAAGACATTTTTTCATTTTATTTCTAGCACCTCCTTGAAGACATTAACACCATTTTATTTCAGTTCAATAAAAGAAAGCAATAATAACAACAATTGATGTTTCAATATTTATTGTCTCTATTATTATTAACAGTTTTTAAATAGATTTGGTCATGACATTTAAACGACAAACAACTGTGTGTGTAAAGCTACAAGAACGTTATGCTGTCAAATTATTCATATAGACTAGTGTGTTACTTTGACTATCAGAACAAAACAATATCAATAGATATGATAGAAAAATGGATCTTCAAAAATGACGCAACAGACTACTAATTTCCTTAATGAAGACATTTCGTTTGACTGTCCGAGTACTGTTGTTCAAGCACCGATACGGTGCCGACAGAATGAAAACACACATTGTATTGAACAATTCAAAGCTGCAGTAAAGATCTCTACAAAAGCATTTGCAAATGAAAGCATAAAATTGAGCAACTTGAAGATTTTTTCCCAAAACATATATGGATCAATCTTAGGCCTTAAAAGTATTGGTTATATGTCATTTATACACATTATGTTAGAATACTAAATGTAGAAATGTAGCACAGCACAGTAACACTTAACTTGCTCTGTTACAGGGTCAATGTAGGCAGCTATACTTACAATGCCCCACATCACTACATTTGTATAAACTTTTATGTAACCAAACCGAGTATGAGTTGACATTTGATTTCATTGGTTAGCAATTCTAGAGTGAAGGGACTTTGAATCTTGTTTTATTTGGTACTGATGATAGATCAAGTAAACAAAACTTTCAGCTGTAAAATCTATTTGTGAAAATAAGTTGGTATTGTTTAATATTCATGTGCTTGTCATTAGATAAAGAAAGCACTTGAATTAATATAACACAAGTATCATTCAGACATTTGTACCTTTCATCAACTCAAATGTACCTTTCAGTACTGGTAACTAGAAGGATTATTACATGTATATCATTTTCGAGGAAAAATACTCAACTTTTATAGTCACCAAATATAACATTTCGTGAATTATTTTTTGCAAGAAAGAGAAACAATTGTGTATTCTTTTGGAACTCCTTTTCATCCTGGGTAAGCATAAGAAAGTGCATGTACATTTAATCTAAAACAAACGGAACACATGGCAGGTTTGAGTTTGCGAAGCAACTTTCATAGACTGAATATATAAGCATTACACACTGGTTGCAGATACATGGATAATCTCCCCTGACAATAATGAAGAAAAAAATCAAAATAACTGAAAACATTTATAGAACAATACAGGAAAACTACAACCTGTTTTAGAATAATGTATCTTTCTATTATATATGTCCACCTCCATGAGCATTTAAATATAATCATGGAACTAGTTAAAATTGATAAAATCAACAAGAAATTTAACAATTACACTGTTTGAAACAGAACAAAACATATATATGACTAACATTTGTCGTATCTTTCTTATATACAATGTTAAGACGTGAACAAAAAACCATAAAACTAATATGGAAACATAAAAAAACAGACTTCAAGGTTATTTGCAGAGAAAAATAATAATGTTAGTAGCATATGACAAAACTGATTAGAGGTTCAAGTAAAACTATATACAACGTACATACAGCAAACAAACTAACAATAAAACAAGTTAAAAGTGCAATCTCAATTTGAGTGCCAATACAAGTGAGGAAATCTCTGCATACTGATACATATAACATATCTGTCTTACGATTATATTTGCAATCCAAATGTTCACGCATACTAACCTTGTGATAATATAAACCATGGATTTCTGAGTAAATACTTCAAAAACTTTGCACTTGAAATTCTCTATCAGTATACATGTATATGTACATCATGCGTGGATCTAACGGGGAACCGGGGGTTCTGGACCCTCCCCCTGAGATAGTTTGTCTATATCTAAAGGCTGACTTAGATTCCCTGCCTAACCAGGAGCTGGACCCCCTGACGTTAATTGCTGGATTCATGCATGCATACTATTCTCCCAACCTACATTTAAACATTTTGTAACATAAACATTCAGCCTAGAATTTCCATAGAAGTTCAAACTATTAATATTTTTTTTATTTTAAACATACAAATAAATCAGCTGAACATTGTTTTCAAAACTATTTCCCATACAAAATCAATTTGTAAATTGAATACAATTGTTTATACTTATAAACAATATAGTAAACTAGGTTAAAGTAACTGTTCAAAAATTAGCGTAGTTTACAGTTAACGAACAATCCGTAAATTGTACATCTATTTTATTACATAAACATAAAAATTACAACATAAACATTTAATACACACTTGTATAATCATACGCTATAATAAACCTCTAAATTACATCATATGAGACAAACGTGTACAAAATTAGACCTTACAATAACAAACATTAAATGCTGATAACACTGGCCGAGATTATTTAACCTCATGAGATCTATCACTCATTCACTGACAAATACATAATTATCATGGACTATTTGTAATTTCAAGTAATATTCATTGTTACTAAATCCATGCCATAAAGTGTATGTACCTTGCAGTGATCAAATAAAGTCTATCATAAAGTTAAATTGCAGATTTCTTAATATGTCATATCATTCAAAGAAAGTGAAATTTTGAGTAAAGCTGTACAGATGTAACAAATTTGGGTTAAAATTTCCAAGTTTTCCCACTTAATTTCGGTGTAAAGCATTTGTAAAACTGGAAGCATATTGTCAGAGCAGTAATAATCTTGCCACTCTTAAAACAATAAAGAAAATGAAATTTGGATGAAATAACCATTAACCTTCTTTGTCACAAAATAGGAAGACAGATATGGACATCTATACAAGTACCAGTTACTCTGAAGACAATATTACATATACAAGTACCAGTTACTCTGAAGACAATATTACATATAAGCACCATTTGCTTTTATTCTTTGACAACACTAAATTATAAAAATATTCTATATTTGTCATAAAGCATCTCCCAAACTCCTTGAACTTTATGAACTTATTGATACACATGAATCCACTGTACAAGTGTAACATAATGCCACCTTTATAGATATAAATTTTATTCTTTATTAGCTGCAAACATAATTGAAATGATAAACTCAAAGAATACTGGACAGACAAAAAATATTTTTGACAATGCACAAAAAATGTTAGATCAAGAACTGAAAACTAGAAAAATTGAAGAATAACAAAATGGCATTGTTACAATCAGCGGAACTGAACAATAGCATTTGTAAATTTGAAATCATACAATTCTGCCAACTCTTTGCAGAAGTGCTAAACACCAGTATATTTATCACAATGTAATATTTTACATCAACAAAAATCTCCCATATATATAATCTGGTTAAAACATACATACCGGTACATGTAATATGAACACAACATAATCAATACAGGTTACCACATGGATTTCAACAGACAATGGAACAAGTTCAAACAATGACCCACACAGGAGAGTCGAGACAACTATGACATGCTGTGTATCAATATACAAAGTTCTGATCCATATACAACCCATATTTAAATTGTAATTTTGATATCAACAATAATGACAGACTAGACTCTGAATGTTTGTCCAATTTTCATATACAAAATCTAGGAGAGGATGTGAATTGTTCATGTAATGAGATGACAATGATTGTTTTATCTACACACTACTCGTGCACTCTGAATTTGAACACTTTTATATCTTTAAATATATATATTTGTATAACTAGAATTCTATACAAGCAACAAACAAAACTAATTTACTTATGTATGGAGACCAACACTCATACTGTCACTGTAATAAAATAAACGTATGTTGGCATTCATTAAATAAAATCTTAATTGCATACTCATTGAACTACATTTATAATTTAGCCAAGTTGACCAGTATTCAGGAGACAACAGACAACATTTTGGCACTGTAGAATTAGTAGTCTGTCATGTCCTCTCCAGGTATGATAGTTCTAGCTCTTACTATATTTTACATCTTTGATACACTGAAGTAGAATAACTTATACCTACTATAAATGTTTTATATACTTCACCATACAGGAAAACCTCACTTAAGGACCACATCAGTAACCATACCATCTCAAAATTAAGAACAAAAATTTCAAAGTCCATTTTCACAGTCTTATTCAATCTCAATATTAAGATCACCTCGATTTGAGGTTTTCAGTTTTCTAAGGTCCCAAGAGTGGTCTTATTATTGAGGTTTTACTATCCAAGGCAAGAATTGCATTAAAATTCAACATATTCAGTATAATATAATCTATTTCATAATTAAATCTGAACAGTGGAGTATTAATAACAGCGAATAAATAACCAAAAATCTATTCATTTTAATATCATCTCGTTAGACATCTACTTAAGGATTCCCATCCAAAGGAGGCGTTCTGTAAATTAAATATTTGTATTTTTATATTTCTATCATTCTGAGAAATCCAGAAAGTTATATTCATTTTACCACACATAACAGTAACAAGTAGATCACTATATGCAAACGACCACCTCATGTCTTTAAAACAAATGTTGTCTACATGCCCAATCGTAATACTGTATATTTCATGATTTGTCATCATTTTTTAACAGTGTAAAGGACTAAGTAATCATAACTGTAGTAAGAATATCTGGTGTAAATAAAAGTGAATAAAGCAATAAATTGTCTCACTTTCAATATAAACAATGTGATACACGAATGCACATACAACGTGTGTATATAATCCAGGGTTAAGTTTCACAAACATTGATATATATATACGGGTCAAAAAAGCTTACCAGCCAATTTGTATTTTATATTAATGTGACCTTAAATGATTACTGTGACTTTGAGAGGTTTAGATCAACTTTTTGTCCATAGTTCAATTTATTTGAATCATAAATGGTATAGCTTTCTGCAATCAAAGTCAACAGAATCTGTACCCAGTAGGAATCTGTACCCAGTAGCTTATATAACTATGTGTAGTGGCAGTGGGTTAGCACTTATGACCAGTAAAGCTCTTTAGTTCAGTTAAAAAATCTAAACATAAAATTGGTCCGAAAGCATACATTCTGCACAAAGAATGTCAAAAGCATTGTAAAAAAAATAACTGTTCAGAAACAAAAATGTGACAATCTAAATATGTTTTATCAGAAAGCAGGGAATTGATAATTCCCACTTATAAGTTTAGTACAGGACTGACATAGTGAATCTGGACCAAAAATCCATCCAAACATTCATTTCCGTAATTCCTGACACGAAGTACATTTTGCCATAATTTCTGCCCTGTAATCTTCTACTTGTATGGTGGAATTGAGGAAGCTGAAGTCTCTCTTCAACATCTGAGATGCTTCGTATAATACTTGTTTATGGTCCGCTGTTTGATCTGAATATATCAACAAATCAGTTTTATGCATCAATAAATAATTACCCGCAGCAATATGATTATATACAACTACACTCCCTTATTTCAGATCTCATACATCTATACACAGTGACAAAGTTTTTCGTAAAATTTTCTAGTTCAATGAACATTAACTATGCATATTTATTTGCAAACAAAACCTCTTTATTACACTTATCATACACTGAATAAGTTATATAGCAATTGTTACACAATTTACTGCATACTCATCAATGCTGGCAACAGAATCCTGGTAGCAATGTGTTAATATTATTAAGGGAATATTTAATTGAATGTCTAACAATAGATGAAATCCGCAATTCGCTAAAAATGGGTGTTTAACAGCAGTATAAACTAAGTTTAATATTAGATCCATTGAATTTCAGTCAGATGTGAAATCTTCTCTTCGTTTTTATTGTTAATTGAGCACAACATTAACGGTACATTTGTATATTGCTGTTTGGACAACTGGAGTAGAGAAAACCCATATACATAGCTATCTGGAATAGATCTAGTCACATATTTGTAATGCCAAAACCTTATCAAATAATCTTATTAAGTTATCGGTTATTTTTCATCTGTCACCAAATTCAAATAAATAAAGAAGTTGTGCAGTAAATACCATACACAAAGTGCACAGATACTCAAAAAGTCAAGGACATAAAAGATTTACAAATCTAAAGTTTATATTATCAGACCAGCATTGTGCATAGGGCCAATGTTTTGTATGTAAATCAAAGTTTAGGTAGTCAGGCCATGGATATAGGCAAGATAAACTACATTGGTAATTTAATATTTGAGTGGTTAACCATCACACATGACTAATTGATCAATGATATATTGTGTGAGTGGAGAAGCAGACCATAACACCTTCACATCGACATTGATCATAGTATATATGACATATGTACTTGTAAAGTAATTTGATTTAAATGAATGTCAGGTCAACAAGCAAAAGTTACTACATGGAAATATGCTTTACATTGTACATGTATATAGTCAAAGTACCAACACAGAACCAGTAGTATGGCATGAGAATACTGCAGCTTCTCAGTATGTAAGTACCAACACAGAACCAGTAGTATGGTATGAGAATACTGCAGCTTCTCAGTATGTAAGTACCAACACAGAACCAGTAGTATGGTATGAGAATACTGCAGCTTCTCAGTATGTAAGTACCAACACAGAACCAGTAGTATGGTATGAGAATACTTCAGCTTCTCAGTATGTAAGTACCAACACAGAACCAGTAGTATGGCATGAGAATACTGCAGCTTCTCAGTATGTATACATACCAACAGCAAGATGTACAGCTAGAGCATTTTTCTCCAGAGTGAGACACCAAACAGTGAGTCCATGTACAGCTTTAACTCCGGATATCTTCTGAAAACTGGACTTTATAGAGTAATAGTCTGTATCACGTGGTACTCCTGTAAATACGATCAAACTTGTTTAGACAATTAAAACTTGCATTAGTATTTGTTTTACATTGACTGAGGGACAAGTTATAACAACTGATGTTAGTCCCTCCCAATGACTGCTTCCTGGGTTACTGATTGATGCTTGGGAATAATTCTGCTTCCTTGGTTACTGATTAATGCTTGGGAATAATTCTGCTTCCCGGGTTACTGATTAATGCTTGGGAATAATTCTGGTATGCTTCCTGGGTTACTGATTAATGCTTGGGAATAATTCTGCTTCCTGGATTACTGATTAATGCTTGGGAATAATTCTGGTATGCTTCCTGGGTTACTGATTAATGCTTGGGAATAATTCTGCTTCCTTGGTTACTGATTAATGCTTGGGAATAATTCTGCTTCCCGGGTTACTGATTAATGCTTGGGAATAATTCTGGTATGCTTCCTGGGTTACTGATTAATATAATGTTAATAATCAAGATTTTTCATAATGGCCTTGTTATTGGGCTGAAGGCTGTCATATTAGCCTGAGGCCTTTAGGCCGAAGGCTAATATGACTGGCCGAAGCCCAATAACAAGGCCATTATGAAAACTCTTAATTATTGACAATTTTATTAATTGACTATGCAATATTAACAAAACATAATAACATTTTTACTTATTTTTATTACAAAAGTTTTCGTTTCGCAGACGTCAACATGTTTAAATCTTTTAAATTGTCTTTCACCGATAAAATCATTATCTGTATCCGAACGTATCCCCATATCCGGGTTTTCCTCCACTAGTGGCACTACACTGTGATCTCCATCCACAAGACCAAACACATTTTGGATACACTCACGATTGTCAATTATACTGTCTAAAGTCAATATATCGTCTGCCAGCTGTTGCAGTACGCGCTCGCCTTCATTCATTGTAGCGTAGACCTATTTAGGATTTCAAGGTAGGTCGTCTGGCGAAAACAATGATCAGGATATTAGCCGTCCAACCCGTTCTTTATTCCGCGTACTTCCCTGGATACCTTACTTCCCCTTGATCTTGATTGATTTGTAGTGTTACCTTTGAAAATGGGCTTCTAGGTATATTTAAAAAGAATCAGCATTCCGAATTTTCCTATTCAAAATGGCGTCGATTTTTTTTCTACGGATAGCGTTGGATTCATAATGGCCGAGTTGAACAACCAATCAGAATGTCCAAATCTCATAAAGGCCGTGTTTTTTCATCATGGCCGAGTTGTTTTCATAATGGCCGTGTTTTTTTCGTAATGGCCGAGTTCTCTCTCTATAATGTCGTAAGAAACTTTATATCGGCCCTGAATTGATAGTGTTAACGCGCCTAATATTGCTTAGTTAATTAATAATGCTTGGGAATAATTCTGCTTCCTGGATTACTGATTAATGCTTGGGAATAATTCTGGTATGCTTCCTGGGTTACTGATTAATGCTTGGGAATAATTCTGGTATGCTTCCTGGGTTACTGATTAATGCTTGGGAATAATTCTGGTATGCTTCCTGGGTTACTGATTTATGCTTGGGAATAATTCTGGTATGCTTCCTGGGTTACTGATTAATGCTTGGGAATAATTCTGCTTCCTGGGTTACTGATTAATGCTTGGGAATAATTCTGCTTCCCGGGTTACTGATTAATGCTTGGGAATAATTCTGGTATGCTTCCTGGGTTACTGATTAATGCTTGGGAATAATTCTGGTATGCTTCCTGGGTTACTGATTTATGCTTGGGAATAATTCTGGTATGCTTCCTGGGTTACTGATTAATGCTTGGGAATAATTCTGCTTCCTTGGTTACTGATTAATGCTTGGGAATAATTCTGCTTCCCGGGTTACTGATTAATGCTTGGGAATAATTCTGGTATGCTTCCTGGGTTACTGATTAATATAATGTTAATAATCAAGATTTTTCATAATGGCCTTGTTATTGGGCTGAAGGCTGTCATATTAGCCTGAGGCCTTTAGGCCGAAGGCTAATATGACTGGCCGAAGCCCAATAACAAGGCCATTATGAAAACTCTTGATTATTGACAATTTTATTAATTGACTATGCAATATTAACAAAACATAATAACATTTTTACTTATTTTTATTACAAAAGTTTTCGTTTCGCAGACGTCAACATGTTTAAATCTTTTAAATTGTCTTTCACCGATAAAATCATTATCTGTATCCGAACGTATCCCCATATCCGGGTTTTCCTCCACTAGTGGCACTACACTGTGATCTCCATCCACAAGACCAAACACATTTTGGATACACTCACGATTGTCAATTATACTGTCTAAAGTCAATATATCGTCTGCCAGCTGTTGCAGTACGCGCTCGCCTTCATTCATTGTAGCGTAGACCTATTTAGGATTTCAAGGTAGGTCGTCTGGCGAAAACAATGATCAGGATATTAGCCGTCCAACCCGTTCTTTATTCCGCGTACTTCCCTGGATACCTTACTTCCCCTTGATCTTGATTGATTTGTAGTGTTACCTTTGAAAATGGGCTTCTAGGTATATTTAAAAAGAATCAGCATTCCGAATTTTCCTATTCAAAATGGCGTCGATTTTTTTTCTACGGATAGCGTTGGATTCATAATGGCCGAGTTGAACAACCAATCAGAATGTCCAAATCTCATAAAGGCCGTGTTTTTTCATCATGGCCGAGTTGTTTTCATAATGGCCGTGTTTTTTTCGTAATGGCCGAGTTCTCTCTCTATAATGTCGTAAGAAACTTTATATCGGCCCTGAATTGATAGTGTTAACGCGCCTAATATTGCTTAGTTAATTAATAATGCTTGGGAATAATTCTGCTTCCTGGATTACTGATTAATGCTTGGGAATAATTCTGGTATGCTTCCTGGGTTACTGATTAATGCTTGGGAATAATTCTGGTATGCTTCCTGGGTTACTGATTAATGCTTGGGAATAATTCTGGTATGCTTCCTGGGTTACTGATTTATGCTTGGGAATAATTCTGGTATGCTTCCTGGGTTACTGATTAATGCTTGGGAATAATTCTGCTTCCTGGGTTACTGATTAATGCTTGGGAATAATTCTGCTTCCTGGGTTACTGATTAATGCTTGGGAATAATTCTGCTTCCTGGGTTACTGATTAATGCTTGGGAATAATTCTGGTATGCTTCCTGGGTTACTGATTAATGCTTGGGAATAATTCTGCTTCCTGGGTTACTGATTTATGCTTGGGAATAATTCTGCTTCCTGGGTTACTGATTAATGCTTGGGAATAATTCTGGTATTGTGGAATTCATGGTTCAGACTCAACCAATGCAGAACTTGAACTCACCACCATCAGATCAGAACAGGTGCACTATCCCTTCATGTCATTACCTCCCTTTGTTTATAAAAAGGACATACAAAAAATATGTGTTCTTCATTCACAGAATGATATTTAGCACTTATTTACAGTGTATTTTTTCCCATTCAGTATGCTAATGTATCAACAAATAGTACTGTACTAAATATTCAACAAACAAAATATCCTGAGGGTTTTGTTTGCACCACTGATGATGAACGGTAAGTTAAGTATGGGAGTCCTTGCATAATTTGATGGATACACACATTTCTAAATCTTGACATATGTGAGTCACCATCTCAGCCAAGTGGGGCTAAACTTTAAATATCATTAGGCAAAACCTGTCATATTTATGGGAAAATGGTAATTACCACAATAGAATTCAAATAATTATAAAATATATTATATTTTGAATGAAATGATACCCTCAAATAATACCAATTTTCTGATGAACATTACTTAGCTACCAACAATATAGACTAATAAGTTAACAAAAAGATATAAATTTTACATTACAACATTGGAATTCAAATTATATAAATTTTACATCCAACTATTAGTTAATACAAATACTGCCTCATTAGCTCAGTTGGTAGAGTGTCCTCTTTGAGTGCGGTAGGTCGTGGGTTCGATCCCTGGCTGCATCATACCAATGACTTTAAAAATGGTACTGGTAGCTCCCTTGCTAGGCACTCTGTATATAAAGGGTAGTATCAGGAGATAAAATAGCCTAGGTAAGTATCTGTTAGTGGATACCTTGTTGGTCGCACACAAGCTTTGTAGCTCATGTTACTTGTTGATCATATGCGACGTTAAATAAAGCTTCATAATTTTTATCAAATTAACTTCACAAGTGGACAACATTTGGCATCAGCTAATAATTCAAGCTCCTACATCTTGGATATGAGTCTATATCAGTGTATGCACGTACCTTCCATTATTATTCTGAGTGTATCTCTCAGTACAGTTATTGTGGTCAGTAACACCAAGAGAGAAAACAGGAATGTACATATTGGATCAGCTAATCTATATTTCTCTTCTGGCTGAAAATATAACGCATATTTGATACATTAGTCAACCAATTACAACATTGAGGTCCACAGGAACATATATTTAATTCATGATACTTAACACATACACGCCTATTGTGACAATATGGTTGGTCTCCCATTGGTTAAACTAATCACATGTTCTAAGGGTTTGTTTTGTACTTTATTTCTAACTCTGGGGACCTGTGGGGGCCGTGGGTAGGGGTCTGTGTGTGGGGGGCTGTGTGTGAGGGGGGCTGTATGTGAGGGGGACTGTGTGTGAGGGGTGCTGTGTGTGAGAGGAACTGTGTGTGGGGGGGACTGTGTGTGAGGGGGACTGTGTGTGTGAGGGGGGGCTGTGTGTGTGAGGGCTGTGGGTAGGGGTCTGTGTGTGAAGGGCTGCGTGTGAGGGGGGCTGTTTGTGTGGGGGCTGTGTGTGAGGGGGGCTGTGTGTGAGGGGGGCTGTGTGTGTGAAGGGCTGTGTGTGAGAGGAACTGTGTGTGGGGGGGACTGTGTGTGAGGGGGACTGTGTGTGGGGGGGGGCTGTGTGTGAGGGGGACTGTGTGTGAGGGGGGCTGTGTGTGAGGGGCTGTGTGTGAGGGGGGCTGTTTGTGTGGGGGCTGTGGGTAGGGGTCTGTGTGTGGGGGGCTGTGTGTGAGGGGGGCTGTGGGTAGGGGTCTGTGTGTGGGGGGCTGTGGGTAGGGGTATGTGTGTGAGGGGGCTGTGTGTGAGGGGGGCTGTGGGTAGGGGTCTGTGTGTGGGGGGCTGTGTGTGAGGGGGGCTGTGGGTAGGGGTCTGTGTGTGGGGGGCTGTGTGTGAGGGGGGCTGTGGGTAGGGGTCTGTGTGTGGGGGGCTGTGTGTGAGGGGGCTGTGGGTAGGGGTCTGTGTGTGAAGGGCTGTGTGTGAGGGGGGCTGTGGGTAGGGGTCTGTGTGTGGGGGCTGTGTGTGAGGGGGGCTGTGGGTAGGGGTCTGTGTGTGAAGGGCTGTGTGTGAGGGGGGCTGTGGGTAGGGGTCTGTGTGTGGAGGGCTGTGTGTGAGGGGGGCTGTGTGTGAGGGGGGCTGTGTGTGAGGGGGCTGTGGGTAGGGGTCTGTGTGTGGGGGGCTGTGTGTGTGGGGGGCTGTGTGTGAGGGGGGCTGTGGGTAGGGGTCTGTGTGTGGGGGGCTGTGTGTGAGGGGGGCTGTGGGTAGGGGTCTGTGTGTGAAGGGCTGTGTGTGAGGGGGCTGTTTGTGAGGGGGCTGTATGTGGCATAATCTGTGCTGCTCCTCCTCACCTCTATTATGTAGAGTGAAACCACAGTAATGAGACTGCCATGGGATCTGAAGAAAGTTGGTCTTAGTTGTGTGGTGGTCTGATCATCCAGTTACATAATTATCAAAGAAATCTTAAAACCTGGTCCATGATAAAACAGTATCAAGTAGGGTATGATAAAACATTTGTAAATAAAACATGATTGACAAGATAAAGAACATCCATAATGAATTTAATCCTTAATATGGTTCATGCACACTACAGAAGAAGAACAATAATTTTACAGTAATAGCAGTCAGTGGAGAAAACAGAAATATTCCTACCTTCAACTTTATAATAATAGAAGCCAACAATACACCCAAACTTTGTATTATATCTCCTATCACATGTATGAATGCTGCACGAACATTGATGTTCTTAGGATGTGGTTTATCTGTATGTTCTCTCTCCTCTCTGGTTTCTATTGGACTTTCATTCATTTGTACATTTTCGTCATCATCATCTTGATTTAATAATGGTTGATAACTATCACCTCCACCTGAGTCTGCAGAATGTCGCTGATTTCGTGACCTTGAAAAATAAGATTTCATATTAGAAACAATCACTACAGATACCGATTCAAGGATTGAACAAATGGACAAAAGTGAAAACAGGAAAGTATACGACTATCCAAGAACATCACTCAGCTTATTAGTTATCACTCAATAAATGATTACAAAAAAAATTACTGGTAATAACAAAATAATTATAACATGAGACTTGCATGTAACACATCAAACAGGTACAACAATAGTATTTTGTTGTCACACAACAGACTAATTATCTCAGTCAACGAACAAATCACACCAACAGCTGCTTACCATGTATGTCTAGCTTCATATGCATGAATTTTAATTCGTTACTGCAACATATGTTCCGGTTTTAAATTAAGTTTTGTCACATACAAGAAATTATCTAGGTTTCCAACAAAGAACACAACTTTGATACAAGACTAGTACTGTATCAGTGTAAGGAACATTTCAATGAAAGGAGGCATAATTGTATAGGGTAACAGTGCCTGACTACTGTTCTGTAGGTTCCCAAGTTCAAGCCAAGCATTGAGCCGGAGTCAACAAAACTTCACAATCCCTGAATTTGGGGCATGTGCTGGGTAGTAACCCAGGAAGCAGGTTTGGGGAGTGATTAGTATAAGTGGTAAGAACTTGTTTCACAATCAATGTAAAACCAGTAAGTTTACAACAAATGATTGATTTGATTGTTTCTAGAGCTTTACTATGTGCTTGAGAGCACCTGAAATAAAAATGCATTATAATGATGTACAACGTATTTAATGACGTTTTTGTGTTCATTGTCAACAGATCGATGTAAGTATACATGCAACTTTCCAATCTAAAAACAGCTTTGTCTATGACAGCAGCAAACTTACAGTTATATTTCAATTACTGTTTTACGTGCATAGACACCACTTACTGTGAATAGGAAGGGAAAATCTTGATGTAAACTTAATTAGTCTATGAAATGGAAACACAAATGAAAGAAATTCTGTTAATAAGTTGTTAATTAAAATAGAATGTCTACAAGTAAAAACCAAGCTGGAAAATGAAGCAATGTACTGAATAGAATGAGATGATGCATAAAATATAAACAAAATATACATAGTACAAGCCAAATTTAATTTAAGGAGAACAATAGCCACATTAAAATTCAACACACAAATCTTACATTCAACACTCAAACACTACATTCAACACTCAAACACTACATTCAACACTCAAACACTACATTCAACACTCAAACACTATATTCAACACTCAAACACTACATTCAACACTCAAACACTACATTCAACACTCAAACACTACATTCAACACTCAAACACTATATTCAACACTCAAACACTATATTCAACACTCAAACACTACATTCAACACTCAAACACTACATTCAACACTCAAACACTATATTCAACACTCAAACACTATATTCAACACTCAAACACTATATTCAACACTCAAACACTATATTCAACACTCAAACACTATATTCAACACTCAAACACTACATTCAACACTCAAACACTACATTCAACACTCAAACACTACATTCAACACTCAAACACTACATTGAGCACTCAACCCATACATTCAACACTCAACCCATACATTCAGCACTCAACCCATACATTCAGCACTCAACCCATACATTCAGCACTCAACCCATACATTCAGCACTCAACCCATACATTCAGCACTCAACCCATACATTCAACACTCAACCCATACATTCAGCACTCAACCAATACATTCAACACTCAACCCATACATTCAACACTCAACTTATACATTCAGCACTCAATCCATACATTCAGCACTCAACCCATACATTCAACACTCAACCCATACATTCAACACTCAACCCATACATTCAGCACTCAACCCATACATTCAGCACTCAACCCATACATTCAACACTCAACCCATACATTCAGCACTCAAACCATACATTCAGCACTCAACCCATACATTCAACACTCATACAGTCATTCTCCACTTATAAAACTTAATAGTAATGATAATTCTTAATTGAAAGATAAACAGGAAGTTATCAGCAACAGGCTCAACATCTAGCAAGGGAGGAAGTGGTGGATGGGTAGAGCACCCGACTCCAAAGGTCATGGGTTTTTATCCTGCATTTAGCAGGTTGATCCACAAACTTCACAAATCCTGAATTAGGTGTGAGGACTGGTTAGCAACCCAGGAAGCAGTCATCATGTGTGATTTAAATATGTTTAAATACTGTCTTTCACAAATGATGTAAAATCAATATGTTTTAACCTAGCTACATGAACATGTATTTGTATTACAAGAACCAAACCATGGAACACCAGTCAGGGTGATAGACGCCTGTATAATAGACAATTACAGTTCAACCAAAGTAAAGCACATGCTTACCTGTGATTATTTTGACTTCTGTGATTCTCAGTTGCAGAATGAGAGTGACCATGTGATTGACCATGAGAGTGACCATGAGAATGTCCATGTCCAAAACTTGGTACTGACCGCGATCCTCCACAACAAATTTCAGAATGCAACACAAATCCCATTCTGAAAAACATTTAGTATAATATAAATACTGGGAAAGCACCATGTACATGGGGTAGACAACCTGCCTCCTGATCAGAAGGTACTGACTTCACTATCTCTGTACTAGGCAAACGTACAGGTAAGTAACACACGAAGCAGTCATCCAGAAGGATAATTCATGTGTGCAGATCCAGACATTTACGTCAGGGAGTCCACCCCCTCTGGATCAGCGTATGATTATAAATTATAAACTAATTACACAGCTGATGTAAAACTTAAGAATTTTAAACTTAAGTACATAATTAGCATCTGGATATTATCCATTTAATGAAAGAGTTATAAATGGCTGTTCAATTGATTCTCACTGCATAACTTTCAGACTGCCAGGTACACCATAACTGTCCCGCCAGGCTGTTTTATACATTAAATGACAACACAGATGCAAAGTGTATTCATGTTGTATTTTTGACCATATTTATACACTCATAAAAGATCAAAATTACTGGACATGACAACTGCCTAAGTAATGACCATACAATTCTGGGTGAAAAATTTAATTTAACCAAAAAAATGTTTTTAAATTTATATAATTTTAAGATTTATATAATGTAATTACATTAACTCTGTGTTCAAAATTGCTGAAATTTTGCTATCCAAAAAAATAAACATTTCCACCAGTTTGTTTTAACTATTTTCAGATATTCTGTTTGATAAATAAATGTATGACGATGCAGTATATTGTGTACAAAACATCACACATATACAGGCAATTCTGGAGTTTGCGCTGTAAAGGTTTATACAACAAACCAGTGGCAGAGAGAACAAAAGGTGCAAAGTAAAATCAATATGCTATTGTTATAAATATTTAAAGTATTTGTATGTTTGTAAAAAATGCTAAACTCAGAAAAAGTAAATGAAAATCATCATTGTGCGGAGAACTACAGAAGTAGTTTGATATGAATACCATCCCTGTGTTCAGTAAAGGTGTTTGCGGCTTACGTTTTGTAACGTTTGCAATTTGGTTCCCCACGTGCTGTGAATGTGATACAGTGGGTCAGGGGTACAAAACAAAACAGTGTTGTAAGGTTTGTAATTGTTAGCCATAACTGAATGCAGGGCACTGTCTTCATACTTACACTATATTGAAAACAACTCCCAATATAGCAGTTATCAACATTTCGTCTGGTTTCACATCTTTGTAATGTTCATGTACAATCCTTTCTATGGCCACATACACCAACACACCCGTCACTGACCATATGATGAACACACTGAACAAAGCTCCAAGTACCTCTGCAATCATACATGTAGTTATAAAATATAACTAGCAGGCGCATAGCTACCTGTACGCAAAATACGCCATTGCATACACATGGCTATCAAAACAGAAGAAATTAAAAGATGAAGAATGCAATAATCAATAGTTAAGTATTTGCATTCACTTTGGGATATAAATTTTCTAAGTATATAAAACTCTAGATTGCTTTTGAAAATGTCATCAGATTCAGATTGCACCATTTTCTAGCGTTTTTCATGGGTATCATGTACACTAGAGCCCCAGATTGCTTGCGTACGCATTCTACCAGCTCTGGCTATGTCCCTGCCTGGGCAATTTTATGAGAGAGACTTCAGGTATAGCGGACAGCATTGTGCAACAAGACAAGAGTATGTAATGCCTGTTAACAAAGCTGGACTATTCAATTATTCTGACCACATGACAAGTACAACTGGTAAAAATACGATGTACACAATGGTTTTTATGAGAAGTTGTAATGACCTAGATGTTGAACCCCAACTACTGAGCATCAACCATGACCTAGATTTGATGAAGACAAACATTATAGCCAAGTTCCATGTTAATCAGAAGAAACTGTGACCAACATTCGGGCCAAGATTAATTCAACATAGATAGAAAATGAGAACTATTAAGATCGACGTTAACAAAGTGTTTCATATGATTTGACCAAGTGACCTAGTTTCTAAATCAACTAACTAACTCTAGCTAATGTACGTCCAAACATTATAATTAAGATTGGGCCAAAATTGTGACGTCAAGAGTTTTATACATAAATCCAATCATTGATAACATGATGGATGAGTGTCAGATGGAGAACGATGGACAGAAATCAACATGGCAATCAAAAATAATGTAAGAATCTGTCACTCCAGGGTTCTGGTATGGACAGAAATATCCACCTCCAGGGTGACTGTTTTGGCAGGAACGAGGCTCTGCCGAGAGGGGTGTGTGTAAGGTAAGAGTTTCCAGCACTGGTGTACATGTGGGAAATTCCGGTCTGGTATGCAAGAAAAAAAAATCCCCATCGATTAAAATACATGCATCATATAATTTGGCGAGAGCATTTATAGTAGAGATAGGTCAGCATTAAAGTCAGTGATACACCTAACAAATCAGCATGAGTAGGTGACTTGCTGGAATACATATACACAGTAACCAAACCAAACTTAGAGGGGTTCAAGCAAGCACTGTGCTACTTCCCCCCCCCCCCAAACCATTAAACAAGTTGTGAATTGTTTTTATATGTTTTTACTTTTAAATTTCACGCTTGTTAACACTATCATATTTTTATCCTCTCTACTATTTCACTGTACAGTCTTCTTTCACATCTTTTATCTTCTTCTGTTGCACTGACACACCCCTGTCATTTATACCCATAAGGGGAGTCTGACAGTATAAAATAGACAGATATATGCATTGTTAGAGACAAGTGGATGCATCAGGCATCATGATGCAAATTTTATTCATTAAGTGCATTAACCTGTTGAGTAATCAGACACAAGAAAAATGTTCAGTTTCAGTTAAATAAATGCATAATTTGATTTGTGTAAGCTATTGAATGTAATAAAGCATCCGTAATTAATTAGCGCCCACCTAATCATGATACTGAATTTATCGCTATTTCCAGATGTCTTCTGCATTATTATAAAATAAATTGAATCAATAACTGTTTCATTTGCCTCTGGGGTTTTGCACATTAGCAAACTCAAACCTTAAGACTTTGTAGTCTGTATAAATGTGACCACAAAAGAGTTAAAAAATGACATGATTTAATGCTGTACAATTCTAATGTAATCTGACTACACCAACATTTAATGATGTGTTTTACTGTTAGGGAAGGATTAAATCACACATCATGAATATTTCAAACTACATGGGACAATAAATTAAGGTTGGTGAATTAAATCTGTATACATAATCTTTCCCTTCTTGCTTGTTTACCGCCTGTCAAGGTTGGGTATATATATCACAGTGTTAAGTCTGTTTACTGATAGGTCAATGTTAGATAAGAATAAACAAGAGATGTTTGTTAAACATTATGCCCCCCATGACCTTGACCTTTGACCCCAAAATCAATAGGGTATTGCAATTTGGAATTGCTATACAAAGATATTAAATCATAGAAATTGCTGTACATTGTAGGAAGTAATCATAGTGGTGATGATGCGTATCTGAAAAAACTACTACCATACCTTCAAATCTCAGTGAAGTAGAACTTTTCAAACACAAAATCAACTTTATCTATGTATCTGTTTACTTCAATGTTTTTTGAAATATTATTACTATTAAATATGTTGAGTCAAAACTTTAAGCTGTAAAAATTGTTTCCATTCTGTTTTTCATTCTCTTTTTAATTAATTGATCATCTTCTCAATTTAAACTTCTGCTGGCTTTATCTGTACATGGATCCTGCTTCACTGAGATTGAACATTGGAAATCTTAGACAGCAGGTGATTTTAGTCTAACTTCATTGTCAACCATGGTCAGTGTTCAGGGCTTACCATAGTGGAGCCTAGTTGTGTTATCTGGTTGACAATAAACAAACAATCCTCAACCATTTTTCTAACCATGATATAATCATGAAATTAGAAATAGAATTGTTGAGCATGGTTTGACTATGGTTAACCATGGCCATCTATGGTCTTCTTCGCAGGGGTAATATATTGTAACTATGTAAAATATCAACCATACAGCACTATACAAATTAATGAGTGTACTCCCCCCCCCCAATATTTGTCCACTTTGATTCTCCTAGTTATTCCTAATGGTCGGCCAGGCCATTCTTGAGCCCCTGTTCCCTTACATATACACCCTTGACCCTCCTCAAGTGCCGTATAGTCCAGTCAATCTACGGAAAAAACACCCTTAACCTCAAAAAAATTGCAAAAGAAATGACAATCACTTTTTCGTGTTTTGTAATCTATACCTGATAATATATTCAGAATCTACAAAAATCTAAGTACGGGAACATTTTGAAAAACACATTTTAAAAGAGGACCTAAAACGGTGTTTTTGCGATGAACAAAAGCACACGAAATACGACTTATGCACAAAGAGACGTCATATTTTGATATAAAATGATCGTTGGAATATTTGTGCAATACAATGCATTCAATGAATGTTTTATAAGCATTTTGCTATAATATATGAACAAAAATATAAATATTTAAAGCACAGGGAGCTTTAAAATGTTCGGAAAAGTGGGTGGGGTAAAGTAGCGCATAATAAACTAGCTATTGATAACAGTTTCATTACCATTAACGAAATTGAAATGGTATTTGCATTATTTATATATATAATTATCCAAGTACATGCAGTCAGAAATCTATTCAAAAAAATTATCTATATAAAGATATTAAGCATGAAAAAAAGACCTTATATTTTCATAAACCTTTGCATGAAAGAGCTTACTATTTCCTGTTGACTTAGAATGTATAGTAGTTCCAAATTTAATCATTGTTATTGTATCCTATTGTCAATCAACTAAAGAACAAAAATAAACAAATAAACCGATCTATGAGTTAAATCCATCTTATTGATATCAAACGTCAACGTCATTTTACTGAATTCAACATTGTGAATACCTGTTATACACTAGAATAGCTGTATTGTACAAACACACTACGATTTTACCAAACAATATACCTTTATATGGAGAAATCGTTCTTCTTACAAGAAAACAGGATTACTCATCAAATAGATCATATGGTATACCTTTTTTCATGGACATGGACATGTACATGCATTGTCATAATGAGTTAATCAGTGTCAGAGTCCGAGTCAGCGAATCTAACACTGTTCGTGCAGCTTACACCTCTACATTCTGCACATCCCGATGTACAGTCCAGTCCATTCTTTCTACACGTGCACCTTTTTGAGTCACAGCTTTGTATTTTGTTTACACTTACATCTGACCATACTAAGCAGAGCATTAGGTGCAGCAGAAAGGTCTGTTTGTATCGGCATCAGACGGTATTGGGTAGTTTTCCACCCCCAATCACATGGTAGAAGACTGTTGTCATCCCCGATCTATTCCTGCACCTGATAGTATATACGTTGACTATGGTGGCTTGCAGCAGCAGACGTAGGAGGAAGGGATTGGACTTGCACAGGTGATGAACTTGATAACTTTTGTTGAAAACTTGCGAAAACGTAGTAGGTCTAGACCTTCAACTGGTAAGCCTCAGAATAACAAGAATATGCTCTCCATACATCACAAAGTCTTCCCTTGAAGCTTGATTAAGAAAGACTTCAGCAAGTTTGATCATTTGTCCGAAATTTCTTCAATGTTGCCGCTTTGCTTATCCCGAAAAGATGGGAGGTTGTATCGCATCACATGTAATATTCGAGTGTACGTCTGACGAAGAACATCATGGGTTTTGTGTATATCCCATACCTTAAGTCCTTTTATGTCTTCTGTTTCAGAGCAAATTTGAAGTGTATGTTCCTATGACTGGGGTCTATATAGTACAGTAGTAGCACCAGAAGATCTGTATCTTCACCTACAGTGACGACATTTGTTGTTCCAGCTATTCGTATGGTCGACTTTATTATCAGGACACCAGCATCGCTCTGCACATGAGCAACTTCATATCCCTTCTCCGTCAATGTTTCACCCAGCATATAAATGAAGTTCTGCTTGTTCTCAGAATTCGCTAGGAATTTGTCCTTCTTTGTTGAGAATGGTGTTGACTTTGTGAAATACACTTAAGCACTCGATACACCATGCATACGTCTAACATGGGCACTATCCTTTGGAGTGGGTCCTGACTGGTAGCCATCGAAAACGACAAGAGCTCTTGGGTAGTTTGCAGTGATATAATTGATGTATGCATCACATATTTCAGAGAAAAGCATCCCTCTTTTCCAGGGAATATGGTGCAGTAGAGAACCTCCATCTAACACATACATACACTCACTTGTGTCAATTGTGTGAACACCACAACAGTCTCCAAGAGCCCAGATAGCATCTGCCAATAGTGATTTCTTGGACTTTCTGATAAGCCCAGAAGTGTCAAACAATGAGGAAGGGACACTGCAAAGTTCATACGCAAACACACTAGGCATATCTTCTATGAACCTCTGTGCTGCAGCCGAGAGTCTTTGAACTGAGGGTCAATTTTCTGAGTATCTTTAAATTCTCGTTCAATGCGTGACTTGCCAAACTCTTTGTGCTGCGGACTTGTGTAGAATTCTTTACCACAAAACAATTGCATGGCATTGTTCACTTCGACACAGGAAGGCATTGACAATAACCACAGCGCACGTTGACATTCAGATAGTCCTTTTCCTCAAGTCATTCCGCCTGTAGATTTGATGCTCCGCATCAAGGCCTGCTCAATCACCCGATCAGTCGACATTCCCGCACAATACATGTCACTGCGACGCACTACATGGAATCCGTTTTTAAATCTTGGTAAACATCTGGATTACTCACATGGAGATTTTGCATACACTGTAGATATAGGTATACTGATTTAAAGTACAGGTTATGGCCTGCAGCAGCGAAGAATTGCAACATTTCACGCATCGATTACAAACTCATTTCCCAGTTTCCAGGTCTTACTGCAGTAATTAATCTTCTCAATAGTTCATGCATCTCAATGTAGTAGGATATTGCACAATGTGTTGTTTTAATGAAGTGATTGATTTGTTCAACTCATCTACTATGCTATTGCCATTCAATGCTGACTTCACCTGAAACGAGCTTCTCATATATGCCTGCCAGTTCAACTAATCTGCTATTGTCTAGCCCTTGACCCATTTCATTCTCTTCACTGTTGTTGATAATGCCATCAACACTTGATGCTAGGGATTCTGAGCACTGACGCATCAACATAATGTTTAACGCATTCATTGCAAGGGAATGTCCTCTTATTGCTCATGAAACAGCTTTTCCACATGTGATGTGTGGGATGACATTGGTTGCATACACTGTTTCTAGCAATTCATTCAAGCCTGAACCAGACATAAGTTGACCAATACAACAAAAGGTAACTCATGATGCAGTGAAAACCCCCAAGTCGAACCACAACATTTTTAGTGAAGTTTGGTCAATCTCATTGGTCATCGCTTTCCAGTACAGTGGCTGGTCAAAAGTAACAATCGCAGTTTGGTTGTACCTGTGTGCATGATCACTGGTGAATTTCAGGGGAATGGGTTGGAAACACTTTGGGACTTCTTTGAGGGTCCTAAAATTGCATGTCTGGTGGTATACTGCGTCTCTAGCGGGTAAATCGGATGCAAATTCTATCCTCGTATGGACTTGATTTGCCCAAGTATCGCTTCTTGTCAAACAAATGTCCAATATACTTTTTTGAAAGTCTAGTGTTCGGACAGGAAATACATCGTATCCCCCTTTTTACCATTTAACTTGGTTGATTGTCCATAGAACAAACAGTGCTCTTCAAACAAAAACATTTCATTTTGTGATCGTGTAGACCTAGAGCTTATATGCTGATGGCGTGCTCTGATATCTCGTGCAATAACTTTTGAATTGCAGAAACCATTCAGATCCTAGTGTAACAACAATTAAATCATCTCTTAAAAGATATCTTTAACGAAAACCACATTAAAATTTAGATTGCTTTTTACCAAAATATTAACATTTAACCTATGCGTTATCATAAACTTTTTTTTTAAATCAATATTTTGATCAGATAAACATTTCGAATGGGGAAAAATCATAAAATATCCTTATTTTTATGAAAAAAGTAACATGAATAAAAATGCTCCATCGGGATTTTTATTTCAGACGCAACCCATGTAGAATGTCATTTTTTAGCAAAACAGTCACTAAAATATGTTTCCAATATAAAATGTAACAAACACATGCTAGAAAACTCTCTGTAATTACTGTTATATTTAGTATTTCTGATTTTAAGTGAAGTATGCGTACATGAGAGTTGCGGGATCGCGAAAACATATTGCAAAGTACTTCTGACATTCAAGTAGGCTGTAAATGATCACTTGTTGGCCGTAAATGGAATAGACTATTCAATTGTTTAATGCTGCTGGTAGTCATTTCTCTGAAAGTTTCCGCATTGTTTACCATCATTTCCTCGGAACTCGTCAGTGTGTAGCAGACGCAGCCATCACACAAAAATCGTGACCATTTTACAAAAAAAATTTTGACTACCTTCCCGAAATTAGATTTTTGTAGATTCTTTATATGTTAAAAGGGACATTAATTCTGATGTGTTCACGCAATATAATTACTTTTGCAATTTTTTTGAGGTCAAAGTTTAGATTGACTGGACTAGTATGTTTTATGGATTTTTGTTTTCCCTGAGGTCTGTGTGGGGAGGCACTGTCTTATGTATGTAGCAACTTATTCTCTCTCTTTTACTAACCTGCTCTGTGATATCCAAATGACATATTTCTAGTAGCAGATTTTTTGGCAAGGTACATAGAGAGAAGGCTAATCAGGAAACTGATGAGATCACTCCCAAGATGAAGGACATCCGTGAACAATGCCAGACTGTTGGACAAGGCACCACCTGAAATAAGATGAAAAAGAAATCAGAATAGTTTGACATGTTTTATTTTTTACTATTTTAAGGGAAATGGAAGCAGAAGGCATATAATTTGGAGGGAAAATGACAAAAGAGTCACTTCTGTGTTCACAACTTGTAGCACGTTACTTTCAACATCACATCAAAATCAGCATAATTTTTTTAACAGTAACTTTAGAATATTCAGAATATATGTTATTTAATTAAATACGTTCTAAGGAAAACTCTCAGAACAACATTTCTCAAAAGACGTACAGATCATTCAATATTGAACACATTCATTGTTTATGTCTTTGTTTGCAAGGGCACAAAATATTCTGTTTGTTTACATCTTGTGTACTTATGCTTAATGCAACATTAATCCTTCCCAATTTATATGTTCCATGGAAAGATGACCACTATAATTTTATTACCGACTTATTTGTATAAAAATGTTGATTAACAAAACAAAACCACTCAATCCATTGGTATATTTCTTTTATGATTTGTATTTCAAATAATTTGTTCTGTGAATGCCAATACTCATGTTCCTTTAACTTTGACATCACAAATACAGGTTTATTCACGTCAAAAATAGAAAAAAACCATGTTATTACGATTGGTACATAGTACATGTCTACGAAGACAACATAAATAAACAAATTGTGTAGTATAAAAGAGAGAGAATACGTAACTACAGGGAAAGCCACATACATAAGACAATGCCTCCCCACGCAGATCTCCGGAAAAAACAACAATCCACAAAACATAAGGTACTAAAGGACACATCTGGCAACCTTGAGAACTATGTGTATTTTAGAGATGTAGAACGTGGTTCACTGTGGCATACACTCATAAAGTAGGTAGAGCTTATTATTGCAAAACCTTAGGTAGTAGTTTTGAACGAAGGGTGAGGTGTATGTTCTCTATGACAATATTACACAGAATAATACATCTCTTTGGTGAAATATGGACAATATTACACAGAATAATACATCTCGTTGGTGAAATATGGACAATATTACACATCTAATAATACATCTCGTTGGTGAAATATGGACAATATTACACAGAATAATACATCTCGTTGGTGAAATATGGACAATATTACACAGAATAATACATCTCGTAGGTGAAATATGGACAATATTACACAGAATAATACATCTCTTTGGTGAAATATGGACAATATTACACAGAATAATACATCTTGTTGGTGAAATATGGACAATATTACACAGAATAATACATCTTGTTGGTGAAATATGGACAATATTACACAGAATAATACATCTCGTTGGTGAAATATGGACAATATTACACAGAATAATACATCTCGTTGGTGAAATATGGACAATATTACACAGAATAATACATTTCGTTGGTGAAATATGGACAATATTACACAGAATAATACATCTCGTTGGTGAAATATGGACAATATTACACAGAATAATACATCTCGTTGGTGAAATATGGACAATATTACACAGAATAAGACATCTCTTTGGTGAAATATGGACAATATTACACAGAATAAGACATCTCGTTAGTGAAATATGGACAATATTACACAGAATAATACATCTCGTTGGTGAAATATGGACAAACACCAAAACTACAATCCATCTTCAATGTCTTTAGAACTATGATGTATATAATATATAGCAAGGTCTTCTAGCCCTTTATTCGCTTGCTTTTCCTGCGGAGTATATAACTGTCAATAACTTATTTTTGCATACTATGTGTAGAAGTTTATAATTGAGGGTTCAATGTCGAAACCAAGCAATGTGCATGTATACAAGGAAGCAGGTATACTATATATATATATAGACATATATTTGTACTTTCACCTCTCAGTACACACTTGGATTCCCACTGTGTGAAACTACCACATGGAATAAACTTCCTCACTTCCATTTATGTGTTCACATGACCATTCTAATGGGTGAAAGCCACACTTGTCTATTTGAACATAAATAAAAAGCAGGTCGACTATTCACATTGAGTATGATTGACCCCAGTATATATTCACTTTTGTAAACATATACTCATGTAGGCAAACAAATGTCAATAACATGTATATGGCATTTTGATTGTTCATTGAGGCAATATTGAACGATAAGATATTTTATAGCAATTTTACACACAGCGAAATTATGTTTTTACTGAAAATTTTCAACTGAATCTCCATTAACCTATATTAATGTTTGTTTTTATTTTATAAAGCTTACAAGGATGGGAGAGAGATAATCCTATTGGCTCCTGTATGTATATGTAGATAATCCTATTGGCTCCTGTATGTATATGTAGATAATCCTATTGGCTCCTGTATGTATATGTAGATAGGCCTTTTTGGCTTCCATCTCCCTCCACACTAATTATGATACAAAAGATTAAACTATGAAGATGTCATGAATAAACATAAACTGTATATGACTGGAAGCTATGAGATGTTTTCTGTGTTGACAGAATAGGAATAGCACAGTAGTGAGTATTGTTCATGTGTAACTCATTCACTGCGGTGTGCCGTGTTGTTAACTATTAAGGTTTAAAACTGATAAATCTGTAATTATAAGGACTGGTGACAAAGTTAGAAAACATGACGAAGGTGTGAAATCAAATTGAGTCATAATTCCCGTAAAAATATTACATTAACTAAATGCTTGATCAATTAACTGTTGCTTGAGGTGTAATGTTATGCATGAGTGTACACCTTCAAATGAATGACACATTCTGTTAATATTATATTTTATACAAAATTTAACACTACTGTAATATGATATCACTATTAACTTCCTCATTTTTTACAAATCATGTTTAAAACATCAATAACTTTCTGTGGTTATATACACAATATGAGAGGACAATGTTTTACAAATATCAACAACTTGAATAAACTTGTTTGAGAGTCATTCACTTAACCTTTCTTACAAGAATATTTCTGTTTTTTCCTTTCTGTTGCCATGGCAATCAGAGGTCAGCATGGAATGAAATTAATTGACCAAATGTTAAAGGGGACCACAAAAGAAATATTCCTGTAAAGTTCTGTTGAAATTGGCTAAGCAATTTAGGAGATGTCACTTGCAAAAAATGAAAAAAACGATGAGAATAGTCACAGGGCAATCCTGATAGCTCACCTTGACCTTTGGTGAGCAAAACATTCAGTACATGTACACACTGACAGAACTGCTCTATGCCATTGTTAGGATAAAAGAACTAAACCATTCAACTATCAGATATTTACAGTTTTGATATTGACCAATTTTATAATATATCACAATGAATGTAAGTTGATTTGAAACCATTGATTTAAGTTTCTTTTGTAATTAATTCTGATTTAATTTATGTGGCCTTATAAAGGATCTAAATACAGTTTATATTCAATCTGACAATGCTTAATCATCTATGAAGTATTGTACAGCAAGGTACAATGAAGTTGTCATAGGACAATAAAATGTGTAACGTCCAACCATAAACCAACGTGTCATCGTATGAACCGAATCAATACAAGTAACGTAGTTGTAGAGAAGATAAAACCTTGAAGCAGCTGTAAGAAATCTCACAGTCTTCACTAATTGACCAACGATTCCATTGTAACAGACATGACCACGGTGCACGTATTGAACACCAGAAATTACGTCCTACGTGGTAATTCAATTACCTCTGTGAGACTTACTATATTAGTTCCTTATCTGCAAGCATAGACATTCACAAACATGAATTTTATTATATGAAGTTTATTATAACTTTGAACAGTGAAAGGGAAACAAGGTTATCTGCTGTTTTATGTCTACTCAGATAGACTGGTTTCACTCTCATCATGCAGATAGACTGGTTTCACTCTCATCATGCAGATAGACTGGTTTCACTCTCATCATGCAGATAGACTGGTTTCACTCTCATCATGCAGATAGACTGGTTTCACTCTCATCATGCAGATAGACTGGTTTCACTCTCATCATGCAGATAGACTGGTTTCACTCTCATCACGCAGATAGACTGGTTTCACTCTCATCCATCTATGTTAACACTATTACTGTAAGTAAGTAGATCAACACCACTTAAGACACAATTAAGAAAATGTAGTCTTGTTTCACACATGTAACTACTGTTGTGCACAGTTGTATTCATGGCTAAAAGAAGTATTCAACAATATCAAACACAAGTTTAAAACTTACAACTATAAGCAAAATACTTTAGCATTAAATGATTTATATTTTTTGCAACATGTAAATAACATTCAATACATTGCCTTTTATTGTTCTGTATGTGTCACATGCTGATTTGACATTTTACAATTGTAAATATGCTATGTAAACAAACTGCACGATATAGATAGAATTTGAGAATTGAGACAGTGAATGTACTGTTAATATTGGACTATTACAGGTGTGGGGGGCTGCAATAATTTGCTATAGCTATCAATTAGTCTTGTATTGAACTATTCCCCGGTCAACAGTATGAACTGTTTCCCTCTGGCGCTATGAAGTCAATGGAATTTCCAAATTTTATTTTTAGACCGCATAATCTAGTTTGGTAGGCCTATATTGTGTTGAATTTAAAAGGTTTTGTGTCTAAAACATTTTCTGATGAAATGTTACCACAAAATGGAAAACAAACACATACTACAGCATCTACATTGTCTTTGTTTGGTAACGTCCACCATCTTTACAATCGGAGGAAATAACATCAACTTCATTTTAACGTCAATATAATTCCCGCGCTTTTATTGGACGTCCGTTGAAATACAGTTACCCTGTATTCCATACAAAATGTTTTTAACACTTTGTTCAAATAAAAAAATTATCAGGTAATAAAACAGTTATTTCCTTTTTTGTTTAGATAAACTTTTGATCAGGTAATAAAACATTTATTTCATGGTTATTTGGGTAACAGTCAAAACAGTTCCAAATGTTTACAAATCAAATGAAACACTCATAGAGAGTTAGTTTACATGAAACTGATGCTTTCTGTTGCATGTTTAGGTGTAGAATACATCTACAAACACATTACAACAATCATACCAAGATCTCATCTTGAAAACTTTCAAATTGAATCATGTCATCATATCTCATTATCTGTCACCAAAACTGACAAATTAAAAAAAAAAACAATATTGTAAGTTGTAACCTAGTGACTCACATTGTTTTAAAGCTCCGATTTCATGCACCTTTTAATGTAAATATTACAGCAAGGGTCGAGTTTCACAAACATTTATCTATCCAGCTTTCCATGAAATTTTAAGTGCTTTAAGTTTGTTAGAGAAAATAGTCATTATTTCTGATATCTCAAATGAAAAAGGACCAACAAGAAATGTACACATGTCAAATTGTGTCGAAATCATAATGTACTGGTGCATGTTCTTTTTTAAAGCCAGCAATTCAAAACTTACTCAAATTTTAAGTTAATAGCCAGATTTGCATTGTGAAACTGCTGGTGACCTTTGTCAGTGGATTAAATCAGGATTTTTCTTTCAGCAGGAGACCCAATGAAGAGCTATTGCCTGTGGACAGGGTCGGATGAGGCCTCCTCACAAACAGTTAAGGAAATGTTCACTATTTGACATAATTATACCTTTCTAACATTTAACAGGGCGGAGACGTAGCCCGACTCTCGACCTGAATCTTGGGGGGGATTCGAATCTTGTCTGGGGCAAGAATGTCAATATGACAACGTTAACAATCCTTGAATTAGGTGCACAAACAGATAGCAAATGAGGAAGTGTTCATCAAGAGTGATTGATGCATGTCATATCTTAAATAGTTTAACAACTGACTAAACTTGTTTAAACCAAACAGTAGCATTCCAAAACCTCAAACAAACCAAAATATATGTGCTTTTGTGTGACAATTGTGTAAAATAATGAAAATTCAGCCAGCTTGAAGGGATACCTGAAACAGTAAGCACTTCCTGCAGTACAAACAAATGAACCAAACATCAACACAATACCATGAACCATGAAATGCGGCTTTCTTTACTGTACCCTAATTTCATTTCTTACATGATGTAGTTACATGAAGTAGAATACATTTATTTTAGGTCTGTACCGAAACTGAATTCTTCCACTGGCAGTGCCTGATAACTCATACACACAATAATCTTACTGATAAGTATCAGGGACTGTATTTCAATCCAAACTCAGATAAACTTTTGAGTTCTGTTATCTTACAAAAACTTACATCATTTTTCCACATTGTATACTTTATTTATCATGCATGTTTGAAATCCAGGCGTGTTAAGATATGATAACACATTCTGCCTGTATTATACTGAGATATGCATGATGGAATATACATTACTGAAATATTAAATTACATGTGTGTTAGCGGGTTTTTATTAAAATGTCTATAACATGTGCCTATAGAAATGTGTACTTAAATCAATATTTGCATCCATATATATTGTGCATATTTTTTTCATGTAGTTAGAGCTGTTTACGTACATGTTTATGTACTAGAGCTGTTTACGTACATGTTTATGTACTAGAGCTGTTTACGTACATGTTTATGTACTAGAGCTGTTTACGTACATGTTTATGTACAAGAGAATTGTGAGATGAACAGCCAATGAAAACATAATTATTTCAGAAATAGGGCTGTAACAATTCGAACATTCATATTTAAGGGTACTATAAATAAGTTAAGATAAGTTGATAGTATAAAACATGATCATACCCACATTCCAATACATGTAAATAAGGTAAATTTTATAAATTAAAATAAAATCTAAGAAAGTTGATGCTAATTACCCAGCTATATAGCTAATTAAATGACAGTTAAACTATACAACTACCTATATGTATGCATTATCTGATTAAACATTATATATATATCATTTGTAGCATTGATCCATATCTTTATTGTGTGGGTCATGATGATATCATTAAACTATACAACTACCTATATATGTATGCATTATCTGATTATACATTATATATATATCATTTATAGCATTGATCGATATCTTTATTGTGTGGGTCATGATCATATCATTTAACATGCTCATAAAATTTACATCTAAATTTATGCAAGCAATGTATAATTCCCCCTGATCCATTTATTCCTGATGTTAAAAATTAAATGTTAAATGGAATATGTGAAGGACAATGTCTGTAGCTAACTTACTACATCATATTATAAGCCTCAAAGTGGGAGTCAGACATCACAAACAAGTGGGGCCTGAATGCCTGTATTACTCACCAATTGTTTTCAAAATCTTGTTTAAAAGTATATGAATAATGCATACATATTTATTATTAAGCCTAATGATTGAAGGTGGGTCACAGCTATCAGTTGAGAATAAGCTTCCAGACAGCTTGGAGATTTGGTTGAGTTCTTAGGAAGGAGTTCATGCTACTACATGGTCAAATCATGTTACAGAGAAAATCATAAGCATCATGTGTATTTCCTGGGGCTCCAATAACTTTCAAATCAACATGTCAATTATTACATCAAAATGGAGGTACCAAACAACAGTATAATAGACAACTCATCAGAATTACTGTCAAAGAGACCGAAAGATGAGAAGACCACATAAATACAAAGGTATTCACTTAACCACATATATATATACTACGTAACTTAAGATCAATCATAGAACAATTAGTAACACTTTTGGGCCAATTGAGGACTCTAATCCATGACCCCATCACTACAATTGATAGGGGTCTTATTATTGAGATTTTACTGTATATATGTAAGTACTAAGTATGTTAAGACATATTTCAGTTAGAAACTTGACTACCCATTTATAAAAATGCCAACAAATGAGCCAAAGCACACATACAGCACATGTGTGAATACAGTATTAAACATCAACTATACAATACAGCAATATCAATGGTGTACAAGAAACAGTTAGGCATGATTATGTACAATGTGAAATATAACACTTGCTATAATAAATATACTATATATATGTAAATGTATTCACTATAATTTATAAACAGACCATTGAAACTGATTTAAAGTTAAATGATAAACATGCAAGCAGCCTTTTAATCAAAGTAAATCAGTCAAGTGAGAGTGTACATTATACCAGTATAGACTGTTCAGCCTTTGTACATAATATGATATAATGCACCTAGGCGACAGCCAAGGTCAATATTGGCATTTTGGTGCATATCAACATTATGTAAGACATATGAAAACGTCATGTTTTATAATATAAACTTCATCATTTCCGCCAGAGAAAAATTAAACATGACATTTAACTAATGAGTGGAGAATTTTAATCAGAATTCAGATGATTACCACTTTAAAGACATAATTTTAATTTTAACATTCAACGTCAGTTTTCCGCATTTCATATTTTTTCCAACGAACGTAAGACAGAAGCTGACCAAGTCACACATTTGAAAAGCTGTGAAGATTTCATACGATCAGATGAATATTCAAATACTAGAGTTGCTTTTATAACTTTAATATTGACGAACATTTCTTATGATATTTGGATACAACAATATAGATCTTACTGTCCCCTGCATATTGCTATAACTTATTTATAAATAAGCAGAGTTTACAGTGCTTTTTTAAATCAAATTACATGTATTGGTTTAAAGTTTAATTGTGTCAACAAAATGAATCAATTTCTTGGAATACAAATTCTAAGATCAATGTTTACATCTAATACTATTGTTTAGGACAATACAGGCAGCTCTGCAACTAATCCATGTTTTATGTTTATATTGATTCATGCAAATTTATGGTCATTAAAAAGATAACATTTCCCATTATACACATGTATACTGTATATAGAGACAAAATCAGGAGGCTGTCACATACATCAGCAGAGAAAGTTCATCCAAAATAGCTATAAAATAATGTATATACTTGAAACACAATCATTTTATTTTTATTTCAAAACAATGCGAAGTTTCCTTTTCAGAATTGTTCATGCTTACATACTGATGTCAACTGCATAATGTGACATACTTGTCATACCACGAGTTTGAAGACCATTCAATTAAATTTATCAGTTCAAATATATCAGGTCAACTCATTGCTTTCAAAAAAGTCTTTCAAACTCATAGACACTCTAAGATCTAATACCCAGGCTGTCAAGTGGGCCCTAAGTTTCCTACATTCCTACTTTTCCCTACTTGTTTACTTGCTCTTGAAACAGTCCTACTAATCCTACTTTTTTCAAATCTGGGACGTTAACTCAAAATATTGTTTACACTGCATGAAGCACAGAGATCTAATCATGAAGAATGAACAGTGTGGTAAATTTAAAAAAAAACACCTACTTTATCCATTCTTTTTGAAAAGAGGTGAGATGACCTAAATACCAGGAACTTGATGAGGCCAATAACATACAGTCTTGTATTTGTACGATATTCACAACTGCTAGATGTATATTTTGAAATCGAAGTATAAACTGTTTATATAAAAATTTACTAAATGAGAATGGTTGTAAACAATCTTAAAGGTGGCCAGCCAATGAACACATGACTTGCAAACCAACAGACATTGTGTATACTATGACAGTATTCTCTAGTAAGTTTGAATCAATAGTACCATGTAATGTGTAAATTTATTGTAATTATAACTGCTCAGTTTTACATGACATGTAGATCACTTTGAATTCCTAAGTAGTTAACTGTTTATTTAGCAAAATCAACTGATATTAACTTTAATTTGTCTAAAAACAAGTTCATAAGACATGATTTTTCAGGTCCAAATGCATAAAATGATATAAAAATACCTAATGATAAAATAGAAAATATAAGGGGATCCACTAGGTTCTGAATCTCAAGTGTCATTTTGATACTTTTTGACAGGACTTTTACCATTTCATAGGCAAAATATGTATAATTTAGAGAAAAAATTACCGTTCAGCCCGAATCCTAAGTGTAACAATAAGGCCTTTTTGGAAAACCAAGGGATCAAAGGGTCAACTCAAGGGTCAAATGAAACCCCCAAATATGTGAAACAAAATTCTCATAGTTGATCCCAAACCTTCCAGGTAGGAAACAAGTGCACTGTGACTGTGTAATGCTGTAGGTAGCCAAGAAGTGAAATATTACAACAGACTAGAGGTGCAACAATTCGCTCCGATGCATCGAAAAACCGGTTTTAAACTCCCCAATTCGAATCAATACAGACGCCCCAAAATTCAATTTGATCCGTTTATTAAACATGCATGCCGCAAAATGACCCGTTGTATCCGCATTCTAAACATGTCGACTTTTGTTACGCAGTGTGCGATTGGTTAATAGTTAATCTGGCATCCAATCAATAATAGAGTTTCATTCTTACTAGCCTAGTAGCATGGCGTCTCCCACATAGAAAGATGCTCCTAAAAAACTAAAATCAAGAGTGTGGGCACATTTCGGGTTCCGCTAGGGATTGATACAAAAAGCAACGTGTAATATAGTTTCTGTTAAAATGTGTGATGTTTTTTTGTTATTTAAAATATGTAAACAGGAAGTTTTGTTAATTAAAATTTGTTCTTGATGAAATACATCCTAGTTTTTCATAATTGCAATGATTAAACACCCTTTAAATATACAACTAAATCTTAAATAGCAGCAGTAAGTAAAACATGAATCGAATAATAATCAAATCGACATGTTGATATCGGAATCAAATCGAGCTTTCAGTGAAATTGTCATTTCTGCATCTGTACTCTAGAGAAAAGACTGTAAAATAGACAGTTGCAATCCAGTTTCAATCCTCCACTTTAACAATGTATTTTTGTAAACACATTTGTTTAGACTGTGTCATGAATTCCCTACTTTGGAATGTCAATAGACTCTGGACAATGTATACAACTTAAACATCAACTAGACCACTTTAGGTTAAACAATGAAAGTAGATTCTATACTGAAATATTGAAGACATAATTATCATAAAGCATACATGTTTAAAAAATCTATAGTATGTTCTAGTCTTCCGATAACTCTGCAATCTTGATAACATCCCAACTTATCATTCATAAGAATTTTGAATTCCCTTTGGAATGAATAATAAAACTGCAAAATATGGCAAAACTTAACTTCAGCAATCACAAATAAATGAGTGACCCACATACAGTGTTTCTTTTCACTTCTAGGGGAATGGTGGTGGGGCCCTTAAATAGGGGAAAATAGCGTTGTGAGGGGAAAATAGGGTGAAAATAATGCGCATTTAAAGTATACATTTCTATGTCTATATTCCCTACACTTCTTTGTTGCAGTGATGTAAACATGTAAATATGCTAACAGATTGGTTAGTTTCATTACAGGTCAATGTTTCTATCTTTCTGACTAAAAATATCAACAATACTGGCAACAGGGTCCCACTAAAAAGTGCGACTAGGTGAGACCAGGTGAGACGAAGTCACGAAGTGCGACGAAGCGAAAAAATACCTTTAATGCATGATTTATGATTATAAATGAATGAAAACATACTTATATATGTTCATATATACTATTTCTACCGATATATTGCATTTTTTTTCAGTCTTGAATAGTTTAAAAAATCCAACTTCGCAAAAAAAATGGCGGCGTTCTGTACAGATAACATCGTTGTGATAATCACAATTTGCAATTGTCACCACGATGATATCTGTACAGAGCGCCGCCATGTTTTTGCGAAGTTGGCTTTTTACGCTGTCATAATGTTTTTTTTAAACTATTCAAAACTAAAAAAAATGTAATATATCGGTAGAAATAGTATATATGAACATATATAAGTATGTTTTCATTCATTTATAATCATAAATCATGCATAAAAGGTATATTTTCGCTTCGTCGCACTTCGTGACTTCGTCTCACCTGGTCTCACCTAGTCGCACTTTTTAGTGGGACCGCTGGCAACATATCTCCAATTTAAAAAAAAAGCTGTAGGAGGGGAATTTTAACTGAGAAAAGGGGAAAAAAACATACTTTTGAGTGAGGGGAATGGGTCCGAATTTCGGCCCCAAAAAAAACACTGACATATAATACTTTGATGCCAGTGAACTGAATACAAATTAAATATTAGTGACAAGTGCTACATAACATTAACAATGCAATTTACTAATATTGTAATAATATGATAATAAAAGTAATTACCTATTGCCTCGCCAACCATAAATAGAAAACATAGGATTGATACAATGATCAGTTGATTTCTTGCCGTTTTATCCATGGGAAATGTTTCATTGGCAGAATGACAGTGCCAATCCTGCAACTCAGGATCCTCAGCTGACTGAGGCATTAATAATTGTTCACTATCATTGTCAATATGGTTGTTTGTAGTTTCTGATTCTAACATCATCATTGTATGGTCCGATAATAATTCTGAATCAGTAGAGTGGAGGGATGCATGAGATATACCACTGGAAGTCAAAGGATTATTAAAACTATCACTTAGCAAACTAGGTTGATTTCTGTCTCTCACAACATGTCCATTAGCAACAACTGAATCACTAACAGACCTCGTTGTACGAGTCTCAGTTACATTTTCATCTAATTTTTCATCATGATAAATCCTAGATATATTTTCTTCTGAGTCAAGAAAAACCAACTGCGGCAGAAATTTAGTAGAATGGTCTTTGTCTCCCTGGCTGAAATTCAAGCACCCTTTATCTTCCGCATCACAAATTACCCCACCCACATCATACTCATTGAACACTCCAGCCCGAGAAACACGCTCATTTTCTAAAATTGAACTTGACAACGAATCATGTGATTTATCATCGTCATGATTATCATTTTGCAGGCTAGAGAGTTGTCTAATACCTTCACCACTTTCATCTGAACGATAATCGAAACGCGTCGAATCAGAATTGTTTACAACTGACGTTTTTGGTCCAAGATCTGCCATTTTGTCACTATAAACGTCACGTGATATGTCATGTGACTTAAGGGAAAAGCTCGTACTAAACCTTTTCACTCTTTTATTTATTCGTACCATACCTATTTTCTGAACGTTATATTACTCACCATCTTCGCCATGTAGTCATATCAAGTAATGGATTTCTACAAAAAAAAATCACCGACAACATCGCAATAACAGATAATTAATTGAGTTATTATTCTTGGAAAACATAATTTTCAAACACTATTGAAGTTTCAACAGCATATTATTCGGCTGTCGAAAAGACAATGTCCACCAATTTACGGATTATTCATTTTGCCTGCGTACATTCCAAATACATTGAAAATCGAACCGTATGCTACGTTCATTGAATCCACGGACATGTCCGTGTTGAATCTAAACGAAGGAAATTGTGTCCGAATAATTGCTGTTAATTACTCTACACTTTTGACAAGCTTCATAAAAAATGTAATATGATAACATTTGTAGGAGCAAGACGAACATTTAAGATATTAAAGTCAAAGTCTGAGCTTCAGTCTTAAATTCTTTAAGAATAAGTCCCCTAGCTGGTATCAAATGCGTGCGTGTGTGCGTGCTGGCGGGAGGGCGTGCGTGCGCGCGGGTGTCATTCCTTTTGCCTTTGTTCCTTAACGTATGTACCCTTTAACCTCCTCAAGTGCCTTATGTTACATGGATTGTTCTTTTCCCGGAGGTCTGGGTGGGGAGGCACGGTCGTATTGTCATAGGCATACATATATATTATGATATTTCCTATTTACCGTCGCAGTAAACAATGTATGCAAAATAAATATGGTTTAAATAAGTTATAACTTCTTGGTTGTTAAATATGTACCAATTATTAGTTGATAAATACGTAATTATATTGATAAGAATAATAACAAATAAATAGTAAACTAAACATATAATAACAAATTACACAAATACCATAATACCCAACTTTAGGCCTATATATATATTCCTATAGAGTCTGTGACCTTTTTCTTTATATTAACATCTAACCTAGAAAACCACGTGATGGCCTAAATTGAATGCTTCAACGCATTCAATATTTAATTGTACCGTCCTACGGACACACAATTGCTACTCATGTTTATGAATAAATAATTAATTTCTTCGACATAATTGTTTCAGGTTAGTTGTTTTAGTTTCATTTATTACCCTGCATATATATATGTGTGTATTTCATATATTTTCATAATGAACTGTATTCAATGTATTAATCAATGTTATTGTGTTCGCCACGTGTAGCACTTATTATCACGTGTTGTTTAATGAATGCTGTTCAGATTTATGTTAATTAAGTTTATATTTATGTAAATGGCATTCAATATTTAATTGTACCGTCCTACGGACACACAATTGCTACTCATGTTTATGAATAAATAATTAATGTCTTCGACATAATTGTTTCAGAGTCTATTTATCCAGAAGGCCCTGACCCACGACAATATATGATTTCAAGTTGTCAGCGTTGTTGAAATAATATTTGCTACTGAGCTACCCGTGATGTTCCCTGTAGCATACTTATTCTCTCTTTTTTCTGTAATTTTGACAAGACCTGATAACAAAATCGCTTAAATAGCAGTATTATACATCACACTCTCGTTTGTCAGCGATTTGTTTTCGCATAATAAATGACATTAATTCAACATATGCAAACAGTCCTATTCATTTATTCTAGATTTGTATCATTATTCAATCATACAGATTTACTTGCCCATGGACAGCATACATGAACAAATAAAAATATGTTATCGAATCAAACGTGAACGTGTGATATTGCACGATGTTATACTATATAAGCGTTGTATGATGTAACCTTACGATATATGTGTGACGATGCTGTGGTCCATGCATTTGTTCGGAATATTACTTCTTGTTACTGCGGGAATTATACTGAGCACCAAAGGTGAAATGATGGAATTTATTATAATGTTGTGTAACGTTTGTTGATACAGTAAATTGAACCATACAGTAAAACCTCAATAACAAGACCATCATTGGGACCCTTGAAAACTGGTCTTAATAATGAGGTGGTTTTAATATTGAGGTTGAATAAAGAGCAAAACAGTGAAAATGGACTTGAACATTTTGTTCGTATTTTTGAGGTGGTCATATTATTAAGGTGGTCTTTAAGTGAGGTTTTACTGTATTTGTCTTGAAAATATGCGACATTATTTGAACAACGCCTAGTTGTGAAGCCGAGTAACTTTGTCAGTTGGACGATCTGTTGTATATCTGTACAAACAGAACTAGAGCATAAATATAATTTTCGTTGATTGATCGAGAGAGAATTAGACGAAAAATAATTTCCCTTGGCCTGATTGCTCCAATAGGTGTCGCGGTAGGTTAGCACGAGATTTTTTGAGTGAATACGTGGATTCAGTCATTCAGCGTATAGACAGTCGACCGATAGGACACGTTATAAACCGGTTAGATTAGTTATGTCAATGGAGGGCGAGTCATTTCACGCGGCAGAGATACCACGAGATGATATTAACAGAAGTTTAAAAGAGCTGTTGGTAGAAATAAAAGGACAAAAAGAAGAAATAAATTCGCTGAAGGACGAAGTGAGAGGAAAGTCGCAGGCTCTTTCGTCTGAAGTAAAAAAGTTGAAAACTGAGAAAGACTTAAAATGGAGATACGAAGGAAATAAGGTACAATATAAATTTAATTCTGAAATGGATGAACATTTGAAGCAGGCCATGTGGGCAATAAATAATGGAAAAATAGAGCATGCAATTGAGAATTTGCAAGAGTCACGAGAAAAATTGAAAACTAGGAATAAACATGTACGCATTGCCGACACATCCGAGGCAGGATGGGAGACAGTAAGACAATATGAAGTAAACCCTGTTGCTAGCGACTCAGACGATGAATCAAGAATAAACCGAGCGGAAGCTCGAGCCATTCGAAAGAAGAAAAGCAGCAAAAGAGGGAAAGCAAAACCTTACCACAGAAATACTGCGGGTCCCAGGGATATGGAGTCGAATAATAGACCATGGGGAAGTTCAGGATATGGGAGTTCATCACAACCACAGTTTACGACACAGTATGGGCCCAGACAGAGTTCTTTTCGTGGCTCAACAAACAACAACTTCAGACAACAGAGCAGAGGATCTTGTTACGCATGTGGAGAATTCGATCACTACAGGAGGTCGTGCCCATACACAACAATGGCTACCAGAACAGAAACAGACACGAGGAAATAAAGACAAACCAAACGATGAGAGACAGAACACGACTATTAAAGATGAGTATTCTTATTCAAAGTATTTGTATCAAGACGATAAGTTTACTAATGACTATTACGAATATGAGTCTGGAGAAAAAGACATTATTGTTAGAGATAGACTTAAAGATCATATAGAATTTTGGCGTTGTATAGGTGCTAGTGAATTCATATTAGATACAATATTAAATGGATACAAAATTCCATTTTATTCAGAACCACCTGGGTGTATATTAAAGAACAACAAATCTGCTGTAAAAGAGGCGAATTTTGTTACACAAGCAATATCTAATTTGTTAGAGAGAGGATTAATTTTAAAATGCGAGTATATACCTTTAGTAGTAAATCCGCTGACAGTGTCCGTGCAAAGTAACGGCAAAAAGAGATTAATTCTTGACCTCAGAGTGGTTAATAAACATATTTGGAAACAGTCCGTGAAATTTGAAGATCTTAGGTTAGCTTTGATGTATTTACAGAAAAATTATTGGATGATAAAATTTGATATACACAGTGCTTATCATTTTATAAATATGTATTTGCCTCATACTGAATATTTAGGATTTTCTTGGACAGATGATAGTAATTCAATTCAGTATTACAAATTTCAGGTATTACCATTTGGGCTAAGTTCAGCCTGTTATATCTTTACTAAGGTAACACGCCCCCTGGTAGCAAAGTGGGGAGGAGAAGGTAAACGTATTATTATGTTTTTAGATGATGGGTTTGGTTGTAATCATACTTTGCAAAGTACACAAAAAATGTCAAATGAAATAAAAGGCGATTTGTTAAAATCGGGATTCATACCCAAAGCGGAAAAATCGCTGTGGGTTCCAGTGCAAATATTGCAGTGGTTAGGTGCTATATTGAATAGTTTGGAATTTACTGTTAGTATAAGCCAATCTAGGATTGACAAAGCTCTTGCTACAATCAGTCATATAAAAGAAATATGCATTTCAGATCGTAAAGTTCATGTCAGAAAGGTGGCAAGTTTAGTTGGGCAAATTATTTCTATGAGCACTGTTATTGGGGGCGTATCCCAGATTATGACCAGAAGCTTAAGCATAGATATAAGTAAAGCACCCTCGTGGAATTCATACATAAGTATAGAAAATGAGAGTTTGCAACAGTTACTGTTTTGGCAAAGAAATTTATCGTACATAAATTTGAAACATATTAAGGGAGTAAATAAAATTTCAAAGATAATGTATAGTGACGCAAGCAGTATTGGGTATGCAGGATTTGAGGTAAATACCATAAACGGCATTTCGCATGGGGTATGGTCACCAATAGAACAAATGAGATCCTCCACATGGAGGGAGTTATGTGCTGTGCATAGAGTATTGATTTCTCTGAGGCATATTTTAGATAATCAACAAGTTAAATGGTTCACAGATAACATGGGTGTAAGTAGCATTGTTAAGAAAGGTTCCATGAAAACTGATCTTCAAGAATTAGCTATGAGTATATTTTCATTTTGTTGCATACATTCTATAAATCTAGAAGTAGAATGGATTCCCAGAGAGCTTAACGATAGGGCTGATTATCTTTCAAACATAGTCGAAACTGATGATTGGGGTATTTCAACAGAAATTCTTAACATCATTCAAGAAAAGTGGGGCTATTTAGAAGTAGATTATTTTGCATCAGAACATAACGCAAAGTTGCCAATGTTTTATTCTAGATTTTGGAATATAGGTTCTAGGGGCGTTGATGCATTCACATATGATTGGAGTAAACAGTTAGGGTTATTTGTACCTCCTGTTATTTTGGTATCTAGAGTTTTGCGACAGCTAGAGAGTTGTGAAGCAAAGGGTATATTAATTGTACCATTATGGAAATCGGCAAATTTTTGGCCGTTGTTATGTACTAGTAACGAAGATGACAATTTTATACATAATGTTAAGGGTGTCATAGATCTCCCAACAAGAAAGGAATTTTATGTTCCGTGTAAGAATGGGAAGGGAATTTTCGGAAATGAAGATTTGAGATTTAGAATGCTAGCCTTATATATTGATTATAGTAAACTGTAATGTTTGGCAAGGGAGACAACACTGTCAGAGAAGTATATGTACCTATACGAGTTGTCTACCTGGCGTGGCTGCCAATTAGAAATGCTGGAACAGTGTGAAGACTGTTTCGTGGCGATTGCCTATAGACAACACAATATTGTGGAAAGTTTGAACCAGGATCAGTTCAATATAAAATAAATTAACATGTGTTTGAGTACAATATATATTTAGTACACAAAATCCATGTAGTACATGTATTAATGACGAATTTCTATAACACATATGTTTTTTCAGGTATATGCAAATGATATTGAAGAGCTACCTGACGTCTTAGTGGACAAGATTCCTTTACTACCAGAAATACTCAAAGGATCCAGGGCAGAGACGACATGTTCTAGTTACAACAGTGCGTTCCTCAGATGGAAACGATGGGCTTTGAGTAACAATATAAAAAGTAAGGATGTCTTGCCCGCAAAGGCGCTTCACGTGGCTCTTTATCTTGTGTCCATTATACAAACTGCAAATACACCAGGCCCAGTTATACAGGCCTTTTATAGTATTAAATGGATGCATGACATTTTAGACTTAAATTCACCTACAAATTCTAAACTTGTTAGCAATATAGTGGAAGCGGCTAAGCGTAAACTTAGCAAACCAATTCGGAAGAAAGAACCTGTAACTATAGAGTTATTAACTCTAGTGTATAAATCGTTATATGTAGAAGGGAATGTGAAAAACCAGAGAACTATTGCGGCTTGTTTGCTGGCATACGGTGGGTTTCTTAGAAGTAACGAACTTCTTAAATTACGAAGTAGTGATGTTATCATAAACAGTGTGTATATGAGTGTTTTTATTGAGTCAAGCAAAACAGATAAATATCGAGATGGGGCATGGATTATTATAGCAAGAACAGGGACATTGATATGTCCCGTGTTTAATTTAGAAAGGTTTTTTAATTGGGCAGATATCAAATCAGATTCGAATTGTTATATATTTCGCCGAATAAGTGCCATCAAAAATGGTTTTAAGCTTAGGCAAGAAGACAAGCATATTTCATATAGCATGCTAAGATCAATTTTCATAGAAGCTTTTAAGCCACATGTATCAGATATTAGTCAGTATTGCTTGCATTCATTGAGATCTGGCGGGGCTACAGCCGCAGCTAATAATGGAATAACAGATAGACTATTTAAACGCCATGGGAGATGGCTCAGTGATTCCGCAAAAGACGGATATGTGAAAGATTCATTGGAAGAACGACTCAAAGTGTCACAGTCGTTAGGATTATGAATTATGTATATAATTATGTATTTATATACACATGTATAATGAATTGTTCGTTAATTAAATATTGTGAATTGTGATTTAGGATCTGAAATGGCATCATGATAAACTATAGCCGAATTCCCGTTCTTTTAAGTTCAGTCGGTCGATGTGTCCAAGGCGCTATTACCAAATTACAATTGTGTTGTTTATTGTATTTGTTATTAAGTCTATTGGAGGTGCTATGTCAAGGGAAATATAATTTTCGTTGATTGATCGAGAGAGAATTAGACGAAAAATAATTTCCCTTGGCCTGATTGCTCCAATAGGTGTCGCGGTAGGTTAGCACGAGATTTTTGAGTGAATACGTGGATTCAGTCATTCAGCGTATAGACAGTCGACCGATAGGACACGTTATAAACCAAAAACAAATTAAAATAAACATTTCATTTGTTTTTGTTCATATAAATTATATGAAAATAATTTAATTTGACTGTACAATATTTCAGTTGTTAATATACGTTTATATAAAAAAGCTATAGTGTGTTCAATGTTTATAAGTATATCACAGCGTTAATGATGTCATCTCGGATCCAAAATATATCTTATAAATACTGTATGAATAATACAAGAATAAGAGTGATGACGAATCACAGACAGTGATAGGCATGTTGCTATATAATGATGATTGTATGATTGTAGTGAATTAATGATGATTGTATGATTGTAGTGAATCGTTATGCAATATGTACATTTATTACATGTATAATATGATATTATGTCAGTTGTAAAAAAAAAATTTGAAACTTATATATAAAATATATGGTACGGTCGGTCGATGTGTCCAAGGCGCTATTACCAAATTACAATTGTGTTGTTTATTGTATTTGTTATTAAGTCTATTGGAGGTGCTATGTCAAGGGAATTATAGTTTTTATGAAATAAACTGGTTCTGCAATAATTGTTTTCTTCATACTAAACCTATCGTCAAAATAGTATGTTTCAATGGCACTACGTAATTTGCAAATACTGTTGTTACATACATAACATACTTCAAAAAGTGTACACATGTTTCTTGATTGGTCTGTCATGCATGGAGTTTTAGAGAGAGAAAAACTTACCAAGATTGATTCTTAGAGAAAATGATGGGGAAAATGATATATTGATATCTTTAACAAATATTTGCATGGTAAAATATGTCTTGTACAATGATCATCTTATCGTGTTTTATCAAATTGCTTCGACTCTCTACTTTCGTTTCAATACTAAAACTGACAGGACTAAAAGCACCGACCAATGCCTATTCTAATAAATGTGTGTTATTGCATTAACTCAATACGCAATGATTTGTCATATTAAATATGTTTCAAATTTTGAACCCTTTAATATATGTTTCGTAAACATGGTTATTTCTTCCATTACTATATATATTAGTTTTTAGCGTTTTTACAGTAAATTGCTGCATTGCAGTGACTCTCAGATGAATGCCGACATTTAAACCAGCTATATTTTATTGCAGGTTTGTGTTCTAACAACTGTTTGAAACTATCAGAAACGCCTTTTCTGTACAGGTCTAATTTATGACCTCACACTTAGTGAGTTATGATTCATAGTGAGCTCAATATCATCAAATAATTATAAAAAGAACTGCAAATGCGTTTTATGATATTTTAAATGCGTAATTTTGACATGGCGACAGTAAATTGTTTTGTATGAGACATTATTAACCAAATATAGACGTAAGTTTTTAAGACGTCACACTTTTTACGAAGCTACACATAAAGGTGTAATATTAATAAATGTGCGAAACGCGCTATACTTAGGACTTAATGGTATTAGCTCGTTTCATAAAACCTGACTTTGGAGAAAGAAGTTGGATGTGCTCGTTTACAGATCACTAAAGTTCAACATTACGATAATATACAATTTGTTTTCATTGAAAAAAGACTGTTATTCTTAAAATATGCTGAATATAAAAAGGCACATTCAGCCGATTTGAAAAATAAAATGTTGCGTTAGATGATATGTTAAGTAGAACACTACGTATGTTATTGAATCTTGCTATTTTTTTGGCAGGTAGAACACTTTGTGACGAATCCAAATATGTATTTTCTCATTTTTTGTCAAACATCAGTTAGAACACTTTGAGACTACGACGACGAAGTATAGAAGACGCTTATACACGTCGGTTGTTACACCTATTCCTGACTGCTATATGGTGCAGGTCAAATTGTATACGTATTAACTGTACAATACATTATAAAAGGGTTGCTTGTATGTCTATGAGGTGTAATGAACCTACCGACAATTGTATGTTTATATTTAACTGAATAATAGTTTTGTGTTAACATTTTTCTAGTAGACACACTCAACAAACAAACAAACACTTTCAATAACTACTTGTGTGATTATTACAATTACGAAAGTAGGATATGACAGCACATGATTTCTGCGCATGTATATAAAGGAATATATTTGATCAAAGGAGATTGTCATGACTTCTCTCTCTTTATCTCATGAATTCTAGAGATCGTTCCATTCATCCCTCCTGCAGTATATTTATGTAAATACAGTAAGTACTATATATCGATGTATTACTCAAGGGATAAAGGGAGAGAACTCTGGGTGGGATAAAGGGAGATAATTCGCGACACTCCCTTTTGTGTATTTGATACAATATTAATGCCAGGCTTTGATTGCAGGACAAGAAACATACATTGTACAGTCAGATGAAACGTCTTTTAACGAGGCAAGACAGAACTGTCACCTGGCTAGCCCAGAACTCACGTTTTAAGACGACAAACCAGTTCTTGATTTTGGAGACCAAGACCTTTCATTAAAAGTTAGTGACGAAGCTTGGGTTGGATATGTATCAGCGTTTGCCACGTACCAGTATCGAGGTATTTAAACAAACTACAAACAATATTGCTAACTGCTATACAATAATTGTTATTGCGACATGTAAGGCCACCTTACACCGACCGATGATGTTTGTATTAAAATGGTTTTCTGGTTTAATTTGGCGTATTAACACCGATAGTGCAAAAGCTATGAACCCGTTATGTTGCCGAGGTTCCCTTCATGTTTAATTGTTTGTTCTAGTGCTGTTCTACATTTCCTGCCTTTCTACATTTGTGTTTTAACTGTATACCTCTCATCTCCGTTTTAGTGTTTTTTATACAAATGTATTCTCTTTTTATTTTGTAATATTGTTGCGTACCATTAGGGTACACCTTTGCTAATGTTGCCTTCCGTACACTGCCTTCCATACACTGAAGCATACTGTAAACTAGTAATTTTAAAACATAATTACTATAAGGAGTATTACTTCGTCTTTCTTACTCAGATTAAAATTCCCCCGATATTGTAGTCAAGGGAGGAAGAGCAGTAGTGGGAGTAGGGCAGTTACAAAGCAGGCCTTTACACACAGTTGAGGTCCCTAAACTAAATAAAAACTATGCAGGGTGTCTCAAAATATATGTTACCATTTCAAATGTCTGTCATTTAATAATTTGACAACATTTACTCTTGATTTATGCATCAAAATAATCTTGGTGGATTGAAGTTTCTAACAAAATAAATAACGGGAAATATTTGAAGTCACATTACAGGAAATGACGTCATATGACGTCAGTTGTTATTCAATATGGCGTCGTCACAAGCTTTGCCCACTGGATATATGAAAACTCAGATATTGTTAATGTTCTTTGGTTGTCTGGTGAAGCCCACTTTCATCTAAACTCTGCATTTAATAAGAAAAACTGTCGTTATTTGGGAACAGAAAAACCAGACTACTATCTTGAAATCCCCTTGCACAGTAAAAAGATAGAAGTTTGGCCGCTATGAGTTCACAAGGCGTAATTGGCCCATTTGTTTTGACGATGAAGACGGACACGTTGAAACCATCAACAATGTGCGATATCTAAATATACTCAAACGCAAATTCGTGCCAGCACTGTGTTGGAGGGTTATCGATAATACTCAGATATGGTTCCAGCATGATGGGGCTACCCCGCACACAGCAACCATCGTCGTTGAGAAGTTACAGTAGACATTTGGAGACAAGCTCATTTCATTCAGGACTAACAACGAGTGGCCACCACACTCACCAGATTTGAGTACGCTAGATTTTTACCTGTGGTGATACTTAAAGGACAGGGTGTACAATCCTTCCCCAAGAACTCTGGAAGAATTCAGGTGAACCTCAGGCGGGAAATCAGGCAGATAAACAATGAAACATGCCAAGCCGTAATTAGTTATTTAAACAAACGATGTGACTTTGTTATTGAACAAAATGGACGTCATTTAGAACATGTGCTGTAATTGTAAACCCAAAAAGGTTTGTGTAAGTGTACTTTTTTTTTTACATTGAGCATACCAAATAAAACTTTGTTATGTATACAAATATGTAGTATCATTTTTTTCAGGAGTTATTAACACCAAAATAGAAATATTACTATTTAAAATGGTAACAGACATTATGGGACACCCTGCACTTCAAAAGTATTAATACCAGGCGTGAAAATTGCATTAAACTGAACATTGTGAAACTCGACAACATACACAACGTCACTAATACAGTTGTTGTCGTGGAAACGTCCTTTTTGTTTTTGACTTATACACACGCATTTGTTATTAATTTGACTGTTATGCAGCTTCTTTTGCAGATTTGCAACTGCATTGTATGGTATTTAAATGAAATATGGAACTAAATGTAACTTTTAGGTATTTCAATTCGATGGTATTTTTATGACATTCAGTACATACTTTGTAAAACTCTTCTCAGTGTTCAATATGCAGATAATATATATCTACATGTATATATAATATGAAACTTGGATTTCCTACTGGTATAAATATTTCGGAATTTACTGATAGAAAGTGAATTTTCAATAATTGTTGGGTTGGGACAACACTCCAGTACGCCGATAGCTAGAGCAAGGTTTGGAGTAACATTGCATTTGGTATGGCCAACACAGAACACGTTTCATTGTCCACTTTCCCTGAAATAAGTTGGTACAATGAAGTGATTATACAAAGCGAGCAGTACATCATTATCGTACGCTCATTTCATCATACCTTGTATAACACTCTAGGTTGTGTAAGACACAGAGAGATTGCGGACGTTAGTGGACCTTTTGAAACAGGGGCCAGGCCAGGATTCTGCAAAGTAGCGTGTGACAACAATAGTTATTTTGGAATAATGGTAAATGGTTGTATGACAAAAATCAAGACTACTACATATATCAGGGGCGTAGCTTAGCAGAACTTGATGTGTATGTCTAGTTTGGGGGATCCGGGGGAATGGTCCTTCGAAAATATTTTTGTAGCTACATCGTCAGAGATGCGTTTTGGTGTATATTTCGTTTCGGTAAATATCCTTACAATAACATCAAAAACACACATTTAATCCCTTATTGCAGTTGAGGTCATTTTATGTTTTTGATTTTTGGAAAAAAAGTGTAGGCCGCGACCTATCATGAGGAATCTACGCCCTGTATACATTCATTCACAATACATGACCCCTTTACGTGGACTGGAATCGTAGTAACAAATTATTTCACACAATGATACGAATGAATTAAATAAATTTAAATATACAATGTATGTTATTATCTTTAAGAAGTCAATTGGTTATTTACCGAAGTCATCGGCGTATCGTTTTTTCTGAAAGATCAGTGCTACTGTTTCCACAGTCTGCCAACAGTCGACATTCAAAGAGCAACTTGTGAATTAGATTGTAAAAAGCCCAATCATGGTGGTGTTTGTGGAGATCGAAGGTCTGTATCAATTTACGAACCAGGTACGTGTTTTTTTGTCTTTTCATTTCGCCGACGTATTCGTCTCTGTTCTTTGATTTCTAATATTTTAAATGCAATGCTTTTATTTCACATTACTGACAAACTCCCATTTCATCTAAGACCGATACTAGCATACCAAGTTTATTTCATAGGAAGACAGGGTTCTTTAGTGCATGTACGTGTTATGAAATGAACGAAGAAATCGAGCAGCAAATGTCACATATAAAATAGAACCATTTAAAGACATCGCCATATTATATGTTGTCAAATATTGCAATAGGATTTATACATGTTATTTGGTTTTAACCGACTTGGCTAAAATGAATTACTTTCACGCGGCTCAATGTTTGTCTTTCAGTGAACATTTCTATAGAAGCTATTCAAAGTGTTTCAGATGGAAACTGTGTGTCGTACGACGAAAATGCTAGAACGTTTCGTTATACGAAATGCTCTTTGTCGTTTGCAGTTGGATGCATGTCAGGTATACATAATGTCGTGTTGCTACAGTAGTAAGTCGCCAATGAAAACAGAGAACAAATAGAAAACATGCTGGTAATGCAAGTTGACCTCTACTTGTTTATGTTATATCCATTGGTGTGAGACTATTATTCGAATGCTTAATCCACCCTTACCGGTCCGGTCTTGCCACGTCCCCTCGCCTCATCGTCCATCACTAGCCAAATTCAACAAATAGTATATTATGCCAGTGAACAAATACGAACAGGTTATTGTCAAAATGTGCAATATAATTCATTCGTTCCAGACTATGTAGATGTAAACAGGGGTGGGTTTCCGGCGCTCACTCTCAGTAGTCTTTTCGGCATACACCGTTTTAAGGTGGTACTGTTATTTTCACCCATCAATTACTTTTAAGTCTTGCGTTCCTTTTGTCTGGGCACGCTTTGTAGTTGTTTATGGTTATATGGCAATGTCTCATTGTGCTTTAAGGGCGTTTGGCGCCTGATCCGTTCAATATTTACTTTTAATATCCGTCGAGGGCATACTAATTTAAAAGAGACATTGATGCCCTTGTGAGTACATAACACACGATATCTCACAGTAACTAGAGATGTTTTAGACATAAACAAAAAGTGGAATAATGACCGTGGTAACTTCGTTGTCATTACAACTCGTGAATATTGAAGAAATATTAAACAACTCTGATTGTAGTTCAAATGTTGTGGTATTTTATCTCCAGAGGCTAATATTCCGTATGAGTTTCAACAAACAGTTTTGTCATGGGCGGACACGACTAGATATTGCTTTAAACAGAGACTGTTTCCCCTGTCACACATCTCGTTTGGGAATCAGAAAGGTACATCCAACCATATTTGGACAGGAATGTTTAGAAGCTTGACCATTTTCAAGAGTTTTTCAGGTATGTTACACGACTTACTTGATCCATTTGTACAGCCATTTTTCGCTGCCTTAACAATTAGTTTCCAGTACACCGATTTCCTTAAAAATCTTGATGTTGTTAAGAGTAGTTGTCATATGAAATACGTTTCCTGTTTATTGTATAAATGTTGTATTAAAAGATCAAATCTAAATAATTTCGGAATATTCCAATTTTCTTCGCAGTGGTCTCTCTTTGCAGCCAAGAGCTCTGACATAAGATTAACAGAACAGTATATCGTAAAATCACCAATGTTCATCTTTTGATTGTACGCATTTGATTGTCAATGAAGTTAATTTTATAGAATGTAGTGCACAGGACATCCTCTCACAGCTATTGTGTGTAGTTGCTCTGTGTCACTCGGGGGCTTTTGTGTGTGATTTAACGAATATTTGAATGTGTATTCATCAGCTAACTGTTGATTGGATAGAGTCTTTCTTCTAATTTCAAATCCGCTACTTGAATATGATATTGTCACTGAAGGAGATGTGCATGCTAGGATAAACTAATTGTTCCGAATAGCCCGCGTTTCATATGCTCACGTCCTTTACCTATGTTATCAATTTTTAGAGGTTACAATTATTATGTCACTTCTTCTTGAAACAGATCAAACAAAGTAAGGCTAATTAGGATATTTCTTGTTCGAATTAAATCTAAAACGAATGCTTCGACTGAACCATCCAGCAGGTTAGCATGCTGCTTCAAAGATGGCATGTATTAACTACTAGTAGTAAATAGAAACTGCATCTTCAAATTATGTGTTATTTAATCTCTTTCTTCTACAGTTTATTTACTTATGCTCTTAGACTGACATGCTTTCTTATTATTTGGTGCATCAATTCTTGAGTATTACATAAACGAAGTAGGGATAGAGTGTATCCTGTTTGTGATGAACAAGGGTTTTCAGATAAAAGTACTATTAAATGTTTTGTTTAATTATATATTTACTGCACAGATAATGCTCAGCAGAAACACCAAGAATACGGATATGTCTATGTTGAAGAAGACGGTTTAGCTAGTCTTCGATTTGGATCTGGTATGAACAGTGTCAAAAAGAAATATATCTGTCAAGGTACACGCATTTCGTATTGATCGTAATGTTTTACCATTTTACCATATTTCATTTTACTTTGAAAACTGCATATGAATCTGGATTAACAGTCAAAACGCTAAGGATGTAAAGTAAATAACAGCCTTGTGAAGTTTAAGCTGAATATTAGTACATACATATGGTAACTGCTTTCAGGAAGCAAATCGGAGAGTCCGGCTGGTCTAAACCTAGGTCCCACTAATTCTTCATCAATCTTCACAATTGAGTCTTCAGACTACCCTAGTAGATCAGTGAATACAAGCGAACATTCCTTAACCACAAATGGATCTACGATAACAACAAGTGAAACATCAGTGGCAAGTGGAAAAGCAAACGAAACAACAGATGGAATACCGCTGTCAAGTGAATTGAAAAGCGACAAAGCTTTGATTAATGAAACAGCAAATAAACCATCAAAAACAACACGCGAAATAATGACGACAAAAAGTTTAACAAAAGATGATACGGAAGAGACGAGAAAACTAACGCGCAAGACAACAATGACCAGTGAAACAACAATTACAACAATAAATACCATAATTGAAACGGACTTTACCGATGAAACAACAAGAGGAGCAACTATGGCAAATGAAATATCATTGTATACCCGAACAGTGAGTGAAACAGACGTCACAAATGAGAAAACAAGTAAATTGAAGTGCTCTGTTATACTTTGTACAACCATGAACTTCATTTCCGTCTCTTCTAGTAATTATTTTCATATACATACTGTATTACAATCTACCACGATTTCGGATGCGACGAAACACAAGATAAAACCTCGATGATACGTTCTTACGTTATTAGCGTTTAGTTTTTAAATTTGATTTCAGATATTAAATCTTTATAGAGGACCTTTGTGTATCTAGACAATTCACAAACCACTTCTTTTTCTTCTAAGAAAATAACAGATACTACAGTGTCATTTATTTCAGAAGACATACTGACAGTCACGCTTGACGATGAAAAAGATTCGAAAGCTAACACAAAAACTGATAATAAACCAAACTTCAGTAAGTGTAATATATGTTGCCTAAACATCTAGATACGGATATCTTTAAAACCATCGACTAATCTGATTTAATGATTCATATCCCCAGAAATTGAGTCGACTACCTTGAGATAGCACTGACCAATGGTTCAGTGAAGAGATTTGAATTTTGATGTCAAAAGGTTCGAATGCTCGACATACTTCGCAATAATACACTTAAGCACATACTTCACTGATCATTTTGCCTGTGCGACACATATCCCCTACATATTTCTTCAAGTTACCATACTTCTTTATGCATCAGCATTCCACATGTGGTTCATACGTGTATCAATAATTGCTTAAGCTTGTAGCATATAATTACTTACCATTTTTTTAAATTTTAACATTTCAGCGCCAGTTTTTGTACTTGTGCCCACGTTATGTGCATTAGCATTACTTATACTTATAATAGTTGTCATTGTGAAGAGGCGGAGAACAAAAAGGTATCCAGTTCTTGTTTGATGATTTGTTTAGTTCAGTTATTTAGAATATTGCTAGGATATTTGTTAAGATATTTGCTTAAACTATAATAGGCTAGTTTGACACAACAACGTATCTATAAAATATAGAATAGAACTTCAACTTTGTACAAGTAATGTCGATATTTTGAATATGTAAAAATATGTACCATGGTAAAATAAATCGTTTACCTTAATCTCCAAATTGTCGCCGTTATTTTCAGCGTATTCTATTTGTCTGGCATTTAAACGTTTTCATTGGCGACTTACTACTGTATAGAAACTCAACATTGTGTATACCTGACAACCAACTTGATCAGGGTAGTTATGGAATAATTAAAGAAGTTTTACCGTAAACTATCATCGGCAGGTAAATACAATTAACCAATGACCTTAATAATCCCATGTTGTGATTTCATTGCAGAAGACGTTGTAATGAAACAGAAGAAGAAATGCCATCTTGGGTGACACTGGCTGATGCGATGTACGATGAAAATATTTATCGGAATGATGAACACATTTAAGAAGTAGAGTGAAACACCAATGGAGAAAAAAATACGGAAATCAACATTCAAACAAAACAAGTCATGTAAATCAAACGTATTGAAGATCAAATTGCCCATTAAAAGATTACGTATTTTACGATTTAAAATTTATCATAAATACATTCGCACTTGCCAATCGTATTGACTGCACAAATAAACATGACGAGAAATATAGCAACACCTAAAACATAATGATAATCTATATTACTCGATGTTGCGTAACAGCTTAAATAATAAAAAACATTTCAAAATTCACATTTATCCCCATTAAAGTAATAATACGCACTACTAATTTTAAGTAAGTACGGTTAAATCGACACAAAGTCTCATCTCATGAGTGCTCAAGCGTCTACTCAAGTGTGATAAAAGATCTATGCGTAACCAATGGGTGAACAAAACAATATATATGGATAATAGATATTACACCTTTACTTTCTTAACAATCCCGTCATGATCAAATACTATCTGTGAATGTAGTGTCACGTTTGTCATCTACTATTAGTACAATATATATTGGAAATATTAAAATATAGATGGAAATGCACATTGTCCACTATGTTAGGAAATTCATTATTGTCGTTTAAATATGGACTGGAAATAGTTGAACGAAAAACACGGATTACCACTAACAAAACAACACAATATGATAACTTGTTGTGTTATGTACCCACCGAATCAATACAACAGTGAAAAGTGTAATAAATTTACGTATCATATTCAATCATTTGAGCAAATTCGTAGACTTGTTCAAATAGTCGTGCCAAGGGATATACGTTCAGATATAGAAGATTGACAGAGCTGTTGTTTTGTAGTTATTACTGCCATTATGAATGACACATTTGCTGAAGAAGGTCAGGGCCCTCCACCAGGCGGACCACCATGTGGCCCACCACCAGGATGGACGGGTCCACCACCTCCTGGATCTTATGTAAATGCTGCTGAACTCATGTGGAAAATATTTCCGCCCATCATTATTTTATTTGGAACATTTGGGAACTCACTGACCGTACTTATTCTGCTCCGCCAATCAAGGAAGTTATCATCCACAGCCGTGTTCCTTTTGACACTGGCGATTTCGGACACCTTGTTCTTGTTTAATGCTCCACTTCGACATTGGATTCTCGCTGTTTGGGATATTGACATCAGACATATAAGTGAGCTAGGATGTAAATTTTCAATATATCTCACATATAGTAGCTATCAGTTCTCTTCCTGGATATTGGTTACGGTGACCCTTGAGAGGTTTATCAGTATCGTTCGTCCGTATCATGTTAAAATAGGGTGCACATCGAGACTGGCTGCTACTGTCATTTGTGTACTCTTCATAATAATATTTGGGCTAAATACCCATATTTTCTATGGATTTGGACGTACCGAATTGCCTGTGGCGTTTGGTGGACTATGTGGAACACTGCATGAAGACTATCAAAGGTTCTGGGATAAGATTTACTCATGGATTGACCTTGCGGTTGTATTTGCCGTTCCGTTTATTATTTTACTGCTCGCCAACACTATTATTATAACCAAATTGCGACAGACAAGAAGAACAAGGAGGCGACTAAGCATCGTGAGAACGCAGAATGAAAAGAATCATGCAAAGGACACGAAACTGGTGACTGTTATGTTGATTTTACTGAGTCTCGTGTTCTTCGTATGCCTTACCCCTGTGTCCATTTTCTTTGTGTACCGGCCATACTGGTTAGAAAGTATTGAACCAACTATGTGCTCTGACCTGGATGGTTTTATCAAATCCAATGAAATTATTGTTTTTGTCCATGTCCTCACAAATATAATCGGTTACATAAATGCGTCCTTTAACTTCGTTCTCTATGTTGTTAGTGGTTCTAAGTTTAGGGCAGAACTTAGAGCATTGTTCCTGTGTCAACGTGGGAATGGACTCGGTATATTCGGTGGTGGCAAGAGTAGTACACGGAGGCAATTAACATACACAACCCAAACATCGAGTCGATATGGATCGCAAAAGTCTATCTCGTCTGTAAGCACTGACCCAAAGGCTACTTCTTTCGAGCATGATGCCAAAGAAGAAAGTATTGGAAAACGGAACCCCAACCCTACGTGTGTGACGGAAGACATTTCAGAGAAAGATAAAGACGTAGAAGGAATCATAGTTAAAACTAAACTATAACATTTCAAACAATTGCAGCATAAAGTGTATACACTAATACTTGTTTTCGGTAACTGAAGCATATATGGACGGATAAACCCGGATTTTCCTGAAGGCGCGTGATAACATCGACATATGTTGTATGGCTGCAAACCATTGCGATATATTCGTGTGAAATGGTTTGTGTATGTTCAATTATGCGGTCATGAATAACTATGTTTGACTGTGATGAAATATTGTATAACATGGTTCATTGATTTATTCATTAGTAAAACAATTAGCCTTCATTGTTATCATAGAATTGAATTATAAGGTATATGTAACCTGCACACGTACAAAACTAGAAGCAAATCAAGTTTATAATCTTACCTTTACATGTATAAGATGTTTAGTGGTTGTAAAATTAAAGAAATATATACACAAAAAAGTAAAATAACACTGATATTTTTATATTGTGTCGGTTTGTATCTAAACAATATGACCGACTTTGAGAGTGATGTTGTTCATGTGATAAAAGATTACGACCAATTACTGTTCCCAAGATATGGCAAATGAAGTACAACACGTACTATCTGGCACAGATGTTATAGCCAATCTTCCCGTGCGCGTACGGGAAACGCCTAATTTATATATTTCTTGAACTTTCTTTTTTTGGCGTATCCACCGTATCCGCCATTTTGTCATCCCACGTGATCCGGCTATGGTCATGTGAAAGTTGTGATGACGGTGGTAATTGTAGCGTAGCGTAATCGAGTAACCGGTGCGTGGAGTTTGTGTAAGACGCATTGCTCCAGTGCAGGGTAAACTAGTAATTAATGAGTGTTTATAAAAAAAATATGTCAGTCTGTTGATCACCATCGTGAAGTCAGCGTGCTAACTGACCAAAGTAGTCGATGCGACATAAAACACTATTCATTCAGAACGTCAACGTCTGTGAGGTCATTGCAAAAGAGGCTCGAAGATACTTTACGAGATAATAGCAATAGTGGGAGTTAGGTTCTATAGTAGCAACAGAGATGTAACATAGCGGAATGTAAGAATAAATTAAATAATGATCGACAGGCATACTTGTAACTGAGAATTTGGCATAGTTAACAAAGGCGAAGGTTTCTAATATTTGAAACTTCGACTACTAACTGCAGAGTCCCCTGATTATATATGTTATGCTGAAAGTCTGGGTCGTAATGCAAGCGGGTGGTTGAAGAGACTATCGTGTTGAAAGAGAGATTAAGTTGTTATAGGGAGCACCACAAACACAAGACAATTACTACCCACACAGACCCCAGGGAAACAACAGCCTATGAAACGTTACGGAGTTTGGGAGGAGCAATGGTGCACATGAACCTTGATACTGATATACATGTAGTTTAAAAAATAGAGTTGGAAGGAAACTTGTATTTGATCAAAGTAAATCATTGTTCCGAACAATGATTTTTTATTTTTTGTTCGAACTGATTACAAGCAAAATAACTGAAGCAAAATTTATTACATTTGTATAAGGTTATACATCTATACTACTCATAGAAGCAGATCGAACTAATCACGACAGTACTGTATAACTACTATAAATTTCATGGCCAATTTAATCGATACTTATAGTAATTTTAAGTAATTAAAATCGAACAACTCGGAGATTGCAGTTGAAAATTGATACGCATGTGTTATTTATTCAACAAACAAAACTATCAATGGTTGAGAGACGCATGTGACGAGATATTTTGTTGAAGTGTTTAGTGGTGAGAAATGACGACTTACCAGCCTGTAGACTATAACTAACGTCTCACATGATCACACAAAAACCGGTTTCAATTTCGATATATGTTGGTTCCATTGGAGAAAGGAAAGCTGCAGTCTAAAAGGTAGCATCACAATTACGAGTTGAACTGAACAAAATTGAATTAACGTTTTTTTTAAAAGTTCGCGCACATAGGATTTATCTTAACCTGTTTGTGCATATATTGTAATGCAAATTATCCATATGTGTGGGATGGCTTCAGCGGTATATGACTCGATCAAAATCAAACTATCAAGCAGTAAGCCTGTGTAGTTCCATTGTGTTTTAGATCGTTGATAGTGTTGTATTGTTCAGTGTCTTCGTTTGTTTGTTTTGTCCTTGTATGTGACCCTCGTCTCCGTTTAATGTTGTTTTGGGTCTTTCCGTGTGTTGGCCTCCTTCCTTTGCACATGTCCGTCTTAGGAAGCTCAGGTCTGTTAATATGTTTTCATCGGGTTTTACACCGTTGTTCAACGCGGCGGACTGTTGACCATACCAGTTTTTTCTGGAATTAATGATCAGTCAGTAAGCAGCATATACCTCCGCAAGCAACTGACAACTTCTCCGCATGTGGAAGACATGACCGTTACTAATGTCAAGGAGTAACATTACCTGTCAAACCCGGGAATCGAACCTGGATGTACCGGATGACATACTAGCGCTCTTACAACTGAGCTAGCCAGGGGTTGGGCTGGGACAGTTTTTCATTTTTTAGATTGTATACATTTGATAATACTACATGTGTGGTAATAAATAACTGAGTCTGTGAAAGCGGTTTTACATATTTTATGTGATAAATAGAAGTAGTTTTACATATTTGGTAAATGAAAATTTCCGGCGATTTTTGTTTAATGAATATGAGATATATCGACATGAAAGAAAGATTAAGTTTTTGAAAACACGAATAAAATGTTTTTGCCGTAAAGAAACTTAATGACATTCCGTGTTTGTTATAAATTAGAAAATCCTCCCCGATGAAAGTCAGATTTCTCCCAGATTATTTAAAAAAAATGTCATGGAGGAGGAATACATATGGCATTCTTCAAATTATGGTGTATAGGGAGCTGTGATATATTGAAGATTGAAATGGATCATGTACGATGTTCGGGAGCAGAATCATTGATAATGATAATACATTTTGCAAGTTTTTGTTGAAAAATTGATGTTCGATATGCAAGTGACTTATCTCAGTGGATGCCTTCTATCGACGAACATGAACACCACAATCACACATGCATATAAACAATGAACAAACAATACAAACTATTCATACAATTATTAAAACTCATATGACGGTTTCAATACGAATATCAATTATTATTTATATGCATTTATCACATGACATACGGCGCGGGAGTGATTATAACATATGTATTATTTCCGTAATCCACTAGTGGATTATTTATGCAAACTCGTCTCCTCGGCAAAGCCTCGCATTTTTTTCATTTTGACTGACCCGGAAAATAACAAAGCAGCAGTGACCCGAGTTTCATTGAGATACAGACGATATTGACATGGCAGGTAAGTTTTTAACATTGAGCGGAAATGTTTCTCGGAATTGATATTTTCATGTAAGAGGGAATGGAGTTATATTGAAAAGTCAATTTTGTATTGTAAGATTTACAAATTGGATGCGAGATATTTTGTTACAATCTCATCGAGGAGACAACTGATCATTCATATAGCTAGATGTCAGCTCCACTTAAAGTTCCTGTAACATCTTAATCATTGATTTCCTTCATACCCTAAAATAGCTGTATGGTATTTACACATAAACTGAACAGCCCTACAAGAGTGGAGACCTAAAGCCAGACTTATCATATTCAATAAAATTATACATCAAATAGTTCCAATTCCATCTGACCTTTTGTTACTAGTTAACAGACTCTAGGACCAAAAAAGCTCATGCATGCATGTAGATGTAAACTCTTTCTCCCCATACCCACTCTTAACCAGACCACGATGTGGTAATAACAATCAGGTTTTGATGGAACATCTTGTATACTTAGAAGTAGAAGTTCAACTACGGTTATCAGGCCCGGGTCCAGAAATTCCAGAATGGGATGGGGGCAAACATGAAGACAAATGCCTCGCACTTGAGGCTCAGTGGGTTGGTACAGGAGGGTGTATCCCTCTCCCTTAAGTGGGGTCCGGCTAACTTTTACAATATAGATAGATAGATATTTATTTGCATATTGAACACTGGAAAGTTTTATTTTACAAAGCAGCAATAATCATTTTTACAGTAATAAGCAGCGTGACAAATGGCGAGAAAATATGAAATTTGGGTTTGTGAATTTTAGAAATTTCATTATATCGAGATATAAAATATGTTTTTGTTTATTTGTTTTCTAAATAGTCAACCAAGCATCATAAAAACCAAGCTTAGACAAAAGAGACTTAACTCGTGAGACCCAATTAGCCTTATAGGAATAAGGTCAGTATAAGGCTGCTTGTTCCTCCGTACTCGATTAGTTACTGTATGTCTGTTGATATGTACGTGATGGTTGGTTTATTTTAATGATTAGTTACTGCCTACTTAGTCAATTTATGTATATATGTTGGAAATCAATGACCATATAGCGATAAGGTGTGAGGTTAGCTAGCTGTTAAATCGATTTAAACCCCCAGTATTTTTTTACTGACAGTTCCAAGGCTGTAATTCGCTATATGATTGTTGTTTCTGTTTGTGTTATGAATGTTTTATGTTTCTCTTTCCCCTATGCAATTCTGTCACTTTATATAGTGTTTAGAGTGTTTCCTGCCCTATTGTGGCCAGTTGTCTTGAATTGTCCTGTGAGCTTTTCCATCCATTAATTCCCCTCTCCCCTTTGATTCTCCTAATTATTCCTTATGGTCTGTTGGGCCATTCCTTGTGCCTCTGTTCCTTAACATGTGTACCGTTTGACCTCCTTAAGTGCATTATGTTTTGTGGATTGTCATTTTTCCTGAGGTCTGCGTGGGGAGGTATTGTCTTGTGTATGTGGCGTTCCCCGTAGTTACGTATTCTCTCTGTTTTACTCGGGTTTAGTTCAAAATCACTTTTGAGTAAAATATAACACTGCTTAATGTTTTCTAACTGGGGGCAAAGCATATTTTTAGCCAGTATTTAATAATGTTGTACATTCTAGTAGCTTCCATAGCATACCTGCCTAGTTCTCCATACACAACTCCCATAGACGTTTGCAGAAATGTTACAGAAAATAAAGTCCGTTTTTTCGATTTCGGTCGCCTTATAGAACCCTCATACTTCGGATTAGTAATTTAGTATAGGTGTGATTAATTTATCGAATAGTTCAAGTGTATGTTTTGGCGCTAAACCTGTAAACTTATACAATATAGGTATGAAATGGTGGCTTTTGGTGCATTTCGGGGTCTACATTTTAAGGACTCATTCATGAGAATTGCACTAGTATTATCTTGTTAAAAATACAGAACGACCAATTCATACAAATACCAACATTTTAACAAGTTTCCAGAGGACAGCCTGAAGCAAAAAAACCTTGTCACAAGTGAATAAGAAGCCATTTCGTCATAAACTCTGTGGATTATTTTTCAATGAAATAGTGTACATGTATATATATAAACTTCCATGCTGATTTGGCAGAAGTTGACTGTATCTTAATGTCCAAAACGACCGTATTAACTGTTAACAGCCTACATACTTAAACTAAAAGCAGGTTTAAGTAAGCTCCCTGAAATAATTAAATAATAATTGTCAACGGCAATAACTGACGTGGTAGAGCATCGGCCTTTAGAGCAGGAGGTCACAGCTCGAGCCACCTCTTTTGCATGCGAGAAAGTTGGTCGAGTTACATTTAATACGAAGAATAAGCTAGTACAGGTTAGTAAACCGAGAAATGTACGCTCGACATATGGGTTTCCGGTGGCAAAGTTAAAAAAGCCTGAAGTGATTAGCATGGAAACAGTTTTATATTTTATTAGATATATTTCTTTTGTAATATCTGATAACAAAACATTTACGTATCATAAACACGTCAATTTAGTTAGAGAATAAACTTTTGTTAGCAGTTAGTTTAGTTACCATCATCACATGGGATTTATCCGTAAAGTGTATGCACATTCGTCTAATGTCAAGTGATCATTTATTGTAGCTTTAATATAAACATTTTTTGAACAATTTATAAGGAAAATGTGCAAATACGAAAGTAGGCTTGTTCTGGAAAAAAATATATATACATATTATCTGAATAACTTGCCTTATCAAGTATATATATAAATACATGATAAGGAAATTAAATAATTTTCCTTATAATGTATATATGTAACAGGCTTTCCTGTTTCCCAGGTTCATTGTATTTATAATGTATTCCTACTAACTTAAATTGACTACAACTTCTACAAATAAGGATTCAATGGTTTATTTCTTGTACTATATTATTTTAAACATTAGTTTTTCGTATATCTAATAAACAGAATTTCAACTTTCCTACATAACAGCCATAAATTTATGATGTGATTAAACAGAATTTTGACTTTACTTATTTTGAACCCCACCCAAAAGTAACAAAATAGACCCTTAATGTATATCTAACTAGATGGAACAGTTCGTGACAAGAGTAAAAGCCACCTTGTGAATGTCCGTGAACTGAGCCCAGAGTGTTGGTAACTCTGCCTTTTATACCCTTTTTGGAGACAAAAGCATGAGATGTTCATGCTTCATGAAAATCTCACTGTTCAACAAGATACACAATGACTAGCATAGTATGACTATAATAAATGTTACCAGAAGATGTGTAATGAACCACACAATATAAACATCTATATTGTAAAACCAATAATTATTACATATTGTTTAATTGGTGACCAGGGACTAGAATTAATCTTGAAATTAACCCATTCCTGCCATATATATATATATATACATGATAAGGAAATTGAAAGCGCCTGGGTGATGTAGAGTGAAAAGCATATGATTCTTCTAGACGGTCTCAATGCCAATGAGCACAACAGTGGGCCAACTTTTATTGCACTTCCTTCCAATGTACTGGTAGTATACAAGATGAAATCGACCATAAATTATTGTATTGCATTTTAAGTGCTCAAAGAATAGTAACCGACCTATTCAGTGGATTATCATCAGCTAATAGCTATTCCAGTTGAACCGTTCTTGGTCAAGACTAACATTTGTTTACTGAGAGGTCACAGCATAAAATTCCTGGACTCACACTCAATTTGAGGCATGAAGTTTATTTGCAAAGACCTAAATACCATGGTATTTAGGTCTTTAATTGTTATTTGGAAGAAGAAGAAGGAAATAATTTTATATTAGGTATAGAAAATGGTCACTCCACAGCTGACTGGGGGGGGGGAGGTCCTCTTGGTCCCCCACTGGATCCGAAATATAAACTTATAATGGATAAGCTTATTTCTCGAAAAATTTGATTTATCTTACCGACATCATAGTCTGGTACCCAGCATACTCTGCACATAATGTAATGGCAAGGGCAGGTAATCCAGGCTAACCGACATCATTGATTTGTTGGACCGCATATTCGGTATGACTAAAGTACGCATTGGTGTAATTTATCTTGAACAAAAACAATGTTTTTGTATGAACTGTTTTAAACACTTATGAATTACTTCTAATATTAATATTTTTCATCCATACATAATTAAATAACACTTCATATAACATAAAATCAAATCGGAAATCTCCAATGCGCCCAATGCGCCCAAATGCGCCGTAAAATCTCCAATGCGTACTTTAGTCAGGTATCTGGTCATTTCGTAACCTTACCTTTTCGTAACCGCCAAATTTTGGTCATTTCGTAACCGTTCGAAAATAATGTGGTCAATTCGTAACCATCAGTCGATTGTTGTTAAAAGCTTTATTGAAAACCTAGACGAGGTGTTAATGGGAGTTTTTTGCACCTCGTTAAAGGTTCAAAATGGAGCATTTTGCACACCGTTAAGGGTTTAATAGCGTTGTTTATTTATTATTATTTTATTTTACATTGAATATTAGAAAACAACAACAAAGAATAAAAACAAAAAGATAATAATTTATATTCATATTTTATTGTACATTATGCAGATACATAATCATAAATGTTATACACATTTAGCATAGTAAGCACATGAATAAGAGCACAAGAACGTAATTCTTCTATAAAATAGGATTCTACACTGTTTTTCTAATAAGTTACATACAGGACATTTTTTGTCATTGATTTCGTTTAAAAGCACTATATACATACATACATACATACACGGGAAATGAATGTCTTTTTTCTTCATAAAATGCAGAACAGTATGGAATAGCTCATAGCACATATCAAGGTGTTAATTGCCAATTTGTCTTGTGTTAATTGCAATTAAATTATCACCTAAGTTGATATCATAGTTTCATCACAACTTGTGTATAAACATTCCTGAAGTTTCTAAGATTCAATATTCAAACATGTTAAATATCCATTTCATACATACAAACATGCATTTAAGTACTGCATTTAAAGAATAAAACTTAATGTGTGAATTAGTACATGTAAATTTATATCTGGATCATACGAATGAAGGCAAGTACACACAGACCATTCATTTTAATTTCTTATTAAAACTGTCGATCTCCAATATAATCATGCACATACATAATATTTACTAAACATTATATTAAGATATTTATTCATATTAGTAATATTTTAAAACAAACATTTCAAAGGTTACGAATTGACCACATTATTTTCGAACGGTTACGAAATGACCAACGCATGGTTACGAAATGACCAAAATTTGGCGGTTACGAAAAGGTAAGGTTACGAAATGACCATAATTCCTTTAGTCATACCCCCGCATATTTTGTTGGAACGTCGTACACTTAACGTTACTCCCGTCCCGACCGGCGTGTGTGCTGACCTTGCGAATGGTAAGACACTGACAAGTACACTGACAGTCAATATTTACGTGATGTCGGAAATGAATTAAATTTTCATTTCAGTTTATTCATACAGTACTACTTCATGAATCGATAGCACAAAGCAAAAGTGTTAAACTTACTAAATGTTCGTTATAACCCAGCGTCGTAAATGCAGTAGTTTTCAAAGTGTACCGTTTTCGGATGACTTTATTTTTTGTACGGTTTGCACAATTTGATGAACATTGTCAATGTGTTCTTGCTTATCAGCGTTTTATATTTTAAAATGCATTGTAAACATCATTACCCACCCTTTACAGATACTGTACAATCTTGAATTGTTTTTCGTGGACGTCAATTGTTTCCACCACAAGTTGGCACTTGTAACTCACTAACTGACAAAGTTTTGCACAAGACATTTTGACCTTAACAGGGCTCTAGCAATCTACTGGTTCAAAATATATGCAATCCATTGCATATGTGTATAAAGCAAAGAAAACATGTTTTGAATGAAAGCAAACATGTATAAACAGAGAAGGCCACAATCACCTACATCCAACATTGTTCATCTAGTTATAATCACAGATCAATGTTTTATTAGATCTGTGTTTTAATGGATATTAACTTAAGTTTTCCAGTGCCATACTAAACCATGCAGGTAACAAACTGAGGGGATGTATTTGCAAAATATATAGAAAACTAATTTCAGTACTTCTATTGTGTGAATAAAAATAGAACATCAGCATGATCATGGTGCTTATAATGATAAAGATCAGTGTTACTGTTCTGTTGATGGATGCTTTCAAGCTTTAATTCAGTTAAGTGTCAATGACAGAATGAACGAGTTACTATTGCGCATGGATCTACGTACACAATACTAAACGTGACTACTAGTACTATTATATTTCGTAACACTTGCTTTTGTATCAACCAAAATGGCCATTCCATCGTTAAAATTGTTGTTGTACAATAGTATGATTGATTATGTTGATTGTACGTATTCGGCAAACTCCCATTCCCGCAGCTTGTCCAACAGGATTTCTATGAGTACTAGGATGTATTCACAAACATTTTAAGACTGAAACTCAGACTTTGAATCTGCAATATCTACCATCATTTCCTTTTCATTAAATCTTAGCATATGAAATTTGTATTACAATAAAGTGTATTATAATAACATAGGAGCCAAAAGTACATATAACATTTTAAAGTCAAAGTCTGAGATTCAGTTTTAAAGGTTTTGTGAATAAGGCCCCTGGACTCCTGTACCCCTTGGCTCCGGTTCTAAAGGCACAGAACTGTACCCCTAGCCATATGGCTCCTGTATGATCTTATGTATCATAGTTGCAATCCCTCTACTGGGACTAATACAAATTTAAACATTCTGCCATGTATGTTGATTATTTCAGTAAGAAAGCAAACAAAACAACAATTTTTTTAAAAGAATTGTTTCCAAAACTTTTAAAATATATGATGAGTCATTATGATTACCGTAATTACTCGCCCATAAGTCGACCAAAAACGGCTTTTGAAAATGCTCTAACAAGTCAACTCGACTTATGCGCGAGATATTAAAAAAAAAAAAAAAAAAAAAAAGGAGGAGTGTGTACCCTGGAAGTTCAAAATCGTTGATTGTTGTGTCTGACTATCGTAAGTAATAACATACGCATTTATATTCGGAGTAAAAAATTATTCTTAACTTGCCCTGTAAAGTATTTTTTACAATTAAGCTTTTTGTTGTTAATGACAATAAACGACAATTATGAACAAAATGTTTTGTTTTATTCTTTAAAATAAATGTGTTCGTTGGTTAAGTTTTTCACAGTTTTCGAAAGCCTCAGAAGTGTTAAATAATAGGATAATATCTTACATGTGTTAATGAGGTGAAAATGTCCATGGCCCACGCAGGTGTTATAAACAAACTGTCACAATACGACTGCTGGTTAAACTTTAGCACAGAACACGTGGGATTGTTGTGTCTGGGAATGACGTCACACAGAACTACCAGACGGTGAATTTACCGTAAATTCTCATAATGTTTTTAGATTTAAACTGGTACGCAATATTTTAAGTGAGTGGGAATTCTGATGTAATAAATGACTAGACTGTAACCAACTTTTCATTCTTTGAAAATCTTGCCTCGACTTATAGGCGGGTGCAAGCAAAATACCGAGTTTTAAGCAGCAAAGTATACCCCTCGACTTATGGTTGAGATAGACTTATGGGCGAGTAAATACGGTACATGTATTTATCCTCATCAACATGGCAAGATTGCGCCACTCTAAGCTTTATCAATGAAAGACAACAAAAATAGACAATATAATGAGATACATGTTACAAATCTATGTAATTACTGCGAATTCACTTACAATTTCTACCCATCTGTTGGAAAATCCACAGAACAACATACTGTTTATAAAATTGTATTTTCACTTCCATATATTTTACTAAATTGGCTTTTCACCCCCAACATTTTTTTTTCAGTTTTCTTTTTTTTCATCACAGACACTATTTTATTATACTTATACATGAAAAACTAGGGGGCAGTATATGATGATAAACAATTTATAAATAATCAATTTCTCACATTATAATTATATACAACTCAAATACAATCGCATTGCCAATTGGTAGTTAATTATACATTTCAGGGGTGGATTTAGCTGAGATTCTCAACTTGTTGTCGGGCACAGGGAAAAGAAATCATGGCAGCAATGTATCGTATTGGTCATCGAGTTCTCTTGTTCTGTAGGCAAAGCTGTCATGCTGGTCACTCGTATGTAGAAGTGAGTTGAGTTTATGTGTGTAATGTAGGACTTGTACCTTAATTTTGTTTGCTAGCATTTTTATTAACCATACTTAACATCCTAATAAAGGTCGTAACTACAAATTTGTTTTAAAACATCTGAATCAGACGTGGAGGACAATTGACTGTAGCCAAATGTCAGGGAAGGACATGACTGTAGCCAAATGTCAGGGAAGGACATGACCTTCTCAGCTCGGGAATTGTACCAGGACCTCCCAGTTTTCACACTTATGCTGTAACCAGTGGGCTAACTGGGCAGGCACAAACATGAGTGATAACAACCAGCCAATAAGTGTAAAAATGTTACATTCATGTATGATACAAGTTTTGCAGTTTTGGTGTAGAAACATCACCCTTATTGGGACTTGTACCAATGTATTCTCCAGTTATCATGTATTAGTATAGCAGTACATCCTAAAAGCTGTATCTTTACAATATTTATAGAGAAATTTACATTATCATTTACCTGCCTTCATAGAGCATGCTAACATAGAGCCAATAATTAGGTCTACAAAAGTGAATTTGAAGTTTTGAATTGTTCTTTGTCAGCTACCTGTGTATTATTAAACTTGTTCAGTTCATTTATCTGCTTTGTGTTCATGTTATCTGGTATTTGTATTATGAATGTTTGATTCTAGTTGTCCCAGGGTAATGTGAGGAATCTTCAGCTGGTTGTCAGGAGGTGTTTGTCTGATTCATTGAAACATAAAGGCAAACTGAAGTTTGACTTTAATCAACTTGATTTGGATGCCAGAGTTAAAGATGTTCAGGAAAAGCCTACTGTGGTAGATGACAAAATTAAGATAGACAAGAAAATGGAAGAAGTTGTCAATGAGGAAAAAGTGGAAAGTGTGAAAGAGGAAAAAGTGGAATGTCTGATTGAGGAAAAAAAGAAAAGTCAAAATGAGGACAGGCACATAGAACCTGGTGATGATCAGACTGAAAGTTTGGCTAAGTATTCATTTAAAGATATATTATCGGACATAAATACTAAAGAAAACTGTGAGAAAGTACTGGAAAATCTTTCTGTTATATTAAACAATTATAAACATGTAGAGAAACTGAGTTCCGCCCTAGTAAGCAGCCTGAGGAGACTGGACACCTTAAATGATACACAGCTTAGTGAAGAGGCTTCCTTGCAGATTGCAATGTTTTTAGATAAAAACAATAACATCGGAAAAATACCAAATGGAGACTTCACACAGATACTAGCTTTCTTTGTAAAGGTAAGAATTGCTACATTTGTTAATAAAGACCAACTTTGTTTTTCAGTTTATACAAATAGCAATTGTCCATTAATTAATCACTATGTCTGTTACCTTTATTCCTAATATTTTGCTGTAATTGCTGATCTTTTTCCCAATTTCTAAATTTGAAGGGTATGGGTCATCGGGTCATCTTCCCAAAATAGCTGAAATTAACCCTGTTCAATCATATTTAAATCAAGATTTGCTGCAGTTAAAACCATATTTCTTTAAAAAATTGGCCCTGTAAGTTTGACTCAAATTTTGTCTTTATCTATTTAAGGCGAAATTCCTGATTTCGTTCTTTTGTTAGTTTGCAGTTTCATCCTGTCTTGGATATAATGTCAGCACTATTCTGCTGATTCCAGTGAAATTTTTCATAATCATTGAGAATGATAATGGCCTCAAGATCAAAGTCACTTACAAGGGCTCACCACTTTCGGAGCAATTGTCCGTTACATGTGACTTATGTCTATTTGAATATTGGGACACTTGAAAGTTGACTGGCATTGGAAAGGAGGCTGATAAAGTCCTATGGATAATACCTCAGACAGCCCCGAATGTTTTGAATTATCTTTTATATGGATAAAATATTTCTGCTTGTGATTAAAGCCCTTATGTTCTTAATAGTTTGTTTTACTTGCTTCAAGAATAAAAGCTTATTGCTTGATGATATACATGTAAGTTTACAATTAGTGTAATCTTATTGCATCATGATAATTCCCAGATGGTGTTATTTTATCAAAGAACTAACAGTACAGATTGGTCGCCAGTCTGTCTAATTTGTCAAGTAGGAAATTTATTTATACATCTTTCATTTTGCAAATTATTCTAGAACAATAAAGAGGATTCAAAAGTTACATTTGATTTACTACACGAAGCTTGTTGGAGACTTAGAAAAGTGCCACTGGGTTTTGTTATTGATATAGTTTCCATCATAAAGACCAATTGTACAACAAGCAAACGGAAGGAAGTGTTTGAGGTAAATTAATTGTTGTACTTCATCATTTTTGTATGATTTTGAGGACACATTACAGGAGTTGTGTTAGCAAATTGATTGACTTCTTAAACTAAGCCTTCTTGAGCATTCAGCCATTCAGTTGTCCAACAAATATATTGCCACAGACTGGATGATGTTTGTCACCTCTAGGATCATTTTGTTGCCTTGCATTTATTTCAAATTCCATTATCTCGAAACAATTCAATTTGGAAAATTATGTGAATGATTCAGTGCCTGGAATTATATTGGTTACTTACACTCTGCATTCAAATCACAGCATTTACTTTTATGAATCTGATAGTGGAAATTTGAGTTAGGAAAATGCATGAACATGTCACGTGAGGGCTGACTATTCCTTTTGGTCCATGTAATTTGAGATTTTACTGTGATTATAATAAGATATGGGAGTAGTTATTTCAACACTTCACTCTCAGACTTAAAATCGTTAAGAAAATGTGTTACAAAAATATTCAGCTCTCGTTTAACATTATCTTGCATTTTCCACACTTAAATTTCCATAGTCGGCCTCATAAGAGTAAATTTTGTGATTATCCTGGGCCCCGATGTATATATTGCCTTAACCAGTCAATGTCTTGAGGTGAAGCATACCATGATATATTGCAATACTTAGGCAGCATATGTACCAAGATATTATGCTTCCATTGACCAAAGCTATGACTGTACTCTCAAATTGTGACCAAATACAAGACTTTCATGACTGGATAATTTCATAAATTTTGAATTTGATGCTAATAACTTTCTAGCAGATAGCAGATCAAATGTATTTAAAAAACCAGTCAGTTTGTTTCAATTGTGGCATATATAACAATATGCCTTATACTGGTACATTGTGACACTCCTAGTTATGTTGGTCCATTTGTCTAACTTAGAAGCCACACATCTTCTTAATCTGAGTAATGTTAGTGTACTTGGAAATTAAAGCCTGTTGATCAAATATTGATCATAATATATGTGTCCTCTGAGATTTTTGGCCCAAATGACATATTTAAGTGAAATTGCGTAATTAACCTTTCTAATGCAGGGATATTTGTAGATCACTACAAAACAAAAATTATTGCAAAACAACATTTTTTTAGGGAATTACAGCACTTTTAGTAATGTGGTCAGATCTACAAACACTGAAACAGACTAGATCTACACAAAATTCTGAGTTTTACAAATTTAATACAGCAAATTTGTTTTCAGATACAATAATATTTTACAAGGGGCCGTCTCAAAGTTTACTGATAATTGTTTTGCTTCTTCTCGCCGCTGAAAATAAATCTTTAACTGAAATGTTTCAAAGTTCTAACTGTTGCAATTAATGTGAAAATATGACGTCATAATGTGAAAACATGATCTCAGAGACTGTCACATATGTGTAGCATTGTCTAATTTAGTTGTTTCAACTAATATATCTTTCACATAAAAATGTAAGAAATTGAGACTGTATAGAATATTTACCTACCATATACTGTTTCATGTTTACCAGGAAGCAGAGCAGAAACTTATAGATGGTGTAGGAGCTGTGACGTCACCTTCAATGTTGTTGTCTGTCATGTATCTACTGATGTCAAATACTAAATACCAGCAACGTATAGAAGAGGAAATTCAACTTTTGTTACCTTCCATGGATCCTGTACAGACATATAAGGTGCTGTATCTATTGGCAAGAAATAAATCCAAGAACATGGCTCTAATACATAAGACGAAGTTCCATCTACTGTCTAGACCAATAGCTTTCGATTTGAAGAAGTTAACCAACTTGTTCTTTGCATGTGATTCACTGAGAATTTATGATCAGATTTTGTTACAAGAATTGTCTACGAGTGCTGTTGACTGTTTAAGTACAGTTAGGGATATAAGTTCATTTAATGTGTTACCAATTTTAAATTCATGCTCTAGGATGGGATGGAATAACACTCAACTTACAGACTCTATAATGAATATAATTCAAAACAGTACGCTCAACTGGACAAAGACAGAGGAGATTATAAGCCTTGCTTATTTGGTCGTATCTCTTGGTCATTTGAATTTATTACAATACTGTGAATTTAGTAGAAAGCTTGCTGGGAATCTACAATCTCTAAAAGTAGAAAGACCGGCATTGTGGCTGGATGTTGTTCATACACTGGCCTGTACAAAGACGGCAGAAGCTAACGATGTGAGGGGTTTACTCAGTGAAGAATTTTATCAACCATTATTGGATAGTTTGAAAGGTATATGTACATTTAACCTATGTTGATTTTTATGTTTGTGAATTTTAATTACAGACTTTATTTTTTGGGTTCCCACAACTCTGTGTGTTGGGGGGGGGATGGGGGTGGGAGGGAGTGTTAGATTTACCCCTTCCTGTCTGACAGGCCTCCAAACTTGTGTTATTCATATCTAAATATTTGAACTAGAGTAACAAAACTTCTGAGGAATATTAGTCATCACATGAAACTGCGCACACATTTGATTTCAGTTACAATCTGCCAAATTTTGGAGGACTTTTCTAGTTCTTAACAATATAAGCCACAAAATGATTTGGCATTTTGTTGTTTGGCCAGACGAAGCAATATGTTTGCTTCAGGTAACCTTCCATTCTGACCTTAATATTTTCTATATACTGTAGAATGAAAAATGTTAATGCAACTGATTGTTCCACAGTGATCAACAATCACTTGACAGAATGAAATTTACTATTCTCTGTTCATTTAGCCCATTAAATGAATGTATAAATGTATAATCAAACGCTGCAAACCTCATCACCTTCAATTCCCCCCAAACAACACTGAATATAAAATGTCAATATTTACAGTCCTACCGACCCTTGTATTTTTTGCCATGATAACTGAACAGCACATATTTTTTATTTTGCCTTATTGATTAGACCTTTGCACTGTGACAAACTAAAAGCCTGATCCAAATAATGAGTTTTCAAGTGAAAATTTCCATATTAGATACTTTGATTTATTAATCAGTTGAATTTTGTATATATATTCTCAAAAAAGTTCTGTTTATAAATGTTCTTTTTGAAAAAACATTGATCTGATTATAATTATTTGCTACCATCTGTACAAATTTTGTATTACTTGTATAATTGACTTTGTTTTAGATAAACCAGCATTTTTGCAAAACAACTTGAGGAAAAAATTACTGTCATTGTATGGTTACCTTAAAGTTGATCTAAGTCAATCCACCTCTGAGCTTGATGCTGTGGCTGCAGAATGGAGGAAGCTAGTACAGGTACGAGATTATTTTGTTAATGACAAGAATTGTGAGTTCCTCTTTGAATGACATGATTTACTGCGAGCCTTTTTAGCTTGGCTGATGCCAAGTGCCAAGATGAGTTATAGGGATAGACCAATGTCCGTCAATGTTAAACAATTTCTTTAAAGAAAATCCCCTCTTAAACCTACTTAGGATCAAACTTCAGAGGTATGTTCCTTGGGTAATCCTCTTTCAGTTTCCAGAAAATTACTTTGCAGGTTTCCATTACATGGATACAGCGGAAATATACTTTCCAGAAACAGCTTGTATGATTTCAATTGAACTGTTCCTACATAATTACTAGTAACATAGTAACATTCTGCTACAGTAAAATACTTGGTTGCCAGGGGAGGGTGTGTTTTCCTTATATGGCTATAGTGGAGATGTGCTTTGTGGAAATCTTCATTGAAACCACTGGCCTGATTTAGAGATAAATTTACAGAAATATTCCTTTGGTGACTCTGTATCAAATTCCTTAAGATCATTCTGATGTGTTGGAAAAGCATGGCCACCAGGGGGCAGGGCAGGTAGAAACTTGGAGAATATTTTGTCACAAACTGCTGGCATGATTGCTGTAACATTTACTGAAATATTTCTTGGATGACCCTTTTCTGTATTACTCAGATTACTTTTCTTCATTATATATACTATATTAACACCATTAAATATGCAACCATTTCACTTTAGCCTTCATTTTGTTCCAAGTTTTCAGAGTGTTTTCTTATAACAAATGAGTAAATCATTCTTCAAAAAGAAATCAAACAATGGCCCAAGTATTCATATTTAATAATTGATTAAGTTTTGGAAATAATGTTTGAGAATTAAAATATAATTATTTCTTTATAATGTCACCATGCTGATGCAGATAATTTTTAGTTGCGTTATTAAAGGCGTGGAGTATATATAAAGAATACAATGAGAAACTGCTTGCCTGAATTTTAAATTATTTTCAAGGAGCATAATTTTGGCAACCTTCATCAAAAATAGCTTCTGTGGTATTGTCTTATCAGAAACTAGGACCCGTGAAAGCAGAACAGCTGATTTAGTCAAAAATAGTTTATCTCCGTCCACTTGTTAAGCCAGATGAGCGATTCTAGGTCATCATGAACTTCTTGTTTTTAAATTTGTTAGCCTCCTGATAAATTAAATCTGAAAATATTTGGTTAGTATTGTGAATTTGGATAGGTTCAGTGCAAATAGTTCAGTTGGTACCTTTGGTATGTGATGACCATATATAGAATTTAGATTAGGTAGGTTTTTCCTGAAGCAGATGTTTGCTGCAGGTAAAAAAACCATAGTGATTCACATTGTATGATTAGATTCTTCAAATCTTTTACAGATATTGTATATTTATACTGCATTATACATTCATAATTTTGGTATGTATTGGCTTTAAAATGTATAATTCAAGTTTTCGTATCTTTCTTAAGACTTGTGGCTTTTACATTTCAGGAGAAAGCTGGTAGAAATCTTGTAAGAATGGCCAAACCTGTCAGTGAAGTTTTAGCAGACTTTGCTCCTCTGGAGAAATATACTAACACAAATATTGTTACTCAGTTTGGCAGCAATATAGGTAAGCTTTCATGTATGATGATGCTGCTGTCTCTTGTTTCCTTCGGTGTAAATGTGGAGCTACAATATTTCTGACCCCTCTCACATGTATACAACCAATCACCAGCCTCAATTTCACCCCCCTACTGTAGTATCACTTAAATTCGCGGGGGTGAAATTTCGCGCAAACAGCAAAAAAGGCAGTTTCGCGCGGGCCTAAATTCGCGCATTTTAAATTTTTGAAGAAAAAAAATCAGACAAAAATGACGGTATCGCAGCGCGTGTTATTATTTCGTACATCCGTATCATAAGCTGTAAATAGCAATATTCTGGGTATTAACTCGTAAGTTGGGGGTTATCTCTGTAATAGAGTCGCCAATTAACAATTTTATTGCCAATTGTCATATCTGAATACAATAGAAACTTGTGAAACTTGAATAAACAACATGACTAGCGAGGTTCGCGTCGTATTTTGATCAGTGTCACCAAGCGCTTGATTCCCTGGTTATTTCAGCGAACCAGTCAGGAACGAATTAAAACATACCCCATAACAATACCACAAACAATATGACACGTCCAACGATTAATTGGCGTTAATTGACACGACTGTACGAATTGTTCAAGAATTTAAGTATGAAGAAAAAAGTTGCAGTGCGTGCAATCCGGATGACAACGATTTTATGCAGTCGTGTATTCTTTATACAGGTATAAACATCGTAAACAAAGAAAAATCAATTTATGAATTAATGTTCCATTTAAACCACTCTTACGTAGGTTACTAGTAATCAAACTGTGTCAAAATATTCCATGTTCCTAATTATTCCACACAGATTATCAGAACAAACAGCGACAAATTATGAAAATAAAAAACGTAAGTGCATATACACACATTTTCGGACAGTCAAAAATTCGGATAGCCATGTTAGTTTCGGAAGTTTAATAATCGCGCGGACTTAAATTCGCGCTTCGTCTCTAGCGCGAAATACGCGAAAATTAGACCTGCGCGAATTCAAATGATACTACAGTATATTGAATATGCAACTGTCCATGAAATCACTTAGTGTTGGCATGATAGACAATATTGTGGCATTGTAAGACATTGTAGCATTGTATATAGGATATAGGTATGAGCGAAGAGTGTAGGACAAAACCCCCTCCGGACAAAATCCCCTTCGCTCATTTTGTACAAGGTGGACAAAATCCCCTTCATGAATTTTACAAGTAGGACAAAATCCGCTTGATGAATTCATGAAGGGGATTATGTCCACCTTGTACAAAATGAGCGAAGGGGATTTTGTCCGGAGGGGTTTTTGTCCGGCTCCCATGAGCGAATGCTTGTGTTTATATTCTACGTACAGCACTACTCTTTGTCTAGCCTATATTTGTACAAATGCTTTAGCTAAATGGCATATTACATCCTGATAAACTTACTCTTTGAGGAGTGAGATAGGTGGGTGTTATTTCGCTGTTTAGGAGGTACTTGTTTTCTAATTTTCACCTTGGAGAAAAAAAACACTCTAGTTAAGCTGGATTGTCTCCCTTCGTTTACCTTTTTGATGACTGCTGTTTTCACAGTGCTCCATTAATAAAGAAATAAAAATAGATGCTGGATATTTTCAAATAGTAATAGTGTCACATAAATCTGGGTAAACTGTCATCTAAAGTTTCAACATATTTATTTTGTTCTTAACAATTTTAACTGTTGCTGATATTGTAGTTGTTAGTCTTTCTATGGTGATGGTTTGCTTTGTTAAATTGTGATGTGCAATTTCCACTATCAGTGACTTTTTTGTTAATTTTACTGCAGAATATCGGCTGTTTCCCCTCGCCAAAAAGCGTCTATTTTTCTCGCAAAAAATAGGATTATTCCCCAATTGTTTGTTCATTAGATTTGTCAACATCAAGTTAATCTCCCTAGTATTACATAGATGGTATGAGCCTCCATGACTCTCTTCCATCACCTCCAAAATATCAAAACACCTGCAAGAGCTGAAAAGTTATTTTTTATTAGCAAAATAATCATTACCTGATTTTCCAAATTGTGGGTTTCATCACGCTTATATTCCCAATTGAAAAGACAGAACAGATTTTTTAACAGAACAGATCATTTAATTGTTTTGACTTGACTTGGTACATCATCTTACAATCACATACAAAGTACAAAATATACAGTACATCACATGAGAAATGATACAAACAGAAGAGAAAAATAAAACAGGGAGATTACAGCAAGTTTTAGAGGACAAACAAATCATATGACGTTATTAAAGAACAGAACAGAACAGAATGATTTATTAATATCTGGATTTAAGTATAATACTTATCATCCAATATATACAATTTACAATAATAATATTAACATACTCTATGAGAGTACATGTACATTTATACATACAACATAGTCAAACAAAATATTACAATACACATGACAAACGACAGTGATACAATATGAATAAAAACAGCATTATAAGTATAACATCTAATCAAGAACTTAATAGATTAGTACGTACTTTAATAGCACTTTGTAGATACATAGTCAATCCTTTTAAAATTACATCATTATTAGAACTAAATAATTGAACCAATTTATACATACTAGGTTTTCGCCAATAATATTCTTTTATGTATCGCTTTCGTAAAATTTTATATTTGCAACAATTAAGGATAAAATGAAAGTGTGAATAAAATGGCAAATATTGTTTGAGGTTGACACTTGAATTATGGTAATCTTTGTGTTGAAGCATCTATTACAAACTTAGCTACATTGCATACAATTACTTGAAAAGACACAGGCAGTTAGATTATTTACAAAAAAAATCACTGTTTATGATTATTGTATTCGTTTCAGAATTTGAGTTATTTGTCGATGACACACCGAAGGCTGTTAGAGTTGATGAGGCTGCAGGTAAACAGAGGTATGTGAACTTAAAATAGGTTCAGTAATACAATATATATTGTAGTTGTGACTGGTCATGTTTGTTTGATAACACTGTGGTTGTTACGTTATCTGAAGTGACTTGCGCTTCCTTTCAGTGATCTTGTCCTGATCATGTATTGCCACAAGCTGTCACCGGTTCTATTCTGCAGCATTCTCAATCTAATGATGAGCAAACTGACGCTGATTACTTCAATCAATCCATTGTCTTAGCACACCATTTAAAACCACTGGTATTCAACCGTAGGGGGTCAATTTAGTGAAATTACGTTGATCTTTGCACCTTCACTGATACCGTAAAGGGGTCGATTTCGTGTCGTAAATTTGTGTAAACAACAGTTGACACGCGAGTTAAATTGTTTAATTAGCGTGACCTAAAATCGCAATATACTGGATATGCAGGACGTATTACCAGATAAATTGATTGAATTTTATCATCAACTTTCAGATTATATACATTTTAAAGCAGGAAATCGCCGGAAAGGTCGCGCACCACCAAATTTAAATGTCAATTTTCTCGAAGGAGCAGGCACAACTTATCAACAAAATGCGTGCGGCAATTCCGATGAACAACTTTTCAATTTGGTGTGGCCTTAATGATAGAAAATGACAGAAAATTTGATTGTCTGAAGGCTGTCTTTGATTATCTCAAAAATATGTCTGACAAAGTGGTATTGTGTGCGTATTTATCTTTTCAGTGATAGCTCTAGTTTTGCCCTTACCTAGTGTTGTCCGGGGTAAATTACACTGGAAGCAAAGACTCTTTCGTCAGTTTCAGACCTTTTGATAAATGTTGGTATGTACTGTTAGTTCTGTGCCATGTTATTGCACTACATTTGTTGTTATATCGCTTTTTTGGTTTTTCAGAATTTGGATAAAAGTGTTAGAATTCAATGATTTTGTGAGAGGAAGTGGAGAACCCGTGTATACAGGGAATACTGCGATGGCAGTACGACATTTGAGTGATGAAAAAAATGTTCATGTCATTTACGTAAGTTGTAGTTTGCAGTTTTTGTTTTATATATTATGATATACATCACAATTGTGTACATCTTCACAAATTATTAACCAGTATATGTAGGAGTTCTTTAAGCATACTATCTGGTCATATCTATTTCACTGAACAAACATTGAATTCAATGTCAATGATTTTACTATACATGCATGTCTAGTATGCTTAAGTCTTGTAAATTATGCCTGTCCTGTTCACAGAGCTTGTCAACAGTGTGTTTCTCAAATTCTTTTTGAAGGAGATTCTCCATACAAACACAGCTACATATTAAGTGAAGATATTCATGGTTTTTGTAGACAGTGTAAGATTAAAATTTCATGTCAGACATAATTATAACACTGCAGATATATATATATGTGTACATAATTTCTGTTGAACTGTACAAAGCTGATTGTTAGTTTGTTTTCTCATTTTGATTGATTAATGTTTACAGTTAGGTATACACCCTAAGTTGATTACTATTTTGATTATCATATTATTTCTTGTTGTCCACAACACAATGAATTATAAGTTTCTTCTGGTCTCGTAAATTGTTTTATTGCAATTATTTCAACTTAATATGATACTAAAACTTGGGGTGTCACGATATATTGACATATTGCAATAGGCAGCCAAACTTGGGGTGTCACCATTTATTGACATATTGCAATATGCAGCCAAACTTGGTGTGTCACAATATTTTGACATATTGCAATATGCAGCCAAACTTGGGGTGTCACCATATATTGACATATTGCAATATGCAGCCAAACTTGGGGTGTCACCATATATTGACATATTGCAATATGCAGCCAAACTTGGGGTGTCACGATATATTGACATATTGCAATATGCAGCCAAACTTGGGGTGTCACGATATATTGACATATTGCAATATGCAGCCAAACTTGGGGTGTCTCGATATATTGACATATTGCAACATGCAGCCAAACTGTATTGTACCACAATATGAAATGAACGCACCAGTTTTTATTTTACATTTTTAATGCTTCGTGTTTGAAAGTAGATGCTCACAAACTTTAAATATATGAACTTGTTTAGTCTGGAAAATCTTGTATTATTAAAAGTCTGAAATAAGAATGATTACTGGTAGGTTGCAACTTAGTTATGCATGATTACACATTTGTATAAAGGTGTTAGAGTATTAAAGCAAATATGTACAGTCAATGCTTAAGTTAATGAAGCAATTTACTGTTGTACATACTGCAATATATTGCTAACGTATTGCAGTATATTGTGGTTTACACCAATCAGGTATATTGTGATACCCCTAACTGGTACTATTGCAAAATAGTAAAGATGGTACATTATGTAGCAATTGTTATATAAATGCTTATGAGATATTTGTTGTTATTCCAGGTTTCGTATGCTGAATGGAATAAATTGGATAAGAAACTAGGTCAGCTACATTTCCTGGAATCGAAGATTAAGGCAGCAGTGTGCCCCGAGAAACAACCAGATGAAGAACCTGCTGCATGATTGTGCTTGAAAGATAGTACGTGTATGGAATCAGAACTTTTCGTGCTGGATTAAGTTTTGTTATATTTCACAATGTGATGATTTTAGCAAGAGGAAATGTTTGCTGAGTACAGTAAAACCTCACTGAAAGGCCACCTCAATATTAAGAACAAAATTTTCAAGTCTATTTTCACTGTTTTGCTCTTTATTCAACCTCAATATTATTATTGAGGTTTTACTGTATTTGCCATTTCTAAAGAGTTCTGAAATATGGTGTAACCTGCTTGTGGGCTCATTCATTTGCATGCAGAAGTTTTTGTTTGCATTCAATGGAAGTTTTATATTAACCTATGGATAAAATTGTCTTTATCATATGGAGAAATAATGTATTACAGTGATGATACAGCTGTCAGACAGAAATGAGAAATAATAATAATGGTGATACACAAACTGTCCTGTTTCACACAATATTGTTGTTGTTGAAATAACACTTTGCAGTTTTGACAATTTGATAATGAAACCATTGCATTGTTTAATGTATTACAGCTGAGAGGTCAATAATGGATTATACATGTACATGTGTATACAATGTATATACAATGCAAGTTATCTGAAATTGTGGAATTCTGTGTTGAAAATGTTATTGATTGGCTGCCACTGAATAAAGTATGGTTGGACTTATATTTCATTTACTAGTGTTGTTATTTATTTCGATATTAAAAGTGAATGTAATATTTATGAACATTCAGCCTTATAAATCAGGTTGATGCTATAAATTCATGAAACTTTTACTGCATGTTATTATCTGATTCTGTAGTACAATACAACTGTTGTTACAAATCGTAGTGGAATTGCTGACACTTCTGTTTGATGTTTGTGTTTATGGGTAAACTATGTGGAACAAATAGAAATGAAAAAAACGTGTAGCTGAGGGGGTGGGGGGGCACATTCCTCAATCTGAACTTCCATAGACAAATCTAGGCACAGGGAGGAGGAACGCACAGGGAGGGGCACAAAGACAGCCAACTGACCGGATCTGATTGTGATATTTTGATTTCGCATACATTGTAATTTTCTCAATTATCAAGTATATTTAAATCATATTGAGGCATCTTAATTAGTGTTTGATGGCTTAAAATGTAGTTAAGTAGGATAGCTGGTATGGAACTATGGTATTGAATGTTCCTGTGACTGTAGATTTTGAACTCTTGCTTACACAGAAATTTGTACCAACTTAAGTATTATTTAATGTAATTCATGAACAAAGTTTGATGATCAGCACTATAAACATGAGTTGCAAATTGCTGCTGTTCTCCGTTCTAGGGAGTTTATTGATGTATGTTGTATATTCTCGGTAGTATATTGCTTAACATTATGTAAGTGCTAAAGCCCTAGTTTTATTATGCATGGTGTTTGAATTTTAGAAGTAATAATTGTTTAAAATGTATTATATACACACAAAATAAAGTTGATTATTGAAGAATATTGGTATTTTAAATTATGGTATGATGGACCTTAATGGAGATAGTGAGATACAATGTATAAACATCTTGATTTTTTAAAATAAAATTTAAGTTGTTGCATAACCTAAGTTTGATGAGAATACATTTTGGACTAGTTGTCTTTGCACGACACGTAGGGCTAGTTGTCTTTGCACGACACGTAGGGCTAGTTGTCTTTGCACGACACGTAGGGCTAGTTGTATATGCACGACACGTAGGGCTAGTTGTCTTTGCACGACACGTAGGGCTAGTTGTCTTTGCACGACATGTAGGGCTAGTTGTATATGCACGACATGTAGAGCTAGTTGTCTTTGCACGACACGTAGGGCTAGTTGTCTTTGCACGACACGTAGGGCTAGTTGTCTTTGCACGACACGTAGGGCTAGTTGTCTTTGCACGACACGTAGGGCTAGTTGTCTTTGCACAACATGTAGGGCTAGTTGTCTTTGCACGACACGTAGGGCTAGTTGTATATGCACGACACGTAGGGCTAGTTGTCTGTGCACTACACGTAGGGCTAGTTGTCTTTGCACGACACGTAGGGCTAGTTGTCTTTGCACGACACGTAGGGCTAGTTGTCTTTGCACGACATGTAGGGCTAGTTGTCTTTGCACGACATGTAGGGCTAGTTGTCTTTGCACGACACGTAGGGCTAGTTGTCTTTGCACGACAGGTGGGGCTAGTTGTCTTTGCACGACACGTAGGGCTAGTTGTCTGCCGACACGTAGGGCTAGTTGTCTTTGCACGACACGTAGGGCTAGTTGTATATGCACGACACGTAGGGCTAGTTGTCTGTGCACGACATGTAGGGCTAGTTGTCTGTGCACGACACGTAGGGCTAGTTGTCTTTGCACGACACGTAGGGCTAGTTGTCTTTGCACGACACGTAGGGCTAGTTGTCTTTGCACGACATGTAGGGCTAGTTGTCTTTGCACGACACGTAGGGCTAGTTGTCTTTGCACGACAGGTAGGGCTAGTTGTCTTTGCACGACACGTAGGGCTAGTTGTCTGCCGACACGTAGGGCTAGTTGTCTGTGCATGACACGTAGGGCTAGTTGTCTGTGCACGACACGTAGGGCTAGTTGTCTGTGCACGACACGTAGGGCTAGTTGTCTGTGCACGACACGTAGGGCTAGTTGTCTGTGCACGACACGTAGGGCTAGTTGTCTGTGCACGACACGTAGGGCTAGTTGTCTGTGCACGACACGTAGGGCTAGTTGTCTGTGCACGACACGTAGGGCTAGTTGTCTGTGCACGACACGTAGGGCTAGTTGTCTGTGCACGACACGTAGGGCTAGTTGTCTGTGCACGACACGTAGGGCTAGTTGTATATGCACGACACGTAGGGCTAGTTGTCTGTGCACGACACGTAGGGCTAGTTGTCTGTGCACGACATGTAGGGCTAGTTGTTTGTGCACGACATGTAGGGCTAGTTGTATATGCACGACACGTAGGGCTAGTTGTCTGTGCACGACATGTAGGGCTAGTTGTCTGTGCACGACATGTAGGGCTAGTTGTCTGTGCACGACATGTAGGGCTAGTTGTCTTTGCACGACACGTAGGGCTAGTTGTCTTTGCACGACACATAGGGGAAGTTGTCTGTGCACTTCACATAGGGACAGTTTTATGTGCGCTAAATAATTATATTGCTTTAAGATTTTTGCTTATAACATCTATGGTTCTATTTGCTTTGTTTGCCATTTTTGCTGTTTGGATTTGAACTAAATAGATGTACATTTATTAACCTTGTTAATGATCAGTGTAATGTACTAGGATATGCAACATCGTTTTGAAATTTTAATAAATTAAGTTTTATTTGCAAAGAATGGATAAGTCCATGTATTTACTTGACTATTGTAGTCGTGTCATGTTCTAAATAGATGTTGTTACAACCTGTTTTGCTATAAAAACGCATTTTGCAATAAAAACTTAAAATCGCTAAAAATGCATATATAGTACCTTAAACAGTTGAATATATGTATGATAATACAAAAAATATATGTGCGACTCATATACGAGGGGTGTTCCATAAATAATGTCATCTGTTCTTTATTTCTTGGAAATCGTGCAATTTGTGCACAAAATCTCCTTGTGTCGGTAGAGAGATCACTCACTCGTGACACAGGTAAATATCTCGCTCACACGTTCACTGACCTTGGTACAGTGTACATTGCTTTATAGCGTATTCATTACACTATATATAAAATGACTGGAAAAAGAGCTGAAAACGTGCTTGAAATTAGGGCTTACATAAAAGGTAGGTCGCTACTCAGCATAAAGGCCATTGACATTCACCGTGAGGTGTGTGACATTTATGGGGAGGGTCAAATGTCTTGCAGAACTATTTGTAGGTGGGTGGGTAAATTTCGTACTGGACAGCATCAACTGAAAGATGCTGCTCGTCCAGGACGTCCTACAACAACTACGACCAAAAGTAACATCGAAAAAATCCGCAATATCCTCAAAAATGATGCTCGATTCACATTAAGGCAATTGGCCCGAATGACAAACATGTCCATAGCTAGAGTTCATAGAATTTTGAAGAAACACCTAAAAGTTAGAAAGATAAATGCAAGATGGATACCCCATTTGTTAACGACTGAGCAAAAGAATACCCGTGTAACGATTGCTAAAGATACTGAAAATGTATCCAAAATACAGTGAAAAAGCTTTTGAGAATGTAGTTATTGGTGATGAGACTTGGGTGTATTATTTTGAACCAGTGCGGTTTGTAACTGAATCTGGGCAACTAGAAATGCGAAACGGCCAAGTATTGCCAAACGAACAAGAACTGTAAAGAAGGTGTTGTATGCTATTTTTTTCACTAATAATGGTCCAGCTATACAAACTGCGGTGCCAAAGGGCAGAACGGTCACCGGCAAGTTCTATAAAAAACGTTGTTCTCAGAAAATTGAAGAACTATTACAAAAGTCGACGCACCAAAACAGGACTTCAGTACGTCCGTCTTTTGCATGATAATGCACCCGCTCACAAGGCAAACATTGTGGCCGACTTTTTGGAGTCAGAGAAGGTCATCGTCCTTCCACACCCTCTGTATTCGCCAGACCTGGCTCCTTGCGACTATTTTCTCTTTCCGAAACTCAAATACCATCTGTCTGGAAAGATATACCATTCGAGAAATGCCCTGGGATCAGCTGTTTATCATTGTATGATGGGTATCCCCATTGAAGAGTATGAAAACTGCTTTCAAAAGTGGATTGACCGGCTCAAAAGGTGTGGTTTGGCTGACGGAGAGTATTTTGAAGGACATCGCAAAATAAAATTATCAAAAACACTTGCAGTATTGGAAAACAGATGTAAGTGACATTATTTATGGAACACCCCTCGTACTATAACAATTAGACGAGATTCATTTTCAACGCATTTTGCAATAAATATTTCACATCCGTCAACGCGTTTTGCAATACAATTTTAAAATCGCTAAAACTGCATGTGTTTTTAATAGCTTTTAAGCCTGTATGAATGTTTAGGTATTCTTAATATGATTTATGTCGTACACTCTTGTGCTAGCCGCCGTGATCCTTTCTTTAAAAATGCGCGGACCTGATAAAGAGCATAGCCAAGTGCGCGATTTACAAGTTAACAAAATATTTTCGTCGAATGTTTTGGCACTGATATTGACTCGACGTAATACTCGACGTGATTTAATCAATGCATATGTGAAAGAATGTTTGAGCTAAGCTTCCAGGCGCGTAGCTGCCTTTACGCCAAAAAGCCCGGGCTTGCACATTATTTTCCCGATTTTACTTTTCTTCATATCAATAATTAATTATAGTACATTAAAATATGTTTTCTGTATATTATACACGAAAAGGTTATATAAGTAAAACGGCCCATTTAAAAGCAGAATCAATAACATGACACTCTAGGCCTATACTGTATATTTTTCTCGAAAAATCCGGCTAAAAATGCATCAGATGTCACCATTTACATTCAACGGTTTCAAAATTTTCTGGGGGGGGGGGGGGGTGGGGGCATGCCCCAGACACCCCTAGCATATTGGCGGCTTTGCCGCTCATTCAGGCTTGCACATAGATTTCGGTGCAGCTACGCGCCTGGCTTCGCATTCAAATCCGTACCTGTAGGACAAGTTAGTAGCCTAAGTTTTTTTTGCTTAGGTTAATGCCCTGTATAAGTATTACTAGTATCTTTGGCATAAATATTAACGAAGCTTTTAATCGAAGTGAGTTAGCATATATATGTAAAGAACTGTTGCAAGGTATGTGATGGATATGAGACGCAGTATCCGAACTGTCGTTACTGTGCACCGACGCAATGTATATAACAATGAATAAATAACTCGAGTATGAATAGACACATACACAGTGCACAGCCATTCAAAAAGCACAATGAAACATGAACGTATGCATGTAATTCAAAAGCAAAATACACTCATAATAATTGTATATATGAAACATGTAACATAACTGCTATAAACGCTAATAAATGGATTTTAGTAAGTAATAGGGAGGGGAATTTTCGAACTCGTCCAGGTCAGATCGAATCTGTTTCCTGTTATTCTGATAAATCATGAATATAACCACGTAAACATTTATAATACTAAGCTGATTTCCGAATTGATTAAATTTCAATTAACACCAGATACAGATTGCAATCAAGACCACTTTCAAAGCCATACTGTGTAGATTGTATCAGCATGTACAAGTTGGTGCGAGTTATTTACAGGATACAAGCATGTTTATCAGAGTGAATTTATCTAAGCATTCAAGTATTTACTGTTTATTTGTTCAATTTATTTCCTACAAGAATCCGGGTTGACTGAGATGTTTGTCATATCACTTAATACAAAGACCTAAATACCATAGATGCGCTACTAGTATGGACCATAGAACGAAGTCTCGTTCGTTCGCTCGACGATACGAGAACGGAACCGGTGCGCGAGATTTGGAAAACTGCTAGAAGTCGCCATTTTGTATTTCGGTTTCACAACAATGGAATATCACAGTTTGCGAAGTTTTCACGCCATTATTAAGTCTTAGAAGCTGGTATTTAGGTCTTTGCTTAATAGCTTTCATGACTATCTCTTGACAATACCTAGAAAGATTTGTTTCTAGATAGGCCAAAGTCAAAATTTAAAATCAATTGTAAATGTCAAATAGAGGTTAAGATTTAAACCTTATGCTCGACTTCATCATTTACGTTTTATCTATATTATACTGTTTTACCACACAAATACAAAGACGGCGCGTAAATATTAACTCCTAGATCAGTCACCCTTATGTTGATTAAAGATGAATTTGGTCCACATGAACGTAAACTATTAGAACTGGCCGTATTTCCTGTATTGTTGCTACACTGGTAAATGCATCTTTAACATTAACAATTGTAGTGTAATTCCAATTCAAATAAAGTATTTTATCATTAGTTTTGCAATGTCATAATTCATGTCTTAATTATACATTGGAGAAATGAAAATATACGGCTTACTTAGGGAAAACAAATTATATAATTTTATAGTATTACTATTACTTACATGTTTCTGCAATAGAACTATTTCAGTTGGATCAACATGTATATAAATGATGAATGAGAAACTTACACAATTATATAAATACAGATGTAGACATGTTTACACATACATCACAATCATGTGTAATTGTCTAAAGAGAACTAACCGCACAACATATAAAATGTGGTCATATTACAAGAGAGCGTAAGTGTCGACAGGGAACGCCACATACATAAGACCGGGAAAACAACAGTTCATGAAACATCAGGCATTTGAGGAGGTGCAAGGGTAAATACGCAAGGGAACAGGGGCCGACCACAAAGGACAACTTAGGAGAATTAATGGATGGGATACACCACAGGACAAGTCAAGACAGCTGGCAACAATAGGCCGAAATGGGTGGGGGGAGGTGAAAATAACATCAACACGATATCAAGTAAAATAATTACACATTGGGAAAGGAAACGTTAACATGCATTTAAAACACATACAGCGATTTACAGCCTTGGAACTGTCAGTAAAAATTCTGGGATTTTAAATCGTAACTATCTATCCTCACACTTAAACGCTATATGGTAATTGGTTTTCAATACATACACATACATTAACTAAGTGGGCAGTAACTAATTATTAAAAGTAATTAATCATTACGTACCTAACGACAGACAGACTGTGTATCATTCAGCACGAAGGAACAATCAGCCTTATACTGACCTTGCTCTCAGTAACTAACCAATGACAAAATGCTAATGTTCAACTGAAAAAGTCCCAATTAAGTTGTTTTTCCTGGGTGGAGAGGGGCACTAAGCTCTACGTGCACAACTTCATAGGCTGAAACATTAATGCAGTCTTATAACTGTTGTATAAGCACTTCATGCGATTCAAAGTCAAAATGCTATAGGGGCCCGTAATTTTGTTTTCCCTGAGTGAAGAGGGATGCAGGTGTACTTGATGCACAATTGTACATGCTAACATACTTATCTTGTGAGTCCATGGCCCGTTCTGTTATAAAGAAAGCTAATGCTAGGTTAAAATTTCTTTATAGGAAACGTTTTTATCTAACACAACATACTAAAAAGCTTTTGGTTATGGCCCTTATTCAGTGTCATTTTGATTACTCCTGTTGTTTCTGGTATCATGGTATAGCCAAAATATGGAAAGATAAACTCCAAATAACACAGAACAAGTTAATACGTTTTGTCCTGAACTTAGAACAAAGATCGCATATTGAAAATGAACATTTTAAATCCCTAAACTGGTTACCAGTGAATAAGAGAGTGGAACAAATAACCTTATGTCATGTTTTTAAAATAAAAAATGGTTTAGCCCCTGATTATATGGGAGAGAATTTTGTCCTCACAGATACTATTCATTCTCATAAAACTAGGTTTAGAGAAAATGGATCTTTTTCTGTCCCAAAAGTAAAAGGTTTTGGATTGAAGTCCTTCTCCTACATAGGATGTAGTCTCTGGAACAGGCTACCCCCACTCATAAGAAATATCAATACACTCAGTGGGTTTAAAGTTGCAATTAAAAGACACTTTCTAAGTAATTAATTATTTTTATTTGATAATGCTATACAGGTGTATCTGTGTTTTTAAGTATTTTATGTTAAAGTTCCATGTAATTTCTTAAATCAACAGCAGTATTCTGAATTTATGCTCTTTTATAGTTTTTACTTCGCATTATAATTAGCTAGTCAATGTTATTTAAAATATAATTGTCTTTCAATATTATTGTCTGTGATAAAATTGCAATGTTTTGCCTGTGATAGAAGTTTCATGCCTCTCTATGTCACACCATCCATGACAAGGACCACAATGGAAATAAGGGATATTTTCTCTTTTTTGTGTAATCCTTAGTACGGATGTGTGTGGCATGGTTTTTTTATATTACTCATGTGTTTTATATTATAAATGAAACATATTTGTCTTAATTACCATGTATATATGTATCTTATGCTGAAATAAATCTATCTATCTATACATTTCTATATACATGTAGTCTGAAGAATGTATGGCCAACGGTCAGGAGATACGTTCGACATGAGTTTCATGAGGCACAAAAACAGGACATTGCTTATAAGCCATGGAAGAATCTGTATAGTATATAAATTCATGTACATACACTTCAGTTTAAATTCAAGTTGATTGACGATAGGAATAAAACTGTCTACGAATATGAATGAAACAAATCAAGCAGAAAATGCCACATGCGTATTGCACAAAAAACCCAAAGCATCTTTATTGCGTGTAAACAATTACAATGTCAAATAGTACATAAGACACAAACATAAAACATGAGTAAATATAGTAGTACCGACCTGTGTACCGTCAGTGGCAACACACTAATGGGGTTTAAGCTTCGTATAAAGGAACATCCAACCTCGCACAATCCTACCATTACCCAAATAAACGAACATGGCAACATCCAAGGCACACACAGTAGAACATAGATATACATGTATAAGACAACATGTCTTTGAAGCCATTTAAATATGTTAGTGATGATTTCTCAGATTGCAGTCAAAATCGTTTAATAATGTGTGGCACATATATATTTTGTACGATTTCACACATATATACCTGTTTGAAATATCACAAATTTTTATTGCAAAAAGGTGTTGAGTGATGTGAAATTTTTATTGCAAAGTGTGTTGGAAATGAATCTCGTGTAAGTGTTATGTACTATGAGTTATATGTGTCGGACATATATTTTTTGTATTATTATACATACATATACATGTTTAAGACAGTATACATGCGGTTTTAGCAATTTTGATTTTTTTATTGCAAAATAAATAATATTACACTTGCGGTTTTGGCGATTTTATAATTTTATTGCAAAACGCGTTGACGGGTGTGACATTTTATTGCAAAATGCGTTGAACATAAATCTCGTCTAATTGTTATAATGTATGAGTTATATTAGTCGCACATATATTTTTAGTATTATCATACATATATACAACTGTTTAAGGTACTACATATACATTTTTAATGCTTTTAAATTTTTATTGCAAAATGCGTTTTTATTGCAAAACGGGTTGTAACAAGCAATACAACACCTTTTTCACAATGAACATATATTCACATCAACTTAAGATAGATTTATATTCCTTTTAGTAGGCACATTGCGATGCATTGTCTGATGCACTAGGCATTCCCTGTAACACAAGCAATCTCTTCTTTGTTATGTTAATTGGTCGGATGAAACACGTAAAAAGTACTACATTAAATTTACGTATACGAAGGTTTGTTAGGGAATCGAACTATCATTTGGGCACTACACAATTAGAGACTGTTCGAATACGAATGTTCTTCTTTTATGTCAATATTATTTATCACTTGCTCGCATGAGAATATTAACTATGAGTATTCAAATACTTAAAGAACCACGATTATCAATACCAAAATATTAGGACTCTATATATCATGTTAATTAATATCACCCTACACAATGATAGTACAATATAAAGATACCGAAAATATATGATGGCAAATATCTGCTACTAGTGAACTGCTAAGAACCGGTGCATGTACTTAAGTATAGTGTTTCGTTCGTAGTTAAAACGTGACTGATTCAATAATAGATAAGTTGTCAGACAAAACATTAATTTATGCGTAAATTTCACATACATTAATTTACTCATCGACAGTACTATTTATTGTTCTCCTCGACCTTGTCATTCGAGTATTACACCATTTTCACAGTGAGTATCCACCCATATTCGGCGCGGGAGACGATGTTCAGCGCAGAATGTAAGTTTCTAAGCGATGTTGGGGATAAAATCCGGTCATTTTCATTTATTCGTGTTTATTAAGGGAACGTTTCTCTTGGTAACAATCGAAATGCTTTGCATTCAACTGGTTGTATAATTAATTCCTACTTAAAATGATCACAATACGCATACGACTAAACCAAAACTACACTACCTTTACTAAACATATCTTCTATATCTATTATCTATGTACTAGAAATATTTATACAATTTATTGGTTTTCTGAATAATGCTATATTTATCATTATACCAGCATATTATTTGCGAATTACAATCTTTAGGCATGTGTATTGTATTCGATGACAACTTAAGTTTGTTTTGTCATCGTTATTTATTTCAAAAGAATATCACATGACGCTTGGTTAATTGATCAGATATGCATAGTGTCGCCTTTTAAACATACCGGAAGTTATGAAAATTCATAAAATATTGTATTTTTCTATGTAGATCGGACGGAGAATAGATATTGAACAAGAGCGCTGAGTATCGCCCATTCTACGGTTATGTCAATGGAGTGTGAAAAGAAATCAGTGTAAAAAGGATTACCTAAGACAAATTTTAAGTAATTTCTATAATTAAAGAGCAATAACTCCTGAGTGACTAGCTGGATATCGAACTTGTCCGAGATATTATGCCCATACACTTTCTGACCAAATACGGTGATGATTGGACACATGCTTCTAAAGTAATTGATCGGACAAGACGAATTTAAGGTAATTTCTTGTCCGAGATATTATGCCCATACACAGTATGACCCAATTTTGTGATGATTGGACAAATGCTTCTTAAGTTATTGATCGGACAACTTACTGGACGCTGCACGCCAGCCCACCCGAACGTTCATTAAGGATAATTCTTGTCAAAATGAAATTTTACCTCCTTCAATAATGGGTAATGATACATACGCATTATCCGACGTGGATAAAGCTAATACCTTGAATGATATTTCGTATCTATCTCTCAAGTTGATGAAACTAACACGCAACTTCCGATCTTTCATTACAAGACTAATACAAGACTTGAGGATTTTATTATCCAAGAAAAGGAAGTTTCTGATATTTTAAGAAACCTTGTTATAAATAAAGCGTCTGGACCAGATGAAATTAGTCACAAAATGTTAAAAGAAACATCCAATACAATATGTGTCCCACTCTGTCTACTCTTTAACCGCTCTTTATCTGAAGGTATATATCCAAATAGTTGGAAACTAGCTCATGTTATGCCTCTATTCAAAAAGGGAAACAAAAACGAGCCATCAAATTATAGACCAATTTCTCTAATAAACTGCGTTGGCAAAGTAATGGAACGTATTGTTTTCAAACATATGTATAATTATCTACATGACAATTCTTTAATATTCCGTAATCAATCGGGTTTTTTACCTGGTCACTCCACAGTATACCAACTTATTGATATATAATCAAATCTGTAAGGAATTAGACAACAAAGATTCTACTTGCATTGCTTTCTGTGATATATCCAAGGCATAGGGGTCTTATTTTCAAAATTAAGCAATATGGAATACTTGGAAACCTAGTTAATGGGTTAAGTAACTATTTAAATGTGAGATATCAGAAAGTTATTGTTGCATCAGCTTGTTCGAATACACGTTACTTAGAAGGGGGTGTTCCCCAAGGCTTGGCCTTTAATATTTCTTATATACGTCAATGATATAGCGGACTCTCTAATAAGTATGACCAGGCTTTTCGCGGACGACAGTTCTCTTTCTGTTTCCACAAACAACATTGATTTAATGGAAGAAACACTAAATAGCGATCTAAATTCAATAACAACTTGTTCTAGGCAGTGGCTAGTTAATTTCAATCCTTCAAAAACGGAAGTTATATGTTCTTCTCGTACTGTAAGAGAAAACGACCAAACTTATCGAATAATAATGTACAACTAAATTTTGTTGAACATCATAAACATCTTGGTGTAACATTCAGTCAGGATGGGTCATGGGCATCAACATATAACGAATATAGTCTCAAAAGCTTCAACAATTCTTGGTTCAATGAAAATGTTGAAATTCAAAGTTCCAAGGAAAACTCTAAATCAAATTTACATCTCTTATCTAAGACCTCAATTAGAATATGCTTCTTTAGTTTGGGATAATTGTGCATAGTACGAAAAAGAAATCTTGGAAAAACTACAATATGAAGCAGCTAGAGTGGTCACTGGTTTAACTAGATCTGTCTCAATTCGAAAATTACTAAAAGAGATCGGCTGGGTGAGTCTTTCAGATAGAAGGAAAATCCAAAAATTAATTTTAATATACAAAGGAAAAAACCAATTGTTACCGCCCTATCTAACACAGTTGTTTCCACCTACAGTTGACTCAGCTTGTGAAAACCAATATTGGTTAAGAAATTTTACTGATAATGTACCAGAAGCTAGAAGAACTGAAATCTATTCCAAATCAGTTTTACCATCTGCAATTCAACTTTGGAATAATCTTACAATCGATATTCGCAAGTCTGAATCTTTATCTTCCTTTAAAAATAAACTGAAACAATTGTATAATGCACCTGAAGTCCCGAGTATATTCATAAAAGTCGAACGTTTCTCAAATGTCCATCATACCCGCATTAGAAATAATTGTAGTAATCTTAACTCAGATCTATACAAAAACCATCTTGTCCATAGCCCTTCATATGAGTGTGGTGCGGCTATTGAAGATGCTGAACATTACTTTTTTACATGCAAAAAATATTGTCGTCAGAGGCGAACACTTTTTATTAATACAAGAGAATTTCATCCTCTTAGTGCACAAAAACTTCTATTTGGTATAGATATTTTATCCGAAACTCAGAATGAAGTCTTATTTCGAGAAGTACAAAATCATATAAAAAAATAGTCACTGCTATATGATTTATTAACATAAACGGGGGTGGCGTGGGAGGTAATGTAGTTAGTTTCATAAATGTAAACAATTTTATGCACAAATAAACCATTACTTTTTAGCTAGTTATAATCTGCCATATATAGGGAAGGGCCCTAGATAACGTTTTTAAAACTTTTTGCCCAATCCTTTTGTATGTATGTACACGTTACATGTATGTTTGTGCACATATGATAGTTATATGTATAAATACAATAAAATATGATTAAACTGAACGCCGCAGGTGAAATTATGATTCGCCCCGTTCTCCATGATTTAAACGTCTTAACAAAAAAAATTCATTTTACATTTTAATTGACTATTGAGACGGCTAAAATATCAGCTTGCAGTGACGGACGTGAAAAAAAGGACTCAATGTTTGCATCTAAGTAATTATTGTATGAACATATCAAATCCATTTTAAGCTGGTGTTAAGTGCGTGTGTGGCGGATGTAAAAATTCGCCCCGTACTTCATCCAAAGTGTAGTTAACCTTAATCAACTTTATATAAGTTAAACTTACACAAAAATGACGTTAGGTCGCTGTGGTGTAGTGGTTAGCATAACGGACCGGTAATCCGTAGACCCGGGTTTGAATCCCGGTAGCGCCATTGGCCGATTTTTCGTGTTCCTCAAAACATGACCTAATTTTACAATTCGAATTTAATTAAAACGGCAACATCGATAATGAACAATTTGTCAAACAGCTGTAACAGAACAGATGGATGATTCACTAAAGATCCCTAGTGTTTCGTAGTTATTTCTTTGTGTTAAACAATTCCAATTCTATATGAAATACCACTTCGCTTTTGTTTTTAATAATACCTTATCGTATACCTAGCGTAGCTTCATTCCTAATTTATTCATCAACTAAATAATTGTAAAATGAAGATTTTACAAGTAATTGCAATGTTGTTAATTGTGTATGCTGGTTTACTTTATCTGGACAACAAGTTGAATTGCAAAAGTTTCTTTTTTGGTCCTATGACGTGTTTATAATAGGGGATGTAATTATATCGAAATATCTATACTTCCCTTCTTTTTTATCTTTCATTTCCATAAACGTCAACGCGTTGGTGTATGTTCTGTATCCCGCATTTGCTATGTTTTCGTCCAGTTCTAGTTCACTGTTCTGCATGCCTGTATACCACGTGGTCAATGGCTTCCGCATAAATATCGAGGTCGCGCTTTTGCCACTTGCACAGATATGTTTATCATCTTCATTATGGAAACAAAGAAGATTTTATAAGTAATTGCAATGTTGTTAATTGTGTATGCTGGTTTACTTTATCTGGACAACAAGTTGAATTGCAAAAGTTTCTTTTTTTTGGTACTATGACGTGTATACAATAGGGGATGTAATTATATCGAAATATCTAGATAAATCATTGCAAGTACACCGACCCCCTTCAGATATTACATGTATATGGAGAACATTTAGAAGAAATTCTATACATACATTTACTTCTTAAGTATTCATGCCATTTCTGGTTGAACCGAAAGACTATCAATAATGAATATCAATGAATCGCTAACGTGCATGGCGTCGAAGAACGCCTTTATTAATCGTTGATGATAAGCATTGATTCTTCTAAACATTCCGTGCTTTATCGGGTATAAAAACGATTAGAAAAGCAAACAATCTGTCGTTTTATAAAGCGTTTTCCTCCGCCGAAGTTGTCATCCATACTTGTCTCTCCTCAGCCGGCAACGTCATCATACCCTCTGCCATAAAAGGCATCATATTTGTGCATACCAGGGTCCCTTTGGAAGGATCAAACGTCGGTTTAAGAGCACCGTCATACTTGCAACTTGCTACAATTATTCGTAAATGATATATGTTCTGATTTATGGAGTAAAACTATTCAATTATACCGCAAAAACTTTAAAACGAGCATTTTAAGGCATTTTTTTACATTTCTTTCTATATGTCAAATTTGAACGGACAATACAAGCCTTATTCCGCAACGATATCGCTTTGTATTGTTTTTATAGTTCAGACGATAAAAGATCCTACAGAAACATCGAAATTACGATTTATTGGTCAGAAAATGTACAGGGTAGTTATATGTGCATTACACGTAGGACTAGTTGTTTGTGTACTTAACACAGTGCTAGTTGTCCGTTCCCTACACGTTAGGCTATATGTATGTGCACTTCACACATTGCTAGTTGACCGTTCACTACACTTTAGGCTAGATGTATGTGCACTAAACGTAGGGCTAGTTGTCCGTTCACTACACGTAAGGCTAGATGTATGTGCATTTCACATAGGGCTAGTTGTCCGTTCACTACACGTTAGACTAGATGTATGTGCACTTCACACAGTGCCAGTTGTCCGTTCACTACACGTTAGGCTAGATGTATGTGTACTACACGTAAGGCTAGTTGTTCGTTCACTACACGTAAGGCTAGATGTATGTGCATTTCACATAGGGCTAGTTGTCCGTTCACTACAAGTTAGACTAGATGTATGTGTACTTCACACAGTGCCAGTTTTCCGTTCACTACACGTTAGGCTAGATGTATGTGTACTACACGTAAGGCTAGTAGTCCGTTCACTACACACTAGGCTAGATGTATGTGCACTTCAAATAGGGCTAGTTGTCCGTTCACTACACGTTAGGCTAGATGTATGTGCATTACACGAAGGGCTAGTTGTCCGTTCACTACACGTTAGGCTATATGTATGTGCATTACACGAAGGGCTAGTTGTCCGTGCACTACAAGTTAGGCTAGATGTATGTGCACTTCACATAGGACTAGTTGTCCGTTCACTACTCGTTTGGCTAGATGTATGTGCACTACACGTAGGGCTAGTTATCCGTTCACTACACGTTAGGCTTGATGTATAAGAACTACACGTAGGGCTAGTTGTCTGCGCACTTAACATAGGGCTAGTTGTCCCCTTCACTACATGTTATGCTAGATGTATGTGCACTACACGTAGGGCTAGTTGTCAATTCACTACACGTTAGGCCAGATGTATGTGTACTTCACATACGGCTAGTCGTCCGTTCACTACACGTTAGGCTAGATGTATGAGCATTTCAAATAGGGCTAGTTGTCCGTTAACTACACGTAAGGCTAGATGTATGTGCACTATACGTAGTGCTATTTGTCCGTTCGCTACATGTTAGGCTAGATGTATGTGCACTATACGTAGTGCTATTTGTCCGTTCGCAACACGTTAGGCTAGATGTATGTGCCCTATACGTAGTGCTATTTGTCCGTTCGCTACATGTTAGGCTAGATGTATGTGAACTATACGTAGTGCTATTTGTCCGTTCGCTACATGTTAAGCTAGATGTATGTGCACTATACGTGATGCTATTTGTCCGTTCACAACACGTTAGGCTATATGTATGTGCACTACACGTAGTGCTATTTGTCCGTTCGCTACATGTTAGGCTAGATGTATGTGCACTATACGTAGTGCTATTTGTCCGTTCACAACACGTTAGGCTAGATGTATGTGCACTTTACGTAGTGATATTTGTCCGTTCGCTACATGTTAGGCTAGATGTATGTGTACTATACGTAGTACTATTTGTCCGTTCGCTACATGTTAGGCTAGATGTATGTGCACTATACGTAGTGCTATTTGTCCGTTCACTACACGTTAGGCTAGATGTATGTGCACTATACGTAGTGCTATTTGTCCGTTCGCTACATGTTAGGCTAGATGTATGTGCACTATACGTAGTGCCATTTGTCCGTTCGCTACATGTTAGGCTAGATGTATGTGCACTATACGTAGTGCTATTTGTCCGTTCGCTACATGTTAGGCTAGATGTATGTGCATTACACGTAACGCTAGTTATCCGTTCACTACACGTTATTCTAGTTGTCTGTGCACTTCACAAAGGGCTAGTTATCTGTGCACTTCACTTAGGCCTAGTTATATGTGCACATCACATAGGGCTTGTTGTCCGTTCACTACACGTTAAGCTAGATGTATGTGCACTACACAGGGCTAGTTGTATGTGCACTACGTGTATTGCTTTAAGACTTGCTAAAAACGTCTATGGTTCTATTTGCTTTGTTTGCCAATGTTGCTGTTTTGATTAGAACTAAATACTTGTACATTTTTTAACATTGTTAATGATCAGTGTAATATACTTTTAGTGTGCAATATCGTTTTGAATTTTTAATCAAGTTTTATTTGCTAAAACTGGATAAATCCATGTATTTACTTGACTTTTGCAGTCATGCCATGTTTTAAATAGATGTTACTATTGCATGAATCATGTGTGCAGTATATTTAAAGTGGCTACTTTGATTTCATGTGCTATCATTTCGTTTAAAATTGAATTTTCATACGCAAACATATGTAATGAATAATAATGTTGTGTAATGTCTTCACAAGTACATCCAAATAACAGTCCATGTAATTTAAGCTTGCATTGTATACATGTGTTAGATACACTGAGCGTATTACATGAACACAAAGAAAGAAAGATAACAGGAGTCTGTCAACGCAATACAGTATTAAGTTGGTAAAGGGAACGCAACATTTACAAGACCTCACTATGGGGAAAAGCGGAAAGGAATTGTAAAACATTCCTGGTAGTGTTCTTTTGTTTTGTAACAAGAACACAAATAAGTTAAGACAACTGCAATCAATTAATAGAAGAAAACGTGTCTAGTTGTGTTACTTTGTTCTACGTTGGCACCAAGAAGGCAGGAAAACTGCAGACTATCACTACAATGAAACATATCTAGTAGTGTATCTTTGTGTAATGCATGTATCAATAGTTTGACTAAGAGGATGGGGAGGGGGGTTCAGGCGAGCTGACATTTCTATACCGGCCAAATTTTCAACTATTATGTCGGCGAATACTGTACATAGTAAAACAGGCTATTCGTGTAAAACACGTATTGTTGTTCAAATGCAAGTAAAATAATGTACAATGTTTCCTTGTGTTTGTGACAGTGGCATTTTCTGTTCGCAAGGATAGGTCACGGATTTGATTCCCAGCATAGCCGTCTTAGTTTTAGACTTGTATTGTGAAAAACATGTTAAATACTTTCCGACTCAAACATTTAAGTTTCATATCAACACTTGTTTCTATATAGATTGCACACCATATTATCTTCAACCATCAGCTTACAAGCTGGGCTCACAGTAAACCATAGATTTCTGGAGGACTTATCATACGTATGTTGTGTCCCTTTCTGTCTTTGTATTATTGTTGACTGGCTTCTATATATGTCATGCCTGACTTTATTATGCATTCATTTTACTACACTGATGACACATACGACCAACAACACAACACACAGGCTAATGACTTAATGAAAACGTAGAAGGAAGATAATTGCTTTAATTAAAATGGAAAAGCAGAAAAAGCGTCAGAAAGTCAACATTTACAAACTAGGATAATCTCACACAAATATCTTGTATACAAAATCAAGCAACGCACAGAAGCAATTAAGCCGATTATCTATTTAACATATAAATACAAACATTTAAAAATAATATAAGTCATCGGTGATAGAACCTGCTTTATTAGGGTGCAACTTTTCCCACACTTATTCTTCCATTACCCCCAAAAAAAGAGGAAGGCGTAGTGGTCGAGGTATAGAGCGCCTGATTGCTGATCAGAAGGTCGTGAGCTTAAGGCCCGCTTAATTTTAGACTTATATTGTGAAGAACATGTTAAATACTTTCCGACTCAAACCTTTAAGTTTCATATCAATACTTGTATCTAGATTGAAAATCATATTATCTTCAACCATCAGCTTACAATTTGCACACTACAATCTGGGCTCACGACCTTCACAATCCAAATATATTGCGCGAGTACGGGTTCGTAACCCATGAATCAAACATCGAAGGTTAGAAGTATTCAATGTGATGCAAGATCTTCAAAATTAATATAAAATGGAGATAAATAAGATTGAACTAATCCACATAAAATTATCGGTATAACACTTGGCTGTATTAAATGAAATTTAATGATAAAGATTTATCTACTTTAAACTTTACAACAGGCATATCACCATGTAGTGTTTGTTCAACTTATCATAATATATGTATACTCATACATTGCTTAATATCGTATTTTAAACTAGCAGGAAGTTATAGACGTACATACAATAGTCATGTAGCATAAACGGTGCATATACCATTGATATATTTGAGGGGATTAACAAAAATGAAGTTCAGTTGACATTTAAGTTTACTATTGACGCGGTTAAAATATCAGCTTGCAAGGATGGGTATGCATAAAATAGTGCTCTATGTTTGGATATATACGTTTGCTTGTAAGTATTTATTGTGAGCACATTTCAGTATAAATTATAGTTTAGTTAATTCACTTAAGTAGAATACAAATCGCATCATTAAGGAATGTGATAGATCAATAGATACCATATAACGTGTCAATGAATGTTTATATGTTTAAGAGATGTTGTAACCTGTTTTATATTATATTGATATAATATCTTGACACATATATGTACATGACTTGTATGTTTTATGAGATGTTAAAATTTTGTTTTGCTTTGTAAACAATGTTCACATTGTTACACATGTTATGGGCCGGTGGCCTTCGGCAAAAATGTAAATAAACTAGAATCAGTTAAGACTCAGTGTGTTTCTGTCAATAATCCTAAGCATTAAACAACCACAAAGGAGGAGTAATACATATACTTCCGCTTTGTAATTTCTGTATTTCGTACTATTCCGTTTCATTCCAATCTAGCACTTACATACTTATAATTCCAACCTTTTATAATTGTTATAGATTAACTATAAATTCTCGTTCTCGTAAAACCTATACTTATCTTTTCTATACATTTCTTTACATTTTTATTTAGACTAAAAATATGCTGGCCTTGGTATTGTCCTAATTGAAACACTGAAAACAAAATGCACATTTAGTTGCGTAAACAAATCAAATTGAAACTAGGAAACATGTTGGTTCGTGTTGCTTATCATTGTCAAAAGACACACACATTCCCTTATTGCGAAAATAGGAGTACTACCTTGGAAAGGGTTAAGGGTGCATCAAACCATATAATTACCCCCCATTCACGGGTCCCATTTCTTCTCCAAAATAATTTGAACGACATTTACAACAAGCATACTTCATCCGGTATTTGAATCAGGTAATACATTCATAAGTGTCGTATTTTAGCATAATTTTGCAGGAAAAACTATGGGAAAATTGGTTGGATTATCCACATACTATCTGCAGATCAGTAAATTTTGTTTAATGGCTATTTCTACGCTACATATTTCTAGACGATTATAACACATACTACATTTACTGTAACGTAACAAGGGTAAGCAGGATGCAATATGATACACGTGATAAACAATAGTATGTTTAAGATGAAAGAAATGTGTTACATGGATCATCACGTAGAAGTATAATTTCTCTGGAAAAAACTAATTTCTTCGATAGTATATAAGCATATACATATAATGCGACAATGTCAGATAAATCAAAATGTTATGCTGGCGATTATTTCTATGATCAGACTCTCATTGAACAGCGAAAATTTGTCAAATGCCCACTTTCAGTCAATGATGATGATGAAGTGATGATCAAGCTTTGTTTACCGCAGGTCATTTTTAAGTTCGAGTAAAACTATCCGGTTTTCTAGTGCTAATTCAGCACCATGTGAAATAATCAGCTGCAGCCTCAACCTCGGCAACATATTTAGGTGAAATTAGTCAAAGTCACCAATACGATTACTATATTCTGCATACATCTTCGCACAGAAAATGTATTTCTAGTTTTCTGACTGTACGGTCAATTATGTTTAACCATGTTTAGTGTTCATGGTTCTTTTATTGTTATTTCAGCCTTAGGAATTGTAAGGGGTGATGTTAACCTTACACCTACGACTGTACTTGTGGATGAGAACACTCCAGTGACACTGACATGTACATACGTTGGTTCTAGGACTGTACAGTTGTTTACGTGGGTCGAAGTTGTAGGAGATGTTGGAGGAAATGATGACATACCTAAAGGAAAAATTGCTCCATCGTCATGTTCACCGTTTGGAATAACTCCAGAAGATACAAAGTACGAATACAGATGTGTTAGTAATAATCAAATGTCCTGGACAATAAAGAATATCAACCGATCAAATAAAGGGGAAACATGGGCATGTAGAGGAAATATTGAAGTTGAAGGCATCAAATCTAGTAATGGAGTTTCTATCAGTGTTAGAGGTAAGGCAGTTTTACATTCATAGTTTCATGTTTTTATTAGTATGCTGTATGTTTTTTGTTACCAAAGTCGAATGATTAAATTTGTTCATCGGGAGTTTCTATTGGTGCTAGTGGTAAGACAGCTTCATTGTTGTTTAAGTCTGTATGTCTCTGGGGTAAGAAAATCAAATGATTAAAGACAAAATACCTGTGTTACAACAATAAGGTACTTCATAAAACACTTCGTAAATTAAATGCTTAATACAGACTCTTCTGTTTCACGTATCTAGAGATGTAAGCAAACCTAGTCTATCTCTATATAAATATAGAACCATATTATTTGTTTTCCTTTCTCCCCCGCGACATGTAGATAAGAATTTAAAATTTACCATTTTGTCTATGTCAATATTCTAAAGTAAACATTAATACAATATGTTCAAACTGACTATTAGGAGCTCGTGCCATATTTTCTGATATTGAGTTTAGCTCAAATATTTTCTATACGATAACATTTCAGAATTCCGAAACGCTCAATTTACATATCTATGGATGAACTTAGATGTAAATAAAATTGCTATACATTTTAAGTTATACAAGCTTCCACGTAACTTATCAACTGCATATATGCTGCTATTGGTGTGAAGTTAATCTACGTCACACATAAGGCAATACAATGAAGGGGCACAGATATATCTAAATTCCTACTATAACATTTGATACTGTGCAAAAGTAATTTACAAAGTTCTCGAAGTTTGCATAGTAGACATCATCTACCCTACTTGTTTGAGATTTCAGACGCAAAAATGGCCTTATCGAAAGTGAAAGTCTTATTAAGTCACTTGTATTTCGAAGGGTATGGTATGTATAAGTTAAGTTCTTTGTTGGAACTGACATGCAGTTTAATTAAGTGTCATGGGGTAGACATATGTTTTTTGTTTCAGAATTACATGCATATAGTATCCATCGACTGGTACACTCATTCAGTATTACATTTGCACTAGGTGGCTATCATAAGCATTCCCCAGAAGTGGGACAGACTTCCACGCTAATAAACTGCAACTGTAATGAAAAGCATATCTCATTGGTCAAATTATATTTGTTTTTTGTATCATCGACGTAAAACAAATACGTTATAAATAGAAAGTATCTGAACTGTCAAACTGATCGGTCTTAAATTTGGCGCTTAATGCGTGTTGGTTTTGAAAATAGTAATTTACCATTGCAGCCACTTAATGGTTTTTCGCAATAAATTGCTTCGGGTCAAATGAAAAATTAATTTTCATGCCCATTTATCATGTACAGTATGCAATTTAAGCCTAACAAACATGTACACATAAACATCCATGGTCTTGTGACAAAGTAATTCGTTGTTCAGTTTGCTGATATTACCTTTTTTACCATTCTTTGCTTAAGTTGTGATTAGTTATCAGGTAATGTGTTGTATTGACATGTTTATATTGGTTAATTACTTTTACATTGAACCTTCCTGACATTGATGAAAATTTACACAGGTGTGTGTTGATAAATATGTGTTGGAATCGCTGACATCTTATACAGAGCAAAGGCATAACTTGAATCTTCAGTTGGTATCCTTCAATTGTCCAACCCTTTATTAAGATGATTCAGGCAACCAGCCCATATATAAATCAGTAACAAACATACTGAGATTGATGTAGAACGTTAAGTGTTTTTGATAAATAAAACATTGTTTGCACATGTACTATCATGTACAGTACATTTAGCACTTAAAGACATATGAGTGCCTTCATGAAAACGTAGATGGAAACAGCTAGGTAAAAGGGAAAATGAGAAAAAAGCCGCGACAGGAAGTCCACATTCAAAATACGGGACGATCTCACACAGATCTTTATACATCATCACGCAGTGTTTATTCAATCAGTCACATGTCTTTACGCATACATTGCTTAATATCGGATTTTAAACAAGGAGGAAGTTATAGACGTACACAAAACAGTTATGTAGCTCAATCGGAGAGTATATTCGTAACATTGAAAGATGGTGAGATGATTAACAAAAAGGACGTATAGTTTAGATTTAAGTTCAATATTGAGACGACTGCATTATCAGCTGCTAAGGATGGGTATGCATAGAATAGTGCTCTACGTTCGGATTTATATATGTGCATGTAAGTATTTATTGTGAGCACATTTCATTATAATATAGTTTAGTAAATTTACCTAAATAGAATAAAAAAGGCAACAGTGATCAAGGAAATCTGATAGATAAAAAGCTATCTTGGAACGTATCAATGAATCCGTTACGATAAGAAAAAACCAGCATTGAACATTAAAAAGCGCTATATATTCAATGAAATATAATGTCTGTTTTACCTATTCTTATAAGAATAAATAATGTATTCATCCAACAGAAAATGGAATTTTACAACATTGCAGATTACATTACTTGTATATAACCATGCAAATCTCCGACTGAACAGTCACTTATATTTGCAGTTTTGTTTTTTATTTTTCGTTTATTTGTAATTACAGTCTTAGGAATTGTATGGGGTCAAGTTAACCTTACACCTACGGCTGTACTTGTGGATGAGAACAATCCTGTGACACTGACATGTACATACGTTGGTTCTGGCACGGTACTATTGTTTACGTGGTTTGAAGTTATTGGTGATGTAGGAGGAGTAGATGATATAACTAGAGGTTCTGTTATTCAACCGTCATGTACACCATTTAGATATCAAGATGTTACTAAATACAATTACAGTTGTGTTGAAACTAAACAAATGTCCTGGACAATAAAGAATATCAACATATCAAATGAAGGGGATACATGGGCATGTAGTGTAACTGTCAGTGAAACTGGTGCAGAAGAAAATAGCAATGGAGTTTCTATTAGTGTTAGAGGTATGACAACTGTAAAATTTTATGTTATTTGCAGATTTGTATGTTGTGTTATATTCAAATTAAATATAATGTTATATACCTCAGGTAAATCTTATTTCTGTTTCCCACACCGAGATGAGAAATTGATACATATATGTCTGCATATAACATAAAGGCATTATGCATTCATTCATTTATATGTTTAGTTATGGGTATTAATGCAGATTATATTTAACTTTGAAACTACACAGAGTTTTGTAAACCGATTGAAATATCGGACAAAATGCTCTGTGTTTATTTTGTGAATTAATGTTATCAAGTAACAAAACGAAACAAACTAATACAACTTGTATAGGTACACCTGTAGTACACCTGAGTCGATATATTTCTTTTGTAAAATGAAACTTGCAGCCCCTGACAGTAAAAGGTAGTTGGACTAAAGTTGTTAAATGCAATAATCTGCTGTCATTGTTAATGAAGAATTCGATATTGTTATTCAGAAGATCTTTGCACTGTACAATTAGTAAACCAAAATTTCAAATATCAGACTTATAACATAAAGGCATTTATTACAACTTAAAACGATTTACGGTTGTTAAAAACATAAATCATATCGTTTAATGCATTGTTTAAGCAATATGATGTATAAATAAAGACGTACAAAATTCATTATTTGAAAATATGCACGTATAAATAAAAAATAATTACTAGATCTATATGTATGGAAACTCATGATCAATAAATACTTAAGGATATCACAGCTATGACTTATTATGTATATACTATATCTTTTGATTGTTTTTACATAACAATTTAGCTCAACATTTAGCTGCAAATACCTCGGTTGGGAAAACATGTTTGCCAAATAACTTTTCACGGTGAGAAAAACACTAATGGACCAACGTTGGGCCATGGCATTACTTATTTCTCATGATTTTCTGCTACTGGTCCAACATTGGGCCAACAGCTTCTTTCTGTTGCCAACCGTACGTCCGTAATGCAATATTGGCAATCTGGGGCATTATGTAGAGATTAAGGAATTGATATTCACAACAGAAATGATTGAAACTTAAAAACATACAATTAAAATACGGTGTAATATGATGATGGGATAATAATATTGGATATGCACTAATGACTTGTTAAGAATGCATCACTAGATATATCGTTTTTATTACGATATAAAGTTTAATACAAATTGGTGACGCGGGGGTAACAATTATACTGACAAAAATTCATTCGTTTTCATTTAATGAAAATGAAGGGCTGTAAATATAACTTTCGCAAATTTAAACTCCAAATCTGAGTTTCAGTCTTTAAATGGTTGTAAATAAGGCCCCTAGGTACTTAGCCGTTACGCTCCCAGACAGCGCTTTGATTCCACTACCGTTACATTCACACGCTGTTGTATTACCCAGTATATTTTGATATTTGACCTTACGAAATCACCGTTCGTTCCTGATACTAAATGCCATTGGTCGGCACGATCACGTGGCTACTGAGTTTATAATAGATGGGTATTTTCCAGTGTTAACCCAATACAATGTGTACACAATGTGTAGCCTTTCGCGTCGAAGGAAAATTTGATTATCTAGCTAACTGGTTTTATTCCATGTCATTAAAAGTTTACCATTTACAGAAGGCAGTGTTTCGTTTTTTCATCGAGGAATGTACTGATACGTATAACAATTAGCGTGGCGAATTTGAGTATTTAAACGATATGACGTATTTTAAAATATACGCAGATTCCGCATCAACAGTTGTTTAAATGACCTTAAATCACTACACATTTACAGACATCGGAATAAAGTTTTGGCATGCCGACGAAACGATAGTCACTTACATTCGATTTATTTAGATTTTCTAGCAATTTCCATATTCACAGCGGCATTTCTATGACAGTGAAAGCTGTCTATTCAATGCATACTCGCATAAGCTTTATTTACACATGTTTACTGTCCTACATTTAGGACATTAGCGAGTCGTTGTAAGCGGCTCGCTGAATGGCTGTGGACGCTGTCGACTCTCCTGTCTAAATATAGAAAATATCAGTTGTGCGTGAGTTATAAAGCAGAGGGTGATTATGAAGGTATCGGCATAAGCGCCCGATGCTAAAGGAGAGTACTTAGCCTTATGCTTAGACTTATTCATATCAATAATTAGTTCAATTCACAAAACTACTAAGTCTATATTTCAAACTTATAGTTATGACAGTAAGTCTACCTTTTGTAGACTTAGATGGTAATAAATCAATAAGACTGTCGTCACACAGTACATACGACAATATATCATATTTAATTGCAAGAATATCGCTGAAATTGTGCAAGTATCTTAAATTCAAGGGTAAGGGTTGGTTACGTCGTTGTCAAAAAAAAACTTAGCTAAGTTGTTTGTGAATTAAACATATGAGATTCACTTGGGTAAGTCTGAGACAACGTCCAAGTCTTAGCCTTAGTCTAAAATAATTATTTTTGAATAAGGGCACTCATATGAGTTTGTTAATTCGTACCGCTGGTACCATTCTTAGCGAATTCCGGATTGTATATATTAACGTGTTTGATCGGCAAAGTTGACAGGCGATAGACTCCGCCTACCGGTATTACCATGCAGTTGGACCACATGTACTGCGTATCGAAATTAACGAGGCTGCTGGAGGGGCGGTCAATGTAATTTATGTATAAATCGTTCGAATCTTATCATCATCTTTCAAATTTAAAGGCAGGAAATCGCCGAATTAGATATTCACTATTTGTATCGCCACTTTGATCGCATATATGCGCCAATTATCTCCGATGGTGATCGACAGCTCGGGCCCAGACTTTATTAGACCGATTTGGAGAGAATATCTTGCATGCGAGCGGCGATTTTTTTGAATGAAATTCCATTGGCGCATTAATCTTAGTGTTTCTAAAAAAAAAGTTATTTAACTTAAGGCTATAAAAACTGAAAAGATACCCGAAACATTGACCGAATTGATTGATTTTAGACTTTTCTTATAAATTGTTCAGCTATTGTTAGATGCAGTTGAAGAAACCAGTGCTGAACGACTTTCCGCGCTGTAAATTACACTTTAGGGAAATTGGGTCTAATGCAATGCATCAGAAATGTAGCATATAAAGACATTAAAACTGGTAGCGGGTGATATAGTAGACCATTTACCATGCACAATTATCGGAAAATTAGATATAGACAACTATGATTTTGTTTAAGATAACTCAAAGTGTAATGTTCTTCTTGTACTGAGTATAGCTTTAAATACTGACCATGTCCGCCAGGTCTCCTTCACAAACAATCAGACCGGCAAATTGTCAGAGCTAACTTGCTTGTCAATTTAACATTATAACCGTGGGGAACAAACTCCTATTTAGCTATATTGCATTTGAATATTGTGCTCCTTTTTGTTGACTTGACTTGTTTTTGTATTGAAACTGTGACGCGATAAATATCTGGTTAACTAGATAATTTCAACAAGAAAACATATGTAGCTAATTTCGTTAGTAATACAAACAGAAAGCATAATTTGACGATGACATTGTTTCCTATTTTATAGTTTTGTAAAACAATTACATGTACACATGTATATGGATATTTTATCTAAATACAAATCATTCTAACGGTCCACAAACAATTATAGGTTAAAATAATAGTGACATATATCGAGTGACGGAGAATGGAACTGGTGGAAAACCTCTTGATATGGTACCATGGACAAGTTGCAATGGTTTAAACAACCAACGATGGAACAATTAGTGGTTTCAACAACAGCATGGAAATACGGACAAATCATTTACATGTACATCTTCACTGTTTGTGTAAAGACATCAAACAATGAATGTTTATATACACATGTAAAAAAGTAAAAATGAACGATCGTTGTCGGAACCATATATTATAATATTTAGGGGATGAGGTATTTTTGAATACATCAATTATCTTGAAGTGTAATTAGCATCGAACGTACGTCGTTGACAAGATCTACCGTACATAACGGCTTGAGGTGTTCTAGGTTTGTCAATATAGAAACAGTTTCATATGGAAATTGTATCGCTACTGATATTAATGCCATGTGTTGTATATTATTCTAAAATAACAAAACACGTAAGAACGAAACACGTGTCTATTCCGTGGTCATTAAAACGTCGTTTATAACTCATTTGGTAGAATCAATGGCCAACTCACTGCCCACTAACGTATTGTGGTGGTGCCCAAAAGTCCTTGTCATTTTTAAACCCAAGGGGTTACTCACTTGACATTCGTGATGGTATGAATGTTCAAACATGCAAGGTTTCAGTTTTCCGGACAGTGTCTGAAATGGGATACATATAATAGCCACATAAATAATATATACACAAGTACTGAGAACTGAGACTCGTTGAATGGAACACAGATCACAAATATTAAATAGCTGTACTATTCAGACAATGGTCTTATTTGTTTCCGTTATTAAATATAGTTTTTATGCGTTATTGACGAGGTTGTGTCACAGGAAATGTATGTCACATATATAAAAGTATTATATCTAAAATTACGGGAGTTTCACTTTAAATGTAACGATAACCTTAGAAATCTCCGTGAACAACTGGACTTCAATGGTTTTACCCTGTTGGACGTCACTTGCATGATTAATGTGAATAGTCCTTAATTACAAATCTCTACTGAATCTATAAGTAACCTTCACATACAAGAAGAAACATCAGGGACAATCGTATCGCAATTTTCACTTTGAATGGGGGCAGATTAAAGACAATAATGGTTGTTGATACTCATTGAGGAAGTTTTATATTTAATGTATTTTTCAGTCCCTATACAAAGTGTTTCTATGACTCTACCAAGTTCTGATGCTACTCTTGTCGTTGTGGAGAACAAAGAGCAAAGGTTTAAATGCAGTACTGATGGTGGACTTCCTATAGCGGATATAGCATGGTATAAGGACAATAAAACGCCTGGAACAACTAGTGATGACATCAAGATTCAAAGGAATATATTTAATTCACAAACGCAAGAAAATGGATTGAATATCAGAACAAGTACACTCTTATTCTATCCATCACGGTCAGATGGAGGCAATAGGATTTATTGTTCTGCAAGCAACCTTGAAAATCAAACACCTGTTATCTCCGCTCGAAAACTGCTACTTACTGTGTTATGTAAGTAGATGTTTTATCGTTTTCATTCATATTTGTTTTTCATATACTGTCTAACTTTTTGTTCAATCTGACGGAATGAGACTTATTATTTGTTACTTATAACAAAACGGCATGGATGGATACTTTTTGATTTACTGGACCAGTTCCTCAATTCAATTCAGATACTTGTTTTCTTTTCAATTTTCTGTATGCATGAAAATGATATTTGAACTCAACATAGCCTGCTTTTGATGCATGTTACAATTTAGTATGTCTTATGTTAATAATTTAGTTACTGGGAGCAATATCAGTATAGGGCTGCTTGTTCATTCGTGCTGGATTATGCACAGTGTGTCTGCTGTTATGTACGTAATGGTTATTTGCTTTTAATGATAAGTTACTCCTTAAGAATGTATGTGTATGTTTTGGAATTCAATGACCATATAGCGATTAAGTGTGAGATAAGCTAAGTGTTAAATTGATTAAAATCCCAGTATTTTTACTGACAGTCCCAAGGCTGTAAATCGCTGTATGTTATTATTTCTATTTATGTTTTAAATGTGTTCGAATGTTTCTCTGTTCTGTTTAATGTTTGATTTGGGGCTTGAATAAATTCTTTGCTGTTTGTATATAGTTATACAAATATATTTGCTAAAGAAACTAATAAACACCCGATTATTTAACAGTGTGACTCCCTTGTAATAACTTAATCTATTTTTTCAGTTCCCAATAGTAAAGTAATATTTATGAAACCAAATGCTGTCATACACATTATGAATTATTCTGTTATGTGTTCATTTTGAAATTACATCTTTTTAATATTACTCTAAAATTCACAAATTTATTTAATGCATTTATTCCTGAATGTAACTTAGCATATATTTTTTCTTATAACAAATTAATTATTTATGAACTTTAAGGATCGTTGGACACTGGTCTTTGGGTGGACCTCTTTCAAAGTTGCATAAAACGCTCAAGCCTATAGGAAAAACATGGGATTTTGCCGCATGATTTTAACGGCACTTTTCTGCGTCTTTATAATGACCGAAAAGACCAACGAGGGTACGGAAAAACTGTAGCAATCTTTCACGAGTAGAAACAAACAAAAATAGAATGTTTAACGCATCACAATCACTTCGTCTAGAAGACATGGGTCAGATGTGTATTACTGCAAAAAATGTTGGTAAGGTATCTGTAAACTGGATGTTGACAATTGCGCTCCTGCCAATTTCGCCAGTTAACGTAGCAATACAAAATGGATTTTAATGTTGAAACAACCTTTGATCAGATTCCTGATAGATATCACTTTCAGTATTGACTCAAGGAGGAGCAAGTAAGAGCAATATCGACGTTGATCTGGGTAGGGTGCGCACTGCCTCCATAGCAACTTTGCCATCTCCTTTTTAACAGGTGCTCGATTCACTACTTTTTGACAAAACAAATCGTAACCATAAAACTCTTGTGTTAAAAAAACAAAATGATTCAACGAAAAGACACAATTTTCTGTCGTTTAGTTTTTTATTGCATGCAAAGCAATAATATGTTCACGAAAATAAGAGAAAATGCAGTGGAAAGACCGACGGTGTCCAACTTCTTTATACTTTTGTGAATGGTTTAATAGGACGTTGTACAGCGACGATATAGAGATGTAATGACGTCCGTGGCTAGACTACATAAGTAGGTACCAGGAGCTAAAATAGATTTTAAAAATGTAAAGTTTAACTTTTATTGAACGTATGCCTATTTTTTGGCACATTAGTCTAATTCAGTGGAATGACAGTGTGTAGAGGTTAGCGATATAGGGCCATCATTGCCCTCTTGTTTGCTATGTAGTTACTTGCCGGGGATACAATTTAGCAGTATTGCAAAGATAGATTTGACGTAAACTTATAATTCAGATACATGACAATGAGAGAAATTGCAGAGCACCGTCTGTCTATTTGACCATTACCCCCTTGCACTACATACAATTCCATAAGCAATGAAACTTGAAAGAAGCCTAACTCGAGTTTGAACTATTTTTTTAAAAATTATTATTCAGGAACATGCTTGGTCATGATAAAACAGTGAACATATTTAGAGATTTTGTAGGAAGCTATTATTAACTTAAGGAGAAATAACTCTTCCTCAAGATATAGCAGAGTGATCTTTTGACAAAATTCTGTATGTGAGCATCCACAAAATAGATGTACAATTTGAGTCCATCTGCGTAGCTTGAATTATGATCCTAAGCTATGGGCAATGTATTTTATGAATGTAACTAAGAACTTGCATGACAAGTTACCTTTGTTTGCATACAGTCGCTCCTTCAACTCCTACGATCTACTACAACACTATGTCAGACTCACCTATATCAGTGGATCCTTTTAATGTTGTGGTTGGTGATAGTTTACCAATAGCCTGTAGTTCTGAAGGACAACCAGACCCTAGCTATACTTGGCAGATTGACAATAAACAATATTCAGGCCAACGTGTGGTATTGCCTCCAATTCAAAGAGACATGGTAGCTACTCTAAAGTGTATAGCAAACAATGAATTGCCAGCAACTGGATCAACAAGCGGTATCACTAGATCTTCAACAGCTACTGTAACTATGAACATCATGTGTAAGTACAGTTATTGTGTTACTTTGTTCCTTAACGTGTGTACCCTTTGACCTCCTTAAGTGCCTTATGTTTTGTGGATTGTTGTTTTCCCGGGGGTCTGCGTGGGGAGGCACTGTCTTGTGTATGTGGCGTTCCCTGTAGTTACGTATTCTCTCTCTTTTATATGTCATGTTATGTTTATGTTTTGCTATACTTAAATTGCATTTGAGTCTACACTTTTACAAAACAATATTTCCTATCAACCACCAAACAAAGAAAATACAGTGTACAACTTCAACCTTCTTTTTGATTGAATTAATTTCATCAAAATTTAGGATGTTTACAAACAGGTCAAACTAATGTAATAAAATGTATAAAAACAAACAATTATGTGAGTCTTTACTGTAGGTTGAACACACACACTTTTTATGGCCTAATGCTTGTATGTTATTTTGTGAATCAATCTGTTGAAGATGCGTTTGTCTGCATTGTAATATAATTCGATAACAGAAACTCGGCTTAAAGCTATATTCGGTGGACTGTAATATTTATATCGTTGTATTTGAATACCGTTGTATCCAATATTAACCTTTTCTGTAGATGAAATCGGAAGTTAAATGGGATCATAATATGATTGACTAAGAAATGTGTGTTCTATATAATAAATACTAATAACATTATAATATCCAATATTTGATCAACTTTATTCAACGAATATTGGAGGTCATCTGATCTCAATAAATCTCAATAAATCTCAACAGCTTTTAAAATCTGTGTCATAGTCAGTTCTGTCTTACATTCATTTTAAATATGAACCGACAGTAGTTCCATGTCATTCGTCACAGACTGATTCATCGTTTCCGTCAGTTGTTTAACTCATGCAAGATATGGAAAGTAAAAAATTAATGTGTATTAAAAGACCTGACTTGTTTTCCACAATGTACCAAATTCGGTCTCCTCGTAGCGCTTAAGCATGCACAGGATAGAATGTGTCCACTTGTTGGACCGACTTTTAGGAATGACGGATGTTTATAACATTTACTAGCTTTTCACACCTTTCCGGCGGCTAGCAACTTGACACGCATGCACATAAAGGGACGACTTGTGATAACAGTGTTAATTAGTTTGCAAATCCAAAACATGTCACAAATTACGTTATTGGTGTCAAAATTGAGAGCTAACTGCATTTAAGCTATATGAGTTAAGATTTTTTTCTGTGAAATGCAATTAATTTAGGTACGTGTCATAATCGAGTCAAAGATTAGTTAATGCGTACATTATGTACATGTATAACTACGTATGAGCTAGATACAATCATAAGACTATTGTTTATTCTTACTGATGAAAATACTAAAATAAATGTTAGTAAATAGCTAGCCATGTTTTGCATTGATTATACTCACAAAGTCGAATGGGTGCTATATAGGAATCACGCAAGTCGTCACGTCTGTCCGTCCGTCTGTCCGTGCAGATTTTGTGTCCTGTCCATATCTATGTCATTCAAGCTGGGATTTCGAAACTATTTTGCAGAAGTGATCACTAGAACGAAGACGTGTTGCGAGCAAGTGCTGTATCCCTAGTGCCAAGGTCACTACATGCCTCTGAACTTTGTATGTCCCTATTTCGTGTCCGGTCCATACCTTTGGCATTCAAGGTGGTATTTCGAAATGATTTTGGTGCAGTGATCACCATAGCATGAGGTCGTGTCAAGCGCAAGACCGGTGTCCCTAGCTTCAAGGTCAAAGTCTCAGCACGTTTATAACTTTGTCACTTTTGTTATATAATCCTTAAAAATAGATCATGCTTCCTGTCCGGTCCAAAACTTTTATGTGTTTTTGTATTGCAAACAAAAGCCGGTTTTCTACTTCTAACGTCATGGTCAATGACGCCTCAGAACTTTGTCATTTTACCTTACTGATAATAGTGGTTCATGTCCGGTTCATAACTTCATTCATGGTGGTTTTGGTTCCTTATATCTCTTCATTATTTACAATGCTGAGGCATTTTCACCTTCACTTACATCAACCAGTATTAGAAGTAAAATGAATAGTATTTGTTTCCATGTTCACATAAATATGTTTATATGATAGATAAAATATATCAATCAGAACTACCACTTTCGAAAGCTAACACCTTGGATACACATGCCTCGTTTCTTGACTTAGCCATTTCTATAGAAAAAGGTATTATTACTACAAAGCATTATGATAAACGAGATGATTATGACTTTGAGATTATAAACTTTCCCTCACTCGATAGTGATATCCCTAGGAGTCCATCCTACGGGATATATGTATATCAACTTGTACGATACCAGAGGGCAGATACAAATTTAGAGGAACCTTACTAAAGCAAGGCTATCGTTATTATAAATTATGTAAGACGTTTCGTAAGTTTTGCCATAAATATCCCTATATTACAGTAAAACTTCGAAACCTTGAACTGCCGTCGGACCTAGCAATTAGTTCGAGCCATCTACTGTTCGAGGCTTCTACAGTACACGTGTATATATACGAACTGACTGTTCCCGGTACATGTGTACTAAGCATGCTGAACGCATACATAATTATGTGTGTTGTTTATGTTTTAGTACTGAATGCACGTCGATAAATAGTCGCAGCATTATTATTTATAATAATAATTATAATTAAAAAAGAAATGAAAGAAAATACCAAAACAGATTTAAATAAATGATTCGTTTATTCTTATACGAGGGGTGTTCAAAAAGTACGCGGAAAAGTGCTGTCCTATTTTTATTAAAATCGTGAATGTGATGAAAATTTAAATTCATATTGGTCAGGATATTGTGTCTTAGTGTACTAAAAAAGATAGTCCTAGAAAGAAAAATACGGCGAAGACAGTCTCCATGGCAACGTCATTTAACATAACCCGGCCCAAATTTAAAGAAAAAACACATTTCATTGACAAAAATGGCATCCTATTCGTTTATTAAGCAATATATTCACATCAAATTTACGGTGAAAACGATCGTAACATGAATTTAAAATATGACGCCAAACAACCATTTGGCAGCCATTTTGTTGAGGTGCGTCAGAAAAAAATGAGCATCGAACATCAGTCCGACATAAAAATGTGTTTTGAATGGGAAATCAAAACAAGAAACGATACACATGTTAGAGTAAGCATATGTATATCAGATGATGACGAAAATAGCCATTTATAAGTGGTATTATAGATTCCAAGGTGGACATGAAAGCTTAAGTGATGAAGCCCGGAGCGGAAGTCCGAAGTCAGGTCAATCACGTCACGTCACGCGGCTCATTTCCAGAGATCTACTGGTTAAAGCAACGCTTGGTCACAATTCAGGAAATTCAAGACAGGGTCAATTGCAGCATTGAGACTGTGCATAGCCTCATAGGCCTAGACGATGAACTAAATATGACTGTTAAAACAAAAGAGAATCAAGTGATGTGAGCGATTGAATTGGTCGATATCAGAGCGATTTGAGTAGCTTACAGTAATGATCATGTATCAGGTCAACGCGCCTGCTCATTGGGCAACTGCAACCCAGGCTGTGATTGTCAAACGGTCATTTGAAGTGCTTGAGCATCCTCCGTACAGTCCGGATTTAGGCCCCTGCTGAAGAGATTTCTGAGAGGACTACACCTTGATGATACCAGCGAGTTGTCACACGCAGTTCAGTTATCAATTTCATCAATGTCATCAGAATGTTACCGGAACAGTTATATTTCGTGGGTAGACAGGTGTAGAAAGTGTATAATGTTCCGTGGGGAGTATTTTGAAAAGGACTGAGCATGCCCATTGATGTAGTTAGCATGATTTCTGTCCCGACGTCAAGATGTTGCGATGACGTTGGACCGTGTTACGGGAAATGTCATGTAGTAAACCTTCATATTTCTATTTTATCTGACGTGATTTGTAATTTCTTATGATTTTCATGTGTGTGATATATTAACACGTCATTATGTAAGTTTCATAAAATTTCAACCAGTAATAAAAACATGACAGCACTTTTCCGCGAACTATTTGAACACCCCTCGTACACATGAATTGTTTGTCACATAGTACATGACATCATACAACCATCAAGTAATTATCACGTCGTGCGGGTAACATGTGTCGCTAATTTTACCCGTCAACAAACAATATAATATATTATTAATTTGATATGTTAAGGTTATTTCACATTCTGATGTCAGTATAAGGCTGCTCGTTCCTTCGTGCTGGATTAATTACAGTGTGTCTGTTGTTATGTACGTAGTGGTTAATTTATTTTACTGACAGTTCCAAGGCTGTAATTCAGTGTACGGTTATTATTTCTTTTTGTGTTTTGAATGTATATTATATTTCCTTTTCCCATGTGCAATTCGTTTAATTTATATAGTGTTCAGGTTATATCCTGCCCAGTTTCGGCCTATTGTTGTCAACTGTCTTGGCTTGTCCTGTGATATTTTCCATCCATTAATCCCCCCTCCTTCACTGTCTACTTTGATTCTCCTAGTTATTCCTTAGGGTCTGCCTGGCCATTCCTTGTGCCTCTGTTCCTTAACGTATGTACCCTTTAACCACTTGAAGTGCCTTATATTTTATGAATTGTTGTTTTCCGTGAGGTCTGTGTGGGGAGGCACTGTCTTATGTACGTGGCGTTCCCTGAAGCTACTTATTCTCTCTCGTTTACTCAAAATGTCAGATTTAAAGCACCATACGTATGATAGGATATATATTTTGAAAGACAAATCTTATAAAAGACAGAGAATAAGTTGCTACAAGGAACGCACATACACACAAACCTCCAGTAATACAACATTCCATACAACATAAGTTATTTGAGGTAGCGCAATGGTACATACTTAAGGGAACAGGAGCACAAGGAATGGCCTGACCGACCATAAGGGATAACTAGGAGAATCAAAGAGGACAAACAGGAGGGATTTAATGGATATAATACATCAAAGGACAAGTCATACTAAGACCGTGTATCTACCTGATCTTCATGAAACTTGAGTGGAATGTTTGTCCGTATCAAATCTAGGTGAAACTTGCGATAAAAACTAGATCAATAGGTCAAATGGTATAAAATATTAAGTACACTATAGAGGTCACATTTTGACCCATTCTTAAATGAAACTTGCTTAAATGTTTGTTTCTATGACATCGTGGCTATAATGAGCGATATAGGGCCATCATTGCTTTCTTGTTTGCTCACTTGCTTTTGTGCTCCGCCTGTGTTCGTCGTCTACTGTCGTTCGTTGTCAACAATTTCTTTAAATGACATCTCCTCATAAACCACTCGGCCAATTTACAGGAGTGTTCCTTCAGTGGTCCTCTTTCAAATGGTTACATAAGCCGGTCGAAAGAGCTAAATATAGATTTTAAAAATGAAAACTTTATGGCCCAGTGCTTTCATATTTAGTATGTAACACTGTTTCGTGGTTTTCTACCAACTTTATTTAAATCATAACCCTGGTGTCAATATTGTCCCCATTCAAGAGGTCACATGTTTTACATAAACTTACTTAAACTTATATAGGGAATACCTTTGAAAATCTTCTTACCCAAAAGACACATAGCTTACATATTTGGTATGTAACATATTCTAGTGGTCTTCTACCGACATTGTTCTAATCATGTCCCCGGAGTTACCCATAAGGAACCAGTTCAAACCCTGGAGTCAAATGTGTTCAATAGACTTATATAGGGATATCTTTGAAACTGCACAACCCAGGGTTGTATTTTAGGTATAAGTTTTGCAGCATTTACTACTGTTGCCCTACTAAGATTGGATTGATTGTGTCAATGAATTGATATTGGCCATGCTCCAGTGGTCACATCGCATTTCTATAGACTTGTGAAGGGAAATCTTCAATATTCCTTGGGTGGAGTCCATTTTTGATTCCTTCAAATAAAATGGTTCAGTGTCGAAAACTTCCAAAAACTTTTGCTCAGAAATTGCTTGCCCGAAAGAGATACAGAACTATCTCGTGGTTGATCCTCTTTTGAAATACCTTCACGCCATTTGATTTGTTTAAATACCATTACTGCCAGGGGGCATGGTCACAGGTGAGTGATATAGGGCCCTGATTGCCCTCTTCTTTTTAAGAATATTGTGCACACAGCCTTTATCGTGGAAACCCTTTCATTGGAGTGTACTGCTCTTAGAATTGGTATGCGTACTGTCATCTCATCCGACCACCGTGATGTTAGAGTTATGAACCTTTCATTTTGTATTGAATTGAAGGAAATGTCTGCACTATTTCTCCAAACGTTTTTTTCAGAAGTTTCAGTATCAAGATGTGTTGTGCATATCATTGGCATAATCTGTCCATTTTTGTGAGTTATGGTCCTATTATTGTTTAGTACTTGAAGGTTTGTCCAAGTTATTTTTCCGTTATAATGATAAATTATACTGCTGCTTACATTCTTCAATCAGACACCTGTTTTCCCGCCATCACTTTCCTTATATTAAATAAAGTATGGACTATTTGATGTCACACCAACTATATATGTAGAATTGATGATCCTCGGGAAAATCCTTACTTCGTAGCCTGTGGATTGTTTATTATCCGTCCTCATTTCTATATCATCATACTAATAACAATCCTCTCACTGACAATGCTTCTGTATTTGAGGGGGTGCATAATGTTTTTCAAACTCTTGTATTAATGTTTTTTCTCCGCTTCACAAGAGGACCGCTAGAGTTACATGTTGTAAGTTCTTCCCAACAACATTGTGTAAATGCCGATATCAGTTATGAAGTAATGTCACACAAACTATTATTGTATCACCTTCTTTCATAATTGTTCTGATTAATCCATCTTACCAGAGGGGTTGGTCCTTCATCTATATATGCTTATGATGGAAACTGAAAAATGGTGTAATTTGATAGACACATCAATTAAAGAAAAATAACCACTTCAAAATGCTATTTTGTTAGCCCCCTGTCTGCATTGCTACCTAAATGGCTGGAGGGGATGGAGTTAGTATTCCCTATAATGACAACATGAAAACCTTTATAGCTTTTAAAGAGTACCACAATCATCTGAATTTCATGTTGTTTTTCAAATGAAGGACTATTATATACGTGTTATCATAATGATCCTTTATGTATCCTTATATTGTAAGTCACAATAAATTTCATCGAATGTATTTTCACATGGTGAAAGAATCACAAAACCCCAAGTACAGCTTACAAAATAGACATTGGAATGTGTAATATGTTCCGTTTTGTATACGCTTTCATCTAGTTTTGTCCATATTTGGCTGTGATAAATGATTCATACAGTGTGGGTACTGTCTCATGTCTCTGACTTTATCAAGTTGTAATTATTATTGTTAATGCTATTAAACTACTCTTCTTACAGATCCACCGGATATACCAAACATTAGATTGAAATATGGATCTGGAACCTACACAAACATTTTACACTCTTTCAACGTTCTAGAAGGAGCAGCATTTGTGTTAGATTGTCAAGGGTTGAGTAAACCTTATCCTTCTTATCAGTGGTTTGGACGTGGTGCACAAAATTCTACAGAATTCCATGCTCATAAGGGAAACATTACTAGAGACATAGTTCATATTTATACTTGCGAAGTTGCAAACATTATGAAGAGAACATATGGTTTACCATCAGAAGAAAATGACAAAAACACGGCGAACGTCTCTGCAAATGTCCTATGTAAACATATCTATCATTAGTTATTTCTAGTTTCTTTTTATAGCATTTCTCTTCTTACATTGATATAACCCTAATGTGTGGATTCATTACGCACAACTGTATGCCAAACATGAGCAATTGTGATGTTCAGTTTGTATACTTCCTGAATAGCATAAACATTTCCTTATGAATGTTTTGTCAATAGTGGACACAATGCATTGTTCTTTATATTAAATCTTCATATATATGTTATAATGCATGAAGTTCTTATATAGCGAGATATATCTAGGCAAGCTGTTTCAGGTTTTAGCACCCTAATGATCATAATGTCTGAGGCGATTGAAACAGTTATCGATTCAGTCTATACAATAATGCGGATAAGATTTGAAAATTTAAATATTTTATTCTGTTCTAAAAAACGTAATAGCCTTATTCCTTCTTTGAAAAATGTTAGCCAGCCAAAATAAAGCATTACATGGAAAGTGGCATTTATATTCTTATTCGTCATATTTTCATGTAGTGAAACCAGCTGCATCAAGAACAAGTATTTAAAAATGGTATAGCATTGCCCGATTTTTGAAAAACAATTACTGCTTTTTGTACAAAGAAAAAATATGCGACAACACTCACCTTTGACTAACCGAAACTACTCCCGCGCTGCATATCGGAAAACTCGTTCGCTTCGCTTACACTGTTCTCAATTTGGAGGAAAGGCGCGTGTTTGGAGGGCATGACTTTACTAACTAGCAAAGGAGTAGTTCACTTGACACCAAAATTGGCCTTGTGTCAGATTCTTATGAACAGTTTTTGTGATAGCACCCTTGGATGAAATTTACAAAAGAGCAACTTTAGTATTGAAACCATGGCAACCAAAAATATTTTTTGCAAAAATATGAAAAAACTAATTTTTCCTAACATTATTGAACATAACTATTTTTATTTGTATAAAATCTAAATAAAAATTGAAACAGACAATTTTTACAATTGTTCAATTATGGTTGCCATGGTAACATATTTGAAATATTTGAAAAATACATCTATGCACCCAACTTGAAAAGCAACTTCACAATGGAACAGTTTCAACTGAATGGTCTTCATAATAAATTACAACTCTTTCTTCTGTGACAATATTCATTTCTTGTTTCCCAGGAAACTCAAAATATTCTTGCATAATGTCTACATACATTTCAGGAAACTACACAAAACCAATACAACTTATATCATAATGAGGTATTTTTTCATTACAAATTAATCAAATTGTTCACTTAATTGTATTCATTAATAATTATTAGGCATAACAGTTTAATATATTTTAACTATTTTAGTCTAAAACTGACGTATGCAAGATTTATTGTCATCTTAGTACATTGTTCCCATAGTAACAGGAACAATGCATAGTACAAGCAATATAAACTGTTGATCAAGTTACTTTGTGACAGTTCGAAAATGTGTGATTCAAAATTGTAATATTCATTATGTACGGTAAGTGAAGGTGAATAAAAAGACATATCATAGAAAAATAGGTACCGATATACTGAACTTCAATATTAATTATGTTATCCAACATATTTTGCCTGCCAAAAAAACTTTTCTTCTGGAAGAACTAAAAAAATGCTTAGCTCTATGACATAAACAAACGTGCGATGAAATGACATTTTCGGTTTCCATGGATGATCAGTATACACAGGTAATCAGTCTCTTGAGTATATGTTTATCTAGTTTAGGTAAAGCTTGAAACTAGTGTGTCGCTTGTCTTCTTTTAATATTCTAAGAATTAAATAATGACTGTTGAAATAAACAAATACAATGGAATTTTAATAACATAGATAGATCTAGTCATTTTAAAAAAAATGATGGAAAAAAATGTAGTAACACGAGAAATCGAACCCAGAACGCCAGTGTGACGTTCCTATTCGTATACCGATGCGCTAATGACGCTAGACCTAATAGACGCTTACTATAAAACACAATATCTTATCACTAATAGTTGCATTAAACCCAACAGTCTGCGAACAGTATCCCGTATAAAGATCAACTGTTTTGCTGACTATCACATACAAATCTCTATATAAATAACATTATAGATATTGAAACGAAATGATGACGTTTATCTGCGTTCGACACATTTATGACGTTCGATTGATTCCACGATCTGTCAAACACTAAAATCCAAATACATAGATATTTACGATCATTTTATTGATGAATAATGATTAAATACTCGCTGTTTAGTCTTAAAATCGTAATTGAATAAATCGATAATCACAAGTTTGTCGTTAATTTTTCATTGAACTACCGACGCTGGTATCCAACGACGCTGCGAAGTTGTCAACCGCACTTGTTTCCCTTTGTAAAATAAATCCGTTTTGACACGATTCGGATACGTACAAAATAACAGGATATTACATCTTTTTCGGCTTTGTGTGGATGGTATTTCGGTGTTTGACTTCATCGATGGTTCGCGTAGGATTTAAAATAAAAAAATGTTTTATTTCCATTATGGATTACGTTATTTTGTTTGTTAGTTAAACAAAATGTTCGTCATAATCACATATGGCTGTATGGTGCTGAAAGTTGACATTCCTTTCGCATTTCCCATTATTGTGCTATGATCTCACACATGCGACAACACGAAATTTTCACTAAGCATGAGTCACATAATAAACAGCTTGCACACCAAATATCTATGCCAATGAGAGGGTACCTAACTTCAAGAATATTGGAATGAAGCGCATTGTTAGAAATATTATGCTTTTAGGAGCGTTGTATAATGAAATTGTGAAGATTTTTGTCTAAAACAATATACATGAAATAGTGTACTTTTCTCAATAAAAACTTGTTAAACACACAAGTTCACTTACATCCATGACATCACTGTTACTATAGCAACAGAAGAATGAAAATCACAAAAACAATTCAATAAATTTCTACTTTCATCTTACATAGAAAAAACTAAATTATAAGTCATGTCATCAAAAAAATATTGTTTTTCCAATTAGTTGTGCGTTGTAGTGTTTCCGTTGCTGTGGCAACTGTATACTTTGTAACAAATTACAAAATACACTTTTGCATTTGGAATTGATAATCAATGGTTTTGTGAACAATTCATAACATTCTGACACAGGGCCGATTCTTGAGTTAAGTGAACCTACTCCAAAGTTTAAGAACAGTAAGACATACTAAACAAATGAAAACAAATCTTTTTAGGACATCTGTGTCTTAAAATATTTAGAAATTGGCCAATTTCAATACAAATATTGACTATATTAGAGAACACAAATATCAGTTGGGCATCAACTTGTTTTAAAGGATTGGTATTGTGTCATTTAACTTTGACCATAACTTTGCCCAAATTTCAGAGACATGTACTGTCCGGTTTTGCCCAATTTAATTTTCAAGGCATGATGAGACTGCAATTTGCTATTTCTCTTATTTCATTAAAAGTATGATTTATTAGGTAAATTGACATCATGTTACTTCTTAGGCTTAAACACAAATGTTTTTCATATTTTGATTTAAAATGTGAATTACTTCCCTTTATCAAGAATTTTATATGTGTTTAATTTTCGATAACACACCTTTTAAATATTGAGTTAATGACTGATCAAAATATTAAGATACTTCCAAAAGTACCCATCCTCATTATGGTGTTAAAACCTTAACATATCTTTCGATATATTCAAAATGTAATATTATAACTTACTGGTATTAACTTGTTTAGTGGTATAATTCATGTTGCAGATGGGCCAGAAGTGTTGCCAATGTCAAATCAGAGTGCTGAAGAAGGCAAGTCATTCAGATATAACTGTGCATACACACCCGGTAACCCAGCAGAATCCTTTGTGAAATGGACCAGACATGCGGACCAGAAATCATGGAATTCAGCACTGTTGGAAATTGTCAATGTGTCAAAGGATGATATGACGATGTACATGTGTACTGTGCAAAACACAATGAGACCTACGAACCAACCATCTAAGTCCGATCCAAAATCTGGTTATGTTTACCTTGATGTAAAATGTAAGTTATTTTTGTTAAGTTAAATTTTTGTCTCATTAATAATTGTGATTTTATGTCCTTGATGTTTTGAAGACAATGGATGAGACGATCTTCTGGAATCACTCGTTTGGTGTTATGTTTTAATAACAAATGTTGTTTGGATTTTAATAGTTAAACTTTCTCACAGATAAAAGGTGTTAATTTTGTTGGTTGTGGATAAAACCGACAGTCAACAAACTGTAATTTGATTTTAATGAGGTACTCAATGTGAGCTATTGGGATTGCATGTGTCCGTCGTCTGTTATCATCCGTCTTTTGCGGCAACTATTAGTTGTTAACACTATAGAGGTCACATCTTTCACATGACTTTTATGAAGGTCGGTCTAAATGTTTTTCTCAATGCAATCTAGGTCGATTTTTTAAATAGGGTTATATAGGGTCAAAAACTATTTCACTAGGCTCAAATATAGACAACATTGATAACCCTCTAGATGTGACATTCTTTATTTTATCAGTAAAAGACCTGGTCATAATGTCGGTATCAATGTAATCTAGGTCATGGTTGGAACCGGGTCATATTGGAACAAAAATTAGGTCACTAGGTCCAATTATATAAAACTTTAACATTCCACAGTTTTACAAGGTCACAGTGTTATTTTATGTTTATGAGGCTTTATACAAATGTGTATCTAAATGGAATCTAGGTCAAGTTTGAAACTTGATTTTCAAAAACTATGTCAAATCCTGATGAACTAGCTCAAAATGTTTGCCTCAACAAAATCTTGGTCAAGTCTGATTCTGTGTCATTTTGGGTAAACATAGTAGGTCAAATTATAGGAAAACCCCTGTTGTCACTCTACATGCTACATTTTCAACATGAACTACATGAAACTATTATTATCTAACTAAAAAGCAAGTTGAGTTTAATACTTTGTAATTTGAGGTAAAAAACGAGGTCATATAGTTAAATACTAAAAATCATTGTGGCCACTCTACAGGACGCATTTTGTGCTTTAAGTACATACAATTTCAAACGAATCTTTGTCTTAATGAAATGCAGTAAAAGTTCAGTACTTGGACACCTGGGTACGAAAAATAGGTCACAGTGTCAAGGCATGGAAACACCTGATGGATTTTTTAAGAGACAAATTGTCTACCTTAACTATATGGAACTTTATCACAATATGTGTCCTAATGAAATGCAAGTCCTGCTTAGTAATGGCTCGTGTAGGGTCAAAATATAGCTCACAGGATCAAACTATACACAATCCTGGTTGACTCTCCAGAAGCCCCATTTTCAACCTGAGCAACTTGAAACCTCTTCCAAATGTTTGACTTAATGAAATGCACGTCATGTTTAATCCTTGCGGATACGCTAGAGGCCGCATTTTCTACAAGAATAAAAATTAATTTCAAACATTAATAGGACAAAAACTTAGATTTCAAAGTCAAATCATATCAAAGTCTTGTTCACACACACCAAGGATTTACTTTCTGATCATCATGAAACGCGGTTAGAATGCTTGTCTTCATTAAATGTTGATAATCTTCTCAATTTGGTGTTGTGAGGTCATCAACTAGGTAACTAGTACAAATGGTTGAAAAACATATTTACACACCAGAGTCCACCAACCCTTTTATACCTGAATTACATGTAATCAATATTCGGGATTATAACGGATACTTACACTTAGTACTAAAATTTACTCTTTTGAGTCTGATAGGGACTCATATTTAGTGTGAAAAACGTATGATTATGTTATATGAGTGCAGAATATTATTCGTGGTCCATTTTCGCAGAGATATAGGTGTAATATGAGATATAAAAATAATGATTAATTTCGAGTGAACAGTGTGGCACTCACCTGAATAATTATTTCCAAATATCAGAGTCACCCTAAAATCTTAATCTTAAATATACCAAAATAATATTCAGCACTCACTTTACATGCATTTTCCGCACTTCTACTATCGGACTTGTTATAATCCCGGGCTTTGGTTGGATTAGTCCTTTGTAAAATTTACATCACTTTAGATACTTGGTCATCTGGGATAAAAAGTAGTTCTCAAGATCAACCATGTTATGATGCGATATATTCTACCTAATTGAAATGAAACATGGTCCCAATACTGTTCTGTATTAATTTTAGACGAAGCATGAAATAAAGTTGTGTGGAAACAAAATCAAGGTCACTAGGTCAAGTCGTATGAAATAATTGTTTAAACTTGAGCAGTCAAATGTTCGTGCAACATTTACACGATCAGTTTAGTATTTTAGGATTCTATGTCAGTTTAAAACCGGATGTGTGGGGGTTAATAGAGTACACAATCTCCACTTTCAGAAAAATACTTGAAAAGCCAGTTACTGAAATAATCTCTAGCCTGGCTCAAGCTGTGTCTGAATCTCCGACAAAAGTCAAATCATGTTTACAATCCAGAGGCCCAATTTTGTTCCTGATTTTACATGAAACCGCATTAGATTGTTAGTCTAAGTGGAATCTACGTTAGGTTTGAACCTGTGTTACTCTATCGATCAATTTAAATTTCTTAATCAATCCCATCTATATGTAGACACATTTTGGACAAAACTTTCTGGTTATGTACGTATTCAACTGATGCTAAGTCAATTTCACGAGCCAGTTTGTGCCGTCTCGCTACTCTTGACTCTTTATGTATGATTTTTATAGCAATTATTTTGCTTGTTTGTGTTATAGATAAGGCGTCTATTGAAGAATTCGTTGTGAAAGATTATACAGGCCATGAGGTTACCGTTAATGAATTTAGGTCTCCAACACTTGTCTGTAATGTAGATAGTAATCCTGCTTCGAATATCAAGGTTATGTTCCATACTCAAACATTGGCAGAAGAGTCAGCCTCTTCACAACTGAAGCACCGACTTTCCAATGTAAGTTGTGGTGACATTGGTGTCTACACGTGCACAAGCAGAAATTATCTCAATATGCAAGCACTTTCAACAAAGGATGTCGTCCTCCTTGTGAAATGTAAGTGTAACTGTTTTGTTTTTGCTTATCATATTATATAATTTGTGAATGTTTCAAGGTTTTTCGAAATACTGTTTGATAACAATTATGGCTATGATTTCACATGTGACATAATGAATAATCGGTAGATGACGTTGATGAAAACTACTTACTAGGCAAGGCGGAGGATTTTATAAAACAAAATAATACAAGAACCGACCCTTAAACTTTCTCCATCTACATTACCAACCTATTATTCTTTTTATCCTGTCACTGCTCGTGTTTAGTAAGGGGAACTACATTTAATTTCAAATAAACCGGAGTTACCTCTCCTAAATTGTAACGAAATAATATTGTGACGTATTGAATATATATAGTGACTTATTGAATATAATTTGTGTTACCACCTTACGCCGAGAGATATAGCTACCATGACTCTGGTGCATTTACAATAGCAACATTTCGATTAGTTTTCATGGAATTTCCCCAGGTTGATTATAACTGACGGGAAATGTCAAGTGTCGTAGAACACGTGGACACAGAAATGGTATTTACATTTACTTCATGAAGATATTTAAATTTTTGACATATTTAAAGCTGCAAGGAATGCTTCTGTTCACTCAGTCTATCATTTACGATTGCAAAGAAATTTCCGGCACAAGTGGATGAAACCAGACAGGGATTATAATATCGAGTAGATGGGTGGGGTACGTACTGCTATTGCTACGTTATTTACGCGAGAAATTCGACCGCAGAGCCATCCCTGATGACCGTAGATGGACTCAAATTTTCAACGTGATGTTGCTCGAATGATGTGAAGAGCCGATAAGCTTATTGCATTGTTTACTTCGAGTTAAAGAACTCACTTATATTCGGATCAAATTTCAGAACGAGTTTGTCTAATAACGGATAAATTTAAACATTGTTTGAATGAAAACAGAAAACTTCTGGGAAATGAACATTTCATTGCATGCATTATGAAAAATATTTAGTGGAAAAGTCCATTGTTAGAGTAAGCCCAGAAAGTAAAAGCTAGCAGCCACGCTCTTATCGGATTGTAATTACTGCAAGTGACAGGATAAAAATAATCCCGCGTGCTAAAATAATGCGACAGTTTAAAGCAATGTTACAATAATATCAAATATATTTTGCTTACTATACTTTTCACAGCTGCAATTATTGTGATGTGTAATGTCAAATATTGTATCTTGAAAAATCGTGATTAGTACTGAGTAAATCACTCTTAAGTTGTGTAACGTTGTTCCAGCTCTAAGCTGATTTCACCAGATTTAACTATAGAGAAAATACAACACCATTGAAGGTTCAGCCAGTTTATTTAACTAACCTCTAACCCAAAGTATTACAAAGCACATGTGGACAACATGACCGGTATGAGTAGTCTCCCCTTGATACACAATATTACATTCCCTCCCCAAATCAAAATGAAAAGACATTATCAAATTATTTTTGTTTTGAAAACATTCATGTTTTTATCCCACATGTATATACAAAATAAAAGATACTTTCACATACTCAATTAATAACAACAATAACTGTTTGTCAATTCCAGTGATAACCAATACTACGTACATTTAATATTCATACATGTTGTTGTCTATGATTTATCAGAATCCTTATAACAAAATGTTACAACACATATATTGTCTATATTATCCAATATTGTTTATGTCTAAAGTACTCAGTTCAGTCTATGATTTACTTCATTACAAAGTCAGAATATATTTCTGGTAATTTACACATCCGTTTAGGTCTAAATGGTTTCACTGGTGTTGTTTGTTCTATCTCAGGTGGTTCATCATCTTCTGGTTCGTCAAGATCAATGTTTTTATCAGTGCTTTCATTTCGAGATGGAATAGATCCATATTCTTTGTTGAATGACATGTTTAATTGGTCGTGGTCATCCCCATTTTTTTTGAAAACTAGTAATATTTCCATCTTTGAATACATTTCCTGAATGAATTTCTGAATCACTTGGCCTTAGTGCCCCATTATTATTTGATTTATCATTTGTGAAAAACCTTTTAATATGTGACACATTCCTTGAATACTGACTTCCATGTTTATCTTCTAACATGACACTATTTCCATACCTATTGACTACTTCCACAGGATTAGGACTAAACCTCGTTGACATTTTATTCACTTTTTTCTGCTGCATCAGCACTAAATCCCCTTCACGAATCTCACTTTCCATAGCTTTTCTTCTATTATCAGCATATATCTTTCCTTTTCCTTTTCTTTCACTATCTCTATCTCTTACTTCATGATCTGTTACTTGGTATTCGGTTATATATCCAGTAACTTTGTACGAATCTTTCTTTTGAAGAGCATTTCTGCTGGTGATACTCCAGTTGACGACTGAGGTGTTGATCTATTCATCAACAAATACGTCTGTAGCTCCTCTTTCCAATCTTTCTTCTCCACATGTGCAATACGAATTCGCTTCATGATCGACTTATTCTGGATTTCAACTTCACCATTTGCCTGAGGCCAATATGGTGTTGTGTTTAGATGTTCAATCTTCAGTGAATCTAAATAATCGTTCAATTCTTCGCTATTGAAATTCTGAGCATTGTCCGTTTGCAATGATATGGGAAGACCATGAACTGCAATTAAGCTTTTCAGACACATAATAATTTTATCTGAAGTGGTCTTCTTCAGGATGAAAACTTCTATCCACCTTGAATAATAGTCTACTAGAACAAGTAAACTTTCACCAGTAGGTAAAGGTCCCAGAAAATCCGCACTTAATTGTTCCCAGGGTTGCATTGGTAATTCCCTTCTTCTCATTGGTTGTGGCTTTTCTCCCTGACCAACTAACTGGCAGCCAAAACATTTTCTGCAATAATTCTCTATATCTTTATTCATCCCTGGCCACCATAATTTAGATATTAGCCTCTGTTTCATAATCACAATCCCAGGGTGACCTTCATGACCTAACTGCATAACGTCTTCTCTCAGGCTCCGAGGAATGACAATTCTAGTCCCTCTTAACACTAAATATCCAATCGACGATAATTCATGTCTGATGGGTAGATAACTCTTGTTTTGTAACTCATGCCATTTGCCTGTCCTTAACAGATTACGAATATCTTTCAATTCATCATCTTCTTGAGATTTGTGTTCGATATGTTTCGTGGACATAGCAACTGGCGTAGCTTCCATAGTTACCAATTTCACATATTCTTCAGTATTCATACCGTCAGTTCTACCTTGATCAGTGTCTATATCTGGTAACTAGCGTGATAATGCGTCCGCAATATTTGTATGTCCGGGTATGTGTTTCACCGTGTATGTATAAGGTTGCAATCTTAACACCCAACGTTCCACAGGGTTTAGACTTCGGCGAAAATATATATTGAAGAGGTTTGTGATCAGTCAATAGTTCAAAATCAATCCCCATTAGATACATATGTAACCTCTCACATGCCCACACTATAGCAAGAGCTTCTTTTTCTGTTTGAGAATATTTTCGTTCAATTGTAGACAATGTACGACTAGCATACAGAATAACTCTCGATTCTCCTTTGGAATTCTGCTGCACGAGAACACAACCTATTCCCACTAGTCCCGCATCACATATCACTTGTGTCTTGTCTTTCTTGTCAAAATACCCTAAATTCTTTGCATTTGACAACTGATTCTTAAGTTCATCAAAACTCCTTTGTTGATCTGTTTCCCAATTAAAGCAAAATCCTTTTCTGGTCAATTTCCTCATAGGTTCAGCTACAGAAGCCACATTAGGAATGAATCTAGCACTAAAATTGACAAGTCCCAGGAAACTCTTAACTTCAGACACATTTTTCGGTTCTCTGAAGTTCACAACTGCATCAACTCTGTGCTATACCAATACCATGTTTTGACAGCACATGTCCCATGAAGTCAATATGAGACATATTGAACTGACTCTTCTCCATGTTCAATGTCAGCCCACTCTCCTGCAATCGCAACAGTAAAGCATCCAGTTTTTCATCGTGATCTTCTGTACTTTCTCCATGGACAATTATATCATCGAAGATGGTGTTAACCCCTCGTAATCCACTTAAAGTTTGTGCAATAACTTTGTTATACATTTCTGGTGCACAACTTACTCCAAACATGAGACGTTTATACCTGTACATCCCTTTGTGGGTCATAAAAGTGGTGATCTCTCTAGACTCTTCATCTATTTCAATCTGATGATATGCCATTTTAATATCCAGTTTCGAGAAAACTGTAGACTTATTTAAATCCTGTAACACTTCCTCGACTGTTGGAATTGGATATCGTTCCCTAAACACTGCCTCATTAGCTCTCCTCATATCCACACATAGTCTTATTGTATCTTTCTTAGGCACAACTACAATTGGATTTACCCAGTTACTAGGCTTATTCACTCTCTCAATAATGTCTAGTGTCTCAAGTTCATCAAGTTTATCTTCTAATTTCTCCCTTAAACTGTAAGGAATTCTTCTCAACGGCTGAACAACTGGTTCTACATCATGATCTATTGGGATGTGTAACAGATAATTGTTTAATTTTCCTATTCCATTGAAACATTTAGGAAACTTCCGTCTTATATCTGACTTGTTTGCACTTTCACACACAACACTATTAACTGTCGGTTTCTCAATACGTAAAATACCCAGTTTTACACTAGTTTCTTTCCCCAATTGTGCTTTTCCTTTTTCCTCAACAACTATAAATTCCGCTTCAACACATTTATTTGGAATGTTCACTAGCGCGGTGAAACTTCCTGCCACTGTTAATGGTTTCTTGTGTCCATATGCATAGATTTTCTTGTGCGTTAAGCGCGATTCACATTGTATTTGTGACTTTTTCATATATTCCCACATGTTTCTGTCCATGATATTAACAGATGCACCCGAATCAACGATGATGGAAACAATTACATTACCAATATCAATTTGAAAATCTCCATCCACCGATTTCTCTGTATTTCTTTCCACTGTGAATACATAATCTTCTTCTTCAGGTTCATCATGTTCAACACTCCTCACTTTATCTTTCTTCTTCCATGCTGCTTTCGTCCTGCAGCATTTTTCAAAATGTCCAATATGCTGACACTTTCTACACTTTTTCCCCTTAGCCGGACATTTCTGATCAGATTTAATGTGTCCTTCATAACCACACGCATAACACCTTTTATCAGAATTTCTACCTTTATCCTGTTTCATAGGTTGACATTTCTTATAAAATCCAATTTTATTAACAACGTGTTGTTCAGATTCAACTTGCATGTAGCTAGCGCGACTCTCTGATACTTCTAACGACTGGGCTATTCTTCTTAACTCATCTAACTTGACATCTTCTTTTTCCAATAGTTTCCGTCTTAGTCTCTTGAGAATAGCATTTCTCAATTATTTGATCCCTAATGCTTTCAACCACATCATGAAAATTACAGTTCAAAGCATTTTGTCGTAACCGTGTTATATATTGTTCAATGGACTCATCCGCTGTCTGCGTTATGGCTCGCAACTTTGCTCTCTCGAAAGCAACATTAACTTTTGGTTTAAAATAATCGTTCAACAAACCTACAGTCACTTAATATACATCCTCTTCATCACCTGGTACTGGCACTTCAAATGTAAAATATATATCCTGCACTGTTAAACCAGCACTATGCAATAGTAATGCTTTCTTTTGTTCAGGTTTTTTCACTCCTTTCCCCTCTGAATACAATTCAAAACTCCTCAGCCATCTTGTCCATCGAAATCCAAGAGTATTTTATCCCCTATTTCAAAAACAGAAATACCACCAATATCTTGCAATAACACTGCTGCCATGTCTCTAATAATGTTCGCGGATACTTTAACTTTATCCTCGTCGCCAAATAATGTAACGTTGTTCCAGCTCTAAGCTGATTTCACCAGATTTAACTATAGATAAAATACACCACCATTGAAGGTTCAGCCAGTTTATTTAACTAACATCTAACCCAAAGTATTACAAAGCATATGTGGTCAACATGACCGGTATGAGTAGTCTCCCCTAGATACACAATACTACAAGTTGGATTCAAAAATATTTCTTATAGCCCAATGCCCACAGAAACCTAAATTGTCACACTGACAACATGTTGGTTTCAAACATGTTAAAATACGTTACATTAAATCATGATAATGTTACGTTTTTTACTACCCTTTACATATCTTAACTTAACTTAAATAACTCAATGCCTAAATGTTATGTTAAACTTAACATCTGGTACAGTTTGGGAAATTCATATTGACCATAGATAGGTATGCATGTTATTGCCACTTTGTCCATCCCTCCGTCTGGTCAGATTGTGCTTGGACAAAACATTTGAAGACTGTTCCAGCACTACTAACAGGGTTATCCCAATGTAGCAATTAATCATCACTATGAGTTAAAGCATCTGAAGTAAATGTTATTTTAATTTATAACCCTTTATGGAAATATATGAAATTCCCAAATCACCAAGAAGCATTTAGAAAAATAAAGTTTTTGTTCCATTTTTCAAACTTGCATGCTAGCAACATGGGGTCATTGACATTAATCTTTGGTGCATATATAGTTTGTAACACGGTTAACAAAATGTTTCTATTCTTTGTTTAGTACTAAATTTTCTGGCAGAAATTTTTATTCATCTCCAAGATAATTGGCGCTAGTATACAATGTAGACTAGTTGCACTAATATCTTGAGTTGTACCACTGTATTCGATTGCCATAAATCCAGGTAACGCTACTGTCATGTGTTCTGGTATTGCATTCTGATGATTCTTAATATTGTTTTCTGGTGGTATTTTTCATTACCCAATGAATACCACATTTTTGTAGGCTGCAGTGTGGTCGCAATGCTCCATTTCAAACATGTTATGGTGCCCTGGAATACTTCAGTCATTTGATTAAATGAGTTTTCAGATGTTTATTAATATATTTTTAGTATGATTCCTTTAGATGATACATTGCTGACATGGGCTTTCATTTAAAAATATTTCTTAAACTGAGTCCCAGGTATTTTGCATTAGTTATACAATGTATGATTTTTAGCACTACTGGCCAAAAGCCAGATAGTTTAAGTCATGGCGAATTGTCCGTCGTGTGTGCCTGATTCCATATGTGTTTCAGTATATTGACTTTTCATTCAAACGATATTTCCTCCTGATCCGCATAGCCAGTTTTGACTAAACTTCATAGAAACGTTCCTTTGGTTGTCCTCGTTCAAAGCTGTTCAAATGGTTATGGTCTGTTTGATAAATAGATTGCTAAAAATAGATTTGAAATTCGAAAGGTTAAAAAATCTTCTTGTCTAGAACCATAAAATCTTGAGCTTTCATATTAAGTATGTAAAATGGTTGAGTAGTCCTCCACCACAATTTTTCCAATCATGTCTCTAGGATCAATATTATCCCCAACCCAGGGGTCACACGTTTTCATATACTTTTATAGGGAATAGCTTGGAAATTCTTCTTGTCCAGAACCAGAAGACCCAGGGTGATGATATTTAGCATAGTTTAGTTGTACCCTACTAGCAGTGTTCAAATTATACCCCTAGGGTGAAAATGGTACCGCTCTGGGGTCACAGGTTTTCTATAGACTTACATGGAAAAAACTCTGAAAATCTTCTTTTCCGCAACTGCATGGCCCAGGGTTTTGATGACCAAAACGCACTCTGTTCTAGGATCACATGTTTCTATAGGGAATAATTTTGAAAAATGACTGGCCAGATTTTTTTTTATCAAAGGTATTACTTGCACATTGTAGCCGATTGAGCGTCAGGCCCTCTGGGCCCTCTTGTTCATAAATATCGAGTCATTTTGGGTCAAAAACTAGGTCACATGATCAATTGGTGTACGATTTGATATTACATATTTCTTGTTTATGATATCATTTTTTGTTTTAAATCATTGAATAGCAATGATGATGGGCGATTTTGACCTTGAGCGCACTTTGAATGTTTTTGCTTATCTGCAGTGTTTCAAAGGTTATATTATGTAAATAAAGCTTGATGCAAAATGTACAGGAATTAACCAATGCTATTCATTATGTAGTGATGATTTTTATTTTAAATAGAAGTTAAAATTTGTGTTTAAGTTATTGAATATTGGTGTATAATGTCCTGATTATTTTTATTTGAAATCTACACAGTTTTCAGAGGGTTTCAGACTTACTTTTAGTTTTTTAGATTGATGGAGAAAAGTTCATAAAACAAGGGATAGGGTTATGGTTAGCACAAAATAAGGCTATATTCTGGGTTTATTCACAGGACTGAAAACATATTTATCTTTTAAATTTTGTTGTATTATCCGTGATTTTAAACACTCAATCATAGAAAACACTATTGGAAAGAATATGTAATGCTAATCAATTAATTATTTTATCAAGAACTGTTATATTATCTGCAAATGATTATACATATAATACATACAGACATTTCAAGTTTAAATACACAAGCATCAGACTGACACTATTTTCAAATAACCTGCGTGGAGATAGTGATCAGCCTCGTCATAGGATATTGTAGTTAAATAGGGTATATCAATGCCAAGTGAAAGTTTAAAACATGTAGAATTGTTTCTTGAATAACCAATAAACAAAAGTTGCTTATCTTTCGGATATTTTTCGAACATAAAGCTGTAAGTGGATGCAGTGATTGTTTACAACAAAATGTTGGTATGTCACTTGCTGCGGATGCTTATTTGCTAATGTATCACACGAAATCATCATATCAGTATATCTCAGGTTGCTGATACAGGGTAATCATTGCCCTTGTGTTCTTTTAACAGGTCAGCCTCAACCTTTTGGAGACATTGATTATACAGTATACAGTGCGCAACGTAACCCTGCAACTCTACGCTTGTCTGCACTTGCGTATCCTATTCCATCATCTATTGTTTGGACAAAGATAGACAATAAAGACGAAACAATTTTGAAGAATAACACAGAACTGACTATGACAACCAATCTTGTAAAAATAAACGGAATTCATATCGACATTATGCAATTAGAACTCAAATTTCACAACGTGACTATCTCTGAGTTTAGTCAGTATAAAGTAAAGATCAATAATGATGTGGGTACAATGGAAAAGGTGTTTTTTCTTGAAGCAGAAGGTAATATTTCGTTTTATTACCTGATTCCTTATATAAATACAAATATGTTATTTTTGCTGTTTTACATGCAAGCTATCAATTTGTCTTCGATTGAACTATTCCCCGGTCAACAGTATGAACTGTTTCCCTCTGGCGCTATGAAGTCATTGGTTTTTCCTTTATTTAAGTTTTACAGTTACAATTGATATATAAGCGAAGTATTAGATATCTTTAATAAACTGGAAAATGATAAAATACTAATAGCTCCAGATAATATTAGAAATAATCAATTTGTGAATTGGACTAATTTTTCGGCTGCTTGATTAAAAAAAAGCCTAATAACTTTCGGGACGCTACTGTCAATATTAAACGGCCAATTTAATAATGTGTGTTTACCTTAAATTATCGGGTATGTGATAAATAGAATATTAAATTCGTGTTGTTTAGTATCAAATGTATTGAACTCGTTGGATAAAAAGAATATGAAGCTCGACAGAGGCTCGCTTCATATCGTTTTATTCAACTCGTTTAATAAATTTGATACTGAACAACACTCATTCAATATCCTCTATATATTTTAGTCGATGTATTTAATGTTGTTGTCAACCATAACTTAGAAAAAAGCAACATAGTCAATCATTTAAATAAAAACGCTTGATCAGTTGGAGTCAGGTGAACAATGTAGAACCACCAGGAATCATAATAACTATTTCCTTTCATTATTTTACTCATTGTGATTTTGAAATATATTATGAATTTCTCACATAAATGAATGTCTATAACATATGAGGTACTAGCCCTACTACTTTGTTATAATAAAGAGTACTTTAATTCTCCTGCTAGATATACCAGATTTACCGACAGAATTTGGTCCAATTAGTGGTCTTATCAAAACAACAGAGGCAACTATACAATGGAAACCAGGATTCAATGGTGGACCAATTCAAACATTCGTATTGTTATACAAGAAATTGTCTGACATAGAATGGAAGAGTATTTATGTCACTGAGAGTGGTGATGTAAACATGAACTACACTCTTACCAAACTAGAATCAAATACACCATACCAAGTGAAGATTTACGCACATAATCGTATTGGTAATTCGAGCGTTAGTGAAGATGCCAACATTCGTACATTAGGTTCGTTCCTGAATAAGTCCTTAGGGCATGTTTTTTGTTCAGCAAAACTATCAGTAACAACGTGAGGTTAAGCCTTATCGATATGCATTAACCTCCACTAACCTAACTGTGGACTAAATATGGCTCATTGTGATGCAAATGTCTCTGGTTGCTTACTGTATTTTTCTATTAATTTTGTACACGTTACTACAATATCTGTTGACATTTCGGCCCCTAACTACTGTGGCTACTCCTTGATTCTCCTACGGTATTCCTTATGATATGCCAGGCCATTCCTTGCGCCCCTGTTCCTTACGTTTGATGAAAGGTTGCTTTCCCGGAGGTCTGTGTTGAGAGGCACTGTCTTATCATCAAAGATAACCAAAACGCTATCAGCATTAAGCAAAACGCTATTCTGGGTGAAGAGAATCATTGGCTCTTGATTGAAACTCATTTTTATTTTTAGACATTCTGGCTGAAAGCAAAACATGATTTTGAGTCTTGATTTCAGAAGCGATGTCAGAAGATCCAGAAAGTCATATTGGAACGATAGTTGGTGGCGCTTTTGGCGGTGCAGTTCTTGCTGGTCTAGTGGCATTCGCAATAGTATTTCTTCTTCGAAGGCGCAGAGCAACTTGTGGTTTGAATATTATTGTCTCACAATATAAACTCTGATTGATTCAATATTTTCCTAACTTTTAAATGAAAATACCAATGTTTTAGTCATACACAGACGTCACTAGACGTTTTATTCAAATCCATTCGATAATAAGCTATACAGAATAATGTCATGATGCTTTTACTTCATGCCGATATATGACAAGTGCATACTTTCGTCGATTGTGTACATCCTACTCGTGCTTGAGAGCATTTTACCCATCTCTAGCACTCTGACAGAATCGATACTGGTCTGAGGGAAACCGTCCTATTCCTGGATCAATGCTTGTTGGTGTTGTAGAAGCATGAGCTTATTATCGGTGCTGAAGTCTGATTGGTAAACTTAAGCTCTCATTCAAATGCTAAAGTAAATCAGTTGTGTGGAGTTTCTTTTGTTTATTAAAACATATATCTTATTATTTTAGGAAATGACTCCGACCATCATAATTCGAATGAGCGGTGAGTTCTAATTTCTGTTTCATTTTATTGATGAATAAATCTGGTATTAATGATCTCCAAATACATAGGATGTCAACGAATATTAAAATATTCAAATATGTATTTTTTTACGTCTGACTGTTCGAGTGATAATAAGCAATAAGAAATATCGATACAAAAATGACTTTAAAAAAAATTAAATGGACATCATCGAATGTATTGCGGTCATATTACGTGTGAAATGTTTTCCGAAATTGTTGTGCATGGCATTACGTGCTGATGATGTATATTGTTGCTCATATGATGATACATTATCTGTTTTCGTGAGTTTGTCCACATCTTCAAAACGTGAAAATTACAGCTTGCCAGTTGCATCATTTATCTCAAAATAATGGATTTAGTTGCATTTAATCCATTTAGGTAAACATACGTTTATATCATCTTTTTGCATTCCTGTGTTTTGTTCGTTCATGTGTACGCTTTCTTAAAATGGGGTCAGAGAAATGGCCCATGATTATTTTACAGTTCGAAAAGAGACGAATTAATTGACATGTAAACTGTGCCGTTCTTACTTTCGTTCGTAAAAAAGATGCTACTCGAGACAAACGTATTTACTTCGTCAGTAACGTGGTTTTCATTTAAAACAAATGCTACTAAACTTTGAGAATGGAAATTATTTCATTACTGGAGATACTCGAATGGCCGCATATTCGAATATTTACGCAGACGGATTGCTGGATATTCCAATATAATTACAAATTCAGAACATCGATAGTCGTAAACAATATGATGGAGAAGTTGGGTACAATATGTTCGCAAACAATTAATATATTGTATAGTAAGTTTCAAATTCACTGCACATTTAAGATCTAGGTATTATTCGTTGCATCGTTATTAATAGAAAAAAGACTTGAAAATGACAGACGGAAATAGAACCAATTAATCTAGAATTCCCTTTCATTCCTCATAACCCTACTTTGATTCATAAGCCGTCCGTTCTATACTAAAGTTGTTGGTAGCGGCATCACGTGAAGTTTGTTGTTGGTCTGAATTATATTACAGGACAACAATCAAACATTATGTAAGTAAGCTAGCACGTATGTCATGTTTATATGAAATTCGGTATGCTTACTATATGTTCTATCCTAGTTTCTGATTGAAATCAATGTCTTCAAAGGTGAACATTTCAACCGATGCGCGCTCACCCGACATGTTTATCAATTAGCCCGACCTTGAATTCCATTAGTTTATTGTGTAAACGGAATACATAATGAATGTCAAATAATAATTGTTACGAAAAGAAATCCATAACATTTTAATTCAATACCCAGTATAGTTTGTATTATGGTCTAAACCTTTTGCCTGTCCATCTCGGAAATATTTGTGTATTCATACGCATTTGGAACAATACAGATTTAAAGACTATTTTCGGCGTTCACGCAGGATGCTTCATTCAATACGTGCGTTCTGATAATGGTTTACACATGCATGAAGACCAAAAATGGTATTTTAATCCTATAATCAATGTTGAAATTCCTACTCAACCGTAATTAATAACATATGCTGTGTATTGAATCACTGTTATTTTGTAAAATATTCTTAACAGCTTTGCTAGGAAATATTTCGAATATAGTCGAGCAGAAAATGCAACATACAATGGGATGGTTACTATTCGATGGTTACGCAGAAAAAAAGAAAACATGGTGGTAATGGAAATTTTATCGCCCGTGCATGCTTTATTAATAGCAGGATATATTTCACACTTACTTGAACGTGTAAAACACTGCTTGTCCTGCAAATATTCCATTGATACACACCGGAGATAGTTGTAGGATTTACGGCTCATTGGCTGTGGACATCATGTAGCAACAACTGTTTGCTTTTAATTTTAGCAGACATGTTTACCATTGCACCACCTCATTGTCTGATGTTTGGTGGACTTTCTTTTTCCCGGGCTTCTGTTTCGGGAGGCATTTGCTTGTGTATATAGCATTACCTGTAGTAACTTAATCTGTCTTAAATCAATCACATATTGAAAAGTAGATGGTGATGTGCATTTCCGACAATATTAATTTTGCAATTTTGGTTTGGTTGTTTTAACTTCACATATTAATTTAGACTGATTAAAAATTGAGACCCGTATTCAGAAGCATGCACTCCGATCATAGCCTTCTCACAAGTGGTGATAGAGTGTAGCTGGAATGACGGTCGAGTTAGTGACGTTCACACTCGACTCACAAGAGAAACTAGAGGTCACGGTAGACGTAGTTTTCATGGTCTATTGATTGACATAATTGTTGTATCATGCGCTTTAAACAAGCTCATCTGGACGTGTTAAATACTATATAATAACGAATTATATTAAGCCGGAAACAGGAGGGCGTCAAATGCCTGTATTTGACAATATTATCCTGTTCTTAACTGCTTCTGTTCAGATTCTCTATTTTCCAATAAGATATTGAGTATCCTTTGACTGGCTTTACGTGTTATAGAGTTACACCCATTTTTTATGTTTGTTTGTGACTCTTCTTTAAGTTTTTACATTTGTTTGCTGGCATGTATATATTTATGTTCAAGATGGATGTGTACTTTGTGTGCAGCATGGTCTGCTCGAATTATTTATTCAGTTTAACAATGAAAGTATTCTTGCCAATTTACATAAATGGCAGCCAAGTCCAAACAATTAACAAACCCTGTAGCAGCTATGTAATTAAAACAAAAATATACAATACTCGATCACATTTAGAAAGAGGCTGTCGTGCTATAAAACGATGAACAAATGATATGTTTTGCTACTGCTTTTTTATAGTTTGAGCTTGTATAAATAAATATGTGTATGTACAGATACTGAAAAACGTAGTTGTGCATTTTTTACATGTATGGCTACACAATGCTGAACGATGTATGCGTGTTGTTCATCTGTTTCATATTGTCTTTGAATTTTTGTTTTAGTGATCAGATCGACGAAAACAAATTTCCTGACGATGCAAGTTACTACAACATTGGAAGGTATAATACAACATAAAATAATGCAAACAGCGTTATCATATATACATGTAATGAATTAATACACGACATTGTAAGTACTAAATGCTTGTAGATATTTGAAGACCCGACCATACTTCCGACCCCACAATAAGTTGTGTTTATTGATGTAAGATGTTGAGTATTGACTCGGATTCTATGTATAGTAGGTATTTTAAAGATATTATCACTGTAAATATCAGTGTGAATAATTCATGCCCATTTCAAATACAACAATTAATGACTTATGTATAGTCTCTCATATTTGAGCGTGTGCTCGTTTTGCAGGGGACTCTTATCCATATACTCAGGTATTACCCTTACGTATGTAGTGTATTGTGTTGCTGTGTGTAGGATAGAATTACCATCGATTATTTGGAACCATCGGGGCAGTTACATCCCCTGACGTTTAGATAGAAGTTACCATTACAACCGTCAAATAATCATTCCTGATCTGAAAGACATTTTCTTTAGATGAACTCTCGAATCATCAGTTAACAAATTATGATGTATTGTACTTTATGTCTGAAAAGGTTTGAACATTCTAAATCCTGAAGTATAAACTAATTTCTGATTTGACAATTTTGACCTAACGGTCTTAGATCGGTTACCTTTTTGTAAATTTTAAAGGATAAGGACGGACGTCCTACAATTAAATCGAATCGAATGGAATACTCATTCTGCCGTGATATGAGCTTATTTCGTTTGGTACAGTCGTAATTTTGTTGTAGTTTTCTTAATATAATTATATAATTTTTATTTTTATTTCTGTTTGTTTTAAATTACATTTCCTCATCACTTGTATTTAAGATTTTGTTTAATCATTAACCACATTTTCTGGTTGACTTTATATTAGATTGCTAATTTGATAATTCATGGCTATTTCGCATTCGGGAGCAAGGTCAGTATAGGGCTGCTTGTTCCTTCGTGCTGGATAATTGTTATGTACGTTTTTTCCGGAGGTCTGTGTGGATATGCACTGTCTTGTGTATGCGGCGTTCCCTGTAGCAACTTATTATATTTCTTTTCAAATTCTAAAGAATCAATTCAGACGTCTACTACATGTTTCGTGACTTTTCACTAGTCACGTGGTTCTTTTGTGGTTTGGATTTCGAGCTATGCTTATGAACAAGCAAATTGCTGCGTGGATGTTGAGTTGGCCGATATATATTGTCTTGTAGCAATCAGTGAAAAACGCAGTGCAGGCTAAGTTTGAAATTGATTGTGCGTGCCTCGTTATAATTAAGTATTGATTTAACCAATATGTTGTATAATTATTGTTCAAGCTGGTCGCTATCGAATACTCATTACCAACTACACATGGTATCCAATCATAAGAGCAAATAGCTTGAGAAAAACGCAGAATATACTTATATACATAATACATGCACACTGTACTCATGGCACCTGTTTTATAAATGTAGTATTTCATGTATTTATCTACCTCCTGTTACGTTTACAGAGAAGTACACATGGACAATCAAAGTAACAGTGAACCAACATACTACAATGAAGGATGGCAAGTTACTTTCCTCATATCTAATCACACGTATTTCTTGCAAAACCATACATGCACACAGTGTGCATTATAAAAACAAGTCTGATATAAATGTACGAATCGAATACACTCAATATGTTATTGTATGTCAACAAAAAGGCATTTAACGGTTTTGTTAGTTGCTATAGTATATAAATGCAAGTTCTACAGAAAGTATTTTACGTTCATTGTTAAAAGTAGTTTTAGCAAAATGAATTGGTGCAGTGACATTTGTTTTTTTATCTAAAGTTCACTTTACTAGATTATTCTGAAATATAGTTGCTGATTATTTCGTTGTATTATTTCAGTGTCCCTGATTATGAAACATTAAACCAACAAAATCGGGATTTCACGACATATTCATCTCTTCAATCGAGCAACAGTGGTCCAACCGAAGGTAAAATCTTCTGTATTGAATATTTCAATTAAACAATCCACGATTTTTTTCTAGAATTGATTTGATGATTTTTTATTAAATTTTTCTCCATTTGTATGCATGATTATGCAAATTAAAAATTACTGATGCAATAATTTCTTTTCATTTTTTACAGCTGATTCAAGCGGAGAAAACAAAACATATGAAAATTTGCAACTGCGAGTGATGTAGATGTGTAAACAATGGTGTGCATAGTCTTAGAAGATTTAGGAGGGTGCTGACCTTGTATCTTGCTTTTAAATTATAGCCGACATAGTGTCATTTATTTCATTTCAGGATGACTTTCTACGACTGCATTCTGCATTATATTTATTGTCAAAATTAACATATGCTGTGTGTAAAATATGCAACTGTGTAAACGCAAGTAACAAGTCACTGTTGTTATAACCCGTAAACTTTATACAATTTGTTAAACTATTTTGACAGATTAACACAAATGTATTGATCATATAAGTAAATATATATTTCTTATAACTGAATGTTTTTTACTCAACATTACATTGAGAAGTACGTAAGATATGGTGTTATAAGGCAAGTGTAACTAAAAGAGAAAAGGGCAAAGACATTAAACAGTAAAAAAGATCTGTTGATAATGCATATACATGCACATACGAAACATCAATGCATATACATAAAATTATTTTAACTTATATCCATTCATAATTTTGGGCTCATCCTGGTTCAATGTTTTTGTCCGATTTTAGTAAAAGCACTAACTAAAGCATAATTTCAAAATTCCCACAATATTTGAAAAAAATCCAAATTCTCACAATAAGCCCGATTTTCATGAACAAGTCAAAATAGCACAGGGAATACACAAAAGGAGCAAAATGAATTTTACATTTAAACAGACACACATAAATATTACAATAGCAATATGGTGGTATCACATCGACATGCCGATCGTTATGTCACTTCGCCCTGTCTTGCTTTGTCGCAATGTCACTTCGCAATGTTGCGTTGTCGTTTCGCATTACAGTGTGTCGTATCGCATCGGCGCGTCTCCACGGACATGCATCCGTAATAAACAGCAAGTTTACATGTTTCAATGTTGTATTACATAGACAGAGTATGCAGGCACTCACAGTTTGCACATAAAACAGACGGTCAACCGGGCGCATACATGAAAAAGACAAAAACAATACAGAAATGAAAAAGACAGACAAGGCAACCAAGGAAACCAAACGAGAATGCATCATTACGAACTAAAAATAATGAAATGAAACATGTCAGTCTGCCTGATATAGCAAGAAGAGGTGAGGCAATGCAACGGTATTCAGCCTTGGAACTGTCAGGAAATCTACTAGGGGGCTTGAACTAGGTGAATACCGTGCTAAACTCGTACTAGGTGAATACCGTGCTAAACTCGTACTTAACACGACGATATAAAATTGGAGAAAATAACTCTTTTTCGATTCAGTTTCAACAGACAAAATAATACAACACAAACATTACACTGTTGGTATTAAGACACAGCTTTATTCCGTAAATAATGTAAACACATAGTATTGGTAGTATCACCGGGAGAATAAGTTGCTACGTAACATACACAAGACTTTCCACATAGAACTCCGGGAAAACAACAGGCCTACAAAAGAGGAGATGCAAGGGTAAATCCGAAAGAAATATAACATATAGCATGAATATCGAACTGAAACGATTCCCTTCAAATTACCAATTTTTTAACACAATTGTTATTTTAAACTTAGTGTACATGGAGTTATAGTTTAAAACTGATTAAATACTTGGTTAAACTATTTATACATACACCTTCACATATGCATTTACCAGACTCCCCATTTAAAAAACATACGATTCAAGCGTGGTATGTCGTTTTACCCGTTTACGAACGTTGACAAATGTATATAGTGCCCGAACTGTATTATTTGTTAAAAATAAAGTTTTAATTTCAAGAAGCTGCACATTTGGGACAACCCACATTTCCATGTGGGCCTAAAAAACTCTTGACACATTACATACAATAAACAACAATGAATTACAAAACAAAAGATACAATGAATTAAACACAGATACATGAAACAAAAATAAACTATTATTACACATTTATATATTTATTAACTAGGCAACTTCCATTGTAAGTATGATTGTCTAAATTTAATATGGTATTGCATTCCATATTTTTGGACCAGAGTAGAATAGTGAGTGTCGAAAATATTCTAACTTTGGTTTAGGACCGTCCCACACTTTTTTCACATATTGAAATTTATCTAGTAGGTAATTCGGTCACTTTGTTTTGAAGTTCCGGAAATGTTGGACCAAGCTGTTGAAAATGGGATTGGCAATCGTAGAAGAGAGAGAGACTAAGTTGATAGAGGGAACGCCACATACATAAGACAATCACTCTCCACACAGACTTCCGGAAAAAACAACAGGCCATAAAACATCAATCTTTTGAGGAGGCACAAGGGTAAATACGTAAGGGAACAGTGACGCAAGGAATGGCCCGGTCGACCATCAGGGATAACTAAGGAGAACTGGGGGGATTAAATGGATGGAGTACATCACAATACAAGCCAGGACACCTGGCAACAATAGTGCCGAAAGGCTTGTCAAGTATAGTTCTTACTGCCACTTGAAACTTTATCAAACTGTTCTGGTTGTAATTTACATTTTCCCCAAATCGAGCAATACTACTCTTAGTGGGGTAAGATATATACATTATAGAAATGTTTCATAGTGTAAAAAATTAAATGAGATTTGATTCTTAACATATATAATAAAGAATGTATTTCCAAACTGTAATCTCCAATTTAAGCCTTGACCGACATAAACCCCTAGTACTATTTCGGCTGTTACATATTCTATGGCATGAATATTCATTCAAGGGAGTATTCGCCCATTTATATTATGAGTATTTAGATTTATTGTGAAAGTCGATTACAAGCAATCCCTTTTCACAATGTTAATTTGTCAAATGAAATACGTGTAAAATACCGATTTGTCAGCTAACCTAAGATGAATGCATACTACGATTTGTTCGGGAATCGAATTATCACTGGGACACTACACAATCAGAGACTGGTCGAATAAGAATTTATATATTTTTTTGATTATCATCAAATCACGTGAATATCACTTGATACCAATTAAAGACGTTACATAGATTTGGTTTAATGCGGGGTTTGGAACCGTAATGATTTTAATAAAGATAAGAACTCACAAAATTATATACTCAGGTCGAAATGTTTAAATTATTTGAACCTTGATATTAATGGATTAGCAGAGACTAATCTTATAAGTAATAGTGACTTAAGTTTAACAAGGTATATTTGAATCGGGCATAACAAAATTCTCAGGTGAATGTCCGTAGGGGAAGCGGAGTTGTAGGTGTTTTAATACGCAACGAGTTGTATGACCAATTTGTTATTGAAAAACTTGATTGTGAAACAGATGGCAATTCTTGGATTCAAAGGATGGAACGGCGAAAAATTTATTGTCTGTTTGTTTGAGTTTGTTACTTACCCCCATCTAATTCATCACGGCAAGTTGACGTTAACGATTTCCTAGATTGTTTAATGTCAAATGTTTACCAATACCAAACGGACTTGTTACTGTTATTGGCGACTATAACATACGAGTTGGTGATCATGTTGACTATATACGAGGCGTTGATGAGATCATGGCAAGGAACGTTGTATACTTTAATACTAGTCAACATTGTGATGCACTAAATCACTTTTGACTTAGTACAAATATGTGCACTTTGAACGGACGTAATATTAACGTGAATGACTATACGAGTATTTCAGGTTGCTCTGTATATGAGTGCTGTCTATTGCCATATGAGCTGTTAAGTAGATAGCATACTTTCACCACAGTTAGGGCTACATAACTTATAACTAACGCCGTGGGAATTGAATGTATGGGCTACATCTCTATACCAGATCATTCAATACAGACTTTGAATATAGAATTAAAACGATCAGAAACTGAGAAAGCATTACCGCTTGATCTATTAAAGTACAACAAAAATATGATATAACTATATGCCTGATGTATTTATGTGCGAAACACAAATCGTCAATATCTTTGTGAGAAAATAAGTCTCTTAATCAAACCAGAACAAACAAGAGTGTATTGACGAAGCATATAATGATTGTACGGAAATTTTGAAAAGCGAAATGAATAAACACTTAAAACCGAAAGTAATTACGTGTATTGGTCAAAACAATTAGAAAAGAAGGAATGTTAAACCATGGTGGACAGACGAACTATGCTGCATGCGGAATGAACTATGTAAATGTGAGAAACTATGGCTGAAAAGTAAAGACGTTAGCAACAAAAACACTTTGAAATCCAACTATTTTGAAAAGCGTAAGATGTTTGATCGTTGTACGCAAAGACGCAAACGTGAATAATGGTTTTAAACGAAGGTAATGACTGTTGTTGATGCTGACAGTAGTAATATCTCATCAATGGAAACAAATCACCAGTATATGACGAAATCCCCGCTTAAGTAATACAGTCAAAACCATGTATATCAATGTTTTATTGCGTTAATGGCCTCCGGCCCATACACAGTATAACATATATACATTATTATGCAAATACAATACATGACCACACCAGGGTAGATAATATAACGGTTTTTATACAATAACTATAAGCCGGCTATAGCTCGCATGTTAGAACTACAAACAAATCAAGTGCTGCGGTCGCTAACGCTCCCTTGCACTTAACTTGCTTATAATTCCAACATACGAGCTACAACCTATACTTACATGTACATACTCATGAAAATGTTTTATCAATAATAATCGTATTGAACAATGCAAGTATTTAATTACAGTTTGTTAGAAAGTGATCCCTTTTCATAAAAGCATAGTAAAGGAACATTGCTACCTTTTGAATTGTTCCTACGTCGGACTTGGACATCAATACATTTAGTTTGTTGATAGTTGGCAATAGAAAATATTTTTTGGAAATGTACTGTATTATTATATCATTATAAAGGGACATATCAGCAGAAAATGGTACTCGTCTTCAACAACATTGACACAATATTTACATAAACGTTCATGTCTCAGTAACCCAACGTGTCTACTCTTTTCTATCATTAAATTATGTGACGAAGAGCGAAAACTGACAAGTGCTCGTCTGAACTTTTTGACATCAACTGCATCAACATAAGCTTCTGTGCCAAATGTAGTTTTAAAATTGATATAAAAGGTAGACAATTTCCGGTTATTGTAACATTCTTGGTTCCATTTTTGCATATATTGGTCCTTTAGTCTTTGTACATAATTATACAAAAATAACTTATGGTTATCACAACCCTGTGCATCCCAAATATAACCAAACCCATTACTATACAATGATAACCTAACTTTGGTTGCCCAATTAACATATCCTAGACTATCATACTGTTTCAACATCAAATAACACAATTTAACATTTCTATTATTGTCGATATTTAATAATCGTAGCCAAAATTTAATGCATTTTTTAGCAGAGTAAATTTGTATAGGAAAACGTCCCACGTCACCCATTATAGACGCATTACATGATTTAAAAGGAGCATTAAGAAAACGTTTAGCAGCATATATTTTGTACTTGTTCAATGGTATACATATATTCCATTCCCCATATATCAGCACCATACAACATAATTGATGATATTTTTGAGTCAAATATTTTAAAATATGATTTCTGTGACATCGTTGGTAGAGAAAACAAACTTGACAAAATATACACCAATACTCGTTTGGCTTTGCTAGCTGCACAATCTGCCATTGTTTGTAAAGACAAAGTATTGCTAAAATAAATGCCAACATAACTGAAACCGTTTACACATTCTAGTCGCTTTCCATCATAAAACCAATTTTCATTTTTTGCTAACTGGCCACCATTTGTGAATACGACTACCTTTGTCTTTTCAATATTAACCGTCAGTTTATAGTCGTGGCTAAATTGCAGGAGTGTATTCAATTGCGACTGTAATCCATAAATGGTATCAGCTAACAAGGCAACGTCATCTGCAAACATTAACATGAATATCTCGACAATAGATGGTGTCAGCTGTACTCCATGCGTACCCACTTTAGACAGTATAATTCATTTATGAACAATGTAAACAAAATAGGGCTTAAATTACAGCCTTGTCTAAGGCCAACTGGACATTCGAAATATTCTGTACGCTCATCATAACACTTAACACACATTTTTACTGATTTATAAACACTCTGAATTGCATTCAATAGTTTACCTCTTATATGGTATCTAAACAAAACATGATAAAGGTCCAATATGTGCACCGAATCAAACGCCTTTCTAAAGTCAACAAAGGCAATATACAACTTTTTCCTTTTTTACACAGATACATGCTCACGATAGAGTACAATATAAAAGCATTGTCTACAGTACAATAGCCTCTTCGAAAACCGCCCTGTGCCTCTGTAATTTTATCAAAAGATTCAGCAAAAAAAGTTACTCGTTTTTCCAGTATACTTATATATATAAACCTTACTAACAACATCTATCAAAGCAATACCCCTGTAATTATCTGCATTATTTATATTTCCTTTCTTATACACAGGCACTAAAATAGCTCGAGTCCAGGATTCAGGATATATACCAGACACAAATAATCTATTAAACAATTTTACAATGTACGGTAACAAAATAGTAACACCATATTTTAAATGTTCTGGTAGAATACAACCCATATTAGCTTTGCCTATTTTAATATTTTGCACTGCTACCTCCACTTCAGACATACTTATCTCATTATCTAAGAGAGCATATTCGGTTTCACTCAAAGTTTCAACATCCTCATCAATGTTAATGTTGTTACCATTTTCAGACATGTCAGTTAGATTAAATAAGTCTCTGAAATGATCGTGCCATTCTTCCGTAGTTATATTTGGATTGTTGACAGGTCTACCAGTTGCTTCCTTGACTTTACTCCAGAAGGACTTCGGGTTGTGAATTGAAGCGTCTAAGTCATTTATAAATTGTTTACTGGCATTGTATTTCTTAACTCTACACAAACATTTATACTGTTTTTTACATTCTTGATATGCCTCGAGATCAGAATAAGTTTTTGTTAACCGGAATTTTCTCAACAGTTTATTAGTATTGCGTTTCAAACATTTACAATCATTATCGAACCAGCTATTTGGCCTTCTGAATCTTGGTATAAGAACTCTTGAGAACGGTTTAGTAATGCCTATTATACAACTTTCGAACAATTGAACAATAGTTTCGACTTCAACACTTTTATTGTCAATCGCCTTATCCAACTGGTCAAACTCACCAGACAGCACACTGTTCCTTAAAAGGTCATTATATATTGTAGCTTCATCCTTATGTATGTGTATTTTGGTAATTGGATTGGGCTTATTAACATTTGCCACCATACCATTCGCCAATTTTAGAAATGGCAAGTCTAATTCTAAAGGTAAATGGTCACTTTCCGAATTTAGACCTACACGCATATCACAATCTTTGCTAAACATATCGTCATTTCCAATAAAATAGTCAACTACGCTACATCCTTGAGAATTTATACATGTAAAACTTCCATATGATTGATCGTGTCCTATACGGCCATTCATAATATATAAAGAATATGACTTGCAGAATGCTATGAGATCACGCCCAAACTTATTTACAGTAGTATCACACGACGATCTCTGAGTATTTATTGTATTATCTAGTATTTCATTAAATTCATCAAGTTCCGGAATATTTTCATATTGGACAATATAATATTCAATGTGAGCAGTTCTAGCATTGAAATCGCCACTTAGTAATATAGTACAATCTGTAAAAATGTCATTAGCATTGCAGAAAACATTTTCAAGATCAGTCAATCCACTGCTAATAACATTTCCGTAAAAATGAGATCCCTGTGGTGGATTATATATAGAAACAAAAACTAAATCTTTGCTCGCAGAAAATACTTGTTTGCCAAATTTTAAGATCACACCAAATTCAAAATCATCAACGATTCTGTGTACATGTTTAACATAATTGTCTCTAAGGTATACAATAACACCTCCCATATTACGACCTCCCCTTATTGAATGCTCAGCATTGCAGACAAACGATGTATAACCGGGCATAAATCCGTCAATTGTCATATAATCTGCTATCCATGTTTCCTGCAGTCCGATTAAATCAAATGTATTTAAATATTCACAAAGTGTAGCGTTCATATACTTATTCAATAAACCCTGTATATTCCATGACAATTTTTTTAATTTATCTAGCTGCTGTGTAAGGGCTTGACCGCTAAACTAGTCAACTTGATTGTTAACAAACCCATCAAAACTATCATTATCAATATCAATAGAGTCAGCATTTTCAATATTTGCAGTTTGCGATAAATTACGAAACGCTCTTTTAAACACACGAGTTTGCACAGGTTCATCGGCGTCTTGATGCGGCAAAATGACTAATTGGCCTTTCTTAAAGTAACCCTTTTTGCCACGTAATTTCAGGTCTTCTAACTTTGCACGTTCACTAGTGGTTAGATCATTCGATATTCGTATACCCTTACTTCGTAAATCATCCCGGGCTTGGAATAATTTAAACTTTACATCAGGATCACGAAATCGTGCTAGTACCATTCTCGGATCAATATTATCTGGATTGCTTTTACCAAGCCTTTTTGCAAATAACAGTGTACTTTCGTGAGTATCATTTTCATCATTTTCATCACTATTTATAGTTAGGACACTTTTTATCACTGCAGATATTGTATCGTTTGGGGTTTCGTTTTCCTTTCAGGAAGACCAAATATACGTAAGTTACTTCGTCGATGCTCCCGTTCGATGAAGTTTAGCTGATTTTCCATCAAATCAATTTTCTCGGATGTTTTCTCCTCTTTGTAGGATAATGAGGCCATATCTTCAATGCAAATATCAGTATCATATTTTGCCCTGTCTAATTTTGATTCAACTTCAGAAATTCTACATTCAAATGCTGACTGTGTTTTTTGAATGGTAGAAACATTCGACTTCAGAGAAGCTATCTGTGAATTTACGTTTGCTAGTTCGCTTTTAACGGCCAGAAGTTCATCCTTTACCTCCCTATGTTGGTCATTTGTCTGTCTAGTTAGCCTCTCAATAGCAAGCAGTATCTGCTGAGTGTCCTCTGTAGGTCCAGGATTTACCTCGATATCAGATGATAACATAGTCATTCGATCCGAGTATGATGTATAACTCGAATACTTCATTGGATTGTTAATACACACGTACATACTGCTTTTGAATCCACTAACTGTGGCAGGGACCGAACACCATACATACTAGTATTCACAAATAGTTCTCCAACAGTTTTATTTGCTATTTGTCCGATGTGTACCGCAGAAAGAAGCAGCAATATAAATGAACAGCAAGCAAACGCACGCAGATGTATATCAGGTCCATGACAATGGGCTGAATAAGAAGCGTACTTTCCACGTTTGCGTCTCGGTCTCGCTGGTGTAAACGCACCAGTGCGCGCACGATAAATAGATAAATCGATCCCCATGTTGATGTGTCAATTTGAGTGATTAAATAAAATCAACACAATGTATACTCAAGTCAAAACACAAAATATATGTTGTTGTAAGAAGGCACTTATGCGCTTCCGTAGATTTTTCCACACACGAACTCAATATTGTGATTAGTAGTCACAGCTGAATACATATGGCCGCAGCAAATAGAGCAAAATCAGTCACCCGTGCACACTAGCTCTTTATATACATGTACATGTGCGGAAGTTTATACGATAAAAGCATCTTTATAGCTCACGAGAATATACGTCCTCCATAGGCTATATGTGTATGTTTCGAAACCGGTACAATTCCGAATGCCTGGAACTACGTGATCATAACTCCAGTATTGAAAAAAACCTCATCATCAGACAAGAGAGACCCTACAAAGTATCCATGTATAGCGGTTACTAGATCAATCTACAAGGCATATAGAGCTCTCTTGAATAATAGGTTACCCAATAGGCTTGCACTTGATAAAAGTGTGAAGTTTGCTGTTGAAACATTTTCCGAACACATTGGTTTAGCAAAAATAGATTACACCAAGGATATTTGCAGTCAACAACAATGTTCAATTTTTTCCTCAATGACCTTAAGTCTACACCTTAACCATTCGGGAGTAGGAGTGCAAATAAATGAAATTAAAATTTGTCATTTACTATACGCTGATGATTTAGTACTCATTGTTGAAACTGAAAATGATCTGAAAGAATTGTGTGAGAACAAATAAATTGTTGATGAACACAACTAAAATTAAAATCGTGCATTTAAGAACTGTAATTACCAAAAATGACATTGAATGTGTAAGTGAATATCAGTTTCCCTTTGTTCGATACTTAAGATTACCATACTACTGCTAAGCATGTTGCAAAGTCAACAACACGTGAGCTAGCGTTATTAATTTCAAATTGAGAACAACTGGAGGAATGCTGTATGATGTATACTCTAAATGATATGACTGTATAGTATGGCCGACAATTAGCTATGGGGCTGCTATTTGGGGCACACAATAATATGCCTCAGTGAATGCAGTTCAACATAGAGCTATCTGATTATTTTTAGGATTTTGCAAATACTCTCCAATGCAGGAGTGGACGGTGACATGGGCTGGTTAACCCCCGATTGCTGGACGATGGAATTCAGCCTTATCAAATTAGTTGAGGTTGAACGGATTGAAAACTCAAAACTGGACTCAAAGGCTTTCAATTGGTCATTTTTACGCAGACATAACTATAACTGATGTTACAAACTAAGTATGAACGTGAATTTAATCATTGACAACAATTACAGCAATTATGATCGGAAAACTGCGCTGGAGTATGCTTGGTCGAAAACAATCATAATGATCAGTCAATTCGAGGAAATGGAGACAATAAACTATACACATTCAGACAATTCAAGCATTTGTGAAACTGAAGTGTATATTACTAATCATAATATATCAAGACGATATAGAAGCGCTCTTTTCCGTCTAAATTCCGTTATGGTGTTGCACCACTTTAAATTGAGACGGTCGTTAAGAAGTCATACCATTAAACGAAAGATATTGCCACAATTGTATTAATGAAATTGGAAATGCGTACCATGTGTTAATGTCAAGAAAACTGTATGATTGAATGAGGCAGGACCTTTTTGAATATATACGTAATATTAATCCTTATAGTGAATTTTGGTAGTCTTATCTAATGAACAAATCGCCAAGTACAGTGCTAGAGCTTATCAATATATGTAAGTCACCAGACAAAATGCATTGTACAGTTAAAGGTTTCACATGTAAGTATTCTTATACAGTAAAACCTCACTTAATGACCTCACTTAATAAGACCGACTCACAATTAACAACACAATTTTCAAGTCCATTTTCAACGTTTTGCTCTTTAAATAATTCATTTATCCTTATTTACATTACGAAATTACAACGACGATGTTCTATTTTTAGCCGAACAGTAATAACAAGTTTGTCGTTCTTGAAAGACATACAATAAGAATAAACATTAATAAAATGATTATAATCAAACATACTTAATGCATTATGAAAATGATGAGTATAACGGATTTGACAATGAAGTTTGCCATATTGTTTAATATTTCCCTTCTATTGTTCATGAAGTATTTAATGATCTACTTACCGATTGTCAAATACATACATAGATAACTTATAGATAGTACAATAGTCAAGTAATCAGCACGATGTGCATGTATAATTGTAGAATTCTTAAGTGATTTGCACGACGTGCGAATAAAATATGTTGCCAATCTCACTTGTCAATCAACAAAAGAATACCAACTGATCAATCAAAGTTGATGTACTGTATTGTTCGACCTATTGTGGTGAACAATGTATGAAATGGTAGCTAGGGACCGCAAAACATGTTCGAGAGTTCGACTTCTCGCTGTTCGAGCGATCTATTGTTAGATAGTATGATATGAGAAGGGATTTCGTCGGGCCTTAAGAACCTGTTCGAGGTATCTACTGTGTTGGAGCCAAACTTGTTCGAGGGTTTGAAGTTCTACTGTATTTAACAATTGGTGTTTATTTCGTAGTAAAATATGACAGATCCAATAATTGATAAGTAGTCAGATAAAACATGATTTAAGCATACATAGTACCAACATTATCTTGCTCATCAACATCAATATTTACGTTTCTCATCGTCCCTGTCAATTCCAGTATTATCACATTTTCACTGTGTGTATCCGGCAATACTCGGCGCAGAATTTAAATTTCTATGCGATGTTTGGGACAAGAACCTGTCAACTTAGACTTCATTTCTGTCAAAGTGAATCGTCAATTTCAGAGACAATTGTCGGATACGCTTGAAATTGTATTTAAAACAGTTTTAACAGTTTTATTTTCATTTAAGTCCAGTAAGCCATATGGCCCAGGAGGACAAACAAATATATACATATATACAAACATATATCTATGAGACGGAGAAGGAACACTATAACACATATACGAACATATAACGTTATAGTTGAAGAACAAACTGAAAATCACTATGTAATAAAACATACATGCGATAGCGAAAAAACATGTGTATGAAATAATAATGCATATAAATACGCGTATATATACTATGTTATCAGTCATTACCATATTATCGTAACGAATGTGTAAGATCAATATTGGCATACTGTATGTAAAATATAATACAATGTTATATGTGTATCACTGTGTGTATCCGGCAATACTCGGCGCAGAATTTTAATTTCTATGCGATGTTTGGATAAGAACCTGTCAACTTAGACTTCATTTCTGTCTAAGTGAATCGTCCATTTCAGAGACAATTGTCGGATACGCTTGAAATTGTATTTATAAAACTATTCATTTAACCATAAATTGTAAACGAATAATCTATCCTACTTCAAATGCTTTAAATATATAGAATACTAAACCAAAATATATTGTACTTAATACGAGAACATCTTGATCTTATATTAAGTGAAATATATCTGGGAGTACAATTTGTCTTCTGAATAACACTGTATTTTATACCCGAATACTATTTTAGTCCTGTATTTCAGAAGGTACAGAGTTATAACACTCGTTATATACATGCACTATGTTTTACTTGTTTTGGATTAAAACTTAAGTATGTTTACCAACGTTGTATATTTGAATAGCATATCATTTGCTGCTTCTTCAAATGATCATATGTATATGCAGAATTAACGTAGCTTAATATCGAATTTTAAATAAACAGGAAGTTATGAAAGTACATAAATAGTGTGATAATGTCAAGTAGGGCAGAGGAGAATAGATATCTGAAATAGGTTTAGACGTTTTAACGAAAAGGAAGTGCAATTTACATTTAAGTTGACTAGTAAGGGAGTTAAAATATCAGTTTTTAAGGATGGGAATGCATACAATAGTGCTCAGTGTTTGGATTTATACGTTTGCTTGTAAGTTATTTCAGTATAAATTGCATGTTTAAACATATTTTCTAGATAGAATGACAACATGAATCACGCTTTTTCAATAAACGGGTGCAATTCACATGGGTAAAACACACTTTTGTAACAGTTTAACTTAACAGTAGAACATGTCAGGAACTTTTGTATTAAACCGTTTGATCATCGAAAGTTTGGTTTTCATTTTACAGCTTCTTAAAATAAGCTCTACGTATCTGCATTATTTTCGAACAACATGTAAGTTACACAGCACTAGTACTTCAATTTATTTTTGTGCTTTAAAAGTTACACCTTGAATTGCTGTATTTTAACATTAAAACGAATCAACTTAGTCCATAATATATTCTGACGCCTTTGTTCTCTCAATTTGATTTAATTTTCACGCAATATTTACATTCCTTCTAACATCTAAATTTAAAACATCAAGCACAGCAACAATAAATCGGACACTCTTCACTTGCATGATTTAATGTTGTTTTAAATTCCATTTTAATTGAGAATAACATTCATTAAACTGAAGCAAACATGTCAAACTTAAAAAAAACATACTGCATATCGATATATAAACTGCAAATGTTAGGTTACATATGAATTAATTATTGTGTCTCGAACATGTAACGAATATTTAATTTAAAGTATTATGTAAATATACTAACAAAGTACACACATGGAAATTGTAGGTATACGTAAGCAAGCGAATGTATTTTCTTTAATACATACTATCTAGTAAGAAAAATGTGTTTCCAAACAAAAATACTCAACAATCGTATATATTTTACAAATATATGCTATAAGTATAGATCATATTTTGTCAAGCATGTATTTTCACTGTACTCTTACCAAATGTTTACTTGAACCTTTTTACACCAATTCATATTTTTAAATGGATACCAATTTTACAACAAACAAGAAGATATTATTAACGTATTAACTTTTTTGGACATGTGCGTTACTTAATTGAGATATACCAATATGAAGTCAACCACACTAGTATTTAATGTTAAGGCTGCACTCAAGCAACCAAACAGTTATGCCAGTTAAACGTCAATACAATCACTCGTTCTCTACTTTACAAAAGAAACAGTTCACATAAATCTGACAATGGTAACGGACATTTCAAACATTTCAGTGTTTACCTCTTCATACAATATAAAGTTGCTGCATGCTTTCTCAGTCCTTAATATGTCACCTGCTATGGCCACTAACATTCATTGTACTAGCCGCGTGACTTTGGAGATGTTATTTATAAGTAACATGTACATTACATGTAACTAGGAGATATATTCTAATAATTATATGCTAGGAGATTTAATAGATTCTAATATGCATGATCTATCAAAGAAATGAGACATTTTGTGCATATTAAGTTTGACAAGTTTTATTTTTTCAAATCGGCAAGGTCATAAACCCATGCGACTATAATATACATAGTAAACATAACTGATACACAGGTAGACAGTATATACAGTCACAAAAACACAAACAATTCATAAATACACATACACAGTCACAAACAAAATACAACAATAACATTCTTCATGACTGATATTGAACATCAGCATGAAGAGACAAACTAAATTCCCTTATGCCTATGTCCTACCGAAACTAAATGTAGGATAAGAAAGAGACTTAGAGCCTAGTATATACATAATATAATTTTGATAATAAAGAACACATCAATCCATCACCAAATACAAAAATATTACATTAACACAACATGTATATCAGGGGTGGTATTCACAAAGCATCTAAGATAAAAATATTTCTCTTATCTGCTAGAAAATTCTCAAATTTGACAAAATTTGACTTAAAATTAAAATATTTCTTAAAAGCTATTCACAAAACATCTTAGAATTATTTTGGTCTTAAATAGTCCATTTTAGTCTTAAATATTCGTGTTTCATCTAAGATTTTTTTCAATAAATAAAATACGTCTATAGGTATCTTATCTACTTGAGAAATTTCTTAAAAATGGCGACGGTACATTCTGTGATTTTAAACACGGTTATTTCCGGCTCTCTCAACGTAAACAAGGTAAGTTTATCATATTTTACAAACATATTTATGCAAAGATTCCGTTTAGATTAAATCTGTATATTTTACTTTATTACACGCACGGAAATCAGCTGTCAAAAAATCGAATCGAGAGGGCGAAATGATGTCTAGTTTTTTGTCTTGTAAAAGTGTATTACTGAATACAGGTACTAGTAAACTTCGTTTTTGAACTGACATTAATCATATACTCTTTATTTCCACTTTTCAGTGATTGTACATGACATGACATTAAACAACAACAACACTATACAAAGAGAACACATGACATACATGTAAACATATATACAATGCGATACAGCGAAGAAAACAAACTAGGAAAAGGAACATCGGGATGAAATGAGTATGTTTATACATTACTAAACTGTAATTTGTTTTGTCCTTGACATATAATATTAGCAGGCGTTCTTTGATCGGTATAAATGAATTATTGCAATACAATACTGTAATATAACGTTTCACTTAGTCAGGTCGTGTCGAAACGAAATACAAGAAATGATTGTGAGAAGAAATAACATCATTTGGAGCAGCATATACGTCTATCTAACTTATCAAATCTATTCATACATATTATATAGCAAACTACATACATTACATGCCACAATAAGAAAATACAATGTGTGATTGTATAATCACTAAGATCAGTATGTAATGATGTTTAATTAATTGGTCGTTTTACTATATGCTTTGACTACACGAAGCGTTTACTAAATGTCATAAACTGTGTGTTTGTCACATGTATTCGCGATGCGGAAGTAATCTTTTGCTTACTTATTTATGTATTTTGCATACACATTAGTTTCTGTTTGTTGATATGAGTTCTTTGAATGGACGCTGTTGTAATGATTATGATCATTCCTTCCTTAGGCACAGGATTAAATCGCTCTCTGTTCTGTCAGAAAACAGTAATTTATTTAGAGCTGAGATAAGATGTTTTATGAACCACATTCAATTGTTTTAGTTAATAGGTAACTTTTAGTATGTGTAATGTACATGTTTTATAATTTTGTTAAATCTTTTTCGGCCTTACAAATCTATTTGTTTAAATATCTTTTCAGGAAAAAACATCATCTTATTACTTGAATCATTTTGATGTTATGGTATGAGATGTATAGAACTATCCATGGTACAACAGTTGACTGTAACAGGAGATTCACTGTGCAGTGCCACAATGAAGATCCAATATATTACAAAACGTTACTGAAACATCATTATTTGAAACAAAGATGTGTACTAAAAGACAAAAAACCTTGGAAGTTTGTGTAATACATATTTAGTTTTGTCAGCAATTTATTAGCACATGTGGAAAATACAGTGTCATTATTTTCTGATCAGCTCATATCATCTGGTTGCTGATAACACACATGACATTTTGGTAGTTATTGTGGAAAAACAACATGAACCTATGAAAAATCAGTTGTATGGCAAGCAGAGCTTGTATGTCATTAGTTCATGATTTATTGATGTATGTAACCTGAATAAAAAATGTGGATCCTGAATTGATTTGTTTTTGATTTTATTAGTCGCGGAGATCTTTGCACACACATAAGTATTATAGTCTTCTTATAACCCACACCAAAATTATACAACATGTATACATATCATATCTTAAAATGGTATTATTATTTAAGCACTCCATATTTACTTGCTGTAATCACTTAAAACTAGGAATAGTTATCATAATAAAAAATGCCCATTTGCATTTGAGATGGACATAATTGTACAAAGTACCAGACTATAATATCAGCAATATATTGACCACTTGAAGAATATAATAACAGTAAACTTTAATGTGTGTATGAAATGATCCTTTAAAGGTTTGTTGCAAGGTTGTATATTTACACATCCATCAACCATGTAAGTGTTACTGTGGATGCTGATTAAAATCACAACTTTGTGAGTCACTTCAGTCACATATTAGCTGTATATATTATATGTGTATTAAATGTCCCTTCAGTTACAGTTTAGTATACATTAAATAAATATTCATGACTAGCCTGACTACTTTCAAACAAACATATTACTTTGGGTGTTTACAAAGTACAGAAAACACATTTATTTAGATACATGAAATGAATCATGCACTCCCTACTGCTTTATATGTATGCTGCATAATTTTATCCCAAATCTTCATTTACAAGAGTGCTAAACATTTCTGTTTAACATATTCTATTTGGTACAATGTTTTCATATTCCATCCTGAAAATGATGTAATTCTAATTCAATTTCATGTAATTGTGCAATGGTGTAATTATTATATTGCAAATCATTTTGCATGAACACTTACTCAGCTAGGGATAATGCAAATATTATTCATTTTAATGGAAACTACACAAGAGTCAAAAAAATAGGTTTGATATATTAACATTATTTAATTGCTGTATATTTATGCACAGTTAATAAGAATTAACTGAATATCAAACATTTAAGTAGAACATTATTTCAATTTTGTCTGTCTGATTAATTATTAAGACAACATGTGTCCTGTAAACAATGCTTGGGTAATTGTTATTCAAGTTATAATTGAAGGACTTTCCCTAGTACACCCTAGTAACAGTACATTTTATTGTGTTATATTACAGCAGGCAACACATTTATAGTGTACAAATGCCAATAAATTGACAGCAACACAAAACCAAGTAATTGATAAGTGCATTCTAAAATGGATCATCATGTACTTGCCTAAATGTATGTTTATATATATCTTTTATTAAAGTCTCATTCTTGCATATATAACACAATATTTCAGTAACACAATGCATACATACTCATCCAAGACTCTTCTATAAGAATTATAAGAGACTATGACACACTAATTATAGACATTCTATTCACACTCTGAATAGAATTACAGTGCTATACAAATCGATAAATTAAAAATTGAGAGTGTGTGAAACACAGATTCCGGAAATCTCATTTATGTCAAATTATCGCAAGTATTGAAGTATCACTATCAATTTTGTTACTGATAACATATGATGACATCATTATTATACAACATGTTGAGTAAATAAAGTAAAATGCTGCTTCAAGACCATGTAATGTATGGTACATCTATGCAAATTGTAAGTATCTTGTTCTTTAATGTGTATAATTAAAACATGCAGGAACGACAACTCTGGATAGAGATTGTCATATATGTACTGCTGTGTTTACTTCCGTTACTATTTTAAGGTTGGGAAATTCCACTTTTACATAGCAACAACGTTAAGAAATTTCTTGGGACAAAATTGTAACATAAGATATTTCTCAAACTTAGGATCATATTTTATCTAAGATATTTCCTACGAGGCTTCTTGAATAGTACTTACGAGTAAAAAATAGTTTACTCTTAGCTAAGAAATTTCTTAGAGTTTACGAAATTTATTACGAAAAAATCTAAGATGCTTTGTGAATACCACCCCAGTACTACGACAAATTATTTCAAATAAGTCCTCTGTAAATATAATAAAGACTATTTATGCATTATAATTTAAATTATTTCTCACTGTCAATTCTTGGTAAATGTAACTACTTAATTTTGTTAACAAAGGTTTGTTTTCAGTTTTTAAAAGTTCTATAAATTTGAACATGTTCGGACGTCTCCAGTAATAGATAGGCAGATCTTTTTTTCGTATCTCAATGTATAAATTACACTCTAATATAAAATGGTACTCATCTTCTAATATATGACATAAATTACACTGTCTGTTAGCTAGTGGTTAGGGCTTTGGTTTTGTCCTTCTACCCGATTCAATACTAAGCCTATGTGAGGAAACTCTCAATTTTGTAAGACTTATGCGGAATTTTCTAACATTCAAATTATCTAAATATGGTTGCAATCGAAACAAATTATTATGTTTATAAAGATTTGCCCTACTTGATTCTTGTATCCTACCATTCCATTTTCGAATGCATTGGTATTTTAATCTCTGTTTAATACAGTTCAAAAACAATTTAGTGTTTCCTACAGTTTGAAAAACCCAAACACCACGGAAGCCTAAACTGCATAACAGATCTCGCAATAATGAACACCAATTTGTTTGGTTTGGGTAATTATAAATATCATGTTTTAACATACTGTATACCTTTTTCGTATATTTGTTCTCGTTTACTTGTATTAACTTTATCCAGTATTTTATTATAATGAAATATCTCGCAAAAATAAAAGGAAGCCTACCAAGTTCTCCATAAATAAAATCATTCTGTGTTGTTTTCTTCATTCCTAAACTATTTTTACAAAATTGTAGATGTATACGTTCAATAGCGTTTCCAGTTATAAATCCCCAAACCACGCTCCCATAGTTTAAAATGGGTGTAATTAGTTTATCAAAGAGATCCAGTTTATGACTCACTGTTAAATTCGTAAACTTATACAAGTGTTTGTTCATGATAAAAATAGCTTTTATTGCTTGGCTAGATAGGGTATTTTGGGCTTCAGAGAAAGACACACCGGGTGTAAATACATTACCTAAATAACAGAATTTATTGACTATTTCTACAGGAATATTATTGTAGTAAAAGTTTAAATTTTGTTAAACTCTACCTCCCTTTCTTAAAGATTAATACTTTTGTTTTGCTTGTATTTACAATTTATTTCCATTTATTGCAATACTGTGACAGAACATCTAAACTAACTAGCAACTCAAAATTTGTTTTAGCAAATATGACAATATCTTCTGCATATAACATCATAAATATTTTAAACATGTTAACATCGATTCCTTTCGAAATGAACATATCGTCAATATCATTGAGAAACATTGAGAATACAAATTGCGACAAACATTCACCCTGTCTTACACCTAGAACACAATCATATTGATCACTTAATTGGTTACAATGATGAATACATAGACTGTATAATATTTAAGATCTTACCCCTGATGCCAAGTTTATTAACTTAAGCCATAGGTGTTCCCTGACTACATAATCAAAAGCATTCGTAAAATCTATAAAAGCGCAGTATAACATTTTACCTGTATTTAATAAATGAGTAATAATTAAATGTAGTACAAACATATTATCAATAGTTCCCATTTTTTTATCTAAAACCAGTTTGAGCTTCAATGTAAACACTGTATTGTTCAGCCCAATCCGATAGTCTATTATTTAGAATGCGTGTAAATAATTTCCCTAGTGTGCTTATAATGTAATTCCCCTATAATTGTTTTCATCATTGACGCTACCTTTCTTATGTAAAGGAATAACAAAACCTTCGGACCAATCTTCTGGAAAATAGCCAATATCAAATTTGTATTGAAAAGATTTAGTAAAAAAGGTGACATAGTATGTTTTCCATGAATAACAAACTCATTAATATACATGTCTGGCCCTACACTGTTTCTTGAGTTAAGTTGACTAATTACTTTCCATAATGCTTCCTTACCAATCGGCAAATTCAATTCTTCGAACATTACATTAAATTCATTTTGTTCGTACCTCTCTAGAAGATATAACACATCATCATCCGGATTAAAAAATGATCATCCGGATTGTTGACGCTTTTAAAGTATTGCTGAGTTAGTCTGCGGAGATATTAGCTTGTTGTATTCCAGTAGATTGTTTTAACATAGACATTTAGACATTTTTTATTTCAATACCAATTAGGCTATAAAGCCCATGATGACATACAAAAGCATACACTCAAGACAGACGAACAGTGTACAACATACATACATTTTCTATATAGCATTGTTTTTCTAACAACAATATCACATGGATACAGTTTACTGAATGTAACATGTGACATACTGATTACAACTTCAAATATAGATTTGGAGAAGGTCAAAACATGTATAGTAGAATTGCTTGTATTCAAATTATGTAAAAGCAAAGTAAAAATATTATCATAAATAATTCGTGTTACACTAAAGACTAGTTACCATACATTAAAGAGTTTCTAATAGTGAATGCATTGTAAATGTACATAGCTAAATTTCGAACAGTGTTCTTATAATCTGAGTTTATGAGATCAATAATTTTTACCATATTTGGTCTGATCCAATATTTCTTAGATATATATCGTTTGCGTATATCAAGATACATGTCACATTCATTAACGAACTGATATTCATCCTCTATTGTATTACAATTTAAACATTATATTTCATGTAGAGGTATTCGTACAGGTCTGGACCATCTTCCAGCCTCTATTTGTAGCCTATGAGATGAGACTCTTAAACGGATCAAAGCTTGACAAAATTTATAAATGCCAACACATTCTAAGTAAAGTTGAAATCCAAAAGAAGAAATTGTATTGTAGAAACATGCTCTACTGGACTCATGTAATCGTGCATTCCAGTTTTGTATAAATTGATCATTTAGCCTTTGTTTAACAACAGAGAGAAACACATCAGTGTCACCAACGCCTTGCTGAAGCCAAGCATCAGCAAAACCAAGTGAACATAATAAATTGTTCAGTAACATACACCAATTTTTTCTTATTTGGATGTTGTTCAAAATCGTTACATTCAGTTCCTTAATATGTGTACCGTTTGACCTCCTTTAGTGCCTTATGTTTTGTGGATTGTTGTTTTTCCGGAGATCTGCGTGGGGAGGCATTGTCTTATGTATGTGGCTTTCCCTGTAGTTATGTATTCTCTCTCTTTTAAGTAAATCATATACAAGAAAAACGTATTTATTATGTTCCATTTGTATCATTCTTAACCAATATTGTATAATTTTGAACACATGGGTAGTTTTAAAAGATACTCGTCCTAATTCACCATATATAAAATCAGTTTGTGTTGTTTTATTCACTCCTAATAATCTTTTACAAAACTGCATAATTTTATGCACTTTTTCTATTGATAAATCGTTTGCAAAACAACATACTTCACAGCAATAATTCAAAATAGGAGATATAAGCTTATCGAATAATTATAATTTGTGTTTAGGCGGTATGTATGTAAATTTATACAAAATACTTATCAAGTTTGAACAGTGCCTTTTGTGCTTGACCAGCTAGTGTGCTTTTTGCAGTGCTAAGGGATCCTCAAGGTGTAAACATCACACCTAAATATCAAAATTTGTTTACTATTTCAACAGGTTCACCATCATAATAAAACACTGTGGTTCGAGGAATGGAACCAGACTTTTTGAATATTAATATTCTGTTTTGGAAACATTTACTTTTAGCTTCCATTTTATACAATAATCATGCAATAAATCTATACTCTGCTGAATTTGCGAATATAACTATGTTATCAGCATATAACAACATAAATATTTTAAACGTATCAACATCAGCAGCCGTCTGCATTACTATGAACAAGCATAGTTTCTAAATCATTAATAAACATTGAAAATAAAAATGGGAATAAACATTCCCCTTGTCTTACACCAAGTAAACATGTATATTCATCACTTAACTTATTACAAAATTTTACTCTAGACATAACATATTCATAGATAGACTTGATAATGTTAAAACTATTTCCTCTAAGTTCAAGCAATGTATACAATACATTCGTTAAAATATGCTTGCCCGAAACACGGAATTCATTTAGCAGACAGTCCGGACCACCTGACCTGTTATTTTTTAATTGTTTTATGGCAACATTAATTTCTTCGAGAGATATTTGCATGTTTAATTCACTAAACATAATTTTTAATTCATTTTTTCATACATGTCGATAAAATGTATAACATCATCGTCAGGTGCAAAATATATGTCGTCTGGGTTGCTGACAGCTTGAAAATACTTTTCAAAACTTGACAATGATATATTTGCCTGCTTAATACCGGACGCTTCTTTTAACATATTCCAGTACAGTCGTGCATATTTATGTCTAATATTTAGAAGCTTACTCGTTTTTTCTTTATTATAATTGAATCTACATTTTCGAATTGTTGACTGATAGTCCGGCCTCGCTTTCACCATTTTTATTCTATTGTTATCATTCTGACACTTTCGATATGCGTTAAGACATGTAAGAAAAACGTGCTTCTTTTCAAAACAATCCTCATTGAACCCTACGCTGTGTATCTCCTGACTTTAACCGTTTTACAAAGGGTGACGCTACCACTTCGAACATATGTTCTAGTTTGTGTATACAAGTATTTATATCATCTAATGACACACTGTTCTCAATGTTATTTGTCAACTCACCTAAAAAGTTTTCGTGACTCTCTAAATTATTAATATACTGACTTTTAAATTCAGGATTCAATACATATTTATAATCAATACATTCAGAATCATTTTCAACGGTTACATCACCAGTCTTTTCAGACCAACTGTCAAACACAAATGATACAGACATTAAACAATGATCAGAGACAATATTCGGATAATCAATATCAAAATGGAAATATTTTGAAATACAGCATCCTTACATAATAAATAGTCGACAACACTACAACCTCCGTTATTTACAAAAGTATGTTTTAAGTTAATATTTGTTCCCTTTCCTGCCATTAACTATTCTAAATCCCGTCTCCTTAACATATTCCAATATAACTTAGCATTTTTATGTCTTACTGCAGTTAATTTGCGTGTTTCTTGTTTATCATACTCAAATTTACATTTTCGAATATTCGATTTATAACTAGACCTGGCTTTGACCATATTAGATCTATTTTCTGCAGTTATATCATTTCTGTACAAATTCAACTTTCTATAAAAATCTCTTCTCATATCAAAGCATTCAGCAGTGAACCACTTATTAAAATTATTAGTTTGATATTTGTTTTCTTCTGGCGTGAACAGTTTCTTTTTGAAACCTGCTGAGGCTACATTATCTACAATATTTGACAGTTCATTAATATAGAAATCAATATCAGCTTTAGTATTCGCCCTTGTTACATTTTGGTTAAAAACATGAAATTTATTTAAAGTCGAGTCAAGAGGCAACTCTTCAATAAATACATGTTTTCGATCACTGTTCCATGCATATATATAATTGATTGATGTTGTCTCCTGTTCATCATAACCAGTACATTTATTATCACGTGGTTTATCAAATACAAGTGAAAAATCAATTAAACAATAATCAGACATAATATTAGGGTCATGTACACTGAACATACACACGGATTGAAATAAATTCTGTGTAGTTATGACATAATCTATAACACTCGAACCTCTTTTACCAACTTGCTTATCTCTATCGCAACGACCATTTAAAATACGCATACCTGTTTGTTTACATAAATCTTACAACATAAGCCCATAATTATTGTTACGACCTATATCTTGAGAACATCGAGTCATATTTACATCTGTAATATAAACATCAGGTAAAACATCCATATGTAAAGTGTCATCATTAGATACGAAATCAGGCAAATCAGAAGTGTGAGCATTCATATCGCCACACAAAACTAAATTAACACCATGCTCATATTTTGAATCTAACATAGTAATGAAATCCATTAATCTATCAAAAGTATGTGATTTTATCATATTCTGTCGACTGCTGTTTTCAGGTACCACATAACCAAGACATACAAATAAATCATCTTTCAATGACATTAAATTACCGTCAATTATTACACAAATTATATCAACCTGACTTTTAAAAACTAGAGTTTCAGGGCTAACACAAATATTTCTCACATATACAATCAGCCCTCCGGATGAACGTTTAGTTGAAGCTTTCCTCTCAGTTCTATTCAAAATATATGGTCAAAATTATCTACGGCAATATCTGAGAAGTCATGTGTCCATGTCTCTGTTAATAATATGATATCATGATTTGAAACACATTCTGTAGTTCTAAAGAATGCAATTTATTTGTCCGTTGGCAAATTTGTCTTGAACTTATGAAAGGTTATGAACATCAAGGTTTTGAATTATATATGGACAATTTTTATCCGTCACCGCAGCTATATAAGGCCTTGAAAACTCGTGGAATAGGTGCTTGTGGTACCGTAAAGCACAATAGGAAATATATGCCAAAAGATCTCAACCCAGGAGATTTAGCACTGGATAAGGGGGACAGTCCAGTGTTTATGAGATGTGAACACCTTCTCACCTGTGCAATGATGGACACGAAAAGGGCACATTTCTTGTCATCTTTTCACAGTGACAATACCTTCGATAAGATTGTTAGAGATAGAAAACAACGAGGTGGTCATAGATCTGTTGAAAGGCCAGTCATGTGTCAAGCTTACAATCAGCATATGAATGGTGTCGATGTTCTTGATCAAAAGTTAGGAACTTATAACTATCCTCATAAGTCAGCAAAATGGTACATGACTATTTTCCATAGAATTAGGGAAGTGGCACTTGTCAATGCGTATATCATTTACAGTAAAACCCGATGGTGTGCATCCTTTGGAGATAGGTGCATTTAGAGAGCAAGTAACAGATGGCTTGCTTGCAGGATGGCAGCTTGGTGGAAGTAAAAAGGGAAGACCATCTATATCGGAGTTGCCTGACCGTCTTACTGGGCGTCATTTCCCTGCGCACTTCGAATATCCAAAACACAGACCAGAATGTACTGTTTGCAAAAAACGTGTTCAAACTCGATTTTACTGTCTTTCATGTGAAAAAGCTATGTTTCAGGATGTATCACACCAAGAAAGACTTCTGTGTGGCTAGTGCGGCTTTGCAGACAATTCCATGAATATTGAAAATATTTACAATTTGCGCCATTTATTCATACAAAACTATGAAATTTATGGAAAGTTTTATCGGTCAAGGTCATTTGAACATGCAGCAGATAGATGAAAGTGTTTATTTATAAGTATTTTGTTATATATGCATTAAGTTTTCAAAGTTTCATAACAATACATGCATGGTTAGCATATTTATAGCCAGTAAAGTAAGCTTATCAATTTCAGTTTTTTGTTTCAATTCTTAAATTTTCGCTCGAGCTTAGAGACTAGTTACAAAACTAGCTACATTTACCTATTTTATATGTAAAATTGGTAAAGACTGTATAAATTCTGTTATGTAATGATTTGCCTGAGTAACTTCAACAGAAAAAAGGAAAAGATTTTCAATTTGCACCATTTATTCATACAAAACTATACAAAACTATGAAAAACTATGAAAAATCTGAAAATTTTGACCGGTCAAGGTCAATGTCTAGGTCATTCTAGCATACAACAGACAGTTGAAAGTGTTTATAAGTATATAGTTATATATGCATTAAGTTTACAAGGTTTCATAACACTGACAGGAACTTTTACCCAGAAAATTGGCAGTGAAAGAGTTAAAAGTCCTTAAATATTAAGTAACCCACACCGTAGCTCGACCTTCTCTTCTGTGTCCTAGTTTTTAACACGTTCTACTTGGGAAATCCGAGGATCTTGTGACGTCACAGTATCGTTGGACAAATGGTCAGTGTGTACCGGTGTAATCACATCGTTATTTATAGCAGAGGGTAAAACCCGTTCAGTAGATCTGCTCGAGCTAACGCCTTTTCGTCGGTACGGAACAGCTGATTGTGAACGTTTTTACGATCGTACGATAGATCGTGATGCTCGTGCACTTCCATGCAATGGTGTGTTTGTGTATGTATCCGTATTCGAGTCACTTGCTATTGATTTAACATAGGTGTGTTCATTGCTGTTTTGAAGAGATGTGTTTGTTCGCTATATTTACCATGTGTGTATTAATCGACTGCGGCGTAGCTGGTGGCGGCATTTTGGTTTTAGCCTCTTTGCTCTTCATGTTGTTGCTTGGATGTACTGTTGAAGATTCCTTTGATGATTCCTTTGACTGAATATGTTGAATATGAATAACTTGTGGTGCTAAATCACAGTGGTGTGTATTCACGTTTGTATCCATGTTTGCACAATTGTCTGGATTATCCGTGTCTTGGGAATCCGCATAATACTCAGATAGCATGTAATTAGGCACATTTGTTGCTATATTATTGGAGTACTGATTGGACGCTGACCGATTACGACTTGATGAACTCACGGATGTCATTACTGGTAGGTCACTACATTGTTGTTGCATAGATGCTTGAATTGTCATGTGTTGGTTGGTATCATTTGTATTGGCATTGTTGGGTTGTGAATGGTATCTTTGAGATGGCGGTTACATGTTATTCGATACTCTGGACATATCGTATTGTGGAGTCTCACCACATATTGGATACCTCTCAGGTGATGTAGTTAACTTTGTTTGCTGAACATTATCAAAGTTTATTTGACTGAGTTGATCTGTCCTACTACCCCTTATATGTTTATTCCACTCTGGCATTTCATCTCGCACTAATTTGTCATCCTGAATGAGCTTTGCTGGGTAGACCATGCTTACCTTTGACACTGGGTTTTGTTGTTTAAGCCTCTTGTACTCTGGCCATAAGCGCCTACGCGCTTCCTGAATTTCTCTGGGAAAGTCATAAACTATTGAGAAAGGCGTACCTTTGAGCGATCGTACCCGACTCATTATAAGCTCAATGTCACAAAAATCACGGAAATTGACTATTATTGGTCTGTTCTGATATTGTCTCCGACGGTCTCGCATTCCTAGCCTATGTGCCCTGGCAAGACACATGTTGCGTGGGTCTATGTCCAGGTCTATGTCCAGGTGGTTCCTTAAAAAGCCTCTAATCTAATATTAAGTATAATAAATGTAGTATAAAGTATCAAAATAATTTATTTATTATAGGTGAGTTATTTATAGGTTTTAAGGGCGAATATTTTCCAAATTTCGCATGAAATAATGACACATACATTTTTAATTTTGCTTGATGGCCCTTTTAAGAAGTTTACTGTTAAATCGCCTTTGGAAGCAGCTATAGCACTTATATTATACGACATAAGCATTTACAATATTTTGTCCAAAAATTCACATTGTACTTTAGTATACTTTATATTGTTTGCGACTTGTATGATATATGCCATAACTACATGTATATTCTAAGAGACACGTTCGTTACCACATCAATAAACACGTGAATACAATATCACCGCCAAACGCGTCTCACCCGTATGATTATACAAACATATAACTGTAGTTTTCATAATATGTGCGACGACACAGCACTACAAATATGTTTATGTAATTAACATTTAAAATACATTTCTAAATACGCATTTTAACACTCAGATTTGAAAGCATTGCTTGTGCATTGCATTGGATTTGATAGACATTATATAAAGTCAAATATATTGAAATGTGCAGATTATTTTATTTATTGACAATACATACATGACTTGGTGTATAACGATGTAAAGAAAGGTAGACTTAAAGACAACGTGGTTGATGGACAAAATAAATTATGTAGTTTAAAGTACGTCGGAGAATTGAACTTCTGAATTGTATGCAGACATTTTGCAACAGTTAGAACAAAATAAGCTAAGGAATGCAACATGCACAAATCAGGGGCATTATAAATAATCGTCGAGATTGCCCCGGTCACTCGATACGCCACACTACTCTAACTCCGATACATGTAAGGGGAGATCACTACGTAGGTGATTGGATAAAAATAACTCCATAATGCGATTAGTTTTATACAGTACTGTCTGTTTCAATGTAGTTCACATGTACTTATTATTTAAGTCGGTAAATAATGTATTACTGTGAAAACATTTGTTAAAATCGCTTTTCAAACTGAGTAAAACAATATTATTATTATTGACTGGTGCATACAACAAAGTAAGTTTTTTTTTCTTAATTCCAACGCCAGGCAATTTCACGTGGGGTTGAGTAAGAACACTACTCACTAGATAAATTTTGAAATATACTTTTTATCTTCTTTCAGACGCAGCTTATAAAACAAATTGTTTTATGTCTATCTAGTTTTCCTACAACCGTTTTACATTTTTTTCTAGTTGATAATACGTGGTAATATTATACTTATTTAAAGAGTCTGAACATTTGCACATATCAGCTATGCCATATGGGCCTGAAACGTCGTTCTTAACTTTCATTATAATATTAACAGTAAAACGAATTATAAATAACAAACATATACACAAAGTATATATGTGACGTAGCAAGATGGCGCAGGGTGGTCACGGATTTGTTGTGCTCCAAGTGAAAAATTATTTATTTTGAAAAGGAAAGGAATTTCTATTTTACAGAATAGGTAAATCGATAGACTATTGATTGAGCAGACATTTTTGCATACTTGTTTGTAGAAAACCATTGCATTTATTGTACACGAGTGCATCCATTTTTCCGTGCTTCTTTTCAACGCTAAACAAAATGGCGACTACCTTTTTTCAGGTAAATGTGATCCAGGAGGATGAAATGGGTGATTGGGAGTTTACGGCCAAGAATAAAAGCAAACGAAAACGCCATACTACAAGTTCTAGTTCTGTACCTTCAGGAGATGATTTTGAAAATGTGAATAATGATACCAAACTGTCAATGATTTTTGAAGAAATTTTGAATCTGAAAGTTGATCAGGCGAGTACACGGGGACTAATATCAATATCGAACCAGTACATGAAAACAGTTTGTGATAAAATGAACGGTATTTCCTCGGTCATGAACCAGCAGTCGACACTTCTAAAAACGCTTTCATATAAATCCGTGGACATCGAGGCACGTAGTAGACGGAATAATTTACTATTTCGTGGGATTAAGGAAGCCTGTTATGAAAACTGTTCCGCCATTGTCTTCGATTTTTTGGCTCACACTATGCAGATCGACACAACGGGAATAATAATTACTCGTGCACACAGATTAGGTCCTATAAAGATGGGCCGAAAGTATACTAGACCCGTTATTGTTAACTTTATGAACTACAACGATGTAGAACATATCATGTCTAATGCAAAAACACTTAAACATTGTCCTGGTTATTCCATTGACCGAGATATGCCGAACGAGATAGTCGATGCTAGAAAACGCTTATGGGACCAGTACAAAGACACCAAGAGAGAGAACCCCAGGTCCAGTGTGCGTATCATTTACCGAGCCAAACTCATGTGCGATAAACGCGTGATTAAGGATATATTTCCCGACTGGCACTCGGTACTACATCAGTCCATGATAGTTACTATTCCTATACTGGACACATATAACACTTGTGACGTCATATATAACAACGTCGTTCCGTCAGAGGTCATAAGACCAACTCCTTCTTCCGGAAATCGAATCCATGTCACACCTGTTGACACTTCAGAGAACGTTGTCACGTCAGAGAGCGCGATGTCTACTACTTCCGGAAATCCGACCAACACAACGCCTGATGGAAATCTTTCAACGGCACTTGCCAACAGTGATGCCACGGAAATGGCAATCGATTTCTCACAGCCGCGTGAAACATGCGTAACGTCCAACTTGAATCCCCAGGAAACACGAGACCAACCGAGACAAAACACCAATTTAAAACATATAACTATGAACTCTACACCCCAAATGCAACCAAAGAGCAAGGATGGTTCCCACACTCCCAGATCAGCTACAAGAAGTCAATCGGGTCCAAGCCGGGTACATTCGGTTTCCGCTCACCGTGGAAATCGTGCGCGTAACCAACGCCAAACTCCATGTGAAAACAAAAACTCCACTATCGGTGGCGAATCTGCGGCCTCACCATGTATTGACTCGGGTTAGGAACGGCAGGAGAAGGTGAAGCTTAATATCGTTGTGTTAAATATACAATGTTTAGTGTCTAAATATTGTAATAAACTGCATTGTCCAGAAATTATTTCCATATTTAACAAAAATGATATAGTGATGTTCACTGAGACATGGTCTAATGAATCTATCGATTTAAATGTACCTAATTTTCAGCAATTTTGTTTACACAGAAAAAGAAGTAAAAACTCTAAACGTGATTCCGGTGGAATAATAATTTATATAAAAGATAAGTATGTGAATGACAAAAGTTTGTTTTTCCAAAGCGAAGATGATATTTTATGGATACGACTGGATGGTAATATATTATTTCTAGATAATGACTTATTTATCGGATTATGTTATGTTGTACCGGAGAGTAGCGGTAGAATTAATTTACAGGTACAAAATGTTTTTTGATAGATTGTTAAAATCGGTAGCATTTATTCATAACTATACGGGTGGTCAGTGTAACATTTTATTGTCAGGTGATTTTAATAGCCGTACGTCGGATAATTCTGACTGTATTGATTTTGACTCAGAAAATGATTTGTTTTTATTACCTGATGATTATACAGATGACCTATCACGTCCACGATTTTCTCAGGACAAAGGTCATACAAATAGTAACGGCACTGCTATGATAGATTTTTGTAAACAAACGAGTTTACGTATTTTGAATGGCCGTTGTGGAGACGATGCAGGTGTTGGTAAATTTACTTTTGTAGGGTCGAGAGGATGCAGTTTGGTTGATTATGTTTTAGTGTCTGAATCCATATTCGATCTTATTACTTCATTTACAGTACATGATCCTCATTTTTTATCTGATCACTGTTTAATTGAGTTTACATTTGAAAACAGAGTTACTCTTGACGTAGCATTTCTATCACGTGATGGGGCAGTGGAAAATGTGAATTACGAGGAGATAAATTATAAATATAAGTGGAGTACTGATCTATCTAATTCATTCGTCAAGGCAATAAATACAGATGTATTTGTTGATGAACTGAGTACATTGACCATTTTAACCAATAACTGTTCCACGGATGTTGATGTAGATGCCAGTTTAACCCAATTTTCCCAACTTATGAATAATGCTACTGATGACCTTTTCAAAATTAGTATTCATAATAACAATAATATAAATAACAAAACACAGTCTGGTAATAATCCTTGGTTTACCGATGAATGTTGCCAGAAGAGAGATATGTTCTTATCCTTTTTAAACAAATATCGTAGTTGTCCTTCAAATGAAAATAGATCGTTACTAGTAAGAGCTCGATCTGAATATAAATGTACAATAAAATCATATAAAAGGAGATACCTTGATGATAGAACAAAAACGCTGGAGCAGTATAGACTAAATAATGCCAAACTATACTGGAAAATGTTGAAACAGTCAGCTCATATAAAATCTCCAGATATACCATTGTCATCTTTTGAGGTGTATTTTAAAGCAGTAAACAATCCTGATGATCTATTCTTTCAAGCTGATGAGGATATCATGTATTTTAATGAACGCTTTGTACGCAACGAATTTCAAGTTATGTTTCATGAATTGGATGCTGATGTCAATATAGCAGAGATTCATAAAGGTATTAAACAATTAAAACTCAGTAAAAGTGCTGGTCCAGATAACTACATGTACTTAAATGAATATTTCATATATGGAAATGCTGTATTAATCCCTTATTTACAATCATTGTTTAATGTTATTTTCAAAACTGGTTATTTTCCAGAATTTTGGTCCGAAGGATATATAGTACCACTCCATAAGAAAGGGTCTATTCATAACCCCGAAAATTATAGAGGTATAACTTTACTGAGTGTAATGGGTAAACTTTTTACACGCATTTTAAATAACCGCTTGACATCATGGGCTGAAAGATACAACGTATACATCGAGGCCCAGGCAGGCTTTCGCAGTGGAATGAGCACTACTGATAATATCTTCGTATTACATGGTATAGTTACGCATATGATAAACCAAGGTAAAAAATTATATTGTAGTTTCATAGATTTCAGTAAAGCTTTTGATTACATTGAGCGCAATAGTCTTTGGTCTAAACTAATAAAACTCGGTATTCGCGGTAAAATGATGACAATTCTTAAAAGTATGTACTTCAGTGTTAAATCACGTGTTAGGTTTAATAACAAATTAAGTGACGAGTTTTCTTGCTTTTTAGGCGTTCGTCAGGGTGAATCTTTGTCTCCTTTCTTGTTTTCAATGTTTATCAATGACATTGAAGAACATCTAGAATTAAATGGTTTTAAAGGTATTGATGTGTACATGACAAAACTGTTTATTTTACTCTATGCTGATGACATTGTTGTCTTTTCTGATTCAGCGGAGGGCTTGCAAAATGGTTTAGATAGTTTAAATAATTATTGCCGTAGGTGGAAACTCAAAATAAATGTCCAGAAAACTAAAATTATTGTTTTCAGAAAAGGTGGCATTTTGTCTAAGAACTTACAGTTTACATTCAACGGGGACCGTCTTGAAATAGTTAAGTCCCTTTCTTATCTAGGTGTTGTCTTTTCTTCTGGTGGTTCCTTTAATATTACAGAGACAACTCTCGCCGATAAAGCGCAGAAAGCTATTTTTAAACTCAATAAATATTTATATAATTTTCCTAATGTCAGCGTGAAACATAGACTTGATCTTTTCGACAAGTTGATTTTACCCATTTTGAATTACTCAAGTGAAGTGTGGGGTTTCCATAAGGCAAATAGTGTGGGACGTATTCATACACAGTATTGCAAACGTATTACAAGTAAAACGTTGTACACAAAATGATTTTGTTTACGGAATACTCGGTAGATTTCCTTTATCCTATAAAAGACATATACGAATTGTAAAGTATTGGTTAAAAATTATAACTAGTGACGATTTAAAGTATTGCAAAATTATATATGAAGTTTTAAGAACCGATGCGGAATTGTATCCACACAAAGTGTCGTGGGTTTCTTTGCTTCAACATTTATTATCATCATTAGGTTTTTATGAAGTTTGGTTAGCTCAGGGTGTTTGTGATATACTTTACGTTTGTTTACTAAGGGAGATTACTCCTTCTTGATAGATGAGATGATGATAGCGATATTTTTCTATTCGTTAATCACTAGAGGTCGAGTCATACCATGCGGTTGACGCCAATTCGCTTTCTGGCATTTCAGTCGTCTTTTATAGTAGTTTTCCATGTTGGACAAGCACCGTAGCGTATGTATTTGATGTATTTACTTCTCTTATACAACATTTTACCTATTGAGTGCAGGTTTTAGGTACCTTTTGCCTCATTGTTTAAATTAAGTTTTGAGAACCATATTATTCGGATATGTTAATTTTCGGATACCAAGGAGCACGCTCGTTTCTGATTGTTAAGCATCCTGTTATTGCAAGATAAGGTCAATGTTTGTAATTATCTGTTGACTTTAATGTTAGGGTATATGTAGAATTTTCCAATAATACTTACTATGCCTTTATTTGATAAATAACCATGTACATGAACGATGCAAACTAAGCAGTTGTACTTAGAATGTATTTCTCTTTTTTGCAGTCTTTACCACACGTTACGTCACGTCAAGTCACGTCATGTCATGTCTTATATAAATCGTCAATAAACATGAAAACGGTTAGCTGTCTGTTGTTTGTAACAGAACAGTGTTGGTAACGTAAATGCGTTTGTTAGTCTTTTTAAACAACGTTTGTGTGATACAAATGTACAGAACTGGAATGCACGAATTGGGAATTCGACGCGCAGCACCTTCTTTAAAACCATTGTTTCCTTTGACTTTCAGTTTTATTTAAAATGTAATTTCACTTATAATTTAACTGCTGCAATGTCAAGGTTACTACTTTCATCTCATAATCTTTTCATTGAAACTGGTAGATGGCATCGACCAAACTGTATCCCACGTGAAGACAGGAAGTGTATTACATGTAATAAATTGAAGACGAATACCACTTTGTTATAGAGTGTCATTTATATTCTGACATCCGTAAAACATATATTTCTAAATATTACAGGTGCAATCCTAGTATGTATAAACTTAAACAACTTTTCGAATGCACTAATGTGTTTATACTCAGAAAATTAAGTACATATTTATTGAAAGCTTTTCAATTAAGATCTACTTTACAATGATTATGTCATATTCATTTGTAAAGAAGTTTAAAATATACATGTGTGTATATATATATATATGTTCTGTTGTCTTTACAATTTACATACTGATGAAATTTTCATTCATAGTTATGTAATATTACACATAATTATATGTTCTGTTCTGTAATATGTATGTGTCGTATTTTGTTGTTGTAGTTTTTTTGAAATTGTATAATGTGTGACTATTCAATTTAACCCTAAAGAGATATTAAGTGTATAACACAGTTTTTATCGATTTAGATATAATTTCATTCATTTAATTACTGTCAAAATCCACATTGCCTGTTCTTTGACCATGTGACTCTCAATCGACAGCTATATGGTCATGTGCCCCCGTGGCTGACTGATTGAGAGCTACATTGTTTTACTGTTATGTTGTTATATTGATATACTGCATGGTAAACGTGTATGTATATACAGCGGAGATGAGGACATTACAGTAAATATCACCTTCTCCGTCTATGACGCGACAGTTCATCTTTCTTTCTTTGTAGTATGTTCTTAAGAGTGAATGTTTTTTTACTTCAAATAATAAAATGCACTTATATGAATTGCCTAAACATGCTCCACTTGCTATGTCATTTGTAATGTTTATTTGTGTATCTTGTTTGTCTCACGGGCCATGTGGCTTATTGAACCTGTATTTGAAATAAATAAACTATATGTCTATATCAGGTGTTACACAACCTGAACATGGAAACAGTGTAACAAACAGTGCAGAAATGTTTATAGATAATGCAATACAATCAATAACAGCATTAAAGTCTCAAACCTTCCGTTGAATGCATTTGTATTGAAATAATTCAAGCTTTGGTTTTACTATTAGTAGATACAACTGCTGATTTGTTGAAGATGACGAGCATTATGTTCACTGTTTTTAAACTGACCACTGTGTATGTGACATTTCCTGCTCGACGTTATCATTCTTTCGTTTTGCTAAAGTGATAGCATATACGGCTATCAAAACAACCCAAAGGTAAATGCCTTAACGAAAATGTAGAAGGAAAGCAATTGACTTAATTATCAACACACGGAGTAATCAGAGTAAAACCGCGTCAGGAAGTCAAAATTCACAAAACAAAAGCACAGAAACAATTTCAAAATGGCTATCTATCCAATTATCACTTCAATATAAAAACAAGGATTTACAAATAATGTAATCGTTTAATTATGTTGTATTACTTTAATTACAATGTTCAAGTTATCATCAACCAAATTATCAATTATGAACGCGTTAGGAGACATTTTCGCACATTCAGTGAATGCCCGGAAGGGCTTTATGTTAAATGTGTGCGGACTGATCGGCATTTACACATGCAATAACGCCAAAAAGTGTTCGTTTAATCCTTATAATTCCAAATAGTATTTTGAAACGACACCCAATGATGTTTGTTTCGTCAATACACAATGTGACCACACGCAGCATCAACAAAAAATAGTACCGAGTTGAACAGCCAAAACGACACTTGAACATAATTGTCAGACCATAACAGGAGCCATATTTGATATTGACTTAAAATGTAATAACATTTCTGCGTATATTTTGTTGGTGTCATGACTTATAATTTAGTTTTTTCTATGTAAGATGAAAGTAGAAATTTATTGAATTGTTTTTGGGATTTCATTCTTCCGTTGCTATGGTAACAGTGAAGTCATGGATGTAAGTGAATTTGTGTGTTTAACAAGTTTTTATTGAGAATAGTACTACATTGCATGTTTGTTTTTTTTGGACAAAAATCTTAACAATTTCATTTTACAACGCTCCTAAAAACATTTTCTTTATAACAATGCGCTTCATTCCAATATTATTGAATTTAGGTATCCTCTCAATGGCTTAGAAAAGCCGTGCTAGTGTACACACATCGTTTGTTGTCAGGTGAAAAAGAATTTGCATCGCAAATTTATTGCTCACTATTTAAACAGTGACCTTTTGACTTCTTAATATATAACAACTTCACAGAATGGCGCATACAGACACCAAAGCAAATACGCATTAAACTTACCCCACCCACCAGAAACACATAGTATGCTAGCTTTACTCCGTATACAAACGATTTTTTAAATATGATCTCCCAAATGCGACACATATTCGGTGTGCAAGTTGTTAATTATGTGATTCATGCTTGGTGGAAGTGTCGTGGTGTCGCATGTGGGAGATCATAGCACAATAAAGAGAAATGCAAAAGGAATGTCAACTTTCAGCACCATACTGTCATAATTATGTTATTATGACGTACATTTTGTTTAACTAGCAAGTAAAATAACGCAAACCATAATGTAAATAACAATATGATTATTTTAAATCCTTCGCGTACAAACGTAAATGTATTTTGCATTATAAATATTTTTTTTAAAGTCTATTCATTGTTCATGTTGCTATGGAAACAATGTATTAAGATGACAATAAAACTTGCATATGTCAGTTTAAGACTAGTTGTATCAATTCCAGTTACATTAAGTTCTCATAAAACATTTTAAAATAGCTCTAAGACGTATATTTCTTTCTTTCTAAATATATTGTTACCATAGCAACCGCTTTTGGTTAAAATATGTTAAGCTGTTATGCATCATACTTATTAATGAATACAATTAGTTGAACAATTTGATTAATATATAATGAAAAAAGACCTCATTATGATATAAGTTGTATTGGTTTTGTGTAGTTTCCTGAAATGTATGTAGACATAATGCAAGAATATTTTGAGTTTCCATGGAAACAAGAAATGAATATTGTCACAAAAGAAATAGTTGTAGTTTATTATGAAGACCATTCAGTTGAAACTGTTCCATTGTGAAGTTACTTTTTAAGTTGGGTGCATAGATGTATGTTTCAAATATTTATAAACTGTTACCATGACAACCATAATCGAACAATTGTAAAAATTGTCTGTTTCAACTTTTATTCAGATTTTATACAAACAAAAACAATTATGTTCAATAATGTTAGGAGAAATTAGTTCTTTCGTATTTTTGCCAACAAATAGTTTTGGTTGCCATGGTAACAATTTTAATACTGAAGTTTAATAAAATGCTGTTTTGTAAATTTCATCAAAGGGTGTTATAACAACAACGCTTTTAAAAGAATTTGGCACGGGGCCGATTTTGGGGTTAAGTGAACCTACTCCTTTCTCGTGATGCCGCTAGTAATAGCTTCGTTATTGAACGGACGGATTCGGAATCAACAAAGTAGTACTAGGAGTAGGAGGAATGAAATAGATTTTTCTAGAATTCTGGACCACTCTTGATTAAACCGTCTGTCATGTGAGTCTTTTTTCCATAAATAACGATGTAACTAATAATACCTCGATCTAAACTTGTTTTTAAAATATGTGGTGAATTTGCAAATAAATACACAATATGTGTATTGCTTGAGAAAATATTGTACCCAACTTGTTCATATTGTTTACCTCAGATTTAGGTCGAAAGTAGATCCGTCAATGAAATTTGGACGTTCATACTTGAGTAAACGCCTCCTATTAGCCAATCAGAATGCAGAATTAGGTTACGTCATCAATACAATGAAATTTGGACGTTCATGCACGTGTAAACGCCTCCGATTAGTCAAACAGAATGCAGGGATTTGCTGAATTTGGAATTATAATATCTTGAAACTAATTGTATGTGTGCGTTTTGTTATCTCATTTCTTTTATCTTGTCTCTCATAACTCAAATTGAGTGGTTTTGTGCATGAATTACATGTTAATCATTTTATAAATACTTGAAACAATCATTTAGCAAAGTGAGACATAAATAAACGTTTCTTATCTCATCTTATTCATATATCAATATTATTTACACGGTATAACTTGCTCGCATGAGAATATAAACAATGTGCAGTTTAGTACTTGAAGAACTACGATTATAAATGACAACATAATGAGGTACTATTCATGATTTAATTCATACTACCCTACAAAATGAAAGTTAGACATACAAGTACAGAAAATATACGGTTTCTTATATATTTCACCAGTAAACAACTAGGTACTGTTGCATGTATTTACCAAAGGGTATTTCTTTCGTAGTTAAAGTATGACAGATCCAATTATTGATGAGAGCCCAGATAAGACATAATTAAAGGCAAACATAGCACCTACATTAACTTGCTCATCAACATTAATATTTAGGTTCTCCTCGCCTCTCTCAATTCAATTAGTATCACATTTTAACTGTGTGTATCCGGCAATACCCGGCACAGAATTTAAATCTTTAAGCGATTTTGGGGATAAAAACCTGTCAACTTCATTAATTTCTGTCTAAGTGAATCGTCCACTTCAAAGACAATTGGTCGGAAACACTCGACATTTTATTCATAATACCATTCATTTAATCATAAATGGTATACGCATAATCTAGCCTACTTCAAATGCTTTAAATATGTAGAATACTAAACCAAACATACTTTACTTTTTACGAGAACATCTTGACCTTCTATTACGGGAAATATGTCTGGGAGTACAATTTGTCTTCTAAATAACACTGTATTTTATAATTATACCCGACTATTATTTAAGATCTGTATTTAAGACTGTACAGAGTAATTACGATCGTTATACACATGGACTATGTTTACTTATATTCGATTAAAATTTAAGTATGTTTTATCAACGTTGTGTAACGCTAAATAATAATGAAGGAAAATAGCTATTTGAAATAGGTTTATACGTTTTAACGAAGAGTAAGTTAAGTTTACATTTAAGATGACTATTGAGGGAATTAACATATCAGCTTGCAATAATGGGAAAGCATAACATAGTGCTCAGTGTTTTGGATTTATACGTTTGCTTGTAAGTAATTATTATATGGGTATTTTAGTATAAATGACATGTTAATAAATACGAATATAAATTAAATGACAATGATAATGTATATTTTGTCAAAACGCTGTGACATAACGGGTGAATGATTCATTAACGTTTCAATCTGTTTACGTCATTATTATTTAGCGTTAAACAACCGAACAGAAGAATAAGTGAACTGCATTGTTCCATATGAAATAACAATCAAATGGACTAATGTTCCTGAGAGGCGCTTCAAAGGCAAGATTGCGCCGTTTCCATATTATCGCATTAGACATAAATACGCGACTATTCGGGTTAATACACTAACCAAAAATGACAAAGATAATCCAGAAAAGCCGTTTATATCAAGATTCCCATCCCACAATTGATATATCTCTGACAAATCAGTCATTATACTCATCGAATCTATAATAAAAGCACAGCAATATACATGTACTATTTTCTTGAGACGATGAATACGGATGGCGGTACTTCGAGTAGAACTCGAGTAGAACTCACGATGATAGCAAAGAGACGCTAAAGCGCCTCAAAACCCTTATTCTAATTATATTACATCGGACAGAAACTATTATATAGTAACGTGTCGATAAAGTTTATATAAAGGTCTTGGCTTATTAATTTGGCTGTAAAATATTGATAAAACATAATTTACCCGAGCTACTTAACTTACTGATTAAACTAACAACTTTAACAGGGTCGGAATACTTTCTTCATTAACTAAGATAATTCACAAATGATTAGGTTCCAAACAATCATCATCAATAATCACCAACTGAATGATAAATACGCGTTTCGAACCAACACTATAGCTCTACATGCAATACTGTTTTACACCATCAGTTTCAGTTTCAACTAATCAGCGTGAAACATACTTTATTTTGTTATATAACTCGTTCAGTCTCGGACCAACCTGATATTAACCCAGACGATTGCGACCCGGTGCCTGAAGATCTATTATACCGTGTACAGGTATTGGTAGACACTTCAGGCGTGTTTGATATAACTTAATTAACAATTGTTGATTTTGCTACGTTTAGCCAGTTGGAGCAAATGGCAATATCCTCGGATAGATCAGTAGGTGTGAAGCAGTCACCATTACACATTTGTATCGTTGCATAAATTTACGTGCATGATACTTAATGCTACAAATTGTTGTTTCCCTAGTATGAACCATATTTCTGCAACATTTTCGTTGTGAATATTGTATACTGTAGTCTATTTGGTTACGTATTACGTCTTAAGGTACTGTTTGATCTTGTGACCTGTACATACTATGTGAAACCTTGAAATTGTCAGAGACTTGGCCCCAATAATTATGTAATATGATGTCATTCTTAGAATGTATTGGAACATTTCATCTGTATACAATTACAGACTCAATAAAGTATAATAACTTCTTGTAATATATTTGCATTTTTTTCTCGATGAATGTGTGAATAGATGTGTGAAGGTTTTCAGGTTTCTCTTTTGAAAGTTTAAGCTCAGGAAACAGATGTAGTGTATGCGATCTAAAACATAATAATGGTTAGTACACATACTTGGTTACCTTAAAACACACTACACACAGGAATGTTATGACTAGATCAATCTTTCACATGATACTTGATATTTTCAGAAATATATCCGGGATTACAAACCATCGTTTTTTGTGAATTGAACTGGAATACTATTTTAGACGTGAAATTAATAATGCACAGATGAATTACAATTGTTCTGCTCATACACTATAATTAACATGTATTCAATAAAAAGTAAAGGAAGTTTTATCGACATAATATATCGTACGATTTGAATGGCGTACTATGTGATGTTTGCTCAATTGATCATTTTAAACAATCAGGAAGTTATGAAATAACATTCAATAGTGCGAGTATGGTATTTAGGTCAGAACGTAAATATATATTTGAAATAGGTTTAGACGTTTTAACAAAAAGAAAGTTCAGTTTACATTTAAGTTGAATATTGCGACGGCTACAATATCTGCTTGCAAGTATGGGAATACATACAATAGTGCTCAGTGTTTGGATTTATACGATTGCTTGTAAGTAATTATTGTATAGACATTTCAGTATAAATTGTATGTATGTAAATCGCATAAATAAAGATGAAATAGAAACATCAATAATGTATGGTTTCTCAAAAAGCCGGGACAATTTCCTTGGGTTTGTTTAATTATTATTTAGCGTTTAACAAACGAACAAAAGTAGTAAGTGATGTGAAATGTTTAATATGAAATAATAAAACAACATATATAGCGGTCTAATTATTAACAAATGACTTAGGTTCCAAACAATAATCAACAATAACCACCAACTGAATTATTAAATTCGCGTTTCTAACCAACTATACATGTATATCAATATTCAATCCTGTTTCACACCATCGGTTTCTTCCAACCAACGTTAACTTGTTCAGTCCCAAACCAACTTTGTATTAACCTAGATGCTTGCGAATGCGCCCCGGTACCTGTATATCTATTAGACCGTGTTCGGGTATTTGTGGAAACTTAAGGCATGGTTGGTATAATTTTACGAACACGTGTTGATTTTGCTACGTTTAGCCAGTTTTCATAATTTGTTCTAACGGCTGTTTCGGTGACTTCATGTAAAACGATGTAAGGAGAAAGAGACTATGAAGGTGGCTGTTGGACACAAACATAATGTTGCTTAAAGTACGCCTGAGAAGTGATTGTCTAAATTGTTTGCAGATCTTTCGCAATAGTTAGAAGACAATAGGCAAAGGATGGCAAAACTCACAAATCAGGGACATTCTTAATAGATTCATCGGTAACGATATGAATGAAAACGAAACGGAAGCTTTTAACAAAACTGAAAAGGGATTTATTTTATGAACAATACATGACTACATAACAAGTAAGAATTTGTTACATCTACGTCAAAGTGACAACACAACAATACGTGTTTAGTTTAGTTTTAATAATCAATTATAATAAACAAACAATGTACTCATTTAATCACTCACATACTAATATTCAACATATACACCAAGGTAACAAGAAATTATCATATCAAACTGATCAAAACGACGTAGTTTTGTTGTCACGTGACTGATAAAACGTAGCTATACATTCTGTCAAGTCGCAAATCTGATAGTGCTCTTAGACCGCCGTTTGATCCATCGAAACATTCATTGGTATGTATAAATATTAAGATGTTTTCCGCCCCCGGTATTTTGCAATGATGACTAGCTAAGGGGATTCCGTTTACAACTGATAAAACATTTCATTAAATGTCTGACGTTTGCTGTTTCAATCGTTTTTACACCTTGTAAAACATGGAATGTTTATAAAAATGGATGTAAATAATCATGGTTTCACCAAAATGTTTTGTTTTCAATGCCGTATACTTATGTACTATCAGGTTTTCACTATGTGCACAAGTCTTAATCATAGAAATACGTGCGACACACAAAACAGCATGTTTTCAATCTAATCATATGCAGCATTCTGAGACTATAAAAGTACTCCGTATATTAAACAAGCTTTCCATAAAGCATTTTTAACATAGATGTATTAAACTGTTTACAAATCAGCTGATTTGCAAGAATTTATGTACAATCCCACGATCGAGTTCGGCCCGAACAGATTCGGAATAACCACAAAAGTGCACTCGATCGCTTAATGTATGTTTCTGGTCGTTTATTAATCTGAGCATCATAGCTGTACGATTATGTGCTTCGTTATCGGCTGCTAGTTATTATAAATTTGTTTTATCCGTAGTTAAATCGATGTGCATGAATATTAAACTCTTGGAAATGATACGACTTTATTTGTTAACATTGCTCCGAGGAAATGAGTGGTCGTTAAAAACAAAGCAATTACTGTTACTGACCCTCAAAGTGTCACGAATAATTTGATGCTTTGTCCTCCATTAATCTTGCTTGCCCCTATATTTCTGTTGATAATAGTTCCTAGACTTTCATCCATTTTGTTTCAGAACAAGTCATGGGTTGGATTTACTGTTTTGGTTAGACGAATTGATAGATATATATGTTACACGTACAAAGCGCTATTGGCCATTTTTTCATTGACACTGAAGGTTGCTGCATATGTGAAACTTCTAATTCCTAAAACGAATTGAGCACCAACATTTAAAATCCTTATATTAAAGTGATTCGGTATTTATAGCATTGATATTAAAATACATTGATAGCTGAATGAACGGATACTTTTGTCACACTCCAGAATATGACTGGATGCAACTGTTGTAAAAACAAATTAGCAAGATTGTCTCATTAGGTTTTAATGACACATCTGTGATAAGGTATTCCACGTCCGGAGTTTTACAACTATGTGGTTAAGAAACTCCTTCAGGTATTTAATATCATTACACATACGTAGTTCAAGTCGTGCATAAACATAATCGGTAAATATATTGCCACTTTGGTGATGCACTGCATGCTTAGTTGGTAGATCCTTATACAATTGGTCACAATGCTTGTGTGACGATAGGACGGGTTAGTACTGCGATTCATCCCAAACCCGGAAACGGAAGGAAAAAGTATGATGTTTGTATAATGTATACCTTATTGTGCCCTTAACGGCATCTCTTCAGTCTCTCTAGCTTCTGCTTCTGATAGGTCAAAGAGTACATTTATATATGTATATGGAAGAGTAGGATTAGTTACAGCTTAAACAAGATTTTAACCCAAACACGACAATTTTATTTTCACCCGCCATTTATGTTTTTGGCCTGTGTACATTTTGCACTTGAAATTGCTTATATTTATATTGTTTAGCCGCCAGATGTATATTCAGATTTCCTCCTTCTTACTCTCCCTGAAAATATATCAAGTAATCTTCGGATATAATTGAAAATTATTGAGACTTGGATTTTCTACTTTTTTCCGTGAACTTTAAAACATAATCAGCGAAGCTTTAATAAATTCTATAGTTACACTTATTTAGATATATGAAGTATTCTTTATGCGTTGTTATCATTCGTACACTTTTAAAAACACAGGACTTAAATCGGTTAATGTTCAGATACAAATTTGTTTCTTGAATTTATGCTAACTTTAAGAATACCGTTTTAATGCGGGAATTATGATCAATTTTCTTGTATTGAGTGTCCATTTTTCTTCAAACATCGAGAGCATTCAGTCATGGTAATGATCAAATGGACCGCATACTTGCATCTGTTTGTGAATCATATTGGTCGTATTGTTAACTATAATATTTGATTTTCTAATATCACTGTTCGTTTTGTTTTAGGTATTTCTGTGATAAAGGCTGAAGTGATACTGACACATTCTCCGGATGTTGTGTTTGAAAGTACAGCTGTCAGACTGACTTGTCAGTATAATGGACAGGTTGGTGTAAATCTGTATAAATGGTTAAGGAATGGTGCAGGTATTGGTTTTTTGCAATACAGCAAAACCGGTGGTGGATGTTCTCCATTAATTCCACCTGATGCTGCTCTATATGGATACAGTTGTCCGGAGCAGAATCGTGTTACATTGACGATCTTGAAAATTACACAGAGCAACAATGGAGATGTATGGAATTGTTCGTTTACCCTAGATAATAACATAGTTGAAGAAAGTAATCTATATCCGATTATTGTTCAAGGTGAGTGCAAAATATACAGTTGAAGATTTTACAATGAAAAGATGATGCATTGAAATAGAAAAGAAGTGACACAATTATTGCAACTAACATAATAATTTATTACTTAAGTCTGCCATCTTATTTTCTGACAACCTTCAAAATCATGGTGCATTGAAAGCTGCTTTTATCGAGATTTTGACATTAGAAGTGCATTATTCACTCACAATGTATGAATAGATGAAAGCAACCTATAAACTGGTATGTCTTTAACACTTTAATGCAAAGGACAGGGATAGTGGTTCATAGATGTTCTTTAGACTTGACATAAATTCTGTCTTTCGATATCGTAACTATGAAAATGCATTTCATGAGCATTATCTTAACTGACAGTATTTGTCGTGACTAAATACGAATGTTAGTACACGCACACAATATTGTGTCACGGCCGTGCCCATACAATACATAAGTTACATCAGGTTTTCTTAACAAGATTACACATGTACTGGGACTTGGTTGCTTTATGCAATCTTTCTCCTGAACATGACTTTAGCAGATAAGAAGATCAATGCCAATACTATAGATTTTATTTTACAGTCTACCGAGTAAATCTATTGAGGTACAGCTTTGTCTTCTGTCAGATATAGGACTGCATGTAGAAGCTTTGATAATGAAGTACAGGTCAGGTTCCAATTAGGCTACAATCCAGTTACAATTATATTCTGAATAATATATTGTATGTACCAGTATGTAAGGAAATACATTATGAGCATATAATAATAAATTACAGGTCAATATTGTGGTTACAATCCATCAATTTTGAAGGAGTTATGGCCCTTGGTCAACTTAATGAGGATGGATGCAGTGTTCTGTCCTTAGCCGACAGAAAGACAACACACACGACAGGCAGTTTCTTTAGCTTTAATCGCAGGTGTAAAAACTACAAATACAAAATACAAAGTCTCACAAGAATAATTTGAAGACAAGATGAAATCACATACTGCAAGTTTAACAATACTGATTGAATGATTATGCTCAATAAGACATAAGAACTTACAACTCTATTCTGATTAATACTATTCTAAAACACAGGTTATTCAAAGATGTTTACAAAGCATATAATAATTGTCATGACTAGATGAAAATGACCAGTTACAAGTATTAAGAAAAACTACTAAATATTCCACTACATCAACAAACTTCAATAGCGTGTTCAACCTACGTCGTTCTTATATTACTTCTTGTTGGCTTCTAAGGTGCAGTCTGTATTGCTCTAAGATCTACCAAGTATCTGTAACCAAAATGTGTGTACCGTTATTAACAGTGAAGGAATTGACTAATGTTCTTTCAGGACAAAGAGAATGCACTATATACGAAGTTAGATAATATTGGAATAACAAACAGTGTAATGATATCTAACACAAATTACAATTTATGAGCTCCACTATACAATCATATACAGGAACGACAACTCTGGCTTAAATTTAGTGGTGGGATACCTAAAATATGTACGGTTCTAATACGGCGCCCTGACGGCTTTTATCTACTCCAGCACTTTCACAATCTTTAAATTCGCCAAAATACAGCAATATGCATAAAACATTGAATCCTATACATTGCAAAGTAAGAAAATATAAATTTACAGCTTATTAGATATACAAGAAGGTGCAAATATACTTATAATCCTCGTAGAAAGTGTAATTTCTTTAACATCTTTCCAGCGGTAAACGTACGGTGATGCGTAATTTTAAAGAGAGCGTGATAATACACTGCGATGACACACCACTAAAACATGATCAGTCACCGTTCCGGTACACTCCCCCGGTGAGGAATCTCACTAAATTAAAATCTCTAAAAAATCTTATGCAAGTAGAGCAAAGTACAAAAATATCTATGCATCAAACCACTATCTAGATGTTGAAACAAATGTTACTTCCTCAGAAAAGAGAGAAAAAAGGCAACAAAAAATAAAAACTAACAATATTTATCCTATGGGATCCATCAAAGCATAGCATATGCACAAATTAACCATAAAGATCAAATCTAATTGACATGTATCTGACTGTACTTAAACAAATATTTTGAGTTCCATGTGCTAACTGCTTTAACAAGTAAGGTAAAAAACAGACAGTCAAATAGTCCTTTAACTAAAGTTCAACTGCAGATATAGTCACAAAGGTATTTACAAGTTGACTGTGCAACAACTCCTACAACATGTTTAGTCCACGAGAACGATCATGTCAGTAATCGGGCGGGTTAGAGTGTTACAGCTTCCTTTCTTACAGACGCGAACTTCAGCCTTCCTGACGAGTTTATCACTTTCACTAGGAATGACATTCAACACTACTCCAACAGACCATTCATTTCTAGGAAGACATTTGTCTTTCAGAAGAACAACATTTCCACTTTCGAGACATGGCCGTTCAGTCTTCCATTTTCTTCGAGGCTGTATTGTTTGAAGGTAGCTATCTCTCCATTGTTTCCAAAACTTGTCTGATAACGCTTGCACCATTTTCCATTGTTTCGTATACATGTCGCGTTGATTTAAGTCAAAACATACACTTGGATCACCGTCGATTTTCTGATTGAGTATGGTCGCTGGTGTCAAAATCACCGGGCTCTCTGCGTCCGTTGATATTGGCGCTATAGGCCTGGAGTTCATTATTGCTACCACCTCTGCCATTAGCGTCACAAGAACTTCGTGTGTTAGATGACTTGCATTTGCCTTTAACAGAAGCCCATCTAAGATCCTGCGAGCTATACCGATCATGCGTTCCCACACTCCTCCCATGTGAGAAGAATGTGGAGCATTGAAACGCCATACAACACGTGAGTCACTCAGGTAACTAGCGACTTGTTCATCTTCGACGTTGATTACATCAATCTTCAGGTCTTCAATGGCTCCGACGAAATTAGTTCCTCTGTCAGACCTGAATTCCTTCACGTCCCCCCTGAGAGATATAAAGCGTCGTAACGCATTGATGAAAGATGAACTAGACATCTCCTCTACGACTTCAATATGTACTGCACGTATTGTCAAACATGTGAAAAGCACGGCCCAACGCTTAGACTGTGCCATACCGCCTCTTGTTCTGCGTGACACAACTGCCCAGGGCCCAAATACGTCAACTCCAACATATGAAAAGGGAGGGCCTGGCGTAAGTCGATCTTCTGGTAGATCTGCCATTATCTGATATTCAGTCTTTCCACGGAGTTTACGGCAAGTGACACACTTGTGTAAAAGACTGGAGATGAGTCTTTTTGCACCTACAATCCAGTATCCATGGTGACGTATTTTACCTTCGGTAAGGTATCTCCCTTGATGGTTGCACAATTCGTGGAAGTGACGCACAAGCAATGTCGAGGTGTGACATTTACTGGATAAAATGATAGGGTTAGTTAATTCTTTAGGTAATGGACCCTGGTTGAGACGACCCCCAACACGCATAATATTTTCCTCGTCAATGTAGGGATTCAACGCACTGATAGGGCTATCGCGCCCTACTGGTTTCGAATTGGTAAGACATTTAATTTCTTCACAGAAAGATCTTCCCTGAGAAAGTTTCAAAATGAACCGCTCAGTTTCTTTCAGAAGACTTACTGTATTTGTTTCAAAATCTGCGCTATCAGTGAATTTCCTGGTCTTGAAGTTTCGCATAGCTCTTTTCAGAACCATTAATGCCTTAACTAATCTTCTCCAACTAGAGAAATATCCTATCTTGTCGGATAGTGCCCTCTTGACTGTAGTTTTCTTGACTGTGATTTCACGTCTAACTTCTCTATCTTCATCCGGTAATATTAGCTGATAATCCTCCTTCGATTCTTCTTGCACAATTTTCAATAGTTCAGGTCCGTGTAGCCAGTCTTGCAGTTTGCCAGGTGAAGAACAACCTCTACTACCAATGTCAGCAGGATTGTCTCTTGTGTGTACGTAACCCCATTGTTCTGTTCTTGTGAGGTACAAGATTCTCTGAATTCTATTGGCCACATAATTATAAAATCGACGAGTCGAATTAGTAATGTAACCAAGGACAACTCTGCTGTCAGAATAGAATTTCACGACTTTGAAATCGATCTTCAGGGCATCGGTAATTGTGTTCCCAATTTCAGCAGCAAGAACAGCAGCGCACAGTTCTAATCTCGGAATCGAGTGTCCGTGAGTGGGTGCTAGTTTGCTTTTACCCATGACAAACCCAACAGAACTCACAGAATTTCCACCAAAGACCCTGATGTAGGCCACGGCACTTATAGCTTTCTCTGATGCATCGGAAAATATGTGAAGTTCGGCATCGGAGGCCTTACTGAGTGATTGAGTTACATACATCCTTGATATGGCAATGTCCTTGAGGAAAAGTAGCGATTCTTGCCAAGATATCCATTTCTCTTCAAACCTTGTATCTAGGGGTTCGTCCCAATCATAACCGTTGGTAATTTCTCTAAGCAACATCTTGCCACCAATGATGACAGGAGAGGCAAACCCAAGGGGATCATAAATGCTGTTCATAACTGACAGGAGACCGCGACGAGTGTAAGGTTTCTGTTCCAACTCAATGTCAAATCTAAAGCAGTCAGCATTCAAATCCCAGGATAGACCTAGACTATGGTTGACGGGAAGGTTGTCCTCGTCCAGATTGAGTGATTTCAAATTACTCGTTAAATCGTCTTCGTGAAGTGCTTTCATGACTTGTTTGCTATTCGAAGCAATCTTGTGTAATCTCAAGTTTGCTGTCTTGAGGGAATCTTGAGTTCTTCGCATTAAACTAATAGCTGTGTCAGGGTCTGGCACAGACGTCAAACCGTCGTCCACATAGAAGTTTTCGTTTACAAACATCTTGACATCCTTGTCAGCATTCTCAACAGTTTTTCTCAATCCGTAAGTCGCGACTGCAGGTGAGGGACTGTTCCCAAATACATGGGCACACATACGGTACTCTATCAAGGGACGAGTGGGATCGTTATCAAGGTACCAGAAGAACCTCAAAAAATCACGGTGATTTTCTTGAACCATAAATGAATAAAACATCTGCTCAATATCTGCAGTTATGGCGTACTCATCCTTCCTGAAGCGAAGTAATACACCCAATAGATTGTTTGTCATGTTAGGTCCCGATAGTAAGGTACTGTTCAAAGACACTCCTTTGCATACTGCTGAAGAATCAAACACGCCTCTTATTTTATCCGGTTTTTTGGGATGATAGACTCCAAATATAGGCAAGTACCAAACCTCTGAAGTTGGTTGAGGAGCAACCTCTGCTGCGCCGGATCTTAGAACCTTTGCCATGAACTCAACGAAGTGTTTCTTCTTCGAGGCATTTCTCTTTAGGCTTGCGTCCAGGAACATGGCCCTCTTCAGCGCAATGTCACGGTTGTTTGGTAACCAGGGTTTATCGGGGCGGAAAGGTAGTGGGGCAACCCAGTTTCCGCCGTCATTTTTCGTGAATTTCCCATCCATGATTGACAAAAAGGCGTGATCGTCAACAGAAAGACCTACTTTCTCATCATCAGGTGTCCTTAAAAATATGTTGGTGGCGAGAGTTTGACTTTCTTCGCTACAATACTTCATGGTGTACTTGGCTTCACAAGCAGGAAAAATGGAATGGTGTCCATCTCTTATTGAGGTCTTCTTCACCCACATGACTGGAGTGTGTGCATTGCCTATGCACGTTTCCCCTATTAAGACCCAACCAAGGGCAAGTTTCTGAGCATAAGGTCCACTAGGTCCAATTATTTGGTCTTGGACATAGTGTACTTCTTGAAGGTCCCTTCCTATCAAAAGCATGATCTGCGCTTCTTCGTCAAGGTCAGGCAATTCATTAGATATATCATACAGATGTGGGTATCTGAGTGCTATATCCGGAGTGGGAATCTCATTTCTGTTGTCTGGCATCTCTGTGCATTCGATTATGTCTGGAAGATTGTATGTAATGCCATTCAAACCTTCTATGACAAATCCCTCGCCAACTCTTCCAGATGTGGTTGTCTTGCCGCTGCACGAGTTCAGCGTGTACTGCGTCTCTCTGAAATGGATGCCATTAAAATTGTCGAAAAGGTCTGGACTTGCTAAAGTTTTATTGCTTTGGTCATCTAAAACCACGTAGAGTTTCACTTTATGGTTGGGATCTTCTCTATGAAAGACATTTACTTTCATAATTTTGGCACATGACTTGCTGACAGATTCATCCCCACAGTGTCTCAAACAATTAACGTTAACTTCAACTCTGCTGTTGTCGTTTCCCTGTTCATTTCTGGGAGATGTCCATGACGGTGGTTCGTTTGTCTTTGTTCTATCATAATGCATTGCAGCGATGTGCCTTGTGCTCGAACACTCAGAACATTTAATTTGAGAGTTGCAATCTTTGACTAAATGCTTGTCCGACTTACAACAACGAAAGCAAATTCTCTTGTCTTTCAGCAGTTGTCGTCTATCCTCTATTGGCATCTTTCCAAAATTACGACAAGCATCAAGAAAGTGTGTCGACGAGTGCGGATGAACAGGACACCAGGGCTTTTGTTCAGGTTGAAATTCTGTCTTTCTAGTTGCAATGTTGTATCGCTTCTCAGATCTCTGAACTGTATCTTCTTTATTGTTTCTTGGGTGAAGACTGTCTATCTGAAAACTGGGATCATTCAACAAAGAACACATTTCCTTAATGAAAGTTACAAAATATGTGAATGGAGGATAAGCAATTCTATGTGATACCTTATATTTCCTAGCTCTATCAAACCATTTGTTTTGAATGAAATTTGGCAATTTTGAGAGAACGGGATTTACACCTAATGCTGAATCATAAGATGCTAACAAAGTCGAGAACAGAGCATTTTCCTTCAAACTTTCGATTTCTGAAAGAAGGTCACTCAAGTCATATAATTTCTTATAGTCCTTGACTGTCACCTTAGCGAACCCTACAATCTTACTGTGGATCTTGCTTTCGATGAGCTCAGGAGCACCGTATCTTTCCTCTAGTCGTTCCCATATTCGTTTTCGACCGCCCTCTGGATCATGCGAATTCGCCGCCCTCAGATTCATAGCTTGTCTAGATGATTCTGGACCAAGCCATTTGACTAATAAGTCAAGTTCTTCATGAGTTGTTACACATAAATCATGTACTATGTCTTGAAAGGTGTTTTTCCAAACAGGATACATCACAGGATCATCTTGGAATTTTGTAAACCTTGACAGTAGCAAATCTTTCTTAACTAGGAATCTACTAAATTCAGCACCTAATGTTATTGTATCACTAGACAATCTATTGACTGGTGGGGAAATATCGGCGATAGTGTCCTGATTGTTGGTTTGGTTTGTCTCAGGAGCTTCAGTCTTGATGTTATCAATTTGGTTTGGGTTTCCTGAATGTTTAAGAACATAGTCGATTGTTTTGTCTTTTGGAGACTGTTCAGGTATGTCGAGCTTCTTGTTCTTTGAACCGGAAGAGCCATCCCATTCACTTAGAGTGTCATACACCTCCTGTTCAGCGGCAGCTTCCGCCATCATCATTTCTTCCCGTAATAAAGACAGGTCTGCCTCAATCTCTTTGTCTTGTCTGTCTGCTTTCGCTAGCGAGACAGATCTTTCCTCTTGCAAATATGCTTGCTTCTTTCTCAATTCAACTTCCTTATGCATGACTGCAATTCGCGCCTTTGCGGCTTCGTATTTCGCTCTAGCAGAAACAGAGCTTCTTCTGGAACTAGAACTTCTCCTTGAACCTTTGCTATTGACTGATCTATTGTCTTCATCTACGATTTCAATGTTGGCAATTTTACTGTCCAGCATTCCTAATGCTGCTTGAACCTCTTTATTATAGTTCCTATCTTTCTCTCTGAGCTGTAAAATCAGTGCCTCAGCCTCATGTGTCCTCACTTCCTCCAGAAATGTCACCATATGTCTGTAGACCAGTCTATATTCTCCATAACGTAGACTTAAGATATTTTCACATTCCCTTAAGGCACTCTTCTCCTCTTTACAACATTGAACTTTGTCCAATTCACTTACGATAACCGCCCATGAATGTTCAATCTTTTTAACATGCTGATCCAGTTTCCTTTGGAACTCTTCTTTGCCTTTCTCCGTTAAGGTTCGTACTCTCTGTGTTGTTACAAACTCGTCTCTTGAAGCCATCATTTGTAGTTGTTTGATCGACTTTTTACTGTTCTGTCCTTAGCCGACAGAAAGACAACACACACGACAGGCAGTTTCTTTAGCTTTAATCGCAGGTGTAAAAACTACAAATACAAAATACAAAGTCTCACAAGAATAATTTGAAGACAAGATGAAATCACATACTGCAAGTTTAACAATACTGATTGAATGATTATGCTCAATAAGACATAAGAACTTACAACTCTATTCTGATTAATACTATTCTAAAACACAGGTTATTCAAAGATGTTTACAAAGCATATAATAATTGTCATGACTAGATGAAAATGACCAGTTACAAGTATTAAGAAAAACTACTAAATATTCCACTACATCAACAAACTTCAATAGCGTGTTCAACCTACGTCGTTCTTATATTACTTCTTGTTGGCTTCTAAGGTGCAGTCTGTATTGCTCTAAGATCTACCAAGTATCTGTAACCAAAATGTGTGTACCGTTATTAACAGTGAAGGAATTGACTAATGTTCTTTCAGGACAAAGAGAATGCACTATATACGAAGTTAGATAATATTGGAATAACAAACAGTGTAATGATATCTAACACAAATTACAATTTATGAGCTCCACTATACAATCATATACAGGAACGACAACTCTGGCTTAAATTTAGTGGTGGGATACCTAAAATATGTACGGTTCTAATACGGCGCCCTGACGGCTTTTATCTACTCCAGCACTTTCACAATCTTTAAATTCGCCAAAATACAGCAATATGCATAAAACATTGAATCCTATACATTGCAAAGTAAGAAAATATAAATTTACAGCTTATTAGATATACAAGAAGGTGCAAATATACTTATAATCCTCGTAGAAAGTGTAATTTCTTTAACATCTTTCCAGCGGTAAACGTACGGTGATGCGTAATTTTAAAGAGAGCGTGATAATACACTGCGATGACACACCACTAAAACATGATCAGTCACCGTTCCGGTACATGCAGTCCAACATTATATAGCCTTTACCAACAAAATATTTGCATTCAACTAAAAAGCTCATACTGGGACCTCTGACTCAAGGGCACTTCTAGTTAAAGAAAATAATGACATACTAAGTATATTGTACTTCATCTGAGACTTAATGGTCATTAATGTGCATGTGTTAAAACTTCTTTAACACCTGTCCCCCAATTACAATTTTGTTGATATTGTCTTTTTTACATCTTTAAATATGACACAATGTTCCATATTGTTTAATTTAGTATATTGGGATAGGTTCTCTTGACACCAAAATCGGCCCTGTGTCAAATTCTTTTAAAAACGTTGTTGTGATAACACTCTTTGATGACATTTACAAAACAGCATTTTTTTTAAACTTGAGTATTGAAACGGTTACCATGGCAAAAATATGAAAAAACTAATTTTTCCTTAAATTATTGAACATAACTATTTTTGTTTGAATAAAATCTTACTAAAAATTGAAGCAGACAGTATTTACAATTGTTCGATTGTTGTTGCCATGGTTACAGTTTTTAAATATTTGAAAAATACATCTATGCACCAAACGTGAAAAGCAACTTCACAATGGAACAGTTTCAACTGAATGGTCTTCATAATAAACTACAACTACTTCTTCTGTGACCATATATATTTCTTGTTTCCATGGAAACTCAAAATATTCTTGCATTATGTCTACATACATTTCAGGAAACTACACAAAACCAATACAACTTATATCATAATGGGGTATTTTTTCATTATAAATTAATCAAATTGTTCAACTTATTGTATTCATTAATAATTATTATGCATAACAGTTAAATATATTTAAACCAAAAGCGGTTGCTATGGTAACAATATTTTTAGAAAGAATGAAATTATACGTCTTAGAGCTATTTTAAAATATTTTATGAGGACTTAATGTAACTGGAATAGATACAACTAGTCTTAAACTGACGTATACAAGTTTTTTTGTCATCTTAATACATTATTGCCATAGCAACAGGAACAATGAATATAATTTAAAAAAATCTTTATAATGCAAAATACATTTTACGTTTGTTCGAAAACCGGTGTAAACGTCAAAAGTCATATTTTGTAATTTCTACTGTATGTTGAACATCTTTGGAATGTTTTGCTAGCACAAGCCGTATGTAAAATGTTGATCAAGTTACTTTGTGACAGTTCGAAACTGTGTGATTCAAAATTGTATTATTCATTACATATGGTAATTGAAGGTGAATAAAAACACATAACATCAAACATAGGTACCGGTATACTGAACTTCTATATTGTTATACAAAATATTCTGCAACTTTTCTTCTGGAAGAACTAAAAAAATGCTTAGCTCTACGAACTAATCAAACGTGCGACGAAAACTAGAATAGCAATCTAACTTTTAGATTTCCAGCTGATCAGTACACACAGGTAATCAGTCTCATAAGTATATTTATTTAAGTTAAAGCTTGAAGACAGGATTGCTTGTCTTCTTTTAATATTTTAAGAATTATATAATGACTGTTGAAATAATAAAAACTACAGTGGAATTTAATAACATAGATAGATCTAGTCATTTTAAAAAAATAATAATAGAAAAATATGTAGTAAACACGAGGAATCTAACCCTGATCGCTAGCGTGACGTTCCTTTTCGTATACCGCTTCGCTATTGACGCTACTTACTGCAAAACACAATATCTTATCACTAATATTTGCACTAATATTTGCATTAAACACAACAGTCTTCGAACCTTATCCCTTATAAAGAACAACAGTTTTGCTGACTATCACATAAGAATATCCACATAAATAACAATATAGATATTGAAACGAAATGATGACGTTTGTCTGCGTTCGACCACATTTACGACGTTCGATTGATTCCGCGATCTGTCAAACAGTAATTCCAAATACATAGATATTTATAATCATTTCATTGATGAATAAGAATTAAATACTCTCTGTTAAGTCTCAAAATCTTAATTGAATAAATGAATAATCACAAATTTGTCGTTTATTTATCATTTAACTATCGACACTGGTATCCTATCCAACGGCGCTGCGACGTTGTCAACCGCACTTGTCTCCCTTTGTGAAGAAATCCGTTTTTGACACGATTCGGAAACGTACAACATAACCGGATATTACATATTTTGCTGCTTCGTGTGGATGATATTTCGGTGTTTGACTGTATCGATGGTTCGCGTTGGATTTAAAATAATCATATTGTTATTTACATTATGGTTTGCGTTATTTTGCTTGCTAGTTAAACAAAATGTACGTCATACAAACGTATGGGAGTTTGGTGCTGAAAGTTCACATTCCTTTCGCATTTCTCTTTATTGTGATATGATCTCCCACATGCGACACCACGAAACTTTCGCCAAGCATGGGTCACATAATAAGCAAATTGCACACCAAATATATTTTGGAGATCATATTTAAAAAATCGTTATTGTATGCAGTAAATATAGCATACTACGTTGTTTTTGGTGGGTGGGGTAAGTTTAATACGTATTTGCTTTGGTTCCTGTATGCGCTTTTCTGTGAAGTTGTTGTTTATTAAGAAGTCAGAAGGTCAATGTTGAAATAGTGAGCAATAAATTTGCCATGCAAACTCTTTTTTCACCTGACAATAAACTCTGTGTGTACACTATCACGGATGTTTAAGCCAATGAGAGTGTACCTAAATACAATAATAATGGAATGAAGCGCATTGTTATGAAGATAATGTTTTTAGGAGCATTGTAAAATGAAATTGTGATGATTTTTGTCCAAAATTATATGCATGAAATTGTAGTTCTTTTCTCAATAAAAACTTGTTAAACACACAAGTTCACTTACACCCATGACCTCACTGTTACCATAGCAACGGAAGAATGAAAATCACAAAAAACAATTCGATACATTTCTACTTTCATCTTACATAGACAAAACTAAATTATAAGTCATGACACCAAAAAAAAAATAGTTTTTTCCTATTATTTGTGCGTGATAGTGTTTCCGTTGCTATGGCAACTGTATACTTTGTAACACATTACAAAATACACGTTTGCATTGGGAATTAATTACCAATCGTTTTGTGAAATGTTCATATCATTCTGACACAGGGCCGATTTTGGGGTTAAGTGAACTTACTCCTTTGTATGATATTTTAAGTATTAAACTATTATTTGGAAGTTTAATTATTCTGACAAAGCTATCTTCAATTTTTCCCCACAATTATAATGGCAATAATGGTATATTGTGCAGCACAAATACTTGATAAAAATACGAAATTAGTATTTAAACAAGTCTAAATATGAGGAAGGTGTAAAATGTAATTAAAAAATAATATATAAACTTAAATGCTGTATGAGAAAAAATTAGGGTAATTTATTTTTTCTTTATTACTTATTATGGGCATTGGAGCTTCAACTGCATTGAATCCTCATTATTTTGAGGAGTCACAGAGACTAGGAGAATGCTCAGGATAGCCATGTACTCGTCATAGTTTTTAGTAGCTGTCACGTTGGATATATGTTCAAACTCTTAGATAGTTTTTGTTAGTAAATGCATTGAAATAAATGATGAAACTTTGCGCTAACGAATATATATGGTGAAACATAAAACTATGTGTGAAACATAAAACTATGTGTGAATCTTAATTTGCGTTACCATAAACAACTTGAAAGAAATGATGAACAATGATAACCTTTTTTAGCTCTTCTCAGCAAAAGCTCAGGGTGTCCGTCCACACTTATCTTAATCTTTTTCTCCTCCTAAACCACTCGGTCAATTTGGCCAAAGTTCACAGAAAATAACTCACAATTGCTAAAGGAATTACATTCCACGGAACTTTCTGGTTGCCATGGCAATGGAGAAAAGACTTTAAACATAAACTACTGGCCCAATTTTGATATAAATTCACCTAAATGTTATTTGATCTTCCAAGCTTATTCAAATTATTTGGATTCGTCAAACAATATGGCTGTCAGTACTGGCCCGGTTTTGAAATAATTTCATATAAATGTTCCTTTGGTAACTATAATGATTACTCTTAAAATGCTGGAAATCAAAATCTTTGCTAACTTTATGAGAATCAATACCTGATTCAAATTTTGCAGGACCATACATGCCAAGGTCAGCGGTTCAGGGCCATATGGCCCTTGTGTTTGATAAAAAAGTAGAGTTGTTGATGTCAAAAACTAATTAATTAGGTAAATTCATAGAAACATTTTTGTCAACACACTCAAGGACATTCTTAAATTCCGAATGCCTGAAGGGCTCAAGGTGAGCTATTGGGATCGCCCTCTGTCCGTTGTCGTCGTCCTTCGTCTGTCGTCCATAGTCAACACTTTAGACTGTTAACATTATAGAGGTTACATCGTTTATCTGATCTGCATGAAACATGGACAGAATGTTAATCTTAGTGAAATCTAGGCCGAGTTTTAAAATGGGTCATATGGGGTCAATAACTAGGTCACTAGGTCAAATCATATTAAAACCTTATTAACACTACAGGGGTCACATTTTTGGCTTGATTCATGTGAGACATAGTCAGAATGTGTGTCTCAATAAAATCTAGACCAAGTTTGAAACTGGGTTATCTTGGGTCAAAAGCTAGATCACTAGGTCAAATTATATTAAACCTTATTAACACTCCCGGGGTCAAATTTTCGACTTGATTTATGTGACACATAGTCATAATGTTTGCCTCAATAAAATCTAAAGCAAGCTCGAAACTGGGTCGTCTTTGGTAAAAAACTAGGTCGCTAGGTCAAATAACTTTAAAACCTTGTTAACACCTTCGTGGTCACATTTCGTTACTTGAGTTATAAGAGACATGGTCAGAATGTTTGCCTCAATGGAATCTAAACAATGTTCGAAACTGGATCATCTGGGGTCAAAAGTAGGTCCAATTATAGTAAAACATTGTTAACACACCAGAGGTCACATTTTTGACTTAATGTATATATGACATTGTCAAAATGTTTGCCTTAATAAAATATAGGTAAAGTTCGAAACTGGGTTGTCTGGAGTCAAAAAATAGGTCACTATGTCCAATTATAATAAAACCGTGCTAACACTCTAGAGGTTACAATTTTTACTCTATCTACATGAGACTTGGTCAAAATGTTTGCCTTAAAAAGATATATTTCAATATTGAAAATGGGTCATCTGAGGTCAAAAACTAATTAACAGGATCAAATGATTGAAAATCATTGCGGATTCTCGGGAGGCTGCTTTTTTTACCGGAACTACATAAAACTTGATCAGAATGTTTGTCTTAATAAATTGCAAGTCCAGTGTGGTACTGGGTCATGTTGGGTCAAAAAGGAGGTCACAAGGTCAAATAATTGAAAATCCGTTTGGAATCTCTTGAAGCCAACATGGCAATGTACTCAGGTGAGCGATATAGGGCCACCATGGCCGTCTTGATTTATTGTGTATATATGCTTCCTTGACAGGACAGCATTATCATGACATATTTATGACTGAGGTTTCAAGGTCATATTATTAAGTCAGAGGTTTATAATGACCTTGTTGCGTGCTGTCCATAAGTCTGCGGTGATATTGAAATAACACAAAATCAATGTTCTCCTTCAAATGAATGTTGTTTACATGATCTAGCTCGCGAGATCAGCATCAACATTTGGGCTTCTTCGGCTAAAAGTGTCTGCTTTATGATGGTATATAAGTAAGTCCTTCTGACATTTAATGACTTTTGAAGGATTTTTTATGAATAGGTATAAATTCTTCTGTGGTTAGTGATACAGGGTCATCACGGCCCTCTTGTTTGTATGTAATATTGTTTTCTCAGGCTCATGCAAACAGTTTTGATGAAACCTCAAGAGAACAATTAATACAAGTATTCAGGTGAGCGCAATATAAAGTCCTCTTGTTACATACAAGAATTAATTCAAACTACAAAATTCAATGTAACAGCTTTCTTTGCATTTCGATTCAGGAAGGAAGATGACAGTGGGAAAGATTTGCAAATATAATCTTGATAGAAGAAGGCTCTTTTATTTACTACATATCTTGCGAGTAATGTGATTATAAACAACATGATTGCAAAATGTGATAATACTTGAATAGCATTAGTTTAATGTTTAAACCAACTTACACATATGTGTCTATTGTAAATCAAGTTAGGTGTTACTGACGAAATCAGTCATACATTTATAGACCGAAGGAAACTATATTTTTGATTGTTCTAATATTTGACTTTACCTGTATCTATGCCGATCATGTTATTTAAAAAGGCATTTCATCGATTGACATTGAGTATATATACAATAATAGATGATTTGTATTCCAGTAACACAAAAAGTACTTGCAAACATTTAACTTGGTTTTGTATTACAGTCCCTGTTACATCTGTGGAGATCATTGAACCAACAAGTACGACAGTTACTGTGAAGGAGAATACTCTCCGGGTGTTTAAATGTAGAACATCAATAAGTCGACCGACACCAAAAATACAATGGTATCTGGATGATGGTACAACAACACAAGACAATATCATAACGGATAATGTACAACAAATACCATCCGCAAATGAGAATGTACTCGAAGCTACTACAGGAACCCTGTCATACAGACCAACAAGACTAGTGAATGGATGGCAACTGTACTGTTCAGCACAGAACATTACATCATCAAGGAAATCACTCATCACAACATGTAAGTGTCATTTAATTGTTATCATCATCGCTTTGTGGATTTAATTGCATATCAGACATAATATATTTGAATAAGATATCATTTACATTACTTCTGAAGAATGAAAATCACTATGTATGAACAGCCCAACCATAACAGTCTCGCTATAATGTAATGAGTTTGATAATTAATAGTTATGGATGATTCTGTCATGTGTTATAAGCAAGATAACAACGGTACCAATCCAAAACAATGTAACTGAATTTCGGCACATAAATTTATAGCCAGAAATAAAACCTGCAAAATATCCCAATTATTGCTGTCTACTAGCCCTCTCGTTTGTCAACGGCGTTCCATCTGTACAGCAAAAAACATGTATATGATTTAACTGACAAATATTTGTTGTAACCATATAGCGCACATACAGATTCTGTCACAATTAAGTGAGGGCATAAATTGCCTCACTACATTCTTTTCTGATTTTTCATAATGCAATGTTGTGGGTTTGATGAAGGTCTGTTTGACACATCACAGTTTCAAATAAGTTGGTAAAATAATTGTTCCATTGTTCTTTCGTAGAGTAAATATGTTTTTATCATTTCCTTCAAAGTTGTAATTTTGCAGTGACAGGGATTTGCATCGTCACTGTCGGTATGTATTTTGACTAAAACCACTATTATGCATTTGTGCACAATACAAACTGTTGGTGTTTTACATTAACACATTGTCATGGCTCAATGTGTATAAAATGTATAATATATTTAATGTTGACCACATTGTTTCAAATGTTGTCAGGAATATTTTAATATCTTGCATTGAGATGTACCAAGTGACACAAAAATAGACAGCTATCCAAATGACAGTACATACTCTGTCATTGCTGGAAAACAGCAAACCCTGACTTGCAGATCAATAGATGGTAACCCACCTGCAACACTTCATTGGTCCTGTTTTACTGGTTCAAGTAGTGACAGTACTACTGGTACGACAGTGACAAGTCAATGGATATGGACAACACATACAGGAGGACAATGTACATGTGTATCAGTACATATGTATGGCAATCAAAGTTACAGTCTTAACATCAACATTCTTAGTAAGTTTTCTGAATATCCTCTTGATACTGCCTTAATTACTGTCATTTTGAAATCAAGTAAATTGCATTGTTTTGATATCTTTGATAAATAACTGTTAACATGAATAACTTATTTTATTTGTACTTTGTTGAAATGATACAATGCTAATATGGTGAAGTTTTGTTTTGTAATCGTTAGAAATGATAAAGTCAAAAACTAATATATAAGATACAATGTTTGATCTCAGACATAACAAATACTGTCTTATTAGTTAATTCAGCACAATACATTAAATGGCTTTAAAAACTCAATTTAAGTTTTTGAAACTCACACAAAAAGCAGCCCAGTTACTTGATTTTAGTGTGTATCTCATGGTATCTATCAAGCCACACCAGGGAATTGTCAGGAGTTATACCCGCTTATATATCCCTTCCGTAAAAAAATACACTTTGTCGTCTGTCTGGCAGAATCCATAAACAATTCAGACTAAAACATAAAATCATGTTCCATGACAAAACCTGTATTAGTGACCAAACATCCTTTTTCAGATTTTCACATTTGTTAACTTGCAATTTACTAGTTTCATTTAATACCAAATAAATAAAATCGTACATCTAATTTTCCTTTTATAACAATTCAGATATTAAGAAAGTCTTCTGTTGTTCAAGTAGTCAAAATATAGATTATTTATCGTGTATCAGTATTTTATGTTCATTTAATTGTATCAATCAAAATTAAGCAACCAAAGACCCTTCTGACAAAACGCATAGTTTGTGACGTCACTTTCTTTGTCACGGAAGCATCCTTTTTGCTGTCTTCTGGTGTTGAAGCAAATCAATGTGGTTTTTTTACATGTCCGCATTTGGATGCATTTCTGAGGAGAACTTTGCCAATTCTCGATGGACCTCCACAAATTAGTTGTCGTTTGAAAGACAAATGACTCATGCTTAGAATTCGATGCATTTCATGAAGATATTTTGATGTTTGAAGTCTGATTTCAACTGTGGAAATAGGCCATGTGTAAAAAGCGTTAGACTTCTTGTATTATACGATTTTATATAATATCTCGTATATATACTATTGAAGGGATACAGAAGGGGAGATAACTTGTTACGGTCTTCTGTGCAAGCAACAATTTTCATTTGGGCCTATATGTATGTATGTCGATATGTAAGTGTTACAGCCATCTGTTTAGCAATAAGTTTGCATTTAATGAACTTTAATTTGATCAGTGAGTAATAAAAACGTACACGTGTAAGAAATCATACGTTCTACCCATGGCGATCCTCTCTGGAGGTGAGCGTCATTGTGTAATTGGGATGCAACAGGCTGGAATGTCATTGGGTCCCGTATCATAGCCATTGCATTGTTTTAACAAAATATGACGACTTATGGCGCATATGATTGTCCATATCCTGGAATGGCAAGGGTTAAAAACAATGTCAGCATGTCTGTAAGTTCACAACTAAGGAACTGAAACAAAAACAGATTGACAGATGAATGGGACTCATGTGTAAGTTGTCACCACAGGGAAGTGTGATCATAAGTCCGTTTGTATGTAAGTAAATTTTGGTTTCTGCTCATTTACCTGAGAAGGCTATCTATGATATTCAAAAATTGATAGGCACACTGGTCAAAGGTAGTAGATGACCCCTACTTATTTTTAGGTCAATAAGTTCAAGGTCGAAACAAGTTTTGTAAGCGGCCACTGACTACAGTTGTGTTTGTTTACAGTCCGAAAGATTTTGTAATTTATTGGAAAATCAAAGCCATTATCTGTGTTGTTTTTACACGTGGATATACTGTATTAGTGTAAATCACTCATATATTTATTGTGAAGTCAAATGGATGAACTTGAGGATAATATGTTTAACAGTTTAAATTTTGAGGACAGAGATGTGACAAAACAATATGGCGGACCACCTGTTCTATTCATGCAGGAATCCAGTATTTGTGGTACCAAACAACTTCTAAAACAAGACTGGATAAAACATAACGAGCTTTACGAAGCAATATCTAATGTCATTATCCCGTCTCATATCACCGGTGTTCAAAGAGTACGAGGTATGCAGAGACTTTGTAGACAAGTTGGAAGATAAAGTAGCCTTGCTAACAGAAGGAATTAATTTAAGAGGAAGTACTGTTAAATTGTTGAATACAAATGCAAAAAGGCTAGATAGCGAGACCACGATACGTATTCGTGTTAAAGATATTCCATTATCTGCGGATGATGGATTGATAATGCGATTACGGGTGTTGATAGGCCTCAAAGCCCCCTACCTAAGTTTATGTCATTCGGGCACAAAGCATTATGCTAAGAACTATTCGACGATATTCATGATCGGAATGGAAGATATGTACTTATTAATTTGGAGACAAATAACAATAATTATTCAATGTTAAACATATATGCTCCAAATGATAAGAAATCAAGGAAACATACTAACTACTCTAAAAAGGCAATTCTAACGATATAAAGATAATTGGAGGAGATTTTAATGAAACACAGAGATAGAATCACGAAACCGAATAATTCGCAAAGCTACAGAAGTAAGATTATTGGCAAAAAACTAGAAAAACTTATCAATAATAATTATCTTATAGATATAAGGAAGGAACTCAATACCACCAAAAATATGCAATATACATGGCGAAAAAAACACTGTATTGAAAACAATTGCATAGACAACTGGCTTATTGATCATAATATATCACCCCTTGTTCTTTCACCAGTCATTAGATCGGCAATTATACAAATTATATAAATATAAGTACAGACCATCTTGATATATCTCTTAAACTGAAAACTCCTTGCAAACGTGGACCAGGCTACTGGAAACTAAACAATAAGTGTCTAGAATATAAAGAATATTGTAAATTAATTTCAGATACTATGGACCGTTGTATGAAATTATTATTATATGCAATAGTAAAATAGGAAATATGTAAATATGAAATTAAGGAAATTTCTATTAATTATAGTAAAATACAATCGAAAGAAACAAACAAACGATTACATAAACTAGAAAATGAAATCAGTAAGTTGTAAACAGAGCAAAAGGAAAATCCTAAAAGTGTCAAGGTAGAAAATGAAATAAAACAAATTTACGACCTAAAATGAAATGGAGCTCAAGTAAGATCACGCATAAAGTTTTTAGACAAAGGAGAAAAACATTTAAAATATTTTCTAAACTTAGAAAAATCTAGACAAAACAGAAAAAATATAACGTCATTGTTAGTTAATAACACTCGTGTTACAAATATAAAAAATATTTTAGCTGAAGAAGTTAATTTTTATCAAAAATGATATACATCTTCTAGAAATGAACAAGTAATAATATTTAGCTTAATAATGTGCAGCTAGATTACACGTTAAGTCGTCTGCTGAGGCAAACACTTGTGAAGGACCATTAGCATTAGATGAATAATAACATGAAGCAAAATAAAAGTCCTGGACTCGATGGTCTCACAGTAGAATTTTACCAAAAGTTTTGGCATAAATGATCATGCATCGTTATTAAATCTTTTGAGCATTCGTTTACGAAACATGAATTATCAAGAAGTCAAAAATAAAGTGTAATTTCATTACTTTACAAAAAAGGAGATCCCGAAAACTGGAGACCAATATCACTCCTGATTATAAAATTATAGCAAAAGTTTTAGCTGACAGACTACAAAAGGTATTACCGAAAATAATTAGTCCTGATCAACAAGGGTTTATAAAAAAATTGATTCATTGGAAATAACTTACGACAAATTCAAGTTATTATTGACTATGCAGAATTATTTAAGTGTGAAGGTGCAATCTTGTTTCTTGACTTAAAAAAAGCATTTGACACCGGGTTGAATGGAAGTTTATGTTTGATGTTCTTCACAAACTTGGCTTCAAACAGTTCATTAACTGGGTAAAAGCTCTTTACAATGGAATAAGTTCCTCTGTTATCAACAATGGTTGGAAATCGAAGTTTTTCTCTGTATCACGAGGCCTCAGACATTGGTGTCCGCTATCAAACAGTTGCTGAAATACTATCCCCAAAAATTAGAAAAATCCAAAGACATTAAGGGGGTGAGTATAAATATAGATATGCAGAATTCTCAACATTTAAAAATTACTCAGTTAGCGGATGATACCACACAGTTTCTTAAAAATGTGCAGGAAATATACAAAAGGCACTAGAAGTAATCGAAAATTTTGGACTATTTTCGGGCCTTAAACTTAATAAGAACAAAACAGAAGGTCTCCTAATTGGAGTTTTAGCTGACAGAATACAAAAGGTATCACCGGAAATAATTTGTCCTGATCAACAAGGGTTTATAAAACAAAACAGAGGGTCTCCTTATTGGGAAATCAAAAAATAATTACCAATTCTCCTTTTATGTTATTACATTTAGCAAATGCGTTAAAGCTCTAGGAACATATTTCGGCACTAACTGTGAAGAATGTGAACAGCTGAATCGGAACTCCAAATTAGAAATATGTAACAATATAATTAATAGATGGAGCAACATTCTTTGGCAAATTGACAATCATAAAATGTCTAATCTTACCAAAACTTGCATACTTGATGCAATCAATAACAACCCCCAAAAATGTTATAAATAAAATTAACTCTGATTTGTATAATTATCTAAATTATAACATCAGAGTGGTAACTTGAATTCATATTAAATATGGATTTTGGAATATGTGACACGTCATACAAATACTTCAATCAAACATATACTTATGTAAGTCAATCATATATACACGATATAAGTCTCCACAGAAAACAGTATTACTGTCACCACTGTCTATATATCATATATATATCTATACAAATATAACTGAAGATTAATCAAACAAATAATTATCAAAGATAACCGCATAACCCTAGATATGTATTTTATACAAACATAGACACTAAGCATAACAGTCACTCTATTGACACATATATCACACACTACAACATGTCTAACTATAACAACAACCAAACTATTTGGGAGGGCGTGGCGGAAAAAAACACGTTTCTATCAACTATAATACATATACAAAGACGTGTCAAACAAAACTGTGAAGAAAATTATATGTATATGCTTTTATTTATCGTCGCCACCGGTTTCCCACATGGGCGACGCCTCCGGAAGAATGTTAGTCATATTAGATTTGGAGGATAGTGCATGATACAGAAGATGCCCCAGTTCCAGAAGCACCCCTGGTTCTTTTACGTGCTCGATGTAAAGCATCATACACGGGACCTCGGTTTTTAAAGTCTCGTCCGAAAGTCTGTTAGTACGGTCAGTGATGGAGCGGGGAATCGAACCAGCGATCCCTGGATTACAAGTCCAGCGTTTTACCACTGGACCACTGATCCGCTAAGAAAATTTCACGGGTTAATGATTAAATATACTGGAAGTGTATAAGACCTTGACCAATGGAAAACTATCTATGCGCAATTATCATGTAACGTAAGTTAGTTGGCGTTCGTTAATTAAATATTTTTGTCAAACACAAAATTTCGTAATTTTTTATGGAGCAACAAAAGAGAGAAAATTAAAAGATCAATCTTAATATCAAACAGAAGTGAAGGTGGAATAGAAATGCCAGACTTAATTACATACATTAAACCATTAAACATGAAATTGGTTAAGTCCTTAAGTACAAAAAAAATATGCTAATTGGAAACCTATACAGAAAACATTTTTAAATCGATTTGGCCAAGATCTGTTTATTTTTAAGATGAATATTGACTCATACAAATCACTCCCATCTACAAAAACCAATATACCTCATTTCTACCATGAAATTATCGAAAATTATATAGAATTATGTAATATAAACAAACCACCAAATCCAAAATAATTCTATGACATCAGAACACAAATCATATGGGGAAATCAATTCATAAAATTCAACGGAAAATGTTTAATCTATGAAAAATGGATAAATTCCGGTATAATATTTATTGAAGATCCAAACTGGATTTCGGTAAATCCAGTGTATTTCGGTAATTAACGTACCCTTTATCGAGAGGTTAACCATGTTATGCTGGGTTTACACTAGGCCACGATGTCTACGATCTCCACGATTTGAGAGAATCGTGATGAGCGTGGGGGCTCGTGGGGTGGAATCATAGTGACCTTGAGGGAACATGGTGGAATCGTAATGATCGTGAGGATCGTGACAGAATTTTTGACTGTCAAAAATCTTGCCACGATTATGCCGATTTGACGACAAATCCTGAGAGAGCGTGATAGAACGTGGGAATCGTAGTAGAGCGTAAAATACCTTAACAGACCTTAACCGACTTAACAGAACTTGATGCGCCATCGTAGGGATATCTTGATGCACTTGGAAACACGATTCATTCAAGGTTCAGTACGATGCCACCACGTCTCTATCATGCTCTATCACTCTCTACTACGATTTGTCAAGATACATTGAATAGCAAAAGTAATAGCATCACGCTGTGACACGTTCTGCTACGAACATCCCGATAGACATACACGCTCTGGCACGCTCTGATAAGTTCCCGCGCGGTTCCCACGATGTTTATCCACGCTCTGCAAGCTTCATTACGTTTGCCACTTTGAACAAGAAAACACCTATAATTTTTGGAAACGTCTATAATTGTTGTTAGATTTAAAATATGCCAGCCAAAAGAGGAAGGAAGGCCACTGTCAAGAGAGGCCAGGATGCTCCACCTCTTCCATCATGGCATTCCTTGCATATGGTTTCATCAGGTACGGTCTCAGTCCAAATGCATCATCACCAAGAATAAAATAAGGCATGTTTATATCTGGGTCACCATTGGTCAAAGGACATGGTGGTGGAATCCCAATGGTACCCTCCGCATTCAAACAGCTCTGTGTCCTTGAATATCTGTGCATCCGACATATGATCCATGCCACCAAATTCAATCCAGATGAATTTGTATTCAGCATCCACCAATGCCAGGAGTGGGATAGAAAAGAATCCCTTGTAGTTATGGTACAAGCTGCCTGAGTTTGCTGGTTTCTGGATAGCTACATGCTTTCCATCCAGAGCCCCTATTGCATGTGGCACATTCCATTGCTTCTCGAATTGGTCTGCTATGGCTTTCCATTCTTCAGAGGTGATAGGAGAGGAGACAACTTCGACAATCGCCCTACAAACTTCTGGAACAATATGGCATAAGGACAAGCGACTACATCTGAAGGCATAGGATAGTGAAGGACATTTATCACCAGTGGCCAGATGTCTGAGGACGAGGGCCAGCCGCAATCCAGGTGATAGGGGTTCTCGAAATCTGGTACTTTGCTTCTCTATGGCTGGTGTTATTCTGTCCAGGATCTCATCAAACAGATCTTGAGGCATCCTTAAATAGTTGACGTAGGAGCTCACATCCTCACACCTGAGTTCTGTGTTGAGGAGTTGTGAATAGTGCTCCAACTGGTGCCTTCTGTCTACACTCAACCATGGTTTTACCCAACAGGTCCTCGGTTTTCTTCTCCTCTTTCCTCTCTGTTCTATCCTGCCCTGTTCTGTGTCTTGATGCTGTGTCTTTTTCTTTCGACCAACTTTATATGTATAAATGAGAAATACCAATTCAGAGTCTTCTTCATCTCGTGGATTCATGGTTTTCCTTTGGTATTATCTTTGGAATGAGAGGGGGTAAATTACCCCTACCTCCTTTTTATACCCAATCGTGCTGCAAGCGTGGAGATTTTGCTCAAATCGAGGCCATAAATCGCAGGAGATCTTAATAGAACTGCATGATCGTGAGAGATCTTAACATAACGTAACAGAACGTGACAGAACGTGATAGCATATCGTGACGATCGTAACAGAACTTAAGAGAACGTAATAAAATCGTGGCAGATCTTGACCAGAGTCGTGTTGGCTTCGTAACAAAACGTAACAGATCGTAACAAAACGTACTTAGAGCGCAGGAAAGCGTAGCAAAACGCAGAAACAGAAAAACAATAAATCGTCGAGCTCCACGATTTTTTTGCATCGTGGACATCGTGGTCTATGTGTAAACGTAGCATTAGTACGGCTGCGTACTAAAAAACGTATAAATGTTGTCAAAACAATATACAACGACGTTTTAGTATTATTACAGATTATTAACATTATTACAAAAATAAAAAAAGAGAAGCATTTAATCCATTCCTAAATATACCACTCATCTGAAAGAAGCTCTTATATGTAATTGATATACAGACATTAATATATCGATAATGTGTAAGGTACATCCTGTGTTTTCTATTCTATTTCGTTGATTATTTTGCAAATAGAAAACCATTTATTTTACATTTTTCTATTTTTTCCAACTACTTTCTCATTTTTCCTCATAGAATATATAATAAATCTTGTTAATCTATTATTTTCGTTTCGTACTAGATAAACATATTCAATGTTCTTACTTGAAACATCTCACCTACCTTCTTACATGCTTCACGATACGAATCATATTACCAAAAAAATGTTTAAATTATTATATGTTTATGATATAACAAAATATTCTGTATTGTACATAAGATTTTATTGAAATATACGATTCAAACTTTAAAAAAAAGTTTTAGGTAATGGTCACAATGACTGTTTGAACCGAAATCAATACCGCACAATAACGGGAGGCCACTTTGACCTAGGATCCTCAAATTCAATATGTACGTTCGTCATTGGGGTATACTTTGAGATCACCGGGTGAAATGTCAAGCTCTTAGTGCCTTTAGAAAAAAAACATTTCAATGAAGAACACTTTTCTAATGATCCTCAGGTGTTAGTAGACACACCAGTTATGGGTAGTAGATGACTCCTATTTATTTTGGTTGCATTGGACAAAGGCCAGGATCACACAATGCTTTGACTTATGATCCTCACGTTCTTATAGGCTCACTGTTCATTGACAATAGACAATCCTTGTTTATTTAAAATCACTCTGTTGAAAGTCAACCTGACCTATTATTACCTTAATTGGTATGTACTCTACTTATGTGCTATTTGAATTTGACGTCTTTGTATTAGAGGTCATGGTGGTTGTTGTCAGTCACTGAACTATTGATAATGTCAAGGACCGTGGAACGTATGTAAGAAGAGTATTTTTTTATATGATAATTTCCCAGTGTTGCTCATTTTTAGCAAGAGCTCGTCAGAGCCAATTGCTATAGTAGGCGAAATCCGCGGACACTCATCGGATGAGTCATGCCAAGTCTGTAATTCTGAACCGCCAAAGTATACACACACCTGAAGAAAGTAGTCCTTGTCTAACAAAAAATAGCAGTAAGTATTTGCGATATTAGCTAGAAAACGGATTTGAGCTGACATTACTTACGCAAAAGAAAGAACCCCAAAGAAACTTGCTGTTTAAATATTGCAAATTACAGAAACAAAATGTCTGCCTATGCCACAGCCGTATCACGCGTGAAGTGCACTGAAAGCAAGCTAGCACACTTTTACTTAGCAGACGACAGTATAAGGCAGATAACTCTGCGGACGATAGTGTAAGTTATTGTACAGTAGGCACCATATACGTATACAAGAAAACGGTGCACCATATAATATATCCAACGAACAATTATACGTATATTGAAACCATGGGAAATGCAATTTTCCATCATCGTTCCGTTGAATATCTACGATTTACGGAAGCTGTTCTAAATTGAATAAATTCACATACATTTTGTTTGATTGTCGACTGTTAAAAATCAACGATTGAAATATTTATAACGACAGGTAAAAAGTACAGTTTAACAAAAACAAAATGATAAAATAATATTTCCCATGTTGTGAACAAAATGGCGGCGGCCACGAAAACGCACGACAACGGAGAAAATATGTGAACTACTGCGCACAGATAAGGTGTGTTTGTATCAGTACTTCACTTTACAATGAAAAATAATGCATTAATGATTTGTGTAACTTGTACAGAAAGTGCAACTGTGTGACAGTTGTCAACCGCGTAATCCTGCCATTTCAGGGACAGATTATCGAGTGTGTCATGATGATGATCAATCCTTCTGACTGTCTATAACAATTCTTTGTTTACAATATTGTGTGTTCAACTCCTATATTATTTAAAATACTGACATAACATGTTCTTGATAGACTATTGTGATAGATATATCTATGACAAAGTGACGTCTTTGATCTGCAGTGAGCCCCTTGTTGTCAGCACTTTTTAGTGCTTTGATTAAACAATGTAAGCTTCAGAGCAGTCTGTGGGAATAACGGGGCCTCAAATTCTTTTCCGTTTTGCAGATTAATTGTGATAACTTTTCGCTTACCCTACCTTAGCAGTATACCCTGGTTGTATTCTGTTGTTTATTATTTGTTGTTACTAGCGAATTATTTCTTATCATTGATTTAACAGCTGTTGTGTTTTTAAAGCAGTTCAGTGTGTGAGAGTTAATAGTACTGTGATAATTTACAATACATAAACAACATGTTTCACTTAATCATTTCGTAACTTAAACAATTGTATTACAGATGCAGTGAATGCTGTTAAGTTTCACATCAATAATCAGCAAGTATCTGGTAATGTAAAAGTAATCCATGACAGTGCAGTACCTATTGTTTGTTCAGCATCTGGTACTCCTACCATTACATACAGATGGACACATGGAACAAAGGAGGTATCTGGTGAAAGATTATTTCACAGAGATATACTGCAAAATGGAACTTATACATGTTCTGCTTACAATACATTAAAACCAACACAGGGTGAACAGGAACCACACAACAGTACATCATCAGTTGATATTTTTCGATTATGTAAGTACTGGTGATTTTGTGTTTAGTTATTAGTAACCATTAAATGGAGTTCAGTTTGAGATGTATTTAATGAGATTGTATAGTAAATATTGACAACAATAATAAAACTTACACAAACTCATATTTAGATGTTTTAATATATTGCCATACCAGAAATTTTACATGGCACCGTGACAGGAATGTTGAAAGTCTGACAGCATGAAATCCGCAATAAATATGTCATTAGTTTTGTCAATGATAAATTATTTGGTATGTTTTAATTTGCCTATTAATCAAACAGGTCTTTAAAATTGGACATAAGTTAAGATGGTGATACCTACACACTTACATGTTGAATTATTTGTATGCATGAACATATCGATCTTCCAATGATTATGTAATATTTATAGTCAAATGTATCACCCAAATCCATTTTCTTTTCATTCAACTTTCCTTTGTACATTGTCTCTGATACCATTAGTGGAGGTTGATAAAATATGGTGTATATGTTACTTGATGGTCCTCATTGGCAACTGTGTTGATAAACATACATCATGATTCATAGTTCAGTATCCCTTCTCGAGCTTTATTAATCTCCCAAACATTAAGAGACATTACCATTTATTTCTAAAAAATTAAACCCTGAAAATGTTCAGTTTTTCTGTTGATTTGTTTCTGTGAGATCACCAGAAGGGCCTACCCCAGTAAAGATTTAGTGGAATTCCACTGACATACCGACCAATTTTACCGCTGGTATTCCACTGAATTATCAGTGGTATACCAGTGGTATTCCACTTAAATACCTACCAATTTTACGGCTGGTATTCCAGAATAACAAAATAATAACATTTTAAAAATAAACTGACACGTTTTCCACAGTTATTCATTTATGACTTTTCTAGGACAATCTCCCTAGGTGGTAGGATGACGGCCAATTAAAATTTCCTTTGCGAGGTCAAAACCTGAATTTCTGCTGATGATTCGTTTCTTTCAACTGTGACAAACAGACCCAAGAATACAGTAAATATTTGACATATTTGTGTTAAAGCTGACTCAATATATCATATATACAATCCTAGTTAACAAAATAAGACAATTCATTGTATAACAGTTTTACCTAAACAACAATTAATTTTACAGATACCTTCATATGATCAGAGCTTGTATAAACTATATTTATGAACAAACAATCTTGGTACTTAAAATGTAATGGTGACAATAATAAAAACATTTGTAAGACCACACCAATGTGACCATTACTGAAAAATGAAATCCTTAGAGAATTTAAAATGAAACATTATAAAACAATAGAATTACAAATTCACACTTAAAATATTTCCATAATTCAGTACATCCTTCTGTGGAGTCCATCCACGCACTCCGCAAATTTCTTTCTGCCATGATATAAGCTGAACAAAATTAAAGGCATTATCGAGAATGTGTGTAAGTAACAGAAAACACTATGGGTAGATGTTTTTTGTTACTTCCTAGCTACCACAAAACCTCCAAGACTTGAAACGACCAGGGTGTTATAAACACATCATTAATATTATTACCTGGAGTAATACAATTGTCTGAAATATAAAACATAATTTTGCTACTTACTTGAGAAGATACAAACAACAATTTGAACAAATAAACATTAGCTGCCAAACCACCAAAGAGGAAACAATTTGGTAAAAATTAAATGAGGACTACTCTGTTACTAAATGACAACTGTAAGTGAACCATGACAATACCAAAAGCGGAGTGCATACAATTTCTTGACACATGAAATAATTGTCATCATAGTTAATTCTCAATGCTAGGAAATAATAGCATGACGCCAGTAACCGTTCAGGAATGCTATAGGGCGAAACGATCGCAGGTGAAACGACTTGTGTACGAAACAATACCTCGCGCATGTGCACACTTTGAAAACGTATTTTAACGTATTTCTGATAACAGCCTCTGCAGAAGATCTTAATTATTTACTCTATGCAACCGTATGGAATTAATTACGATATCAATCACCAACCACGACACCCGATTCTACAGTTTTGAAGCTATCATGAACGATTCATTCGAAAATTGGTCGGTTTAGCAGCATTGTGTTTGGTCGGGGAAATAACGGGCTGAAATTCACCGCTGCAACCTATGTTAAATCCGACAGTGTTTAACATACAGTCACACTTACCGGTACTTGCACCATTGGTAGGTTTTATTTGTTTTATTAAAGCTGGTACTATCGTCGACTTTTGAACAGCTATCGTCTGGCAATGCTCCCGCTTCATCACGACACTCTTCATCATGTGAGGTAAATAGTCCGGCTAAAGTCAAGTATTATACCGGCCGCGACCGAATAGCGGACGGCACGCACTTCATTGACGTACGAAAGATACATTTTTACGGGGATTATTGGTCAAATGGAGATGTTACTCGGAGTATTTCATACAACAATTAGAGCAGACTTAATGTTTACCTAAAAAGATTACGCGAAGTAAATTTTGAAACAAATAATGAATTTAATGTCTAAAAAAGTACGTCACAGAAATGATCATACACGTCTGAATAGTTAATATTTGATTCAAAAATATTCAGCAAATATGCAGTAATTTTCAGTCCCGAAATGTTTGATTCAGAAATATTCATATAGCAGATTTTGGTTCAGAAATATTCAGTATAAATTCAGACAATTTGAGACAAATTCAAACAGGTTCAAAGACTGGGGCGTTAGCCCCATGCCTTTAGTAACCGTAATTTTGGAAACAGTCGTCGCATAGTTAGACACATTTGATACCACTCTTTGTATCACTGCGCATGATTTGCATATACCAATCAATATGTCGAATTGATTGTGACATCACTAACCGCCGTACTACTTTCCTTTTTCTTTGATAAATTTGCAAATTGTTCGGAAGGAAAATTCCGAATCCATCGTGAGAATTTCATTTTAATTGTTGTTAAAGTGTTTGTGGTTAAGATTTCTTTGCTAAGAACAGCTTTTTGGTACGTAAAAAGAGAAATCGATGAATTGAAGGAGCACTATTTTTTATCGGAAACAAGTGCTCCATTCTGAAACATTTCTATTTGTTGTTGACTCCATGTTTGCCTAGGTTACTATATATATCGTCGATACGATTCATTCCCCAAAAAATCCCACGTTCATTCATAAACAGTGCCCGCTCGCAGAAGTTACGAATTCGCTATTCATAGACACCAAAGGAAATACCTTGTATCTGGACGCGATCGGCAGACAAGTTGGATCAATATTCTGGAATCGGTTTCTCAGACCACTATTTTACTGCACATATATACTGTAGCAAATCGTTAAACAATAGCTGCTGTTACTGTTAATCTCCGTCGCAGACCTATTAACCATGTCCGTGATTCCGTATTGTATTTCCGTACTGTACGAAAATTGCCGAGATGTGGCGATTGAATGTAGAGTTTAAGGTCGCGCTAGTAGCAAACGTGTGCTGAGAACGCATGGGATGCAATTCTCACTATTAAACCGCGATGAATGGAGATTGGAAACAGGAATACATAAGCTGATAACCATACCGGATTCGTATAAACTGCCAAAATACGTACTGTTTAGTGATCGGTCGACAGCTTTTTGTGCCGTGTAGGAAACACAAAAGTCACGTGTTCACCCACCCTGATAATGCATGCATGCAACCGTGAATTACTCAAAAGTGAAATGACTGATGAGAGTAAGTGTATATGGTCATTTAATGGATTATTTAACTATATATTTACCTGTTAGGACTGGTTTAATGCAGATGGTTGTTTGTACGATGTCTACTGTATATTGTTAACTTTCATGATCATGACTTCCAGAGATCTGTGCTGGTTTCATACCTAGCTTACAACCAAGTATTTGTTAAGTCTAGTGCATTTTATCTAAAACTTTTGTGCACTGATATAGGCAATGCTACATCCACGAGACAATATATGTATGGTGCTACTGGTCATGAAGTATTTCAAGTGGAAGTATTTTTATTCATACATGTTTTGAATTATATCTACACGTAGTATGAGAGCATCGTTAGAGTCTCTCATCATTTAAATTACAAATCATGTAGCTTAAGTTCATGTAGGTAAATATCTAATAACACAGACTGAATCAGTATATAACCAGAACATAATACTACTGTGGTGTACAGACAACAAGAACAATGGGCCCCTTGTTTACATAATATCTTCCTGAAAACCGGATCCTGGCCAAGCATGGTCAAACGTTCAGTTTACTGAGAGTACTGGTTTTCATAGAACTTATCATAATATTACAGTTTGTTCTGACTGCCTCCTAAATGACTGCCTGAATCTGTTACCTGATTGTATTTGTGTGTTACATATGATTTACAGGAATCTGAATTCCAATGGTATAGGTGATGCAGATCTTAATTAATATACAAACCTGGGCTGGTAAATCTTCACTTATTAAATATGATCTGATTTATTAATGGTTGTAATAAAAATGCGTTGGGATACCAATAATGTATAAGTTTGTTGCAACACAACAACAAAATATCAAAGTTTATGGCCATAATTAAACCAAGTGTATGTAATTATATATGCAATTATTTTAAGCAGTTTTGATTGTAATTTGCAAATTTTACTATCACACCTACACGTTTCTTACGGCTGTAAAATGTATATGGGTGGCCGTTAAGTGGTAGACTATAGAAAATGAAACCTGATGATCATTACGACTGTCTATGATTCAGAAAGTCCAGTATTCAGAGAGTTGTGTGCATTGAATTGAAGGGGAAACTACGGGACTTCAAAAATTGTCCCATTTTCCAAGAATTTTGGTTTTCAGTGAGTCTGGTTTTAAGGGAGCTTACGGTTATCAAGATCAAATATAGATTGATAGATAGATAGTTTATTTCAAGATTGTAGGCCTTTGGCCCATGAATCACATGTATAATACAGAGAATATAGTATAAAGTCACATGTATGCACAGTACATATAGTATTCAGCATAAAATTGTACAATAGTAATTATAATTATTGATCTATTCCGGTGAATGACAGTTACAGACTAGAATAACATTTATAAATCTAGTCTGATAACATGTCGTAATAACATTGAATATATCTGATTTGTATCAATAATAGTACTACAACGTTTTGAAAAGGTTTAGTAATTTACAGTACAGAACATGAGTGGAGAAAGGTTAGTTAAGATAACATACGTTATCTCGTCTTTCAAAGCTCTTAAATACATAAATCGATAAATGTTTAACAATAGATTGGTTCGTGGACGAGATAAGTTCAATAAATTTAGGAATGATCGGTCTTTTCCAAAAATAGCTTTTAATGAGATCTTTTCTTAAATCGTAGAATAAAGGACATTCTAACATGAAATGAAATTCATCCTCTAATGTGATGCATAGTTGACATTTGCGTTCGGGCCTTGGAATTTTATGAGGTTTATGCCATCTACCTGTCTCAATTTCTAATCTGTGAGACGATACGCGTAGTCTAGATAGAGCAATTCTGAACTTACGATTTTTTACAAAATCTAAATATTGTTTAAAACCGAATTCAGAAAATAATACATATGAGCTAGCTCTTGTCGAATTGTTAAGTTGTCCTCTCCAGTCTTGAATAAATACATCATTAGCTCTTTGTTTGAAAATGTTTAAGAAATATTCTACATTATTCACTCCTTGGTATAGCCAAACTTCATAGAAACCCAAGTTTTCTAACAGCTGTTTTACTTGACATGCCCAATTGCTTTTATGTGGTAACAACACATTATCATTTAACATCATTTTATAGATAAATTTGATATATTTTCTTTCATCATTACAAACACTTGTAATTTTCAGCCAAAAGCGTATTATATTTACCATTCTCATTATTTTTAAAGGTTTACGCCCAAATTCCCCATATATAAAACTGTTTTGTGTGGATATCTTAACTAACTATGCAGAGCTAAATCTTTTCACATAACATGACATTATATGAATATTTTGCAATATTTTTAACACTTTTTATTCAGATTTCACGATTAAGTAGAAAAAGTTCATGATTAATAAATAAGACCTATTCTTGGAAATTGATCATGATTTGAGCTAGATCAATTTTAACCTACAGCACAATTCATTATTTTCTCAACAAAAAAGGTCAAATGTTTTAAGCATAATAATTAGAAGAATTTTAGTTGTTTTTGTTTATGAAGAATACTGTACGGAGTACTCAATAGCTTTCAGAAAATGGCAAATATTTTCAGGGTCAAATTGATCCTGATCAGTTTACCATTTGTGAACACAGTGCCAGAGTTCTAAGACCAAATTTATAGTTGCTAAATAAGGTCTCCTTTAATTGGGGTTGTAACACATATTTAAACTGATATTTTTCAGCTTCCAGTTGTTGTTTAACATTGTATCTTTCTTTTCTTTGTATTCTTATATCCTTTATAGCATGAATGCATGTGATAATTTCTTATAATTATAATCTAATAGATCCATCAACACCAGAAATACGCTATGGTGATGTGAATGGTCCAGTCATAACTGAACCATTAAGAGTTGTTAGAGAACATGTATCTACACTACATTGTCATGCTGCAAGTTCACCAGAGTCTTCATATACATGGAACAGAGGCAACACTAATGGTCCTCTACTTACAATATCCAGTTTATCTGATGATGAACAAGTGATATGTACAGCAACAACAAGAATGGTTCCAACTGTTGGTTCTACAACAATACAAAGCAGAAATAAAACTGTGTCCGTTGTCCTGCTAAGTATGTTTACCACAATATTTTGAAAGCAATTGTATTTCTAACTAAAAGTTGATGTTTATTAAGGTGAATGTCAATTCTTCCGACTTACTACATGTTAGTCTACTCTTATTGTCATATATCAACTTTTGTACACAATCTGTGGTGAATATTGCTCCGTTTCAAACTTTAATTTGTAATTACTACTGATCATTGACGATTCATAATAGTTTGTTAGGGTTACAGTATTTGGTATTGTGTTGATCAGGGTCATTATTACTAAAATAGAAAAGCAGTTTCAAACTATCAACTTTAGATTAGATAAACATATTTTCACCAAAGGTGATGAATAGCATGCTTGTATGGAGATCTAGCTTGGTGACTGGGTTAATGCCACTGTTTCCAAAGATCCAAAATGTCCAAATTGATGTCATATCCATACAGTTGATGTAGAGCTAACTTAGGATTGTATTTATGACTGCTTGAATCACGTCTTTGAGAAATTGAAAACATACCGAAGAATCTTCATCATCAGATTAAGCCGATAGTTATCGACGCGAGTGTCGCAAATCAGTAGGCATGGTAAGCCTCTGTGATTTACCGATTTATGATATGATTTCATGATCATTATCGTTCGCGACTTAATTAGCCACCCCGCTGTGTTTAGCCAGCATAATGAATTTGCCCCGGGCAGTACTAGTTTATCAGAATGTATTATACATTCTTGATACTTATTGTAGCCTCTTTCGAAAAAAATATATTGAATTATGAACGGAACAGAACATAAAGTTTATTATCGACTTGAGCGTTTACAGCTCATCATCGTTAGCAAATATGTATACAAATACATCATCATAAAGATGAATATTACACGTGATTGTATAAACAGATAATAACAAACAAAAGAAATGGGAATAAAATCAATTAATTCTAACGTTAAGTTTGATATTTCTCTGGTTAAGTGCGTGTTTAGTGAATAAGACCAAAAAGTTGTTTTCTCATTTGATTGAAGTAATTCTAAAAAATTAAACATAAAAGTTTGAAACAAGGACATATGCACGTGACGTGAAAGTCATCTTCTAAATCATTTAACTACAACATAAACAATATATTTCATTACGTTGGATTTGATTTCTTTATGCATCATAAAGTTTTGCCTTCGGCTAGGTAGGCTGTATAATGGTAGCTATTTAGCTTTCTAGCATCGATAACATACATTTGTCTCTTTTCAACAGAAATTATAATTACACTTATTTTGTCTGTTACAATTAAAAACATGATATTGTATTTTTGATGATGGAGGGCAATTATTTATACCGCGGACATATAAACCATATGTCTGTATTCGGGTATTTGTTTAATATATTTGAAATAAACATTCAATTAAAAAGCAAGTTTTGGGCACTATAATCGGATCCCGACTAGTCTATGATTTAGGAATAAAATCTGGACGCATTAATTTTCAAATATTACCAGAGACATGAATGGTAAGTTTTATCACTTTTTGGCAAACAAATATGTCATATATTGAAGAGCATAAGTATCAAATGTATATTATTCATGGAATGATCTCTCTTGCAGAAAACAATATAAAACTGTCAAACCTAATACTTGGAAATTTATTTTATATAAATTATGTGAGTGTAGGACAAAACCCCTCCGGACAAAATCCCCATCGCTCATTTTGTACAAGGTGGACAAAATCCCCTCCATGAATTTTATAAGGTGGACAAAATCCCCTTCATGAATTTTACAAGGTGGACAAAATGAACGAAGGGTATTTTGTCCGGAGGGGGTTTTGTCCGTATACCAAGTTATACAACTATTTGACAAAAGAATTCTAACTAACATCTGTATTTTACAATATTAATAGCATTAATATTATAATTTTCACTTTTAAATATAAAGTTAAACAATATCATATAAAAATGTATTTATTGTAATCGAATTATACTGTTTTAAAGTTCACACCTTTACAGAATAAATAGTCAATCTTGTGTCACCATAAAATGAACCACACCAATATTTCATTTCAAGGCTATTCTATAAAAAGTCACATTTCCCCTAAACTCTTCCGTACAAAGCGCACTAATTGTTAATTAACAACTGGTATAATCGCTGCTGGACCCCTAGTGTCACCGTCTAGAGATCAAGGGTCATAAAACTTCGGTCATACTCGGTGATACTCGGATGGTCTTCCGAACATATCCGAACGTGGTAAAAAACATACTATATGATTTTAAAGTGATTTTAACCATTTTTAAATGACATTAAGTTAATTTCAGAGTAGTTTATTTTCGCCTATATATTCTATATAGCACTGGTAACTGTTTTAAAGTTAAAAAAATACCATTTTACTTTTATTTTGAATACAAGGTAAAATATTTGAATGAATGGGGAATATTGAAACATTACAAAACTGTTTGCATTTATTAGATATCTTTTACGGATAAAAAGTTATACTAATTGAAAGCTAAAATCCTTCATAGTTCTATATAGGGATTTTTGCGCAGTATCGAGTATCGGATGATGAGAATTCTGCCACATGAATTACATGAGAAAATCTTTAACAATCTTCGGTTCCAAAACTGCATAGCCCATAACTTGTGATATTTGGTAGCATTGCTAAGTGGTCTCCTTCCACGTGTGGTCAAAATTGGCCCCGCCCTGGGTGTCACATGTTTTCCACAGATTTTGATAAGGTGAATCTTCTTCGCACAGCCCTGGGTTTTAATATTTGGTACAGTAAAACTTCAATGACTGATCACAATGTCTTAGGGGATTATTTTCGGGACTTTGTAGGCATTGACTTTTGCTCTGGAACTAACATGATGTGTTCCATGGCGTATCTTAAAACTATCGACCAGCCCATTTGGGATTGTTTTGTGTCGTCTAATATATATTTTTTTGAATTTACGTTGGTGTTGTCCTTGTGTATTGTTGTTTTGTGATGTTCTCTGTAACTACTTACTTAATTTCTTTTTCTCTTGTATATTTATCAGTTTTATAAGGCACAGTCCTGTGTAAGTAACGTTACATGTGGCCGCGTATTCTATCTTTTTTATGACGTCATTGAAATTGTATGACGTCATAGATATTTTATTATACGCTACCAAGAAAACCTTTCTCTCTACAATGCAGTTTTATAACACATCTTAATATTCATTGGGTACAGTCGTATTTTGTGTTTTCGTGTTAGTTTTATTAATATACATAATTATTTTAGTTTTAAATTCTCTATCATTAATATCTTAGAATTGTTTAATTATTAACTACATTGTCGAGTTGACCTTACTTTAAATTGCATTATTAATTTGAAATTTTAGGGTTATTTCACATTCTTATGTTACTAGTTTAGTTACTGGGAGCAAGGTCAGACTGAGGCTGCTTGCTCATTCGTGCTGGATTAGTTACAGTGTCTATTGTTATGTGCATGATGGTTGGTTGCTTTTAATGATTAGTTACTGCCTACTTAGTCAATTTATGTATATATGTTGGAAATCAAGGACCATAAAGCGATTAAGGGTGAGGTTAGCTAGCTGTTAAATCGATTTAAATCCCCAGTATTTTTTGCTGACAGTTCCAAGGCTGTAATGCGCTATATGATTGTTGTTTCTGTTTTCAGATTGTTTCCTGCCCATTTTTGGCCTATTGCGGCCAGTTGTCTTGACTTGTCCTGTGATCTTTTCCATCCATTAATTCCCCCACCCCCTCCCTTCACAGTCCACTTTGATTCTCCTAGTTATTCCTTGTGGTCTGCCGGGCCATTCCTTGTGCCTCTGTTCCTTAATATGTGTACCATTTGACCTCCTTTAGTGCCTTATGTTTTGTGGATTGTTGTTTTTACGGAGGTCTGCGTTGGGAGGCACTGTCTTGTGCATGTGGCATTCCCTGTAGTTACGTATTCTCTCTGTTTCAAAACCTCGAACTAATTGCTAGATCCGATGGCAGTTCTAGACGCAATTAGTTCGAGCCATCTATTGTTCGAGGCATCTGTGGTATACATGTGTACGCACAAACTGTTCCCGTTACTAGTGTACTATGCATTATGAAAATGATTTAGATAACATATTTATGTGTACATGTATCTATAAAAGACAAATAATTATTGTTTTAGAATTAATTTACTCTGCTTTTCAACAGACAATTAACAATTACAAATTCTTATTAATTAAATATTTGAAAGATGTACCAAGTGTCTGTGTAAACAACGACCTCTTGATACGTCCTTTTATTTTCAAAACAGTTCATCAACTTTAACAGAAATGATCACCAAACCCATACTCATTTGGATAAGTAAGATGTCCATCTACATGAAAAAGTAATTCAAACGATTCCAGCCCGCCATATGTCAGAAAACTGAAAAAAAGTCGCAACAAAATCAATATATTCGTCGCTGATTTCTGATTCCAATATATACAACGTGTACAAGGACTCAAAATACTGCGTTAACATCAAGTCGGACCATGTTATATCCTTTTGAACCAGCAAATCACACAGATAGATAACAAATAGGATAATAAACAATTTATTCTGAGATATTTCACCTTACACATGTCCTCTGAATATTCAATAGTATGATATAAAGTATTATTTTTTCATGGTAATACTGACAGAAGAAATTTGTTAGCTGTATGTTATCTTGTTGAATAGTAAAATGTCATTTTGAATGTAAATTTCCAGAACCCCCTACGATACCCGTAATTGTCTACCACCACAGTTCTACAAACACCATGAACAATGTTGACAGTATCATCGTTTTCCAAGGAAATTCGTTCAACATTTCATGCTCATCAACAGGAAAACCAACCCCATCTGTATCATGGACTAATACGATATTAGCCAATACGAAGACTTTTATATTTATTACGAAGGAAGAATCTGGAATGTATTCTTGCATGGCACAAAATAGCATGAACACTTCATTTGATGGTGTAGTTCGTGAGACAAGTCTAAACAATATATCTATACATGTATTATGTATGTCTATTATATAAGCATATTTTTTATTAATTGTTCACACTTCTTGTACTGTAATCATTGTTATATTTATCACATTTTATTTAAAGTATTAAACATGAAGACATATTCATTCTAAAATTTGATTCAATGTAAAATAAATAAATGATATGTACCCCATGGAAGAACATATTCTTGACAATTGTTACATATTGAATAATGTAGTAAAATGAAGAGATTAAATGACCTACTGCAGCATTTATATGGAATCATACTGAATAAAATGTTTTGTTCCATTTTGGTAGACGAGCCTTTTGTTCATCCACTCTCCAACATAACAATTGTGGAAGGTAATTCACCTAGCACCCCTATAGTATGTCATGTGACACCTGGCAATCCTCCGCAAACAAATATAAAATGGACAAGGAGTAGCGTCGAAACATCTTCACGGAATGGAGTCACAAGCTTACAGTTACCTATCCGCAATGTTCAAAGAAGGGATGATGGTACTTATAACTGTACTGCAGAAAATACTATGGATCCAACTAAGGGAGAAGCGATAGTTGGCAGAGATTCTAAACAATTTCAACTCATAGTGTTTTGTAAGTACATGATTTGTATTATTTATATTACTGCTTAATTTTACTCATATAGGCTGTTATCTTTTGCTAAAATTGGTAATATTTTCTTCAAACTAGAACGTTGGTATTCTCAGATTGTCACAATGATTTGACAGGTCACAGTAATTAATGTTATTTAATCCCTTCGACATGTTCACTTCAAATTTGTTAGTACAGCTTCCAATTTTTACTATTTACATCTTGATTTGCCATTGATCCAAAAAATCAATCAACTGATAATGGCAACTGGAATGGATTTGTAGAATTTTCATCTGGCAAAATTATATATAATGCATGTCGAGATTGTGACTGAACCCTGGTTCAAAACTAAACTTGCGTATTTTCAAATCCAAATAAAGTTTAGCAATAGTGTTTCTGGCACATTTTTAATGTTTGCAAATATCTACCACAGATCGTCAATGTCAGGCCATTAATTCCATTGTTTTCCATTATAATCAAACCAAATTTTCAAGTTAATTCAAAATGCTGTTTTCCTTTTCCTTGTTAAGCTTATGGTGATATTTTGTCTGTAGATGCAACAATTGACGAAACACGCTGGGAATGTTTGCCACAACTCTAAAATCTCACTCAATTTGTCCATAAATAATGTCACAGGATTAAAATATAAAAAATACATTGATAAAACACTTTCTACTAGGGCTGCTATGGTTAACCGAAGTGCGATTATTTCAGTTCCTTTTTGTCTCAGTTTGGTTTGATACTGTCTTATGAATATTCAATTCGGTCTGCCATTGATACAACTGATATTGATATATCAACGATTTATTTCTGTCAATCAATATTTGCCACCCTTACAAAATATCTATATTATGGTGGAAAAATACTGGAGAATGGGTACAGTCTATATCTTATGTATGTGGCATTCACCGTAGCAATTTATTCTCACTTGTTTGTGGTTGAAATTGCTATAAATTAGTTTTTATTAAATTTAAATGTTTTCTTTACCTAATGATCAGCAACATGATGAAAACTGTCATGGCGAATGACTTCCAAGACTTGTCAGACATTTGGTCTGACAACCTTGGAAAGCTTTGTCAGACCGAATGCAAACTTTTCAGACCGAAACATGTTGTTACAACTTACAAATGTATGCTTCTTTGCAGATACATGTGTTAGGTAAAGTAAAGTAAAACTACAGTAACTTATGACATATTAGGTTTGAAACAAGTTAAGCATACATGCATTCATACATAAAATCTGACTGAAGCAAATGGATCTGTAACAATATCAAAATAAATGTATTCAGACTCTTTCATACAATACAATACAATATTCATATGCTACATATCATAAATGTAATTAACACAACATTGCGGAATTGGGGGTGTCAAATAATTACATCACCAACACTCCAAATATTAAGGTACTGAGTGGAATCGTACCATATTGAATGCGAAAATGAATTCTTCCAGAATATGACCATTTGTACAAGGCGTACAAAATCATCTATAACGAAAATTCAGCCAGTTTTTCAACAAATGAGCGTTTTTCCCCATAACTATAATTAACTGAAACATGCACTCGCAAAAGGCCTTATTGAGAACACAATCAAAGTTTAGAAGTCCGAAAAGCCAGCGCAGACGAAATATATTCGGTGCGCGTAAGCAAATTGCGTTATATATAAAGAGTAACTGATGTTGTAAATTTTTTAAAGTATCGGACATACAGACCTCCTCATGCTGCAAATAAGCCCTCTGGTATTCTGCTGTAGGGTTCGAGCCCATTTCTCCAGTAGTGCCTGGTTGTTGTTGGCTGAACAGGTCAGGCTGATATATCTGAAGCATGTCAAAGACGTACTCTTTCGGATTAAGATCTGGGGAGGTACTCTTTGATTACATAAGCCCTATGTGAATGGGCATTGTCGTCCATTAAAATGAAATCTGGGATACCAGCCCCTGCGTTTGGGCAACATAAGCGTCCGAATTTTGATGTACGTATCTTACTACAACTACTGACAATTTTTAACAGAACAGTACATAAAAACAAGCAAACAAATCAAAACGCTGACATGCACATGATGTTACTTGTACTCCCAAACATCTGCTTTTTGTGGGTATGCCATTTCCTGTTCTACAAATACAAGGTCTAGTGACATTTCAATAACAAAACAGATGTATTAACCATTTACATGTATACTCTTTTTGCAATAAAAATATTTTGACATATGCATACACTTAATGTAAAAAAATCTATAAGGTTTACCAAGTGACCTTTATCAACTTTTGAGTAGCATAAGATAATTATGTGAAGATAACACTTTCAAACTGGGTCATTTTTGTTAATTGATAGAACACGTAATTGACACTCTAGAGGAGGATTGGAGACATTCTGAATTCTTCTTAAGACATCAGATGCTTTCATTGGCACATATCAGGTTCAACCTGGTAAATACCCAACAAAAAACCTTAAATGACACCTCACCTTTGACCCTGCATGACTGTGTGTATTCCCATGCCCCTACAGCATCTCCGGCTCTTTCAGAATTCGAAGACTCGATGTACATCTCATACTTGATATGTGGTCAATACTAGTATTATGACTGGCACCCACATCCAATAGTCATTTCAGTTCAATGTAAATTGTGTATGTTAGTATGATAGTATGATATTATACACACAATATGTTCCCATTTCCTGAGAGGTTTTGGTGCCCATGCTATATTGATGAATATTTGATGCAGAAATAATGTCCATTATGATGTAGATTTCATTTGTTTCTTACTACTTTTGTATACATACTAGCCACAAATCACTTATCAATTTTGTACTAAAATGAAAGTGGAACTTTCATTGCAAAAAGTTGAAAAGTGCATGAAAGATGAAGTCAAGCAGAAAATGCCACAAAGGTCACACAACCGCCCTACAATCACAAGGAAACAATAAAATATATATACATGTAAGCTATCATAACTCTAAAAGCGACTCAACAAGGAAATATATATTGGGTGAAGATAGCAGTACCATCTTGAAACAGTCAGTGACAAAACGCAGGTTGGCATCACTGCCACATTTGTTTCACTTAGTTCAACCGTAGTATTGTATCCAATTACATTTCTTTGTCTTGGAATTATTACGAAGGTCTAGTATTTACAAGCTAATCGTCTGTATATGTTATAGCACACTGTGATGGAAAACGGTTGCTTGAATAATGTTGATATTTACCTGTTTGACATTAGTTACATATTTGTACATTAATATATAGCATTAAAACAAACAATTATCCATTGTTTTATTTTCAGACAATACATCTATTTTGAAATTTGAAGAATTAAATCACCCTGGTGGTACTGAAGTAACAGTTATGGAAAGTGACAAAACACAACTAAATTGTTTGGCTGACAGTAAACCAGGGTCAACAATATCTATAACGAAAGGTCAAGTCGTAAAACATACTGGAACACTTACCAACCATTTGTTATACACAATTGAGAAGATCACATGCCTGGACACAGGAATATATACATGTCTTGGTTTTAATGATAGAATAGTCCAAGTGACCAGACCATCAATGGACCTACAGCTATATGTCAAATGTATGTTTGATCATTTATTATGTTAACCTTGAGGATATTTAGAATTCTATAAGTATGTTCCATATGGTATTGTATTTAATTCTTTATATACTCGACCAAAAGTTCAGCACGCTTTGGTTGTTCCGATTATACGATGTGAACTAGGTTTCTCCTTTACTCAATTTGTAATCCGAATGAAGATAAAATCAAAATAAAAGAACAAAAGCAAATACAAATTAAATCCAATCACTAGTGTAATTTGCTATCAAAGTGATCATGGTATGGTAGTTAAAAATGGCCAAAACGATCAAGTGCAGCCAATTTACTGGAAATAATAGACATTAATAATAGCCGCATTGAAAAAACAATCTATAATTGTTCCAACCAAATTCATGTGCTGTGCATCCTTATTCCCTTACAAAATGATAGTTAATTTTTAAAAATGCTCATGTAGAAGCTGAAATGTTACGAGGGGCAATTGACAAGTTCTGTTACTGGCCTTATTACTGAAAAACAACAAAACGGTCATGGTTCAAAACTTTTGATCCTTCAAAGTAATCTTCCTGAACATCGACACACCTTTGTTACCGAGAAATCCGTTGTCTGAAAGCTGATTAATAGTCCTCTTTGTGTATACCTTTAAGAGACTGAAATATAGCACTACCAAGGACACTAAGAGAGTCATAATCATCTACGACCAGACAAGGGCTTTTTCAATCGCATAAAAAAGAAAAAGCCACTAGGGCTGAAGTCTGGACTATATGGAGCATGATAGAGTTGAACAATTTTATCACGGTTCAGAAAGTCCCGTACAAGTTCACGGCGGCGGCAGTGTTGTCGTGAATAAGACATATCCCATTGATACCCGTCCTTGCACTACTTTTTTGGTAGAACTTTCTTCTACTTAGATAACACCACTTTTTTGTAATAGCTGCCATTCACTGTCTGTCCACATGGATCGGCAATCTGAACAACAGCACCTTCCGTTTTCAACGAAAACCGGGTTATTAGAATGATGTGTTTCGTTGGGCGGTCGGGTGGGCGGGCGATCGGGCGGGGTGGCGTCAACTGGAGGTTTCCGGCGAATAACTTGAGTTTCGTTGATCTTATTGAAACCAAACTTGGTGTATATTAAGAACATGTGAAGCGCTTTGGATTGCATTTGGATTCGTTCCGTCCAAGGTCAAGGACACTGTTACTAAGATTTTAACAAGTCCACTTAATATCTTCGCTATGTGTGGGTGTATTGAAATCAAACTTGGTGTATATTTGTTGCATATATATAATATATCTAAGTGTGAGTGTGCGTATGCATGTATCATCTATAAAGCATTGATGATCAACATGTATTCATTATACAAATAGAGCATTGCCCATTTTTGTTTGTTGTGTATGCGTCTCTGTGGCTCAAAATACGGAGATCAGATAAACGACGATTGTCACATTTTGAATAAGTTTTCAACACTTGTTTTGCTGTTTTAAGTTGGGTTTCCCTATGTTCTTGTGTGATTAATAAATCCGAGTAATTTTAAGGTGCCGGTTCAGAATGGTATAAACGGTATCATAGTGTAGTTTTCATTTTATTCCCCAAAAATCCCAAATGTGCAGAGCCTTGTTTGCCGAATAAAATGATACAGTTCTTATAATATAATGGTCATCTGTAGATAGTTGTTAGAACACTGGCTTGACAAGAAGAACGTAATGTGGAAACAAAGCTTTCTAATATTATAATAATTATCATACTTCACAAATTCATTTCATTATTAGGACTGAAACACCTTCTGCAATGTCTAAAAACTGTATTGGTACTACAAACTTCTCTGCCATTCTGTAATAAAATCCAAAAGTAGTGATGCTGATAACAGACATTTAGTACTAGTGCTAATACTCATATTGCATAATTTTGCTCTCAAAGTTCCGAACACCCTTTAAAACAAATGTTAACATCAATTTCAAGTTGCCTGGATTAGGAGTCCTAAACTAGTTAAATCAATTACGAACTGACAGTCTGTAACTGTGTTTATAATTAGGTATCTGTATTGATAAGCCTGCACCATTAAACTATACAGATAATTGCCAGACTCCCGATGAATTTCTGGATGATACTAAATGTTTTTAAGTTGATAATTTAGACCCATTTTGATATAAATAGATAAATTCAGACATTAACAAGTTTGTAAGAACAATTGAAAACAAATTCAGTCAGCTAGTGCATTTCATCATTTCTGTTACTTGATATAAACTGTTTAATTTATAGTACAGTAAAACCTCAAAATTAAGAACACAATTTTCAAGTCCATTTTCACTGTTTTGCTCTTTTTTCAACCTCAATATAAAGACCTACTCAATATTAAGGCCTCTGTTCAAGGGTCCCAAGGGTGGTATTATTATCGAGGTTTTATTGTAGTTTTCAATGATAATTAATTATTACATGAGATATTTGATGATCATTTATATACGCCTGTTCATAGAACGGGTCGAATTGTACTTTCACCTGCGGCGTACGGGCATGCAATCAGCGTTCAGTAAGTTGTCCGACCAATAACTGTCCAATAATCACTAAATTTGGTCAGAATGTATGTGGACATTATATCTTGAACAAGTTCGATAACGAGCCATATCGCTGGAGTCACTCGGGAGTTATCGACCTTTAGAATCATTTTTTCCAATCGTCACCAAATTTGGTCAGAATGTGAACGGTCATAATATCTCGAACATGTGTGATAACCAGTCATGTCGCTGTGGTAACTCAGGCGTTATCGCGATTTAATTATAGCAATTACCTAACATTTGTCTTAAATAATCGATTTACACTGATATTTTCCGCATTTCAGTGACATAACGGTAGAACGGGCGTATTTCGCGATAGCCAGTGCACTTGTTTTAATTAAAATTGAATACTAGTTTTGGACAGCAGATTGTCATACATGTATTTCTTAGTTGAAAACTTGTCTTCATCGTTGTTTGGGACCTGAATGAGTGGTTATTTTATAAAATATCAAGTTGCCTGTGATTTCAAGTTCTGCACCCATTGAATTATATTACGGACATATAAACCATGGATTCGAAACAGGCTGGTATAATATGTATTAACACTTGTTTGAACTCTCGGGAGCGGTGAGATTTTCTTCCGATATCAAACGATCGGAACAACTCTTACAGTTCTACGAAAATGGTCCGCAATAATGACCGAGGTGTTCCGATTAGCAGGACAAATTTGGCGAGGTCTGCCATCTTGTTTCTGAATCGAGAGAAGTTGACTTTTTGAACTGCGGTAATCGCCATGTTTACAACAGCTATATATTTCTTGATAGTATTTATATATTTAGTGTTTATCTTGTTGTTTGCTTGCATCCATTGTTTTGGTCCAATACTGAATTGTTCGACTGAACAAGCGTCGTTTAATCGGATGAAATTTCTATTCAAATCAACGATACTTACCGAGCGCACGCTAAGGATTGTGGGTAAATTGCGCGCTACGGATTGTGAGTAAATTATTTCTTCTGATCGTTTCACCGATATCAGCCTGTTTCCAATCCATGGTTTATATGCCCGTGATTATCATGAGGATACTCCACTAGAAGCAGACATAACAGTTAACCAGTTGCATCAATTGAAATCACCACAAAAGTTGGTGTTAAACTGACGCTTAATCTAATAGTCGGCATACTTTTCCTTGCACATGCATTCAATATTATATGCTGTTCATTGTTCACATTCACTGTGGCCGACAATGAGTATATGTACGAACTTGTGAAGGTTGACTGGTATATGGTTGTTTTGCTATGTAGATTTAGTTAAATCAAATCTCGAAAAGTTCTCGAAAATTGACAACACTTATGATTATCATCGAATTATCACTTTTGTCAATAATTAAAATATAATTCATTTGCAGGTGGTCCACGTTTATCACAAATAAATACTACAGAATTAAATCAAACAAGCACACTGAACACTACAACTGCATTACAAGTCTATATTCTGGCTTATCCAGCACCAACACAAACACACTTGAAATGGACGAAAAGAACTGGTGACACATGGAATGAAGTGAAAGATGACAGAATGGAGAGCCAGGTATCAACTAATGGTATCTACACAAGAGCATCCCTTCTAATATACAATGTACAGCAGTCAGATTTTGGAGAGTACAAGTTACATGTTGAACATGAAATGTATGATGCAGACTTTACACTCTTCTTTAATCCAAAAGGTAAGAACAAGGTTGAATTCTAATGTCTTAGCTCACTAGAGCACTGCTTGCTCATTGAAAGCTTTTAAGATCATTCGTGTAGAGGAGATGTCAGGGCTAATATCTATGAGGATGGGGCAATCAGAAATGGAGCTGGATATGTTAATCATTGTGAGCTATTAGGATCTTTGGCTGCCTGCTATCGACCATCCTCCGTTGTGCGTCTTAATTCAACGTTTTCTAACGGCGTCTCTTCTTAAACCTCTGTATAGAATTTGTCCAAACTTCACAGGAATGATCCTAAGTGATCCTCTTGCAAAGTTATATAAATGGTTTGCGTCTACTGTAAATGTAGGCCACATGTGCTAAAAAATATTACACTTTTTTAGATCTTCTTGTCCAAAATTATAGGGTGTAGAGCTTTGATATTTTGTTGTGTAGCATTATGTAGTGGATCTCTTATAAAATTGTATAAATTATTATGTTACGTTTAAAACATGGTCACTAGAGGGTGGGGTTTGTTCCTTGTATGCACTTTATGGAAAATATTAACCCTAACCCTCCTCCTAAACTGCTGAATGAAAGTTGTCATAACTTGACAGGAATGATCCTTGGGTGGTCTTGTTTCAAGGTTGTATTAATTTGTCCAGTCTGCTGCATAAGTAGGTCTCAGGAGCTAAAAATATATTCAGCCAAAATGACAATGTACTCATATAAGTGAAAGGGCCAGGATGGTTCTCATGTTAACACTTAAGAGGCCACATATTGTATATAGTGTACCTTGTAACCTGATCAGGATGTTTGTCTTTATGGAATCTGTGTCAATATCAAACTAGGCCTTGAATCTAGGTTATCATGTCAAATTGTACTGAAATATTATCAACTCTTTAGCAGCTGCATTGTTTTACCAATCCTTATTGTACTTACGCAAAATGTGTATTCTAATAACGGTTTGTTTAGGTTATATTATTGGTAAACAATACCACTTTGTTTTTTGTTTTGAGTCCTTTATTTAGCAAATATTGCTCTAGTTTATCACACATCCGCTGTTGAAACATCATTTTGTCCTTTATTTTAACATCATTTGCGTGTGTATAAATATTTTCTAACTTAAGCCAGGTGTCTAACTTGACCATCTTGTTATTACTTTACTAAATAAAATGTTTGTTTTGCATACATGTACATTTGGCGGTCGTGTCGCGCATGTCTCGAAAAGTACATCATATATATTAACGATACTTTAAAATGTATCAAGCACCACACAATACTTGACTGAAATTAGAATGGGATTTACATCTTCTGAGCTACGATTTTGTATTAACCCTATCATAACTATTTCTGATGTTTATAATCAATATTTGTCATAGCTAATTCAAATTATTTGTCGAAATCTTTGTTGTGAAAATGCAAATATTGTTGAACGAAAATAACCACCGTATCAAGTAAATTAGTGTTTTTGATTTGCAATTAAAACATACTTATTCACACTTTGAATAGTTGTGATACAAATACTTCCTAACGAAACGAAGAAATAACATACATATTCGAACCTATGTTCCGCGATCAACTATACTATATTCGGTATTATGTTATAAAGCTTCATAGGAATATTAATTACTACAAAGTTGATCAGCAAAGTTTCGATCTTACATTCAGTAAACAAGGACATCCTTGTTGACATTGCTATTTGTTTTCTACTAATGTTTTACTTACATATCACCATATATAGTTTGAGATATGCGTGTCACAAACCTTTTGAGAGGAAAGGCGACAGTATGGCGGGGGCGGACACATTTGAGCGATGTCTCCTTTACTACCATTTAATTTTGCAATTAATGTCTCAATATGTTTGATTCAAATCATCTTGCATAGTATGCGTTTCAAATGATCTGTATAAATGGTTCGTTGTATATTACTTTAGATAAGCCATCTCCTCCTTCAAACACTGGCTATGCAAACGTGACGGTCACATCTGCTGTTATATATTGGACTCCAGGATATGATGGTGGCTTTGTTCAAACCTTTATTATAATGTATAGAAAGGACGATGAATCACAATGGTTACAGAAGGCGGTGGTTGACAATAACGAAAAGAGAATGAATATCACATTAGGAAATCTTGAGAGTGGATCTAGTTACATTGTCAGGATATGCGCCACTAACGAGTTAGGAAATTCAAGTGCCCAATCGGACTTATACTTTGCAACTGGTATACTTTTGTTTATTTCATCAGATTCATTCAATGCTCTGTATGCTTATTATCTAGATCTGTCCGGATTTACATAGTACGGACATATTAATTAAGGTCAAAGCATTGCTCTGATACTACTCAATAAGGTTACTTAGGCCTAAATAAAAATGTTACTTTCAAGTTTCATGCTCAAAAAAATAGGGTAGATAGGTAAACAATGTTTTTTTAGGTATTGTTTATTTTCAAAAAAAGCAAATTAAACATAGCTTTAAATGAATATATGTTAAAAGACAAATCCCCTTTTCATTTTAGTCTGGATAAGGTTTAATCAAGGAGAATATAATGTTCTAAATTTGGAATACTCGTAAAGCGTCTTATAACTGGGCAGAAATGAGTCTAAAGAAAACAAATCACAAAAAGAAATTGACCAAAAAGTAAAGAACACGCGAAAAAAAGTTCTAGGGTCGGTGCAAAAAAATATGATAGGGCCCGAAAACTGACAAAAACATTTACGCCTTATATAGAATGACGTAAGGTGATCGATCGTCAACTACTTCCTTTTCAAATCGTTTTAGCAACTAAATTGTATTTATTTGTTTTGATATAACCAGTTGCCCCAGTGTCAGAGTCATCTAAATCAACCGCTGCTATCATTGGTGGAGCAGTTGCCGGATGTCTGGTTGTAATAGCAATTGTATGTGTTCTAATCGTACTTGGTCTCCGTAGATATCAGTGTTTCAAAGGTAAGTTCGTGCAATATTATACACAACGCTTCAATTGCTATTTATTGATTGAAAATAAAGTTTATTGATAATATAAAGGTGAATAAATGTTGCAGTGTGCATGATTCTTAATTATGCGTGAAGGATGGTTAGTGGATTAGGAAGCGGTCACCAGGAGTTATTAATGAAAGCATGTTAGGATATCAGCATAACAATAACTTTCAACACATGATTGTATGCAGTTTACAGTCCGAAATAATTATGCCTTTACAAGACAAAGAAACACATTGCATTGCCCTTCAACCACATACATTTCATGTAAAGATTTACTTTTGTAGCGATGGAACGCGACCCGGTTGGAAGAAAAGAGAATGTAAACAGGTCAGCAAGTATTCGCTATACTATTATTTGTAAACATGTTTTTTTTTCTTCTTTTGGGTAGGGTCAAAGATGCGTTGGCATATAAATCGTTGATACAGTTTAATCTTTAAACTATGTATTTAAACAAATAATTCGTTTAAACATTCTGTTTGTTTTATGTGTTACCATATAGATTTTTTCTCGTTTTTCAGCAACATGTACCAAAATGTTAGCAAAATTGCTGTTCAGAATTTTGGACCAGACGGAAGAACAGGTATTTGTATTTTAATCAATCGCCGTTTTGTATCATTCTAACTCACAGACTAATATATAAGAATCACAATTTAGCAATTTACAGATATTTGGTCGTTCCTTATTTGTCGAGCGATCTTGTAAACGTATGTAATGTAAATATAATCAGCAACACACTACAAACTAAGCTGTCACTTCCATTCGTTAAGTTGTACATAAATTTGTATCTAACGCGATGTATAGAGCTATTCTAACGAGCACAATTGTTCATATGTTCAAAAGAATAGCTAATGTATTTTAATGACATGCAGGTATATATATATATATATACTCATATTTATTAATATTTCTGAAACAACACATTTGCGGTCGATCATGTGCTTTTTGTGTATTGACATCGACAATATTGATATGATTTACCTAATAACTATATATCTGTATCTTGTAGTTGATTCACCAACATCACCGACGTAAGTATTTCAATTTATTTTCGGTAAGTTCTAATACAAAAAAAACTTCGAATAAAATGTCACTCATTTAATGAAGTGGATGCGTTATAGAAGGGGCATGTAACAAACATGTCACAAAGTTAATTGTAATGTTTCCTTCTGATGGATCAGTGCACGTGCGGCATCATGGACATCATTGAATTTATTAAGTATGACGGTCCTTTTCTCAACAACGTATTACCAAATCGTCTCGGCGTGCGTTTGCTGTTGATAACACTTTCGATCAGCGACATATCGGATGGCCAAAGCTGACATCGGCAGTACGACAGTATTATGTTGTAAGAACGATCTAATACCACGTGTGATGGCCTCACGTGGTGTTTATGTAGTTCGACTTAACGACGTTGACGTCGCTGACTGCGAAAATCGATAACATTGTTCTGATCTGATCGATATGTCTTATTTGAAAGTGTACTTAAATTCCTTGAGTATTAAGTGTTATTATACTATGTTGATTATCAGCGCTCTGTTTATAACATAAATGTACTCTCAATAAAGAATTTCTATTGTAGTGAACAGCAGTACGAAACCTTGAAACCAACTGAGGACACTACGACCTATTCTTCTCTCACGTGTGCTGATGGTTAGTAAACTGTGTAATAACAACCATTGTACTTGCGGTCTTACACTTAATATGACGTGCTTTACGGGAAATGTTTTAATGTCCTTTAAGCGCAACCAACTTGTAAAAAGTGATATATTAAGTTCCGTGACTATGTCATTAGTTGTTGCATTTTCTTCATTTATTCTTTTGTAAGCCTCAAGGATGAAAATATTTCGGATACGTTCTAGTTATTATTTTTATGTACGTATTTGCATTTTTTGTATAACTAATTAATATACAGTGGAACACGCTTATATCAAATGTCTGGGCACCTTGAGATATAATTCGTTATATCCAAACGTTTTTATATCCATACAACGAAATTTCGTTATAATTGTATGGATAACAACATTTGTTATCATATATCCATTACCTTTGACTTGTTTCTTGTTTAAACCTAAACTAGATACGTGTATAGTGATACAGAACATGTATTGTAGTAGGTTATTAATGGATTGTATGTTGTTAATGTTAGCTTTTATGTTGCAGATGGGATAGCAAGTCAACAAATGTAAGTGTTTTTTCTGCTATCGATCGAATTAAAAGCTGCGATTCCAACACTTAAAAGTCACTATTTTGCTGCAGTACGTTAACATTATCTAATACTTTAATGTATGGTCATGTCAAAGGCAAATATTGTAATGCTCATAGTAACGTTTGTTCAAGAATACTACTGTACAAGAAGTGACTTGTGATGTCTGTATTGTTAAATGTTTTAATTTTCTACTAAATGTAAATAATTGTTTTTTTCCTAATATTAAAGAATATGAATGTTTATTAAATCTTATTTTTAAAGACAATTAGAATACGAGAGTCTGAAGTCGACTGCAGCTTGTTCAGCGACATATTCATCTCTTACTACAACAACAGGTGAGTAAATGTTAATAAACTATTTTTGTAGACGGCTTTACATATGTCATACATTAATGAACATAGCATACGTGTATTTAAACGTTATGTGGAAATGCCTGAGAATGTTCTACCCATAAAAAAGTACTTAAAAGTTTTATGATGATCGAACAGTTGTTTCGCTATTATTTTGTCTGATTATTAAGCTTGTATATATCACTAGTTAATGGTCATATTATTGGACATGAGGCCTCGGTGAGCTCTAACGGTGCTTATCTGCATGTAAACAATAAGTTACTATTATGTAGAACTCGTATATGCATTTTGTTCAGGTGCCTGTGATTGTTGCATACTTTAGATCCAGGCAATTGTACTCGCGTATAAATATGTGAAGAACAAGTTCAATCAGAAAATGTCTAGCTTACCTATTCCTATGCATGTTTGTCATTGCACCTTCTCAATCCCCAGTGTTTCGGAAGCTGTTGTTTGTATGGGGTCTTATGTATGTGGTGTTCCCTGTAACAACGTAATCTCTCTTTCGTCTTTTTGGTCAGTTTTCAGTTTATATTGCAGTTAATTTGAAACTAATTGCATACTTTCTTTTAAAACGTGTGAGCCCTTACCATCTCTTATAAGAACTTGCAAGACTGCATTTGATACTAAATGCGATTACTCATAGTTAAAAAACTTCTGAAACAAAGCGGTCCGACGATAAATGATGATTGTCGACTATGCCTGACACATGGTTCTGTTCATAAGCTGGCTGTATATGCGTCATTTAACTTGATGCATAAGCCTTCCATTACGTTCGAAAGCAAGTTGCAAGGCGTTAAAATAATTGTGTAAGAAGCAATTGATATCAGTTGAACATATTGTTATTTTTTATGATTTGGAAGGTAGGTTACTAATTAAAGATAAATTATTTAATATGCATCTTGTAAGATGTAATAATATATCAAAGATGCTATGCAAGACGTCTTTTAAATAAAAATGGAAGACCTAAAAGCAGATTTAGCATTATCACACATTATCACGCCTTTTATATTAAATCTAATAGATAGGCGCAACTTACGACGCGCTTCAAAACGGAAGAATACGACTACGTCAACAGACTTGATGAATTGTGTTTTCATGTGTTTTTTTTCAAAACGCGACATAAGTATTTAATTTATCTAAATAAAGTAAAGTATTAAGGAGCTTGAGATCTATAGATACTTCAATATTCACTTAAATTGAAACAAAAAATTATAAATATGTTCCTAATAACATTTTTCTCGCGTCGTGGCTGAATTATTTCAACCATTGATTTATTGTATCATTGATTGTGCAGGTTATAATTGTTTCGTATATACATACAGATGAATAGAGTATAAAGCATGTGTACTTAAAGAGATATTGATATATTGGAGTATTTATTTTCAGGAGAAAAGACCTATGAAAATCTCAAACTACAGACATTTACAGCTGAGCCAAGTAAAACGAGCAACAATTAGACACCGTCATATTATGAAATCATATGTACTTACGAAGCGTTTATAAATGTCACAGGATGTTACATTGTCCATAGGGAGAAATAATACGGAAACATATATCATAAATATCAACCTGTTGATTTCATTTCTTGTGCTGCGCTTTCACACAAGTATATACATTTTATATAACAAGAATATCCATGTGTTCTGTGTCAACAAAAAATATGACATTTATATTTCTAAGTCACATTTGAATCTGAAACAATACAAAACACATAGCCTGTCCGAAGGCCAATTAATACAAGGTATCAGCAAATTAAAGATGGGATAATTAGGAATATCTAGACGCTTAGTAACATAACGATGGGACAAGAAGAGTAAGCAGTGTTTTACTCCCCAATTGCAATAACGAATCAAAGCCACAATTATGTTATTATAAGGTATACAAGTAACACAGTGCTCTGAGCATTATGAAGGTAGACTAATAAGCAATACTCATCATCTCATTACCATATGGTAATAAAACGATATTGTCTGTAAGACATTAATCGAATATGAGGACAAGTCATGTACTTCTGCAGATAGTCATGCTAGTTTTCAAGCATTACGCGTTTCATATTATCGGATTTAAAAGTGAATACATCTCAAATTTGTTAAAAACTCGATAAATGTATATATATTTATTATGTAAGACTATACAAATCGTATCTGCTTATTCCATGTACTGATATAATTAATATCATTGTATATATGGTATGGCCAAACTTTTTCAATTGAAGTGTCATATTGTTTTAAAGTGTAATCACGTAATGTTTATTAACCAGGTTTTTGAAAAAAAACCAGGTTATTAGAATGGTGTATATCGTTGGGCGGGCGGGCGGCTGGGCTGGCGTCAAACTGGGTGGTTTCCGGCGAATAACTTGAGTTTTGTTGATCATATTGTAACCAAACTTGGTGTACAGTAAGAACATATGGAAAGCTCGCTTGGGATTGCTTTTGGGTTCGGTCCGACAAAGGTCAAGGTCACCGTTACTAAAAATAGAAATTTGGTTTCCGGCGAATAACTTGAGTTACATTGATCATATTGACTTCAAATTCGGTGTACAGTAAGAACATGTGGAGAGCTTGCTTGGGTTTGCTTTTTAACCCGTTCTGACGAAGGTCAAGGTCACCATTACTAAAAAAAGCAGTTTGGTTTCCGGCGAATAACTTGAGTTTCATTGAACATATTGCCATCAAACTTCGTGTACAGTAAGAACATGAGAAGAGCTCGCTTGGGATAACTTTTGGGTTCGGTCCATCAAAGGTCAAGGTCACCATTACTAAAAATAGAAATTTGGTTTCCGGCCAATAACTTTTGTTTTGTTGATCATATTGACATCAAACTTGGTGTATAGTAAGAACATGTGGAGAGCTTCCTTGGGATTGCTTTTGGAATCGTTTCGTCAAAGGTCAAGGTCACCTTTACTAAAAATTGCAATTTGCTCTCCGGCTAATAACTTTAGATTTGTTGGTCATATTGACATTAAACTTGGTGTATAGTAAGAACATGTGGAGAACTCGCTTGGGATTGCTTTTGGAATCGTTTCGTCAAAGGTCAAGGTCACCTTTACTAAAATTGCAATTTGCTCTCCGGCTAATAACTTTAGATTTGTTGGTCATATTGACATCAAACTTGGTGTATAGTAAGAACATGTGAAGATCTCGCTTGGGATTGCTTTTGGGTTCGTTCCGTCCAAGGTCAAGGTCACTTAAAATTTAAAAATCAGTTTCCACTTAATATCTTCGCTATTCGTGGGTGTATTGACATCAAAGTGTGAGTGTTTGTATGCATGTATCACCTCTGGTACCTTTGCAGCATTGATGATCATCATGTATTCATTATACAAATAGAGCATTGGTTACAAATAATTAGGTTTAAAACCTGGTTTGTTGGCATTGCCCATTTCTTGTTTAACAAATGGAAAGTTGGTTTACCAGATCAAAAGGAACAATTCACATGTTCAACAATTGTGCACTTTAATATATAGTAACAACTTCCCGCATTAGTTACCTTGACCGCAGCTGCCTAACAATCATGTTATGAAAGTATTAACGTAAACTGATAATGACAAATCTGACAAATTGTTCAATTAAATGCGTTTTAAAACTGATCAGCATACAGTTTAAACACTAAAAGGTACTGAAATGTTTGTGCAGTGTCAATTGACACAAAGATGTTTTATACATGTACCCTGTTTGTTTCTATTTTTAAAATAAATTAATAACATAACAAAAACTTTCCTCAATTTTCTTTTGTGTTCTTTTTTCTCCATATCCTTCACAGTTAATAACTATACACAATATCATTATTTTTCTTATATGTCATATTATTAGCTCATCTGAGCACGAAGGGTCATGTTGGTTCAAAAACTAAGTCACTAGGTCAAATTATAGTTTAACCTTGTAAACACTCCAGAGGTCACATTTTTATTATTATTTATGTAAGACATGGTCAGAATGTTTGATTTAATGAAATCTAGGACAAGTTCGAAACTGGATTATGTGGGGTCAACAACTAGGTCACTAGGTCAAATTCAAATAAAACCTTGTTAACAGGTCCACAGGTCACATTTTTGAACTTATTTAAGTGAGACTTAATCAGATTGTTTATTATTTATAAAATTTATTACAAGTTCAAAATTGGGCCATGTGTGGTCAAAATGTATGGCACTAGCCACAATTATAGTAAAAACCCTGTTAACACTCCAGAAGTCACATTATTTACTTGATTTATATGAGACTTGGTCAAAGTGTTTGCCTTACTTAGATCAATGTTGAGATTGAAACTGGGTGATCTGAGATCATAACGTAGGTCACAAGGTCAAATCATTGAAAATCCTCTTGGACTCTCTTGAAGCCAACATGTCAATGTACTAAGGTGGGAGATATAGGTCCACCATGGCCCTCTTGTTTCAATACATGTGACGATCACTGACGTCTAGGGTGTTAATTCTTATTTCGCCGTACAAAAGCCTCTACTACACTGTACGTAAAGTTAAAGAGAAACGAATGTACAAACAACGAAAAAACTGTAAGCAAGTTCCATTTCGACACGTTCATAACATTTATATAGGAAATATTAGACAGTAACATGTTCATTCACATACATTCATACTGCATAGTTCAGAAGATTAGGTCATATACAATGCTTGTTAAAACTTGAGTAGTCAAATGTTTGTGCAACATTTACACAATGCTCGATCATTTTTAGTCTTTTAGGAATCTTGGTCAGTTTGAAACTGGCTTTTTGAGGTATAGTACACAATGTTAACTTTCAGAAAAATACTTGAAAAGCCAGTTCCTCTGACACAAGTTCAAATTATGATTACAATCCTGAGGCCCTGATTTTACATAAAACCAGATCATAATTAGGCTCAGTGGAATCTAAGTTATGTTTGAGCAATTTCATTTTTTAATCCTATCCATATTTAAAAACCTTTTAGACAAAACTTTCTGGCTATGTACTTTTTCAACTGATGCTAGGTCATTCTCGTGAGCCGGTTTGTGCCATCTCGCTCCTCGTGACCTTTTATTTAATCAACACAAACTCTTGACACATTACATACAATAAACAACAATAAATTACAAAACAAAAAAGACAATGAATTAAACACAGATACATGAAACAAAAATATACTATTATTACACATTTATATATTTATTAACTAGGCAACTTCCATTGTAAGTATGTTTGTCTAAATTTTATATGGTATTACATTACACATTTTTGGACCAGAGTAGAATAGTGATTGTCGAAACTATTATAATTTTGGTTTAGGAACATTCCACACTTTGTTCACATATTGAAATTTATCTAGTAGGTAATTCGATCACTTTGTTTTGAAGTTGACAAGTTTCGGAAATATCATCCAACCTAGCTGTGGAAAATGGGATTGGAAATCGTAGAAGAGAGAGAGAATAAGTTGATAGAGGGAACGCCACATATATAAGACAATCACTCTCCACACAGACTTCCGGAAAAACAACAGTCCATAAAACATCAAGCATTTGAGGAGACACAAGGGTAAATACGTAAGGGAACAGGGGCGCAATGAATGGCTCGGTTGACCATACGTGATAACGAAGGAGAACTGGGGAAATTAAATGGATGGAATATATCACAATACAAGCCAAGACATCTTGCAACAATAGTGCCGAAAGTCTTGTCAATTATAGTTCTTACTGCCATTTGAAACGTTATCAAACTTTTCTGGTTGTAATTTACATTTTCCCCAAATCGAGCAACAATAATTTTAGTGGGGTAAGATATATACATTATAGAAATGTTTCCTAGTGTACAAATTTAAATGAGATTTATTTCTTAACATATATAATAAAGAAAATATGTATTTCCAACCTGTTATCTCCAATTTTAAGCCTTGATCGACATAAACCCCTAGTACTATTTCGGCTGTTACATATTCTATGGCATGAATATTCATTCAAGGGAGTATTCGCCCATTTATAGCAGGGGTATTTAGATTTATTATGAAAGTCGATTATAAGCAATCCCTTTTCACAATGTTTTTTTGTCAAATGAAATACGTGTAAAATACTGATTCGTCAGCTAACCGTAGATGAACGCATACCACGAATTGTTCGGGAATTGAATTATCACTGGGGCACTATACAATCAGAGACTAGTCGAGTAAGATTTTCATATATTTTTTATTATCATCAATCACGTGAATATCACTGGATACCAATTAAAGACGTTACGTAGATTTGGTTTATGCGGGGTTTGGGACTGTAATGGTTTTAATAAAGATAAGAAACGTTATATACTCAGGTCGAAATGTTTAAATTATTTGAATCTTGATATTAATGGATTAGCAGAGACTAATCCAATAATTAAAAGTGACTTAAGCTTAACAATATTCTTGAATCGGGCATAACAAAGTTCTCAGGTGAACGTCCGTAAGGGAAGCGGACGAGTTGTATGACAAATTTGTTATTGACAAACTTGATTGTGAAACAGATGGAAATTCTTGGATTAAACTAATGGAACATCGAAAAACGGAATCTCTGTGTATTTGCGTTTGTTACTTACCCCAATCAAATTCATGACGACAAGTTAACGTTAATGTCAAACGTATACCAATACCAAACGGACTTGTTACTGTTATTGGCGACTTTAACATACGAGTTGGTGATCATGTTGACTATATACGAGGCGAAGCTGAGATAATGACAAGGAACGTTGTATACTTCAATACTAGTCAACATTTATCAATGAGAGGTTGCTCTGTATATCAGTGCTGCCTATTACCATATAAGCAGTTACGTAGATATCATACCTTCACCATAGTCAGGGCTACATAACTTATAACTAACGCCGTGGGAATTGAATGTATGGACAACATCTTTACACCAGATCATTTAATACAGACTTGGAATATAGAATTAATACCATCAGACACTGAGAAAGCATTACCGCTAGATCAATTAAAGTATTTACACCAAAATATGCTACAAACTATATGCCTGATGTATTTATGTGCGAAACACAAATCGTCAATATCTTTGTGAGAAAATAAGTCTCTTAATCAAACCAGAACATACAAGAGTGTATTGACGAAGCATATAATGATTGTACGGAAATTTTGAAATGCGAAATGAATAAACACTTAAAACCGAAAGTAATTACGTGTAATGGTAAAAACATTAGAAAAGAAGAAACGGTAAACCATGGTGGACAGACGAATTATGATGCATGCGGAATGAACTATGAAAATGTGAGAAATTATGGCTGAAATGTAAATACGTTAGCAACAAAAACACTTTGAAATCCAACTATTTTGAAAAACGTACACTTTTGATCGTTATACGCAAAGACGTAAATGTGAATATTGGTGCGAAGCGTAGGACAAATTATTTAATGCATGCAATGATAATAAAACCGGTGAATTCTTGAAGTCTGTCGGTAAAGTCTGTGGTTCAGAACGTATTAAACGTATACCAATGGTGGACACACAAGAAGATAAATTGTTATACTACCAAAACAAGAACAGCATGACCACGAACCGACAATGAAACCTGATGTTCTATTTAATACCGGCGTTTTGAACGAAGGTAATTACTTTTGTTAATGTTGACAGTAGTAATATCTCTTCAATGGAAACAAATCACCAGAATATGACGAAATCCCCGCTGTAGTATTGAAAAAACCCTCATCATCAGACAAGAGAGACCCTACAACTTATCGTTGTATAGCGGTTACTGAATCAATCTACAAGGCATATTGCGCTCTCTTGAATAATAGGTTAACCAATTGGGCTGAAAAAATAAAATCATTGCAGAAGAACAAAACGGGTTCTTAAAGCACGATTGATCATTGACGTTTGTGATATATCGATTTTTTAAAAGCGTATGATTGTTATTGCTGCAGTATAATGCGGACAGAATTAGCAAGTACAAGTGAACATTCTACAAGCTTTAACTTTATAATAGTGTAAAGTGTGCTGTTAAAACATTTTCCGAACAAATTGGTTTAGCAAAGATATTGGATTAAACAAAGGCTATTTGCAGTCAACAACAATGTTCAACTTTTCCCTCAATGACCTAAGTCTACACCTTAACCATTCGGGAGTAAGAATGCAAAGAAATGAAATTAAAATTTGTCATTTATTATAGAATTGCTTAATATTTTAATTACTGGTGTGAGAATAATAAATTGTTGATGAACACAACTAAAATTAAAATCGTGAATTTTAGGACAGTAATTACCAATAATGACCTTGAATGTGTTAGTGAATATCTGTCTTACTGTATTTACTATTATTGGCGCCGCCCATGAGGGCGTGGCCTTTAATGGAATCACGAAATTTTTGAGACTATGGTAGGAGCATCCGTTTATAACTGAATCTATGTTTTTATTAAGGGTTAAACTGCAGTAAATATTACACCTTACTTTTTAATGCATTTGTATTGTCGAATAAATGTCATTTACAAAGTGAAAACGATATGTTTATGATAAATACTTGCTGATCCCCGAAAAATAGGACGATTCTTCATAAACAGCATGTGTGTTAGGTGTCGAAGATAAAGTAATAAAAAAATAATTATAAAAATCTTCATTTTCACTTTACTTAAATCAATATTAACACAGTGGTACTTGTAACGTGGACACTCATGCAAGTTACGGTGTGAAAAAGGAAATACACATCAATGATAGAGTGAAAATGGACTATTCCTAAACGGACGATTCTACATAAACAGCATGTGTGTTAGGTGTCGAAGATAAAATAAAAAATAATTAATTATAAAAAAACTTCATTTTCAATTTACTTATATCAATATTAACACATTGGTACTTGTAACGTGGATATTTATGCAAGTTACGGTGTTTAAAAGGAAATACACGCCAATGATAGTATGAAAATGGACTATACCAAAACATTTTTCCGCCATAACGCTATTCTAAAACATTGTGCACCAGTTCTGCGGCGCCCTTGGATGCTTTGCATCAATGCATTTCTTGTTTCTATAATTATAATGACCTTGGTGAATGTTGGTATGTCTTATCTAATGATCAAATCGCGAAGTAAGTACAGTGCCAAAAGCATGTCATTATATTTAAGTGACCAGACAAATGCATTGTACAGTTAAAGGTTTTACATGTAAGTATTCTTATACAGTAAAACCTCACTTAATGACCACCTTAGCAATAAGACAGCCTCAAGTCCATTTTCTACGTTTTGCTCTTAATTCATACTCAATATTAAACCACCTCGATAAGAGCCCCTCTTTCTTGGGTCCCAAGGGTGGACTTTTTTCTGTACTTCTTATGCGGAAATCTTCTAATGAATTTTACCAGAATGATTTTTTTATAATATCATGATACTAATTTTATGTGTGCGTTTTTGAAATCTAATTTCTTTTATCTTGTCTCTCATAACTCATATTGAGTGGTTTTGTGCATGAAATACATGTTTAACTATTTCTTTTATGTATATTTTTTGATTTTGTGTATCACAAATGTAAACAAACTGTACAAGATTCGGATATATACTCAATTTAGATAAAACCTACTTCAACATCCTTTTTTATAAAATTGGTTATTGTAGATGATTTCACCAAAAAGTCTAAAGATGTTGAGTGCAGTTTAGATTATACTGTTCTATTATTTCCAAATAAATTTGTGTTTTGACACACTTTAAAGGCGATATTATGCATGACTATTATAATGCATTGAAACAATTTTGACCATGTCACCTTGTTTGTGTTATGAATAAGTAGATAAACGAATCATATTGCTCCGGGGTGTTAAACAAATGCTATGGCCTTTATACTTTTTCTATCATGCAATATTATCGGTGTTATACAGCAAGTATTGTCAGATTCTAGCCATACAGCAGAGCAATCTTTTACTTTATATGTTTCAGGATACCAATGCCTGACCTGCCGAATGATGTTCTCGTACTCATATTTGGTTTTATTCGACTTCAAGAACTGTTAACAGTAGTGAACAGAGTGTGTAAACGATTCTACAATTTGATAAGAGATTCTTCAAATGTGTGGAACACAATAGAATTTGATTACCCTATTCAAGTTACAAAACATGATTTAAAACTGATCATATCTCATTCTACAAAGATAGAAGATCTTATTCTTCCATGTATGGTATTTGCATGTACCATTCCGGAAATAGACTGGACATTAACAAGGGCTAACTTTAAATCATTAGTTTGGTTGGACTTAACAGAAGCGACAATTTCAACACTGTGTTTTCTAAACGAAGCACAAAATTAGATGTTTGTGAATCTGTCTGTATGCAAAAATCTGATAGATGAGGATTTTGTTGTTTTAAAAGGATGCAGAAAGCTTAACAATTCTATCTAAGTTTTACGAATATTTCACCCAGTACTTTGGATTGCATATGTCAAGATAAACCAGTAATTGTAATTGATGCCTGTAAAATTCTTTTAGGATTAGATCACTGTAGAAGTATACTTAACTCTGTTGGAGAGATAGTGTATTTTCATATTTCATTACATCCAAGTGTGCAAGAAGATGATTTCAAAGCTGAAATTCTAGATCTGTATTTGAACACATCCATTACAGTGTTTAAAAGATGAGCAATTTTAAACCTAAGTCAGGTCTAGGATATGATATACAATGATACTGAACCCGATTCCAATGGTGACATTGTAAACTCTGAGAACGATGAAGAGGTTTCTATGACCTTGACAGATAATGTTCCAGCATTTTTGTTCGATTTAAATGACCTTCCAACATCTTTCATTGAAGAGCTGGGAAGTGAAATTTCATTGGATACCATTTACAAAAGTGAAATGCTTGAAGTACACATCAACTGAACCATTAGGTGTGAGTTTTGTATTGTGTTTTGCAGATGAGGACTTTAACATTCAGTAATTGGAAACAGAGTTAAACGTACATGTGAGCCATGCCAATTTCTTCCGGTTCCACAGGTTCTGTCGAAAGTGCCTGTGATTTCAAATGAGAAAAAGAAAGACCTGACCAGCATGATGAAATACATGCATAAGGTTGACCGGCAGTTTTATAAAGTTATGAAACTAGTCTTAGTTTAAGGGTTTTTGACCAAATTAAATACAAGTGATTGGTTATAGTGAGGATACTTGTATAACTTTCTAGTCAATTTGATTTTTGTTTTTACTAGTCATGCAGTGTTACTGACTTGACTACGAGTTTGCTTGTTTTGGCTTTTGAAACTTTTTGACTGCAATATAAATAATTTTTGCAGCCTGGATACATTCAAGACACAAAATGATGAACATAAACAAGGTGTAAACTGAGTCAAAAGATATTTAATTTAATGTATAATTTTCAACGTAAACAATTTCATTTATAACAGTTATGTGGACTATAGAAGTGGTTAACCAAGTTCAAAGAGCACACTTAACAATGATTTTCAACCCTAAAATAAAACAAAATGTGTACATAAGTATCACATAACGAAATGTATGTGTACATTATATCATTGTGTAAGTTCACTTCATATAAAACAAAATTCCATTTTGTTTATTTAATATCTGTTTAAATGATACATATTTTGCGAGTGAAAATCAATGGTTATTGCCCTCTTATAATCTTGATAGTCATTTTCGTGGACAAATATATATTTAAATAGACGTTTCAACTGTTTTTGTATTTCAAAATGTTAAGGTACAGTAACATGTTGTTTGTCATTTCGAGAAGAAGTTTGTTTCTGTGTTTAAGTTAGAATTTAACTGTTTTGATATTCAAAGTGATGCTATTTTTTGTTCATTTTAAATGTTTTGGTCAATTTGCTGTTAAATTAAACAATGGTTTTATTCAAATATTTCATTGTTTTTTTATTATAATTGCATAGTAAAATGCTTCTTGGTTTCTTTTCCATTCGGACGTATGTCTTAATTAATGCTTGTTTGTCAATGTGGCATTTTGGAATTATCTAAAATGCACCTTAGGTTTCCAAAAGACGTAAACAAATATTTTGTTTTTCTTAATAAAATAATTAATAATTATTTAATATTTAAAATTCAGTCATACAGATAAACGCCACCAGCAAGCCAAATTTGATGAAAATTCAGCTTATTATAAAAAAGTTATTTACTTGTGAAACTTTGATAGCGATTTTCTCAAAACTGTAAATTTGGACATACAACCCTGTGGAAATAGAGCGACGAATTGTTTACAAAAGTGAGACATAAATAAACTTGTATTTTCTTGTTCATATGTCAATATTATGTATACGGTACAACTTGCTCGCATGAGAATTTACAATGTGCATATTAGTGCTTTAAGAACTACGATTATAAATAACAACAAAATGAGGTTCCATTTATATTCTAATTGGTCACTTCGTATGTATTGAGTAGACAATACCATATTTATCTGTTTTATGACTTTAAATTTTAGGGTCGTTAGTGTTGATCTGTCGTAAAATTCACATAAGAATCAATATTGATTAATGTATTCAGAACAATTGTACGAAGAAATTATTTATGTGATGGTGTATGGATTGTTAATTTTTCATTCACTGTTAAATATATCGATACAATGCGGGTGGCCGGTTAGATATTTTGCTGAGTGTATGCTTTGATGTACAAATGATTAGACCGGAGGCCATTTCTCATGAAAACAAACAATACAATACAATTCATAATGTTAATTCATGCTATCCTACAAATTTACCGTTTGATATACAAGTACCGAAAATATAGGGTGTCATATATCTGTCACCAGTTAACAACTAGGTAATGGCGCATGTACAGTAGAACTTCAAAACCTCGAACTGCCGTCGAATCTAGCTATTAGTTCGTATAATCTAATGTTCGAGGTATCTATGGTATACATGTTTTATCTAAAAAACACCTGTACAGGTTTACTAAGCATGCTGAAATCATGCTAGGTGTGTACTGTTTGTGTTACTATATTGAATGCACGTCGATCAATACTCATACCATTATCCATTATGATAATAAATAGAAAGTTTATGAAAAGAAAACATTTACAAATTTAATTAAATAATTCATTTATCCTTGTTTACATCACGAAATTGCAACAACGATGTTCTATTTTTAGACGAACAATAATAACAAGTTTGTCGTTCTTGGAAGACATACTATAAGAATTTACATCAACTAATGATTAGAATCAAACATATTGAAAATGATGAGGATAATAAATTTCCGGTCGAATTCATACCAATCATGACATCGGATTTGACAATGAAGTTTGCCATATTGTTTAAAATTACCCTTCTATTGTTCATTAAGTATTTCATGATATACTTAGCGATTGTTTGTCAAAATATTATATATAGCACAACAGACAAGTAATCAGCACGATGTGTATGTATTTAGTTGAACAGCAAAGAAATTTGCACGACGTGCGAATAAAATATGTTGACAAGCTCACTTGTCGACAAACAAAATAATATGAACTTATCAATCAAAGTTGATATGTACTGAATTGTTTGACCTATTAATGTTGAAAAATGAATTAAATGGTAGCTAGGGACAGCAAAACATGTTCGAGAGTTCTACCTATTTCTGTTTGAGTGATCTACTGTTAGATGACATGAAATGAGAAGGGATTTCGTCGGGAACCTGTTCGAGGTATCTACTGTGTTCGAGCCAAAATTGTTTGAGGTTTTGAAGTTTTACTGCATTTAACAAAAGTTGTTTCTTTCGTAGTTAAAATATGACAGATCCAATAATTGATTTGTAGTCAGATAATACAAGATTTAATGCATACCTATAACTATAAATAAATTGGCTAAATATAAACAATGGCTAAATAAATGATGGGACATAATATGGACTATAAGCAGCATATCAAACCAAGATACGTATGAAAAGGGTCATAAACAAGTTAAGAAATTTGTTTTACCCAGTGCACAAAATATCTACTAAAATCTTACCGCAGGCATACATACATTATTTGTAATCAGATCAAGAAAGTTTAACACAACTTGAAGGAAATGATTGAAGGCAGTCAATATTACGTCTATATTAATATGTATGAAATGTAGACAAAATCACCATCAATAAAAGTAATAAAAGCAAAACATACATGTGATCATTATGTAACAGAGAAAGTTTTACTTAATTATTGAAGAAGTGGAAGATTTTACGTATCTTGGTACAAATATCAGGCAGGACAACGGAACTAGCTAATATATAATGGCAAGGATCAGCAAAGCCAGAACTGCTTTCTGCCGATTTCGACCAATATGGAAAGCAACATCAATATCCAGGTCCACACAAATCAAAATTTACAAAAGCAATGTCAAATCAGTTTTGTTATATTGAGCCGAGTCTTGGAGGGTAAAATAATCTGACTTCAACAAACTATCAACATTCCACAACACATGTCTACGTAAAATCTGCAAAATTTTCTGGCCGAAAACCATCAGAAATAAAGACCCATATAAGTTAACTTTCGAAAGAGACATAAGAGTAGTAATTAAAGAAAGGCGTTGAAAATGGATTGGCCATGTGTTACGGAAAGACAAAAATGATTTAGTAAAGACAGCGCTTCGTTGGACACCAGATGGGAAAAGAAAAAGAGGAAGACCGAAAGAAACATGGTGACGCACAATAGAGAGCGAACTGAGAAGCATGGGAATGGCATAGGGAGAGACAGAAAGAAAGGCACAAGATAGGAAACAATGGAGGATTTTGGTGATGGCCTCATGTGCAAGCATGCACGAAGAGGACTAAGTAAGTAAGTAAGGTGTACTCTGTCAAAACGATCTGACATAACGGGTTAATGATTCACTAAAGTTTCCTGATGTGTCCGTCATTATTATTTAGCGTACCGAACAGAAGATGGTACGTGATACGTATTGTTTCATATGAAATAATAATTATATCACATCGGATAGATACCACTTATCTATTATATAATAACGTGTCCAGCAAGAATATATAACATAGTTATACATTAATTTGCCTCTTAAGAAAGCGAATTTAAGAAACGCTTTCTGAAACGGTTTAGGAAGTTCTTAGAAAACGTCTTAAATCGGAAATTTAAGATAAGAAAATAGATAAGATAAGAAGCTTAATGAAACAGAACACTGACTGTTAAATATTGAAAAAACAGAAGTGTACCAAAGCTACTTAACTTACTGATTAAACTACAGTGTAAAAGCATAAGTGGGTCTGAATAGTTCTTTATTAACTAAGATGATTCACAAATGATGAGTTTCCAAACAATAATCACCAACTGAATTATAAAATTCGCGCTTCGAACCATCAGTATATCAATATGTAATATGTTTCATAACATCCGTTTCAACCAATCAACTGGAACATTACTTATTTTTCAAATTTTAAACGATTATGTCGGCGAATACTGTGTTTGTGACAGTGCCATGTGTATGTGGCATTATTTTTTTTTCGCAAAAATAGATCACGGATTCGACCGATGCGTGTTTGATTCCCAGCATAGCCGTCTTAATTTAAGACTTGTATTGTGAAGAAAATGTTAGATATTTTCCGACTCAAACCTTTAAGTGTCATATCAATACTTGTATCTAGATTGAAAACCATATTATCTTCAACCATCAGCTTACAATTTACACACTACAATCTGGGCTTACAGTAAAACATAGATTTTCTGGAGGACTTAGCAAGTATGATATCAGTGATGTTAATTTCCTATGCCAAAGTATTGCTTAAGTGTCACTTTTTCGCGTTGTTTGATATGTTCATCCGTTTGATACTATTGTATTAACTACCGGTATCGCAACAATTTTGTCAGAGTATTTTCGAGTTCCTATAATAGTCGGTGAATACTGTATATGGGCTCTGTATACATATATATAACACAGTCACATATCATACAGTATATAGGTGTTACTAACAAACTACGATGATTTAGTAAATATTTCTGCAAGATGAAATATTGTATCCGCGTCGGTTCGGCGATATAGACGCTTGGCACTTCCGAATCCGGCATCAACCAAGCATTTGGTATGACCCGGTATTTGCATCATGTATGTTATATCCTTATGAAGGCCAACAATAATAAGACATGCCATGTATCCCAAAACGTACCCGTTTTTGTTTTGAGCTACAATAAACATTAACATTCTATTCAAATAAGATGCATGTACTGTACTTACAGAAACAAATTACAAACATATTATTAATGTGTATTTGTGTGGTATAAATTGTTATTTACTGAATGTAAGTTTGATTTGAAAACATTATAATGCAGTATCATAAATTACAACCGCATATTTCAAGACTTATTGGAAAAAAGTAACCATACATAGTTATTCAATTTCATTATGAATATGTATAAGAATGCTGATGTACAAGTGACACTCTGGTTTTAAAATGTGTATGATAAAACAATAAAAGACTTACCAAAGCAGTTATCAGCATGACAGCCACATTCATCTTCACCTCCACCAAATTTACTAAGGCCATCATCAAGCATAGAAACGACTGCAATTGGACCGTGAATTCCTTTTCCATCAGAACCAATTGTGCGGGATTCATCGATCAAGTAGATCACCTGACGTGGTATGCTATCAATTCTAAATCCAAACACATGCACGCGACGAGATGTAACGAAGTACAATGGCCCCACCTGTCTTCCATGGTGGGGAACAGTGACCAGCTGAGCAAAATCAAAGGTGTAATGGATTTTTGTTCCTGACACCATCTAGTGCTGTCCTCATCCAGGAACGGTATAAATCACGTTCCTTTTGTGCAGTATCAATGTGAAGACTGAAACCTGCACATCACGTCATCTTTTCGCATTCAGTACGAGCATCCATTATGTGTTTTCTGAAGCTTTCACATTTGGAGCAAACATCATCACGAGGTGAAGCAATCCTGATACTTGGACAGCATGATCTACGTACTCGGCATGTAGGGCCATTTTGGTACTGGATGCTGGTAAATATATTGGAGAACCTCGTGGTGCTGCAGGCATTGGTAGTCCTATTTGTTCACCCTTGTTTTAAATGAAGTTTACCACACGCAATATATCTTCATATGAAAGAGCATTATTTGGTCGTTTGCCTTTGTTTCCGTGCTCACGTCTAACAAGTCCATGTTGACGGAATGTGGGTCATTAGAGCTCTCAAGGTAAAATTTCCAATGTCAAAACGTAAGCAAAATGCATCTTTGCAAACAACACTGTCTCTAAACCTGTATTCATTCTCTGCCGTTTTGTATCATTTTCATCATAATCTTGCATACACCCCAATCTGTTCAGAACTCCAATGATGTAAATCTCTTTCTCTGACTTCTCCATCTCCCTCAAATTAAAAATATGTTCTTGTACTTCTTGCTCATGAAACGGATATAAAGAGTAATTATGACAATTACATGCTGGCCTTGATGTTATAATATACTCAGATTCAGTCCTTACATTTTTTTCAATAGCTAAAACAACACTGTTAATACTCACAAATTCTTCGATGATATTATCTCCTTCAGTTTCGATGTCTGTAAAGTTTTCCGCATCAAAGCCTTCTTCATCTTCACATTCATGTCTATTTCCAGCATTATGTATTCTTCCAAATGTTCATCATAAAGCTGTGTGATTTCCTGAAATACTAAAGAAATAAAAACATTCATCTGTAGGTATGCTAAAATAAAACAAAAGTATTATGAATATACTTAATTTTATATGAGGAGAATTTATTCTACGATACATTTAATGATAAGTCACATTTAAAGAATTTATGCTTTAAAGAAACAAAACTTTAAAAAAAGTTAATAACTTACTATCAAGATTCGAAATCTCGGCCATTAGCCTTCTAAGCCACTATCACATCCACTACACTACAGAGGCCATACGAAAACCGATCAATATTTTTTATAAATAACTATTGTATTTTTAGAAGTATGTCAGGGGAAACTTTAATACACAAGTTTGAGAGGTGATGATGCATATTATACGCACTATCCTACAGTATATGGTGTGTTAACAGCTATAATCGAGTGTTGTAAACAACGACTTAAAGTTGAAAGTTTGCAGACGAACGATCCGAACTCGACCTTTCACTTGAAATTAGAGATAATTTCACTCCAAATAAAATTGCTGATACTTAACGAATAAAGCAAATTGAACTTGCGTCAAATGTGTCAATTTTCAGCTAGATATATTGTTATTGTAGTCATTCAATCGGGAATATTGAGAGATAGCGCGTAAACACCGAACGTAAAAATTGTGACTGCGCATGATGACGTCACGTTTTGTAGTTTTCCCGAATAAAGCTTTTTTAGAAGAGGTTGGGAATCGCACAGCAGCGCTCATATACTGAAACAGGCCATTCGTGAAAATTCAGTAGGTGTTTACATGTATTTATATACTTTCTTGTTTCCTTGCACTTCTTGTGTTGCAATGCCCTTTACATGTGGCATTTTCTGGTCGAAATGGTGGGTCACTGACTTCCTGCTCGATGTTATCATTCAATCGTTTTACTAAATTGATAGAATATACGGCTACCACAATACAAAGGTAAATGCCTGAATGAAAATGTAAAAGGAAGGCACTTGATTTAATTATCAATAAATTGGAACATGAAAAAAGCCGCACCTGGAAGCCACAATCACAAAACAGTAATATCTCATACAGTTCTATTGTATACAATATTAATGTGAGCCAAATAACGTACATAACCAATCTTAATCAAAGCACAAAAGTGCTGTGGAACGGTACCACTCGACTCTGTAGTCAATCTGGCAACTCGTTGCATACAAGTGTCCGTTTTGTAACTAAACAGTTTAATAATATCCAGGTATGTGTAAATAGGTAAGATGGTTTGCATGGAATATGGAATAATACTAAAAAATAAGACAGAAATGCGAAAAATAATAAAGATTTATTGAAAAAATTATAGTAAACATTTTTTCCAAGAGATCTTCAATCCGACTTGTCCTAGAAATGCTAGATTTCCAAACCGAAATAAAGAAAAATTGTCAGTAATAATGGTAGAACCTTAAAATTTTAAAACAAGTGAAATGTTTGTCACGATTGTAAATAAATGAAACACAAAGATATCAGACCCTTTATGTAACGTTTGTGAATATTTAATTATAAAATGACATATTAGATTATATCAGCACGAACTTAGAGTAAAATCAGTATGCCCAGGCATGAAGTTATGATAAGGTTATGAGTTATCTTGTTGTAGTGGTGTATTTTCCAATTAATTTTCCAAGCACATAGTGAGATGTACGTAGAAAGATGACACCGATATTTTTCGTAGTCGTGCACAACGAGACCATATCTACGATAAATCGCAATAAAGAACAACAAGAACATTTATCACTTGTCGTCGATTTATATATATCGTTTAAACCCGAGTACACTCTTCTACGTGTGTTCGCTTGGCGAATTTATCGCGTTTATAGCGCTAACCTGGCATTTTAAGTCTTGAGAACCGGTATGGTAGGGTACCCGTCTGATAGTCAGGTTCCCATCGTACTGATATTGCAAACTGTAAACAAACTCGTATGTATTAATACATTGCTTTAAACCCCATCTGAACACCACATAAACAGCTAATTAGTTCACAAACCACTTTAGCACTTCACCTTTTCAACATTTCATTTTATTGAAAAAAATATGATATTATTTCGTGCGGTGAGCTTTAGAACTACTTTTGTCGCGCAGTAATTAGGACGATGTGGACGTTTTTGACATGTTACCGGCTTTCAGTCTGTTTTGCGTTTTGAAAACGGGAACCAATTGTTGTATGCCTCTCAAAAACCTGAGCGGTACCGTCCAAAAATGCCTATCTACCCAAACACAGCTTCAATGTAAATACAACGAACAAGCATTTCAAATAGCATACAAGTAAACGTTCACTCTGATGTGTTGTATTATTTTCAACTAAAAGTCTCAATGTATCATGTACAAAGTATCGTTTATGAACGTTTAAGGAGACTTCTTCGCAGATTCGGAATTATGTTTTTTCAAACACGCGCTGAACAGGTATATTACATGACACTTAGTTGTATTTAATGAAATTGAATGAAAAAGATTTACATATTTACTTGTATATCACCATTTAGTGTGTGTTCAACTTGTTATATCAATACGCATACCAAGCGCGGATCTTGCAATTTTCGTCAGGGGTTCCAGGGACCGTATTCTCAAAAGTTTTAAGACTGAATCTCAGATTTAGACTTTAAATAGTAAATATTCATTTTTTCCTACGTTATTGTTATACTGATAAAACATGGCAAAAGTGTAGAGTAAGTAACAAGAAATATTCAGGCAAAAATATATCCGTTAAAAAATAATGGAAACGAAATGCTTGTAAATTTATTATTTGCAATTTTAAAGTATAAGGCCATTGATTTTTGGACCCACTCTGGATACAGGATTTTTAACAAAAAGATATCCCCCTGGATCCGCGCATGCATACTTTGTGTATATCGTATTTTAAACAAGCAGGAAGTTATGTAAACTATTTATGTAGCTCAATAGCGGAGTGTACCATTGAAATATGACGAGATGATTTAACAAAAAGGAAGTTCAGTTTATATTTAAGTTATATATAATTGAGGCGGTTACCACATCCACTTGCAGGGTGGCAATGTATAAAGTAGTGCTCGGTGTTTGGATATTTAGTTATGCATGTAAGTAGTCCTTGTAATCAGTGAAATGTTTTTACTAAAATCATTGGAATAAATTCAACAAGATATTAGGAAGTTCGATAATGTAAAGTTTGTCAAATAACTGTCATAGAGCGTGTTATTGATTCAATGACTTGTTTCAGCTACTTTCTTTTTAAAGTTAGTGTCAAAAAAACGAACAGAAGAATAAGTGATATATGTTGGTTGTATCGGTATTGTCCTAAATGAAACATAACAAGCAATGTATACAATCAGCTGGGTAAAAAAATTACCCACTGAAATATTATTTTTATTTAATATTAAGTTATTCATTAGTTCCTTACCTAGTGTGTCATAATTCAAATATTCGGTCATGGACAATTTACGAGCAGCATGTTTTTATATATTTTGACAAAGAAATTGAATCGTGCACTGTTAGCATGTATTATACTTACATCAGGGAAAATATACAACCAGAATTAAAAGACAATTTTATTCTCCTTTCAAATGTACTTTTCAATAACATTTCAATTGAAAAGAAAGCGATATTCTTTACGGAGATTTGCGGATATTACCGACCATTGCATCTACATGCATTATGAATATTTTGATAAATAATACTCAGAAGCATGTAAATTATTTACGAAACTAAAGGAATGATAAATTGAAAATTATCTTGACACATTTTGTTTATATCAAAAGGTATTTAACAAGATAGTTGTGCAAGTAGACATAATGGGTAGATAATTGCAAGGACACTTGAAGTACAATGTCTGATCCTAGTGGTCATGCATAACCTGTAAACGCAAAATATCATGAAATTGCATACAACTGAAAGGTGTAATTTGACATACCTTGCAACTTACAGTGTATTGTAAATGTACATAATTCGGTCGGGAGGCAAAATGGACCAATATAGCTTGTTTAAACAGATCTGGGGACCGTTTCACTAAACTTCGTACGAACGTTATTTTCGTACATCTGTTCGTACGAACTTCGTGGACGTAAAAGAGCGTTTCACTAACAACAATTCTGTACGAATTTTCTGACGATTTTCGTAGATTCGTTCGTAACTCTACGAAAGGTGAGTAGCTTGCGTAGATTTAATAAAATGGCCGCGTTATTACTTCTCGGTGATCGTATTGAGCGAAGAAATAGAGTTTTTAGGGAGAGAAAGAACACTATTCAACACCTGTGTGACAAAGAGGTTGTAGAACGGTACCGGCTGTCGAGAGAGGGTATCTACCAGTTGATAGACTTGATAAAGCACGATATCAACCCTATCGTTCAGAGAAGTCACCCTTTAGACGCTACTATAAAGGTAAATTATGTTGAAAACTAACTGTACATGTCTATTTTGTAAAAGCTGAAAGACAATGACAATAGACGGGAGTTTCGGATGTTATCACCGGTGTTAATGTAAACAATTACATGGCAACTGGCCAACGCGTACACAAGTCAATTCGTACATTAATTTAACGCGCAACTGAATTTTGGTCAACTCGTACTCTTTTATTAGGCAACCAGTACCTACTGATTGTGTATAATCTTATTATCAAATCAGCATACACACACATATTGATTGGTGATATCAATTCAACATATAAACACACACTGGTTGATAATATCAATTCAACATAGTAACACACACACTGGTTGATGATATCAATTTAGCATATAAACACGCACTGGTTGATGATATCAATTCAACATACAACACATATTGGTTGATGATATCAATTCAACATATAAACACACACTGGTTGATGATATCAATTCAACCTATAAACACACACAATGGTTGATGATATACATTCAACATACAAACACATATCTATAAACACACACACTGGTTGATGATATCAATTCAGCATATCAACACATACACTGGTTGATGATATCAATTCAACCTATAAACACACACACTATTTGATGATATCAATTCAACATATAAACACACAATGTTTGATGATAGCAATTTAACATACAACACACACTGTTGCATATATTTTATCTTTTTTTTAAATTCTGACCAATTCAGAAAATTTGTCTAAAAAATGGATTTGATACAATTCCTGTAGTAATGCTAATCAGTAATTATACTCAACTGCAATCATTACACATTTGAAAGCAATTACGTGCAATGATTATTCATATGATTGAGTTTGCAATTTCTGTAATTTAACAATTATATACTCATTAAAGTGTAACTAGTAATTTTGATAGTTCTCTGATCACTTTATGATAACAATTTTACCTTTAAAGGTGTATCAAATTATATGTGGCTAAAACATCAACTAAACGTTATTAAATACATTGCAACTCATGCATCTTTCATCCACTTGTTTAACTTATATAATCATTATGACCCTTTTTTCAGACCCTTATTACTTTGAGGTATTTGGCGAAGGGAGATTTCTATAGTGAAATTGCAGATTTGCATGGAGTATCAAGAAGTTCAGTCTGCATAAGTATCAGCAGTGTTGTGAGCGCCATCAACAACAATTTGGACAATATTAAGTTCCCAACATCGAATGAGGATATACGAAGAATAAAAACAAATTTCTTCAAAATTGCATCAATTCCCAATGTTATTGGGGCTGTGGATGGTACTTTGATACCAATCATTGCACCATCAAGTGTTGAAGAACCTGTATATGTGTGTAGAAAGGGATAACATGCCATGAATGTCCAAGCAGTAGTTGATGCAAACTTGAGGTAAGTAAACATCTGTCTGTTTTTAAAGAAGTAGGTGAATATGGTATAGTGAAAAGTGTCTCCTCTATTTGCGTTAATGAGATACATAAATCATAGAATGTTCATATTATATACACAAATTATCATATATGATCATTTCCTTTAATTATAGCACTTTGCTGTTACATATATTTTTTCTGATAAGGTTCACAGACGTGGTAGCAAAGTGGCCGGTATCAACCCATGATGCCACTATAATTCAGACATGTGGGCTGAAGAGGTACTTAGAAAATGGAAGTCATGGCTAGCTGTTAGTTGATTCCGGATACCCAAACAGAATTATTTAATTGCACCAAAACTAAACCCTAGCACTCAACAGGAACTATCATTCAATCATGCCAACTCGAAAACACGCATTGTTGTTGAGAGGGCATTTGGACTTTTAAAGTCTAGATTCAGGTAAAAACAAAATAAAAATAATTTTTTGAAATAAAAATTAATATATACAATGCAGTGTTATTTCAAATAATACTGTGTTATTTGCTACTTGTTGATAATTGTAAATGCTATTGAAGTTTGTTAATTTAAAATCTTAAATTATTCTTAAATTGCTGAGTTTTAAATGTACCTTTTCATTCATCTTAATTCACAATAGTAATTCAGTTTGTAAACTCATTGGAAGTGTATAGAATTATTTCAAAAATGTTTCCACTGCAGCTGACATTAATTCCTACATGATATATATATATTTGTGTTCTATCAGATGCATACATAAATCTGGTGGTTGCCTCCTTTTTCCCCCAAACAAGTCTGCGGAGATAGTGACAGTGTGCATAAGGCTGCACAACATGTGTCTGGATCTGGGCTGTGCACCTCCAAATTATGTGTTAGATGCAGAGGAAGTGGAGGGATATGTGTTTGTTGGAGACAAATCAGTTGATTGGTCAGTTTTAAAGGTAATTAATAATTTTGCTACTAGATGTTAATATTTTACATCATATTACGCATGTGCTAAAACAGAGAGAATACGTAACTATGGGGAACGCCACATACATAATGTGATAGACTTGTTTTGTTCTGATAAAACAACCTCTATTCCAATACATTTCGTCGCTCTATTTCTAGAGGGACGTAAGTCCTTTTTTGGCCAAATTGAGTATTTGGTATCAAAATGGCCGTCTTTTCAAGCCCTACATGATGGTGGTATAAGTGTCCTTGTAAAACTATTAGAAATGGTCTAAACACCAGTTCCACAAAGTCGTAACTCGCGTTATGTAGTGAGAATTTATTTCCACAGTGCCATTGCAAATGAACCAATCGGATTCAAGAACACTATAAACAACTATGGAGGATATCTCACGCGCAGAGAGTTTTTGCAAATTTTGATGATCTTTTTAATCTGAATACTGACAAAAATGTAAGTATAATCATTAGAGTTATTTCTTGTTCAATGTGTTCTAATAGATGGTAGTTTTCATTTGTCTGCAATTCTTTTTGATTTTGTGTATCACAAATTTAAACAAACTGTACAAGGTTCGGATATATACACAATTCGGATAAAACCTTCTTCAACACCATTTTTTTTATAAAATTGGTTATTGTAGATGATTTTACCAAAAAGTCTAAAGATGTTGAGTGCAGTTTAGATTATACTGTACTATTATTTCCAAATAAATTTGTGTTTAACACACTTTAAATGTGATATTATGCATGACTATTATAATGCATTGAAACAATTTTGACCATGTCACCTTGTTTATGTCATGAAAAAGTAGATAAACGAATCAAATTGCTCCGGGGTGTTAAACACATTATTTGGCCTTTATACTTTTTCTATCATGCAATATTATCGGTGTTAAACAGTAATTATTGTCAGATTCTAGCCATACAGCAGATCAAACGTTTACTTTATATGTTTCAGGATATCAATGACTGACCTGCCGAATGATGTTCTCGTACTCATATTTGGGTTTATTCGACTTCAAGAACTGTTAACAGTAGTGAACAGAGTGTGTAAAAGATTCTACAATTTAATAAGAGATTCTTCAAATGTATGGAACACAATATAATTTGATTGCCCTATTCAAGTTACAAAACATGGTTTAAAAGTGATCATATCTCATTCTACAAAGATAGAAGATCTTATTCTTCCATGTACGGTATTTTCATGTACCATTCCGGAAATAGACTGGGCATTAACAAGGGCTAACTTTAAATCATTAGTTTGGTTGGACTTAACAGAAGCGACCCTTTCAATACTGTATTTACTAAACGAAGCACACAATTGGATGTTTGTGAATCTGTCTGGATGCAACAATCTGATAGATGAGGATTTTGTTGTTTTAAAAGGATGCAGAAAGCTTGAACAATTCTATCTAAGTTTTACGAATATTTCACCCAATACTTTGGAATGCATATGTCAAGATAAACCGTTAATTGTAATTGATGCCTGTAAAATTCTTTTTGGATAGATCACTGTAGAAGTATACTTAACTCTGTTGGAGAGATAGTGAATTTCATATTTCATTACATCCAAGTGTGCAAGAAGATGATTTCAAAGCTGAAATTCTAGACCTGTATTTGAACACATCCAGTACAGTGTTTAAAAGATGAGCAATTTTAAAATAAGTCAGGTCTTGGATATGATATACAATGATACTGAAAGCGATGCCAATGGTGACATTGTAAACTCTGTGAACGATGAAGAGGTTTCTATGACTTTGACAGATAATGTTCCAGTAAATGTTTACGATTTTAATGACCTTCCAACATCTTTCATTGAAGAGCTGGGAAGTGAAAGTTCATGGGATACAATTTACAAAAGTGAAAGGCTTGAAGTACACTTCAACTGAACCATTAGGTGTGATTTTTTTTATTGTGTTTTGCAGATGAGGACTTCAAACATTCAGTAATTGGAAACAGAGTTACACGTACATGTGGGCCATGCCAATTTATGCCGGTTCCACAGGTTCTGTCGAAAGTGCCTGTGATTTCAAATGAGAAAAAGAAAGACCTGACCAGCATGATGAAATACATGCATAAGGTTGACCGGCAGTTTTATAAAGTTATGAAACTAGTCTCAGTTTAAGGGTTGTTGATCAAATTAAATACAAATGATTGGTTATAGTAAGGATACTTGTATAACTTTCTAGTCAATTTGTTGTTTGTTTTTACTAGTCATGCAGTGTTACTGACTTGACTACGAGTTTGCTTGTTTTGGCTTTTGAAACTTTTTGACTGCGTATAAATAAGTTTTGCAGCTTGGATATATTCAAGACACAAAAGGCTGAACATAAACAAGGTGTAAACTGAGTCAAAAGATGTTTTATTTAATGTATAATTTTCAACGTAAGCAATTTCATTTATAAAAGTTATGTGGACTATAGAAGTGGTTAGCACGAGTTCAAAGAGCACAATTAACAATGATTTTCAACCCTAAAATAAAACAAAATGTGTACATAAGTATCACATAACGAAATGTATTTGTACATTATATCATTGAGTAAGTGCACTTCATATAAAAAATCCATTTTGTTTATTTAATATCTGTTTTTATGATACATATTTTGCGAGTGAAAATCAATGGTTATTGCCCTCTTATAATCTTGATAGTCATTTTCGTGGACAAATATATCTTTAAATAGACGTTTCAACTGTTTTTGTATTTCAAAATGTTAAGGTACAGTTGTTTGTCATTTCGAGAAGAAGTTTGTTTCTGTGTTTAAGTTAGAATTTAACTGTTTTGATATTCAAAGTGATGTTATTTTTTGTTCATTTTAAATGTTTTGCTCAATTTGCTGTTAAAATAAACAATGGTTTTATTCAAATCTGTTATTGTTTTCTATTATAATTGCATAGTAAAATGCTTCTTGGTTTCTTTTCCATATAGACGTATGTCTTAATTAATGCTTTTTTGTAACTTCCAAAGAGTCGTAAGTCAATGTGGCATTTTGGAATTATCTATAATGCACCTTGGGTTTCCAAAAGACGTAAAAACATATTTTGTTTTTCTTAATAAAATAATTAATTATTATTTAATATTTATAAAAAAACAGAGTCATACAGATAAACACCAACGCCACCAGCATGCCAAATTTCATGAAAATTCAGCTGATCATAAAAAAATTATTGACTTGTGAAACTTTGATAGCGATTTTCTCAAAACTGTAAATTTGGACATACAGCCTTGTGGAAATAGAGCGACGATTTGTATCATGTGTAAATCACACACATACTATCTACATATAAAATAACTACAAAGTGAATGCAGTAGTCCATATTTCAATATATATCAATGTAATCAGGAAGAACATGTCATTATTTTCACTGAAAAATCCATGTATTTTAAGAATTAACAATTATCATAACAGTAACTATATAATTAAAGTTCTACAACAAATACACTGTATTTGTATATATTGTCATAATTAAACATACACCTTGTTTAATACAAGATATGGTATAAACCTGATTGATAACATATTTGATTTTATACATATAATGTGTAGTCATATATTGACATATTTAAATAAAAGTTGAAGATGGCAGAACTGTATTAATCTGCAACACAGCTCTACTTTAAAGTTATTGTTTGACAAATTTGTATTTGTTTCAGATTTTGCAGAAATCCTGAAAAAAAGAAAATGTAGTTTACATTTCTGGAAATTTCATGACAGGAGAAACTTGTAAATAGGAGTCTGTAGTCATTAGAGATAATGAGATTGACTTGAGGAAAGAGTTAGTTGTTTCCATCTGTTCAAGTTGTTTTTCCATTAAACTTATTTTTTCTTTTTTTAACTGTAATTTTCTTTCTTCAATAGATAGGCGTTCCTTTTCTATCGACAGTATGTCTGTGTGACAGTCACATTGCTCTGAATATGAATAATAATATGTAGATATAATTAACATTTGCAAATAGAATTGCATTATTTTCACTTTTATCACTTAAGATGAACAAATATGTTTTAAAACAATATAATTTTGTACCTGTATGAATTAAAATAATACCGTACTTGCAACAATGTTAATGTTTATTATAAAAATGCAAGATATGTGTGTTTTGAAAATTAAATTGATAAGTAAGATCAATATAGGAAATACCATACATACTAGAGCGTGTTCTCTTCATTGATTGTTTCCTACTTGTAGTACACTCTTCTTCCATTATAATGTCTGAAAGTAATATAATATTTATTCAGTACTTATTTTTTCAAGTTGAAAGTTAAATCATGATATTAATCATTCAATGCATGCAGATATATCTATTGTTTTATACTTATATGAAACCATTATTTATAGTATATAATACTTTGTTTATGTATTGTGTAATGTAAGTGTTACAGGTTTTTGTAAATAACAAGTCGAATTTATACAATGCCATTACAAACATTTACCAGTTACCTGATTCAAATTGATCAATTTTGTCTAATTTGTTTCTGTCTTCATTTGCAGTATCATTGACCTGTCCTGAAAGAAAGACATTTCAGTACTTACAATTTTGTTAGTACACATTTGTTGAAGTTTTTATTGTGTCTGTGTAATATGTAGAAATATAAAGAGGAAGAGAAATACACAAAGTTAGTATAATGTGAAATTTTATTGTGTACAATTTACAGCCAGCAGTATCTCACTTGTTTATGACCATTTGAGGAATATTTAAATATGCTTTTATTACATTAGAATTACTTTCTTCCATTTTAATATGTTTAAAAATTAAAGACACGTTACTACATATAATGTTTTTATTATTTTTAAATATTACTAACCACTATCATTTCCACCTGAATATCCAGGTAATGGCTCTTCTGTGTCAGTGTATCTCACTGGTTTATCCTTTTGATCTACCAATACAACAGGAAAATACAATAATGTAATGTGTATGAATAGATAAATGTTTTAAATTTGTATAAAATATCAATATATTCAGAGTTCCGATATCCATCTATCAAACTGATATGTTATTTGCATCAAACATATCAATCAGCCAAACTTACATACCATTCAAGCTTTTGGCAAATGTGTCAATTGCTTCCTCTATTCCTTCAATTGCAGTGTTGCTCAATACTCCAAGTATCTGAATGAAAGAAATATGCAGACTTTGGTAATAATGCATGAATTAATTTATTATTCTGTGTATGTGGTTATTGAAATTCAACTTTGTTTTTAATACAGTGTGAATGAAATTATCAAATAACTGCTTTTTTAAATACATAAGTATGCAAAGTCATTTAATTTTTACATAACTGAATAATATACATGTATGGTTCAACTGGTATATATCAGACAAATACAAGTGTTTGTAGTTGTTTCAATTCATTATTAATAAATATTGTACAAAATGTTTTTTTTTAGCAAAAACATATGAAAATTACATAATATATATACATATAATAAGTATGTTAAATTAATTATCACAATCAAATACTTAAATTGACTTAAATTCAGTAAGACTGTTTAGATCAAATTGTTTAATAATAATAATTAATAATTTAGCAGTACATGTATGTTCTATTATATCCATTATCATGCTACAAGGAAAACCTCAATAATAATACCACCTATGAGACACTTGAGGTTGAATAAAGAGAAAAACAGCAACAATTAATGTTGAGGTCTCGGGTCAAGATTATGACTGAGGTGGTGTTTATCAAACTTTATGTGAGATTTTACTGTATATAAGACAGTGACTCCAGTTAGATAGAAATATAACCTTGTCTTCATATTCCTTAAGACCGCTTGGGGCAGGACCTCCTCTAGTCATCTTGGTCAGTTCACGCCTCTGTCTTTCTTTTTTCTTGATTAGTGATTTCAGGTCTGCCCATTTCTTTTTGACCTCATCCACGGTACGATAAACGCAACCTTGTGCATTTACACTATATATAAAGAGAAGGAGAAATGAATCATTAAATATTTACTAATCATATGAATTGTCCTACTTTATTCCAAATACACCTGTACACACTGTGACACACATTATATATACATGCAATTTTGAAGATAATATAAAAATAACATTCATGCATTGATATAGATCTACCAAATTATAGAAAAAATATGCTCACTAAAAGCCTCTATACTTAAATGAAAATAGACGTTAAGACTAAATATATGAATCTTTCAAATTAAAGTAAATGCTCTGACTTACTGATTTGTGTGTGTGTGTCAGAAGGAAATGCAAAATATATTACAATACAATACAAACTATTTCAAAGGGCACAAATTATATTGATCATTTTTTTCCACTTGTATATTTAAGTAGATCTGTATTTTTATATTCAAATATACAAATACTTGTCACCGGAGATCTGCGTGGGGAGGCATTGTCTTAATATGTATGTGGCTTTCCCTGTAGTTACGTATTCTCTCTCTTTTAGTATTAATGAAACTAGACTGTACGTGTCTTAAAGCATGATACATACTGCGCATCATATTCCTCTCATGAAATGGTACGTGCATCGTACATTCCATTCTCTATCCAATGTATATTTTCATTACATTATATAAAACATTAAGTGATCACTATTAATATGACAAAAATTGATCACACTTTGTCATTTGATAAGCAAAAATAATTATAATCGTATGTATAGACTCGTTGATGTATATATACCAATCCGTTATTTTCTTCCACACACATAACTTTTGATGTGATGTCAATGTTGCGGAAGACTTCCCTTCAATAGTGGCAATATTATCTGTCATTTCTTCTACCAACACACTAGTTTCCCCCTCCTCCCATTTTCCTTTCCTTTTTTTATCATTTGAGTTTGACATTGTTGACATCGTCTGCTTTTATGCTTTCTATCAGGTCCGCGCGACTGGATGTTTACCGTTGTTGTGCGGTTAATTGTATCTCCGGAAATGAAGAGTATTTACGAAGTTCGTAGGCGCGACGTTCGTACGAAAATGCGTACGAAGGTGTTAGTGAAACGAAGATCGTCTACGCACGAAGTTTAGTGAAACGGCCCCCTGTTGATGTGTTTCTTAAATTTACGATTTAGTGCAATATTATTTAACACAGTACTAAATTCCGTGTATTTTCTATCAACGATAATCGCTGCAAAAGTACATAATACTTTTTGATGTTTGAATGTTTAGCTTTAAATTATATTATGCATTATGTTGTCTTTGCGGAGTTGTTATGGGTTATTTATATCACTTTATGATATCTGTTAGCCATCAGTTGACTTCATATGTAGTTCGTCATATAAATGCTTCGGTCTTATGATCAACGTGCTGCTTACTTAGATATACTTGAAACTAAGTACGCATGCATGTTTTTTATTATAATACATCCAGTATTTTTGTTCATTTAAAGGCTTGTTTTATCCTTATATATGTTCCTCATTGTAAACTAAACTCCCCATGCATTCTCCACTATTTGTAACTAGATATGCGTAACAACTATCTGGTGTACCGCGTTCCGTTTGCAAACTGCGTGCTGTTTTGTTCCTGATGCTGCCTTCTTGTACATGTTGAACAATGAGTTATCAGTTTGTACATGACTTCTGTAGCCTGCACATATTCTCCGAAATAAGTCGCATGGTGTTTAATACAAATGTTCCAAACGTAAGGAGATGACTAATTGTGGTGATTTTCTTTCTTGTGTTTCGTACTTATTTCTGATTTTTGTCATATTATCCAGAAATTCAAGAAATATGTGTTGCAGGATTTATTAAAAATTCAAGAAATAATTCCAACATTTGAATGTCCGTCACTGTTTATGCCCCCACTCTGAAAGAGGGGGGGGGGATATAGATTTGCCCTTGTCCGTCTGTCCGTCCGTCACAAAATATTATGTCACTCATATCTCCAAAAGAGAGTCATACAACTTTACAGGAATGTTCACGAGCCTATGTAATTGTGGACATGGGGTTTCATGTTTGGATGTGCTCACTAAGTGCAGAGTTATGGCTCTTGACTTAGTTAAAATGTAGCCTACAGAGAATGCATTCTTGTGTCACGCATATCTCCAATACAATATGTGCCAGATTCATAAAACTTTATACGCTCCCACACAGCGCTTTTTATTCCACTACCGTTACATTCACACGCTGCTGTATTACCCAGTATATTTTGATATTTGACCTTACGAAATCATCGTTCATTCCTGACACGATCACGTGACTACTGAGTTTATAATAGATGGGTATTTTCCAGTGTTATACCAATACAATGTGTACACAATGTATAGCCTTTCGTGTAGAAGGAAAGTTTGACAAACTAGATACTCGGTTTTATTTCATGTCATTAAAAGTTTAGTATTTACGGAAGGCAGTTGAGGATTGTACTGATACGTATTACAAACAGCGTGGCGAATTTGAGTAACAAGATGCTAAGTAACTATATGACGCATTTTAAAATATATGCAGATTCCGCATCGACAGATGTTAAAATGACTTTAAATCCACTACACATTTACTGGCATCGGAATACTTTTGGCATGCCGACGAAACGATAGTCGCTTACGTTCGATTTATTTTGTTTTTCTAGCAATTTCCATAGTCACAGCGGCATTTCTTTGACAGTGAAAAGCTGTCTATTCAATGCACAATCGCATAAACATTATTTACACATGTTTACTGTCCTACATTTGAGACATTAGCGAGTCGTTGTCACCTAGCTCTCAATGTGTACACATCGTAATGCCTCCCAAGAAGGGAAGGACCGTGCGAAGTTATCCAACCCAGATATCACCCGTAACGTCCAAGCAGGATGGCCCAGCCGGGGAAAACGCCAACCGATACAGGTGACATCCCAGCAGATGATGAAACGGCGGCCAAGAGGAAAAAGATGCCAGAGCTGGAGCCAGCTGTATAACAGGCTCTCAGCGAATGGTTTGCTGACCACCCCTTGTTTTACGACATGAGCGACGTCAGCTTGAGCCTCGGTTAGAGAGAACGTCGGTAGTTGGTGTCCTGTTTCGTCACTCAGGGCGTCACTCGAAGAGGCAGTTCGTAGAACATGCGCGATTCCATGCGCATGTATGTTTTGAAATCACCATGTGACTCTCTCCCCGAGTTCCCGCATCAGGTTTGCGTAGTTTCCGTAGAAGGACCGCCTCTCGATCCATGGACGCACCCAATTCTAGCACCTTCTTCTCTTTTGGTGCTGGTTTCTTCGTCGGAGAATTACGGCTGCGGCCACAACACTCAGCTGTTGTTTTTGCTCCATTTGCATTCGGGCCAACATTAAGTCAAGTCTTCTCGGCGGCACTGGTACCCACCATAGTGATGTTCTCCATGCTGATGGCGTATTGGAGCGTGGCCAGAACCCAAGAAGCCACTTCATATACACTGACAGGTCGTGACTAGTAGCACTATCGATCGAGAGGTTTCACGATAGGTGGCACCACCAATCGTCAGGTGGCAGGACCAGGACTGGTGGTGCGTCCATGCCGATGGTGGTACGACCATGTAAGACCTCTCTGCGACCTCTTACGATTTGAAATCGTAGGTCAGAAGTTTTGAACATGACTCTCTACCTCGCTGCGACTGATTTTCCCACGATTCCATTTTTTTTCGATCGCAGCTAGGTCGTAATCTGGTCGCATGCCCTGTGTAACTGAGCCATAAGGCAAACAATATTTTGTTTATCTGGTTTTCATACAACATCGTCATGTTTACAATAAAAGAACGCTTCTATCGTGTTCAAGATTTTTTTGTAACCATAACACCATTTACGTAACAATTGTGTTCATTACTTTGCTTCGGACGAGAAAATACAAAACAATAAACAAGTTAATATTTTTAGGTTTGGTAAATATATAGGCTTAACGAAATGTTAACCAATCTGCGTTAAGGTTGCAAACGTTGGTCGATTTAGGATACTTTGGTTTAGCGGTTAACGTACGATTTGATTGGTTAGCACAACACTGATATGCAAATAGCAGAACCATGTTAGTACGGCTGCACCGAAAAAGAACAAACAGAAACACTCAGCACGCAGACAAGTTGTACAATATATAAAAGAACTGATATGAACACAGACGATATAAATGTTTTCGGACTCTCTGATCTATTCCTCTGACCTTGGGCGAGTTGTGTCTTTAACACAGTCTCTGAGGTATGGCCGTACACGCCTAGCAAGATAGTTCCTTATTTCAGGGAAAATCCGGCTGCTAGGATAACATCAGGCCTAGCAGCTGGTATCACTTGTGGGTCTAGGTTTGTACAGCATGACCATCGTTTCACCATCACCCTCACTGTGTTTGACGAAGACTGGGCCGGGTGCTGGTATTGAAACGCCGGATTCCTGTCAATGCCTTGAACTGCTGGGCCATGGAATGGTTTCCCCTGTCTCCATTGCCACGTGGTCTCATCCATTTGTAGCATCCTAAAACGCACTGCCGTGTTGGAGTGGTATGGCTGGTTCCCCATTGTTTCTAAAAATGTATAGTAATATCTCGTTCCCTTCAGCTCGCTATAGCTTGTCATTTTATTGTTTGTTGATAGTTTATTAAGGGCGCTCATTACATACAAATCCTTCTCATTCTTGTTTATATTTTATATGTTCATTACATGAGCCTGAGTGTCAATAATATCACTGGAAATGATTTGAAGGCATCCCTTACTACCTGTACATTACCGGCACAACTCAACTGGCTCCTGGTCCTCAATTTGCTCATCACTTGACTGTGAATCCTGGATCATACTCCCTATCTGCTGATCAAGTCTGGGTTGTATCTGTTGCCTTGCATGACTGGCCGTCACTGCCATCGCTCATCTCGTCGGTAGAAATACTCTTATTCTCTATGAAGCATTCCTAGAATCAGTCCAACACAGACCCTAAAATGCTCCTCATAAATATGATCCAACTCCTACACAAACAAAAATAAGAAGAGATTGATACATACTCAGTTTTTATTACTTGGCATTTCAGAAAATATTTGCAAATTACTGAAAAGTAAATAAAAAATATATGGATCTAAAAGCATTGCAGCATTTGAAATTATATTTTGCTTTACTGTGATCTATTTTTAATCTCCGATTCCACTAAAATGAAGATTTCTTGGACAATGATAAATATATCATGATAACTTTTGTATCAAACGTTTCTGATGCGAATTCCTCGCCTTTTCTGGAGTTTTCTTAACCAACAGTGGCCTAATTGCTTTGCATCAGACAGTTTTATAATGTTGACGATCAGCTTCCCTCCATCCGAAACTCAGGGCATTAGATGTATTTATTTCTGTTTTAAACATGAATCTACGATTGGATTGTACTACATTATCATGATGTTGTCATCACATTTACTCTTGATGAATTTAAAGGCAGTGTTGGTCACCAAAATTATGCTTATAGTTTTCAATATTATGAAACGAAAGTGCTTTATAAATAGCGCTGTAAAATGCAGACGGACAAGGTCACAGGTTTCATTTTATAAATATGTATTTTTATCAGCTTTAACATAATTCTTGACAAGGGGCAAACTTACTTCAAACTTTTTCATCTTTTATTAATAGGATTCTCTCGATAAGACTCTTTTATACCGTGAAAAAAACAGCGTTAAGTAGTACGTTTCATAAATTGTGTACATGTTTTGTTTACTTCCGGTTTCACTCGGGTTTCCACTACATTTTCCGTAAATATTGCCAAATGTGATAAGGGTGGTTTTCTCATGCGCTGGCTCATATAGTAATTTGTCGAGCAATAATATTGAAGGAATATATGGATCTCACGACTATATTGATTTGCCTTGCCTTATAAACGCTTGATTAAACATAATTTTACCAAAGCTCTTAACTTCCCAGCAAGTATTTGACGTCGCCTCAAAGTTAAATAGCCGTCGGACCCCGTTGGTTCAACGTTAGAATTTGGTTGGTTTTGCAAATTGGATAGAAAGCCTACGTCTATCCAACGTCGCAATTACGACCATTTTTTACGAATAGCCATTTCCAACCCCCTTGGCCCCTGGTGGACCCGGGCCTGCATATCCGTATGAAATGAGAAGAGTAAGTTCTGAATGCTATGTAATAGTAAAAATATCAACCATATAATGATAATGTATATGCGTTTAATGATCAGTTTTTTGAATATATCTGAAATATAATATATTTTCGCGATAATTTCTCACCAATTCCCTTTATTTATTTGATTTTCAAGCACTATGCAAACAGCTACCGGCATAAATGTATACAAAATATTCATAACAAATGTAAAATGTATTTAATTCATTATCAACATAATTGATGGAACAGCAATTTAATTCAGAAGTGTGTCGCTTTCCAAACTCGTGTATTCTTATGTATAACGCCATTGCTACAATATGCAGATGTTGATAAGTTTCGATTTTTTAGATTTAATATTTTACATTATTTAGTAAAAATTGTGACAAATATCTACAATAGTTTATTTATTATGGTAGAGGTTAAATATTGCTAAATAAAATTATGGTAACCATATATTAGATGAAAATTTATTTATACATGCTTCCGACGATTATCCAAGGTTACGTTCAACGTCGTAAATCGACTATGCACGGGTGTCGTGGTGTAAACTTTGTTAGACGTTGGATTGTTTTCGGCGGCGTCATAACCAAAATCCAACGTTGGGCCAACGCCGTATTGACGTCAGCCGGTGTTTGCTGGTTTACTGATTAAACTAACATAATTACAGGGTCGGAATATTTCTTTTATTAACTTTGATGATTAACAAATGATAAGGTTACAAACAACAATCAACAATAATCACAAACTGAATTATAAATTTGCGTTTCTAAACAACTATGTATCAATATTCAATCCTGTTTCACGCCAACGGTTTCAACAAATCAACGTGAACTCGTTCAGTCTAAAACCAACCACGTATTAACATAGAAGCTTGCGACTGCGACCCTGTACCTGTAAATCTATTAGAGCATGTTGAGGTATTAGTGAAGTCATGTTTTATATAACTTTACTAACATGTGTTGATTGTATTACGTTTAGCCTGTTTTCATAATTTCTGTGACTTCACGTAAAATTATGTTAAGAAGACGATTAAGGTAGTTGATGGACAGAGACATTATGTAGTTAGCAGTATGCCGAAGAAGTGATATTCTGAATTGCAGACATTTCGAAACATTTAGAACAAAATAGGCTAAGGATGGCAACACTCAACAAATCATCGGTAACGAAAAGAATGAAAACGAGACGGAAGCATTAAACAAAACTGAAAGAGGATTTATTTTATGAACAAAACATGCCTACATTACAGTTAAAAAAACGTAGATATACACATTAACAGAAGTGCCTAAAAACTACGGAACTATCAATATCAATACGGGAAAAAAGGGCAACGGCACGGTGTATATTCCGATGTGCATCCGATAAAGCTGCTATCGTCTGTATATAGAAAAAATGCAAAATTTGCATATCAAAATGAATGAAACATTCTGGCAAGTTGCAAGTCTGATAGTGCTCTTAAACCGAGGTTTGATCCATGCAAACATACATTGGTATGCACAAATAAGCAGATGTTTTCCGCAGACGGTATTTTGCCATGATGACCAGCTAAGGGGATTCCGTATACAGCTGATAAAACATTTCATTAAATGATTGACTTTTGCTGTTTAAATCGTTTTTATACCTTGTAAAACATGGAATGTTTAAAAGAATGCATGTAAATAATCATAGTTTCACCAAAATGTTTTTTTCAATGCCGTATACGTCTGTGATATATTAATATTCATATCAGTTTATCACTAAGTGCACAATTCTTAATCAGAGAAATACGTGCGACACACAAAACAGCAAGTATTCAAATTAATCATATGCAGCATTCTGAGACTATAACGGTACTCCGTATATTAAACAAGCTTTCCATAAAGCACTTTTAACATGGATTTATTAAACTGTTTACAAATCAGCTGATTTGCAAGAATTTATGTACAATCCTACCGTCGAGTTCGATCTGAACAGATTCGGAATAACCACAAACATGCACTCGCTTAATGCATGTTTCTGGTCGTTTATCAATCTGAGCATCATATCTGTACGATTCTGTGCTTCGTTATAAGCTACTAATTATTATAAATTTGTTTTATCAGTAGGAGAAGCTATGTGCATGAATACAAGCATAAAAATCTAGGAAATGATACGCCTTTATTTGTTGACATTGCTCCGAGGAAATGAGTGGTCGTTAAAAACAAATCAATAACTGTTACATACTCTCCACGTGTCACGGATAATTTGGTGCTTCGTCCTCCATTATCTTGCTGGCCCCTATATTTCTGTTGATAATAATTGCTAAACTGTCATCCATTTTGTTTCAGAACAAGTCGTGGGTTGGATTTACTTTTTTGTTAGACGAATTGATAGATAGAAATCTCTAACACTATGGCTCTTGGCCATATTTTCATAGACACTGAAGGTTGCTGCATATGTGAAACTTCTCATTCCTAAAACGTTTTGTGTACCAACATTTAAAATCCTTATATTAAATTGATTCGGTATTTATAGCATTGATATTGAAAGACATTGATATCTATATGAACGGATACGATACTTTTGTCACACTCCAGAAGAGATCAGATGTTTGTATTATGTATACCTTATTGTGCCCTGAACGGCATCTCTTCAGTTTCTCTAGCTTCTGATAGGCCAAAGAGTACATTTTCGATCAGCATAACGGGTCTAGTATCATAGGTATAATGGAAGAGTAGGATTATGAACATCATAAACAAGATTTTAACCCAAATGTCGTGTTTCCACAGGACAATTGTATTTTCACCCGCCATTTATATTTTTGGGCTGTGTCCATTTTGCACTTGAAATTGCTTATATATGTATACTTAACAACTTTTCTAACTCCATACTTTTGCGGGTGAAATATGTTTTTATAACACAACTAAAATTTGTCAAATGTCGTCTGTTACCATCATACCCGTCTGTCTACAAATTGCACTAAAAAACCCGACTGGAAACCGCGTCGTTTACTAGATCCGAGATGCATGTGCTTATGTATGTATAAATATCCATGTAAATCCACCAAAATTGTCACAAATTGAATTTTTAGACATATGCTCAGGGAAAAACATAAAATCCTTTATTTTATAAGAGTATGCGTCGAATGACATTAGAAGAGCGCGGGCGCGTTGTGGGAATGGTGCAGAGCGGACTTTTAAACAGACAGGTACGTGTCAAACATTTGTTTATTGTATGCAAGGGGTTCGGCACGTTGAGTCACCCAAGTCAAAACCAATGATACCATGTAATGTCACTGACAAGGGTTATAACTATGTTCACCCCAAGTTTATCTAATTGTCCGTCAGATTTTTGATACTCCGCTAAATATAGAAGGGCCAAGACCTGATGGCACAATAATATTTATTTATAATAATTAGCCGATGGTTTCATTTTGCATAAAAAGAGGTGGTCATTTAGAGTCTCGGTCAATAAACGCTTGTGTCGTCCAAATATTTCGAAATATGAACAATTATTCAAGTATGTACTTACGTGTGCATCTGTAGTTGAGCAGTCAGTCAGCAATCTAGAGGTTACTGGTTCAAGCCTCATATACATGTTTTATTTTTATTTACAGTGAAACATATATTTTACTTGTAGAATTCCTTTTCATTATTTACCCTTTCTATAGGTAAATTATTAGTTATATTCAATTTCCATTCATATTCTGTTCCTTGTTGTCATCATAATATATATAATTATATATAAACATTTTGTATATTCGTTTTTTGAACAATTAAAACAATTAAATATTGATAGAAATATTGAACAAACTCGTATAAAATATTGCTTTAGCATATATATACAGTTTAGCATGGTTCATCATGTTTGTGCTGGACTTGTTAAAAAGGCTGACATCATATCATTTACTAGCTTGCGAACCACAGTGAGATCAATACAGTTCAATGATAGGTTACTTGATACTTCTTGATTTTCTAGAAACGTTGTCCACTGCTGTCCTTTTAAATTCGCGACATCGTCCTTTCTGACACCCCCGTCCTTAAAAGGTCATTGTAGTTCTTTTTCTAGGACAAGACAACGGAATCACAGGCTGCTTTATAGAAGCCTATTGTACATAGATATCGTGAACTTCTAAAACAATGTCTGTGTCTAGCTGGGACAACACGAAACGCTTTCAATCTTTTTTGCCAAAATAGTTTATGTGTCCACATATTTATCTAGTTTGCTGCGTAACAACGACACATATTTCGTGAAAAACATGATACTTTCGCGCTAAAAAATAATAAAAAAGCATGAATGTCAGGATTCGAACCCTAATAGTCTGCGTTGAGATTCTGATGCGTATCCATTACGCTATGTAATAAACACGCTGATTTGATATACATTGTATATGCATTGATATGTTCTTTTTCAAAATCAGAAAATGCGCCTATATGATCATGATCATTGAACTAACCTGCAATTTGATATGGACTGATCCAACCAATGACGTTTTGTCAATGTTATTGTGCCTTCAGATCTTGGCCGCACTATATGACTGCCTTATTTTTTCAGGTTGCGAGACTTTTCAGCCGAGAGGTGAAGACCATAGTTAACTTCATGGCCAAGTGTGCACGTACCGGCTGGTTTGCAGATGAGCCAAGATGTGCCCGTAGACGAGTCATAACTCGACATCAGGATAATTTGACTGAACGACGCCAGTTGGCCCAGCGGTTTAGACCGGCAACGATTACGACACGACAAACAATCGGGATTCACAATAGCCCATTATCTTCCCAAACTGTGCGTAGACGTTTACGGGAGCGAAGGTTACGGGGCAAGGCGGCCGTTCAAACGCATCGTGTTACGTAAATGTCACCGTTACGATTGGCCTGTATGGGCCAGACGCCACATCCGCTATACTAGAGTAGATTGGGCACAATTGCTTTTTAGTGATGAAAGCAGATGTTTGCTTCAAGGAAATGATGGACGTGCGAGGTGATACCGCCAGCGTGTAGAACGCTTTCTGGCCAACAACGTCATTGAACGCGACAATTCCGCGGTGGATCAGTCATGATCTGGGCAGCAGTCTCCCTTCACATGAAATCGATCGCGGTTGCTGTCCGTGGTAGATTAAATGCACGGCGGTACCAAGATAAGATGTGTGTACCAGTGGCAATACCCCATATCCGGGAGAACAGGGGCATGCAGTTCATGCATGACAGCGCAACAAGCCACACAGCCGCCACTACCAGGCAGTTTCTGGATAGGAATCGAGTTCTAGTTCTACATTGGTGCTCAAAATCTCCAGACATGAACCCTATAGAGCACGTCTGTGGTGAATTAGGGCAGATACTTAGGAGCCTTCGATGCCAGCCTGCGACTCTACGGGAGCTTGAAAATGCGCTAATTCGGACCTGGGATGCCATACCACAGGCCTTCATTAGAAATTGTATTGCTTCAATGCACGCTAGGTGTGTTGCCGTCGACAGAGCACAGGGTGGCCACACGCGGTATTGTGAGACCTTCTTTGTGACTTTTGAAAAACTGTTTAAAAATGCTACAACTTAATGAATTTGACTTTGTTTGTTATTATTGTTATGATTTATTAAAAATGAATTATTGATAGATGTTGTGTTTAATTTTCACTTTAATGTTTTACCGAGATAACAACAAATCAATAAGTGTGTAGTTAGAAAAGTTGTTAAGTATAGTTATATTGTTCAGCCGCCAAAAGACATACTTGGTCACATAAAGAGTTATAGCAGGACAAAAACGTTTACGTCAATGTCCTCTGTCATTCTGTTGAATATGAAGGAAGTAAAAGCGTTTTAATGCGGAAATTATGATAAATTTTCTGGTATTGAATGTCTCTTTTTCTTCAAACCTCGAGAGCCTTCAGTCATGGTAATGATCAAATGAACCACAAACTTACATCTGTTTACGAATCATATTGGTCATATTGTTTACTATAATATTGATTTTCTAATATCACTGTTCGTTTTGTTTTAGGTATTTCAATGATAGAGGCTGAAGTGATACTGACACATTCCCCGGGTGTTGTGTTTGAAAATACATCTCTCAAGCTGACTTGTCAGTATAATGGAGAAGTGGGTGTAAATCTATATAGATGGTTAAGGAATGATGCCACTATTGGTTTTTTGCAAAACAACAAAACCGGTGGTGGATGTTCTCCATTATTTCCACCTAATGCTACTCTATATAGATACAGTTGTTCGCAATGGAATCGTGTTACATTGACAATCTTGAAAATTACACAGAACAACAATGGAGATGTATGGAATTGTTCGTTTACCCTAGATAATAACATAGAAGAAAAAAGTAATCTATATCCGATTATTGTTCAAGGTGAGTGCAAAACATACGGTTGAAGTTTTTACAATGAAAAGATGATGCATTGAAATAGAAAACAAATTACACAATTATTGCAACTTAACATAATAATTTATTACTAAAGTTTGCCGTCTTATCTTCAGTTAACCTTCAAAATCATTGTGCATTGAAAGCTGTTGTTATATAGATTTTGACATTGGAAATGCATAATGTACTCACAGTGTTTGATACTAGATGAAAGTAACTTATACACTATGTATTTAACGATTTAAGGCAAAGGACAAGGGAAGTGGTTAATTGATTATCTTAAGACTTTTCATAAATTCTACATTTTGTGATATCGTAGCTACGAAATTGCATATCAAGAACATTATCTTAACTGACATTATCATACTATTTGTCGTAAATATATGAGAATGAGAGCACTGTGCACGCACGCACTGTGCACGCACGCACTGTGCACGCACTGTACACACACTGTGCACGCACGCACTGTGCACGCACGCACTGTGCACGCTGTAAAGTCTTATGACTCTGGCTCATATACCTTTGGAGATATAAGTGACACAAGATTGCATACTCTGTAGGCTATGTTTTAACTATTTCAAGGGCCATAACTTTGCACTTAGTGGGCACAGCCATACATGAAGCCCCAGGTGCAAAATTTCACATGCTGGTTAACATTCCTGTAAAGTCTTATGACTCAGGCTCATATACTTTTGGAGATATAAGTGACACAAGATTGCATACTCTGTAGGTTATGTTTTAACTATTTCAAGGGCCATAACTTTGCACTTAGTGGGCACAGCCACACATGAAGCCCCAGGTGCAAAATTTCACATGCTGGTTAACATTCCTGTAAAGTCTTATGACTCAGGCTCATATACTTTTGGAGATATAAGTGACACAAGATTGCATACTCTGTAGGTTATGTTTTAACTATTTCAAGGGCCATAACTTTGCACTTAGTGGGCACAGCCACACATGAAGCCCCAGGTGCAAAATTTCACATGCTGGTTAACATTACTGTGAAGTCTTATGACTCAGGCTCATATACTTTTGGAGATATGAGTGACACAAGATTGCATACTCTGTAGGCTATATTTTAACTTAGTCAAGGGACATAACTCTGCACTTACTAGACACAACCAAACATGAAACCCCAGGTGCAAAACTACATAGACTGGTGACCATTTCTTGTAAAGTTTTTTGACTCTGGCTCATATTGTTTTGGAGATATGAGTGACACACGATCTTGTGACGGACGGAAGGACGGACGGACGGACGGACGGACGGACGGACGCAAACACGCACGCACGCACGCAAACACGCACGCAAACACGCACACAAACACGCACACAATCACGCACATAAACACGCACGCAAACACGCACACAAACAAGCACGCAAACACGCACGCAACACGCACGCAAACACGCACGCAAACACGCAACCACGCAAACACGCAACCACGCAACCACGCAACCACGCAACCACGCAACCACGCAACCACGCAACCACGCAATTTTACTCCAACTGAATTTTGAGTCAGTTGCAATATGTTTCCCTTCATGAATAATTTAGATAGCAAATTGAGACTAACATATTTCTTTTATTTACAGTAAAACCTTGCTTTTATTATTACTTGTGCTTTAAAAAGTAAACTATTCATAGTTAATTTATTTATAAGTTAAAATAAAAATACTCTCATTCTATTTAGAGGGCAGGTATTTGTACAAATTACTTCTGTCTGAAGGTCTATTAAAATAATATTCAACCTTCGGTAATGCAATGTGGTTCAGTTCATCAAACTATGACTGTATTATATTTGCGGATTCCAGGCCTTTCACATTCAGACATATTTGCGAATTACCAAATCACTTTGGTCATAATAGTAAACATTGGTACTATATAATCGCATGTATGTTATATCTACATGTGATTGGGTTTGTTTGAAAAATGTGGGATAACAAATATTTTCTGTATGTTATGTCTTTAAAAATTATCAATTTCATAATTATTATTTATTCATAAATTTATGCTGTGTTGAAAATGTTTGTGAACTTTGAGCATGCACAAACTTTTCCACTTCGCAAACCAGATATACAATATTTTTTGTAATTTTGCTGATATTTGTTTCAAGAAGTCATTCAGCAACTATTAATAAATTAAATTGCCAATAATTATAGTAAATTTCCTGTTAGTTGACTTTTTTGACCTACCTATAATATAGGATACAATTTTTAAGTTGAATACAATTATTGTCTAAGCTTCCATAAATAATCTCTTGACCGCGGTTTTTTCTTGGGTCTGACACGGGAGGGGAAACAAGCATAAGTTTAACCTAGGCCTTAAATAGAGTCAGTTAAAACATGAAACTAGTTAACAACTTACACTAATATGAGTAGTTATTGTTTTTCTTCAAAATTGGTTTCCTATTAATAACTCTTAAAATGATTGATTCAATTAATTTTTGGCATATAAGCACACGATAATGAAAAACAAGTCAAGTTCGAATTAGGCTACACTCCAGTTACAATTATATTCTGAATAATGTAGTTTATGTACCAGTATGTCAGTAAATACATTATAAGCATAACATAACAAAATACAGGTCAATAGTTTGGTTACAATCCATCCATTTTTGAAGGAGTTATGGCCCTTGGTCAACTTAATGTAGATGGATACAGTTCAAAATTATATAGCCTTTACCAACAAAATATTTGCATTCAACTAAAAAGCACATAGTGGGACCTCTGACTCAAGGGCACGTCTAGTTAAAGAAAATAATGACATATATTGTACATCATCTGAGACTTAATGGTCAGTGATTTGCTGGTGCTAAAACCTCGTTAACACTTGTGTCCCAATTACAATTTTGTTGATATTGTCTTTTTTACATGTTAAAAATGACACAATGCTCCATATTGTTTCATTTGGTATAATTTTGTATGATATTTCAAGTATTAAACTATTATTTGGAAGTTCAATTATCTGACAAAGCTATCTTCAATTTTTTCCCACACTTATAATGGCAATAATGGTATATTGTGCAGCACAGATATGATAAAGATAAGAAATTGGTATTAAAAAAAATCTTAACATGAGGAAGGTGTAAAATATAATTAAATGATAATATATAAACTTAAATGCTGTATGAGAACAATTTAGGCTAATTGATTTTAATTCCCCCACTCTGAAAAGGGGGGCATATATATTTGCCCTTGTCCGTCTGTCTGTCCGTCCGTCTTTCCGTCCGTCACAAAATATTGTGTCACTCATATCTCCAAAGGAATATGAGCCAGAGTCATAAAACTTTACAGGAATGTTCACCCGTCTATGTAGTTTTGCACCTGGGGTTTCATGTTTGGTTGTGTCCAGTAAGTGCAGAGTTATGTCCCTTGACTTAGTTAAAATATAGCCTACACAGTATGCAATCTTGTGTCACTCATATCTCCAAAAGTATATGAGCCAGATTCATAAAACTTTACAGGAATGTTAACCAGCATGTGAAGTTTTGCACCTGGGGTTTCATGTGTGGCTGTGCCCACTAAGTGCACAGTTATGACCATTGAATTAGTTAAAACATAGCCTACAGAGTATGCAATCTTGTGTCACTTATATCTCCAAAAGTATATGAGCCAGAGTCATAAGACTTTACAGGAATGTTCACCAGCATGTATAATTGTGCACCTGTGGTTTCTTGTTTGGCTGTGCCCAGTAAATGCACAGTTATGGCCCTTGACTTATCACCATAATCAGTACAGTTGTTCACTTGGTAATTTTGATATCCATTCTCAAACTATGAGCAGAATAATAGCATTTGCTTTTGTGACAAAGGCTGCAAGTGGGGGCATATGTGTCTTATGGACGCATTCTAGTTTCTTTATTATCCTGTTATACTTATTATGGGCATTGGAGTTTCAACTGCATTGAATCCTCATTATTTTGAGGAGTCACGGGGACATGGGGAATGCTCAAGATAACCGTGTGCTCGTCATATCGAAGTTGTTAGTAGCTGTCACATTGGATATATGTTCAAACTTTTAGATAGTTTTTGTTAGTGATTTTTTACGGAGTTTTTATAAATGTAAATGGTACTCTAGTTAGTAATACAGGGTCATCATTGATGAAACCTCAAGTGAACAATTAGTACAAGTATTCAGGTGAGCGCAATATAAAGCCTTCTTGTTTCATACATGAATTAATTCAAACTACAAAATTCAATGTAACAGCTTTCTTTGAATTTCACTTCAGGAAGATGACGATGGGAATGATTTGCAAATATACACTGAACAAATTTTCTAAACGTCCATGTATTAAAATACAAAATTAAGAAATCGGTTTTATATGCTGACTTAAAATTTGGCATTCTTGTATTATACATAATACTCTATCGACTTTATTATACAACGTGGATTGCATTGAAATGAATTTCACCGCTTACTAAACAGTACACGTGATCCTCGTGCTAAAAGTTGAAAATCATACTCACCGTCACGCGTGGTCAACCATGAGGATAAATCGGTATTTACTTTGTGAAAGTCGATAGAGTATTATGTATAATACTAGATGGCCAAATTTTATGTCAGCATATAAAACCGTTTTATTAAATTTGTATTTTATTACATGGACGTTTCGAAAATTTGTTCAGTGTATATTTGCAAATCATATTTCATTGTATTCCTGATAGAAGAAGGCTCTTTTATTTACTACATATCTTGCAAGTTATGTGGTTATATACAGCATGATTGCAAAATGTGATATGACTTGAATAGCATTAGTTTAATGTTAAACCAACTTACAAATATGTGTCTATTGTACAGCAAGTTAGGTGTAACTGACACAATCAGTCATAGATTTATATTCCAAAGGAAACTATATTTTTGATTGTTCCAATATTTGACTTAACCTGTATCTATGCCGTTCATGTTATTTAAAAAGGCATTTCTTTGATTGACATTGAGTATATATGCATTACACTATATGTGTACTGAGAACGTCTTCAATGTTGTAGAATTACCTACATATGAAATTTGATACATAAATAATAGATGATTTGTATTCTAGTAACACAAAGTAGTACTTATACATTTTTAACTGTGAATTTTATTACAGTCCCTGTAACATCTGTTGTGATCATTGAACCAACAAGTACGACAATTACTGTGAAGGAGAATAATGTCCAGACGTTTAAATGTAGAACATCAATCAGTCGACCGACACCAACAATACAATGGTATCTTGATGATGGTACAACAACACCAGATAAGATCATAACAAATAATGTACAACAAACGCCATCAGCAAATGAGAATGTACTTGAAGCTACTACAGGAACCCTGTCATACAGACCAACAAGACTAGTGAATGGATGGCAACTGTACTGTTCAGCTCAGAACAAGAAATCATCAACGAAATCACTCAGCATAACATGTAAGTGTATTTTAATTGTTTATTGCCATTGCTTTGTATATTTATATGCATATCAGACATATAATATTTGATTAAGATGTCATTTACATTACTTCGGAAGAATGAAAATCGTTATGTATGAACAGTCCAACCATAATAGTCTCATGATAATGTATTTTCAGAGTTTGATAAATAACATGTACGCGATAATTGTGTCATGTGTTATAAGCAAGATATCAATGGTGCAAAACCCTATAACTGAGTTTTAGCACAGAAAGTTATAGCAAAAAATAAAACCTGCAAAATTCCCCAACTATTCATGTCTTGTCGCCCTCTCATTGGACAACAACATTTAATCTATACAGTTGTGTTCTTAAAGCAAAACCCTTTATATGCTTTAACTGACAAATATTTGTTGTAACTATATAGTGCATATACGCGTTTGACACAATTTAATGAAACCAAAAACTGCATGTAATTTTTGTAAGTTAACATAATGCAATGCTTTGAATTTGATGAAGGTCTTTTAAACACATCACACATTTAAAATAAGTTGGAAAAATCATTATTCCATTGCAGAGTAAATATGTTTTTATCATTTCCTTTAAAGTTGTAAGTTTGCAGTACCAGGGTTTTTGGATGTATTTTGACTAAAATCATTGTTTATGCATTTGTCTACAATACAAACCGCTGATGTTTTACATTATCACATTGTCTCAATGTGTATATACATGTACACTATATTTCAATGTTGACTACATTGTTTTTGTCTGATATATTTTAAAATCTTGCATACAGATCTACCAAATGACACCAGAATAGACGGCTATCCAGATGGCAGTACATACTCGGTGATTGCTGGAAAACAGCAAACCCTGCCTTGTAGATCAATAGATAGTAACCCACTTGCAACACTTCATTGGTCCTGTTTTACTGGTTCAAGTAGTGACAGTACTACTGGTACGACAGTGACAAGTCAATGGAGATGGACAACATATGTAAGAGGAAAATGTACATGTGTATCAGTACATATATATGGCAATCAAAGTTACAGTCTCAACGTTGAACTTCTTGGTAAGTTTTCTTAACATCCTGTTTTTCTCATATTATCTATCGAGCAACCACATTTGATTGTCACGAGTTATACCGGCGTGTATATTCCTTTCGTAAAAAAGTACACTTTAACGTCTTTCTGGCAGAAACCATCGAAGATTCGGACTGAAACATAAAATCATGAGATGTACCATGACAAAACCTGTATTAGTGACCAAAAAGTCCTTTTTTCTTATGTCTACATTTTGTTAACTTATAATTTACTAGTTTCATATAATACCAAATTATTAAAATCATACATCTACTTTTACTTTTATAACAATTCAGATATCAAGAAACTCTTCTCTTTTTCAAGTAGTCAAAATATAGGTTATATTTCGAATATCAGTATTTTTATGTTTATTTAATTCTATTAATCAAAATTAAGCATCCAAAGACCCCTCTGACAAAAAAGTGTAGTTTGTGACGTCAATTTCTTTGTCACGGAAGCATCCTTTCTTTGCTGTCTTCTGGTGTTGAAGTAAATCAATGTGTTTTGACATGTGCACATTTTGATGCATTTCTGAGGAGAACTTTGCCCATTTTTGATGGACCCCCACAACTTAGGTGTGGTTTGAAAGACAAAATTTTAATGATTCGTGTTCAATGCATTGCATGAAGATATTTTGATGTTTGAAGTCTCATTTCAGCAATGTGTTGTTCAAAGTCCTGAGTAAAAAGTGTTAGACTTCATGAATTATGTATATAATATTTGAGTTATATTCCATGATTTCCTTATGCACGTGTTACAGCACCTGTTCTCTATTAAGTTTGCATTGAATAAACTTAAATTTAAATTAGTGAGTGATTAAAACGTACACATGTAAGAAATCTAAGGTTCTATCCATGGTGATCCTCTCTGAAAATGTGCGTCATTGTGTAATTAGGATGCAACAGGCTGGAATATCATTGGGTCCTATATCATGGACATTGCAATGTTTTAACAAAATGTGACGACTTTTGGCACGTATGATTGTTCACACACTGGACATAGAAAGGGTTAAAATGGCGGCGTCCACGAAAATGCACGACAACGGAGAAAATACGTGAACTATTGTGCACAGATAAGATGTGTTTGAACAATCGCATAGAAACAGAACAATGCTGTATCGGTACTTCGTTTAACAATAACAAATAATGCATTAATGATTCGGGTAACTTGTAAAGATAGTGCAACTAGGTGACAGTTGTTAACCGCGTAATCCTGCCATTTCTGGGACAGAATGTCGAGTTTGACATGATTATGATCCTTTCTTCTGACTGTCTATACCAATTCTTTGCTTTCAATCTTGTGTGTTCAACTCCTATATTATTTGAAATACAGACATAACAAAGTGTTCTTGATAAACTATTGTGATAGATATATCTATGTCAAAGTGACGTCTGTGATCTGCAGTGAGCCCCTGGTTGTCAGCACTTTCAGTGATTTGATTAAACAATGTCAGCTTCAGAGCTGTCTGCAGGTATTACTTGACCTGAAATTCGTTTAAGTTGTGCAGATTGTGATAACTTTCGCTTACCCTACCTTAGCAGTATACCCTGGTTTTATTCTGTTGTTGATTATTTGTTGTTACTGGAGAATGATTTATTATCATTGATTTAACATCTGGTGTGTTTTTAAAGCAGTTCACTTAAGCATTTCTTAACTTGAAATTATTATATTACAGATGGAGTTAATGACGTTAAATTTCACATCAGTAATAAGGAAGTATCTGGTAATGTAAAAGTGATCCATGACAGTGCTGTACCTATTGTTTGTTCAGCGTCTGGTACTCCTAACATTACATACAGATGGACACATGGAACAAGGGATGTGTTAGGTGAAAGATTATTTCCCAAAGATATACTACAAAATGGAACTTATACATGTTCTGCTTACAATACATTAATCCCAACACAGGGTCAACCGGAACATCACAACAGTACATCATCAGTTGATTTTGTTCGATTATGTAAGTACTGATGATTTTGTTTTTAGTTATTAGTAACCATTAAAATGGAGTTTAGTTTGAGATGTACTTAATGAAATTGTATAGTAAATATTAACAACAATAATAAAACTTACACAAGCTCATATTTAGATATGGTAAATTAATGCTATGAATGTTTTAATATATTGCAATACCAGAACATTTACATGGTACCGTGACAGGACTGCTGATAGTCAGCATGTAAACCGCAATAAATATGTCATTAGTTTTGTCAATGATAAATAATTTGGCATGTTTTAATTTGCCTATTAATTAAACAGGTCTTTAAAATTATTTTTATGTTGGACATAAGTAAAGATGGTGATACCTACACACTTACATGTTGAATTATTTGTATTGCATGAAATAATTTATCTTCCAATGATTATGTAATATTTATAGTCAAATGTATCACCCAAATCCATTTTCTTTTCATTCAACTTTCCTTTGTACAATATCTCTGATACCATTAGTGGAGGTTGATGAAATATGGTGTAGATGTTACTTGATGGTCCTCTTTGGCAACTTTGTTGATAAACATACATCATGATTCATAGTTCAGTATCCCTTCTCGAGCTTTATTAATCTCCCAAACATTTAAAGCCATTAGCATTTATTACTAAAAAATAAAACCCTGAAAATGTTCAGTGTTTCTGTTGATTTGTTTCTGTGAGATCATCAGAAGGGCCTACCCCAGTAAAGATTTAGTGGAATACCACTGGGATACCACCGGAATACCGACCAATTTTACCGCTGGTATTCCACTGAAATACCGACCAATTTTACCGCTTGTATTCCAGAATAACAAAATAATAACATTTTAAAAATAAACCGAAAGGTTTTCTGCAGTTATTTATTTATGAATTTTCTAGGAGGTTTATTAGAGTATGTCAACATTTAAATGACAAATCATGTAGCTTAAGTTCTTGTAGGTAAATATCTCATAACACTGACTGAATCAGGATATAACAAGAACATAATACAGCTGTGGTGTACAGACAACACGACAAATAGGCCCCTTGTTTACAAGGTAACTCATTGAAAACAGGATCCTGTCCAATCATGGTCAACCGTTCAGTTTTCTGAGAGTTCTGGTTTTCATAGAACTTCTAATAATATTACAGTTTGTTCTGACTGCCTCCTCAATGACTGTTTGAGTCTGTTAACTGTTTGTATTTGTGTGTTACATATATGATTTACAGGAATCTGAATTCCAATGGTATAGATGATGCAGATCTTAATTAAGATACAAACCTGGGCTGGTAAATCTGCACTTATTAAATAAGTTAAATGTTTGTGTATTTATATACAGTATTGCCACCTCTCTAGCAGTGACAATGTCATAGCCGTGACAATGTGAGACTAGCTTATTCTATGACATGTACTGTGCGATGTGTGATATTCAATACATGTAGTTGTATATTGAAAGAGTAAACTGGCATATAAACAACCTCTTGAACAAATCAATTATACATATAACAGTACAAAAAAAATGTTGGTAATGTTTACAAATAAAAAGATAAACTTGAATCAACAGATAAACTTGAATAAACACATTCATGGACTATGACCATTAAAACAACACAACAGGCAAACCTTTAAAAACAACACCATAGCTATAAGTATCAGAAAATGGATAAGGCAGCCAATGGACCAAAGTAAAATCAAAGACCTAACTACCAGTCTTTGGAATCATGAACCCAATAGGAGCGGACAAAAGCAATTAGATGCGTTACATTTATCAATTAAAACATTGCTACACAAAGAATTCTTAATAGGACTTGAAGTATAATCAAAGATAATCCTTCTAATGCACAATTTTGATCCTCCATGCATACATTGAAGGAAACAAAAGAGGGTTCGAGTTGATTTAGCAAAAGTAGGGGTTGAGTTGACTTAGGGGTTGAGTTGGTATGGGTCGAGTTGACTAAGGGGTTGTGTTGGTCTGGGGTTGAGTTGTGTGCCCAACACAGACAGCCACTTAATTATATTGTATACATCCAACAGAGATACCAGTCATGATGAATGACTTCCAAGATGTGTCAGCGATCGGTCTGATATTCTTGGAAAACTTGTGAGACCGAAAATGCAAACTTGTCAGACCGAAAACATGAATGATGTAAAAAATTACATTATGTATGCTGAATGTTATAGGTTAGTGTATTTTTACTTTACCTAACGTAACAGCAAATGCATTCATATATAAAATGTGACTTGGGAAGCAAAGGGGTCTGTAACAATATCAAAGCCATTTTTTTTTTATTCAGTATCATCCATATTCTACATATTGTAAATTCAAGGGAAGTAACACGCAAAATTGAGGAATTAGGGGTTGTCAAAATCATTCCATTGACAACTCTCGAAATATTAAGACATTGAGTTAAATCGTACCGCATTGAACTCGAAAAAGAAAATCTTCCAGAAATGTCCATTTTGACAACTCTTTCAATCGTCTACAACGCAAAATTTTGCGGGTTTTCCAAGAAAAGAACCGCTATTTTTCCATTTGTTTACAGGATTTCGTACGGCTATAAGACCGCTTGTTTCAAAGTGAAAATTACCAAATCAAACAGGAATGGGCAAATAATTCGCTTTTTTTATAAATAACATTTAAAAATTATGATTAACTTTAAAATTCACACCAGAAATGCATTTTTGACGACACAAACAGATGTGCGTATGAAGATCGCATTGTAAACAGCAATGGATGTTGTAAAACCTGTCCGATCCTTACTGTTTAGACGGGTTTACATGTGCGCCCCGTTTACTTGATTATACTACGTATATTTATTTATTTTTCGTACACCAGTCTTAAAACGGGTTCGGATTCGTACTCAATTTCGTTTGTTTTTTCTTTAGTTGTGTCCACAATCGATACGGTCCGAAACGAAATATTAAAAAAAAGAGCTAAAATTCGATTTTATTTCTTTCTATTTTAGCAAAATTGTAATCCAATTAATTCAAAAGTAGTGGCATTAAGTAGAACAAGTTCATGATTAATAAATAAAATATATTCTTGGAAATTGATCCTGATTAGATCTAGATCAATTTCAGCCAGCATCACAATTTATTAGTTTCTCAACAAAAAAGGTCAAATGTTTTCACCATGATAATTAGAAGAATTTTAGGTATTTTTGTTTTATTTATGAGGTATACTGTATGGAGTATTCAATTGCTTTCAGAAAAATGGCAAATATTTTCAGGATCAAATTGATCCAGATCAGTTTACCATTTGTGAACACGGAGCCAGAGTTGTAAGACGGCCTAACTTTTCGGAAAATTTCCAACTCTTTGTTCCTATGTATAGATTAGAATAGATAGGTAATTCTAAGAATTAAATCCAAAGATTTCTTTAGATATTCCTAATAATACTTTGGAAATCAAACTAAATTTCCGCAAGGGTTGCAAGTTTATAGTTGCTGAATAAGGTCTCCTTTGATTAGGATTGAGATGGTACACCGATTTACACTGATGTTTTGCAGTTTCTAGTTTTTGTTTAACATTGTATCTTTCTTTTCTTTGTATTCCTTTATCCTTTATAGCATGCATGCATGTGATTATTTCTTATAATTATAATCAAATAGATCCATCAACGCCAGAAATACGCTATGGTGAAGTGAATGGTCAGGTCATAACTGAACCATTACAAGTTGTTAGAGAACATACATTTACACTACATTGTCATGCTGCAAGTTCTCCAAAGTCTTCATATACATGGAACAGAGGCAACACTAATGGTCCTCTACTTACAATATCCAAGTTGAGTGATGATGCACAAGTGATATGTACAGCATCAACAACAATGGTTCCAACAGTTGGTGCTCCAGCAACACGAACCAGATATAACAATGTGTCTGTTGTTGTGCTAAGTAAGTAAACCTCAACTATTTGAAAGGAATTGTAGTTTAAACTAAAAGTTGATGTGTATTAAGGTTAACGTCAATTCTTCCAACTCACTACATTGTATTCCCCACTTAATGTCATATCAACTTCTGTACACAATCTGTGGTGAATGACCATTGACCATTCATAATTATAATAGTTACTTATTGTTATAGTATTCGGGATTTTGTTGGTCAGGGTCATTGGTACTAAAATAGAAAAAACAGTTTCGAACCATTAACTTTACATTAGATTGACATATTGTCACCAAAGCTGAATAATAGCATGCTTGTATGGAGATCTAGCTTATGATTGTTTTTTGGGTTGATTTGGTTAATGTCACTATTTCCAAAGATCCAAAAAGTCCAAATTGATGTAATCTCCATACAGTTGATGTAGAGCTAACTTAGGATTGTATTTATGGCTGCTTGAATCAAGTCTTACCCACTAAAATTGAAACAAAAATATCTGCTCATGAAACTTGATACATAGGAAGCTTATTAGATGACCATGCTCGGGTAAACGTTCAAGTCCCCATTACTGAAAACAGAACCATGTGTCTGGCTCTTTGGCATGAGGTAGGAGCGTGATATTTGATGTAAAGGTTAGGTAAATTATACATAAAATTGAAACAATTACATGAGAAAATCTTTAAAAATCTTCTTTTCCAAAACTGCATAGCCCATAACTTGTGATATTTGGTATGTAGCATTTCTAAGTGGTCTCCTACCACGTGTGGTAAAATTATGCATGTGTGGTCAAAATTGGACCCGCCCTGGGTGTCACATATTTTCTACAGACTTTTATAAGGTAAATCTTCTTCGAACAGCCCTGGGCTTTGATATTTGGTACAGTAAAACTTCAAAACCTCGAACTGCCAACCTAATTGCTAGATCCGATGGCAGTTCTAGACGCAATTAGTTCGAGCCATCTATTGTTTGAGGCATCTGTGGTATACATGTGTACGCACAAACTGACTGTTCCCGTTACTAGTGTACTATGCATTATGAAAATGATTTAGATAACACATTTATTTGTATCTATAAAAGACAAACAATTGTAACAATTTATTTAATCTGCTTTTCAACAGACAATTAACAATTACAAATTCTTATTCATTTAATATTTAATAGATATACCAAGTGATTTGTTTGTCACATAAGTACACGTATGTAGTACAAGAGTCAAGTAATTAACCTGAAAGAAGGATTTCAACTGATCAATCAATAGTTTTAACTAGTGCATCAGGGTTCTCAAAATGTTTGAGGTGAACAGGCCAATTGTTAATTGTAACAGGCCTTCTAGGGAGGTCCGGACCCCTTCTGGAAACTTTTTCCTGCATTCTGAGCACTTTTTGAGCCAGTTTTTCTAAGTATTTTGTAGTAAATAAGTAGTGAATAACAACCCCTTCGAAAAAGGTTCATGAAGTATAATAAATGATTCATAAAAAACAAAATTTAGGTTTCATGAATTTCAGAATTCATGAACTAATTCATGAAAAAGGTTCATGAAGTTCATGAAAAAAAGGTTCAAGAAGTTCATGAACTTATTCAAGACCATGTTCATGAATAATTTAATTCATGAAAAGCAACATTTAGGTTTCATGAACAAATTCATGAACTTCATGAACAAATTCATGAAAGGTTGTATTAAACATGTTGGATCATAATGAAACATGTGCGTTAAATGGCACCATGATCTAACACAATCATACAAGATTATGGTTAACAATTGCCTTTTGTGAACATGATAGATCATGTTTAAACATAATGATGTTTAAACATACTGAGAGGTGATCAGTATACTAATGGTATTCCACCCGTTCTTGAACTGGGTCCTTGCCATTGTACATTGTATATGATTGCTCAGTAGGCAAACTATAAAACTTGTAACAAAATTTAATATCAAAATATTTTATAATTTATAATTTATTTGAATTATAAAATCATATTCGAAATTGCTTCAACACGTTGTAATAACTAATAATTGTAAAACTGAATTTTTTCATAAAGGGAGGTAATTCAGTGACAATATATTGAAAATAAATAATTAAGTTATAGAGACCAAAAATTACCATGATTTTGTTGCACAGTCGATATTAGTATGTTTTACAACAACACTATGCTAAATTTTCCAGAAATAAATGTATTTTTTGCAAATATGCTTAATCATGTTCAGCCTTACGCTCCCACACAGCACTTTGATTCCACTACCATTTCATTCACACGCTGCTGTATTTCCCAGTATATTTTGATATTTGACCTTACAAAATCACCGTTCGTTCCTGATACGAAATGCCATTGGTCGGCATGATCACGTGTCACTGAATTTATAATAGTTTGGTATTTTTTAGTGTTTCGTTCTTTCATCGAGGATTGTACTGATATGTATAACAAATAGCGTGGCGAATTTGATTAAACAAGATTCTAAGTAAAGATGTGACGCATTTTAAAATATACGCAGATTCCGCATCAACAGTTGTTTAAATGACCTTAAATCACTACACATATACTGGCATCGGAATAATTTTGGAATGTCGACGAAACGATAGTCACTTACGTTCGATTTATTTAGTTTTTCTAGCAATTTCCACAGTCACTGTGGCATTTCAATGACAGTGAAAGCTGTCTACTCAATACACACTCGCATAAGCTTTATTTACACATGTTTACTGCCCTACATTTGGGACATTAGCTGGTCATTGTAAGCGGCTCGATAAATGGCTGTCGACTCGTGTCGACTCGCCTGTCTAAATATGTGCGGGAGTTATAAAGCAAAGGGGGATTATGAAGGTAACGGAATAAGCGCCCGATGCTAAAGTGCTATCTCCAAAAGTATAGGACCCTGAGTCATAAAACTTTACTGGAATATTAACAAGCATGTATAGTTGTGCACCTGGGGTTTCTTGTATGACTCCGCCCAGTAAGTGCAAAGTAATAGCCCTTTATTTATCACCAGTTCTTCAGGTAATTTTGATACCTATTCACAAACTATGAGCAGAATAATAACATTTTCTTTTGTGACAAAGGCTGCAAGTAGGGGCATCTGTGTCCTATGGACACATGTCTAGTGTCTATAGAGTTGTATAGGGAAAAAAATCGAACATTGTCTTGTCGAGAAAAATGCTTTCCAGCGGTCCAGGTTCACCATGTTTCCATTAAATTCAGTGCTGTAGGAACCACAATACTGCCAAAATTGGGCATATCACATCAAAAATCACCTTATATATCCTGATGTTTATCGAGCCCGTTCGCGTTGACCTCGAGATAGTCGCCACAATGGTCCGGTGTATGTGCGTGTGTGCATGCATGTGTTTGTCCGGAATTGGTTTGCCTTGACCATTACTCTGTCTTATTGGGGGATTTTACAATTACTTTGCACAAATGTTCACCATGTTAGGACAGTGTCTTGGCAAGATTCGTGTCTGTAGCTCAGAGGTCAAGGTCGCACTTTGGGGTCAAATGTCAAAAATGGGTCTAAAACATCTTGTCCGGAACATAATACTGTCATTTATTGCTTATTACAGATTGTCTTAGTAAGACCTGCGTCTGTAGCGCAACGTTCAAGGTCATACTTAATGGTTTAAGGTAAAACAATTGTAGCGGATCCGTAGTCCAGTGGTAACGTGCTGGACTTGTAATCCAGGGATCGCAGGTTCGATTCCCCACTCCATCACTGACCGTACTAACAGTTTTTCGGACGAGACTTTAAAGCCGAGGAATATGTTTACATTCTTCCGGAGGCGTCGCCCATATTAGAAACTGGTGGCGACGATAAATAAACGCAAATACAAAAGAAATGGGTCCAAAACATCTTATCCAGAATGTGACATTGTCATTTATCGCAGGGTCAAAGGTGAAAATGCATACAATAGATATGCTCTGTATAGTATTATATAACCTTTTCTCTTCATCTCTTGACAGTTGGCGGGCAATTGGAAGTGGTTGATTCCTGAATTTGTGTGACCGTAATAATAGTTACAATCATTTCATGTGAATAGATTTTGTATAAACTAAGCTTGTTGGTAGATTGTGCTTTTACCATGAGCATAATAGTTATTGTTGAGTTGTTTTTAATTCCATTTCATATGGCATATTAGTTCAATATTTAAAGTGGTTTGTATCATTTCTGGCAATTAAGGTAATCACTTTGCATTTCAACCAGAAAAAAATATTTTTTATTGAAATAGTTATCTAGAAAGTAGACTGAGGTTAAAAAAACTACACTTTTCATATTATACCCATGTGAATCGTTGTATTGCCTTTTCCTGAATTCGTAGCGGGGATAACAAATAGGATCACTAACAATTTATTCTGAGATACTTCACCTTACAAATGTTCTCTGAGGATTCAATAGTATTAAGTTATATTTTCGTTATATAGAATTATTTTTCATGGTAATACAATCATGTACTGAGAGAAGAAATTTGTAAGCTGTATGTTATCTTGTTGAATAGTAAAATGTCATTTTGAATGTAAATTTTCAGAACCACCTACACTACCAGTAATTGTCTACCATCACAGTTCTACAAACACCATGAACAATGTTGACAGTATCAGCGTTATCCAAGGAAATTCGTTCAACATTTCATGCTCATCAACAGGAAAACCAACCCCATCTGTATCATGGACTAACACGATATCATCCAATACGATATCATCAAATACGAAGACTTTTATATCTATTACGAAAGATGAAGATGGAATGTATTCTTGCATGGCACAAAATAGCATGACCACTTCATATGATGGTGTAGTTCATGGGAAGAGTCTAAACAATATATCTATTAATGTCTTGTGTATGTCTATTATATAAACATATTTGTTATTAATTCTTCACACTTTTTGTACTGTAATAATTGTTATATTTATGATATTTTAAGTATTAAGCATAAACAATTGATCAGCCTACAATTTGATAAATTCAATGTAAAAAATAAATAAATGATATGTTCCCCAAGAAATATACATATTGAATAATAGTAAAATGAAGAGAATAAATGAGAATAAATGACCAACTACAACTTTTACATGGGGTCATACTGAATAAAATGTTTTTGTTCCATTTTTGTAGACGAGCCTGTTGTTCATCCACTCTCCAACATAACCATTGTAGAAGGAAATACACCAAGCCCTCCTGTAGTATGCCAAGTGACACCTGGCAATCCTTCGGTAACAAATATAAAATGGACTAGGCATAGTAGACAAACATATTCACGGAATGGAGTCACAAGCTTACAGTTACCTCTTAGCAACGTTCAAAGAAGTGCGGATGGTACTTATGATTGTACTGCAGAAAATTCGATGGATCCAACTAAAGGACAAACTAAAGTTGGCAGAGATTCTAAACAATTTCAACTCACAGTGTTTTGTAAGTACATGATTTGTATTATTTATACAACTGCTTAATTTACTCATATAGGGTTGTTATCTTTTACTAAAATTGGTAATATTTTCTTCAAACTAGAATCTTGCTTTTCTTAGGCTGCCACAATGATTTGACAGGCTAAAATAATTAATGTTAAATCCCTTCGACATGGTCACTTCCAGTTTTTTAGTCCAGCTTCAATTTTGTACTATTAAACATCTTGATTTGCCATTGATAGAAAAAATCAGTCAACTGATAATGGCAACTGGAATGGATTTGTAGAAACTTCATCAGGCAAAATTATATTAAATGCATGTCGAGGTTGTGACTGAACCCTGGTTCAAAACTAAACTTGCGTTTTTTTCAAATCCAAATAAGGTTTAGCAATAGTGCTACTTGCAAATGTTTAATGTTTGCAAATATCTTCCACAGATTGTCTACGTCAGGTCATTGTTTGATACTGTCTTATGAATATTCAATTCGGTATGTCAGATAAGGCTGCCATTGATACACTTGTATCAACAATTTTTTTCTGTCGATCAATATTTGACACCTTTACAAGATATCGATATTATAGTGGGAAAATACAGGAGATATGGTACAGTCTAAAACTGAGCAAACATTGCGTAGCATCGCTAAAATGTAGTTGATCACTTGTTAAACAGTGCTGTAGTTTATAGTGCATTCCAAATTTTAACAATATATACTATTAAACATTTGATTATTCTGTATCACATTGTTACTGTGTGGGGAGGCACTTTCTTATGTATGTGGCATTCACCGAAGCAACTTATTCTCTCTTTTTTGTGGTTGAAATTGCTATCAAGAAGTTTTTATTAAATTTAAATGTTTTCTTTACCTAATGACCAGCAAAAGGATGAAAACAGTCATGGCGAATGACTTTCAAGACTTGTCAGACATTAATTTTGGTCTGACAACCTTGGAAAACTTTGTCACACCAAATGCAGACTTTTCAGACTGAAAACATGTTGTAAAAAATACAAATGGATACTTCTTTGCAGATACATGTGTTAGGTAAAGTAAAGTAAAACTACAGTAACTTATGACATATTAGGTTTGAAACAAGACAAGTTAAGCATACATGCATTTATACATAAAATCTGCCTTGGGAAGTAAATGGGTCTGTAACAATATCAAAATAAATTTATTTTCATTTTGAGTTCAGGCTCTTTCATATGCTACATATTATAAATTTCGAAGAAAACCATGTTATTAGAATAGTGTGTGTCATTGGGCGGGCGAGCCGGCGTCAAACTGGAGGTTTCCGGCGAATAATTTGAGTTCTGTTGATCATATTGTAACCAAACTTGGTGTACAGTAAGAACATATGAGGAGCTCGCTTGGGATTGCTTTTGGGTTCGTTCCGTCAAAGGTCAAGGTCACCATTACTAAAATAGAAATTTGGTTTCAGGCAAATAATTTGAGTTTCGTTGATTATATTGACAGCAAACTTGGTGTATAGTAAGAACATGAGGAGAGCTTGCTTGGGATTGCTTTTGGGTTCGGTCCGCCAAAGGTCAAGGTCACCGTTACTAAAAATAGAAATTTGGTTTCCTGCAAATAACTTTTGTTTTATTGATCATATTAACATCAAACTTTGTGTATATGAAGAACATGTGGAGAGCTCGCTTGGAATTGCTTTTGAACACATTCCGACGAAGGTCAAGGTTACCGTTACTAAAAATAGAAATTTGGTTTCCAGGATTTTTTTTTGTTTCGTTGATCATATTGACATCAAACTTGATGTATATGAAGAACATGTGGAGAGCTCGCTTGGGAATGCGGTCATCGTTACTAAAAATAGAAATTTGGTTTCAGGCAAATAACTTGAGTTCTGTTGATCATATTGTAACATACTTGGTGTATAGTAAGAACATGTGGAGAGCTCGCTTGGGATTGCTTTTGGACTCGTTCTGACAAAGGTCAAGGTCACTGTTACTAAAAATAGCAATTTGGTTTCCGGCGAATAACTTGAGTTTCGTTGATCATATTGACATCAAACTTGGTTTATAGAAAGTACACGTGGAGAGCTCGCTTTGGATTGCTTTTAGACTCGTTCCGTCAAAGGTCTAGGTCACCGTTACTAAAAATAGCAATTTGGTTTCTGGCGAATAACTTGAGTTCCGTTGATCATATTGTAACCAAACTTGGTGTATAGTAAGAACATGTTGAGATCTCCCTTGGGATTGCTTTTGGGTTCGTTCAATCAAAGGTCAAGGTCAATTAAAATTTAAAAATCAGTTTCCAATTAATATCTTCGCTATGCGTCGGTGTATTGACAACAAAGTTGGTGTATAGTTGTTGCATATAGCTATAATATATCTAAGTGTGAGTGTGTGTATGCATGTATCACCTCTGGTACCTTTGCAGCATTGATGATGATCATGTATTCATTATACAAATTGAGCCTTGGTTACAAATAATTAGGTTTAAAACCTGGTTTGTGGGCATTGCCCATTTCTTGTTTCCCTTTTCTTACTGGATGTCGTGCAGCCACAAAACTGCGCATTTTACAGTTAAAGTTATCAAACAGAAATGGTCAAACATTTGGCAAAGTGCGATACTTACCTTTTAAAAATTACAAATAACTTTAACATTCACTCGCAAAAGGGTCTTATCACATTGTGAGTTGTATAAAATAATGCTGTGAAGATGTCACTTTCAAACTGAGTCATTTGACATTTGGCCAAATGATAGAAGACGTAATTGACACTCCAGACGATGTAGGATTAAGTTGGTTCAAGGAACACCGCATTGACAAGACATTGCCTCCCAACACAGATCACAAGGAAACATCAGCAGACAAAATAGTTGAGGAGATGTAAGGGCAAACACCTATGGGGCGATACAGAAATGTCTGGCTTATTATTAAAAACAAATTGGATTGGAGGGTATCCATCCAATTTGGCCTCAATCAGACAGCGGGGAACATGGACAAACACAGTGTATAAAAGATTCTAATGAGTGGAAGCTTAACACGTATGTCAAAACACATAGGAAGTAATAATAACATAACGATTTACAAAATCTTTGAACTGTCAGTATTAAATACTTGGGGGTCTAAATTAATTTAACAGCTAAACAACAAGAAATATCTTTAAAAAAGATGGTCGGCGCAACTTGAAGTTTGCAAATTGGTTGCACTCTCTAGGTTAAATTTTGTTGTACAACATACAAAATGCCTAAATGTCTTTCAATTACGATATACTACAAATACTCTGAGACCTGTAAGTGGAGATCACTGCGTTTGAGACTGCATCAATCGTAACTTCGTGGCGGTATTCGGGAGAGCCAATAATGCCGAGGTGTTCCGAATGAGATTGAGGCATAATAAATAACTCCGTAGTGTGATCATAGACACAGTATAGTCTGTTTCAATATAGTTCAACATTAATTATCGCGTAAGTCGTGAACTCACACATATGATTAAAAGAATATAAATGTTCGCGACTGGTACATAAAACCAAGAAAGTCTTCTTAATTCCAACACCAGAGAATTCCACGTGGTGATGAATAACAAGGCTTTACTGGATAAATCTTGAAATACATTATAGAAAATGTTAACCAATCTGCTTCAAGGTTACAACTATTTTTAAATTGAAGAGAAATTGCGCGAAAATTGCCTTGGTGGTTAACGTAAGATTTGATTGGTTTACAGAACACTGAATATGTAATTAGCAGAACCATGTTAGTACGGCTGCGCTGCAAAAATATGACACTTAACCACTATATGGTCATAAATTTCCAGCATAATTATGCTACACTGTCTATGTTGGCAGTTACTTGTCCTTAATAGCAATTATCCATTATGCACAATGCTAAATACGGTAAATAATGATCAGACCAAGAAAGCAAGCAGGGTTATACTGATTTTCCAGTTGACAATTTATAAAGGATTGTGTGAGAAATCATGAGAATAATAAGTGTACATACAATAGACATTGCTCGAGCGACCACCTGTATTAACCGACTTTTTTATTAAACGACCACTTTGGTCAAATCTTGTGAGCAGTCGCTGCACCTATATTGCACCTAAATGTGCACAAACCGTCTTTCGCCGATCTGTATTAAGCGCGTTCTTTACAATCGCAACCCTTTCATCAACCACAGACAGACGACCAGATTTTGGTTGTCCTGTATATATAATCTACCGTCACGGAAACTTTGATGCCCTATTTACACAAGTGCTCTGCTCACAGATTCTCCGTAATTAGCCTACTCCAACAGCTCCTCTGTTTCCGTAGGCGTTTTCCTGAGGTTGACACAACATTTTATGAACATCCACTGTTCCTCTTTTGTTGGCGTTTGCATAATACCCTTAATAAGGATGCTTCGCTAGGTGCGTGTATTTAAATTATTACTTCCGGAATACTATCAGGAAATGACGTTATTATTCAAATATGACGTCATGTACGTTTTACAACGTTTCGCACATTTTTATTATGATTGTGCTTTCAATATATTGCAGTGTAATCGAAAAGTTAAGGGTTGCGCCGGGTCTTTACAATGCATGTTGCTATGAATACGAATAAACAAATATGACTGACATCTCAATATAATAATCTGAACATAAGCTTCTGAAATATAATATTCTCATATATGCTTAAGTTTCATAACGATTTATCAAAGGAACATTGTTAAATGGATATTGTCTCAAAACATTCTGAACGTCAATCGTATATTAACATTTCGTGGCTGTCTGTACAAAATGTTGTATAAACCATTTTCAGAGACACAAAACTTTTTGACCCATAATTATATTGGTGTTCTTTTTTAAAGATTGAATCAGTTGTTAATATCTGTGAGAAATGTGAAGTGATAGATAAGTCAATGCTAGACAATATTTATGTTTTACGAGGTTTTACCTATGTTATATTCCGACCAGTATAATACAATACACAGTGTTTGAGCCACTTTAGGGGATTCAAAAATCTGTTACTGACTACACAATTTCCTTAATTGTTTGTTTATCTAAGTTATTGAACCTGATTCTTTACTTTCTGACGGTCATTCTCTCCTTTATCTTGACATGTAACTATTCCTGGCATGGAATGTATCGCTCGTCAATCTACACCAAAAAATTATTTGATTAAGCGAAATCCAAAATGGAAAGACAATCAAAAATCAAACTTAATTACTTTGGTTAATATATTTAATTTACTGTACAGTAGTTGACTAATCCGATGTATGTTTGTACATATTACATTATCCTGGGCAGGATATAACTTCAAGTTATAAAATTATGATGTATTTTGTGATTTTACATTAAATTTAAATTCAAATACCCCATCTTACAACCCGAGCTCAAACTAAAACCTCTCACTCCCACAACTAATCTGCCCTCTCCGTTTTTCGCTGGGTATTTTATACCTTCTCTAAAAATGCATGCAACGCATGTTTGTAATTACTATTCCATATATGTACAATCAACTTCAAAACAAGTCAATCAAAATGACCATTAGATACATGTCAAAACCCCTAGAGACATATACCATTCTATTATGCCGTCAATATGAAAACAACAATGTAATTAATATCCATTGTCTCTGATTCCTAATGGATATTCCACATCGACTGACCACTATAAAAGTATCATCAACATACTTAAGACTATCAAAGCATTATTATGCAGGTGTTCACGTAACAAGTAGCAAAAGTTGGTAAACAAAGTAATTAATGCATTCTGAAAATAATTAGCTTTGTTTCTGTGTGTATTAGGTAAAGTATTGGATAATAAAGAGACAGTAATTAACATCAATGGATCTAGCAGAGATGTAATTGCTACCACCCACATTATAAATTAATTCAGAAAATAATTAGCTTTGTGTATATTAGATCAGCAAGATTATTAATTAACATCAATAGATATAATCAAGATTATTAATTACCATCAACAGAAAAACTAGCGCTGAAATTGCTACCTGCAATATCATTGTGTTACATGATGGAAATTCTGTGACTCTCGAAACATCGGGTAACTTCAGATGGACCCAGCGTCCTCAAGTTATCAAAGTTTAACTATATATTGAAGGCCCGTGTACAGGCTCTCATGGGCCTTGTTTAGCCATTGTAAATTGGAATCGGAGACATTCTAAATTCTTCTCAACATGACAGGGGCTTTCATTGACACATATCCTTGTGTATTCGGTACCATCTTGAAACAGTGCCAAATTGCCATATTTATTTTCACTTATTAACAGTTACTGTAGTATTGTATCCTAAAAAATTTCTTTGTCTTGGAATTATTATGAAGGTCTAGTATAACAAGCGAGTTGTTTGTATTTGTTATAGCTAACGACATTAATTACATATACAGTCAATCTTGTATTAAGCGACCACCAAAGGGACAGTCAAAAAGTGGTCGCTTAACAAAGTGGTCTCTTAATAGATATTGATAAAAAATAGGAACAAATAAATGTCCAACTGAACATTCAAAACGTATAAATACCATCCTCTTTCCATGCAAATGTATCTATGTTGTGAAACAAAGCTCGTACATTTAAACCATTCTGTCGGCTCACTAGGCAATAGAACATTAAGTATGTACAAATGCCTAATTCTTAAATTCCCTGTAAGTGATCCAATGTGACATGGTTCATGTACTTTGAATAGGTGTAGATGCATCGTGCTTAAAATTCAATACTTTTCTTATGAAAAGCAAGTGTTTACACAATTTAACCCAGTGTTAAATTATGCGATGTGTTTTGTCTGACATTTTCATTCTTTCATTGAGTATAAAGAAGATTGTCGGCACCAGGACAATCTCTAAAGTAAAGATAAAAGCGGGGGAGTGGGCATAAAATTACATCTCGCATATTCCTTCTCGAGTCATCGTAAAGTAAAAACTTTGTGACATCAAGGAACTTAAATCGCTTAGCAACGACGTTACATGAGCTTGGTTCTTTTTGAAATTATGATCGTTATGCTGTGTAATTCATTAACATTTATGAGTGTGTGAAATGCCCTATGGGATTAAGTGCATGTGGTCGTTTAATGGATTATTTAGCTATCATTTTTACCAGTCTGGACTGGTTTCATGCGGTCACTGGTCACGTTATAGAAAAGTTGCTTAATAGATACTATTTATATAGTAAAAACGCTGGGGGGAATTTAAGTGGTCGCTTACAGCAAATAATCACATAAGACACGTGGTCGCATCAGTAAGATTGACTGTATGTACATTAATATATAGCATTAAAATAAATAATTATCCTTTGTTTGATTTTCAGATGATACTGCCATTACGAAATTTGAAGAATTGAATCACCTTGGTGATACTGAAGTAACAGTTGTGGAAAGTGACAAAACACAACTAAATTGTTTGGCTGACAGTAAACCAGGGTCAACCATATCTATAACACAAGATCAAGTGTTAAAACATACTGTAACACTTACCAACAAGTTGTTATACACGATTCAGAAGACCACATGTCTGGACACAGGAATATATAAATGTGTTGGTTTTAATGATATAACAGGACAAGTAACTAGACCATCAAAGAACCTACAACTATATGTCAAATGTATGTTTGATCATTTAATATTCAAACCGTTGTAAATACTTCCACTAATTACGAAATACTATCAATTGAAAGTCTGTCGATGATTTTAACAGACTAATTTTATATAAATTTAAATAACGACATTAAATAGGCTATGAAACCATTAAAAAGAACCTTTTACATTATCCTTTAAATTTGCGTTAGTCACAATTTGAAATATGATTCATTTGCAGGTGCTCCACGGTTATCACCTATAAATACTACAGAATTAAATCAAACAAGCACACTGAACAAAACAACAGAATTACAAGTATACATTCTGGCTTATCCAGCACCAATACAAGAACAATTGATATGGAAGAAAAGAACTGGTGACACATTGAATGAAGTGAAAGATGACAGAATGGAACACCAGATATCAACAAGTGGTATCTACACAAGAGCATCCCTTCTAATACGTGATGTACAGGAATCAGATTTTGGAGAGTACCAGTTACATGTTGAACATGAAATGTATGATGCCGACTTTACACTCTTCTTTAATCCAAAAGGTAAGAACAAGGTTGAATTCTAATGTTTTAGCTCACTAGAGCACTGCTTGCTCATGGAAAGCTTTTAAGATCATTCGTGTAGAGGAGATGTCAGGGCTAATATCTAGGAGGATGGGGCAATCAGAAATGGAGCTGGATATGTTCATCTTCTTGTCCAAAATTATAGGGTGTAGAGCTTTGATATTTTGTTGTGTAGCATTGTGTAGTGGTTCTCTTATAAAATTGTATAAATTATTATGGTCAATTGATACATGGTCACTAGAGGGTGGGGTTTGTTCTTGTATGCACTTTATGGAAAATATTAACTCCTAAACTGCTGAATGAAAGTTGACATAACTTGACAGGAATGATCATTGGGTGGTCTTGTTTCAAGGTTGTACTAATTTGTCCAGTCTGCTGCATAAGTAGGTCTCAGGAGCTAAAGATATTTTCAGACAAAATGACAATGTACTCATATAAGTGAAAGGGCCAGGATGGTTCTCATGTTAACACTTAAGAGGCCACATATTGTATATAGTGTACCTTGTAACCTGATCAGGATGTTTGTCTTTATGGAATATGTGTCAATATCAAACTAGCCCTTGAATCTAGGTTATCATGTCAAATTGTACTGAAATATTGTCAACTCTTTAGCAGCTGCATTGTTTTACCAATCCTTATTATACGTACGCAAAAATGTGTATTCTCATAACGGTTTGTTTAGGTTATAGTATTGGTAAAAAATACCACTTTGTTTTTTGTTTTGAGTCCTTTATTTAGCAAATATTGCTCTAGTTTATCACACATCCGCTGTTGAAACATCATTTTGTCCTTTATTTTAACATCATTTATAAATATTTTCTAACTTAAGCCAGATGTCTAACTTGACCATCTTGTTATTACTTTACTAAATAAAATGTTTGTTTTGCATACATGTACATTTGGCGGTCGTGTCGCGCATGTCTCGAAAAGTACATCATATATATTAACGATACTTTAAAATGTATCAAGCACCACACAAGACCTGACTGAAATAGGAGTGGGATTTATATCTTCTGAGCTTCGATTTTGTAATAACCCTATCATAACTATTTCTGATGCTTATAATCAATATTTGTCATAGCTAATTCAAATTATTTGTCGAAATCTTTGTTGTGAAAATGCAAATATTGTTGAACGAAAATAACCACCGTATCAAGTAAATTAGTGTTTTTGATTTGCAATTAAAACATACTAATTCACAATTTGAATAGTTGTGATACAAATACTTCCTAACGAAAAGAAGAAATAACATACATATTCGAACCTATGTTCCGCGATCAACTATACTATATTCGGTATTATGTTATAAAGCTTCATATGAATATTAATTACTACAAAGTTGATCAGCAAAGTTTCGATCTTACATTCAGTAAACAAGGACATCCTTGTTGACATTGCTTTTTGTTTTCTACTAATGTTTTACTTACATATCACCATATATAGTTTGAGATATGCGTGTCACAAACCTTTTGAGAGGAAAGGCGACAGTATGGCGGGGACGTACACATTTGAGCGATGTCTCCTTTACTACCATATAATTTTGCAATTCATGTCTCAATATGTTTGATTCAAATCATCTTGCATAGTATGCGTTTCAAATGATCTGTATAAATGGTTCGTTGTATATTACTTTAGATAAGCCATCTCCTCCTTCAAACACTGGCTATGCAAACGTGACGGTCACATCTGCTGTTATATATTGGACTCCAGGATATGATGGTGGCTTTGTTCAAACCTTTATTATAATGTATAGAAAGGACGGTGAATCACAATGGTTACAGAAGGCGGTGGTTGACAATAACGAAAAGAGAATGAATATCACATTAGGAAATCTTGAGAGTGGATCTAGTTACATTGTCAGGATATGCGCCACTAACGAGTTAGGAAATTCAAGTGCCCAATCGGACTTATACTTTGCAACTGGTATACTTTTGTTTATTTCATCAGATTCATTCAATGCTCTGTAGTCTTATTATCTAGATCTGTCCGGATTTACATAGTACGGACATATTAATTAAGGTCAAAGCATTGCTCTGATACTACTCAATAAGGTTACTTAGGCCTAAATAAAAATGTTACTTTCAAGTTTCATGCTCAAAAAAATAGGGTAGATAGGTAAACAATGTTTTTTTAGGTATTGTTTATTTTCAAAAAAAGCAAATTAAACATAGCTTTAAATGAATATATGTTAAAAGACAAATCCCCTTTTCATTTAAGTCTGGATAAGGTTTAATCAAGGAGAATATAATGTTCTAAATTTGGAATACTCGTAAAGCGTCTTATAACTGGGCAGAAATGAGTCTAAAGAAAACAAATAACAAAAAGAAATTGACCAAAAAGAAAAAGAACACGCGAAAACAAGTTCTAGGGTCGGTGCAAAAGAATATGATAGGGCCCGAAAACTGACAAAAACATTTACGCCTTATATAGAATGACGTAAGGTGATCGATCGTCAACTACTTCCTTTTCAAATCGTTTTAGCAACTAAATTGTATTTATTTGTTTTGATATAACCAGTTGCCCCAGTGTCAGAGTCATCTAAATCAACCGCTGCTATCATTGGTGGAGCAGTTGCCGGATGTCTGGTTGTAATAGCAATTGTATGTGTTCTAATCGTACTTGGTCTCCGTAGATATCAGTGTTTCAAAGGTAAGTTCGTGCAATATTATACACAACGCTTCAATTGCTATTTATTGATTGAAAATAAAGTTTATTGATAATATAAAGGTGACTAAATGTTGCAGTGTGCATGATTCTTAATTAGGCGTGAAGGATGGTTAGTGGATTAGGAAGCGGTCACCAGGAGTTATTAATGAAAGCATGTTAGGATATCAGCATAAAAATAACTTTCAACACATGATTGTATGCAGTTTACAGTCCGAAATAATTATGCCTTTACAAGACAAAGAAACACATTGCATTGCCCTTCAATCACATACATTTCATGTAAAGATTTACTTTTGTAGCGATGGAACGCGACCCGGTTGGAAGAAAAGAGAATGTAAACAGGTCAGCAAGTATTCGCTATACTATTATTTGTAAACATGTTTTTTTTTCTTCTTTTGGGTAGGGTCAAAGATGTGTTGGCATATAAATCGTTTATACAGTTTAATCTTTAAACTATGTATTTAAACAAATAATTCGTTTAAACATTCTGTTTGTTTTATGTGTACCATATATATTTTTTCTCGTTTTTCAGCAACATGTACCAAAATGTTAGCAAAATTGCTGTTCAGAATTTTGGACCAGACGGAAGAACAGGTATTTGTATTTTAATCAATCGCCGTTTTGTATCATTCTAAATCACAGACTAATATATAAGAATCACAATTTAGCAATTAACAAATATTTGGTCGTTCCTTATTTGTCGAGCGATCTTGTAAACGTATGTAATGTAAATATAATCAGCAACACACTACAAACTAAGCTGTCACTTCCTTTCGTTAAGTTGTACATAAATTTGTATCTAACGCGATGTATAGAGCTATTCTAACGAGCACAATTGTTCATATGTTCAAAAGAATAGCTAATGTATTTTAATGACATGCAGGTATATATATATATACTGATATTTATTAATATTTCTGAAACAACACATTTGCGGTCGATCATGTGCTTTTTGTGTATTGACATCGACAATATTGATATGATTTACCTAATAACTATATATCTGTATCTTGTAGTTGATTCACCAACATCACCGACGTAAGTATTTCAATTTATTTTCGGTGAGTTCTAATACAAAAAAAACTTCGAATAAAATGTCACTCATTTAATGAAGTGGATGCGTTATAGAAGGGGCATGTAACAAACATGTCACATAGTTAATTTGAATGTTTCCTTCTGATGGATAAGTGCACGTGCGGCATCATGGACATCATTGAATTTATTAAGTATGACGGTCCTTTTCTCAACAACGTATTACCAAATCGGCTCGGCGTGCGTTTGCTGTCGATAACACTTTCGCTCAGCGACATATCGGATGGCCAAAGCTGACATCGGCAGTACGACAGTATTCTGTTGTAAGAACGATCTAATACCACGTGTGCTGGCATCACGTGGTATTTATGTAGTTTGACTTAACGACGTTGACGTCGCTGATTGCGAAAATCGATAACATTGTTCTGATCTGATCGATATGTCTAATTTGAAAGTGTACTTAAATTCCTTGAGTATTAAGTGTTTTTATACTATGTTGATTATCAGCGCCCTGTTTATAACATAACTGTACTATCAATAAAGATTTTCTATTGTAGTGAACAGCAGTACGAAACCTTGAAACCAACTGAGGACACTACGACCTATTCATCTCTCACGTGTGCTGATGGTTAGTAAACTGTGTAATAACAATCATTGTACATGTCTTACACTTAATATGACAGGCTTTACGGGAAATGTTTTAATGTCCTTTAAGCGCAACCAACTTGTAAAAAGTGATATATTAAGTTCCGTGACTATGTCATTAGTTGTCGCATTTTCTTCAATTATTCTTTTGTAAGCCTCAAGGATGAAAATATTTCGGATACGTTCTAGTTATTATTTTTATGTACGTATTTGCATTTTTTGTATAACTAATTAATATACAGTGGAACACGCTTATATCAAATTTCTGGGCACCTTGAGATATAATTCGTTATATCCAAACGTTTTTATATCCCTACAACGAAATTTCGTTATAATTGTATGGATAACAACATTTTTTATCATATATCCATTACCTTTGACTTGTTTCTTGTTTAAACCTAAACTAGATACGTGTATAGTGATACAGAACATGTATTGTAGTAGGTTATTAATGGATTGTATGTTGTTAATGTTAGCTTTTATGTTGCAGATGGGATAGCAAGTCAACAAATGTAAGTGTTTTTTCTGCAATCGATCGAATTAAAAGCTGCGATTCCAACACTTAAAAGTCACTCTTTTGCTGCAGTACGTTAACATTATCTAATACTTTAATGTATGGTCATGTCAAAGGCAAATATTGTAATGCTCATAGTAACGTTTGTTCAAGAACACTACTGTACAAGAAGTGACTTGTGATGTCTGTATTGTTAAATGTTTTAATTTTCTACTAAATGTAAAGAATTGTTTTTTTCCTAATATTAAGAAATATGAATGTTTATTAAATCTTATTTTTAAAGACAATTAGAATACGAGAGTCTGAAGTCGACTGCAGCTTGTTCAGCGACATATTCATCTCTTACTACAACAACAGGTGAGTAAATGTTAATACACTATTTTTGTAGACGGCTTTACATATGTCATACATTAATGAACATAGCATATGTGTATTTAAACGTTATGTGGAAATGCCTGAGAATGTTCTACCCATAAAACAGCACTTAAAGTTTTATGATGATCGAATAGTTGTTTCGCTATTATTTTGTCTGATTATTAAGCTTGTATATATCACTAGTTAATGGTCATATTATTGGACATGAGGCCTCGGTGAGCTCTAACGGTGCTTATCTGCATGTAAACAATAAGTTACTATTATGTAGTACTCGTATATGCATTTTGTTCAGGTGCCGGTGATTGTTGCATACTTTAGATCCAGTCAATTGTACTCGTGTATAAATAAGTGAAGAACAAGTTCAATCAGAAAATGTCTAGCTTACCTATTCCTATGCATGTTTGTCATTGCACCTTCTCAATCCCCAGTGTTTCGGAAGCTGTTGTTTGTCTGGGGTCTTATGTATGTGGTGTTCCCTGTAACAACGTAATCTCTCTTTCGTCTTTTTGGTCAGTTTTCAGTTTATATTGCAGTTAATTTGAAACTAGTTGCATACTTTCTTTTAAAACATGTGAGCCCTTACCATCTCTTATAAGAACTTGCAAGACTACATTTGATACTAAATACGATTACTCATAGTTAAAAAACTTCTGAAACAAAGCGGTCCGACGATAAATGATGATTGTCGACTATGCCTGACACATGGTTCTTTTAAAAAGCTGGCTGTATATGCGTCATTTAACTTGATGCATAAGCCTTGCATTACGTTCGAAAGCAAGTTGCAAGGCGTTAAAATAATTGTGTAAGAAGCAATTGATATCAGTTGAACATATTGTTATTTTTTATGATTTGGAAGGTAGGTTACTAATTAAAGATAAATTATTTAATATGCATCTTGTAAGATGTAATAATATATCAAAGATGCTATGCACGACATCTTTTAAATATAAATGGAAGACCTAAAAGCAGATTTAGCATTATCACACATTATCACGCCTTTTATATTAAATCTAATAGATGGGCGCAACTTACGACGCGCTTCAAAACGGAATAATACGACTACGTCAACAGAATTGATGAATTGTGTTTTCATGTTTTTTTTTCAAAACGCGACATTTCGATAAGTATTTAATCTATCTAAATAAAGTAAAGTATTAAAGAGCTTGAGATCTATAGATACTTCAATATTCACTTAAATTGAAACAAAAAAGTATAAATATGTTCCTAATAACATTTTTCTCTCGTCGTGGCTGAATTATTTCAACCATTGATTTATTGTATCATTGATTGTGCAGGTTATAATTGTTTCGTATACACGTACATATGAATAGAGTATAAAGCATGTGTACTTAAAGAGATATTGATATATTGGAGTATTTATTTTCAGGTGAAAAGACCTATGAAAATCTCAAACTACAGACATTTACAGCTGAGCCAAGTAAAACGAGCAACAATTAGACACCGTCATATTATGAAATTATATGTACTTACGAAGCGTTTATAAATGTCACAGGATGTTTCATTGTCCATAGGGAGAAATAATACGGAAACATATATCATAAATATCAACCTGTTGATTTCATTTCTTGTGCTGCGCTTTCACACTAGTATATACATTTTATATAACAAGATTATCCATGTGTTCTGTGTCAACAAAAAATATGACATTTATATTTCTAGGTCACATTTGAATCTGAAACAATACAAAACTCATAGCCTGTCCGTTTGTGTTCCTATTGAACAGTTTATTTTAATTCGAAGGTCAATTAATACAAGGTATCAGCAAATTAAAGATGGGATAATTAGGAATATCTAGACGCTTAGTAACATATCGATGGGACAAGAAGAGTAAGCAGTGTTTTACTCCCCAATTGCAATAACGAATCAAAGCCACAATTATGTTATTATAAGGTATACAAGTAACTCAGTGCTCTGAGCATTATGAAGGTAGACTAATAAGCAATACTCAACATCTCATTACCATCTGGTAATAAAACGATATTGTCTGTAAGACATTAATCGAATATGAGGACAAGTCATGTACTTCTGCAGATAGTCATGCTAGTTTTCAAGCATTACGCGTTTCATATTATCGGATTTAAAAGTGAATACATCTCAAAATTGTTAAAAACTCGATAAATGTATATACACATTATATGTTGTAATATATTTATTATGTAAGACTATACAAATCGTATCTGCTTATTCCATGTACTGATATAATTAATATCATTGTATTTATGGTATGGCCAATTTTTTTCAATTGAAGTGTCATATTGTTTTAAAGTGTAATCACGTAATGTTTATTTAACAAATGGAAAGTTGGTTTACCAGATCAAAAGGAACAATTCACATGTTCAACAATTGTGCACTTTAATATATAGTAACAACTTCCCGCATGAGTTACCTTGACCGCAGCTGCCTAACAATCATGTTATGAAAGTATTAACGTATACTGATAATGACAAATCTGACAAATTGTTCAATTAAGTGCGTTTTAAAACTGATCAGCATACAGTTTAAACACTAAAGGGTACTGAAAAGTTTGTGCAGTGTCAATTGACACAAAGATGTTTTATACATGTACCCTGTTTGTTTCTATTTTTAAAATGAATTAATAACATAGCAGAACAAAAACTTTCCTCAATTTTCTTTTGTGTTCATTTTTTTCCATATCCTTCACAGTTAATAAATATACACAATATCATTATTTTTCTTATATGTCATATTATTAGCTCATCTAAGTACGAAGGTTCATGTTGGTTCAAAAACTAAGTCACTAGGTCAAATTATAGTTTAACCTTGTAAACACTCCAGAGGTCACATTTTTATTATTATTTATGTAAGACATGGTCAGAATGTTTGATTTAATGTAATCTAGGACAAGTTCGAAACTGGATTATGTGGGGTCAACAACTAGGTCACTAGGTCAAATTCAAATAAAACCTTGTTAACAGGTCCACAGGTCACATTTTTGAATTTATTTAAGTGAGACTTAATCAGATTGTTTGCCTCAATAAAATCTATTACATTTTCAAAATTGGGCCATGTGTGGTCAAAATGTATGGCACTAGCCACAATTATAGTAACAACCCTGTTAACACATTATTTACTTGATTTATATGAGACTTGGTCAAAGTGTTTGCCTTACTAAGATCAATGTTGAGATCGAAACTGGGTGATCTGAGATCATAACGTAGGTCACAAGGTCAAATCATTGAAAATCCTCTTGGACTCTCTTGAAGCCAACGTGTCAATGTACTAAGGTGGGAGATATAGGTCCACCATGGCCCTCTTGTTTCAATACACGTGACGATCACTGACGTCTAGGGTGTTAATTCTAATTTCGCCGTACAAAAGCCTCTACTACACTGTACGTAAAGTTAAAGAGAAACGAATGTACAAACACGAAAAAACTGTAAGCAAGTTCCATTTCGACACGTTCATAACATTTATATAGGAAATATTAGACAGTAACATGTTCATTCACACATACATTCATACTGCATAGTTCAGAAGATTAGGTCATATACAATGCTTGTTAAAACTTGAGTAGTCAAATGTTTGTGCAACATTTACACAATGCTCGATCATTTTTAGTCTTTTAGGAATCTTGGTCAGTTTGAAACTGGCTTTTTGAGGTATAGTACACAATGTTAACTTTCAGAAAAATACTTGAAAAGCCAGTTCCTCTGACACAAGTTCAAATTATGATTACAATCCTGAGGCCCTGATTTTACATAAAACCAGATCAGAATGTTAGGCTCAGTGGAATCTAAGTTATGTTTGAGCAATTTCATTTTTTAATCCTATCTATATTTAAAAACCTTTTAGACAAAACTTTCTGGCTTTGTACTTTTTCAACTGATGCTAGGTCATTCTCATGAGCCGGTTTGTGCCATCTCGCTCCTCTTGACCTTTTATTTAATCAACAAAAACTCTTGACACATTACATAAAATAAACAACAATAAATTACAAAACAAAAGAGATAATGAATTAAACACAGATACATGAAACAAAAATAAACTATTATTACACATTTATATATTTATTAACTAGGCAACTTCCATTGTAAGTATGTTTGTCTAAATTTTATATGGTATTACATTACACATTTTTGGACCAGAGTAGAATAGTGATTGTCGAAACTATTATAATTTTGGTTTAGGAACATTCCACACTTTGTTCACATATTGATATCTATCTAGTAAGTAATTCGGTCACTTTGTTTTGAAGTTGACAAGTTTAAGAAATATCGTCCAACCTAGCTGTTGAACGCGGGATTGGAAATCGTAGAAGAGAGAGAGAATAAGTTGATAGAGGGAACGCCACATACATAAGACAATCACTTTCCACCCAGACTTCCGGAAAAACAGCAGTCCATAAAACATCAAGCATTTGAGGAGACACAAGGGTAAATACGTAAGGGAACAGGGGCGCAATGAATGGCTCGGTCGACCATACGTGATAACGAAGGAGAACTGGGGGAATTAAATGGATGGAATATATCACAATACAAGCCAAGACACCTTGCAACAATAGTGCCGAAAGTCTTGTCAATTATAGTTCTCACTGCCATTTGAAACGTTATCAAACTTTTCTGGTTGTAATTTACATTTTCCCCAAATCGAGCAACAATAATTTTAGTGGGGTAAGACATATACATTATAGAAATGTTTCCTAGTGTACAAATTTAAATGAGATTTTTTTCTTAACATATATAATAAAGAATGTATTTCCAACCTGCTATCTCCAATTTTAAGCCTTGATCGACATAAACCCCTAGTACTATTTCGGCTGTTACATATTCTATGGCATGAATATTCATTCAAGGGAGTATTCGCCCATTTATAGCAGGGTATTTAGATTTATTATGAAAGTCGATTACAAGCAATCCCTTTTCACAATGTTTTTTTGTCAAATGAAATACGTGTAAAATACTTATTTGTCAGTTAACCGTAGATGAACGCATACCACGAATTGTTCGGGAATTGAATAATCACTGGGGCACAATCAGAGACTAGTCGAGTAAGATTTTTATATATTTTCTATTATTATCAATCACGTGAATATCAATGGATACCAATTAAAGACGTTACGTAGATTTGGTTTATGCGGGGTTTGGGACTGTAATGGTTTTAATAAAGATAAGAAACGTTATATACTCAGGTCGAAATGTTTAAATTGTTTGAACCTTGATATTAATGGATTAGCAGAGACTAATCCAATAATTAAAAGTGACTTAAGCTTAACAATATTCTTGAATCGGGCATAACAAAGTTCTCAGGTGAACGTCCGTAAGGGAAGCGGACGAGTTGTATGACAAATTTGTTATTGAAAAACTTGATTGTGAAACAGATGGAAATTCTTGGATTAAACTAATGGAGCGTCGAAAAACGGAATCTCTGTGTATTTGCGTTTGTTACTTACCCCAATCAAATTCATCACGACAAGTTAACGCTAATGTCAAACGTATACCAATACCAAACGGACTTGTTACTGTTATTGGCGACTTTAACATACGAGTTGTTGATCATGTTGACTATATACGAGGCGAAGCTGAGATAATGACAAGGAACGTTGTATACTTTAATACTAGTCAACATTTATCAGTGAGAGTTTACTCTGTATATGAGTACTGTCTATTGCCATATAAGCAGTAAAGTAGATATCATACTTTCACCATCGTCCGGGCTACATAACTTATAACTAACGCCGTGGGAATTGAATGTATGGACAACATCTTTACACCAGATCATTTAATACAGACTTGGAATATAGAATTAATACCATCAGACACTGAGAAAGCATTACCGCTTGGTCAATTAAAGTATTAACATCAAAATATGCTACAAACTATATGCCTGATGTATTTATGTGCGAAACACAAATCGTCAATATCTTTGTGAGAAAATAAGTCTCTTAATCAAACCAGAACATACAAGAGTGTATTGACGAAGCATATAATGATTGTACGGAAATTTTGAAATGCGAAATGAATAAACACTTAAAACCGAAAGTAATTACGTGTAATGGTAAAAACATTAGAAAAGAAGAAATGGTAAACCATGGTGGACAGACGAATTATGATGCATGCGGAATGAACTATGTAAATGTGAGAAATTATGGCTGAAATGTAAATACGTTAGCAACAAAAACACTTTGAAATCCAACTATTTTGAAAAACGTACACTTTTAATCGTTATACGCAAAGACGTAAATGTGAATATTGGTGCGAAGCGTAGGACAAATTATTTAATGCATGCAATGATAATAAAACCGGTGAATTCTTGAAGTCTGTCGGTAAAGTCTGTGGTTCAGAACGTATTAAACGTATACCAATGGAGGACACACAAGAAGATAAATGGTGATACTACCAAACAAGAACAGCATGACCACGAACCGACAATGAAACCTGATGTTCTATTTAATACCGGCGTTTTGAACGAAGGTAATGACTATTGTTGATGTTGACAGTAGTAATATCTCTTCAATGGAAACAAATCACCAGGATATGATGACATCCCCGCAGAAGTAATACAGTCAAAACCATGTATATACTTCCCCCATAGGCTCTTTTGTGTATGTTTCGAACCGGTACATTTCCGAATGCCTTGAACTACGTTATCATAACTCCAGTATTGAAAAAACCCTCATCATCAGACAAGAGGATGTCCCCGGGGATGCGGGGGCAATTTGCGGGGATTTTACCAGCAGTTTTGTCCTGGGATTGGCTGGACCGAAAGTCAAAGTCCCCGCTATTCCCCGGACCTGGGGGGGGGGGCGTGGTTACAATTGACTGGTGCATTACGTAGTCATTTATTAAATCTATTTAAATAAATTGAAGTTTACTTCATTGTTTCCTCTTTGGTTTGGCAGCGATTTTGGTATGATTCATTGTGTAGTAGACAACCACCTACTGCTTAGACTCTACATTTGTAATAGTGAGGATGTAATTCTGTGAAACTTAGCCAATTGACCATTCTGCATTTAAAAGGTCTATAAAGGGTCTAAAATTCTTGTCCGGAATACGAGGCTTGTCATTCATCAAGGGATTTCAAATTACTGGGCACAAATGTTCACCATGATGAGACAGGAGAGTGTACCTTTAGCTTAAAGTCACACTTGTCAATTGTATCTCTTTGAATCTTGACAAATAGCGGGCTCTACAGGTTGCCATTGGGCATCTCGTATCATGATTTGTTTAGTACTAGCAGAGTTGTGCCCACTGATTATAGAAGGGACACCATTGGACACATTACTAGTTTTAACGTGATTTGTAAAAAAAATTGTTTGTATCTTCTCAAGGTAGAGTAAAAATTATATTTTTTATTTCAGAAAATAGTACTACTCTCGAGGTGACGACATTAAAATATCTTTAAAACTCGTCGATTCAAGTCTTGGAGGTTTTGTGTTAGCCAGGAAGTGTCTTTCCCATTGATGACTTTGCAGAAACTATTTAGTGTGGTGATTTTGAAGTCAACAAAGATTTTTGTTTGTTTCTTAACTCTGATTAACTGACACACATTCTCTTCAGTGGATTTGACTTTGTTAAGCTTATATTACGGAAATTAACAAAATGGAAAATGCGCGACTGGAATTGACAGATTTAGAAGGATGAACTGAACTATAGTGTAAATTTGTCGTTCTATTGTGTACTAATGTAACATTTTAATTTGTCTAAGGGTTTCAGTTTTAAGTGATGGTGTGTTTTTACAAAAATTGTTTATTATTGTTATCATTGCATTTTTAAGTACCAAGTATTTTTGTTCATGAATATACATGTAATTATAATATATACCAAGTTTTATTAATATTTAATTAGGTTTTCAGCCATTTTTTCTGATTTGGGGAAGTATGGTGGGTCCTTTTGATAGGATAAAATTGCTTCATGAATCACCAAATTTGGGTATTTATAAAGCTAAAATTTAAAATAATTTTATTGAAGGGGAATTTTCTTTTCAAGTAGGGGAAAAATGTATACTTTTTATCCCCCCCTTCGAAGAAGAGAGGGCATATTGCTTTGCAAATGTCGGTCCATAACCTTTTCGTTTTCAATCAATAACTCAAAAAACTCTTGAGCTATCATCCTCAAACTTGGTCCACACCTTATCTTGGTTGGCAGGATGAACCCTTTTATTTTTGTTGGTCAAAGGTCATGGGGGTAAATTGTACATAAACTGTTTCTGATCAGTACCTCGAGAACCTCTTGACTTATCATCCCCAAACTTAGTCCACACATTCATCTTTGGAAGCAGAGGCACCCTAATGATTTTGGGGTCATTGGTCAATTGTATTTAAAACCTTCCATTAATTGGATTGTTCAGTATGACAAAATTGTGGACTTCTATTATACATGACTTTCTATGTAAATTGAAGGTCAGTTCATCACATCCATGAGATTAGCTCTTTCATTACCTACTGTTAACAAATCTTTTGTTACTGTTGCCAATATAGCACTAATCAAACTATGCATCCACGAAACCCTTTTCAACATCTTAAAAAATGTTTAATTGCACAATTATTATAATTATGTCCAGTTAATCTGCTTATAAATGCCAACTTCTCGCAACCGTTTGCCAATCAATATATGCAATTACCTCCATATCAGTATACTAACCCACATCCAACAAAACAAACATTTACTAATCTGATGTCTGCAATAATTTCATTGTTCATTTTCATGGTTACATGCAGTTTTTGTTCATTTCTTCATCACCATGGTTGACCATGTTTTGTTAAATGCCTGACAGATCATTGTTACTGTTAGCCATGTTTTGCTAAAAGACTGGCATGGTGGTTAGTCATGGTTAACCATATTTTTTATGCCCCCACTCTGAAAAGGGGGGGGGATATAGATTTGACCTTGTCCGTCTGTCACAAAATCTTGTGTCACTCACATCTCCAAAAGAATATGAGCTAGAGTCATAAAACTTTACAAGAATGTTCACCAGTCTATGTAGTTTTGCACCTGGGGTTTCATGTTTGGTTGTGTCCAGTAAGTGCAGAGTTATGTCCCTTGACTTAGTTAAAATACAGCCTACAGAGTATGTAAATTGTAATCTTGTGTCACTCATATCTCCAAAAGGATATAAGCCAGAGTCATAAAACTTTACATGAATGTTCACCAACCTGTATAGTTGTGCACCTGGGGTTTCATGTATGGTTACGCCCAGTAAGTGCAAAGTTATGGCCCTTGACTTATCACCATATTCAGTACAGTTGTTCACTTGGTAATTTTGAAATCTATTCACAAACTATGAGCAGAATAATAGCATTTGGTGACAAAGGCTGCAAGTGGGGGCATCTGTATTAAAGATGGCCAGTTATCGCGGTAATCGACCATGAAAATCCATGGTAAGGGACCATGAAAAACCATGGTCACAGACTATGTTTGCGGCCATTTAACATAACATGGTCCATGGCTAACCATGATCTGTGAGGCATGGTAGTTCATTTCATTTCGCTTGGGAAGTGATCAGATGCTTGAAAATTTATTTTAGAATCCAGCATGCGCTTAACCATGTGTATTGAGGTACCTCATACTTGTGATACTGGTTGGTATGAACATTTATGATACTTCATTGTTTGTGGCATTTGTATTTACATTTTACTCATTATTTAAAATATTCAGATCACATTTAATTGGTGTTATGGTGCTGTAGAAAAAAAATTGATGAGTAAAAACTGTTGTGTTTAATTATTGTTAACCTTTGAACATAGTAGTTTGATCTATTTTGTGAATTGCAAGAAAATTTCTACAGTTGTGTGCAGAGATCGACAGTTTCCTATGTTTTCCTATGTTTTCCAACTAGGAATACTTAGGAAAACATAGGAATTCTGTAGTCTGTTTCACCTCGGAAAACTTAAGAAAACTTAGGATTTTGGGCCCAATACCGCCTATCTAATCCTAAGTATTCCAACTCATTATTCCTATGAATACATAGGAATACATAGGTAATGCTAAGAATTAAATCCTAAGATTTCTTAAGATATCCTATGAATACTTAGGAAATCCAACTATATTTCTGCAAGGGAAAGTTTGTGTTACCTATCCAGCTGACCTGTATATTGTAAAGTTTTTACATAGGCTGATATATATTTACATAGCATTTCCTGATGGGTGATCGTATAACCTTCAACTTTTGAGTGCAGTTATAAATTCTAAAAGAAATATTATTTTTTGCATTTTGAAACATAATGTTTTATTTTAGATGATTCACAGGACTACAAGCCAGAGTGCAAAGACAAATGTAATTGTTGTACCCTCACTTTACGTGTTGCCTTGACTGTCGTTGCATGGCTTTTGGATTGTGTTGGATATGGGATGATAATTTACTATATCTACAATAGAGGTAAATGTTAAATGAATAAACTTGTGATTGACTCTTCCAAATATGCTTTCTTTGTTTTCTTGATGTGTCTCTGTCATAGTGATATATGATTCCATAACAATTTTTTATTGGCGCCGCCCATGAGGGCGGGGCCTTTAATGGAATCACGAATTTTTTGAGACTATGGTAGGAGCATCTATTTATAACTGAATCTATTTTTTTATTAAGGGTTAAACTGCAGTAAATATTACACGTTAGTTTTTATATTTTTATGATTTAGAAATAAAATATTTTTAATGCATTTGTATTGTCGAATAAATGTCTTTTACAAAGTTAAAACGATATGTTTATGATAGATACTTGCTGATCCCCGAAAAATAGGACGATTCTACATAAACAGCATGTGTGTTAGGTGTCGAAGATAAAATAATAAAACATTAATTATAAAAATCTTCATTTTCACTTTACTTAAATCAATATTATATTCATGCAAGTTACGGTGTTAAAAAGGAAATACACACTAATTATAGTGTGAAAATGGACTATTCCAAAACGGACGATTCTACATAAACAGCATGTGTGTTAGGTGTCGAAGATAAAATAATAAAAAATTAATTATAAAAATCTTCATTTTCACTTTACTTAAATCAATATTATATTCATGCAAGTTACGGTGTTAAAAAGGAAATACACACTAATTATAGTGTGAAAATGGACTATTCCAAAACGGACGATTCTACATAAACAGCATGTGTGTTAGGTGTCGAAGATAAAATAATAAAAAATTAATTATAAAAATCTTCATTTTCACTTTACTTAAATCAATATTATATTCATGCAAGTTACGGTGTTAAAAAGGAAATACACACTAATTATAGTGTGAAAATGGACTATTCCAAAACGGATGATTCTACATAAACAGCATGTGTGTTAGGTGTCGAAGATAAAATAAAAAATAATTAATTATAAAAAACTTCATTTTCAATTTAGTTATATCAATATTAACACATTGGTACTTGTAACATGGATAGTTATGGAAGTTACGGTGTTTAAAAGGAAATACACGCCAATGGTAGTATGAAAATGGACTATTCCAAAACATATTCCCGCCATAACGCTATTCCAAAACATTGTGCACCAGTTTTGCGGCGCCCTTGGATGCTTTGCATCAATGCATTTCATGTAAGGAATTGTTTCCACTTATATTCATTGGATAGGGCTTTTATACTTAAGTAGCCCATTGTATGACAACTTAGCTCCAAACTGTAAGGGAAATATCTGTGGAGTTTGTCTAGCATTAGTTACTCTACTTTAGTTAATTAATCAGTTTGATCTGTCATAATAACATGGACAATATCGGGCTGTTTTAATAACTACATCCCAGGCTTCCCATAACTGTTGAACTTCTTTAAATGAACTATTAGCTTTGTAAATGGAATTTCTTATGAAAGTGTTGCAAACTAAAGGTCATTTTTTACATAAGTACCTCTATCAGTAATACCAGTTATACATTATGACCAAATGAATGATTATATGAACTATTCAGATTCATAATTATGTCTGTGCTTGGGCCAAGGTCAAAGTCGATTTTATTAAAAATATATGGTAGCTCTGTTCAATAATAGCTAAAGGATTTACTTGTGAAAGCCTGTTCAAATTTGATTTTGTGTGTTTTATATTTTTTTATTTTCTATATAAGCATTTTGAGTGAGTTTTTATCTAATCATTATTATATTGAATTACTTGAGATGACCACCGCACAGATAAACAACTAACAAGATTACCATTAACATTTGCAAGTCCTTGATATTTGTATACTTTTCAGTTTTTTCCTTATCAATCAAAAATGGTGTTTATATAATCAGCTACTAACTGTACTGATCAAGGTAGACAAAGTGAACTGTAGCAAAGTTGACTTACTATAAAATTTATGGTATTTTATATGTTACTATGGAAACTCTTTGAAATGAATATCAAATGTTTTATAATATATCATACTTGTTAATTGTTAAATATGTTGGTCATCTTAAGTCATTGTTTTTCATTGGCCATATCATAGATACCCTTTATTTCAGCTGATAAGTCACCAAGTGCAGAATCAGAAAAGATGAACACAGCTCTTTGAAAGTATTCATATCAATATGTTACCAACAACTATCAAGGCTTATTGCCATGTACATTAGGGTCAGATTCAGACAATTGTCAACTATTGGAAAGCAGTTAATACTTGTATCGAACTGGTGCAGAATTCATCGGAGAATTTATTGAAGTGAAATCATTGCATGATGTCTACCTGTGTTTGCTTCTCTCATTTTTATAATATATAAGGGGCAACCATCTTGGTTGTGTCAGTATTTTGGAGGTCATTGATAAAGTTCAATGAGTTATAATGTTCAACCCTGGAAACCCTGCAGCATGAAAAAATATAGAACCTTCGGTCTATGCTTCCTGTACCTATTTAGTTTCAATGTTTTAAATGTCAGGATTGGGAATGTTGGCATTGCATGTATTGTAATGGAACTGTAAGCCTGTCTGATTGGAAGAAGTTTTTTAAGAATAAAGGCAGCTGATTGCATTTTATCCTGTCACTTGTCGTAATTTCGACCCGATAACAGGGTGCCTGATATTTTCTGATAATATCTGAATGTTACGATTGTTCCATTCATTTTCCTTGCAAGTTTTGTTCAAGTTGCATTCTGTTCAATTGTTGTCTTTGATGTTAGTTTTACAGTTTATCTTTAGTATTGTTCTATGTAGTTCCATACTCATCTGTAAATATTTCAACTTCAGTTTGGTTTTTAATGCTGCCTGTTACTTGCACATTGTTTTTCATTCAGATTTTCTAGTATTTGTAATTGGCCACTGTTTGTAGTGATAAATGTGTTTGTTATTTTCTTAATGCATAATGTGTCTGCTTGGTTAAAGAAATAAAAGCGTGAAAGTATCTAATTCAAACTGTATTTGCTTTTTCACATGTGTCTGCCTCAAATTATGTTTATGTATCAACACATGCATGATAAAGCTTTAACATAGAATGCTTACTGTTCAGAAAATTAATGTAACAGTTGGAAAACCTGGCTATGTTTTGTGATACTATATATGGCACTAACTTTTTATGTCGTTGCTTCATGGAGTGCAGTTTTTGGAATGCATCACATTTGCTTGCATTTAAATGTGTGAGTTATGTACAGTTGTGTGATTGTAAGCATCTAGTTGTTGTGTTTTCTATGTGACTGTTCTGTTAATGTAATCATACACCAAGCTGTACTTGTGTTTATTCTACTTCATCTATTGCACATACAGTATTTGTTGTAATTGCATTGAGTGTATCAAACTCATCTAATACTATACTTACTGTATGAGCTTTATCACTTCATATAGTACAAAGCCAGGATAAACTAGCCCGTTCCATATCATGCGTATTATTCTAGTATATTTCAATATATAGAAGCACCAATTCACAATTGATAGATGTAAAACAGTAACAGTACGTCTTGCGCTTGTGCTGGTGAGGAAGCCTTGCACTTTGTACATATACCATATACCAATGGCTTATAGGGTTATTTACACCTGTAGTTGCCTGATAATCCATATGTTAGACATTACATGTTGCAGAGAATGATTGCTATGGCCATGTTATTCAGCATGTTTTCAAGTTTATTTACATATTCTGTAAAGTGCCGGAAATGTGCTGCATCGGCAACAATAGATTTAAATACATGTACTTGTTTGATACAAATAATGTTCTGATACCTTTTAAATTGTTTGCGGGTCTTCTACAAATGGCTTATCAGCTTGAACTATGTCTTTAATTGTTTTCATACCTCATTAACGAATGGTTTAAGTTACATAATATGTCCATAGTGGTTAATTCACTACAAGCTGACAACAAAATGTATGAATATTAAATTTTTGAAAAGACCTTGCGAAATGGAAATGTTGATTCAGAAAAACTTGATATGCGCTCGAAAAATTGTAACATAAATTGAAATCCTGTCACTTTTATAACATTTGATGTGTCTGATGAATTTGTCGTCTCACTCGGAACCCTAAGCTCCAGGAGTATGTGACATGTTTCGAAAAGTTAGGTTGTTTGTAATTATTCCTATCTCTGAAATGTTGTATTTCTCAATTTTTCCTTTATTTATTGTACAATCGTAATATTGAGAACAAATGTAACTTAAATTATCGACACAGATGCTGATGTAGTTACGTAATCTAGGTCTTGGTACTGCATCCACAGCATTTGGGGTTATCTCATTTATTCGGCTTTATTCTAAGCAAATTGTGAACTGATTTGAATCAAATTTGGACAAAAGCTGTCTGGTAAATTGGAGCTTCAGTAAGCAAAATTGCATGAAAATCAAAAAAGATTTTTTTAAGAAATTTGAAAAATATTAAAGGTACTGTTAGAAGTTTGATATTTTAAGTTAAGTGGAATCATTGATGTTTTATCATTTATGTATTTTTCCTGTTTGTTCAGTATGACTGCGTGTGTTTTTTCTGAAGTTTAATGATGATACTTTATGAAATGTGGAATTAATATTACTCATTTTGTTCACCACATGTTTGAAGTGAATAGATTATATTGACTTAATGTGAAAGCCACAAGGATCTTGTTTAACATTACATTGGTTGATACACTGTCTGGAAATCATAATAAATAGACAATAAAACCATGTTGTGACTAGACTTCTAGAAATATGTATATCTTTAATTCCTTGTTCTGACTCTAGACTATCTAAGTTATTACTGTTATATCACCAACGTTTTTTGTTCATGGAAAATAAATTTTATTTTATTTAGTATTATCATTAAAATATTTTGCAACAATGCAATACTATAATGAATGTAATTTACTGTATTATTCATATAACTGTGCTTTATCGTATGTATCAAGTTATAATCAGAATAAAAGACATCAATGATTAGATACACATCCAATATTGCCGGTATTTCCTTTTTTGATTTTTAAAATGTTTTATTTCTTTTGTTTTTATTGAATCATACACTTAACCTGCAACTGTTAAGCCAAAGACAATATGGCGCTAAATGTTTGAAGTAGTACTGGGTAGTTTATGAGTCATTTTTCGGTAATGAGCAATAGTTCAGTACCTTAGATGTCACACATTTCAAGCTAGGAAGATACATGTCGAAGTGATTTTAAGTTATTTTCGTGCTGTATCTCACCACTTTCGAGGTCATCGCTAGCCAGTCTATACAGATGATAATCCGAGACTTCTCTGACCCTATAGCCTTTTTTTTTTTGCGGCTTAGAGTCAGAGGAACTCCTATAGTAAAAACCCGGGGATTACTGAAAACCACACAGTCGTGTACTTTCAACGGTGTATGTGGCGTTTGGTCTCATTTTAACGATAAGTTAACAGAACAAATCGATAAATTGATATTTAATTTACCAATTTGAAAGTTAAAGGAATTTGAAAGTTAAAAATTGAAATAATATAGAGTTTACAGTCTAGAAGTAAAAAACCAAAAGACAATTGATTAGCTAAATATACAAAATAGTGATACAATAACTTCATGCACTGGTGATTTCATTGAATAATGTATACAATGAACTATTGAGAAAGATTACATAACTATTGACCACCTGTCATATTATAATACACAGTATTGTGCTGGTCAATCTTACCTGTTGGGAACTACGGAAGCGTATAGAGGCCAAAAATGACAATCGAAACTGAAACATACCGAGTTAGAATTGGACTTTTCGGTCCAGGTCGAGGCTTCAAAAAGCCCTCTTCGAAGAAAGTATACAATCCAACGACAACTGATACAGACATTCATTTCAGAGCTTTGTTGATGGGAATATTAGCGATTGGAATTTTCGGGGGAGGAGTATTTATCTCAAATACTATTCTCGATATGACGACTTTTTTGAGTACCGAAGACAACCTCCAACAGAACATTTGTATAATTCCATCCATCAAATCCAGTGATTTCAATACATGCATTCATGATGCAACTTCCATATATAATAGCTATTTGTCCAGAATAATTGCACTATCCGACGACGTAGAAGTCAACCCAGGCCCCATGTCTGACAAAGATGAAATTCTTCAAGCAATTAAAGCTAATAGCGATCAATTGAAAACAGAAGTAAAAGGTGTTAGAACTGACATTTATCAGGTTAAAGCCGAGGTCGAAAAAGTAGAATCTCTTTGTAATGAAATGAAATCCAAAATCGACGAAATTGAAGGGAGGCAATCAGAACTTGAAGAAACTATTGAAAATCTAAAAGGTAGCGTAAGGGGTTTGAGAGGTGATAGAGATATGTTACAGCTTGACGTTGATTCCATAAACGAGAAATGTGACGAAAATTTCGAAAAAATTGAAAATGCTGAAAGTGCTGTGGATAAAATTGAACGCCAATTAAATCAGAAGACTTTACGAATTTTCGGTCTAGAAGAACCACTCGGTGAAACAGAATCAAAATTGAAAACAAATGTAATCAACAATGTGTGTCTAATTGCATGTCCCAGGGAAACATGGGATACTGGATCTATAGAAGAGGCATATCGAGTTGGTAAACCCGATTCAGAAAACAAACGTATTGTTATTGCCAAATTTACCTCAGTCAGCGACAAACATAAATTATTCAGCGGGAGAGACAATCTGCGAGAAAATAATATCCGAATTTCAGAGGAGCTAACTACTAGAGAAAGAGCAATTTTATCAAGAATGAAAGCACAGGGTAAAACTGGTTATTTTTCAAAGGGGAAATTGTACATTAGACCTGAAAATAAAACGACGGTACAAGAGTTTTCATCAATGCTAAAAGAAGGATCACACAAAAAAGCTCGGACAATCTTAGCGTTTGTTCCAAGAATGGGGGCAGTTCAAATGATGTCCATGAAGATATTAACGTTGATTAGCGGCCGAGGCCCTAAATTAGAACAGTTAAAAATTTTATTCTGGAATATTGAAGGTATTTCAAGGAAAATTGAATTCGATGATTTACTAAGCTATTTAGAACGTTTTGACATCATTGGTTTGGCCGAAACTTGGGAAGAAAGTAACGTAAATACAAAACACCTTTTGGATACACATACTTGTTTTTTCTTGCCTGCTGTAAAACATTCAAAACATGGTCGTGCTATGGGCGGTATGTCAGTTTACTGTCGAAATGATATTATGAAATATGTAGAACGAGTGGAAGATACCTGTTGCATTGGCATTATCCTTAAGCTTGATAAATTGTTTGTGAATTTAGACGAAAATGTATACATAATGTTTGTTTACCTGCCTCCAATTGACCCTTCCTCATTCGCACTGTAGCCACGCCCACCTTAGCAACAGGTGCTCGTTGTAACTACGTTAGACAAGCGCTTTACAAAATGGCGACCGATAATGATAAACGTAATGTCATTTTGGAGTGTCTTCCAAGCGAATTTGCGTTGAATTGTCTTTGTGATCAAACTTTGACGTTGCATTTTACTCCTGCCTGGTTTCCTGATAAGAAAATAGCACTCAAAACCGTCCGTGACAGACCAAAAATGATCAAAGAAAAATCAACATCATAGCTAAGCGTCGGACATATTTTATACTACAGCGACAAAAAATGAACAAAATTGACATCTTTTGGATAATATAAGGATATTTTGTAATGTCTATTATAATCTGACATCAAAAATATTTGTTAAAAGTCCATGCGGTAAATATCTTGTTTTGATATTGACAAAAAAGTATGTTTAATAAATGATTTAGAGAGTAGACAGACATTACAATATTAGGATTTTTCTCAAATCATCAATAAACCATTCAACACATATTTCTAAAAATCCAGAAATTATGTCTTAAAGAAACAAGGCCAGTTTTGGCTGGGACAAATTATATAATATTACGCAATAAACAATATTGTCCCCTTTGTGCACTATCTAGATATCAATCTTGTCCAGACCCCTAATCAGCATTTCTCTTTGTCTGCCCCAGTTGGAATCCAATATACAACCAATCAGTGTTTCCTGTCATCATCTGACACATATGTACAGTATAGTTGAGAAGTGTTAAATATTTTTATAGACTTTAACTAAAAGACCACTGATCAGGTCTGTGTTGAATGTTATAAAAAAATATTTTTTAAGAACTTAATTCAACATTGGTGTGATTTTAAGGGGTTAAACATGATATATAACACATTTCTGTCCTATCATAAACTGTAAACACCAGTGAAAATGAAATCTTGAAGAAATCAGAACTTTTCTAACTCTTATAAATTACGTTTAAAAGAAATACTCAACAGTGAGTAACCAATACCAGTAAATCACCGGTATTTTCATTTTTTCACTAGTAGGCCTATTAACATAAGTAAAACTATTTTTTCTGCATACATGTTTATGGTTATACAATTTTTTTATCTGAATAATTATTGATGTTATAATTGATTCTGTGCATTTTCAGTTTTGCAAACTAGGCCATTATAACTAATTTAACCACCCTAAGCAAATGAAATATCAAAATACTTACTTAAATGCTTGTAAAAGTCAAATATTGTAGTTTATCAAAACAATATAATGTTCATTCAACACGCAGATATATTGATTATATCAGACATTTATATAAATTCCAACTTATTAAATTCAGAAGATGAGAAGGATAGTTTGGTGAAATATACCTTCACTGCTTTCTTATTATTGATACGAATAACATAATTAAGCAAGAATTTAGCAAATCAGTGTAAAATTGTTTAACAGTATGTTGTTGCTTGCAAATGTATGTAAAACATATTTTAAGTTGTTACATTGTGTTTATTTATATTTTAGGGCTATACTTTTCATTAACGTCTAATGTCTGCCCCCTCGAAGTAAAGACGATATAAATAAATATTTCATTTTTTGTAGTCTCTCCGGATTTCTGCTGTCCGAGTTACACAATCCGTAGCTGCATCTTTTCACCATTGTCACATATTAACATAATATAATATAATCACAATGCTATCAGGAATCTATTAAACCTTATTTTTTATCGCGCAGTAATCTCTTCCTGTTTGTCTAAGGTTTGTCTAAGGTAAACGAGCTGCTGGGGGTGTGTCGAAATCCTGTTATCTGATTGGCCAATCGGACTGTCAATCAAATATCTGAGGAAGGGTCAATTGACTCACCATTCTATTTAGATAAGGACCTAAAGGGTATGTTTCTTTTAGAAGATGTTCTATTATCAATATATGCTAAATACAATGCAACTAATCTAGTTATATTGGGAGACATGAATGCACGCTGTGGTGAATTAAGTGAAACCGTTGATACTGAATATGGGATACCAAATCTGGAAGAATATAATGAAATATATGAATGTCCTGTTGACGGAATTCGGAAATCTTGCGACAAAACTATTAATACACAAGGGCGCCATTTAATAAACTTGTGTAAAACATATGCACTATATATCATGAATGGCAGAATTGGTGAGGACAATAATATTGGGAACTTTACATTCACTTCATCACAAGGCAGCAGTGTTATAGACTATCCTTGCTGTCTAAAGATACTGTGAAATTGGTAAGGAATTTTTGGATTGAAGGAAGAACAGAATCTTCACATTTTCCATTATCGGTAACTATGGATATCAAAATACAAAGGGCTGTAAAAGAAACAGATTCCGAAGATACAGAAACGAAATACAATTTGAATGTCAGAACTAAGGAATTGTTTCAACAGAAAGTTTATGATCATTTCAGTAATAAAATGTTTCATAAAATAATTTCCAATATAAATAATCTAAATATCAGTGTGAATGAATGTGTGTCAAATTTCGTTGAAGTTCTGAATGAAATTGGTGCAGAATTTATGTGTCCAGTGAAGCGAAAATTGAAAACAAATAGTCCAAAATGGTTTGACAAGGAATGTCTTAATCTAAAGCGGCGGAAATACAAACTTCTGAAAAACTACAGACAAAACAGATCCGCGGAAAACTTGAATTTATATGTACAAACGAGAAATGAGTTCAAAACCATGTGTGGTGTTAAAAGTAAACAGTGTTTTGCAAATGAATTAAACGATTTAACCAATTCTGTTAACAACCCAAAATCGTTTTGGTCTAAGCTAAAAAGATTATCGAATCGTAAGTGCAATGTAAAAAATAATATAAGCACTATACAATGGGTTGAATATTTTGAAGGTCTATTAAATCCAAATGTTGCCAATGATAACAATGGTGGAACAATTGATATTTCAATAGATGAACCTGATAATGAAATTGAAACCCATATATTTAATTCAGTAATAACAGACGACGAGGTTAGACTAGCTATAAAACATTTGAAACAAGGCAAGAAACCTGGTCCTGATAACATTGTTCCAGAATTCTTTATCTACGGTATTGACAGTATCACACCTGTATTAGTTCAATTATTTAATAGATTGTTTGCTTCAGGGGAATACCCTGATAGTTGGTGCGAATCTATTATTGTTACATTACATAAAAAAGGCGATGTAAATGATGTAGAAAACTACAGAGGAATTTCTTTGCAAAATGTTATGAGTAAAATATATTGTTGTGTTCTTGTAAATAGATTGAACTTCTTTGCACAAATGTACCATAACATCTCTGAAAATCAAGCGGGTTTTAAAGCTGGTTACTCTACCATAGATAACGCTTTTATCCTTAAATCAATTGTTGATCGTATTCTTGGAAAGAAAAGACGTAAATTATACGTCGCATTTGTAGATTTTCAAAAGTGTTTTGATACTATAAATAGACAATTATTATGGAATATTCTTAAGGAAAATGGCTTAAAGGGTAATTTATTCAATGCATTTCAGAGTATGTATGGTACTGTTAAGTCATGTGTTAGATGTAATAACACAAGAAGTGAATATATTACAAAGTACAGTAGGTTTGAAACAAGGTTGTATAGCCAGTCCCATTTTATTTTGCTTCTTCATAGATGAATTAGAAAGATGTTTGTCTGAAAACGATACCAAGGGTATTCAATTGCACCCAAATACTATGCAATTATTTCTTTTAATGTTCGCAGACGATATATCACTAATGTCAGACACTGTTTATGGTCTACAAAAACAACTAAATGTGCTGTCAGGGTTCTGTAAAAGATACATGTTAAGGGTAAATGAAAATAAGACAAAAATTGTTGTTTTTAAAAATGGTGGAATTTTAGCTAGAAATGAAAAATGGTCTTACAATAATACTAAATTAGATGTTGTCAATAGTTTTTGTTATGTTGGCTTAACGTTTACTCAGCAGCTGTCTATGAATAGTATGGTACATGTATTGTGTGTCAAAGGAAAAAGAGTCTTAATATCAATTTTACATTCATTGTATAAACATGGTCAATTACCTAAATCTATTTTCTTTAAAATGTTTGACTGTAAAATTTGTCCCCAATTATTATACGGATCAGAAGTATGGGGCTTAGAAAAATTTGAAGTACTTGAACGTGTACAATATTATGCTTGTAAAAGATTTATGTGTGCGAAACTAAATGCATCAAACTCAGCAGTGTTAGGTGACTGTGAAAGATATCCATTATATATAAAAACATATAAAAGGGCTCTAAAGTACTGGTTAAAATTTTTGAAAATGCCTGAGGAAAGGATCGTGAAAAAATGTTACAATATGATGCTTATGCATGACAAGTATGGAATTGTAAATTGGGCTACTGCCATCAAAAAATGTTTAGAAACTTTCGGATTTGGCTATATATGGAATGAGCAAAATGTACATTTTGAAAACTCTTTTTTGAATATGTTCGAAAATAGACTTAAAGATGTCAGTAAACAGGAATGGTGTGCAAACATAAACGTAAATTCAAAACTGCTAAGTTATAAAATGTACAAAAACAATTTTGTTTATGAAACTTACCTAGATGTTATGGATCTTAGAAAGTTCAGATATATTTATGTAAATTTTAGAATAGGTAGCCATGACCTTGAACTTGAAAAAGGAAGGTATTCTAATATTCCAAGACAAAACAGGTTTTGTAAACTATGCGATACTAATAGTATTGAAGACGAGTTTCACTTTTTGCTAAAATGTACCTGCTATTCGGATTTGCGTGTTTTGTATATACCTCAAAAATATTATACCATACCAAATGTTTACAATTTTAATATTCTAATGTCATCAAAGAATGAAGAATTGATTAAGTCAGTAGCTGTATACTTATACCATGCCTTTCGAAAAAGGAAAACACTTATGCATGAGTTATAACTACAAATTGTAAACCAGTAATTGAAGAATGTTATCTTTTCAAATGTACTTTATCAAGTTGATTGAAATTACACATGCTATACTTTGTACATATATTGTAATGTATTGTTGTATTTTGCATGGGCCGGAGGCCTTATAGCGAATAAAGCTTTGTCATTGTCATTGTCATTGTCATTGTAAATTAATCTGCAATGATAAAACTGCCCTTTATCTACTGTAGTCTCATAAAAAAACATTTATGTTATGCAGTACCGAAATCGTTACGAAATCGGCCATATTGTTCATTTGCATAATTACGCGGTACTCTCGCGAGGAAAAGTGACGTCATACAAGCGGTGAAGGCAAGTCAAGTAAATCGACATCAACACAATATTTGACAATATGGCGGGAGTTGACGAGTGCAACGCTATATTAGGGGAACATTTGTATGATTTTCAAATTAAAGATAAACAATACGATGTTGTGCAGAGTATTTTAAATTTGTCGCCATTTTGTTCTGTTATGAAACGGTTCCATTTCAGAGGGCGATCTTATAATCGCACCGGATTTCGATCACGTGACAGCCAGGTGCTTTTGACCCAAATACATGTTTACATGAAGAATTTATTTTTTTAGCTTACTCTGAAAAGGATTGACCGTTACAACGTATTAAAGCTTTTCAAAACAAATGTTTCGGTTCAGATAGGTTAATTAATATATTGATAATAGATGTATATGCTTGAAATGTTAATCCAGTGAATGTTTACATAGATATATTGATTTAAAGTTCCTCTCCCGCGCGGGAGAGGAAATCCCCGGGTTTTTACTATAGGAGTTCCTCTGACCCTAACCAGCAACATGAAATATCAAAAATCGTAAAAGGGGCTAGAGAAGGCTCGGATTATACAGATGATAGCGAATTATCAGAAAGCTTTGTACCTGTTGACTTTGATTTCAGCAAAATAATATTGGTTTTATTTGAATTGATTTGTTTTTTTCATTTCCAATAATTTGCACCGAGTTTTTGGATAACTGCATTGTTTTGTCTTAAACCGAAAGTCAACACAACTGCCAGAAATTAAAAGAACGTGGGTTATGTATTACATTCCAAAGTTTTTAGATGCCAGAAATTAGTACCTATCAAAGTCATCAATTACACATTCAAAACTTGATAGCACACTGCAAGAAGAGATTTTAACCTCAAGCCCATCAGGCCTTTGATTTAAAAATTCAAAATATGAACAAAACATAAGTTTGTCCCAAAAACTTAGTTTTAAGGAGTTCTTCATGTATACACAGTTATTTTACTGTTTCTATAAGTTAAAGGGCATTGGTAATATCCAGACATTTGTCGTATCACTACCCAGTAGTACATGTACATTTGATAATTTCTTGTGTCAGATGGATTTTTAATGTTACGGTAAATTTTAGATATACTTTCTTTGGAAAATTTTCAATAAAATTTGTAACTTCATTAGGTCGGTTTGTATTGAACAATAGTGTGGTATTGTCTCAAATGTTACCTAAAATATAATACATAGTAGTTATTTTAATCAGACTTGTAACTATGTGAAAGCCAATACTCATTCAAAGACCAATTTGTATTATATATGTGAAAAAGGTGAATGCACCTTAATCTGACCCAATGTACCCCTATAGGCTTGCTGACAGTTACAATGATAGTTAATATGTTTATTCTGTTCAATATTCGACTATGAAGTTTGAGTGTGCATATCAATGCCAAGTGCTACCAGTAATGGCTTGATGTTATACGACATGTGCGAAAAAACTGAGAAAAGAAAAATACATAGTTCCTACATCTAGAATATGTACCTCCGTTGTTCGGAATTGTCGGCCATTTTGATAGGCAAATTTCCTTAAAGTGTATGGGGAATATAATGTAAACGATGCTAAACTAATCCAATATATGAAAACTTATTATTATTATACCATATTTATATAGCACTTTTATCATACATACATACGTTCAAACGTGCTTAACAAACAAATATACATACAAACAAGCTTTAAACAAATCTATAAAAAATCATCAGTAGCTGTTAAAAACTACAAATCATAAAATGCAACACTAAAGCGGTAAACTATTAAACTTTTAAAAACTGTTTAAAAATAAAAACACGCATAAAACTGAACAATTAAGGCTTGTGTTTATCATAACAATTAGTTCTCATATATCTCAATAAAAAAGTGTGTTTTCAGGGCTCTTTTAAAAGAAGCCAACGTGCCCAGTCTCTTATTCCTGCTGGAAGAGAATTCCATAGCTTTGGGGCAACAGTCATATAACTTCTCTCACCTTACATTGCGGTCCGACTTCTTGGTACTACTAGTGTTATAGACTTGTTTTTTGATCGTATGTCTCGTTGGGGTCTATACACCGTTAACATGTTTTTGACGTATTCCGGGGATTGACCATTCAAGGCTTTGTATGTAAGAGTAAGTGTTTTGTACTGTACTCTGTTATGCACAGGTAGTCAATGAAGTTCTTTGAGCACGGGGGTGATGTGGCTGTAACGGGAAGTCCTGGTGATAATACGAGCTGCTGTGTTCTGAACATTTTGCTTTTTTTTCATCACGGTCATAGGCATGCCATTCAGCAACACGTTACAGTAGTCGAGTCTTGATGTGACTAGAGAGTTTTCGTGGCGTCACTAGTAAGGTATCGTCTGATATGACCTTTCTGCCGTAATTGGCCATAGCAAGATCGAAAGACCGAGTTCACATGCTGCTCCATGTCCATCCTCGAATCCAGCATCGCTCCAAGATTTGTTTGTTTGTTTGTTTCATCGGGTTTAACGCCGTTTCTCAACGATATTTCAGTTATATACGGCGGCCGGTTCACCTAACCAGTTTTTCCTGGACTGAATTCTTACCAGTACTAACTTACCCTTCCAATAGGAGCCGGCAACTTCTCTATATGTGGAGGAAAATCGACATTTTTGTCAAATTTTCATGGAAGGGTATGACCTGCCGCGACCGGGAATCGAACCCAGCTCCAAGATTCCTAACACAGGTAGTTGGCTTTATCTCAGAAGCTTCAACACTCACAGATAAATCAGAAACAAGATTGGCATTGCGTTTTGATGTAAACAGTATTACTTCTGTTTTGTCAGCGTTCAGTTTTAGCATGTCGTCATGTATCCAAGACACAATGTCATCTAGACAGGCCTTAATACGACTTAATGCCTCAACCTGGGAATTTATATCTCTTGGTTCAAAAGACAGGTAAAGTTGTGAGTCATCAGCATAAAAATGATGCTTAAGTCTATGATTTCTGCAAATGTCACCAACTGGCTTGGCATACATGATGTAGTTTTTGGGTCTTAAGACCGATCCTTGAGACACGCTGTATTTCATCAGTACTGGTTTTGAAAGTTCGCCGTCAATACACACAGTCTGATAACGATCCCTAAGGTATGATGACATCCATGCAAGTGGTTTTCCTGCAATTCCAAAGTGATGCTTTAAACGATTTAAAAGAGTGTTGTGATCAAGGGTGTCAAAAGCTGCGGACAGGTCGAGTAGCACAAGTACTGTGACTTTATTTTGGTCAAGAGATTGGAGAATATCATTCTGGACTTTCAGTAAAGCTGTCTCAGTGGAGTGGAGCTTTCTATAGGCAGACTGATGTTCCTCATGAAGGTTGTTCTGTACCAGATGCTGTTCTAGACGCACGTCAACTACCTTTTCAAGAACCTTAGAAATGAAGGGTAGGTTTGAAACAGGTCTGTTATTCTTGAGTGTGTTTTGATGAAGTCCAGGCCTTTTTAAAAGAGGTCTTATTCGTGAGCATTTAAAGGATTTTGGTACGTTCGCAGTTTCTAGCGAAACGTTGATGATCTTTGTCAACACAGGTAATAGCTCATCTATGCACATCTTTAGAAGCCATGTTGGTAAAGGGTCTATTTCACACGATTTATTTGGGGATCGTTGAATGATCTTCTTCACCTCTTCTTTCGAAGCTGGCGTAAATTCTACAAGCTGCCATACGGTTGATGGTTGATCTACTTGTGTTACTGACCGCGAGTCAGACTGATCGGTGTGTGTGGTTATTTCACTACGAATAGTTTCAATTTTATTGATAAAGAAGTCACTAAAGTCACTAAAGTCTTGAGCTAGTTCCTTAGACTGTTTGTTTGAAGGTAAGATGGTCTCATTCGCACCTCCTAATAAGTTTTTGGTAATCTTAAATAAACTCTTGTGATCCCGCCCACACGATCTTGTCCGAGTAATAACTAACCTTAGCCTGTCTGAGTAACTTATTCACATAAGCACATTGATTTCTGTATATTTTGTGGTAAATCGTGAGTTTTGTTTTGAGCCATTTGCGTTCTGACTTTCGTCTTAAGTGTTTGGCATCGTGGAGGTCTTCTGTATACCATAGACATGTAGGTCGTAAAACGATTGGTTTGGTCCGTAGAGGAGCATGTTGATCGATTAAAGATGATATTTCATTTGTGTATGTGTTCACATTAGCTCTTCATGATCAGTGGATTCCAAACAGGCACTGAGAATGTCTGAGTCCATAATGTCATTCTTAAAAGAATCGACGTCGATTGAGCGCAGTTTTCTATAAGAAACAGTTTTCCTCACAGGGGAAGGTTTAGCAGCCTGAACGGTCAAGGTTACAGCAAAATGGTATCGTGCCACTTTACCCGTGTTGTCGGACAGTCCAGGATCTGTGACCGCTACATTTGATACTATTTTGTATGTTTCCCTAGTGATGATAACATCCAGTGTGTGGCCGCCGACATGTGTTGGTTCATTAACATGTTGCCGCATGCCACATGATTCAAGAGTGCTTATAAACTTTGCAGCATCCCGGTCCGTGGGAACGTCAAGGTGGAAGTTTAAATCCCCAACTATTAAAATGTTCTTGTCTATCGTTGCATATCTGGCTAGGAAAATTTGCCATTCCTGTTCAAGAAATACATTTGTCTTTAAACCGTTTTCCCGTGTTGGAGGTGGCCTATATACTACCGCTAGGCGTAGAGAGTAGCCGTTGACAACTAAATTACAGTTCATATATTCAAAGTTTGAGAAGTCATTGTCACGGCTTGATGTAACAATACGAAGGTCTATTGCAGTTTTGTATATGAGTCCGACACCCCGCCGCGCCTACTTCCACATCGAGGGATGTGTTTGAGTTGGTAGCCACTTGGTAACAGTTCACTGATGCATGCTTTATCCACCGAAGTACCTAGCCATGTTTCAGGCACAGCAACAATGTCAAAGTTATTTGAAATTATATGATAAGATAGTGACAGTGTTTTGTTCTTAACTGATCTTGGATTAATACAGCACATCTTCATATAAGTTTTCCCTTTCGCAGCATTTCCAGGTTCAAATTTTATCTTGATAATTTTTGAATTGTTTTTGGGGCCCTTATCCTTAGTTGCAGTAATTGGTAAAGTTTTCATAGTTTAATTTTGTTCTTCCTGTAACACAGTGGAGATTGCTTGAGGCAGAGTTTGTAGGTTGTTTACATTGACTCCCTGATTAGTGTCACAAGCACGTTGCACTCGAGCATGTCCCCCTCGGGTGCCTCTACTTCTCAAAATATCTAACTGTTTCAGTCTTGACAATATGAAAGGATTTGGTCTATTCATTGTTAATTTTCCAATATCATAGAGATCACCTCTGCCATAGCGTGTAATCCGTGATATGTGTTCACTCACCGTAGCTTTAGGCAGAATGCACTTTGATTAAAATCTAAATAAATCTCCAATATTGTTATTAGAATTCAAATTTAACACTATAACCACAATGTAAATCCACATGAAAAACCACATAAATCCATTCATGGCACATTCATGCAACTTCATGACAATTTGCAGATTTCCACATAAAGTACTTTTGCTGTTATAAATCAAATATATGAGAGCTCTTTGAAATGCGGCCTACACCTGGCGCAATAATATTATTTTGTATATAAACCGACCCAACAATTTTCGACGATATATAAGATTAAATATGAGCCAGGCCCGATAAAGTAATGGTAAGGGCAGGTAATCTAGGCTATACATCAACATGTATAATTATACATTTTCTAGAAACTTCAGCCTCCGCCAGCAGAGACAAGCGACCGGCTATCACACAGCAGGAACGGCTATCAAAATATAGGAACTGCTATCATACAATAGCCAGGAACGGCTATCATACAGTAGGAACGGCTATCATACAGTAGGAACGGCTACCATACAATAGGAACGACTATCATACAGTAGGAACGGCTATCATACAGTAGGAACGGCTATCATACAGTAGGAACGGCTATCATACAGTAGGAACGGCTATCATACAGTAGGAACGGCTACCATACAATAGGAACGACTATCATACAGTAGGAACGGCTATCATACAGTAGGAACGGCTATCATACAGTAGGAACGGCTTTCATACAGTAGGAACGACTATCATACAGTAGGAACGGCTATCATACAGTAGGAACGGCTATCATACAGTATGAACGGCTATCATACAGTAGGAACGGCTACCATACAATAGGAACGACTATCATACAGTAGGAACGGCTATCATACAGTAGGAACGGCTATCAGACAGTAGGAACGGCTATCATACAGTAGGAACGGCTATCATACAGTAGGAACGGCTATCAGACAGTAGGAACGGCTATCAGACAGTATGAACGACTATCATACAGTAGGAACGACTGGCGCAAGGAATGGCCTGGCCGACCATAAGAGGACAAACATTGGAGGGGGTAAATGGATGAAATACATTACAGGAGAAGTCAAAGACAGCTGGCAACAAGAGGCCGAAAGGGAGGAGAGAGACAGAAAATATCATGCATACCATATCAAGTGACATAATTACACAAGGGGAAATTGAAATCTAACACATTTCCAAAACACAAATATAAATAATAACCATACAACGATATACAGCCATGGAACTGTCAGTAAAATTATGTGGGGCTAAATCGATTTAGCAGCTAGCTAACTTCACGCTTAATCGCTATATGGTCATTGATTTCCATTATTATCATGTTTTTTTACATGGTTTTGGTGTGGGTGATGGTGGTGAAGATTTGTTATTATTATCATGTTGTTTTATGGCGCATCGACAGCTTTGGTCATTTAGCGCGCAAGAAATGTGAAATTATGTGAAACTAAAAAAAGGTAACGTGATATACTTGTAAATGTTAACTAGTTAGCGGACTGGTTGAACACAGCCAACAAGAAAAAATGTACTGTGAAAGGCGTATTTCATGGAATACAGTCCAGATTTAGGAGGTTGGGAAGTGGGTTTGTTGTTATTTTTGTTTACTGGTGCAGATTTCACCTTAGGTTTGGTAGTAGTAGGGGCAGGCGATGTGGCCTTAGATGGAGTGGATTTTTTTTTTTGGTAGTAGGAGGGGCTGGTGATTTGGTTTTTGGAGGAATGGATTTGGGCTTTTCTGGAATAACAGGTTTTTTTGGTTGATTGGATGTTTTTTGTGCAGGTGGAGGAACCATTGGGGCAGGCTGTCTCTGTGTCTGTACAGATGAGGGGGCCAGACCTTTAAGGTCCTCTGCAATCTGAGGATACTTTTCTATCAAACTTTTGATAAGTTCACTACAAGAGTAACAAGGAGGGATGTACGCCAAAGGGGCAGCTTTGTTGGCATAGCTAGCACTACTGCTAGCCTTGACTGGTCCCTCTGGCGGTTCTGCACAACCCTCCTTGCCTCTACGAAAGAAATACCCTGATTGTATTTAACTTCCAAAATGTCTTTTTCAATTTTCCAAGACTGGTAATGCTTTGAAAAAACAGGGTGGGAACCCTTGCAATTTGCCCAGAGGGGTTTCTCGTGACAGATTTTGGAATCATGGTCTGGCCCCTCATGTGCACAGACTGCACAAACTGGAATACTTGTGCATTTGGTCTCGTGATGGCCAAACCTCTGACACCTGAAACAGCGCAGAGGGTTTGGCACATACACGGAGACCGGAACGCTTTCGTACCCAATTTTTACATTAGATGGGAGGACTGATATTGAGAAGGTGAGTATATACGTGTTTGTTTGAATGATTTTGTTATCTCTTTTTATTGAAATTTCTTTTTACTGCAGAGACAGCCTCCGATTTAAGATTGGTAGTTATTTCGTCGAGGGACTCGCAACATGCGAGATCCCTACAACGAATAATACCTTTGGAAGAATTTAGTGATGGGTGGAGTTTAATAACGACCCCCAACCCAAAGAATTGTTTGTGACATAAAAGGTTTTTTGTTTGTTGCATGGTGGAACATTCCACCAGCAACGTGTCATCTTTTAATTTCTTTACGGATTTTGGAGTTCCGAGAATAGATTGTTTTTTGTATGACAAAGGGGGAAAGTTTGGTAATTGGTTTTTCAGAATTTGAAGATTTTATAATAATGAAACGAGAGATATATGGGGGGGTCATGTTTGATATGTCTGTCTCAGAGTCGGACTCTGAGAGTGTTCGCTTTGGTTTTTTTGGGGTTGCCATGCTGATTGAATGAGATCATCACTGATGCTCCCCACCCGCCACGGAGTCCAACTGGGGGTCATGACCAGGGGATATCCAACACTGGCTATGACAGGGATACATCAATGCTATACTCGTGATAAAAAGGTTAAACTGTACAAATGAGTTCCCTCAGAACATTTTACAAGCTTAAACAAACTTTGGAAAATTTCGAATGTCAGTTAAAGGCCAAACAAGTATCCGATTGGCCCATGGGCCATCGCCTTCCAAGATACGAATAAGTAAAAAGGTAAATCGTGAAAGTCGACAACGAGATAATCTATGTATTTATAAAATAAACAAATATAAAAAGACATGGGGGCACAAAATATCGTGGGGCTTGGCATGACTAGCCGATTGATCTGGACGGGCCTTCCAGACCTCCCGTTTAGCCCAACTAAAGGCCAAAGCAGTGTATTGAGAGAACCAAGTATAAATTGCCAACTCAAAACCCGTTCAACTACCAGGATCCTCTCATCAGGCGACACGGGTAGCAGCCCACGGCAAACGGGCAGGCACAGTGGAGGGGGGGGGGGGTCGTACCCCTCTGTAGTGCGACAACTGGGGAATTCTAGCCCCCCTCCAGCTGGGGATCATTGATTTCCAACACATACACATACATTGACTAAGTAAGCAGTGACTAATTTTTAAAAGTCTTTACCCATTACGTACATTACAACAGACACACTTTATAATCCACCACGAAAAATCAAACAACCTCTGGATGACTTTGCTCTCAGTATCTGAATTATTATCATCAGAATGCGAAATAACAATAACAATAACAAAATATTAATTTAATATAACAAAGAATAATATTTTCGAATATAATCTTGCTCATTCACATACCAAGACAGTGGGACAGTATCGGTCAAAATATACAAATATAAAACATACATTTCAAATGAAACACAGGTTAACAGTTTTATGTTAAAAAATCATGAAAATGGTGTAGAGGCAGATTCCGAAAAGACTGTTAATTTCCTACATCTATATATCTATTACTCGAAAAAAGAAAATTGGCTTTGGATCTGTAATTTCCATGAAAATTTAATAACAATATATTGATTGTATGCTATGCATTTCATAATTTGAGCTATATGCTAATGGCACACCGAAGGCTGTTACAGTTGACGAGGCTGAAGGTAAGCAGAGGTAAGTGAAAGTAACTTAGGATTTCTTAGACTGATATGTTAATACCACTGCAGATATATACAAGTGTGCATAATTTCTGTTGAAGTATACAAACGTGACTTTTTGTTTGATTTCTCATTCTGATTGGTTAGTGTTAAGTATAAACCCTATGTCGAATACTATTTTGATATCTAGTCATAACCTCGTGTTAGTAATCTGACATAAGAATGATTGCTGTTAGGTTATATCTTAATTATGCATGATTATTATACGCATACATTTACATATAGATGAAAGTGTTTAAAGTAAAAATATATCTACAGTTATAGATTAAGTGATTAAGTGCATTGACGCGATTTACCGCTGTACATACTGCAACATATTGCTAAAGCCCCAGTTGCACTGTCACGACTTTAGGCACGAATGCCGGCAAATAGGGAAGAATGAAAAAGTCGTAGGGCTTCGCAGTGTACTGACCCTAGAGAGTGTTCCCTACGCATGTCGTACGCATATCAAGAATGCAGTGCGACAGCAGTAAGAACGCGGTAAGCTACCAACAATAATTAATAAGAACCAGCACGAACCCACACAAACTCATTACGATCACAGTAAGAATGCCGTTGGAATGTCCACAAATCAGTCACGAACCACTGCGAACCACCACGATTGCGTCACGATTGTGACACGAAATAGATACGAATACAGGCGAATTCCCAAGATCCCATATAAACAATGTCAGTCCATTTTCTTTCCATGACAGTATAAATACAGGTACTTCCCAAGCCAGTGTATCATTTCTGCCTCCGCCCTTGAAGGGTCCACATCCTCCCGGATAGTACACAGACGTACACAATGGGGTTCAGAAGATTGCGGCTGCTGAACACCTTGTTCAACTTGACGGGAACATGGTGCGGAATGAGGTGGCAATTGCCAGACTCATAGACGAATGGAGACAAGTCGGAAGAAGATACTGGGTGAGGCCCTGGTTGTTGCGTTGGCCAAGCCTTTGTAAGTACGAGCGTCTTTTCCAACATTCTGCTTGGAGCGTGAGAAAATGATTGACAGCCATCACGAATCGCTACGATATGAATAATAATATGCTATAATGTTCTTTACTAATACATCCACATGAAGGTTCGTGTAATTTAACAAAGCTTGCATAGTACGTGTTAGATACACTTAGTGCATTACAAGAACACAAAGAAAGTAAGATAACAGGAGTGAGTCAATGCAATACAGTATTACGTTGGTATAGGGAACGTCACCTTTACAAGACAATACCTTCCTATGGGAAGGGAGTGGAAAGGAATTCCTGGTAGTATTATTTTGTTTTGTAACAAGAACACAACGAAGGTAAGACAACTGCCGTTAAATAATGGAAGAAAACGTGTCTAGTTGTGTAACTTTGTTTAACGTTGTTTAACAATGACCCAAAGAATATAGACAACTGCAGACAATTAATAGAAGAGAACGTGTCTAGTAGACTTAGCTATGGGGCTGCTATTTGGGGCACACAATACTAAGCTTCAAGTAATGCAGTTCAACATATCAGGTTCCTTGAAGGATTTGGCAGATATGCACTCAATGCAGACATGAACGGTGGCATGGTCTTGTTACCAGGCCCCGTTGGCTGGACATTGGAAATCAGTCTTATCACTTTGGTTGAGGTTGAGCGGAATGAAAAGAGTTAGACTGAACACAAAGGTTTTCCATTGGTCATTTTTACGCAGTTATCACGATGAACTGGTGTTACCGACTGAGTGTGAACGTGAATTTTATTATTGACAACAATCACTGCAATTATGATCGGAAAATATAAATTACTGTGATGGAGAAATACATTGAACACATTTTCTAAACGTCCATATGTAAGTACAAAATTAAGAAAACGGTTTTATATGCCGACTTAAAATTTGGGATTCTAGTATTATTCATAGTACTCTATCGACTTTCACATAGAAAATACCTATGTATCGTCATGATTCACCACGCGTGACGGTAAGTACGATTTTCAATTGTTGGCACCGTGTAGTAAAACAGAAAATATGCAGACAAAGACCACTGAAGAACGCGCCAGGCCCGTCGGTATGATTGATGCCGGTACTCCGATTCGACAGGTATGACTAACTTTATAAATTACTTAATCAATTCAAATAGAATTTGGAAAATAATAAAAAAAATATATAATGTTTGTATAAATAACCACTTGTTCAGGCTGTCGGTCTGTTCAATAGGCGCAAATGTGTGCATGTGTTTATGTTATTATATTTCGACGAAGCACCAAGTGGACGCTTAGAAATGTTTGTTGAGTGTATTTAAATAGAATAAGTACGATTGGTTGAAAACTATCAGTAAATTGAAGAAAATGGAGAAAATAAACTACGAACATACAGACAATTCAAACATTCATGAAACTGAAGCGTATGTGAATAATCCTAATATATCAAGAGGCCATAGAAACGTTCTTGCTGGTTGTTACCAAGTCATATCATTAACTGAAATATATTCCTTCAATTGTATTAATGCAATTGAGTAGGGTATATAAAGAGGGGAAAAACCACTGGGCAAAAACCACTTTACCACGTGACCGATCACGTGATGTACCACTGGGCAAAACACACTTTACCACGTGTCATAGATCACGCGTCATTCACGCGTCACGTAAGGGCACTTACCACTGAGGTCACGTGTTATAACCGATGTCGTGCCCCCATTTTGGAGTATTTTGTTGTATGCAGGGGAGACAAATGCTACAAAAACTTACCACTTAGCATTCGCGAGAGTTAATCCTCTTGGTTAAGTATGTAATGTAAAACGACTTTCAATTGTTTTATATTACTGCTTTTTTCCACCATTCACCTACCGCTTTTGTTAAATATAGGTTATATATCAATTTTATCATGTTCCGAACAACTAGCTTATAAGATCCTATTACTCATCAAAACGTTTAAAAGTTGGCATAATAATCGTACGTATTATTCATCTACTCACGTCGTGACGTTACTTACAATCTAAGGTAAAAACTGTTAAATATGATAGCACTAAAGTTATCCTAACAGTCGTATTGCTTAGTACACTTGAAGTTTAAATTCTTTGAGATATTACATTATACTATTTTGGTTGTGCTGTGATGTTCTAATGTATAATATAACCAAGTTATTGCAGACGACGCTTTTGGCGCCAAATTCAAATTGTAATATCAAGGAATTTAAACTTCAAGCGTACTAAACAATATGACTCATTGTGGTAATTCACGCAACCCTACAAATTGAAAGTTTGATATACAAGTACAGAAAATATATGGTTTCATATATCTGTCATCAGTAAACAACTAGCTACTGTTGCATGTATTTACCAAATGTTTATTTTTTCGTATGCCAGATCCAATAATTGATACGTAGTCAGAAAATACATGATTTGATGCATACATAGAACCTACATCAGCATTAATATTTATTCTCCTCGCCCCTGACAATTAAATTATTATCACATTTTCACCGTGTGTATCCGGCAATACGCGGCACACAATTTAAATATCTAAGCGATTTTAGGAATAAAACCTGTCAACTTCATTCATTTCTGTCTAAGTGATTCGTCCATTTCAGAGACAATTTGTCTAAACACTCGACATTTTATTCATAATACTATCCATTTAAATATAAATGGTATACCAATAATCTAGCCTACTTTAAATGCTTTAATTAAATATGTAGAATACTAAACCAAACCTATTGTACTTTTTATGAGAACTTCTTGACCTTCTATTACGGGAAATATATCTGGGAGTTCAATTTGTCTGCTAAATAACACTGTATTTTATAATTATACCCGAATTTAGACCTGTATTTGAGAATATACAGAGAAATAACAAGTGTTATACACATGCACTATGTGTATTCGATTAAATCCTAAGTAGGTCTTATCAACGTTGTAGATTTAAATGGCATATCATGTGATGTGTGTTCAAATGATCATATATATGCATAGTTAACGTAGCTTAATGTTACATTTTAAACAAACAGGAAGTTATGAAAGTACAAAAAATAGTGTGATTATGATATGTTGGGCAGAAGGAGAATATACATTTGAATGTGTTAAGACATTTACATCTAAGTTGACTATTGAGGGAGTTAAAGGGTGACAATGCATAAAATAGTGCTCAGTGTTTGGATTTATACGTTTGCTTGTAAGTAATTATTTTGTTTACATTTCAGTATAACTTTGTTTTCCCGGAAGTCTACGTGGGGAGGCACTGTCTTATGTATGTGGCGTTCCCTGTAGCTACGTATTCTCTCTCTTTTCCTAAAATATCTTATTAATTTAGATAAAATAAAAACTCATTACGGTATACTCTGTCAAAACGATCTGACATAACGGGTGAATGATTCACTAAAGTTTCCTGGTGTGTCCGTCATTATTATCTAGCGTACCGAACAGAAGATGGTACGTGATATGTATTGTTCGTTATGAAATAATAATTATATTACATCGGATAGATACCACTTATCTATTATATAATAACATGTCCAGCAAGAATATATAAACTATTTATACATTAATTTGCCTCTTAAGAAAGCGAATTTAAGAAACACTTTCTGAAACGGTTTAGTAAGTTCTTAAAAAACTTCTTAAATCGGAAAGTTAAGATAAGAAAATAGATAAGATAAGAAGCTTAATGAAACAGTACCCTGTCTGTTAAAGATTGAAAAAACAGAATTGTACCCAAGCTACTTAAATTACTGATTAAACTACAGTGTAAAAGCATTTGTGGGTCTGAATAGTCCTAGATAAACTAAGATGATTCACAAATGATTAGGTTCCAAAAATAATCGCCAAATGAATTATAAAATTCGCGCTTCAAACCATCAGTATATCAATATGTAATACTGTTTCATACCATCCGGCTCAACCAATCAACTGGAACATTACTCTTTTTTTATTAACTCATTCAGTCTCGGAACAACCTCATATTAACCTTGATGCCTGCGACTGCGAACCGTTAACTTCAGATCTATTAGACCGAGTTCGGCTATTACATGTTATAGTTATTTCCTGTCATCCACTGCGATGTTTACCCTTGTCACATTTTGTGTTGAATTTTTATTGCATTTTTATAGTGCATTGCACATAGGAACATATGTCCGTGCAATACACGTTAGAGTAGTTATATGTGTTTTACACGTAGAGCTATGTGTCCGTTCAATACACTTTAAACTAGATGTATGTGCACTCCAAATAGGGCTAGTTGTCCGTTCACTACACGTTAGACTAGATGTATGTGCACTTCACATGGGGATAGTGGTCCGTTCACTACACGTTAAGCTAGATGTATGTGCACTTCACATAGGGCTAATTGTCCGTTCACTACACGTTAGGATAGATGTATGTGCACTTCACATAGGGCTAGTTGTCCGTTCACTACCCGTTAGGCTAGGTGTACATGTGCGATTCACATAGGGCTAGTTGTCCGTTCACTACATGTTAGGCTAGATGTATGTGTACTTCACATAGGGCTAGTTGTCCATTCACTACACATAAGGCTAGATGTATGTGCAGGTCACATAGGGCTAGTTGTCCGTTCACTACACGTTAGGCTAGTTATCTGTGCACTTCACAAAGTGCTAGTATTCCGTTCATTACACGTTAGGCTAGATGTATGTGCACTTCAGATAGGGCTAGTTATCTGTGCATTTCACAATGGGCTAGTATTCCGTTCACTACACGTTAGGCTAGATGAATGTACACTACACAGTGTTAAATGTATGTGCACTTCACACAGGGCTAAATGTATGTGCACTACATGTATTGCTTTAAGACTTGCTTATAACATCTATGGTTCTATTTGGATTGTTTGCCATTTTTGCTGTTTGGATTTGAACTAAATACATGCACATTTATTAACTTTGTTAATGATCAGTGTATTGTACTATATAGTGTGCAACATCGTATTGAATTTTTAATCAATTCAAAGTTTCATTTGCCAAAAAATAGATAAATCCATGTATTTACTTGACGTTTGTAGTCATGTCATGTTCTAAACGGATGTTACTATTGCATGGATCTTGTGCGCAGTTTATTTACAGTGGCATAATTTTGGAAGATATTTTGCTTTCATGCGTTATTATTTTTACAAATTGAATTTTCATACGCAAAACTTGTAATGAATAATTATGTTGAGTAAGTTCTTCACAAATTCATCCAAATAAAAGTCCATGTAATTTAAGCTTGCATTGTATACATGTGTTAGATACACTGAGCGTATTACATGAACACAGAGAAAGTGAAATAACAAGAGTCGGTCAATGTAATACAGTATTAAGTTGATATAGGGAACGCAACATTTACAAGACAATACCTCCCTATGGGAATGCAGCGATAATGAATTGTAAAACATTCCTGGTAGTATTTTATTTCCTTTTGTAACAAGAACACAAAGAAGTTAAGAAAACTGCAGTAAATTCATAGAAGAAAACGGGTCTAGTTGTGTAACTGTGTTCTACGTTGACACCAAGAAGGTTGGAAAACTGCGGACAATTATTACAATGAAACAAATCTAGTAGTGTATTGTTGTGTAATGTATGTATCAATAGCTTGCCCAAGAGGATGGGGAAGGTGGGTCCAGACGTGCTGACATTTTTGTACCTCTGTCAACTATTATGTCGGCGAATACTGTGTTTGTGGCAGTGTCTTTTGTATGTTGCATGTTCTGTTCGCAAAAAGGTAGGTCACGGATTCGACCGATGTGTGTTTGATTCCCAGCAAAGCCGTCTTAATTTTAGACTTGTATTGTAAAGAACATGTTAAATACTTTCCGACTCAAACCTTTAAGTTTCATAACAATACTTGTATCTAGATTGAAAACCATATTATCTTCAACCATCAGCTCAAAATGTACACACTACAATCTGGGCTCGCAGTAAAACATATATTTCTGGAGGACTCCGCAAGTATGATTTCAGTGATCTTATTCGCATTGTTTGCTATGTTCATCCATTTGATACTATTAACTACCGGTATCGCAACCATTTTGTAAGAGTATTTTCGAGCCAGAATACAATGTACCCGTAAATAGGTTTTATACATCTCTTGACGTGTTTCTCTACTGACTGATCCAAGACATTTTCATCCATCACTTGTGCTTGTCTTATGTGTCCCTTTCTGTCTTTGTATTAGTGTTGACTGGCATGTGTATATTTTCATGTCAGACTATATTCTTCATTCATTTTACTACACTGATGACACATACGACCAACACCACAACACACAGGCTAATGTCGTAATGAAAATGTCGAAGGAAGACAATTGCTTTGATTAGCAATACAATGGAAAAACAGAAACAAAAAGTCAATATTCACAAACCAGGATAATCTCACACAAATATCTTGTATACAAGATCAAGCAACACACAGAACCAATTAAGTCGATTGTCTATTTAACATATAAATACAAAAAAATAAAAATAATATAAGTCATCGGTGCATAAGGGTGCAAGTTTTCCCATACTTAGTCTTCAATTACCCAAATAAAAAGAGGAAGGCGTGGTGGTCGATGCATAGAGCGCCTGATTGCTGATCCGAAGGTCGTGAGATTAAAGCCCGCTCACCGGAATTTTATCACGAGCTTCACAATCAGAAAAATATTTTGCCGCGAGTACGGGTTTGTAACCCAGGAACCAGACATCGAAGGTTAGTAGTATTCAATGTGATGCAAGATCTTTACAATTAATATAAAATGAATAATAAATAAGATTAATCTAATCCAACTATAATTATCGGTAAAACACTTGGCTGTATTATATGAAATTTAATGATAAAGATTTAACAATTTTACATACTAACAACAGGTATATCATCATGTAGTGTTTGTTCATCTTATCATATATGTATACGCATACATTGCTTGATATCTATTTTAAACAAGCAGGAAGTTATAGACTTATGTAAAATATTTAGTTGGCCCAATAGAAGCGTATACCATTGAAATATGATGAGATGATTTTACAAAAAGGAAGTTCAGTTTACATTCAAGTTGACTATTGAAGCGGCTGCAATATCGGCTTGCAAGTATGGGAATGTATAAAATAGTGCTCAGTTTTTGGATTTATATGTTTGCATGTAAGTGATTATTATAGACGTACATTCAACAGTTATGTACATCAAAAGGTGAATATACCATTCAGATAGGTTTAGACGTTTTAACGAAAAGGAAGTTCAGTTTACATTTAAGTTGACTATTGAGTGAGTTAAACATATCTGCTTGCAAGGATGGGAATGCATAAAATAGTGCTCAGTGTTTGGATTTATACGTTTGCTTGTAAGTAATTATTGTGTGGACATATCTGTATAAATTTCACTTAAATAGAATAAAAATGGCACTATTAATTAAGGAAATGTTATAGATAAAAAAACTATCTTAGATTGTGTCAATGATTCCGTGTGTTTCTGTCAATATCACTTAGCATTAAACTACCACAGGATGAGTAATACATATGCTTACTTTTTGTAATTTCTGTGTTTCGTCACCCGTTTCATTCTCATATAATACTTACATAATTATAATTCCAACGTTTTGTAATTGCTATAGATTCTCGTTCACAAATTACAAAATCTTGCGTTTTGATTTTTCTGTACTTCGTACTATAAATTCTCGTTCTCATAAAAACTACTTACCTTTTCTATACATTTCTTCACATTTTATGCAGACTAAAATGTGTTGGTAAAGAACGTCTAGTTGCGTAAAAAAATGAAATTGAAACCAAGAAACACGTTGATTTGTGTTGCTTATCATTGTCAAAAGACACAAATAGTCCCTAATGAGGAAACTAGCAGTAACACCATAATATTATCCCCCTATTCAAGGGTCCCTATTATTCTCCAAAATCATTAAAACGACATTTACAGCTTTTCTTGAAAAAAATGGCACAAACTCGCACAGAAACTTGGTGAGATGGACAAGTATATATAATATACAATTATAGAACATGTATGTATGTATACCGTGTTTCACGTAGTCCTAACGAGGCAGCTCTTTTATTATCAGAACACAGCATTTTGCATTTCTGCTTCAAATGAAGTCATCTGACTGCTTACTAATAACATAACCCGGCATAAACTTCTCTTTTAAAACAGCCTTTCAAATACAACAAGCATATTTCATCCGGTAATTAAAACCATCATATTGAAGTGTCATATTTTAGCATAATTTTGCAGAATAAACTATGGAAAGTTATATAATTTGTGGGATTATCCACTTACTATCCGCTGATCAGTAATTTTGTTTACTGCTTATTTCCACACAACATATTTCTAGACGTCTAGAACACATACGAGTTCTCACGACTCGACATGTGGATGTGCATTTAGTATTTACCATTTTGTCTATGTCAATATTCTAAGTTAACATTAATTTAATGCTTTCGAACTGATAATTAGGAGTGTGTGCCATATGTCCTAGTATTATGTTGTGTTTTCTGAACGATAACATTTCAGAATTCAGAAACTATCAATTTACATGACTATATTACTAAATTGCCACTGTTCTCCGTTCTAGGGAGATTATTGATGTATGTTGTATATTCTCGGTAGTATATTGCCTAATATTATGCATGTGCTAAATCCCCAGGTTTAATATGCATGGTGTTAAAATTATGATAGTGATAAACAATGTATTATGAAATGATATATACACAAATAATAAAGTTGATCCTTAAAAGAGTATGTGTATTTTTAAATTGTGGTATGATCTGACCTAAATGGAGATTGTGAGATATTAGAAACAAGCATCTTATATGTTAAATGAAATAAAGTTGACACTTGTTACGTAATCATAAGTATAAAGTAGGGCTTATTGTATGTACACGACGTGTAGGGCTAGTTGTCTGTGCAAGACATGTATAGCTAGTTGTCTGTGCACGACATGTAGGGATAGTTGTCTGTGCACGACATGTAGGGCTAGTTGTATGTGCACGAAATGTAGGGCTGGTTGTCTGTGCACGACATGTAGGGCTAGTTGTCTGTGCACGACATGTAGGGCTAGTTGTCTGTGCACGACATGTAGTGCTAATTGTCTGTGTACGACATGTAGGGCCAATTGTCTGTGCACGACGTGTAGGGCTAGTTGTCTGTGCACGACATGTAGGGCTGATTGTCTGTGTACGACATGCAAGGCTAGTTATCTGTGCACGACGTGTAGGGCTAGTTGTCTGTGCACGACATGTAGGGCTAGTTGTCTGTGCACGACATGTAGGGCTAGTTGTCTGTGCACGACATGTATGGCTAGTTGTCTGTGTACGACATGTAGGGCTAGTTGTCTGTGCACGACATGTAGGGCTAGTTGTCTGTGCACGACATGTAGGGCTAGTTGTCTGTGCACGACATGTAGTGCTAATTGTCTGTGTACGACGTGTAGGGCTAATTGTCTGTGCACGACGTGTAGGACTAGTTGTCTGTGCACGACACGTCGGGCTTGTTGTCTGTGCACGACATGTAGGGCTGGTTGTCTGTGCACGACATGTAGGGCTAGTTGTCTGTGCACAACATGTAGGACTAGTTGTCTGTGCACAACATGTAGGGCTAGTTGTCTGTGCACGACATGTAGGGCTAGTTGTCTGTGTACGACATGTAGGGCTTGGTGTCTGTGCACGACATGCAGGGCTAGTTGTCTGTGCACGATATGAAGGGCTTATTGTCTGTGCACGACATGTAGGGCTAGTTATCTGAGCATTACACATAGGGCCAGATGTTTATTCACTACATGTTGGGCTAGTTGTATGTACTCTACACGTATGGCTAGTTGTATGTGCACTACGCATAGGGCTAAGTGTATGTGTACAGCATGTACTGCTTTAAGAGTTTTGTACAAAGCATCATTGATGAACATTTAAGGAGACTTCTTCGCACATTCGGAATTATGTTTTCTTAATCACGCGTAAAACAGGTACATTACTCGACACTTGGTTGTATTTAATAATATTAAACGATAAAGATTTACCAAGTTTACATATTTACAACGGGTATATCATCTTGTAATGTTTGTTCAAATTGGCATATATCTATACGCATACCAAGCACGGATCCAGCAATTTGCGTCGGGGGGTCCAGGTTTTACAGTATAAGGCCTTTGATTTTTTGGATCCCCTCTGGATATATGATTTTAAAGAAACCAAACTATAGTTTTGTCAAATATGAGGGGGAGGGGTCCGGATTCCGGGTCACCCTATCTGGATCCGCGCATGCATACATTGTCTATATCGTATTTTAAACAAGCAGGAAGTTATGTTAAATATTTAGGTAGCTCAATAGGAGTGTATGCCATTGATAAATAATACTCAGAAGCTTGTAAAATATTTGTGAAACTAAAGGAATGATAGATTGTCTTGAAAAACATGTTTTTTATATTAACATGTGTTTAACATGATAGTTAAACAAGTAGACATAATGGGTAGACAATGGTAAGTACATATGAAGTACAATGTCTAATCCTAGTGGTCATGCATAGCCTGTAAACGCAAAATATCATGAAATTGCATACAACTGAAAGGTGTGATTTGCCATTCCTTGCAACTTACAGTGTGTTGCAAATGTACATGTACATAATTTGGTCGGGAGGCCACATTGACCAATATGGCTTGTTTAAGCAGATCTCTTGATATGTTTCTTAAATTTACGATGTAATGAAAGATAATTTAACACAGTACGAACTAGCGTGTATTTTCTATCAACGATAATCGCTGCCAAATTACAAAATGCTTTTTGAATGTTTTTTTAAAAAATTATAATATGTATTACGGTGTCTTTTCGGAGTTGTTTTGGGTTATTTATATCAGTGTATGCTATCTGTTAGCCATCAGTTGACGTCAAATGTAATTCATCACAGGCAATGCTTCATTCTTATAATCAAAATGCTGTCAGCTTGAAACTAAGTACGCATGCATGTTTTTTTTAAATAATGCATTAAGTATTATTGTTCATTTAAAGGCTTGTTTTATCCTTATATATGTTCCTCATTGTAAACTTTACTCCCGATGCATGCATTGTCCAATAGTAACTGGATATGCGTTATAAATGAATTACCTTTCGTTGGAGCCACTGACATATTATTTGATTATATATTCAAGTATTCAATGGTTGCTTACCTAGTGTGTCTTAATTGGTTCCATATAGATCTTAAACTATGAATGGAATAGTTCCGTATGTTTTACCAAAAAGCTTGTCAGAAGTTGCGATAAAAAGGAATGAAGAGGTCGAGCATTCCGACTGCACTCAATGTCCTTAATAAGACGCATTGTGTTTAATACAAATGTTCCAAACGTAAAGAGATGTCTATGTGGTGATTTTCTTTTATATGTTGCTGAACTGATAATTACGTCTTGTGTTTCTTACGTAGCATATCACCTAGTCTCTCGGTACGATGCCCTCCTGATCTGATTTGTTCGTAAACAAATTATTCAACGTTAACCATCAGAAACTTCTCAATAAATTGATTTATAAACCTAGATATTCTTTTAATACATGTGCTGAGCTGTTCGCTTAATTCCGCATATTATCCGTCATCTTTGGGTCAACAAGTCAACAAGTCAACCAGAATCCAACTTTCACATTGGTTTCATTGTATGTGTATTAACGTAATCTATGAGGCAGACACCGGTACTGCCTGTTACAGCCGTATACATATCAAGGGCGAGACGTCGTAACAAATATATACGCACTTCACAGCGAAAGCAGTTCATGATATAGGCATTAATAGAAATCCGTTCATTCTCTCACTTCTTGTGATCAGCGGGGCACTTACCGTGAGCAATTGAGTAAATCAATGAGCAAACGAGCGGACGAAGTAGATCTAGCAATAAAATAACGTAAGTACCACGAACACCGGGTAGACCATGATACTACAAAACACAGATTGCATAGTGTCAGCTCCAATATTTATAAATAAACAGCTAAATTAAAATAAAGATCTAGGTATCTATAATTACAGACAGATGAAAATAGTATACCTAGATCTTTATTTTTATTTAGCGATTTTCGTGGTACTAACAGTTGTTAATTGTGCAAATATGAAACAACTGGTACACGTGTGACAAACTATGAAAATAAACATTTCATAAAAAACACTGATGGGATATGATTGAAACCCCGGGACACTCGAAACACCGGTTAACTCGAGCTTTTTGGACGGACCCTTGCGTCCTCGAGTTACCGAAGTTTAATTGTAATAACTTTTTTTTCCAATAAAAGCACCATTTAAAAATATCAAGTGAATGACTGCCTAGAATAGTATAACTTGCAATTGCTGTGAAAATTAATTTAACAGAAATTATACAATTTAGAATGTTTTGTGTTTAAATTCCATATACGAGTAAAGAAGGAAATTACCCAACATTATGGACGGAATACTTTAACCAATGATGGACGGCTTACCTTAACACAATCTCATAAATAATGAATACTACTCTATTTCATAACGAAAACAAATGACAAATATTGTGTGAAAAGTAGAGCTTATAAGTTATTAGTGTTCCGTGGTGTACTGAACAACTCTCTGTTCTTAATATATATTATATGTGTTCATTCTACACGTACCCAATTTAAGACTATTCAATGAAAAGTGAAATCCTGAATGTTTGAACGCCCAGCACATTTAAATGATAGGAAATTCCACTTAAGTTTAACCAGTACAACACGTGTTGGATACCATCCCAATACAAGGCCTGTTCGGAGATTATTGAGACATCTTTTTGACAGTTTTCGCGACGGGTCTCGTTTTGGTACAAACATGCAGAGAACAATATTGAGTTAAGAGAACAGAGAAATAGTGAGGATTGTAACGTAGATGTATATATGTAGCTGCGACTGCGATATTTGGGCTAATGACACACATGACGTAAACTTTCATTCAAATTGTCAAGTTAACTCGCTCTGTCGGATCAGAATTAACGTTTTATTAATTCATGTTTAATAGTGTAGCACGAATGTCGATAAATTTACTGTAACATCAACTCTATAGTTACGTGAGACCATACGGAAGCGATATAGTCGCAAATAAGTCGGTAGTGATCTACCATGAGACATTTCAATTTGGATTCGATTACCGGGAATAAAATGTTTATTTCGCCATGTTTCTTGCATGTCAACAAAAGGACTACGTACGAAAGTATCAACAAGTAATATTTCGTTTAAACCTTTTTGATTCATCTGATTTATGCAAATTAACCCGGAAGTGACTCGATCGCCATATTTAGTGTTTGTTTACATTTGATGACCGCCTTTAATTTGAATTTGTTTTGAAGTGTACTCAAGAGGGAACCTTTCCGTACACTATGATGCTATATCTGATTCAAATTCTGATACTAAAAAACAAGTATCACTTGAGGTAGATGCTAGTGCAGCTTACAACTTCGATTGCAAATGCAAAGCAAAGGTTAGGAATGCCACATGTGGTTGCAAATGAGAAATCACCTCTATATTAGCGCCAGTCATTTCTGACTTCTAAGACACCTTCTTTCTGAGCACATACATTCCGATTCCTATCCTTTAATGACAGACACGAGGCAGATAGACAAGCGGTAACCTTTATTAATGCCTATGCTTACTGAGATTGGAACCCTCACCCTCTAGTTCCCAAGGCGGATGATGAACATTTGGCCTTGGTGTCTTATGACCCTTGTAGTATTTGACAATGGACTAGCGTCTTTCAGGGGATCTCCTCCAAACAATCAATTGTTGAAAATCATTTGAGTAATTGATAATTTGCAAACATTAAAATTGTTTATTTTTATTTTGAAATCATATCTTTAAGAGAAAACGTACATAATTTTCTTGTACACCACCGCTACATGCAAACGTACTGAACTGTCATTAGATACAAATCACTACAGTACTATACAGCATATACATCCAAATGTCCCCGTTTGAAAAAAATGTGCCAAATCTTTAGTCCGGTCCCAAGTTCGTCCGGTTTCAAAGGGGTTCCATTGTAACGGAAAATGTTACCCGTTCAAATCAGCTGCTGCGATCGCCAACTGAGGAAATAATGAAACAGCAATGGAATGTTGCACATGATATTACCACAAAATGGACAAGGAATGACCAATCGAGCATAAAATACTATGGTATACCGACTTCTTAGGAATAATAAGATTATACGATTGAAATATACTTAAGTACATCTAAGATTTTATCAATTTGTATATAAAAATGGCACAAAGCTTAATGAATAGTTGCACGACTGAACATACAGAATTAAAATGTCATAACGCATATGGTACATTTGGCAGCGATTATCTTACATAAATTTCTTAAAATGTATTACTGTGGCAATTAACCAGTGTGGCAACTATGACATTCAGATAACAGATAAGTGAGTCGTACTTAGCCAAATAAGTAAGGCTACTTTAATTACAGACCCTTTCACGTGCCTACACATTTATCCTTGGTTTTTGTCTCCAGTACATGTCAGTTAAACAGCACCATTTACATATTTGAAATCTTGTTATAAATATTTGAACAAAAACAATTTGTCAGTTAATAAAGGACAAATAACAGACAGGCCCGGGTCATACGACAGTCTGCGATACTTTTCGTTAGGTCGGCATTGGACATGTGGCATTGTGGTGGCCATGCATGGCGATGTATATATTAAAGGCTACCTAAACAGTTTATGTTACAGTTTAGGGCGAACATATGACTATGTTTGCATGAGGATCATTGTATTATCTGCGAATTATCGACGATTATGCTCCAACTAGTCAATGGATGTAGGGGCGATCTGTGATGGGCATAATCCACGACGCTCGGCTGTGCGCTGCGACGCTCAGACGACAATCGGCTATCACAGACACGTGTCAGAGAATGTTTGCTGAGTATGGCTGAAGCATCGCCAAGTACCGGTATATTCGCAAGATTGTGTTGCAATATTATTAAGAAGAACTTGATATGGATCTTGCGAAGTTTGTAAATCTCGTGAAAGTAAGCTGCCGGGTATAAAATACCTCGCAATATTGTTCTTGCCCTTGAGGGCGGCGTCCTCTATTCCGGTCCGCCTCTCTATTTAATCTGCGAATAAGATCGAGGTGTTCGGATGCTGGTTCTCGAAACATATCGCCTTGGGACCTTGATTATTTTAGGCAGAATGATGCTAAGAAACCAGTTTTGGACTGTACTATTAAAAACTGGAAGATCATGCAAATTCTCGCCGTGTCCTTAACTATAGCAAAGGCAGGCTAACGACGTATAGCAAAGTCAGTCCAATATGGTACTACAGTCTAACCTCTCTAGAGCAGACACCATTGGGATGGAGGGAAAATGTTTGTTGTAGAGAGGTTGTTGTTCTAGGGAAGTTGAACTAATCTAAAGTGTTGCGGTTGCCGGTTCGAAGAGTAATCACGGGTGTTCGGCTTTGCAACATGATTAATTTTTATGTTTTTAAAAAAATCTTAATTGAATAAAATTTGAACTTCCCAAATGAAATTAAATTGATATGAATTGTAGTACATGTATCATAATAAATAAACTGACATAGCTTCTTTTTAGCGACTTAGAAGAGACAAACTTCGGTCACCGTGTCTAGGGCAGTCTTATTGTCAGGTTTTTAGCAAAGTATAGCTAAGTCAGCCAAATATGGACTTGAAATAGACCATCTTTGCAGTAATACCTCATTCTTGATTGTTCGTCCTGTGCTTAGGTCCCAAGACATTTGGACAAAACTTTTTGAGGCAATTAGTTATTAGTATTTTCTGTGAATTTAGATTTTTGACTTACTTTTTGGTTCGAATGAAGTTATAGTAAAGTGCACAGAAGTGGTGAGATTGATGTAGACATCTGCTCTATTAGTTTGTAATTATAATGATGTCATAGTGCCGGACAAAGACTGCGTCTGTAAGCCGCATGTATACCAAATTTGGGGTAAGAAGATTTTTCGGGCGACTGGATTTGTGGTTAATTGCACTACTTGGTAATACCCACTAGGTGGCTGATTTGTGTTATGTCGTTTTGCCTGGGCAACAAGGCGGCAAATCGAAAATACGATATACAACAATTTGTTTTCTACTAGTCGCCACGCTAAGACAACAGCACGAAAACCTGCAAAAATACATACGCCTGAAAAAAGTAGTCATTGTCAAACAAAGAAATAGCGGTAAGCATTTGCGATATTAGCTAGAAATGGAATTGAAATGACATCACCGACGCATTAGAAAGAGTCCAATTGTAATTTAAATATTGCAATGACAGAAGAAAATCAAAGGACTGAAGGTCCTGAGAGGCGCTTCCAGGGCACGTTTTCTATAATATTTGAAGGTGATTATTTTCAATAATCATCTTCCTATGCCATCCATCCGCTATCTTCTTGGAATTAACCCCATCACACACTCATGCTTGATCGATATATAGTTTCCAAAAAATCTATAAAGGAGTTAGACTCGAAAACCTTCTAAACTGTTTTCGATAATCAGTTAAATATGGACATCTGGGTTTTTGGTATATAATGGAGAAATATTCTGTACTTTCAAGAAAAAAATAAGCGATATTAATGCGCTAGGAAATTCATAGACCAAAAAGTTGTCCCATAATGACACCTTTAAAAGTTTTGACAATGTACACTGTCGATATTATAAAGGGTATGGAGTGAAACAAAGTAGTGTAACAGTCTGGTTGTTATGTAACTCCATAGGTATTAACACGATGAACTCAAGTAACCTGACCCATTCCAGATGGAATATAGTGCAGTAATAAATCTCAATGAAATGATTCAGTCTTCAACTTTAAAAACATATTGTTACTTTACAATTGTAAAATAACAATACGTTTGTATATAGCTGTAGTATATCACTAATGACTTTCAATATAGGAGTCTGGACTTTCATATTGAAATACATTTGTAATAATGCATACATAACCATCAATTAGTTTTTGTGAGGGCTAAATGGGATAAACAAATAATACTAAGAATGACAATTTTATGTATACAACGCAAAGTTTACGCTGTTAATTGTTTCGGCATCAAGACTCCCATTCATGCAGTGTATAAACTTGTTCAAGCCGTATAGACAGTATATAATACTATGTTTAATTGACGTACAGTGTCTTGCATACTTTTTGTTTTCAATGAGTGTCTAGCAACACAGGTAGTAAAATATTAATTAATACTTTCCCTCATTAACTCAGACTGACATAACATTTTACTTCCAACTTTCTTGATATCAAAAACCAATATAAAGATCTAATATTGTAATTTTATTTCCTTCATTCCATTGTAGTTATTTTGGTACACATTTATAGAAAAGCAATGAATAACAAGTACAATTACAGTTATATTTCTTCTCAAAAATACTCATCTACAAAGTTTTTTATCTTCCGACGATCCAGTATAACCATTGTCTCTCTGAATGTATACAACATCTCGAATCAAGTCACATTTTATCACATATCTATGCTTTCTGTATTCATTCAACGTCTTTTCGCATGGTCACATGTTGTATGTTCTAGTCTCTCGAAAAGGTGACTTTTACAACTGTCATAAATATCTGAGGCAAAAAAAGTGGACAGGGTATACCAGTTATCTTGGTATGCGACATAGGAGTCAGGGTTCTCACTTGGATTTGGATTTGCGTCCCTGGGAAGAAATATGATTCCAAAAATCATAGGAGTCTAGTATAATTCAATTTGGGACAGTGATTGTGGATGAAATTCATCAATTATCCCTTTATCTTTTTCACTGGATTTAAACCGCTGTCATCTAAAAAAGACAAATTTGAACCATTGTCATAAATTATCCGAAAATTGTGACTATCCGAAGTTGGTACAATCGAACAAATCTGGGTCATGATCAATCAGTGCTACTCGTTTAAAATGGCACTTTGATAATAATAATTAATAATAACATTCACTTAAATGATCAAAGTAAAGTTGCTGAAGTAATATTCGAGAACTTCGATATGAGAATACTGAGCGTCACTCGATAGACGGATAAAGAAATTTGCAAACAAAATTGGTGATGCGAGATTCAGTAAAATAACATAGAATTTTGACACATTTTCGCTGCACCTTAACCTCATTGTTACAATAAGATACTTCTTGCAAATGATAAATGAATGTTGTAATATAGAAAAACACATACCATAATTATCTTGTATACATTTTACGAAGCGTTTGGAGGCGGGGGTTTCTTCACCGTTAGTCGTTTCACTAAATCTACAACCACTGTAAACAGCACACAAGGCGGATGTCGTTCTATTCATTTTTATTCCACACAAGTCCAAAATAATAACAATAAGTATAATAACAGTTCACAGTGCACATATGTTTTTATGCACAAAGTTGCCAATAGTTTCGTATAACTCAAAGTAAGTATTTCACAAAGTAAACTTTCACAAAGTATGTTTCACAAAGTAAATTATTCTAAGCTTCTTTCTTTATATTATATTTCTTTTTTTTTATAAAAGTTACATGTATTTATATAGACCTAAAACAAAGATTATAAGGAAGCCAAACATTAAGGGCTTTGATGATAAATAAACATATCAAAGTATCAATTAAAATTGTTCGCACCTAATCACAATTATGCAAACATGGCTTTGCACCTCCATACGGATGAAAGGAAGTTGAGACATGAGAATTATGCCAGATAAATTATGGTTTAAATAGATTTAAATGAAAATAAATGTAGGTTTCTTAATATCAAAGGAATTGCGCTAAATGACAAAAATGTTAACACCATTATAATCAACTGGTTTATGAAGTTATAATAACTTAAACAAACATGTCAAAATATAGAGTCTGGTTTTGTGTAACAAAATCATATCAATGTCATTTCATTTTAAATCAATACTTTCTACTCAATACAATTATCTTACAAACATTTGTTGTGTGCAAAATTATCATATTTTACGGCATAATAATTCCTCCCTACTTTCAGAACTTTGGTCCCTCAAAGTAAAGTACATATCATGGTAACCAATATCATATATCAAAATTACTTTTCATTGCAAAGTACAGAGAAATGCGTGTTATATTCACATCTAAAACACGGCGCATTTAGAAGACACACAGGACATTCATTTGGCAAGTGATGTATGTCACTTCCACACCTTGAGCATTCAAATTGAAGATTCAGAAGGCGCTGCTGTTCCCTTTGTCTTCTGACATTTAGTTGTATAAGTGTCCTACACAGATATGAAGATAAATTTATTGTATCTACTTTGTTATTTCTTTTAATTCTACTTTCCTCCTTCGCGAACTTGTTTGCCTTAACCAGTTCATTTTTCACATCGCAGTACTGATTAGCTAGTTGAAGATTCTGGATGCGTTTGTTCTTCAAGTCTTCAGAAAGTGACTTGAGCTTTTCCTCCAGTGCAGTGATTGTGGACAGTTTTTTTTCAATGTCTTGCTTCAGTTCTTCAATTTTATCATTGAGATTACTATTTTCTTTCTTTTTATAACCAATTTTGGCATTATGCATTTGATTTGCCTTGGTTACACACACTTTCACTACTTCATTATTACACAAACTAAAATATGGCAATACTGCCCACAAAGATTCCTGGTCACAAATATCGTCTGCTTTCTCTTCTACATTTGTCACGACATTGCAACTTGGATCATCTGATGAAGACTGGCTAAGCTTTGCAGAAGTTGGTTGACTGGTGTTCATTCTTGGACAATAATTTGCATAATGTCCATAACCTCGACACTGGTAACATCGCCTTGACATTGCCTTGCACATGTGATAACTGCTGAAACTCTCGCCACACCTCCAGCACTCCGTAAATTCTAAATTAAACCTAGAATAATGGTATCTAACCACGTCATTCGTAGGCATAAATTGGAACCTATTCTTGATTCCACTGTAGTCACAGTATCGTCTTCTAATTAATCTCTTCTGAGGAATTCGGTAGACGTTACTCGCAACATGTGAGGGCAACGGGGATTCGCTACCCAGAGATTCTCCACCAATTTTTACGAAGCGTTTGGAGGCGGGGGTTTCTTCACCGTTAGTCGTTTCACTAAATCTACAACCACTGTAAACAGCACACAAGGCGGATGTCGTTCTATTCATTTTTATTCCACACAAGTCCAAAATAATAACAATAAGTATAATAACAGTTCACAGTGCACATATGTTTTTATGCACAAAGTTGCCAATAGTTTCGTATAACTCAAAGTAAGTATTTCACAAAGTAAACTTTCACAAAGTATGTTTCACAAAGTAAATTATTCTAAGCTTCTTTCTTTATATTATATTTCTTTTCTTTTTTTATAAAAGTTACATGTATTTATATAGACCTAAAACAAAGATTATAAGGAAGCCAGACATTAAGGGCTTTGATGATAAATAAACATATCAAAGTATCAATTAAAATTGTTCGCACCTAATCACAATTATGCAAACATGGCTTTGCACCTCCATACGGATGAAAGGAAGTTGAGACATGAGAATTATGCCAGATAAATTATGGTTTAAATAGTTTTAAATGAAAATAAATGTAGGTTTCTTAATATCAAAGGAATTGCGCTAAATGACAAAAATGTTAACACCATTATAATCAACTGGTTTATGAAGTTATAATAACTTAAACAAACATGTCAAAATATAGAGTCTGGTTTTTTGTAACAAAATCATATCAATGTCATTTCATTTTAAATCAATACTTTCTACTCAATACAATTATCTTACAAACATTTGTTGTGTGCAAAATTATCATATTTTACGGCATAATATACACATAAAATGGTCATCTTGCCAAAAGTGAATCTCACGATTCCGCAATATAAAACGCATGCAGAAAACCACAGGGATACGGCTCATAAACGGACAAATAGGATTTTCGCAAAAGAGAAAAAGGACTTTTTATTCATATGTTTTATAGCAGGTTCTATATGTTGTGGTCATTACTGATTGTTTCATCATTAATGCGTCAATCTATGTTGAATTAATTTGTTTCAATTGCGGTTACTTTGAGTTCAGGTTGAAATTTGTCAAAAATCACCTACCATTATTAGAAATTAATACGCAATTATTCGGGTAAACCAAAACTGACTCAAATAATCCAGATAACCCGTTTATATCAAGATTCCCCTTCTACAATTGATATATCTCTGACAAATCAGTCACTATGCTCATTGAATCTATAATAAATAAGAGGAATGTACATGTACTATTTTCTTGAGACGTATGAATATTTTTGACGGTACTTCGAATATACTTCCGGTTGATACGATGATAGCAAAGAGACGCTAAAGCGCCTCAAAAATGTATATATCAACTCGGACTATGTTAATGTTAATATGTCCTTGATATCTGTACATCACATCAATTTATCACATGACTTGATCATTTACGTATCAGGAAAGTATCAGACGTGAACTCCTTGTGGAATGCAGGAATATTACGATGGTACAAGATAGTGTATAGTAGGCAGATAACTCGGCGAAAGATAACAGTAGGCAGAGATACGTATATGTGGCGATTTTCTGTTTAATGTTGTTGAACCGATCGCATGTAGAAAAACGTTGACTACGTTTTGTGTTTCTTAGATCGCATCGCAGTTGTAGTCACTCGATACGAAGCCTTTTTTATTTGATCAACACATTATTTATCGTTAACCATCAGAAACCTGTCAACAAATTGATGCATAAATCTAGAAATGCCTTTATTACATCAACTGTTCACTTATTTCCGCATTATATCAGCCATTTTTACCAACAAGCCAATCAGAATCTTGCTTTCACTCTGGTTCCAATGTCTACGTATACGCGCAAACTAGGACACATAGACCATTACTCCTAAATAACCACGTGACCTCAACCTTATAAATACCAGGCGAACGCACGGGTCGCCGTCACAATCGCTTTCATTTGGCAGCGTAAGCATCGCCTGATATAGGTATCAGTGGTACGGAGCGGAGTTATTTTAGCAATACATTCTACCAACGGTCGCTCATTTGGAACAACGGAGTGAATTGGAACAACAGTATATATCAATAACTATCGCTCACTTGGAGCAACTGAGTAACTTACATTAAGTTTCAAATATTTGCTGCACATCATATAAATTTTGCTTCGGCTTGCAGAGTATCCGAACTAATTTTTAACTCTGAACCATATATTCTTCGCTGTCGCACTCTCGGTTATTACGTTGTTATTGAGCCGCACGCGATTGCATTGCTCATTGTTCTGAGTCTGTGTATAGACTCTTCTGTGCCCGTATTCAATATACATCTTAAGATGTTTCTTAACATATTTTTTTCTTTACGCAAGGATTTATTTATGGCAAATGAAGTTCATTGTAGTTGTAAAACATACGAAAATTGACATTGTTGCCAAATTATGTCACTTCCAAGACTTAAACTAACATTTTTCTAATATTTTGAAGTATTTTGGTAAATTACCTCCCTTTATAAAAAATTACATACTTTTTATATTTTTTCCAATAAAACCAAAGTTAAAAAAAATTAAGTAAAGGACTGCCTAATTTATCATGACTTGCAACCGCTGTGAAATTAAATTTAACATACATTATGCAATTTAAAAATATTTTAATTTATTTAGTTACCATATATACATAAGAAAATTACATGAACCATTGATGGACTGCTTACCGTAAACAAAACATGCGGGGCATGTCCATCCTGATTCGATCAATAGAGTCACATATCTCAAACACACTATACATATTAAGGAAGTAACCGCGCCTTTACAAGCCTTTTTACAAAGTACAATCCATTTAATAATGTTGATAATGTGCAAAATAATCAATTAAAAGGGAACTAGTAGTTTCTGGCAAGTAGAAAATGTTCCAGCATGTACATATGAACAATATTAGATGGTTGGTTACACGAATATTAATTTTGTATTTAGATTAGTTTCTGAAAAGTTTTATTTTATACATTTTCAGTGATGCACTATAGCTGTCAGACAACAACACTGACACCTGCTGTTGCCGATGTGATTGAAGGAAATGATGTAACCCTTGTATGTAAAATGTCTGATACATTAACATACACCAGCTGGTTGGTAAATACTACGACACTAATAGCATTTATGGCATATGCAAAAGAAGAATGTGCTGTCACAGGATTCTTGTTAGAAGATAAATATTCCTATAAATGTAACAGTACAGTATTTCAGCTGACAATAACTGATGTAAATCGGAGTCAACATAACAACATGTGGTCATGTAAGGCTGGCAATGACGCAAATGGACCTGATTCTGTTATTAAAGTAAAAGGTGAAGTTTTATTTTGTAGTTTTATTCCCCGCCAAACCCAAGGTTCTTTTGAGGGGATAGTGTTTTGGCGCTGTCTGTCCTTCCGTCCTCCACACTTTTTTTAGTCTGGAGCAATATCTTGGTACTGGTTGGACAAATTTTATTGAAACTGTCTATGAATATTTTGATTGGTATGGGAATGATGCACATCATAAGCAATCACATTCCATCTATGTATGTATGTTACTTTCAATTAGCCTCAATTTTCTGTCCAGACCTATATCTTTGTACTGTTTGGACAGATTTCATTGAAACTTTCTATGAATATATAGATGGGTATGGGAATGATGCATATCAAATGCTGTTACAATTCACTTATGCATGACAGAGCTATGACCCTTTCTAACTTTTAAATGATCGTGTAATATATGGAAAATATCTGTCTGTAATCACATCCTGGTCCTGGTTGGTCAGATTTAATTGAAATTTGAATATAATAATGGGTATGGGAAAGGTGCATATCAAATTCCCCACAAATCCACAGAGGTATAGGAGAGTTAAAGCCCTTGACTTCTTACAAACAGCCATAATGATTGTATAAATAGTTCTCGTAATGGTTGGTCACATTATTTTGTTTTATCATATAACATATCGCGCGGGAGTGATTATAACCTATGCATTATTTCTCGTAATCCACTACTGGATTATTAATGCAAATTATGGCCGCATCACATATTAATACGCGCTGTCAGAAATCCAAACAAACATGGCCGACTTTCGCGTATCGGTCTACGACAAAATATATAGCATTTTGCAATCGTCTAAATGTCAAATTGCTTCATAAACGAAAGTTTATCCGAATTCTTACCATTGCGAGATGAACGCGTACTTAAATCCGATGCGAGTGTACATTTCAGCTTGTCCATCATCCGGACCATGATCTTTTATGTGAACATCTGTCAGAATAGACCACACGCTGATGCAATCCATCCTCCGAGAAAACGAGACCTCGTACGACTGACGGAGAGCAAACGCCACTCACAGTGACATATATTCAACTGTGTCAACGTTAAAGATCTGTTGGTTTACGTTCAGTCGTGTACCTCCGATGATTTTACTTTATAATTTACTCATGTCACGGCCTCATGTCGTCACAGCACCGCGTGTGCACTAAATTTTGAACTCCTTCAATATGTTCCTTAAAACTGTTGTAAATTATCGATCATGTTGTTAGTCATTCGTTTCAACATAAATTTCGGTCAATTATCGGTATTGACCGTCGTTTTATAATTTGTGAAAATCTTTTGAACTATTTTTTCTCGACCAGATCACCAAAGACGTCAATTCAGCGGCGGCCAAAGAAACTAGTCTATGCGTTGTTTTTGTTTTAAGCCCATTTACAAGTTATGTGATAAATAGATCTAGCATTCGTGTTAATATTTTATTGAATTTATAAACTCTTCGGCAAAGCCTCGCATTATATCATTTTTACCGACTCGTTTAATAAATTCAATATCACATGAACACTCATGTTAGATCCTCTATATCACTGTAGAGTGACATCGATATGATTTGCGGTTGTCGGTCTATCATTCAGTCTGGGGAATGAGGCATATCAAATGCTAGAGCCATAAACACCAACTTCTTAGAGGCGGGGGGGGGGGGCATGACAAACTCTTGCCAATGATACTTTTATTATCATATGTCGTCGAATTTATGGCTTTCACAATGTTTGGTGTTATTTAGGGATATCTCATAACTAATTAATTGGTATTTCCTGTAATTTGCCTAATTTGGTGGGGGATATCAATTCAACGAATTCACTTGTTGACATAGGTTTTGGTATTAAATGTAGTTGTTTATACTGTCGACAAGACTTTGTAAATCTTTTGGTATTTGTCTCCTCAATCTGTAGTAATTTTGTCTTAAACTGGGGTAAGTTCCCACTGACATAATGTGCGTGACCGATTGCATGAAAAACAAGATGTGAGTGAAAATATGAACTATTTTCTAAATGTGCTTTATATGTGGGATTTGCTGCGTTGTAGATTCCTATATTTACTTTTACTGTCATAACTGAGAATAAAATGTCATTTCAGAATGTTTTCATATTCAGCAAATGGTTTTGGGTTGTAGGACAAGGTGAAAGTGACAAATAACTGTACTATTTTATATTTCTCAATTGTATCATAATTCAAATTCTAGTAAATACAGATACCCAAAGACAAAAGACTAACATATAACACATGCTGAATGTATATGCATGTTTGTATATTTGTGTGTACTCAAATAATTCATTAAACATTGATATTGAGTTTCATGTTCATGTTATTACAAGTATAATATTGTTGATTATCATTAATGAACAAGGACTAGTTAGAATTACTTAGCCTTTTGCTAGAACTTAGCTGAATTATGACACTGAGGCGTACTGATATGTCTTTCGACAAATTTAGCGAGTATTGGACGTAAAATAATGCTCATGTATGAGGGGCGGGGACGTTTAAATAGATCTGGCATATTTTTAAACTTCCACAAAACATCGTAATCGGATAGACATTACTTGAAGATGCTACGGTTCGACCAAAAAACGACTAAAAACCATTGGTTCTACAGTGCAAGTTCTTTTAATTCATACACAATTTATAGTCGATGACGTCCTATATAAAATGATCTGACCAAAAACAAACGACACTTACCTTTCCTACATTTCACGCCCGTCATCTTGGGGGCGTACAGATTTTCCATACAGTATTCAGAAAATCAAATCAAATAATACATTTAAACCCGGTGATGAAGATTAGTGGTTTTAATGACAACATATCGTATATAGAAGAGATGTTCCTAGTATGAAAATGTTCATATTAGAAAGAGAAGATAAGGTTTTACCGTCAACAACAGGCTCATTGAAAAAATCGTTCGGACAGGGTAATCATAAATATTTTGTTCGGACAATGTACTCGCTTAGAAATATATCAATTGCTTTTGTTAAAAACCAAACTACCACTTGAAACTTACCACGAAGGATACATTTGCAAACTGAATCAATATTTTATAGACATATACACTGTTTTAAGAGACCTTCGTTGGGAATCAGCCGATAAGGTCACATTTGACAGGTAGTCTCTTAATACAGGTTAATAAAGTTAGTGATTTACAGCCACTTCCAAATACAATGAGACATAAATCTACACTATATGCAGGCAAAAATAATAGTTATCTAAATTTACTATAATAGTTTGTATTCCTCTTAAAATACGGAGCGGCGGCATTACGGACCGTACAGTACGGATATTATCGTATACTAGACCCCAAAACGAAAGTAATACATAGTTCCCACATCTACAGTATATACCTCCCAGACATTCAGTCTGACAACCTTGAAAAACATGTCGGACCGAATGCAAACTTGTCGGACCGAAAACATGTTGATAAAAAAAAACATTCTTTGCAGATACGTTTGTTAGGTAAAGTAAAACTACAGTAACCTATCACATTTTGCATACATGCATGCATACATAAATTGTGACTTGGGAAGCAAAGGGGCCTGTTACAATATCAAAATAGATATCATCTATAAAGCAAAATTGTGCTAGTGTTCCAAGAAAATACCGTTTTTCCATTTTCTGACAGGTTTTCGTGCGGCTATAGGACCGCTCGTTACGAAATGAAAGTAAACAAATCAAACAGAAATGGGCAAATAATTGGCGTATTTCGATAAATAACATTCACTCATGAAATGCCTTTTTACGACACAATAGAAATTTGAAAGACAAGCGAATGTGCAGACAATCGGTGCGCGTTAGAAGGCCTGTAATCAGAAAACGGATGTTGTAAAACCTGTTCGATCCGTACCGTAAGTGTATCGGACATACGGACCGACGCTCAGGCCTTCTGCATCGGACCTGGCCATTTTTTATCGGTCAGATCCGACTGTCTGATAGGTATTCGCCATGACTGGTTTCAAAGTCGCTTAAAACAGTCTAGGGGTGCGTTTGGGTGACAATTTTCACGGTCGCTAGTCATGTCAGACAGGGAGTCATTTCATTCAGTGTTATTAGATAGGAAAACTCTTAATTTAGTGAGTCGCAAGGGCAGTTTACACTCATGAAACAGAAAGTCTGATGTTTGTCGGAATCGAACTGACTTTTAGCTGAATGAATGCTGAATTCAGTCTGATGGCAAAATCTGGGACTGCATTACTGCTGAACAACAAAATAAAGCGTCTGAATGTTGTCTGAATAAAAGCTGAACAGTTACAGTGCTGAACATTTAAATTTGAGTTCAGTTGTAATTCAGCTCCATGAAATATTTCTGAACAAACACTGAAAACAAGCTGACATGTTCAGACCCAAACACTCAGCTTGTTTCAGAATGTACGAGGGGTGTTCGAAAAGTTTTGGGAATATTGTCATATCTCCTTTAACAATATATATTTTTAAACACATGTTCGACTGTAAAGATATCAAAGTATATTTTATTAAATACATTACTTTATTTTTATATATTTCAAATATCGCACATTCTATTGTCGCTACAGCAACGTCATGTAGACGTGAGAGGGGCAGCTACAAATAGCACATGCATATTGTTCCTAAAAACCATAACAGTTGTTTTTAAACACTGATGTATGCTTAAATAGTTTACTCTCCTGCACACTTAATTCACTTTTCCCATCTATGTACCAATGAATTATAGCATACCCTGTAATGTTCAGTAGGTGTTTTCCTTATGAATTCGCGTACGACCTCTGGTTGGACGTCAACGACTTCAAATCTGGATCCTCGTAACTCTGCATTGATGGTAGGAAACACTTACAGAATTGTCGTGGTTAAACGTACATCGTATTCCCCTGACATAGAGCCGTGCTAAATGTGGTTGTTTCATGTTATCTTTACAGCCGAAATTGTGTTTACAAATATGTATTATTAAAGGAGATATGACAATTTTCCCGAAACTTTTCGAACCCACCTATGAATGTATTGCTAAATTCATACAGACCTGATTCAGATTTGTTTTAAATCATTTTTCTTCTGAACCTTGTGTTAGTTGTTTCTGACATATTCAGATTTGTTTTCCATATGGTCAGTAACACTGAAAAATGTCTGTACCAATGGTCTGAACAATAACAATAAAAAACATGGCCATCCCCTGCCAAAGGGAATGCTCAATCAATGCAAAGACGCACACATTTATGTAAAAGGGAATTATGATGATAAAGGGCAATAAATCAGCATGGAAGAAACAGAAATTACGGTTAGTTTTACTGTGCACTTACTCAATACATGTATTCTAAAAGTAATAGGGGAGATAATTATAAAAAATAGCAAGACATGGCTACGGTTCTTGGGCACTGCACTTTCCTTAATGTATCCTTATCATTTTATGAGGCTCTTTTATACTTTGTGACTAGGTATTCAATAAAGGGAGATAATTCAGAACAGGCAATATTGAATGATGTTCCTAAAGACCTTAGAGTTCCAGACCAATAGACACTATTAAAGACTTTAGACATGACAGATATTAAAATATCTGAACAGTTCAAAAAAATAACAATTAACTCTCTCATTGGAAAGTCTGAAAAAATCTGAATTTTAAAATAAATTTTAAGAGTTGTACCTTTCAGAAAGTGTATTTAAATAATTATATTTATCAAACAAATCAGATATAAAGGGGTTTATAGTTCATGAATTAACAAAATAATTCATGAATATTAAATAAATATTTGCTACATAATAGTTGACTGTTTAATAAGTGGTTAATATATGTCCGTGATTTTGTGTAGTATTTTCATTCAACGCCAGTGGAATTTTGTTGGAATATTTTTTACCAGTTGCATACCGCTTAAAAAAGTAATAAATAAGTTGATGGTGCATGTATGATAATTTCTCAAAAACAGTGTGACTGACTTTTTCAGACATTAATTTATCATTGCATTACGTGGAAAAAATCTTTTTTCCGGCACTAATTTTCATATTAATATTCAAGAATAATCCGAATAATATCACCATTTGCCAAAACAAAACACGTAAAAACGTGTCTGTGATGCGTCAATAAAGTGCATGGCGTCCTCTATTCGGTCGCGATAGGTATTACTTGACTCTAGCGCCATTGACCGATTTTTTGTGTTGACTTTATTTTAACCTAACGGATGTTGATAGTGTAAAGAAGCGGAAGCATCGCCAGATAGCTGTTGACGATCATACACACATTACACCTTCCAAAGAACAACTACAAGTTACCAATGGTGCAGGTAAGTGTGACTGTATGCAGTTTGAACACTGTCGTATTTAACATTGGTAGCAGCGGTGAATTTCATCCCGTTATTTCGCCGAAGTAAACGCTGCTCAACCGTTCATTTTTCGAATGAATTGCTCAGCCTCGTCCTAGCTCGAAAACTGTAGAATATGGCTGTGGCTGGTGACTGTTATCGTAATTAATTCCATACTATTAGATAGTGTTAATAAGAGCTCATAAAGTACATGGTTTAAAAATATACGATCAATTACATTTTGAATGTCTGTGCATGCGCGAGTTTTGGTTGTTTCGAACACAAATCGTTTTGCCTATATTCGTTTCGCTCCAAGGTATTCTTGGCATTGAGAATTAACTCTGATGACATTAATTTAATGTGTCTAGCAATTGTATGCACAATGATTGACTTGCATTATTTAAGCTTTTGTTTTTGTCAAGGTTTAGTTTATTTAAACAAATTTAAGTTTACTTTATTGTTTCCTCTTTGGTTTGGCAGCAATTTTGGTATGATTCATTGTGTGTAGTTGCTATAGGCAACCACCTACTGCTTAGACTCTACATTGATAATAGGGAGGATGTAATTCTGTGAAACTTAGCTATATGACCATTCTGCATTGAAAAGGTATAAAAAGGGTCTTAACTTCCTGTCCGGAATATGAGGCTTGTCATTTATCCAGGGATTTTCAAATTACTCGGCACAAATGTTCACCATGATGACACGGTGTGTACCTGTAGCTCAAAGGTCAAGATCACAATTGTCAATTGTATCTCTGTGTCTATTCACAAATAGTGGGCTCTACATGTTGCCATTGGGCGTCTCGTATCGCGATTTGTTTAGTACTAGCAGAGTTGTACCCACTGAATATAGAAGGGACACCTTAGAACACATTACACATTTAATGTGATTTGTTAAATTTGTTGTTTGTATCTTCTCAAGATAGAGTAAAAATCATCTTTTATATTTCAGAAAATGGTACTACTCTCCAGGTGACGATATTAAAATGGCTTTAAAACTCAGTCGATTCAGGTATTTGAGGTTTGTGTTAGCCAGGAAGTGTCTTTTCCATTGATCACTCAGCAGAAACAATTTAGTGCAGTGATTTTGAAGTCAACAAAGATTTTCGGAAATAGTTTGTTTTAACTAACACACATTCTCTTTAATGGATTTGACGCTGTTAAGCTTATAAATATTAGGGAAGTAAACAAACTGGAGAATGTCCGACTGGAATTGACAGATTTAGAAGGATGTACTGAATTATAGAAATATTTTTAGTGTAAATGTGTCATTCTATTGTTTACTAATGTAACATTTTAATTTGTCTAAGGATTTCAGTTTTCAGTGATGGTGTGTTTTTACAAAATTTGTTTATTGTTGTTATCATTGCATTTTAAGTACCAAGTATTTTTGTACATGAATATACATGTAATTATATAAACCAAGTTTTATTAATATTTAATTAGGTGTTCAGCCATTTATTCTGTTTTTGGGGAAGTATGGTGGGTCCTTTTGATAGGATAAATTTGTTTCATGAATCACCAAATTTGGGTATTATAAGGCTAAAATTTTAAATAATTTTATTGAAGTGGAATTTTCTTTTCAAGTAGGGGCAAAATGTATACTTTTTATCCCCCCCCCCTTCGAGGAAGAGAGGGCATATTGCTTTCCACATTTCGGTCCATAACCTTTTTGTTTCTGATCAATAACTCATAAACCCCTTGACCTATCATCCTCAAACTTGGTCCACACGTTATCTTGGGTAGCAGAGGAACCCTATTATTTTGGTGGGTCAAAGGTCAATGTCACAGGGGTCAATTGTTCATAAACTGTTTCTGATTAATAACTCTAGAACCCCTTGACCTTTCATCCTCAAACTTGGTCCACACATTTATCTTTGGTACCAAGGGAACCTATTGATTTTGGGGTCATGGGGTCAAGGTCACAGGGGTTAATTGTACATAAAGTGTTTCCGATCAGTAACTCGAGAACCTCTTTGACTTATCATCCTCAAAAACTTAGTCCACACATTCTTCTTCGGAAGCAGAGGCATCCTAATGATTTTGGGGTCACAGGGTCAAGGTTATAGGTCAATTGTATTTAAAACCTTCCATTAATTGGAATGTTCAGCATGACAAAAATTGTGGACTTCCATTATACATGGTCAGTTCACCACATCCTTGAGATTAGCTCTTTCATTACCTACTGTTAACAAACAACCTTTTGTTACTGTTTCCAATATGGCACTAATCAAACTATGCATCCGTGACACCCTTTTTTACCATCTTAAAAAATTTTAATTGCACAATATATATCCAGTTAATCTGCTATAGATTTTTAGATTTTATAAAATATTGAGTCAAAAGTCTGAGCTATTGTATATTTTGATACAAGAAGGAATAAGCAATTCATGTTATTCATTTGCAATGTTTTTCTTTTTTAATCATACCACAACCCCAGGTACATGAGAATTTTCTTTTGACATTCAAATACAAACCATCCATTTACAATTTCATGTAATGTTTTTAAGCATCCCTTTTTTAACCATACCAGGTTTTCAAAGAAAACCAGGTCATTAGAATGGTGTGTGTCATTAGGCTGGTGGGCGACCGCCAAACTGGCTAATAACTTGAGTTCCGTTGTTCATATTGTAACCAAACTTGGTGTATAGTAAGAACCTGTGGAGAGCTCGCTTTGGATTGTTTTTGGATTTGGTCTGCCAAAGGTCAAGGTCACCGTTATTAAAAATAGAAATTGCGTTTTCTGCGAATGACTTTAGTTTCGTTGATCATATTGACATCAAACTTGATGTATAGTAAGAACAGTTTAAGAGCTCGGTTGGGACTGCTGCTTTTGGACTCAGTCAGTCAAAGGTCAAGTTCACCATTACTAAAAATAGAAATTTGGCTTCCGGCAAATAACTTCAGTTTCGTTGATCATATTGACATCAAACATGTGGAGAGCTCGCTTGGGATTGCTCTTGAACTCATTCTGTCAAAGGTCAAGGTCACCATTACTAAAAGTAGCAATTTGGTTTCCGGCGAATAACTTGAGTTCAGTTGGTCAGATTTAAACTAAACTTGGTGTATAATAAGAACATTTTGAGAGCTCGCTTGGGATTGCTTTTAAGTTTGTTCCGCCAAAGGTCAAGGTCATTATTATTAAAAATGAAAATTCGGTTTCCGGCAAATAACTTTAGTTTCATCGATCATATTGACATCAAACTTTGTGTTTAGTAAGAACATATGGAGAGCTCGCTTGGGATTGCTTTTGGGTTCTATCTGTTTAAAGATGTATCTGGCTCATCTGAACAAATAATGTTTGAATTGGCTTCATCAAGTTTTGTTGTTGCATTGGCTAAAACATCTCTAAAACGAACCATTGCAATGTATAACCAATTGACAATATCTATTTTTACCATATTACTAACAGACAAAACTTGTAAAATAGCCTGATTGTTAAAACAACTGGAAGTTTTTTTTAATTTTATGATGTACAAACAACTTATTTTCACCTAATAAGGATCAATGCATTATGAGTACATTCTTTGTTAATGCATGTTTATTGATGTTTTCACTATAGAAAATAATTTTTTCATGTTAGGTTGGTTAAAAAAGTTAACAAAAATGAGCATAATATATCTTTAAGGTCAAGGTCACCTAAAAAATAAAAAATCAGTTTCCACTTACTATCTTTTCTATGCCTGGGTGTATTGACATCAAACTTGGTGTATAGTTTTTGCATATATGTATATTACATCAAAGTGTGAGTGTGTGGATGCATGTATCACATATGGCACCTTTGCAGCATTGATGATCATAATGTATTCATTATACAAATAGAGCCTTGGTTACAAATAACTAGGTTGAACACCTGGTTTGTGGTCATTGCCCATTTCTTGTTCTAAATTAACCTGGAAATGAACTTTTGAATTACAAAGCTTTTGATAAGATTATTAAATACTATTTATTAAATTAAGAATTTTCCAAAACATTTGCAGAATGTATATTTGTGCAGCATACATTGAACTGGCTTACAAATTGCACACAATATAACTCAATGACAAAACACCATGAGGGGGCATAATGTTTTACAAACATCTCTTGTTTCCTTGAGGAATGGGGCCCAATGTCAGCCCCAAATTGGCCATAAAAAGCTCTAACCATATGGAAGTATATTATGTAAAATTAATTATTTTTTAGGTAACACTGTTAAACATTAGTTACAAATCAAATTCAATGTATTATTTGTTTTATTTTGTAACCTCTGATATATGTGTACGAATAAATATGTTGAATTTTTAACTTATTCTTGGGTTTGTTTGTAGATCTTTCCTACCTCATGTTCTTGTAAAGTTCAGGAGCTTCTGTTAAAAAAATCTGATCAATTTATTCTAGAAGTAGGTATTTAATCAGTTCAAGAAAGGTGATAGTCTAAGCACCAAGGAAACATTTATGTTACATTCAATGTCAGTTTAATTGTGGTGTGTCAATGGAATATTGTTTTTGTGGAATATTGTATATGATATTTACCAATGGGATTTTCAGTGGACTACCAGTGGTAAACTATCAGAATAATTTCATTTAAGATTGTGGAGTTATCATTGTGTCTGTTTATTTGTTGCTAAATTGACCAATATTCTCAGACAACTAGCTTCCTGTGAATCATTATTATTATGTCTTATTATCGTTTTTGTCTTCTTATGTCTCCCCTCTCCAAGGGAGACGTATTGTTTTTGTCTTTAGCGTTCGTCTGTCCGTCAGTCCGTTCCTCCACTTTCAGCTTGTCCGCGCTTCATCTCAAATACTGCTGGTTGGATTTCAACCAAACTTCACAGGATTGATCAGCGTCAAGTTTAGTTGTGCATCTTTGTTTGTTTTGTTCCGCTCAGATAATATTTCACTGAGTTATGGCCCTTTGATGTTTTTATAATGGTGAAGTTTGTCCGTGCTTCATCTCAAATACGATGGGTTGGATTTCAACCAAACTTAACAGGATTGATCAGCATCAAGTGTAGTTGTGCATCCTTATCATTTCATTTTGCTCAGACAATTTTTCATTCAGTTATGGCCCTTTGGTGTTTTTATACATGTACAGTGCATGGTGAACTGATCAAAGAAAGGTCATGTGAATATATTTCTTGTTTGCTCAATATTTTACTCTAACATTCTGCATCAGTATTACAATTACTGACAAACTGCCATCGGGGAGACATATGTTTTTGTTTCAAAAACAACCATCTAGTTTACTTTCAGTTCCAATTGCATCAGTGACGATAACACCACCTACTAGTATTGTTGCTATAGAAGAATACCGTTTGCAGCCATTTAAATGTAATACATCAGAAGGACGTCCAGCTGGTACAGTGTTGTGGTACAAAATCAAAAATGGTGTTACGTCACAAATAAACCAAAATATTTCCGAAATACAAAATACTAAACCAACTGGTTTCATTGAAACCACCAGTGTTTTAAGTTTTGCACCAACGAAAGAACAAAATGGTATAAAGATATACTGTGAAGCCCGTAACACAGCTAACAACAATGCTGTGAAGTCCAGTGAGAAGCAACTAAATGTTCTCTGTGAGTACACTAAATCAATCTTATATTGTATTCTGACATCAAATTATCCTAGCAATAACATCTGAATAGTTTTATCATAGTAACTAAGCAATACTTAGTAAATAATAGCATTATGTACGCTTGTTTTCAAGATTATTGCACGCAAATTTCAAATTGCATCTGTGAATCCATTGATTTCGGAAATTATTGAAAGATGAAATTCAGGTATTCAAAGAAAATTATGAGGACATAATGACCCTCTTATTCATTTTGATCCTTTGTGTGGTTTTCACAAGATTCTCTTTTTTCTGATATTATGTATAATATGAAATGTTTCTGTAGTACACATAAAATAGAGAGGTGTTCATTGGTTCAAACGTGTATAATGGGGATATAGTATCTGTTTCCATCAGACAAATCATATTCAGTTAACCATTACTGAATGTATGTACATCTTTTATACAAGAGGGTAGTATTTGGGTGGAATATAATATGTACAATGATACAATATTCATCTTCATTATTATACAATAAATACTTTCAGTAGTTTCAGTATTTCAATATATCACAGTTCTTTTTTTAAGTTGCCTTACACAATTAACTGGTGTTTATGTGGCATACATATAGGCAGTATCCATACTTTTAGACCAATTTGCCGGACACCTGTAACATGAAAAAAATGGAACATTTTCATAATGAGTAATAAAACATATTAAATTGAGTGTTCAACATGACTGCCAGCATACCCTACTTGTCATCTCTTTATCTAATAGTCTTTGTAAAAGCATGAATCAATAAAAAGGAAACACACACAACTGCCATATGTAAAATTAAACTTGTAATAATAAAGTAGGAAAAAGCATTATTTTATAAAATTATTCATTTTACAGATGAAAAGATGGAATTTTCCATTGAACATATCGCTTCAATTTTCATGCTTTTCAGACAAAGCTGTGGGTCCCACTATTACAGAGGGAAGTGAATATCAAGTTCTAGAAAATGTACCGGGTCAATTACATTGTCGTATTGTAGACGGAAATCCTACACCGTCTTTAAGTTGGAATTGTAACAGTTGGGCATCTAGTAGATCACAAGTTGGAGAAACGGTAACGCAAACGTTGTCATGGACAACTGCACGAGGTCAGGATAGCACTTGTACGTGCAAGTCTCAACAGTCTCCTTTTCCAAAAAAATATGTCAGCATAAATGTGGTTGTATTGTGTAAGTATTAGCTGTTCTAAGTATTGAATATTTAATATAATAATAGAACATCACTATATATTAGTGTTGTGCTTGCATGCAAAAGTAATGTAACAATAACGACCATTTGTCCTTCCAAATTTTGGGACGCACAATTTATATTTTATTACTATGACTGTTAGAACGGTGCGAATATGAATGGTATGAGCTGACAATGAATTGAGCGCCTGTCCAATTAATATTTTCTTTTTTGTGTGTCTTGAATGTACATCATATGTAATTAATATATGTTTCATGATGTCAATTTGATTGAAGCGATATGCTCTGTTTGGCTATTGTTCATTAATGGGAGCGTAAAGGTAGCGAAACAGAACATACACAGAATTAACTATATTCATATAGTGTTTGTGTGTTAATTCATTATGTGTTTAAAGCTATAAGTGAAATAATTATTTATATTATTATCATTCCAGATCCACCATCTACACCCACATTTGAGGTTAATGGAAATACTATAAGTGGACCAATACGTTTCATTGAAGGCAAAACAAGAAGTATTCAGTGTGTAACAGAGAGTAACCCACCACCTCAGAAATATACATGGACCAAGGCACAATCCTCACCCATTGATGGACAAATTCGTACCTTTAATAATGTACAAAGATCTAATGCTGGACAATATTCATGTGCGGTACAGAATACAATGAATCCATCAAGTGGAGGTGCAATTATTGGCACAAACATATCCAGTGTGTCATTACAAGTTCTTTGTAAGTAGTCTTTATCTGTACAACCACAACCATTTTGTACTCAGTTACTGATTGTAACGTTTCTTGGTTTTACATATCAGGTCTTCTTTTGCAGTGCAGCAAGAACAGAAATGATTACCCATAATTTAAAGATAAAAAATGCTCATTTTTTGTTCATTTGTTTACATAAACAAACACAAAAAATATACTTTATCTAGTTAAAACTTCAATAAACATGCATTATCACAGAATACATTCATTATGTATTTCTCTGTATTTGTCGAAAAAAGACGTTTGCATTACCATAACATTAAAAAAACATAGTTTTTTAACAAGCTGGTGTTTTTTAATTGTTTTGGTTCATGTGAGCCAGATGTACATCTATAAAACTCTTTGTTACCGAGTTAAAAGCTCAAAATGAAGTTCTTTTTGTGTTGTTTTTTTCAAATTCTTCACATAATTTTATGTTTGAGGATGTTTTAAAGCTATTAGAATTTAAAAAAAAATTGGAAATCACTGATGCGTCAAATTGAGGATTCCTCGCTGACACCTGGTTTCGCAGAAACCTGCAATATTTATTATTATTATACTTCACGTGATTTATTCATGCAAAATTCACATATACACGCTATAAGCAAATCCGTAATGTTACCCTGTGACATAACGTTTTTATACGCCCGTTTGATAAACGGGACGTATTATGGGAACACCCGTGGCGGGCGGCGCATACCCAACTTTCGTGTCACTGCGGTCCGAACATCTTCGTATAGAATTATAGAAGGAAAATATCTCAAAACTGCAATAAATCAAAATCTGTTAACGGTATCCTTCGTGTGCAAACAAATGTTGGAGATCAAACCTTCTGATGATGGTATAAATACTATATTTCTGTGATGTCTACATCACTGTCATTTTTGAGGTTTTCAAGGTCCCCTCTTTTACAATGAAAGAAGAAGGGGCTAAAACAATATCTCTGAATTTAACTACTTTCCAATAGAGGTAGATACTGTGTGCAGAGATATATTAGAGTTCAAAATATGCCAATATCGATCAGATCTGGGGAATCTTGCGCATGTTGTCCGCTATCTAAGTCAAAGAGTTTTCATCAGATTTTTACCAAACTTGGTGAAAATGTTTGTGGGCGTTATATCTCGTCCAAGTTCGATAACCAGCCACATCGCCCCAGGCACTTCTGAATTATAGCCCTTGAATTATCCAAAATTGGCCAAATTAGCCTTGTCCGCTCTCTAAGTCAAAGAGTTTTCATCCAAGCTTTACCAAACTTGTTGAAAATGTTAGTGGGCATAATATCTCGGCCAATTTTGATAACCAGCCACATCGCCCTAGGCACTTCTGAATTGTGGCCCTTGAATTATCCAACATTGGCCAAATGAGCCTTGTCCGCTTTCTTAGTCAAGGTTTTTCATCCGATCTTTACCAAACTTGGTGAACATTTTTGTAGGCATAATATCTCGGCCGAGTTTGATAACCAGCCATATCGCTCAAGTCACTCGGGAGTTATCACCCTTTGATTTTAGAAATTACCTAAAATTTGTCTTGTTTTATCTCTAAGCTCTAACTTATGACAGGCGTATTTTGTGACAGTTTGCCACACTTGTTATCCTGTGAAATAACATGTTTGCCCTCGCGCGGGTCTTAAAGTAGACGACTAGAAATTCACATAGTCTGAGTCGATAGGCGCTTATTAAAAAAGGTAATAATTAATCAGGCGCTTGTAATGTTTGCAAACGACATTATCTGTCAACTTTGACAGATTCAGTTCTTTCGCAAAAAATGCTTCAAAGAATCCAAAGACTCTGCAAGCACATTATTGTTTCTGTTTCACATTGACTTTATTATTTAATATTTTAATATCAAAATATTTAGTTGGTATAATAAAAATGGGATGAAGGAACTTAAGCTTCTGCTTATTGGTATAATTTATCCCTAGTTCTGTATACCGTATATGGTATTGCTATATGCACATAATTGTATGTTGTTCCTTCCCACAAAGTTATTATTAATTTTCTAAGTATAAATTAGTGTCTCTACAAGGAAACGTAACAAAATAGCCCCAGCTGTATACAGGATTTATGCACACTATGACATATGAAAATTCACCAGAAGCACCAATGATGTTAATTGTTTTAAAAATAATTCAATCAGTATATATATGCAATTGTGGGTTAGGATTTTGTTTTGGAGATGGATATTGTGTATAACTGGCAATGGGCATATTCCCGCTCATTGAATAAAACTGTATTTTCAGTAATATGGCTAATTTATACTTAATTTATTTATGAAAGTTTACCTAATATACGGACAATTTAAATTTTAATTCAAGTTTATAATCACTTATAAACTACCCGATAATGCTAGCTTATAATGTTCCTTATTGTGATAAAGTACTAACCAACACTTCGGACTGCTCTTTGTATATGATAATTTGGCCATATAAGGCCGAACATTAAAAAAAACATGCAGTCAATCTTGTATTAAGAGACCGCCGAAGGGTCAGACAAAAATTGGTCTCTTAATGAAACGGTCTTTTAATACAAAGCTTGGTTCCAGATAAGATATCGTGTTTCAATATTTTGCTACTATACATACATTTGTTCATAAAATGTACTTCAACATGTTAAAAATACAATGAACAAAACAAACAGTTTTATTCTTTTATTTGTTTAACAAATATTCACCATATCTTATGAAATATGTCTTCTAATAAAACATACATGCACACACTTAATCTTTATAAATTAATTTGCGGTCAATTCTGAATTAGCGGTCATTTAAAAGAAAAAGATGACTGAAAAAACTGACTTTGAGTGACCGCTGGTCGCGTTAAACAAAAGTAGCTTAGCAAAAGGTAAAGATATAGTGAAAATTGTCGGACGTTTTCAAAGCGGTCGCTTACTGCAAATGGCCGCATAAGACACGTGGTTGCATAAGCAAGGTTGACAGTATTTGTTTCTTTGATTTTAATTAAATTTCTAAATCAATTTAGATCCACACAATATGTCCATGTACATCATATAAATACTATTTAAATGATAACAAAACGCTTAAAAACATTTTATGTAGACGTAATACAAGTTAAGATATTGCAGTCGAGAATGCATGATTCTGTATCACACATTGCAGAAAACGCAGATTGCGGGAATTCGCAAGTCGTATATAGAGACAGGCTTGAATGTGTTGTTTCTATCCGATATGGTGTTGCATTAAACAATTAAAACATTGGAAGTTTTCTAGTGTCATGTCTGAAGAAAAGAAGAAATTTTGTCATAATAACATTCATGAAATATTGATTTAAACTACCCATGTATCAAGTCATTGTTAGGTAGACTTTGTTCGAACTTACAATACTATAGGTTTAGTATGTTTAAGCCATAAAATGATTCTTAATGCATAATAGAGAATTGCTTGCTCAGAAGCTTCTGGTATAAGGTTTGATGGCTAGATACTTACTACACTCGATTACATTAACACTTCATGCTATCGGCCAAGTATCTCTTATACATTCTATATTTTTTAGATATTTAATTTGATTGAAACTGTTGAAATTGTAATTTGTGATTTATCAATGACATCAGGCGATTTTGATGAGAATTGTTTGGTTCTCTACTTAATTTGACACATATTTTATCGAGGAAACTACTGGCAATTGAAATTGTAAGAATGATTTACGGCATTTATACTAAGTCTTGATAGTATGATCTTTGTGTTGTGTTATCATATTAGATATGCTAGTATATGCATGTTTCTGCAGTATGCCATTTTATTTATCTCAGTAATACCTTGTGTGTATATTTTTTCTGCATAATCCTCACTTGATATTTCTCTTTTGACTTAAACATCACAAACCTCTAATTAACAAAATACATATTTGTAGATCAACCAAGTATGATTAAGTTTTACTATGGGGAAAATGTACCAATTGTAACAAATAATATGATAGATGTTATACTGGAAGACACTGTAAGCATCACATGTAATGCAACTGATGGAAATCCTGCAGCACATAAATATAAATGGCGTGAAAACCAAAACAACGGAAGGGTTTGGACACCGTCGTCGATTCAGCATGATGAGAATGGCATGTGTACTGCCACAAATACAATGCAGGAAACTGGAACAGGTGTAACGGAGAACAAATTTGCTTCCGAAATAATGAAAATAAATGTTCTTGGTAAGTTATAAACTTAATATATAACTTCAGTTTATAAGTATTTTATATCAAAATATGTGAATGATGACTACCTAGTTCCTCCGTGAAAAACACATGTTCTTCTTTTTCATATGTGAAATATTCTTGTAATTTGTTCAGCAAGTTTTTCTTGTTCTGATTTAAATATTCTTTAAAATAGCTCAGTGTGTGTCTTTAAGTTCAGTTACTTCATGCAGTGACTGTATTGTGGTGACTCGGATTTGAGGTGCAGTATTATAAAAAAAGCATAATTTCACTTGCAGCATACAATCTGGTGTGCAATACTTGGTACAATGTTTTATGTGAGACAACAAGATCAGCTTAATTCATCAAAACATGCTTATAACTGTCGGTGGTCGAGTATGATATGGAATAGATAACAGAACACTAGGATTACTGGTATTTTAGTGCCTCATATCATATGAGAAGTCCGAGTTGATATTTCGTCTTAAATCAGTTGGTCTGTCTGTCAATGTAATAACTGATTTCTGATCAACTGAAGAACACATAGCACTTATGTCGTCATTGTTTGTATTGCTTCCAGTCCACCAGCTATTACAGAATGTAACTTAAGGTACTTAACACAAGATATTCAAACAGACGCTCCAGAAACGTTAAAGATTATTATTGGTCATTCAATATCACTATCATGTGCTGCGACTGGTACACCTCGTCCAATGATGTCATGGGAAGGACCATTACAATCCAAATATTCATCTGAACTGATTTTACGGAATGTAAATAAGACGAATGATGGACAATACACATTTATTGCCAACAGTACATTGATGAGGACATTTGGTTCAACGGAAAGAAAAAATAAGTCTCGCGAATTTCAGCTAGATATTCTTTGTAATTATATTTCTTCTTTCTTCTTTTTCTTTGTAATTCAATCATAGTCATCTATCAACTGATACATTTCTAGGTACCGGTAGCCTTCTAGTATAATTAGCTACTTACATTTCTAGGTAGTCTTCTAGTATAATTAGCTACTTCTTATTCTGTTTTCCTTTCAATTTAACATGATGTATTGTGTTCTGAACAAATTAGAAATTACCAATAGGTTATCAAATAAATGTTGTCGATTTTCAGTTGTAATGGGGGCCTTATATCGAGAGGGTATTGTGCAAGATATTTTTTGCTGAAAGCATCTTAAAGAGTATTTATTTAACCCATAGAAATGTTTCATATAATTAAATTAAAAGAAACGTGTATTTTGACTGTCATAAATTAAATTCAAACAATTATGCAATTTAAACAGTTTGGAAATTGAAATAAATCTCGGTTATTAAGAATAGAATACTAGACTGTAACCTCAATTTCATACAACATGAAGTTATTTGGATGACAATAATAGTCCAAATTGTCACTGGTTTTGCTTTTGAATGAGATTGTTTAGGTAATAGATCAAATAACAAGTTACTTTTGCGGTTCTTATGGTTGTAATTTGAGTGTGAAAACTGTTTGATAATTGTGGCCCATTTCCTTAGAAATTTTAGTGTAATGTTTATGTTTAAACTTGTTATGTTACATTGATTGTGAAACATGTTTTTACAAGTTGTACTTATCACTCTTGATGAATGATAGCTGGCTTCCAGCCAGTACTCACTTCAAAGTTTGGGATTGTGATGTTCGTGATCAAACTAGACTCAATGCGAACTCTACCCCTCCACCACATCGTATTATGTTACATATTTGAGTATTCATTAAGTCTGAGTATATAGTTTAAAACCCGGTTATTACTTCAATATCTCATTTTCAAATGCAAAGAGAAGTGACCAACAAGAGTATTAAGCTCTCATTTGACATTTTCATACATTTTCCACACTCAAATGTTCACCATCTGAATCATAACTGTGAAGTTTGTGATTTGAGTGCTGAGTGCAAGTATCCGTAATAATCATTGGGCCTGGTCTTTTACATGTATTGTATTACCTTTACTACTTATAGCTTAGAATTTCTATGATAACATCAACACATTCTTAAATAAACTATTGACTCAATATGTTTCTTGACCTTCAAACAATTCTTGATACAAAATATCCATATTTGTGTTATTATTTGTTTACCCAGTGAAGACCTACATGTTTGAAACGTTGTTATATTAAACGGTTATATAAATTAACAATATGTCTTTCAGCTAAAACAACTTAATACATATTTGTTTTCAGAGTATATCCCCAGAAAATTGAAAGCATCTCATGTTAAATTTAAGTAATGTACGGTAGTGCATTTGCTGGAAATATGTAAGGTGCTTCATAAATTGACAAAATATTTCATTTGTCTCCAGTGATGAGATTATATTCCTAATAAAATTCAACTCTATTATTTCAGACCCTCCCAAAATAGGAAATCTTCCTGACATGGATATTGAGGAAGGCGCTCATTTAAACAAGAGGTGTCCATTTACACCAGGAAATCCTCCACAAACAACAGCTAAATGGACGAGAAATATAGATGATAAGCCATGGAATAAGGAAGCGCTAACCATACAGTCAGTGAACCGTAGCGATGATGCGACCTACACATGTGAAATATATAATGTAATGGAACCCACAGCTGCACCACCAGTTAGTACCGACGTAAAGGAGACAGGCACATTTCACCTCAATGTTCAATGTAAGGTTTGTCTTAACTTAAACAGCTAGTTTTAGCCAAATATAACAGGAATATTACGGTCTTGCAGATTGTGTAGATAATATTGTGCTGTTGTTCATGACTAACATATGATGTTCGCTATTTTTTCGGCGTAGCTGTATAATATTGATTTTGACCTACATTTTAGACCAATCTAGTGTTTGATTGGTTCACATTCTAAGCGGAGAGGCACCAAACGGGTGTTTGATTGGTTCATATTCTAAGCGGAGAGGCACCAAACGGGTGTTTGATTGGTTCATATTCTAAGCGGAGAGGCACCAAACGGGTGTTTGATTGGTTCATATTCTAAGCGGAGAGGCACCAAACGGGTGTTTGATTGGTTCATATTCTAAGTGGAGAGGCACCAAACGGGTGTTTGATTGGTTCATATTCTAAGCGGAGAGGCACCAAACGGTTGTTTGATTGGTTCATATTCTAAGCGGAGAGGCACCAAACGGGTGTTTGATTGGTTCATATTCTAAGCGGAGAGGCACCAAACGGGGTGTCTCGAAAAGATAATTAACATTTTACCAAGTCTGTATTAAAACTTAATGCTAGAAGAAACATTTTAAGTAGATGACATGTATAAGTTTTTCTACCAAAAATTGACAAGATTTCTTTCAGTTTCATAGTATTTAGTAATGTATAGTTGAAAGGTACTTTCATTTCTCGTAACGTACCCATCTGGCAAAATCTGAATATACGTACTGCGGATTAGTATAAATAATGGGTATTTCCCTCTAATCCTGCGGTACAAACAACAATATACCGTTAACGTCGTGCTTGAATCGCAATGATTAACAAAGACAATATTTTCCGTCTGACTGAACTTCGATAGATCTATAATTAGATTTTGTTTCAAATAATCTTAAAAGATAATTGTGCAAATATTATTTGTTCAATTTATAGCAAAGTGTGTACCTTTTGACTCTATACAACAAAATATAGCACTAATTAAATAACATTTTGTTTGTCAAATTACTGAAGACAGTCCATATTGAAGATTACAGGAGAACTGTAAATTTCTATTTAACATACTGCAAGACATCATTCCTAGATAGTCCATATTGAATATTACAGGAGAACTGTAAATTTCTATTTAACATACTGCAAGACATCATTCCATCTAGGTCGTTTATCTTTTTTTAAAGATATTTCTTGTTTATTGTACTGACTTGGAAACGGTATATGAATATAATAATACTTTCCATTTTATTACTGTGCTGTGAATTAGAGATGATTTGTATGGTATCAACATTGTACTACATGTATTTTGTGTCGATACTACATTGTCCCTTGTTATTAATGTAAGACTGCCATATTGAATTCACAATGTCACTTTGCAACTGACTGTTTAATTGCAGACAAAGCTGTGGTAACATCATTATATGTCCTAGGCTCTGAGACAAACACAGAAGTAACAACAGTGAACGAGACAAATCATTTACAGCTCAATTGTACAGTCATAAGTAACCCACTTCCTACAATACAGATAAGGAAAGGAGATAAAACGTTAAACTCATCTACAGGAAACATGATTATGTTATATTCCATTGGTAACGCAATGTGTCTACATGCTGGTAATTACACATGTTTTGGAAGCAACAAGGTTAACAAAGGAGAAGAGGCGTCCAAACAGCTACAAGTAAATGTTAATTGTAAGTAAAATGAAATCAATAAGTGCAGTAAGATAATAAAAGATAATGAGTTTCATGATAAACTCCACATTTTATCAAGAAGCATAGCTGGAAAATTTCAAGCAAGATGTTTGTGTATCAAGTTTATACAAATGAGTCTACTGTTAACTCTACTGCTTGATTGTGGTTGAAGTATGTGAGTTTTTCAATTTCGTGTTCGCTTGTTGTTCTATATGTGTGAAATCTTGTATGTATTGTTCTACTATTTAACATCAACATTTTACAAGAATAAATAGGGTATAAAGCTGTAGTATTGATGTTTCGGAATATTACAGTACATACTTTTTACATGGCAGTGTCAGTTACATGAATATGAGGCTGAGATTTATATTCTGTTTGCAAGGGTTTACATTTTTTATGTCATCCATGCTGCCATGTCTTATTTATTTATTATACCCAGAGTCTTTAAATAGTTAATCGAAAAACATTTTTAACAAGCTTTAGAGCGAAAATTGATATTTCATCCATCTCCCCTAATAATCAGACAAAACATATCTACAATGAAATCCACAAATGTATTGTTGAATCTTGCAATTCATTAAGAACTGGGTAAAGACTCACCCTGGCTTTTAGGATGCTTGTTGCACTTTTCTATGTACAGATTAAACACGATTCTTCATGGCTGTCTTCTGCTATGCACCCATCATTGCAGCCTCGTTCCGCACCAAGCCACAACACAAGGGCGCACCGAATACAGCTTCCGTCAGGCTAACAACCGGTCATCCCGTAACGGACTGAGTTCCGGTCCGCCGGCACAACAGTATAAACATAAAGTTTTATAAACAACTCATACACCATGAATCTCTTGCATAGTCTACATGTCTTAAATCCTCATCAGAAGCAAAGTAAAACGCCCTGGATTCAACAGTTAATCTGACAGTCATTTGGTGAAAGGTTTTCTTTTAAATATCTTCACTATATACACTCAATGGCAAAAATTGAGTTCCCAAAATTAAAATTTTGTGGAACGTTCTAGAGTATCGGTATGTTTGAGAGTAAATAATTCTACCAATACATGCTCGATTGTAATGATACTTCGTAGGATTAATGAGTCGTGTATGTATGGCAACTGACAATAAGCACACCACCCTTAGTGACGTGACAACAGAATAGTTCCGCGCGATGTAACGACGGCATGCGGACAGCGGGGGTAAACTAAATGATTGTAAGGCTAGACAAGAGAGGTTATCACACAAAAGAAAATAGCTAAATAACTGTGATAAACCGGCAAACAATTTCAATTCTTGTAAACAAACAGAAGTCCAATGATAAGTTGAGATCATGTTCCTCACTGGATGGAAGCGAAAAACGTTGTCACAGGGTGCGATTTGGAACGTTAATTTAAGGCTACTGCTATGTTTTGGTGGTGTATGTATATTAACAGAGTATGTATTCTTACTTCTATGAATGGAAATAAGAAAAGTGATCAATTTATTCAAACTCCTGATCAAAATGTGTGGCCTGAAAGAGCTAGATATTTTGCAAATCGCAATTGGATCTTCAGATAGACAATGTCCTATGTCATGGCTCAAAACTAGCAAATAATTGGAAGTCTGATAACAATATTAAAATTGTGTGCTCGTCATCCTTAAATCCCGACCTTAATAAATAAAACATATATGGTGGGAGCTCAAACTATTGATATAAAAAATACTAACCGAAATACAGTCAAAGGCTGATTTTCAAGGAGTGGTGCTGGAAACCCGAGAATCTACTTCTTAACACTACTTACAGTCACTATGTGACAGTATTCTTGTCAGATTAAATATAGTTAGAAGCTCATACTTTCCATTTCAATATATTAGTAATAACTGGTAAGTCTACAACTTGCTTTGTTAAAAAACGTCAATGAAAGTATATGCCTGGAATTATCATATTAAAAAATGACGCGACGTTGGGAACTCAATTTTGGCCATTGAGTGTACATACAGTGAAGTGACGGCATGGACTCAATTTGATTAATCTCGGCAGAAATGGTCAGCTTAATTTGTAAGAATCGGTGCAAAATATTACAATTGTACATAATTATAGGGATGGAATAATGTGATAAAAATTTATTTGTATGTGGCCTACATAGAGGCATTGTGATGAATTACATAACATTCACCCTAAAAGTAGTGAAAAAGGATTCATAATTACTTGAGTTTGTGTAATACAGAATGCTACAACTTGGTAGTATGTAATTTACAAGAATACTTACTAACATTGACAATACAGTATATTATTGTTACCAGTACATTTGTGCAACTCCCAAACATTTGCAGTGCCTTTGCTATATTTAAGACTATGTCATGTATGAATGATATAAACTTCTTTAGGTCACAATCTAACTCATTCTAAACATGAAATTGCTTTTGACTTCAAAATAAAATTTGTTTCAAAGTTTGGTGTAGAAAACCTGGTTTCAGTGCATTGCCACTTGTTAAGTCCCTTCGAAGAGAGGGCATATTGGTCGGTCGATAGGTAACCTTTTTGTTTCTGATCAATAACTTGAGAAGGCCTTGACACACCCTACTCAAACTTGGTCCACTCATTGGTCGCGGGTAGTTGGGGAACATGATTGATTTGAGGATCACTGGGTCAAAGGTCAAGATGCTTTCCATCACTAGGAATGGTTAGTATGACCATATTGTGGACTTTTATTACACATAGCTTCCTCTATTACATTAAAGGTCAGTTCATCACATGCCCGGGCCGTTTCCTATACTGTTAAAACATGACGTTAATGTGTTTACAGTTACAGTATCTGATTTGTAACCAGTCAAACTATATAAACATGACACTATTGATAAACCTTCTTAAAAATGTAATGCATACATACGCAATGTGTATCCAGTTAATCTGCTTTAGATGTTAATATTTTACCACATATATTATGTGCTTTTGTCTTAGCTATTGCAAAGTTCGCCTCCTAACAGTGGTAACATCATACGATTACTATATTTTATGTCATCAACAAATCATTGAGGGTCAAACATACTTGACAACAAAATATGAGTGATTTAATTTTGCAAGTATAAACTTAAAGAAATATGAGGCTTATATGAAATATAATGTTGGTGTGGTGGCAAAAGAACCCAATGTTTCATGGTTCAGTTGTTGTTCCCTGTTGTGTTGAATACCAGGTTTTTTCAGCTGTTTTTATTGCCTTTATTCGGCTATATTCCCAATGCCAAAAAGTATATATTTTTCCTACTTTGAAAATTGGTTCAATTTCGCCAAATATTAAATTGTATAGGCTAAGTTAAAGGTTTTTCTCTCACAGGCAGTTTATATAAATAGCAATTATCCATTACTTAATTACTACACCCTTTACTTTTGTTACTAATATATTGCTATAATTGCTAGTGTTTTTCCATTTTCTAAGTTTAACACACAACTAATCCCAATTTGATGGGTATGTGTCTTCTTCCCGGAATAAATCCTGAATACCCCTGCAATTTAATTTAATGTTGTGTTATTTAATTACAGGTTCTCCTAGACCTGCCGATACAGTAAACCTGAACAGAAGAAGCGAGAAAAACGAAACATTTACCTTCACGTTTAATGCTATAGCGTATCCCGTTCCTGTGTTCATTTGGAAGAAATGGGTTGGTGATGTATGGAAACGTATGCAGGATTCTGATAATGTTACAATTACATCTTCTGATGTACAATCAAATCTTACGATACACAATTTAGGTCAAGGAGACTTCGGAAAGTATTTACTAGTGGTTTCAAATGATTTTGGTCAAATGGAATTTCAATATCAGCTTGAACAGGATGGTAAGAAGCAATAAGTGATATTATGTTATACTGCATTTAAGCTAATCTACGAGCTAAAGCACATGCTCATTGTATAACAAATGATCCTTATATATAATTGATCTTGTTATATATTAGGATGAATGAATACAATCATCTCTTCAAACAGCTTCACAGTACTGTTATATATAGAACTGTGTGGCATTTATGGCATATAACATGTCCGAATAGTGTAAACAAAGGCTCAATTTGATTTTTATGCCCCCTCTCTGAAAGGGGGGGGGGCATATAGATTTGCCCTTGTCCGTCCGTCTGTCCTTCCGTCCGTCACACAATATTGTGTCACTCATACCTCCAAAAGTATATGAGCCAGAACTTAACAGGAAGCTTCACCAGCATGTGAAGTTGTGCACCTGGGGTTTCATGTTTGACTTTGCCCAGAAAAAGCAAAGTTGTGGCCCTTGGCTTAGTTAAAATATAGCCTACATAGTATGCAGTCTTGTGTCACTCATATCTTCAAAAGTATATGAGCCAGAGTCATAAATCTTTACAGGAATGTTCACCAGCATGTGTAATTGTGCACCTGGGGTGTCATGTTTGGCTGTGCCCAGTAAGTGCAAAGTTGTAGCCCTTGACTTTGTTAAATACAGTCTACAGAGTATGCAATCTTGTGTCACTCATATCTCCAAAAGTACACAGTAAGTGCAAAGTTATGGTCCTTGACTTATCACCATGATCAGTACAGTTGGTCACTTAGTAATTTGGATACCCATTCACAAACTATGAGCAGAATAATAGCATTTGCTTTTGTGACAAAGGCTGCAAGTGGGGGTATCTGTGTCCTATGGACACATTTCTAGTTATACTTCTTTTACTTCCCAAATGGAGATCATAGCAATTTGGCTTTGTTCAGTGTATCTGTCACAAATACACTATTTAAGAGACTTCTTTGAAACTTGGAATATAGACAGAAAGTACAAATATTATGCACCATGACCCTATGTCAACACATTGCAGAATTACAGCCCTGTTGTTTTCTGCATTGCACTTTCCATGACCAAAGCTCAACTGCAATTGGTCAAAAGATATTTCAATGAAATTTGGTGTATACGAGGGCTGTTCAAAAAGTTCGCGGAAAAGTGCTGTCATATTTTTATAAAAATCTCGAATGTGATGAAAATTTAAATTCATGTTTCTATAATTAATACAATTTCAATGTTAACTATAATGATTACTACTTTGAACTTAAATATATAAATCATTATTATTCAGATTTTAAAAATAGCTTTCTGCAAATCTACATGAGCTGCACCAATTTGTCAAAAGATATTTCGATGAAATTTGGTATATACAAAAAGTTTGTGGAAAAGTGCTTTTATAAAAATCTCGAATGTGATGAAAATTTAAATTCATGTTGGTCAGAATATTGTGTGTTTAGTGAGTAATAAATGCATGTCCTAGTAAGAAAAATACGGCAAAGACAGTCTCCGTGGCAACGTCATTCGACATAAACCGGCCCAAATTTAAAGAAAAGGCACGTATTTCATCGACAAAACTGGCCTCTTGTTCGTTTATTAAGCAAGATATTCACACAAAATGTACGGTGAAAAACCCACCAAAGCTTGGTGTGATGTCCATGGCGTGAATTTAAAATAGGACGTCAAACAACCGTTTGGCAGCCATTTTGTTGAGGTGCATCAGAAAAAATGAGCATCGAACATCAGTCCAACATAAAAATGTTGATTTGGAATGGGAAATCGAAATAAGAAACGATACACATGTTAATGAAAGCATATGGATATCAGATGATGAAGAAAACAGCCATTTATAAGTTAATATAGATTCCAAAGTGGACATATAAGCTTAAGAGATGAAGCCCGGAGAGAACGTCTGAAGTCAATCAATTACGTCACGCCGCTCATGTCATACATCTACTGGTTGAAGGACCGCGGTGTCACAATTCAGGATATTCAAGAGGGGGTCAATTGCAGCATTGAGACTGTGCATAGCCTGATAGGCATAGACGATGAACTAAATATGAGCAGACTATGTGCATGATGGCTCCCCAAGATGCTAACAGACTGTCAAAGACAACACAAAATCACACGATGTGAGCGATTTAAATAATGGATCGATATCAGAGCCATCATCGGAGCTTACAGCCATGATCCTTCATCAGGTTTACGCACCTTCTCTTTGTGCAACTGCAACCCAGGCTGTGATTGTTAAACGATCGTTTAAAGTGCTTGAGTATCCTCCGTATAGTCCGGATTTAGCCTCGTGCGAATCTTTCTTGATTCTTGTGCTGAAGAATTACTTAGAGGACAACACCTTCATGATATCAGCAAGTTGTCACACGCAGTTCAGTTGGCAATTTCATAAAGTTCATCGGAATGTTACCGTAACAAGTTATATTTCGTGGATAGATAGGTGTAGAAAATGTATTATGTTCCATGGGGAGTATTTTGAAAAGGACTGATCATGCCCATTGATGTAGTATGCATGATTTGTTTAACGACGTCAAGATGTTGCGATGACTTTGGGCTGTGGTACGGGATGTACCCTTTAGTAAACCTTCATATTTTTGTTTTTTATCTAAAGTGATTTGTAATTTGTTATGATTTTCATGTGTGTGACATGTTAACACATCATTATATATAATTTCATACAATTTCAACCAGTAATAAAAACAGCGTATATAGCGTATATCTACAAGTTCTCAAATTCTGAATGTGTGAAGCCAACATGACAAGTCGTATCTTGGTTAGTGTTGTCAAAAGCTTAATTCCATCTTTGAGAGCATCTATATAACCCCAAAACATTTTTAACCGGTGCCCCAATTTTTCTACTTTGTGTAATCACTATTTCACACAATTGTAACGAACCAGTCGGAAATGAACTAAACAAATATCCCTGATCTGCTGGTGTGTGTAACGCCATCTTATGTTAATAATCAAACGTCAGTTGCATGTCAAATTAACTAATTGGAGAGGAATAAAATCAACTAATGTGTTCTTTTATGATTGGTCATCAGTTGTTGTCATCAAGCATTTACTATCTTGAAACCTGTCACCTCCGAAATAAGATCAAGCTTGCATACAATTCACAAGTGATGCTGGTATTGTCTTTTAATTACCTTGTTAATAACGTTATCTTTGCAATTAAAAGATTGGTTTGAATGGTAAGAATTTAATAAAAACTGTTTGAAATGCTCATTAAACTAGACCTGTCTTGGTTAGTTCTGTTGTGTGACCCTACCTGCTCCACACGATTTTCTCTTTTTTCCTTAACCAAGTTTGCTAAAATATTATTGATTTAATCTTTTAACCCAAGCATAGGGCTAGGATCCCAGTTTAAGGTCAAGGCTTGAGCCATTACACTTGAGTCTTTTGTAGCTATCACCTTCTTAGCTATTTGTATCATTATGTCTCCCTCTCTCCTGGGAGAGATATTGTTTTTTGTCTGTGACGTCTGTCCGTCCGTCCACTTTAAAATTGTCCGCGCTTAATTTATAATACTGCTGGTAGCATTTAGCCACACTTCATAGGATTGATCAGCATAAAGTGTAGTCATCATCATTGTCGTTTCATTCCACTCGGATAAGTATTCACTGAGTTATGGCCCTTTGATTTTTTATACATATACAGTGTATGGTGAAGTTTGTCCGCGATTCATCTCAAATACGGCTGGTTGGATTTCAACCAAACATCACAGGATTGATAAGCATCAAGTTTGGTTGTACATCCTTGTCCTTTCGTTCCGCTCAGATAATTTGTGTACATGCAAATTTGAATTAATTCATACAATCCAATGAAATCAATATCAATGTTTATTGTGAATGCTTACAAGCTTTGCGAATAAGCACCTATTTGGGCAATTGTGGCTAAAACATATGCAAAGTATACTGACGAGGAATAGAAACGCCCCGGCTAAAACAATTGCAAAGTATACTGACGGGAAAAAGAAACGCACCATTCTAACTCATTGTACAATATTTTGTTAACTGTGATTCAAAATTAGAAAAGAACAATTCCATTCGCAAATTTTGTCATTTAAGAGAATTGATGATTTATTTGACAGCATTTTGTGGTCACATTATGCTTCAAATCTTGAATTTCAATTGATTGGTCAGAGCAATTTCACTGGCACAATCAGTAGCGCGTGTGAACACCACTCCTGGCAACCACAACAACAAGACGTCGCCACATGGAACCGCACAAGTTACGTAGCAAATATCATGGGATTCTGGCCCACTCAATGTTGCTGGTATGTTTAACGTTCCTGGTGACACGTGCTACACGAGGTCGCGCGATGTCATGCTAGAAGACCATGCTTGACGTGGCGGAACATAGGGACAACCACAGGACGTAATATCTGGTTGATGTAACGACTGTGATATTACATTGGCAAAAGACGAGTTGGGACTTAAACCTATGGTTGATGACTGCCCAGACAATAACTCCGCCCCACCGTAACGGTTGTGTTGTAGAACGCAATTGTTAGCGTAGCGTTGATGACTTCGTCTGTATACACGGGTACGTCCGTCGGCGTTCGACAAGTTGAAACGTGACTCGTCACTAAACACTACGGTCTGCCAACGCTGACCGCGATGGTTGCGGGCCCAAATAAGACGTTGGTGTCGATGACGTCGCGTAAGAATTAGTCCGCGGTAGGGACTGCGGCAGCTAATATCCCGTTCTCTAAGCCGAATTCTGACTATATGTCGACTTACAGGGCTACCACGGTTACATACCACTAAACGTGACGTGGATTCAGCCGTCACAAATCTGTCACGCAGATGGTGTTGATGTATGTTATTATCCTGCCGTTCTGACGTTACAAGTGGTATACCTGAACCTCTGACACGTCGAATTAGACGTAATAGTGTCGAACGAAAGACGTTAAAACGTCTAGCGATTTGTTTTTGCGTTCGCCCACATTCAAGCATGGCAAAAACTAGGCCCTTTCTTCAAAATTTAGCCTCGTCATTATCAGAAACTGGAGAATTGTCAGAAAAAATATGGTTGTATGTCGACTAACACATGTACCTGTGTAAAATTAACACGATATGGTTGACACGCACGGATTGCACGAGTAAATCGTGAGCAGGTACATGAATTTAACAATGGGCTTAATAATATCGTACGAGTTTCGGTTGGTTGGATTTGTCGGTCAGATTGCATGTACATTTCTGACGTTTCCCCGCAAATTTAAACTTGGTAAGAAAATTAATGCCAATTTTCAATGAGGCGTTTGATAAACAAACAAATGTTCATAAAATGTGTGTTACCTAAGACATTTGTAAGTAAACCGTTTACAAGCTTTGCAAGTTTATTTTATAACTATTACTTTCAGAATTATTATTAACTTTACACTTTAAATGAAACATTGAAGTTTGTAAACAATGGAAATTTCTTTGAAATTGTCTTTCATACATGCTTTTGTATTTGGCAGTATATGTTACTGGTACTGCCAACTACAAAAGCAATGTTTGTAAATGTTAGTTTATGTATCATCTAATATACACAGATGAGCCGGGTGCACCTACTGACTTTCGACATGTAGAACATCTGACAACAGAATCATCAATACAACTTGAATGGAAACCTGGTTTTAATGGCGGACCACCACAGACATTTTATATAAGATACAAGAAGAGTTCAAGCAACTCCTGGAATTATGTTAGTGTCCTTGATACTAGAGAACAGACAATGCGATATATGTTGACTGGTTTAGATAGTGATACACAGTATCAAGTAATGGTTTATTCATCAAATAGGAAAGGCAATTCATCCGAATCGGAACATGTAATAGCAAAAACGAAAGGTAAATTACATTTTACATTGTATAGATCTTTATTAATGTTGACTGCATTTTTGTGTGCAATAACCACACATATAAATTATGTTTAGACATTTATATTTTATACTCTAACCTAATATGAATGTTAACAATGCTTAGACTTTCTATGTGAAATAAACAAATAAAATACATTATTAGCTCATATGTTTTGAAATGGAGAGCTGTTATCATGATAGCTTGATAACGTAACAATCATCGTCATATTTGCGTGCATCAACATTAATGATGAGTTTCTTTTAGCCAAATTTTATCCGCATTGGGCGTATAAGTAGCACATACTAGTCATTTAAATATTTACATTACAACACTACTTTCTCAAAGTGCCAAAGACACCCATAAATAATTTAATGCGTTTATATATTTTGCGTTGACAATCCTCAGTGGTAGTGGAAGAAAAGAGCATTGTGATATTCTTATATTCGCCTTTCTCAAGTTGAAAGAAAGGAATTATTTTAAAACAAACTGTAAACGTAGCTTATATATACTAGCGGAAAAAAGAAACTGTGCATGTGTATAATATGCTATAACTTAGGAGGTATGTAAGGAATCGCAATAAAAATTTCAACAGGGTTTTATCTTACCTTTATTTAACACCAACTCAATTGATATGGTTATTGAATCAGCTGCGTCTTAGATAGAGATCAGTTTTCAGAGACGTTCTCTAAACAAAGTTCAGCTCATCAATACCGTGTATGTCCACCATTGGAATCGATGCATGCTTGACAACGACGCCGCATTGATGTGACAAGTGTTCTGAAAAATGCCTGGGGAATACCATTCCAGATTCTGACAAGCGCACGTGATAGGTCAGGTAACGTCAACGGCTGATTTTGGAGGCCACGTAACCGTCGCTGCATCTCATCCCACACGTGTTCTATAGGCGACAAATCCGGTGATATTGCAGGCCAGGGCAGCACATTCACATTGTTCTGGGTCAAAAAGTCGGTGACGACCCGCGCGACGTGCGGGCGAGCGTTATCCTGTTGCAGCGTGGCGTTACGTTGCTGCACAAATGGAAGGACGTGAGGCCGTATGATTTCGTTACGATATCTGATGCCTGAAAGTGTGCCGTCTACAACCACAAGTGCTGTTCTACCACGGGATGAGATGCAACCCCACACCATGACACTACCTCCGCCGAATGGACGTCGTTCAATCACACAACTGTCTTGGAAACGTTCACCAACACGACGGTACACTCTAGAACGGCCGTCGCTGCTGTCGAGATGGAACCTGGACTCATCCGTGAAAAGAATACGTGCCCAGTCCTGTTGCGTGAAGTGTATGTGTCTTCTACACCAGGCAAAACGTGCTACACGATGACGTTGCTGCAGAACAGGACGTATGGCAGGACGTCGTGGACGTATGCCTCGTTCACGCAATCGATTACGTACCGTTCGGGGACTGATTTTTCTAAGGCCAGGAATACTTCTAGCCGTCAAAGAAGCAGTTCTGAGTCGGTCACGGAGATGAACCACCCGGATGTACGTATCCTGGCGAATAGACGTTACGCGTGGACGTCCTGATCGAGGCCGGTCTCTGGTTGCCCCAAACTGTTGGTACCGTCTCCACAAGGCGTCTACAGTATTTCGGTGAACGCCAAATTGTCTGGCAACGTCAGTATGACGTACACCAGCTTCAATCATGCCTACGGCGCGGCATCTGTCAGTTTCATTCAACCTTGGCATGGCGTATCAACGACGTTTTTCAAAATTATCCTGGTTTTGTGTCTTACATGTAACAACACTATGTTTTAACACAGGTTTAGGCGACAAACGTGTTTGCAATCGACTGCTGCACGAAAGAAACGTGAAAAAGAAGACGTTAGCCTGACAGGCAAACTACCCGTGCAACTCATGCACTGGCCAGTGTAAATGACCGAGAGGGATACACAACTTACCTGTGTAAAGTTTCAAGCTTTAATTTATAAAATTGAAGGATATATGAACATTTTACACATGCACAGTTTCTTTTTTCCGCTAGTATATTTTACAATACCTCAATGTATTAGTAAACATAACAGCGGTAGAAGTCAAAATTATTTTTAAAAACAAATACTCTCTTTCCCTATTTGACGCGAGTCAAATGAACATTATATAGGTGAATGATGCATGTTGTCTTTCATTAATGCGGTATAAATACCTTGGCTTCGCGAAACTATGTACATTTTGATTTCATTTTACGTTATGTTCAATTGTTGGAAGCAAGTTTATACGCTACGTTTCCTAAGTCACCTTATGGATATACATTACATAATTCATGATCCCGCGTTATACTAAAAACTCATCATTTGACAGGATAACCGACGATTATTATTTAATTGCTAAAGGAATTGAGGTGTTCAATAACAAACAAAATATTTATTGAAAGGTTTATTTGAATTCATAGTTATACTCACAAAATGCATACCCAAAAAAAATGTCATATTCCTCATGTTTATTTCTAGTTTCAAGAAATTCTATTTACGATTTTCCTGATATTAAATTCGTCGGTTTTTCTATTCAACGCAAAACAAAAGCTTTCTTTCTTTTTTCGGAAATACATAGATCATAAATCCGACTATTTTAGGCAGAGCAGAATCTAATCCAGCACCATTGATTGGAGGAGTGATTGGTGGAATAGTAATCTGTCTCGTAATAATTGTTGTAACAGTTCTAACTGTACGACACTATCAAACTAGGAAAGGTAATTAATTTCACTTAATTACACAAGTCGGTTATGATTCAATAACGACAAATATTTGAACTCAATGCATTCTCTGAATTAGTTTCTGTTTTAAATTATTGGTACTAATGCAATTGCACATTTTCAATTTATCTATTCATTGTTATTATTAATAGTTGCCGCTGTTTGGCAATGTATACAATTTATAATTTAATGTATGGACTTGTTCTATCTTTAGGAAAAAATACGAACTCGGCTGCCGAAAAACCAACAGGGTATGTGATTTATAATATGTATTTACTTATATCCAACCATCTAAATGCTAGTATGTATTCAACTATCAAAATATCTTGGTAAGAACCAATTCTATTTCAAACGCTATTTCTAAATCTACTCTGAAAATTGATACCACGGAATTACGGAATTTGTTTGCTCTATTTAACAAGAATATATGTTAAAAATGTCAGAGTAGCCACTGGATAGTTTATCATTTCTCTTCAATGATCGATCGGTTTAATGTATGTGCATTGTATGTCGCTATTTACGAAATAATTATTTAACTTACGCCCAGTTCGGTAAGTTTGTCATAAAAAATAATAAATGTATTGTTAATGTGTATAGTTTGAGAAAATATATAGTTCAAGCGACCTATGAATTCTGCCATTACTACAAAATATAATTATACTTATGTATTATGTAGATTGTATTATTCTCCTTCTACTTTGTTTAAAGGAATCAATACGAAACAAACAAGTCTGCGGATGATGTCAGTTACTACAACATTGGAAGGTAAGATGGTTTCAAACTACATTAAAATGAAAAAAAAATACATTGTAATTTATAAATTATATAATCTGACACACTGACGTAACCCTAAATTGTTAAAAGAAGAATACATAAAACTAATATTTAGAATTGTCGACTCGGTGTAAGAGTTGACTTTGTTAGAGGAACTACACTTTCGACCTCATGAGATTGTACAAAGCTTATCTCGCCTTCTCCATCCCAGACGAAAAACATAGATCCTCATTGATCCTCATTTACAACAATACAGAGTGAATGTTTACTGATATCTGATTGGTCAACTGAAATATCTATGGTATCATTAACCTCATTCATGGCACTGTGTGACTTAAAATCCCGTTGGGACTCGCGTTGAATTCACGAACTGCCATCGGTGTCTGTCAGGTGCAAATTAGTTTTAGGTGTAGGGAATCGTAATTGCTGTGGGATTTGGTAGGCTGTATATGGTTTCAATGAATTTAGTTCATTTTATCGTATATCCTATTTAATCATCGAACATTTGCATTTAGAACTGCAGTGTTCCCGACTTGTTGTATGCATGTGTACAGTTCGATGCATTTGATTGATAGAGTTTGATGTTTGAAATGTGACTACATCCTTGGATGTGAAACGAGCGTAACACAAATTGTATTATACATGCATATACGTACTATACAAGGCCTATACGAGAGGACATAACATTGTTATTATATCATATGCGTTTGACCTCTGAGCAAACTGTGACTATGCATATAAGAATTTGAAACGATGTATATTAGTAGTAGTAGGTGTAATGTGCGTTTTATTAAAATGAATATGAATCGGAATTAATAATACGAATTATCATATGAAATTTTCGTAGATTTAACGTAGTGAATTGGACGAACATTGATTTACCATGGTTATGTTTTCCGCGATAAGTTGTGCATCATTCACACGAGATGTTTTCTCTCAGTTCGCGCCAAAGTCATACAGCGTTTGGAACGACTAACGATGAGGCGTTATATCTTTCGGCGCAGCCGTACTAACATGGTTTTGCTGTTTGCATATGAGTGTTGTGTAAACCAATTAAATCTTACGTTAACCACCAATGCAATTTCTCATCAACCGAACAACGTTTGTAACCTTGACGCGGAATGGTTAACCTTTCGATAAAGGGTACGTTACCTTACTGAAATCCACTGAATTTCGGTATATTTACCGAAATCCATTTTGAATCTTGAGCGACTAGCAGTCGTAACATCTCTGCATTTTTTATGTTGCACAACAAATCTTAACCTTCAAATTGCGCCGACCATTTTTTTTAAAGATATTTCTTGTTTATATTAATGTGTTAAAAAATGAAAAACCTAGTATGTACAAAATGTTTTAATAAGTCAGAAGATAAGTGATAAAATACATAATTTATACCATGTTTGTATTTGTAAAACCTTACAAAGTTGATATATGTTTACGTATTATGTATTACTGTAAAATATGTTGGTACATACGCAGCTTACCGTGCCTTTTAGCTGGCTTATCGCAGTGGATTGTCTCCCTTGAAAATGACCCGAAAATCGATATAGAGTTTTCATCTCTACCAGTTTTGATCAATAGGTTATAGAGGGAAATTATTTCCATACGTTAATTTAAACACTTTATCTTGATACTAGAATAGTTTAGCAGTTATGACAATATTCTTCAATTTCCTCTCTTTCATTTAGTGCAAATATATTTATTCTAACTAAACATCTTCTTGCTTCCAATTTGATTTTAAAAGTATCACCTTTCATTACATAGAACATAGAGTAAAAATCAGTAAAATTGTCCATTTACAAAAGTTTAGGGGGTAATAAATTATATTTTCCAATAAGTGGAAACATTTTAGCAGTTATGTCTGTTGTCTTGATTAATTGAACAATATTATGGTGTTTTTATAATTTTAAATAATTAATTGCTTCTTGCTTCTATTCTTTGTTAAAGTTAGTTATGTACTAAAAGAATCTCGATTTTCTTTCATTATTCTCGTCTGCTATGTTGTTGTTGTTGTAGTAACAACTATCAATGTGTTAAATTGATTGCCGGTTGTTATTGACTGGTTTTAAATATTATAAATCATTTTATATGATTTAGATCCTTTCTTGTCACGACAGAATATAAGTATTATTGAATAAATTTAATGATTGAATTATGAAGGGAAAATCTTTTCAAACCGTGATAAATCAACTTTCGTGTGCAAACAAACGAAACAGACTTAACTTTCTATACTTTCTATTGTGATGCAAATATTATGTTTCTGTGATTTCCCTTTTCCTCATTGTCCTTTTTATGGTCACCTTATCACATTGAAATTAGGTACGGCTAAAACAATAATTTATATTTTAATTTAAACATTTTCCAATAGAGGTAGATACACATATATATCTGCACATATATATAAGTGCTCAATTATGGCCTTTCGATGGCACTTTTTTGCTGTAATGTAGTTTTTAACGATTTTTGTTGAGAATATTCAGATTTAGTTCTGTTTTGTTCTGTTTAAATTTAGAATACACTAGGTATTGCTGTGTACGCTTCATCGGCTTCCAAACACGGCATCTGATGAAAGTGATATATCCGGATGTAGCGATTATACAAAACTGTTAATTAACACCGAGAGCGCTTTTAGGGTGGGAATTTTGGGAAATATATGACTTTTATAGAATAGCCTCAAGATGAAATATTGGTATGGTCAATTATATTTTGTGGCAATATACAGCTTCACGCTTTGATCTGTAAAGGCACGGACATATTAACCATTTATATGTCCGTGGTAAAGGTGTGAACTTTAACACAGTAAAACTTGATTACAATAAAACAAATTGGCGATGATTGTGTTTAACTTTAAACTGAAATGAAAATATTTAAAGTGATGCTATTTATACGGAACACGCTGTATGTATGTATGTATTACTGTGTTTATGAGGTCGCCCGTCGCCGCGCACATTTTTCGGCGCAGCCGTACTAACATGGGTTTGCTAATTACACATTCAGTGTTCTGTAAACCAATCAAATCTTACGTTAACCACCAAGGCAATTTCGCGCATTTTCTCTTCAATTTAAAAATAACTGTAACATTGAAGCAGATTGGTTAACATTTTCCAGTGGCTGATCTACCGGGGGGACACGGAGGGCTTGTTAGCCTTGTTATTCATTTCCACGGGGAATTCTCTGGTGTTGGATTTGACCTACTTAGTATTGATTTTTCACACATTTGTGATGGGGAAATAGCCGACTTGTCTAGACAATTACATGACAGGCACGTGTGATCTTTACACATTTTTAAGATAATTAAACCCAGTTTGTTTTGCACAGAATTCTTTTGAAATATATAGTTTACAAGGAAGTGTATTAGTACAATTAAACTAAATAAAAATATCCAAAATGAAGTGGTCATTTTCCGAAAATGACCGACATTTTTAGAAATAGTAATGATGCAATCGTGCTCTTAAAATTTTCTGAAAATGGATTGTTTGATCGCCGTTTATGGATTAACTTTTATTATTAACCATATATTTTTGGTGGAATTATAATCTAACAAGATTGATCTTTGCATTAGGGTAAGTAAAAAATTACGGTACTTATTATAAAAATCCGAAAATTTATTGGAAACCTGCCACGAGTATGTGATGAAATTACACTTCCGCGAGTGCAGCATAAAATCGCTACCTGTGATGTTTTAAATGCAGTTAATGCAAAAACTTTATGTAGTAACCCATGTTGGTCAGAAAGTCAGAGGCGTTAAAAGGGGTCTGCATGGAGATACGGTAGAGGCGTTAAAAGGGGTTTGCATGGAGATACGGTAGAGGCGTCAATCGGCGTATCTATGGAGTAAAGGGTTAATGTACCAGTCGCGAACATTTATATTATTTTAATCAGATAAATCGCTATGTTACAAGTTTATTAACATGGATGTGTGAGTTCACGACTGACGCAATAAGTAATGTTGAACTATATTGTAACAGACTATACTGTGTCTATGATCACACTACGGAGTTATTTATAATGCCGTCTCATTCGGAACACCTCGGCATTATTGGCTCCGCCAAGAAGTTACGATTGATTACAGTACTCAGAGTATTTGTAGTATATCGTAATTGAATGACATTTAGGCATTTTTTATGTTGTACAACAAAATATAACCTAGAGAGTGCAACCAATTTGCAAACTTCAAGTTGCGCCGACCATCTTTTTTAAAGATATTTCTTGTTCATAATGCACTTTATGGTATTTTGGTCGACCCGGAATGTCCCCCGCACACCATAAATAGACTTTTTGAAACCGAAGTGGGAAATTTACCTGCCAGTAAAGCAGTATAGGTCAAACAGACAATTTTTGAAGCCAAATACGGTCACTGCTAAGTGCCAATGAGACCGATCGTACAGTTACCATTTTCGTGGCATCTAACCAGTACTTTCCTGGAATCTACCCAGTACTTTCCTGGTTACATGCCAGTACTATGTTAGGTGGGAAACACTGAAAAGCATTTCTGTTTTATCCGGCGAGACGAGGGATCGAACCCACGACCTTCGGATTCGTTGTCAGCAGCGTTAACCACTGAGCCACAGGGCCACACGCTAAATTCGATCCCGGTATTTATATACATTTGTATATTGTAACAGAGATGTTGCAATTATTCAGACAAAGGACCTATATAACCTACATAACGGATTTGATATTTTTTCTACATATATACACAGTATTCATAGAATGATCAGGATAAATACCAAATCATGTTTATAATTATTCACAGACGTCAATCGTTATCGTGTTAGTACTTGTAGTGCTATTTAAGGTTGTAAGCCTTGTATAGGCATTTAAATGTCCACTACGACAGTTTACTGCAACACTCATCTTGTTCTTATAAGCTAGTTTTCTGATCGTAAAAAATCGCCTTGAAACAGTCTGTGACACTTGCCAGTTACCAGTATTAATTTTCACTTACTATCGAGATATAACAAACTTAATTACAAAAATGTATTATTTATTTTTACAACACATTTTCTGTTTCTACTGAAATTTTAGTTGTTGCCGTGATTGAAGATATATTTGAAATTTCACGTTTAAGACATTGTTGTTCTATACACCCCCAATAATATATAAAATCAAACTATTGCCCAAGCGATTACAACATGATTTCGAAACACAGTGGGGTGGCTAAGTTAGTCGTTAATGATAATGATCAAGAGACGTTAAATCCGAGTATATTCGGTTATAACATGGAGCCAACATCGATTATTGATTATTAACCAGTTTGACAGGTGTCATTTTCGTGGGGAAGTGAAGCAATCCAAGTTAGAGGAAATTACTTAAAAAAGCCGATAATCAAGGAAGATCATTCTTGATATTTATCCCAGAAAGCTGCACATGATTTAATATTGAAATAAACAGCCAGTGGGTAGATATTGTACCTTATGATCTGAGTTTAGATGTCCTGTTTTATTATTGTGCTCTTCCAATTGATTCTATACACTTTCTACTTCTCGTTGTTGTTATATAGGGAGGAACAAGTGGCAAGTCAAACTAACAGTGAAACGGCGTATTCCAACGAAGGCAGGCAAGTCACTTTATTCATATGGAAACAAATGTTTTAATGCAGATATAACAGGCGCGTAGCTACCTGTACGCCAAATACGCTGTTGCGTACATACATGTATGATTATCAAAATTAGAAAAATATGCAGTAACCAACAGTTGAGCATTCGTATGCAGTTTGGGATATAAAATATCGGAATAAATGAACATGTATTGCTTGTAAAAATGTTACCAGATTGCGCCACGAACGTTCTAGAAAACGTTTTTTTTTGCCGCGGTATATTGCCCTTAAACCCACTAGACTATTGCGTACACATTCTACCAGCCCGGGCTACGCTCCTGTATAAGTACGTGTAGTGCATGATCAAAGCAAGTATGCATATCCTTGTACGAGTATAAACTAAACGGTACACAGTATTGTCTTTCACTTAATGGCATGTAATAGTTTTTTTCTTGTAACATTGCATGTTTGTGACGGTGTGTGCTTTCTTTGTTCATGTATTTACATTATGAATTTAAATGATAACGTTTTATCTGGTTTAACATATTATTCATGTGCGGCAATGGTGTTCATTTGCTAAATAGTAAGGTCTATTATTTCAGTGTCCCAGATTATGAAGAGTTAAACAAGCAAAATATGGATGTCACAACATATTCATCTCTTCAACCGAACAGTAGGCCTTCGAACGGTAAAATTGTCAATGTCTGCTTTGTTAGCATATTAATTCAATTTTGTCATTTTTTCTTATATTAAGATAACGACGGATTCATTGAAGTTTCCATGTATTCTACTAGTAACTATAACTATGCGACATTAATGCTATCGGCTATTGTACATTTCGTTTCTATTTTCAGGTAATACAGACGAAAGAACATACGAAAATTTGCAACTGCGTGTGATGTAGACGTATCAGGATTACAGTTATGCGCTAAATTTAAAAATGGACAGTGCTGAGAAAATGATATCCTGTAAATTTAAACAGTCATGGTGCATTTTATTGATGTTAAGTTAAACAGAAATGGATAGTGAACGAACACGTTTGCCATTACATTCAGCCTGTAACGTTGCCTGTTTCAAGAATGAAGAAGCTAGTATGTAACCAATGCTGGAACATAATTATGATCTAATTTGTACATCAAAACTACATTGATGGACGAGAAGTAACGGTAATTTCAAAAATGTAAACTAGAATAACGTGAACAGATAAGACATTTGCGCATTTTTGTTCTTTAAGCGGCTCGTCTTATTTCACGATCTTTAACGAGTCTCAATATGTATCTGTGTTACACGTTCTGCAAACACATGGTGTATATTTCCGCTGTATTACCAATAGTTACCGAAACATACTAACCCCGAGAAGTAGTCATGTAATTTTGGAAGTTGTAATACATTTGGATTCAAAACTGTAAGCTTATGCTTTGATTTGCCTGATGAAGGCAAAATAAAAACCGAAATGGTGGTCATAAAAATTGACGTTTACCTTGAATTTTCCACGGTAAGTGTTTGCATAAATTGGCTGCTACATGTCATTCGTAAAATAAGCAAAGTGTTATAATAATAAGCGGTGGAGTGAATGGTGGGCTAGTTTTACAATATTGATTTGATATATCGACTATTATTCCCCTCTACAAAACCTTGGTAAAGTACTGAAACCACTAAAGTCTGTGCCTTAACCTCAATGTCTACGAGTAAGGTAATGTCGACTAGATTAACCGTAACGGTGAGAACGTATGTTTGTGTTATGTTTTGTTCATGTCTTAACTGACACAAAAACATACCATCATACCAATTATACAAAAGGATAAACATCATATCAATTATAAAAAATGATATACATAAAAAGAAATTTGAATGCCACCGGAAAAAAAGTGTATTAATGAGAAATTGAAGGAAAATTATAGAGAAAATAAAACGAAATTGACGAAATAACAGGTACATAATTTTGCAATCGTTACAGTCAGAAAATCACACATACAATATTGATGTAAATTAAACACAAAGAGCAAATTCATCATTTTCTTTGGAAAAAAATGTCATAAACAGCGTTGAATACAAATATAAAAAAAACACAATTTATAAGTGCAACATTATAAAGTAGTTTATATTTGCTGTTTGGCTACTTTACTGTATGTTAATAAAGAATGTATGTATGTAGTATGTATACATACTAGTCAAGGAGGCAGGTAGTGGCTACTTTGCTTGAATTATTTGTCTTTGGACCCTTACTGCCGTTGGGTCACTTCCAAATATTTCCTTTTATTCCAGCCTGGATCAGATAAACTACTCGCTAAATTGCGCAGATAAGTTTTTCACTTCATATTTCTTTTTCCCTCGGTTCCACCCCATCACCGCATTCTTCCGATAGTTAAATGTGTTATAGAAATTAAAATTATTTATTTGTTTGATTATGATGTTTCCACCTTTATTTCATCTTAACAATTAGTTTCCTTAAATAGGTAATATAATGTGGACTATGTTGTGTCCACCTTTACGTCACTGATAATATAATATTATCATTTTTACAAACTTTATAATTTGTTTGTTTAACTATGTTTGCTGTGTCCAAGTTTATGTCACACTGATAACAGTATTATCATTTTTACAGCTGTATAGTGTTTTATAGTGTGTTTACTTAACTGCTTACATATACTAGCGGGAAAAAGAAACTGTGCATGTGTATAATATGCTATAACTTAGGAGGTATGTAAGGAATCGCAATAAAAATTTCAACAGGGTTTTATCTTACCTTTATTTAACACCAGCTCAATTGATATGGTTATTGAATCAGCTGCGTCTTAGGTAGAGATCAGTTTTCAGAGACGTTCTCTAAACAAAGTTCAGCTCATCAATACCGTGTATGTCCACCATTGGAATCGATGCATGCTTGACAACGACGCCGCATTGATGTGACAAGTGTTCTGAAAAATGCCTGGGGAATACCATTCCAGATTCTGACAAGCGCACGTGATATGTCAGGTAACGTCAACGGCTGATTTTGGAGGCCACGTAACCGTCGCTGCATCTCATCCCACACGTGTTCTATAGGCGACAAATCCGGTGATATTGCAGGCCAGGGCAGCACATTCACATTGTTCTGGGTCAAAAAGTCGGTGACGACCCGCGCGACGTGCGGGCGAGCGTTATCATGTTGCAGCGTGGCGTTACGTTGCTGCACAAATGGAAGGACGTGAGGCCGTATGATTTCGTCACGATATCTGATGCCTGTAAGTGTGCCGTCTACAACCACAAGTGCTGTTCTACCACGGGATGAGATGCCACCCCACACCATGACACTACCTCCGCCGAATGGACGTAGTTCAATCACACAACTGTCATGGAAACGTTCACCAACACGACGGTACACTCTAGAACGGCCGTCGCTGCTGTCGAAATGGAACCTGGACTCATCCGTGAAAAGAATACGTGCCCAGTCCTGTTGCGTGAAGTGTATGTGTCTTCTACACCAGGCAAAACGTGCTACACGATGACGTTGCTGCAGAACAGGACGTATGGCAGGACGTCGTGGACGTATGCCTCGTTCACGCAATCAATTACGTACCGTTCGGGGACTGATTCTTCTAAGGCCAGGAATACTTCTAGCCGTCAAAGAAGCAGTTCTGAGTCGGTCACGGAGATGAATCACCCGGATGTACGTATCCTGGCGAATAGACGTTACGCGTGGACGTCCTGATCGAGGCCGGTCTCTGGTTGCCCCAAACTGTTGGTACCGTCTCCACAAGGCGTCTACAGTATTTTGGTGAACGCCAAATTGTCTGGCAACGTCAGTATGACGTACACCAGCTTCAATCATGCCTACGGCGCGGCGTCTGTCAGTTTCATTCAACCTTGGCATGGCGTATCAACGACGTTTTTCAAAATTATCCTGGTTTTGTGTCTTACATGTAACAACACTATGTTTTAACACAGGTTTAGGCGACAAACGTGTTTGCAATTGACTGCTGCACGAAAAAAACGTGAAAAAGAAGACGTTAGCCTGACAGGCAAACTATCCGTGCAACTCATGCACTGGCCAGTGTAAATGACCGAGAGGGATACACAACTTACCTGTGTAAAGTTTCAAGCTTTAATTTATAAAATTGAAGGATATATGAACATTTTACACATGCACAGTTTCTTTTTTCCGCTAGTATATATTGCTTCAACGTTTCGGCGTAACAGAGAGAGAATAAGTTGCTACATATGTGCCTCCCAACTCAGACCACCGGGAAAACAACAATTCATAAAACGTAAGGCACTTGATGAGGTACATACAATAATTTGTAATGGAACAGAGGCGCAAAGAATGGCCTGGTCGACCATAAGGAATAACTAGAAGAATCAAAGATCTTCATCAGGATAACAAATTTTACAGACAAAAACAAGGAGTTGGAAAGTAAGTGACGTTCTAAGACTTGATATTTAACGTCAAAAGGCGGAAAATATACAGCTGTAGTTGTGCGTACTAAGTTTATGCAAACTACTACATCGGATATAAGTATACTTATATTTCATATAAAAAATAATAGGACTATGGACTATATGATAGGACGTACAATGGAGTCAAATCTAATGAATGCTCAGGTGTCTTTCCCATAGACAAACAAACACAAGCTAGCCACAACTTCATTAGTTTACAATAATATCACAGTGTATTTCTGTAATCATCCAAAAACATGTAACAAAATTGTGTTTTGCAAGCGATATGTAGACATGTTCGGTCATATTGATTTTCAAATACCATTTAAAACCAAGGAAACTTGATGAGACTATAAGACTACATAGGTAGCATAATGACACCATGCCGATGCCCAACCAAACACGTCACATCAATGATCAGCACCCTGCCTGTTTTGTTTTACTATTATAATTACTATAACTACATCTTTGTCGAATAACAAAAAATTATCTGAAGGATGTTCCTTCAATAGTCTTTTTCAGGCATGGATGGAGCAGATTGTTAGATTTAAATGCACTTATTCATTATTCACTGATAATTACATGTACGTGCCATTGTCGTGCTTATCGCTAGTATGGCGGATGTGGGTTTTTAGGGTGCTGACATGTCTAGACGCGTTTCTCTACATCGGAGGTAACTCTATCAGATAAAATATATTCATATTCGCATATTATTATTGTCGTGGGATATTAAGGCAGCATTATAATTGGTCGAGATAACAGAGACGGTTTAAAACGACTCAAACTGAAAATAAAATCAAGTTACATTTCGCTTTTATTGTATTCTAACCAAATATAAAACGAAATCTTAGCCATGATTGTTCTTTCAGTAATTTGGTTTACGTACCAGCTGTTTTAAGAGACCAAGTGTTATATTTTTCAAAATATGAAAATCTGGAGATGAAAGTGAAATATATTGTGAAATGTGTGTCTGATTTTCTATCCATCGCAGTAATTAAAAAGAAGAAAAAACAGCTGAAGTATATGTCTATGTGCTGACTACCGTGTGCTTGAAATGTCCTTGATGCTCTGCGTAGGTGATGCTAATGGTTTTCACTCAGTTAATGCAGTTATGTTTGGTAAATTGAACATCAACCGTAACCGAAGTAAGCATATCACAAAACACTCATCCGCATAGTTTTTTAAGAAACATTAAAATGATGATACCGCATAATAATATAAGAACCTTATTTCATGAAAAGGTTAAAAGAACATCAAAACAAACGTCACAAAATTGTTACTTTTACAAGCACATCTTGATTTATATACTTGGGTGTTTCATTTGTAGTTTATACTACATGTAAGAACATATACTAGTTTAGACAGTTGAGACTGAACAAAACCATTTTGTGATCAAACACTAGCAAAACATACATACACTAGATTTCATTTTATTGTTTTCGATAAAATATTCACCAAGGTCTATCAAACCCCATACATCTGAATAAGTAAAACTGACATATCATGTTAGGTTTGCTCTATTGATCATAACGTTGTTTAATGTCGGGTTTTAAACAAACAGGAAGTTATGAAGGTACATTAAATATATTGATTATGTTATGTAGGTCAAAGGCAAAATTTACAATTCAAATATCTACACATGTTTAGACAAAAACGTTTTAGTTTACATTCATGTTGACTATTGAGGCGGCTACAGTATCAATTTGCAAAGATGGGAGCGTTTAAAAATGAACTATTCATTGTCTGCGGACGATGGATTGATAATGCGATCATTGGTGTTGATAGGCCTGGAAGTCATATCATGTGTTATCGCGAAAAATTACGTTTCAAAGGCAAGTTGACAAACTGTGACACTGGTGATATAATTTGTATTATAAAAACTAGTACCCTCAAAGCTCCCCTACCTAAGTGTATGTCATTTGGACACTTCACAGGTCGAGTCTTTCATCCGGGGCAAGACACAGGGAATGTAAATACAGTAAATACACTATCAAATGTAAAAAGTGTTAAGAGGGAGATCATAAAGCCTATGTATGCAAAACGACTGGAAATGTAATCAATCCGGACATTAGAGAGGAGAGTGCAACTTTCAGCCAGACCTAACCCTCTCGCAGCTTCTCCATTTACAAAATGAATTAACAGAGGACATCGATCACACAATCGCACGTGACAATCACACGGACGACGTTAAAATGTTAAACAACAACAAATCAACGGACAACAACAAATTGATTGTTTTATAAAAGGGGTTCTCCAACAACAATGAAACACCAATCCAAGGAAGGAAAATCATTGTTATCGAACGATCACCTCCAACACCAGCCGAAGTCATGAACGACGAAACGAAGAAATCTCGTGCAGAAGATTCATCATGTCGTTTGTAGTACGTGCAATGAACAATCATACCATATATGGACTACTATACCCTAATACTGTATCACGGACTACGATTTTTAATCGCGATATTATTGTTGGAATTGTTGCTAATAATTAATTGTTCATTATATATTCTATACATAGTAGAATCAACAGAAGATTTTATCTTAAGCCAATATTTCATAGCACGTTGCTTAGCTGCGACTGATAATGGTACTCTATCCAGTTCGCCTAATACTGCCGCATTAGAGGTTTGGACACGGACTCCTAGCAAGTATTTACAGAATCTTATATGAATTTTATCGACTTCTTTATAGTCGTAAATTCCCCAAACCTCCGAGCCGTAAAGAATTATAGGGGCAACTAAACAATCGAATAGTCTCAATTTCGTATTGGTATCCAGCTTAACTCTACTAAAATTGATATCAAATTATTATAAGCTCGTAATGCTTGGTCGTTTAGGGAGTTCACAGAATGTTTCATGCTTCCAGTATAATAAAATGTGATACCAAGATAGCGAAACTTATCGACAATTTCCACAGGCTCATCATTGATGTACCAACTATGGTTACAGTTACTTTTTCGCGGTTCGAAAATACATATTTTAGTCTTTTTTACATTAATTTTTAAACCCAATGTATTTGAATAATTAAAGATAGAGTTTAATTGGTGTTGTAAACTAGACGGCGAAGTAATGAAGAGGGCTATGTCGTCAGCAAACAATAACATATTCATTGATAACATGCGTAAGTCTGATTCCGTTAGATTATCTAAATCTAAAGAATGTTTTACTTCATTTATAAATAAAATGAAAAGCAACGGGGATAATGGTTCATCCTGTTTAAGACCGAGTGTGACTTCAAACAGGTCCGAAAATGACATATTTTGCACATTTTTACGCAAGCTTGAACATTGTGATAAATGGCTTTAATGATTTAAACGGATTATTTTACAGCTCAGACCGGATTGTACGAGCTTAATCCATAGAGCATCGTGTAAAATCGTGTCAAAAGCTCGCTCATAGTCAATGAAAGAACAGTACAATTTACCTTTACTAGCAATAATATTTTGGATAATTGAATGCAGTATGAATATGCAGTCCGCTGTACCGAGTTTATTCCTAAAACCGAATTGTGAGTCATTAAATATATAATTATTTTCACACCAGCTATTTATTCTGTTACGCAAGGCTAAAGAAAAGATCTTTGCCGTTACATTGATGAGCGTAATACCTCTGTAGTTTGCCGGGTTAGATATATCACCTTTTTTAAAAATCGGGACTATCGCTCCTTTGCACCAAGCCCCGGGATATTGCCCAGTATCAAATACATGATTAAAGATTTTAACTAAATATGGAGAAATGAAAGCACTCGAGTGTAAAAAGAAGTCGGCAACGTTGCCAGACATATCACTGCTTTTATTGTGTTTCATTGATGATATAGTTTTAATGATTTCATCTACAGAGAACGGGGAGTCTAATTCTTCAATCGATACATTGTCAATTCTATCGGCATAGTCCTCAGCATTGAAAGTATTAGTTTGTTGTGTGTTCGGTACAGTACTGAAGTGTCTAACAAATTCTTCCAAACTCACATAATTTTTGTTGCGATTTTGTTTTGCTTTAAATTTCTTAATGTATTTCCAGAATTGTTTCGGGTTACATTTACTCAGGCGATTGAGTCTACGTTTTTCGACATTGTTGAACATACTTTTGGCTTTAACCTTCACTTTACAGTATTCCGACCTAGCATTTAAAAATAGTGCTTTATTTTCATCCGTAGGGTTACGTTTGAACACATGCTTACAGCGACAAAAGACATCTTTAAAATGTTTGCATTCCTCATTAAACCATAGTGACCTTTTCGATTTGTGCTTAGTTGACGACCGTGTAGTAAAAGTTTTTCCATGAGTCTGGAATGAAATATCATATATCAGATCTGACATATTATTAATACATGTGTCAATATCGCTACGGCCACTAGTTAAGTCTTCAATAATACTATTGAACAAATGTGCATTGCTATTTAAATGGGCATTTAAGTTGTCATTCTCACCTGAGTCCCAGACTACTCTGTCGTAGGAATAATCAGACGATTTACTGTTAATATTATATATACGCAATGAAAAATCAATAGGACAGTGGTCAGAAAACTCACTTATGTCTAAGACTTTAAACTTGTCTATCATACCAAACAGCGGATAATCAACAATTACATAATCTACCACACTAGCTGCATTAATATTATTTCTGTGCAATTTGTGGCAAGTAAAACACCCAGGCTCTAATCTGCCATTCACTATATATAAACCGTTTTCCTTACAAAGAGATAGTAACTTATTGCCGAAAGCGTTGCATGAATTATCCGATGAATTTCGTAACGGCAATGACTCGACGGGATAATCCTCATCAGGCACATCGATAAAGCGTTGGAGATTAGTATTGTCAATATAATCATCACGCTGACCAACTCTTGCATTTAGGTCCCCAGTTAACATTACATGACCCAACGGTTATAATAACATATATCATCATATATCAATGCATAAAAATCACAGTTATATAATGGTGAGCTAGGAGCAGTTGAATCCTCTAGAGGAATATAGCAACAACAGATAAAAATATTATCGCCAGCATTAAAATGTTCTTTCCTAAGTTTAAACCAAATTACACCTCTTTCATCTGTTTTCATCAATAGTAAAGGATGCTCAATTTTAATTAACAAAGCATTAAGCTATGAACTATTCAACTATATTCATGATCGGAATGGAAGATATGTACTTATTAATTTGGAGACAAATAACAATAATTATTCAATGCAAAACATTTATGCTCCCAATGATAAAAATCAAGGGACACATTTTTCGGAAACATACTAACTACTCTAAAATCAATTCTAACGGTATCAAGATAATTGGAGGAGATTTTAATGAAACACTGAGCAACAAAGATAGAATCACGAAACAGAATAATTCGCAAAACTTCAGAAGTAATATAATTGGCAAACAACTAGAAAAACTTATCAAGAAAAATTATCTTATAGATATATTGAAGGAGCTCAATACCACCAAAAATATGCAATATACATGGCGAAGAAAAAATAGTATTGAAAAAATGTCGCACTGACTACTGGCTTAGTGATCATAATATATCACCCCTTGTTCTTTCAACAGACATTAGACAGGCAATTGTACAAAGTACAGACCATCTTGGTATATCTCTTAAACTGAAAACTCCTTGCAAACGTGGACCAGGCTACTGGAAACTATACAATAAGTATCTAGAATATAACGAATATTGTAAACAAAATTCATATACTAATTATCATTAGATGCCATAATAAAATGGGAAATATGTAAATATGAAATTAAGGAAATTTCTATTAGTAAAAGACAATCGAAAGAAACAAACAAACGATTACATAAACTAGAAAATGAACTCAGTAAAATGTACACAGAGCAAAAAGAAAATCCTAGAATTGTCGAGGTAGAAAATGAAATAAAACAAATTTACGACCTAAAATTAAAAGATCAAGCTTACAGTTTTTAGACGAAGGAGAAAAAAATTCAAAATATTTTCTTAACTTAGAAAAATCTAGACAAAACAGAAAAAATATAACGTCATTGTTAGCTAATAAAACACTCGTTGCAAATATAAAAAATATTGCAGCTGAAGAAGTAAATTTTTATCAAAAATTATATACATCTTCCAGAAATGAACTTATACAAGTAATAATATTTATCTTAACAATGTGCAGGTAGATAACACAGTAACGTCTGCTGAGACAGTCACTTTCGAAGGACCATTAACATTAGATGAATGTACACAAGCTATTAATAACATGAAGCAAAATAAAAGTCCTGGGTTCGATAGTCTCACGGTACAATTTTACCAAAAATTCTGACATAAATTGTCATACATCGTGATTACATCTTTTGAGCAATCTTTTACGAAACATGAATTATCAAGAAGTCAAAAACAAAGTGTTATTTCATTACTTTACAAAAAAGGAGATCCCGAAAACTTAAAAAACTGGAGACCAATATCACTCCGAAATATTTATTATAAAAGTATAGGGAAAGTTTTAGCTGACAGACTAAAAAGGTATTACCGAAAATAATTACTCCCGATCAGCAAGGGTTTATAAAAATCGATTCATTCGAAAAATTCAAGATATTATTGACTAAGCAGAATTATTTAAGTGTGAAGGTGTAATCCTGTTTCTTGACTTTAAAAAAGCGTCCGACACGGTTGAATGGAAGTTTATGTTTGATGTTCTTCACAAATTTGGCTTCAAACACGAGTTCATTAACTGGTTAAAAACTCTACACAATAGAATAAGTTCTTAAGTTATCAACAATGGTTCGAAATCGAAGGGTGTCCGCTATCTGCTTTGTTATATCTAACAGTTGCTAAAACACTATCCACAAAATTTAGAAAACCCAAACACATTAAAGGGATGAATATAAATATAGATATGCAGAATTACCAACATTTAAAAATTACCCAGTTCGTGGATGATACCACACTGTACCTTAAAATTTTAATGTGCAGGAAATACCAAAGGCATTAGAAGTAATCGAACATTTTGGACTATTTTCGGGCCATAAACTTAATAAGAACAAAACAGAAGGCATCCTAATTGGGAAATCAAAACGTAATTACCAACCCTCCTTATATGATATTACATTTAGCAAATGCGTTAAAGCTCTATGAACATATTTCAGCACTAACTCTAAAGAATGTGAACAGCTGAATTGGAACTCCTAATTAGAAATATGTAACAATATAATGAATAGATAGAACAACAGCTATTTAACATTCTTTGGCAAATTGACAATCATAAATCTCTAATCTTACCAAAACTTTCTACTTAATGCAATCAATAACAACCCCAAAAAAAGTTATAAATACAAATTAACTCCGCTTTGTATAAATATTTATGGAGCAACAAAAGAGAGAAAATTAAAAGATCAATCTTAATATCAAGCAGAAGTGACGGAGGAATAGAAATGCCAGACTTAACTACATACAATAAAACATTAAAAATGAAATGGGATAAGTCCTTAAGTGCAAAAGAAGATGCTAATTGGAAACTTATACCGAAAATATTTTTAAACCAATTTGGTTTTTAAGATGAATATTGACTCATACAAATCCCTACCATCTACACAAATCGATATACCTCATTTCTACTGTGAAATTAGCGAAAATTATATAGAATTATGTAATATAAACTAACCACCAAATCCAAAACAATTCTATGACATCAGAATACAAATCATATGGGGAAATCAATTCATAAAATTCAACGGAAAATGTTTAATCTATGAAAAATGGATAAATTCCGGTTTAATATTTATGGAAAATCTTATCAAAAATGGAAAAAATAATCAACATATTGTTCTTAACAAATTGCAAACTAAAACTAACTGGATGTCGGAATACTCAAAGTTAATAAAAGCAATCCCTTCGGCATGGAAAGATATTTTGAAAACAACTAGATCAATGCAATCTACTGTCAAAACATCTTTAACCCATGTTGTCTATTTAACGTCATTAAACAAATAAGAAATTTACTAACTATGAAAATAAGTGAAAAACCCTATATACACAAATATTGGGGGAAAAACTTTAACAGGCGTATCAATCAGAAATCACTGTATTTTTTTACTTAATTATGTAATACAAGATAACAGAGTCAAAGAGTTTAAATTAAAACTGATACATAAAATCATAGCAACAAATGAAAACCTTTTTACAGGGAAAATATATGATACTCCTCTTTGCATTTTTTGTAAAAATATTGAAACAATCGAACACTTCCTATTAAGGTGTCCATATATAACTCCAGTTTGGAGTGTTATAAATGGAATATTTAGCAAGCTTGGAATTTGTAAATATGTAAATTTTCTAGAAAAATATTGTTATTGGATACAAAATTGAGATGAATTGTTATGAAGATATCAATATAATATTAAGTCAAGTTGGTTACAGTATCTATAAGTGTTATATGATAAGTGATAGAAGAAAAAAAAGAATAAACGTTGTCAAAACAATATACATCGATTTTAATATTACAACATTATTGCAAAAAAAGAGAAGCATTTAATCCTTACTAAATTTACCACTTATCACAAAGAAGCTCTTATACGTACTTGATAGACATGCATTAATATATCGATAACGTGGAAGGTACATCTTGTGTTTTTATTTCTATTCTATTTCGTTGATCATTTCGCGAATAGAAAACCTTTTATTGTACACTTTTCTATTTTTTTCAAACTACTTTCTCATTGTTCCTCATAGACGAATGTATAATTAATACATCTTGTTAATCTATTACTTTCGTTTCGTACTAGATAAACATATTCGATATTTTTACTTAAAATATCTCACCTACCTTCTTACATGCTTCATGGTACGAAAGATCATATTTCCTAAAAAAAATGTTAAAATTATTATATGTTGCTGATATGACAAAATATTCTGTATTATACATAAGATTAGATAAACATATTCGATGTTATTTCTTGAACATTTCACCTACCTTCATACATGCTTCATTGTACAAAAGATAAAAATTCCATAGAATTGTCAAAATTATTATATGTTGTTGATATGACAAAATATTCTGTATTGTACATATGATTTTATTGAAATAAACGATTCAAATTTTAAAAAACGAAAAACTATGTTTTCGGATTTAAATTTTTACATGTAATTGTTTCAAGGACATTTCAGTATAAATTGTATTGTAAGAAAACCACATTGTATGAAATCAAATATTACAACATGAATTCAGAACATAAGATTGATTGTGTCAAACAGAACAGCTTTTGCTCTCATTGATATTGTCGTTATGAAACAATATATACTCGGTAAAAAAAGTCTTGCGACACGGAATATTTGTGTGGTAATTAATCGGAATGCATTCAAAACCTATATAAACTATATATTTTTGGAAAGTTTAACTCATGGCCTGTCGATTGGTTCTTATATAGCGCTAGTTACACCTCTATTGTTTTAATAAATACCGTTAAAATCGCCTAGGCTGGATCGTCAAAAGTCAGAAAATTGACGAGTTTTTCGTATTACATGTAATCAATATCAATACATTTATCGCTCAAATTGTTCATTCCATTTGTTGTTCCTGTATATCTGTTACAGAGGGCTCTTTAAAAATCAATCATTATCAGACATTATCAATCAAAATCGTCGGCATATTCATTTATCAGACGACGACAGGCTGCGGGCCGTCGGACATTTGCAGGCAGGTTGGAGCGCTGTTGACGTCGGACTTCTGTTTGGTGTAGACAGAGCTGCTGTTTATAGGTGGTGGAGGCTGTTTAGAACCACCGGATCCGTCAGCGACAGACGTAGGTCAGGCCGTCCGCGCGTTACTACACACCAGGAAGACCGATATGTCAGTGTCCGTCGCCAGAAACCGGTTCCGCTCTAGTGTGGACGTTCGCCAGAGACTAACGTTACGGAGAGGCCCTGGTGCTAGACAAGTATCGCTACGGACACTTAGAAACCGCATCCATAGTTTTGGGTTTAAATCACGTGTGCCGTCAAAAAAACCACGTCTGCTCCAACGTCACCGTCAGGCTAGACTTATACTTTGCAATGCACACGTCGGATGGAATAGACAGCAATGGAGGTCAGTGTTGTTTACCGACGAATCACGTTTTTACCTTCACAATACCGATGGACGTAAGCGTGTGTGGCCCAGACGTCGGAAACGACATGCTGAATGCACCGTTATGCCGACGGTGGCCGGAAAAGGTGGATCAGTGATGGTATGGGGTGGCATTACTTCCCATGGTAGAACGGAGCTTGTTGTCGTTCCAGGCACTATGACCGGCCAGCAATATCGTGACGAAATTGTCCAGCCTCACGTGCGACCATTTTTACGTCAGATGAACGTAAACAATCCTATCTTTCAAGACGACAATGCCCGCCCTCACCGTGCTAGGATTGTTGACGAATATATCCATGTTAATGACATCAATCGCATGAACTGGCCAGCCATGTCACTGGATCTGTCGTGCATTGAGCATGTGTGGGACGTTCTAGGTCGCCGCGTCACGGACAGGTTGACCCAGCATAGTACACTGGCGGATTTGCGACGATTTCTTATGCAAGAGTGGGCTGCCATTCCTCAGGAAACTATCAGGAAACTTGTGTATTCTTCCAGGGCAAGAATGATTGAATGCCGTAATAACTTTGGTGGCTATACACATTACTAATTATATGTGATAGCATAAGAAATCGCTTCTGAGACAGTCGATCGAAGAACCCTTTTTTCAAAACAAGTGCTAGAAAACTAATGTAAGTTCGTTGTAATTGCTTTGTTTATACTGATTTGTAAAAATAATACATAACCGCAACTCTGTTGAACATTATTACGGCCTTCATTATTCCTATACGTCCAAATCGCCATTTTTGTGACTTTGAGTTACGTCATTAATAGCCTTTAATACAATCAATTATTCAATTTTCTGACTTTTGACGCTCTAACCTATGTGATTCTAACGGTATTCATTAAAACTATAGAGGTGTTACTAGCGTTATATAAGTACCAATCGACAGGCCATGAGTTAAACTTTCCATAAATATATTAGTTTATACATGTTTTGAATGCATTCCGATAAATTACCAAACAAATATTCCGAATCGCAAGACTTTTTTTACCGAGTATAAACAATAAGCTAGGTATATTTTACATTTATTTGGACGCATATATCATCGGCTTCGTGAAGTCATTTCCAGAACGCGTACAACTACAAATACCGAGCCGGCTGCGTTCTCATTCTCAGTGTTTAGTTAGCTTTTCCATTTACTAGCCCAGCCATTTCTAGGCGTCATATATACAATGTTTCAGCCAGAGTACACATTTATAAGAACCACAATGCAAGGCATTATGCCAGTCTCATCCTATACCAGATAGGTACTTTACTTTTCTTCACAAATTTATATAGGTTGAAACCCTAATCGTATTATTAACCACCATCAAAACTTTATATAATAAAGACTAATTATGAGGTAGTTCGATCAGCAACTTTAGTGACTATGGTGACTATGGTTGGATGATAAAACTCAACCTAGTTCATCTATGATCTAGTTACTCTGGTCACTGTTCGAAATTTGAGGTTTGAATACATATAGAGGTGTTCCGAACATTAACTTTGGTTCAACCACCGATTAATTAGTATGGTTGAACAATAGTCGATATTCGGAACACCTTTATAGATTTTCAACCCTCCAAATTCTAAGAGTGACCAGAGTAACAAGACCATAGATGAAGTAGACTAAGTTTTATCATCCAACCATAGTCACTATAATTGCTGATCGAACTACCTCTATGTTAGTCCAGACTGAAAATATATATAGACCCTATGACCAGGTAGAACCATCTGGATCTATAAACCAACTCATAGTGATCTATGTTCATGAAGTCATGTATATCAAGCCATCCTTGAATATATGAAAGCTAAACTAAACAGAAAAGTTTAACATCGCTTACACAGTCTATCGTTATTTATGTAAAAGTATCGATGTACGTTATTTTGCACTGATAAAGTGTTATCTATCTCAATCCAGTTTTACATTTATTTGACCATGTCACTACTTATGTAGTTTTGTGTATGTAATGTTCCCGGTGCAGCGATTTAAGAGTAACGCCCGGTAATGCCTCGGTCACAACTCACCGTGCGTTGCCGCAGCTGCGGTCGGGTTGCGGGCAAATCCCTTCGATTTCTGCTGGCAGAGGAACAGATTCGTCATGTCCTCATTTTTGCTCTTATTATCAGAGAGCGGCGACGTCTCTTGGAAAGAAGAAGGCGGCAGTACTGGGCGCGTCCCTGAATAGAGGGGCGCCAGCTGTTTGGCCAGTACCACACCCTGTTCCAAAAGCTTGAGCGGGAGTCGAATGGCATCAGGCACCACAGGAGGGCCCAGAGGCATTTCTGCCTCCTGGTCATGGATCTCAGAGTCCAGTTCCATCTCCTCCGCCGCCCTACTTGATTTTCATTTTCTGCTTCGTCCTTTATGGCCCATTTGGTATTGCTTCTAATACTTGTGCACTTGAAATGAACAGGGGACTGAATGTTTTCCGATAACAGACCGTCCTTATATACTGATAGGCAATAAGTGTACATGCCAAGATGATCGTACTTTCGGTAATGTGTGCGATCAACTTGTCTCGTTGGACAGTGCAAGTACGTTGGTTGTGCGGCGATCTTGCAGCCACCGCAGAATTAATATGCAGCCAGCTTGTGCCAGTAACAAACCTTGCAGTCACAGCATGTGTCACGTTGTTCACTAAAAAACGTAGCCAACCACAGAAACTGTTGGGCATGTCCTACAGCCTTCTTCGGCGGCCTGCGGGCTTAACAAAAACGTGCGGACCCGTTGGTCTAAGGCACGGATTTTCCGCAAACTTAGACTATTGCCGGTTGTGACCGGGGCTTTAGATATATCAGGATATAGGGCATATATAGTATAAAAATGTTCAATTAGTTTTATGTAAAACCAGTATCCTATATTAAATCTAGGAAATGAAGTTACCGTATATGTATTTAACATTTATTTGATACAGACGCGTTATGAACAGAAACAGATAGACAGTGCTACGGTCTTGGTATAGTGTATGTAGGGCTAGTTGTATGTGTACTACGCATAGGGCTAGATGTATGTGCACTACACGTAGGGCTAGTTGTATGTGCACTACACGTAGGGCTATATGTATGTGCACTACACGTAGGGCTAGTTGTATGTACACTACACGTAATCCTAGTTGTATGTGCACTACACGTAGGGCTATATGTCTGTGCACTACACGTAAGCCTAGTTGTATGTGCACGATACGTAGGGCTATATGTATGTGCACTACACGTAAGCCTAGTTGTATGTGCACGACACGTAGGGATATATGTCTGTGCACTACACGTAATCATTGTTGTATGTGCACGACACGTAGGGCTAGATGTACGTGCACTACACGTAAGCCTAGTTGTATGAGCACTACACGTAGGGCTATATGTCTGTGCACGACACGTAGGGCTAGTTGTATGTGCACAACACGTAGGGCTAGTTGTATGTGCACTACATGTAGGGCTATATGTATGTGCACTACACGTAGGGCTAGATGTGTGTGCACTACACGTAAGCCTAGTTGTATGTGCACTACACGTAGGGTAAGTTGTCTATGTACTACACATGTCTAGTTGTCTGTGCACTACATATACAGCTTTAATATTTTGTCTTAGATAGTCCATGCTTCTATTTGATTTGTTTTGCCAATTCTGCTGTTTGGATTAGAACTAGAATACATGTACAGTTATAAACTTTGTTAATGATCAGTGTAATGTACTATATTGTGCAACAACGTTTAGAATTTTTAATCATTTAAACGTATTAACTTGACTGTGGTAGTCGTGTCTTGTTCTGTATAGATGTTGCTAGTGCATGTATCATGTGTTCAGCATATTTAAAATGGCGAAATTGTGGAAATATTTCTAATTTACGTGGTAATACTGCGATTTAAAATTGAATGTTCATACGTAAATACTTTTTAATAAATTGTAATGAATAGTAATATCATATAATGTTCTTTACTAGTACATCAAAATGAAGGTTCATGTAATTTAATAACGCTTGCATTATACGTGTTAGATACACTGATTGAATTACAAGAACACAGTAACAGTATTAAGTTTGTATAGGAACGCAACATTTTCAAGACAATACCTCCCTATGGGAAAGGAGCGGACAGGAATTGTAAAACATTCCTGGTAGTATTCTTTTGTTTTGTAACAACGACACAAAGGAGGTAAGACAACTGCCGTTACGTAATAGAAGAATACGTGTCTGATTGTGTTACTTTGTTTTACAATAACACCAAGAAAGTAAGACAACTTCAGTCAATTAATAGAAGAAAACGTGTCTAGTAGTGTAACTCTGTTTTACAATAACACCAAGAAAGTAAGACAACTTTAGTTAATTAATAGAAGAAAACGTGTCTAGTAGTGTAACTCTGTTTTAAAATGCCGCAAACAAGTTAAGACAACTGCAGTTAATTAATAGAAGAAAACGTGTCTAGTAGTGTAACTCTGTTTTACAATAACACCAAGAAAGTAAGACAACTTCAGTCAATTGATAGAAGAAAACGTGTCTAGTAGTGTAACTCTGTTTTACAATAACACCAAGAAAGTAAGACAACTTCAGTCAATTAATAGAAGAAAACGTGTCTAGAAGTGTAACTCTGTTTTACAATAACACCAAGAAAGTAAGACAACTTTAGTTAATTAATAGAAGAAAACGTGTCTAGTAGTGTAACTCTGTTTTAAAATGACACCAAGCAGGTAAGACAACTGCAGTCAATTAATAGAAGAAAATAGAGAATATACATAAGACAGTACCTCCCCACGAAGACCTCAAGGAAAACAACAATCCACAAAACATAAGGCACTTCAAGGGTACATATGTTAAGGAACAGAGACACAAGGAATGGCCTGGCATACCCTAAGGAATAACTAGGAGAATCAAAGTGGACAGTGAACACGTCTAGTAGTGCAACTCTGTTTTACAATAACCCTTTTCACAATGATTTCTTTCTATATGTCAAATTTAAACGGACGATACAAGCTTTATTCCGCAAAGATATCGCTTGTTATTGTTTATATAGTAAATGTAGACATTCATCGAGGTTCAGACGATCAAATATTCTAGAGAAACATCGAAATTACGAATTATCGGTAAGAAAATGAACGCCACTACTCATCCGACTGGAACGCTTCCCTCTGCCGCAGACGCATCACTCGACGGAATACACATCGGGTTAAACACTGTAAGACAACTTAAGTCAAGTAATAGAAGAAAATGTGTTTAAAAGCGTAACCAGTGTAGCCTAATTTCTGGATCATCCGACTTTTGCTGTGTTGTGTACTTCCTGCTTGATTTTATCATTCAATCGTTTTACTAAAATGATAGAATATACGGCTACCACAGTACAAAGGTAATGCCTTAATGACAATGTATAGTAGGAAGGCACTTGATTTATTTATCAATAAATGGAAAATGAGAAAAAAGCCGCACTAGGAAGCCACATTCAAAAAACAGTAAGATCACATACAGATCTCCCGTATACAATATTAATGTCAGTCTTATAACGCACAGAACCAATTTTAAAAATGCCTATATACCCAATTACAACTTGAATATATATACAACGTACAAGCATTTCAATTAGCATACTAGTAAACGTTTACTCCTTAAAGTGTTGTATTAGTTTAAACTAACACAAAAGTTTTAGGAGACTTCTCCGGACATTCGGAATTATGTTTTCTCAAACAATCATTAAACAGATACATTGTATGACACTTGGTTGCATTAAATAATATTGAATGATAAAGATATATTTTACATATTTACAAGGTATATCATCATGTAGTGTTTGTTGAACTTGTCTTATATCTATACGCATACGAAGCGCGGATCCAGCAATTTTAGTCGGGGGCTCTAGGTCTTACAGTATAAGGCCTTTGAATTTTTGGATACGGGATTTTAAAGAGAAAAAACCTATGTTTGCCTTCCCGCTCTGGATCCGCGCATGCATACTTTGAGTATATCGTATTTTAAACAAGCAGGAAGTTATGTAAAATATTTAGGTAGCTGAATAGGCGAGTTTACCATTGAAATATGTTGAGATGATTTAACAAAAAGGACGTTCAGTTTAAATTTAACTTGACTATTGAGGCGGTTACAATATCCACTTGCAAGGATGACAATGTATAAAGTAGAGCTCTGTGTTTGGATATTTAGTTTTGCATGTAAGTACTTATTGTAATCAGTGTAAAATATATTTTAATAAAATCGTAGGGATCAAATCAACAAATATTATTAAGTCTGGTCGATAATGTAAAGTTTGTTAAATAACCGTCATAGAGCGTGCTATTGAATCAATTACTTTTTTGTGTTACCATCGTTATAACTTAGTCAGTGACAAACAATCAAACAGAAAAGCAAGTGATATGTGTTGGTCTATTCAGTATCGTTATAAATGAAAGAGAGAGAATACGTAGCTACAGGAAACGCCACATACATAAGACAGTGCCTCCCCACGCAGACCTCCGGCAAAACAACAATCAACAAAACACAAGGCACTTAAGCAGGTTAAAGGGTACATATGTTAAGGAATAGAGGCACAGGGAATGGCTTGGCAGACCATAAGGAATCAAAGCGGACAATGAAGGAGGGGGGGGGACCAAAGGGAAAGATCGCAGGACAAGTCAAGACAGTCGGCAGCAACAGGCCGAAACCGGGCGGGAAACAACCCGAACACTATATAAAGTGCATAATTGCACCGGGGAAAGGGAAATACATTACACATTCAAAACACAAACAGAAATAATAACGATACAGCGAATTACAGCCTTGTAACTGTCAGTACAAATACTGGGGGCTTAAATCGATTTAACAGCTAGCTAACCTCACCCGTAATCGCTATATGGTCATTGATTTTCAACATATATACATAAATAGACTAAGTAGGCAGTAACTAATCATTAAAAGCAACCAACCATCACGTACATAACAACAGACATACAGTAACAAATCCAGCACGAAGGAACAAGCAGTCTTATACTGACCTTGCTCCCTGTAACTAAAATAGTAACATCAGAATAAAGATAACCTTAAAATGTCAAATTAATAATGTAATTTAAAGTAAATTCAACTGTAAACGCAAAATATCATGTTATGGATATTAGTGTGATTTGCCGTACCTTGCAACTTACAGTGTGTTGTTGTACATAATTTGGTCGGAAGGCCAAATGGACCAATATGGCTTGTTTAAACAGATCTCTTGATATGTTTCATAAATTTACGATTTAATGCAAGACAATTTAACACAGCACTAAATTACGTGTATTTTCTATCGACGATAATCGTTGCCAAAATTACATAATGCTTTCTGATGTTTGAATGTTTAGCTTTTAATTATAATATGTATTACGGTGTCTTTTCGGAGTTATTATGGGTTATTTATATCAGTGTATGCTATCTGTTAGCCATCAGTTGACTTCATATGTAGTTCATCATAGGAAATTTGCCAATCGACCAATCACCATAATTGGATAATTCAACCGATGCGATTAATCAACATATTTAGACAATCAGTTATGTCCTTTGAAGAATTAGACACATCATAAATGTACCAATGAATCAGACAGGCAACTTGTCAATAAAGGAAAATAAACTTATACTAAATAGTCTTGTAATTTTAAATCTTTCAAGAACCGTAAATAAAGATGGGGTCAAATTCAATTATATTTCCGATACAGATTCAAATCATTCATCGCCTTGCGAAATAATAAAGTCACAATGTCGAAAATCATGCCAATCATTATTTGATTGTCGCCGATCGTCATCCCATCACCAGGATGTGCACACTTATGTTTGTTGACATCCTTAACTTCTACGACATAATCGTCTGGTACACTATACCTACCAATGTTGTAGAGTATCATCAACATGTGGACTATTGTTTTGGATGAAACGCGTGGACCATATGTGTTTACTTTCAGCAGACGATCAAAACGATTTTCACTTATGGGGAGACACATAGCTCCAAGTATAATAACTTGAACTTTTAATGCATGTCATAGTTTAAAAGTGCTATTTTATATGTTGTATTATTTCGCATTTTTAATTGATATTTACATGTATCTATTAAGACCTGTTCGAATCTGATAACCAAGCACTCACAATCTATTTCAATGAACTAACACTTTACCAAATGACTAAAAATGACATTAACTCCTGTTATTTAATCCTATATTAACCAAAATATGCGCTAGCTATATATAAAACTATATTCACAACAAACCTATCAGCATAAAACAAGTAAGTATTACAGTTAAACTTCGGTAACTCGAGGACGTTGGGTTCCGTCAGAAAAGCTCGAGTTAACCGGTGTTTCGAGTGACCCGGGGTTTCCATCATGTCCCATCAGTGTTTTTTTATGAAATGTTTATTTCCATAGTTTGTCACACGTGTACCAGTTGTTTCATATTTTTTTCATAATTTGAAATTTATATTCGCTATCTTTCCTCATTAAAATAAAAGTAAAGACAAATTATTAATAAGAGTTGTACAGTTTACAGAATGTACTTGTAGTACTTATTGTTGTTTTACAGACGACATTAAGTTCATGAATGTACGTGTTCAATCCGGATGTTTGCACCGTTATATTTATGCATCGTGAAAATCGCTCCTTAGTTGAAATGTTATTGTATTACACATGTACATGTGAAAATAAAAATAAAACAACTCTAAATCGTTTTATCGTGTTTTATTGTTTCATCTAAAATTGATACAGCTGATCATAGCAAATATACATTTGACAAGTGAGCACAATATGGTACAAAAAGCACATAATAGATTCCGATGTTTGTACGGTAGGCCGGGTTTTAATCACATGTGTTTTACTCTCTAAATTCTCGTAATCACAGTCTCATCATTATCGTCTCAATTGGCCTTTTTAATTGATATCTGTATGTTTTGTGAAAACAACGATAATCGTTTTTCACACCTCAATACTTGTCCTTTTGACCGTGATTTTGCAAGTTTTACAACTCGTCGCGAAAATTTTAACACCTTTTCATAGTTTGTTTATTTAGAGCTCCCTTTTGAAAAATGTGTGAAAATGTGTCCTCGAGTTACCAGTTAGATATTGTGTATAGTTTGTGTTCTGGGGACCGGCATGTGTGCTCGAGCTCTCGACTTATTTCTGCTCGAGGTATCTGCGGTAATAGTAGAAAAAAGTCCGGGACTCTGCCATTTCCTCGAGAAATCCGGGGTTCTCGAGTTGTCGCCTGTTCGAAAAATCGAAGTTTAACTGTACTAAACATTTCTTCACAACAAACACAAAATTGAACGAAAAGTAAAATATTCCTTGCGATGCAAATATTTAAGACCGTTCAACAAAAGTCTCAGTAACAAACATTTCCATTTTAAAATCTACACTTTGTGCAAGCTATTGGTATTTTGCACCAAAAATCTAGTTTACAAAATGTGTCTAAATGTGAATAACACTACAATGCTAAATTACCTCAATAAAATGTCATGTACATTGTCATTCAAACTTTTTGGTGATTGATATCTCTTTCTAACTGTGGAAGTACTCAGTGCCTGAAACTCCCATGTGCCATTAATGACAATAATGCCATCATGTACAGTTTGTCTACATTCAACGGCACATACCGGCAACTCTGTAATGCTTAAGCATTAACAACTCGATAAATGTTCTGTGACAGAAATTAACATTGCAGGTGATAAAATTCAATCTGCGCATTGTATCAGATATTTGGGTGCATTTTTGGATGAAAATCTCAATTTCAAAGACCATATTAAGAGAAAATGTCAAACTGCTATGCTTAATTATTTAAGAATCAAAAGTATCAGAAAATATCTCAGCACTGATGCTACTGAAATTCTGGTGTTGGCACTGGTTATTTCTCATTTGGATTATTGCAATGTTATTTTGTTTGGAACTCCACAATGTGATCTGCAAAAAATGCAAAGAATACAGAATATGTGTGCTAAACTTGTTTTACGACGCATGAAGTATGACAGCTCAAAGCAAGCTTTGTTCAAATTACACTGGTTGCCAATCAGAGCCAGAATAGAGTTCAAGATTTTAACAACCATGTACAATTGTTCTAATGGTCAAGCTCCTGTTTATCTCACTGAGTTATTGTGTAGTAAAAAATCTGAACGTAGGCTTAGATCATCCAGCTCTTCCATAGGTTGTTATGCAGTACCATTCAATAAACGTAAAACATTTGCTGATAGAAGTTTTAAAACTGTTGGGCCGACATTATGGAATGACATTCCAGTCCATATAAGGAATCTGAAATCCGTAGATGCTTTTAAGAAAAGTCTAAAAACACACTTTTTCAGGAACTTCGATTCATTGTTCTAGTCTTGTGAACTGTATCGAATAGCATGTCAGGTGTATGTACACTATTTTTGTGCAGTTTGATACTTTAAGTACTGATATGTCACGTTTTGATGCCTTGTCTAATACTAGTTGTAGTTATGACATTATTATAGTTGAGTACATGTAATATACATACTGTATTTTTGCTAAATGTACAACGCCATTGAATATGCTTCTGTGTAAAAATAGGCGTTTCATCAAATTAAATGTTTCATGTTTCATTAAGCCAACCAGGCAATACACGTCACGTGTATCTACTCTTCATAGTGATTATGCAGATGCAATAACATTGAATTACCTTTAAAATTATGAGAGTAAATTGCTATTTAAACCCTCTCTTGTACCCATACTGTTATGGTAAATATTCGTCTATAGCCAACGGTACATAACTTATTTATGCATATGTATGAATATGACAATTAAATTTGGAATATTACCAAATGTCAATATATATGGACTCTTCAAATATTGCAATAGAAGAATGTAGGGGACCGGATGACATACATGTATGTGTAAAGTTATATGAAGATGGTATCAGCATTTAGTTATAATAAGTACATTATGAAAGTGATATTTGTACTTTAAAAACAGGTATAAATTCATGTTAGTTCACAACAGGAACAGTCGGTACCGTAATTTTATTAACAGAAATAAATAAATTCACTGCTCTCTACAGACAAAATGATTCTAACTAATATAATTTTGAAATCATCACAAATTGTATTGTATGTTATATTATTTACCTTCTACTTACTCCCACCATAGCACAAAACTTTGCGCCTTCCCGTCTCCTCATACGACACATATAGTAAAACATGTTTATCTGAAATTGAAGAGGCACAAATAGAGAACCTATACAATAAACATGAATAAAGGACAAAATACCACAAATGGTGGTGGCACATTAGAGCTGTCATTTATTCAGCAAAATGCGTTTTGATTATATTGATATATCGGATAAGAAATATCGACGATACATCGATATATCAAGTATCATTTTCTCAAAAGTCATTTACATGCTTGCGGTTCATAATTTCAAATATGTTCACTTTAAGTTATGTCTTTACAAGCTCATGTATTACTTTGACCGTCTTGTTTCCTCACTATAAGCGTGTTTATGCAAAATACATAACGACGATGAATGTCTAAATTTACTATAAAAAAATACAAAGCGATATCGTTGCGGAATAAAGCTAGTATCGTCCGTTTAAATTTGATATATGGAAAAAAATGTAAAAAAATGCCTTAAAAAGCTCGATTTAAAACGTTTTTGCGGTATAATTGAATAGTTTTACTCCATATATCTAAACAAATATCATTTACGAACAATTGTAGCAAGTTGCAAGTCTGTCGGTACTCTTAAACCGACGTTTGAGCCTTCCAAAGGGACCCTGGTATTTAAACGTCGGATTAAGTAAGTTAACTTCGCTCTTAAGCGTCGGTATAGTTTATATAGTAACCATCGACAATTTGAACTACGGCTTTCGATAAAAACTGGAGTACAAAGCATAAGGTATAAGCAGTTAATTGGCAAGCATGTAGCAGAATTTAGTATGAAGAACTAATTCATCTCCGCCATAAAGCATCATTCCCCCATGTATTTAAAACAAGAATTTAAAGCATGATGTAAATTTGGCAGCTATCATCTTCCACAATTGATTACTGTGAAGTATGTTCCCTCGAGTATTTACCCTTGTAGCTCCTCAAATGACTGATGTTTTATGGACTAATGTTTTCCCGGAAGTCTCTGTGGGAAGGCATTGCCATATGTGTGTAGTGTTCCCTGTAGCAACTTATATATTCTTTTTGCTATGCAATATATACAATATATTGAATTTCTCTACAAGTGAATGATAGTGAGGATGGGTGAACATATAATAGATAAGGAGAAAACATGTTTACAAATATTGTACTCGGTATTATCCACCCCTGAATCATTATATTCAGCGACATAGTAAGACAATGTATGCCCCCGTCTTAGTGAACGTTCAGTCCTAGTAAGAAGTTGTAGACGTTATGCTCTTTTATGTTCATTTTTACGTTAAACAAACGTGCAAACATATTTCATTTAGTTACCATGTATAAATAGTATTTATCAAAGTCTACACATTTAATGCATTCCTATGTAATTGCCGAATAAGTTTGCAAAAAACACAGTATTTACACTTATAGTTCCAGGCCTGTAGATCGCTATGTGAATATTATTTCTTCGTATGTTTTGGATGTATTGTAAGTTCCCTTTTCCCCATATACAGTTTTTTGACTTGTTATAATATTCTTGTCTCCCATATTTAGGTCATGGCCACTGGCTGTCTTTGTTTGTTCAATGGTTTATTCTATCCATTCAATCCCTTCCTGCCTTGTCCCTTTCAATTCTCTTTGTTTGTTTTTGACAAGCTAGACAATAACTTACTATCCCATCTCAACAGATATTTATTCTTATACCATTCGATCTACCAGCGTCTGCTTTTATTTTGACGTCATTTCATGTCTGTATTCATCATTACGTCATGTAACGCCAGCGATAATTTCTATATTGATACAGTTTCAAACACTATTTATGCTTCTTAAGTATATAGACTGACGTTAATTTGTCTAATTATTTAAAAAAAAATTTACGTAGTATTACCATTATTTATGGTGAATAATTTATATGTTAGAATTTAATAACCATTTAGCGATTAAGTGTGAAGTTAGCTAGCTGTTAAATCTATTTAAACCCCCAGTATTTTTACTGACAGTTCCAAGGCTGTAATTCGCTGTATGGTTATTATTTCTTTTTGTGGTTTGAATGTATGTTATAGTATCCTTTCCCATGTGCAATTCTTTCACTCTATATAGTGTCAATGTAATTTTTTTCCAGTTTCGGCCTATTGTTGACAGCAGTCTTGACTTGTCCTGTGATCTTTTCCATCCATTTATCCCCCCCCCCCCCCTTCACTGTTTGTACGAATCGGCAGTTAAACAAAACCCTTTACATTATTAACATTATTTACAATAGCTTTTTTGATATGTGAACAAAACTAATTTGCCCTTAAATCGTCTTTCAATCAAGGACAAATGCCACTAAGGCTCGGGTCACACTACATATTGTGATGCTTTGCCCTTGTAAATGAGGGGTTTAGGTGGCGATGCATAGCGATGTGTACTTCGTACACTTGCGAGTTTAACAGTTTTGACCACACAACGGGTGAACATTTGACGATATTCCCCCGAAAGATCAGTGAAGTATATGCAATGATCGACGATAATGCTTCCAATAATTAAAACTAATAATCGGCGACCTAGCATGGGCGTGTCCCACGATGATCGGCGATGCGCAGCGATGCTCGGACGACAATCGGCGTATCACTGACGTGCGTCGGGGAATGTTTGCCGAGCATGGCTAAAACATTCTCGCCAAATACCGTGGTATTCGCAGGATGCTCGGGGATTTTGTTGCGATGTTCATATATAGAGAAGTTCATTTTTGGTCGAGCATGACTCACTGTTCAGTCGATGTGTTCACATTGCCGTCGCCAACATTCTCCGAATATCTTTATACCATTCACCGAAGGTTCGCCCAACCAATTACGACCCTCTGCGAGGAATCAACTTATGTTAATGCGCTTTGCATGTCTTGGCGAAAGTGTCGCCGAGGCTCCTGCGAGCATCGGGGATATGGATCTCAAGAGTATCGACGAAGGTTGCCCAAACCTCGGAAAATATTCCCAAACCCATCTGCGATTATCAGCCGCCTGGATTGCCGAGGAAAATATCGCCATCAAATTTCAGTGCATGCTTTCGAGTCGAGACAGACTATAAAAAAAACTTAAAACTAGGAGAACATTCGCCGTGGGTCTGGGTCACACAATCAACCAATTTTGATTCGTAAGAAATTCGCAACCGATCGCCTTAACCAACAGTGACTTTCGGAAATATGAACAAGACATTCATTAAATTATTAAAATGAAATGAGCATGAAATGAAAAGATGATTGATGGGCGAAGATATTAGTAATACACTAAAAGGGACAGTGGCAAAACATCACAACTCAAGTACGACGGGCATAAATAAGTTATGTCACTAATGGCCAACGACGTTGCATAAAATCTTGGGAATTTCGTGTAGTTGATTGCGGATGTATATTTAATACTACTGTGGAATTTTGATGTAATTTGACCAAGATATTTATTGCTGAATTTTAAACACTCGTATATAGTGGCTATATTTTAAGGTTATAAGTGAAATAATAGTGAAATAATAGTGCACAACGGTATAGAGACAGAAGAATTGTTTATTAATTCGTTGCCAACCGGTCCGCTGACTAGCTTTTATACAAAAGCAAACGTTGTACAATACTAAAATGATTCTGTATGTGGAAAGAACGGTCATTTCGTCAATTCTTAGTGCGCAAACGTTTTAATCAGTTCCAAATATACGGCAATATAAAGGTGATCTTTAATATTAGCAACTAAGACAATTGAGGACTATTTATTTTGGTATAATTTTACTTGGTTTACATTAAAGCATAGAGAAGAAAACACAATGTTCGTTTTAAGGCACGTCGTTGTAGGACATCTATCGTTTGCAGGTCAAAATCGGAAGTTAAGGTATTTAAATGACGATGTTTATATGTCGCAAAACCAAGCATTGAATGGTAAATTGTAGTTTCTGACAAGTAGATGATGTACATTATGAACAATCATAGAGTGTCGCATACAAGAATATTTTTTGTTCGGGAAGTTTCTGAATTATATTTTAATCATTTCCACTAAATAATCCCGACAGAAAGGGTCAGCTTTAATATTTTGTGAAATTGTTTAACTATCGGACCAGCAGTTCAGACTAGAACACTTTTAACAAAAATAATTTAATTAAACAAACGGACCTACCGTTTGACCAATAACATTGTTTAGAACATTTTTTTGTGAAGTCGATGTCAAGATGGTAATCGCATTCGTGCCATAGCTTTAAGAGACGATAAGATTTTAAAACAAATGAACGGACAAACGGTGAACTCTGGACGTTAATTGGTCACAATAGTTCATCCGGAGCACAAGTAGCTTAAAGTATGAAGTGCTATAGTTGTTATAGTTAATTATGCTATTTGTACCAAACATGCAATATAAATAAGCCAGGTACACCTTGAAATGCATTTTGGAAACAAAATGAAATATTATATGCGAATAGTACATTTCTTTCTTATCAACATGCCATTTCTCCAGACAAATATCACATGTCTGAACTGGATTTAATGTTCTGAGTTGCAAATACGCACAGTATTAATTTCAAAAAGAAAACACACAACACGTGTGCTTGATATTATATTCAAATATTACCGTAAATAATACATTCCTATAATTATATTGCTTGCTATATATGACTCGAATACAATTGACTTCGTTTCTAAATCTGTTATAACATAACGTATTTCTACGACATGATAATTAATGAATTGGCTCCGATGGAGAACGACAGCATTTAATAAATTACTTTTTCAAGTAATCATCCCCATGTCTGCTGCCTAGTGGATGCACCTATGTCCTTTTGTGTCTTTTGTAGTTCTATTTCTTTTCATTTTTAGGCATGCACTGTAACTGTCAGACAACAACACTGACACCTGCTGTTGCTGATGTGATTGAAGGAAGTGATGTAACACTGGTATGTCATGTATCTACTGCAGTAGTATACACCGCATGGAAGCTAAATAGCGGTACATCATCAGTCATGGTTAATCAGGATGGAAAATGTTCAGTCCATGGATCCATACTAACAGACACTAATAAATATGCCTATGTATGTAACCAGACAGTATATCAGCTGACCATACATGATGTACAACGTAGTCAACACAATGATATGTGGACATGTACAGCTCAAGGTCAATCAGATGGATCAGATTCAGTTATTAAAGTTAAAGGTACAGTTTTACTTTGGTGTTTTTATTGACAATAGTTTTTGTATGCAATACAGAGCTCAAGGTTAATTAGTTGGATCAGATTTTGGAGGTTTATACATTTGCCTGAAACTAGAAGAGTTCTTATTGATCCATGTACCACGATTATTACTGTGGGAATTGTGTTCGAAATCGCATTTTCGCGGATTTACCTCACGCCGCATAGGCAAACATACCTCAACTTCTAAATTCAAACGAATGAAATCCACTATCAATCGAACATAATTCCCATTTTAAGTCAACAAAAATGTTTAATAAAAATCTTTCTAACGAATTTACTCTATCAACTCAAGCTAGAAACCATATACAAGATACTTATCTACTAAGAGTAAGAATTTACCTATTCAAACATATTAATTGATTATTCACACTTATGTCAATGTAAATCAAAATATAAACTGTGAAATTCACAATGGGTAAAACCACGTAATATGTCATGAAAACAGGTCTGTCTGATTTAATTGCTTCATAATAAACTAGGGATGTATCAAGGTTTATGCAGTAGACTTCGAATGTATTCAATGATGGTCAATATTGAAACCCGGGACGTGATCTATTAAACTATGAACGTTTATATCCAATTGTGAATTGGAAATACAGCAAAGAATTTGCAAAGTATGAAATTGTTCACTCAATGAAAATTGAATAAGCACTATATCAAATGTAAATCAGATCATGGGTTTTCCGGATTAAAGGGGTGATTTATATAGTAAACAAAGTTGGGACCGGACGATTTGTCCAATTTAAAGGGGTTTCCGGATTAAAGGGGTTCCGGTTTAAAGGGGTTCCAGTGTAGTTACACGGTACAGTGCAATATTTCAAACTTCAAGCAACGAAAAAGGATGTCCATATGTTTTTCACTATGAAATGTATATGTAGAAAATACGGTGTGCAGTTATTTTTTCTTACAAAATACACTTCTGTGCTGTATGGCACCATTGTTTAATTTGTTCAATTACCTACATAAATAGCGATTTCTATAGGCAGACATAATTTGGCTACACGTTTCAAGGTTCAAAATAAAATTACACAAATGTGTTGATGTTGAAGTGTGTATGATCACTTGTTATTACTCAGTTTCGACACAATGACACAGACGCCTAGATACGACGTCTAATGTGCGTCAGTTCAGTATGACGTCAATTACACGTCGCTTGACGGATCGCCGGCGATCGTCAATCCCCGTTTGATGGAACATATCAAGAAGTTTGCGCACTACGTTGCTGTGACAAGTCAATACCTGCGAAACAGAAAAAGTGAGTCATCTCTGTCAAACATCACGAAAACGTCAAAAACGTTGACCTTCAGAGAGATATTAAAATGATTCAATTTGTATAATGGCATTCATACTTAAATAATATGTAAGAAAGTATTAAAAAAGTTTCGGCTAATTCACATATGATTAGACAATCATGTTATATATGAATGATACGCTGTAGTTCTCCAAAATATTCGTATGTATAGCAATGGTTCAACACGTGTTCCACGTATAAAAACTTTACAAGCGATACTTTTTGTAAAAAGTAAACTGCACACTTTCTTTTGCACTTGATTATAAGGTCACGATACATTTTACATTCCTTGCGCGCTAAATGACCGAAGCTGTCGATGCGCCATAAAACCACATATAAATAAAATAAATCACAATACATCATTTTCCACCATTAGTTTTGGAACTTTCATTGGGAACGAATTTTGGTCTGCTCAGTTGATGCATCGTTACTTTTCAGTTTCAGGGTTTTGCCATATATGATTTAAGGAATGGAGTTAGATGGGTCATATAACCACAGCCACGTATTTTACGCATTGGTTTTTCAGTAGCTAGGATACCAATGTGATTTTTTGTCAATTGACCGGTGTTCGGAGGTACCAAACATAAAAAACAAGAGAAAATTTATGCAAGGCATCAAAGACGCCGGGAAAATGTTAAGCTAAGTATTAATTGTGAAATATTTAAGGGAATACAAAAATGACGTAATAACACAAACATAATTTTGCAAATATTGACCATGCAATATTTGTTTGTAAGAAATGCCGTTATACATTATAGATGTAAATAACAACATGCACTAATATTACGTTTTGCAATTATTGGCCATGTTTGGTGGCCCATATTTTGTTCCTAAACCTTTTCACTGGTACATAATGTACCATTTTCTGGTCTTCAGTAAATGGTTTGGGCATCCACCTTGAAGAAATATTCCTGATTCTTAAAGACTTTCTTTAAAATGAAATGAACCGTTGATAGTGAAATACCGCGCAATATGTATCGAGCATCATTTTGACGAATTTCTGTTATCTTCAATACAAATGTTCACACTTGTTTCTGTCTTCGACCGACCTGATTTTGCTACATATTCAACTGACTGTACTAACCTTACCAAACCCATTAACACGACTAATTGAGGAATAAATCTATTTCGCAGAACAACCGAGCTTACTGCGAACTTTTATTTAAGACCGAATTTCTTTAGTTTTTTGGCTGTTCGTTTTCAAACCATTTTTGTAACAGCGGTCAGCGACAAAAACTATACAAACCATTGTATAGATCTTGGATAGAGGCCTCGTATAAATTGTTTGTAATCACAATACACACTACATTTCGAACATCCCTCGTAAGTTCTTGAACGTTGCAAAATAAAGTTGGCATGAGGTAAAAAAATTGGTATACATGTATTTAATTTATTGTGTATACACATGCATCCTAGGTTACGAAATATGGAGAATAATAGGTTGGTGATATGGAAGGAGAAAGTTTATCAGGCAAGGCGGAGGAATTTATCAATACGGGAGCCCAGTCTGATAAACTTTCTTCGTCCACATCACCAACCTATTATTCTATTTATCCTGCCAATTCTTGTGTTAAGTAAGGGGAAATACATTTAATGTCAAATAATATCGAGTTACATCCCCTAATTTGTGACGTAAAATATTGTGACGTATTGAATCTAATTCTGGTTACCATCATATGCCGAGAGAAATAGTTCCAATGACTCAGATACATTTTAAATAACAATATGATTGTATTTGCCTGCGTTTGGAGGCCTCTATTGAGCATTAATCAATTACATTATCAAACAAGAAATATCTTTAAAAAAAAGATAAACGGCGTAGAAAGAATGAAGTCTTATCAGGGTCTTTTATATTTGCTGTTTTCTCGTAGATTCGTGCCTCTAAGCAAAAAGTCATTGAAAGTTCATTCAGTTCACAGTTTACTTACATGTTTTTCATTTTAAACTAAAAAACATTAATGTAAACCATTACAAAGTCTGAAGCAACATTTGTTTATGTTTTGCAATGAAATGTGTGCTTGAAAACAGAAGGTCAGTGATCTGGACCGTCTGGAAGCCTTCTCATTAGATTCGTGCCTCTGAGAAATCTGCCTCGTTCTGGTCTGTAAGCAATTTTATGACGTAAAAAGATGATGCAATATGCAACTGATTATGTTCGCACATCTTACCAAAACCCCGTGCGGAGCCTCTTGGGTGAACGAAAACCCCGTTTGGTGCCTCTTACAATTAGTTCATACTTATTGTCCAACGGTTGTATACAGTGACGAGAAATGTCAAATGCCGCAGAACACGTGACGACAGACATGATATTTACATTTATGACATGCATATATTAAAGTTTTAGACATTTAAATCTATATTAGAAAAGAAGGACTTCAACCGTGCATACAGTATATCAGTGTCATTTGCGATTGCATATGAATTTTCAGCAAAAATGGATGGAACGGGACAGGAATTATTATATTGAGAAGATGAGTGGGGTACGTACTGCTATTGCTACTGATGCTATTGCCGTGAGAAACTCGACCCCACGGTCATCCCTGATAAGTTCAAATGTAGATGGACTCAAATTTATATACCAGACTTATATAGCGCCCGTTTCATGCGAAACACGTTCACATGCGCTTTACATAGACCCCATCTGTTGCAGCCACAAGGGCGCAGGTGCATCCTCTACCAGTGCAGATACAGCGTGATCTGACCAGAGGGACAGACTGAGAGAAAGCCCCCAGAAGGGAGAGAGAGAAATTATGATACAGACATCCACGGCATTTCTGCCTAGCTCTTATTTCGAATAGACAGTCTGGTTCTTTAATGTGCCCGGTGTATAGCACCGATACACAGTACTTTCCTGGTTACATGCCAGTACTATGTTAGGTGGGAAACACTGAAAAGCATTTCTGTTTTATCCGGCGAGACGAGGGATCGAACCCACGACCTTCGGATTCGTAGTCAGCAGCGTTAACCACTGAGCCACAGGGCCACTTATCCTACATCATGTCGTTAGAATGGTGAAACAATAACAGTAAGCATTTGCATTCGGGTCAAAACGCAAATCGAGTTAGTCTAATGACGGATAAAATTAAGCGCCGTTTTAATTCAAACAGAACAATTTGGGGGAAATGAACATTTTATTCCATGCATTATCAAAATTATGAAAGTATGTTAGTACTCCACTGAAGATCCATTGTTTTGAGTAAGTCTGGAAAAATACATCATCGCGATACTTGACTAAAACAATAGTCCGGCTAGTCACGTGGTCATGTGTCGTGAGATAAAAGTCATGTGACCAAGTGACCTGACAATATAATCAGGCACCCTAATATCCGGTCGAAATTACTGCAAGTGACATTAAAAGACAAATAATAAAACAATACACCGATTTGTAACTATTGTTTAAAATGTTACCTAAAAACAATAATTAATTTTATAGATATTTTCTTATTATCAAATCAGAGCTTATACAACATGCACTTAGATATTAATTCATTTTAATTTATATAATTATTTTCGTGAACAAAATACTTGGTTCAATGGTACAATACAATGTTAACAATAATGAAGCTTTCATGGAATCCAATTGTCAAAATATATAATGAGATGCTGGATAGAACTACTCCGCTTAACCTGCTTAATTACTCGAGTAAGGAATGATATACCATATTTCGTTTTCATTCGCACATTGCACATGTTTTCGCGAGTTCATTACTAATCTAAGTTTGTCACTATTTCTGAAAGGAGAATCATTGGTTAATGACGCTATTTAAATATCTCTAAAATATTATGGATTTTGGTTTATTGAATCTTTTAGATTAAACACGAATACGGTCTCTGCTACTTTATTGCGAACAATTTCATATTAACAAACCGTGTTTTTAACGAAAGCTCAGTAATTACGAACAGAGCTGTTTCTCACAATAGTCATGACCATGTTCGCGTTCTTCAGCTGTTCTTTGATCCATTAAACTGAATATTGAGTAAATATTACATTAACATCGGCAGAGGAAATAAAAGCAGGAAATTATTGCAAAGAATCGTGCAGCATTAAGTTTCACGATAGTACATTATAATGTCAGGTGTGTACTACCATCGAATAGCAGTAAGCAAATAAGGAAGTGGGTACACTTATGGGTCCTATTCATAGACTCGAGTTCTAGGACCAAGTGGTCTCTTAATTGTAGATAATCAAATCTCGTACATGCCACCTTAAATGAAGTTTCTAACATCGGAGTTATCAACAGTATTACCGCAGATAATCGTTTAACAATGCAATCATTGTACTGACAATCTATGTAAATAAATAAGAAATTCGTGAAAACGTCTTCTCCGTAACAAATCCATTTTGAAGAATGTCTTCAGGAACAATAATCTTTTTAAAAAGATTACCATACATTATTGTCATTATCTATAGAATATACTGTAATGGTTTTTTTGGTGATGTGTTGGATGATTGTGGGTACTTTGGGTTGATGTTGTGCATTTAGGTAATTGTACTTCCGGGTTTAGCTCGTCTATAGGAAACAACAAACTTCTGTTCAGTTTAAGTAAAGTAAGTAATTATTTCGGCGCAGCCGTACTTACATGGTTTTACTATTTGCATATCAGTGTTTTCTAAACCAATCAAATCTTACGTTAACCACCAAGGCAATTTCTCATCATCCGAAAAATGTTTGTAACCTTGACGCATACTGGTTAACATTTCGTTTAGGCCAATATATTTGTTTACCAAACCTACAAATATTAACTTGTTTATTGCAAAGTAATGAACACAATTATTGCGTAAACGGTGTTATGTTTGCCAAAAAAAGTATTGAGGCGTTATTCTTATTATTGTAAACATGACATTTTGTATGAAAACCAAATGCACGTTCTATTGTTGGCCTTAACAATGAAAGTGGATCGTATAGTGTATTCAAGATTTATCCAGTAAGTAGTGTTGTTAGTCATCCCCACGGAGAATTCTCCGGTGTTGGAATTAAGAAGACTTTCTTCATTTTATGTACCAGTCGCGAACATTTATTGTTTTAATCAGATAAATCGCTTTGTAACAAGCTTATTAACATGATTCATGTGCGAAGTTACGACTTATGCAATACGTAATGATGAACTATATTGAAACAGACTATACTGTGTCTATGACTAATCACACTACGGAGTTATTTGTATTCAGTCTCCTACGCAGTACGCAGTGATCTCTCCTTACATGTCTCGGAGTTTCTGTAGTATAATGTAATTGAATGACAGACAATCGTAACATTTAGGCATTTTTTATGTTGTACAACAAAGTTTAACCTTCAGATTGCAACAAATTTGCATACTTCCAGCTGCGCCGACCATCTTTTTTAAAGAGATTTCTTGTTAATTATTATATTAGTCGCCGGCCGGTAGCCGGCGACACTATGTTTATTCTTTTTTCATTCTACACATGGGCCTCGGATTTGAACAAAATCCTTAAGATTTTTGTAAATTGGACTCGGATTTGAAAAAATCCTTTCGATTAGTTTTTCTTCCAATATCATAAGGATATGCCATTTTGTGCATGCGAAATCGCTATTTATAGACATAAGGGAATACCTTGTACCTAGACGCGTTCGGCGGACGAGTCGTAACTATATTTCGGAATGGTTTCTGACCATTAATTTACCGTACGAAAACTATAGCATATTCTACACACTCATGTTAAATAGCATTTGTAGTTACTGTTAATCTCTATGGTATGTTGTATTAAACAATTTATTCCGCCCGTGATTCGAGGCAACTTATTGAAATCTGCCCCTAACTATAGCTCCATTACTTTCCGCTGTTAGGATCTGACTACACTCCGTATGAGGTTCATATAACCTCTCTAAAAATAGATATGTGTAATCTGGTCCTTGTTTGTGGTCAAATGAAATGTTTCCTTAAAATCACGTGTTTGTTGTCTTTCTCAAAATGACTTTATCGTATATTTTGGAGTTTCTGTTTTTTAACGTCCTTCCTGTCGCTTCCGGTAATAAATATTTCCAAAAATCGAAACACCACACAAACAACACCTATCAACCAAAGAATGTTGCCGTGTAGGAGTTGCGGTTGTGCCCAAGGTCGCAGCCATATTGAAATTGACGAAAATACGTAATCGGAACGTCTTGATGATCTACGCTCAAATAGAACTTACGGAGCTGGCTGGAGATCGACGAATATTCATAACTCTATACCAAAGCATTTTGCAGCCGACGAATGGATTGGCTATTCAAAGGTCACAAGAACATGACCTGTATTGTGCAGTCATCATATCCAGTTAGCGTATAGTATAGGAGCATGCGACTGGAGCTGATTTTAATGAGATTGGGAATGAGATTGAGCAATCGGATCGCGTCGGCTACATTTAGCCTATTTCCGAGAAAAAGAGTTCAAGGTCGCGTCAGAAGTAAACATTTCTGTCGAGTACGCATGGGATCCAATGCAATTCGCACTTTGATTATACTACGAGAAGTTAAGAGGGACGACATGCAATATTTAATTGCTTTGGCCACCTTTATTGATAAAGGTAAATAGGTAAATAAAATAACAAGCAAAACTATTTATTGTGATATTGATTTCATTAAACCTACAGCCGCGATAGCTCAGATGGTAACGATTCCGCGCCTAACAGTGCTAAATTGAGCGTTTTAGTTTTGGGTCTGCCCTAATTCAGAAGTGCTGGATCCACTAAATACGTAATTCATATACCCAGTCGCACCTTAAAGATTATATAAGTAATATGTATGAAGCAGTTTTGAATATTGATATAGTGTTGAATTGTTTGAGGTTAGCGTTTGGTGATATCTTTTGGGAGTCAGTATTTGTTTTGGTGTTAAATTTGTGATTATTGTTGATTATTGTTGGGAACCCAATCATTTGTTAATCATTCTACTTTAAGGAAATATTCCGGCCCTAACAGTCTGTAAATTTAATAAGTAAGCTAGGTAGCTTGAGAAAAATTCGTTTAAAGTCAGTTCTGAATAATTGTAATTTGTATCAATATTGTTTATACTTGCTCGACAAGTTACAGTCTGTATCTGTTTACAAGTTAACATTGCGTTCGTCAACATTTACAGAATTCTCCATATCTGGAAAGGAACATCTCGATTGTAAATACTTGAATTGTTTATTGTTAATGATTCTAATAATGAACAGTGTTATTCGTAGTCTGTACAGTGTTGCTAACGGTATCCCCGTAATCTTGGAACCGTAATCGTAGCCACTGCCAAGAACTTCAATAGCGGAACAAATATAAACTAAAAATATTTTATTTTAAACACTTTTGTTCAAACTTTCCCATTTTATTCGCAGCCAATATGTACAAACAAATTAAGTTGCATGAATATTGAAACCATTTCAAAAACCACCAAAAATGACATTCTTTGGAGACTGATATATCTCTTTGCGTGGCACTTGTAAAAGCTAGATAAACAGGGAACTACTATCAATGAGGCGTGCATAATATTTATTGCACCTGCCGAATGATGTTCTACTATATTGGCTATATCATTAAAGACTTAGTCTTGCAATGTATGTGCCATTGGTAATATTTTGATACAATTTGCAGAACGAATTTTGGTTCCGACAAAAAATATAACACATTTAGAACATCACCAATATTAGAACTTGCGAGTGATTATATATGGTGTGTTCTTTTTATATCAAGTATCCTTATAAAAAAAAACATTTATGCTTTTAGAAAAATGTCAAACGTCAGACGCTTAGAATTAAAAATAGATATCAAGTTTAATAATCTACGAGTCCTTTACTTAATTAAGAAAGTGAATTTAATGGTGCAACATAGAGAATTGATATCGGTCACAGTTTGTAAACCTGGTATAGTAGTATATACGTACTGCAAATTTATAACGTCCCAAGTGGTAGTAGCATCAAGTCGATGTTTTTTATTTACTCTTTATGTGTTCAATTTTATAATCTATGAGGCCGTATTTACGGGACGAAACCTAGTCTAGACTCATCATTCTATCGACTTATTCGCATCGTTTTGCTTATTGAGACCCCTTTCGTTGTTTTTGACACGACTGACAGTGAATATTCTACCCAAACCGTCATAATGTCGAAACGTTATTGTCTGCAAAACTGCTAAAGCAATGTGATACGTGCGTTCTAGAAGCCAAATCAATGAGTGATATGACTCTTTTCATGAATTTGCATGTTTATTTATTGCTAATAGATATTCAATTATAATACATTATAAAATTTGGTATATATCTTGGTATTTCCCCGTCAGGTTAGAACAAATGTCCCGTAGAATAGAACCAATAAGATAATTCGATTTTAATGCTTATAATATGATCAAGTTAAGTTTTTATGTCCAAAGTTGTTAGGAGCCTTTTCTTATGAGGTAAATATATACATCAAAACAATGTGTTTTATATTTCAATCTATCTTCTTTATTTAAATAAAATTTACTTTATTTTTGAGTTATATTTGATCAATTTCGGAATTAACCAAAGCTGAATATACCACTAGCAAACATGAAAGTCGAAAAGTCAACTTAGTATTATGCGAGTCTAAATCAGTATTAGTCAAGAGAATAACCATTATATGTCTGTGATGTACTGCTTTTCTCCCATAAATGATTTTGAAATTAACTTGTCCATGTCTCGCATGACACATGCTTATGTCATAGTTTGTCTATAAAGCCATAGCGTAAAGAAACGGACAAAGGCCTAAATATTTGATTGTACAGCATGTGTAACTATAATTGCATTGAAAACAGATACTGTCAATTTTCGTATTTCTTACGTATGTATGTACTTATGTTAAATGTTATTAGCTTCATTATCCTATCCAAAAGTAAACATTATCATTTCGTCTTTTATCTTTCCCGCTTGTGACGTTATAACTAAAATGTATTGAAAGTAATTCCGTTTCAACGATTTCTAAGATACTACCAAGGTTACTCGATGGTATAAAGATGTGTGGATGTTTTTAAATTGGCGAGTGAGAGTGAGCTGGTTGAATTTTTATTTTAATCGCAGATAATGGTTCCTATTTGGACCATTGTTTTACAACCACTGTTATAATTTTTTGTAAAGATGTAAAAAACTTATACTTTGGTATATAATGTTTTCAATATTTAAAGATTTTTATTTAACACATCAGGCCTTTTCGAATGTTTGTAAGATGCTTTACTCTATATAAGTCTAAAGTCATTAATATTTAGAAACTGGCATGAAAATACATGTGAACTGTCATATGTGAACTATTTTTCTAAATGTCAAGACTGTCGAGGCAATGCTTAAATCCTTGAATATTTGAACTGGACAAATCAGATTAGTTACTGAGTAATTATTTTCTTGTCAGTTCCAATTACACCAAGAATGATAAAACCAACTTGTATTCTTCCTTTCTGTCTGATGATGCTTTTTTAAAGTTACACAATACAGTATATGTTTGCGGGAGTATTAGTGTTCTATATATACTTCAACTTAGCATTGTAGGTGGTAGGCAGCAGTAATACTGTCGTAAGTGCTATTTTTGCTACCACTGCATGTAGCGTCGAGCGCTACAAAGACTCATCATAAATCGCAATAAAACAACAACAACATGGACTTTCCCGGATGTCTGTGTAGAGAGGCACTGTATAATGTATATGGCATTCCCTGTAGCAACTGTAGTCTCTCTTTTTGTACTTCACAAGTGAATCATTATTTAATTTCAGTTCCAATTACATCAGTGTCGATAACACCACCTACTAGTACTGTTGATATAGAAGAATACCATTCGAAGCAGTTTACATGTATAACATCAGAAGGACGTCCTGCTGGTTCAGTGTCATGGTACAAACTCGAATCTGGTGTTCAGTCCCAAATAAACCAAAATACTACGGCAACACAAAATACTAATGACATTGGTTTCATTGTAACCACTAGCGTTCTACGTTTTGTGCCAACAAGAGAAGAGAACGGGATAAAGATCTACTGTGAAGCTGGTAACACAGCAAACACCAATACAGTGAAGTCCAGTGAGAAGCAAGTAAATGTTCTCTGTAAGTACAATAAGTCATTATAATAATGGGTTATGACTTCAAAGTATCCTAACAATAACATCTGAATAATAATTATGATCAATTTAACTAAGCAATACTTTGTTAGTAATGGCATTCAGTATGCATGTTTCAAAGAGTATTGCACGCAAATTCAAACTGCATCTTTGAATCCATTGTTTTTTGGAAATTATTGATAGATGAAATTCGGGTAATCAAAGACAATTATGGGGACATAATGCCCCTCTTATATATATTGACCCTTTTTGTTTTCTTTTCACAAAATCTCTGCTCTTATGTATGCTATGAAATGTTTCTGTAGTAAACAAAAAACTAGAGGTGTTCATTGGTATACTTGTATAAATGTGATATATTTCGTGTGTCTGTCAGACAAATCGTACTCAGGCAACATTTCTCGTATTCTGCTTAAATAAGAGGCCAGCATTTTGGTGGAAAACATGTACACATATACCATATTCATCTTCATTGATATTTAATAAATACTTATGTAATTTTAATGTTCTTTTAACAAACTGCCTTACAAAATTATCTGGTGTTTATGTGGCATACATATAGGCACTATCCATACCTTTAGATCAATTTGCTGGACACCTGCAACATGACAAAATGGATCAGTTTCATAATGAGTAATAAAACAAATAATGAAGAGTCACTATTGTCAATCTAATTCAATTTAATTAGTTAAAGGATGAATTAATAAAAGGGTAACATATATAACTGCCATACGTAATAATAAACTAGAAATAAAACGTTATTTTACAAAATTAGTTATGAGATTATTCCATTTAATAAGTCGCTTCAATTTCCATGTTTTTCAGACAAAGCTATGAGTCCCAATATTGCAGAGGGAAGTGAATATCGAGTTTTAGAAAATATACAGGGTCAGTTACATTGTCGTATTGTAGGCGGAAATCCTACACCGTCTTTAACTTGGAATTGTAACAGTTGGTCATCTAGTAGATCAAATGTTGGTGAAACGGTAACCCAAACGTTGTCATGGACAACTGCACGAGGTCAGGATCGCACTTGTACGTGCACATCTCAACAGTCTGGTTTTCTAGATAAATCTGTCAGCATAAATGTGGTTATATTGTGTAAGTATTAAATGCTCCAAGTTTTGAATATTTAATATACGATGCATTGCTATATGTGAGTGTTGTGCTAGAATAATGAGTAATGTAACAATAACGACAAGTTGCTTTTCAACTTTGATGACACACTATTTACATACTATGTCAAAACACTACATTAAACACTTTACAATTTGCACCTGCGACGTTTGACCATTAAACATTTTTATTGAAATGAGTTGTAACTTAAATGCTGATATTAAACCATACAAGCATTTTATTCACACTATAAAGACACTATCAAATTATTATGTCTTCCCATAGAAGGGGGGGAATATTGTTTTGCTCGGGTTGTCCGTCTGTCTGTCCTTCCATCCGTCTGTTTTTTTGTATTTTCTGATGAGATTTTCTGCAGTTTTCAGTCTAATGGTTGTCAGCGCATCCACCTTTCGCAAACTCCTAATTGCGGACAGTTTATAAGCCGTAACCCATAAATGCTGCCTATAAAATGATACAATGAGTATCAAACAAATTTGATACAACTGTGCTCAGCCGATACGTTTTTATAATTGACTGCTGCCTTATGTACTGCAGAATGATGGTCATCTTTCAGATTAAATTGTCTAATAATAAACGTTGTAATTCACATGTAAACTGTGGCTCTCTATTGTTACAGGGACCATGTAGGCCTACCTGGAATAATTCAGCAAAATATCCGTTTGCAATGTATATTTAAAACGCAAAGTATTTTTGTATAACTCCCATTTCAAGCTCCAACTTTGCATTCATATTGACAGTAAAACCGACTGACTGTATTAAGAATGAACGTACATCCGGTCATAATCCATGTGTTTCTATAGAATATTGGGAATTGATAGCTATTTATGGCCATGTGCACCGCGATGAAAACAGCATACTATAATTCCTGCGCGCGCGTGTCTAAAATAAAAACATTCCGGCAGTCGTAATCATTAACACTATTACTTATTTATCATATTAAAAGCTATTAAATGTTCCCATGTACGAAGGTGTCCTTTAACAATAAGTTAACCTTCTTTCAGATAAAGCTGAGATAATGTCGTTTGATGTTGTTGGTTACGACGGGAAAGATGCTATTATTGTGGATGAGAGGGCAGACATGACATTGAAATGCAATGTTGAAAGCAATCCAACATCAAAAGTAACGCTTACAGCTCCCACTGGCTTCACATATGACATATCTGATTTGTTGCTATACACACGGCGTGCAGTAGAATGTCTCGATGCTGGTATTTACCTATGTGCTGCTAGCAATAAGTATAATGACGGAATAGAAGCTTATACAATTTTACAGATAATTGTGAGATGTAAGTATATATAATTACTTTAATTAGTGTATTCCGTGTTGAATGCATTCAATTGTATGATAATAACTGACTGGAATGTCAGTCGGAAACAAATACATTATAAATTCCGCACTGAAACATAGCAAAATGTTCGACATCGTTACTACAACAAATTCTATAATAAATGGGCAACGTTTACGTTTTCTGAATAGTCACATCATATCTACATCCCATAGCATTCCCTGATTTTTATATTCGATGACAATGCTCACAAAATGCAAACAGATAAAAAACATATGACGGAATTCACATTTTTAGTGTTGACAGTTTCTCTCCGACTGAACTAGTTCGGAAGTCTCAATAGAGAAATCTACCGTTATACGGTTGTAGCTCTCAAAAATCGTTATTTATAACAGTAACTGTCTGTATTAAATAAATCTGTTCGTATATCGGCATTCGGGATGACACTTTAACGCGGCATCACTGCTACTATAGCTGCTTTGAAATATTGTATAATTTACTTTTTAACAATAGGTTCACCAAGACCAGAATTCGATGTTGATGTAAATAGAACAGCTATCGAGCAGGAATCTTTTACTTTTGCGTTTACCGCCTCAGCTTACCCTGTGCCCAGTTTTAAGTGGCTGAAATTTTCAGAAAACATTTGGAGTGAACTAAGAAATAACAATGACAATATTCATATATCAACGTCTGGATTAGAAGCCAATCTAACAATATTACAAGTCGCTTCAGAAGACTATGGACAGTACAAACTAGTTTTAACCAATGAAATTGGGAGCTTCGAACAACTATTCCGTCTGACGAGACCAGGTATGTTAACGTATAATTCATGTTGTGTAAATGTTAGTAATAGAATATTTCGCTGTCCGTTATACTTATCATGCTTTCTTAAAGCAATAATATGCACATTATACAGTATTTACTAAATCAAACATGACTTCATACTACAGTTGTCAATAAATATGCATTATCAAAGAATATGCCAGTAATGTGCTCCTCAGTATACGTTGAATGTTACAAGTTTTGTCGATGCGTACCTAATTAAACAAATTTTAATTGTAATACAACAAAATTGTTTGTATGTTTAGCTTATGCACTTGTAACACTGGATGAAGCCCGTTTAAATATTTTAACTTCCCAGATACATCTTTAATGTATGTACATTTGTTTCGTGCATATCGTTTTCGAAAATCCCTATATGTACGTGTAGCAAATTTGACACAATGTCTACAATTTCCAGAGTCATGCCCTATTTTATTACGATTCAAGTAAGATATTCTTCTACGTGTTGTAGATCTGCCTGACACACCGATGAACTTCAGACAGTTGCAAGCCTTTACAACACAGTCGACTATTAAGCTTGCCTGGGAACCTGGTTTTGATGGAGGATTGACACAAAGTTTTGATATTAGGTATAAGACGGATTCCGAACAATTGTGGAGAAATGATCGTGCATTTGACAACAGTGAAGCGACCATGAATTACACTCTGACTGGATTAGAATCAGAAACTAAATATAACATAATCATTTATGCACTAAACAGGGTCGGAAAGTCGCTAGAATCTAGAATGATCGCCAGCACTAAAGGTATTTCTGAATTACTTTTAAACTACGTTTAATATGTTGTAACTTGTTACTACTTACATTCATGCTCAGTCATATTATAATCGACTGAACCGAAAAGAAACGAGATGAGCGTTTCCAGATATCACTCTTCTGTTTTGTGAGTTTTTAACAGTTTCTAAAGTAACGCAAGTCAATATACACTTATATAAGTACTAGCGTGTCGTTATAGTGTCAGTAATTTTACATATTTCTAAATCAAGTGAAGCAAGTGAAACCACATGTATCGAACCAGACGACTCACCAGAACATTAACGCAAACGCATTTTTAAATAAGTGAATTTCCCTATCGACTCATAGTTCGCTAAATTTGCTGAAACGAAATCTAGCTATTTTATAAATGTACAACGTACACTTTAACTAAAATAATGTATGTCAGAGTCAGTTTATACGAATCATTATTGCAGAAGTTGTGTTGCATTATCGCGAAGTCAAACTGGCGGATGTTGCGTTGGCCATTACATGTATATTGTTTCACTGTGTTGTTTTAGGCATGCTGTGTCACATTATCATTATCTTGGTTAATGAGACGGTGGATGACCTTGCCCGCCAATATATCTCAGGATAACTGGATTGCAACACTGTATCAGTGTACATGTTGTTACAATGTTGTGATGTCGTGTCACATCGTTGTTATGTATGTCATGCATCACATCGCTGCAATGGCATGTCACTCTGTAGCCAGGTTATTAACGTCCGAAAGAGTTTTCTAAAGTATTTAGGTTAATGGTCAATACAGATGACGTTTAGATCGTTTTTAGAACACTCGTTTAATAAATTAAATACAAATAATGACCACTCATATAAGAATGTTAGATTATCTACGGCACAACAAAAAGGTGCGCGGCAATACAATATGACGTTGTGATAATAGGGTATGAACTCACATGATGCAATGGTCAATGTAACATGACATTGAGACTGCCTGGATAGGAATCTATGGGAAGCTGTTCAGATATTATTGATGTCGTTTTACTTAATTGTTGTATTTTTGTTTTACTTTACTTTGTGTTAAGCAAAAGAAACGGATTTTAGTACGGGCATTGTGATTGGAGCTGCGATTGGAGGAATCATTGTGGGTGTCATACTTAGTGTGGTTGTAATATGTGCTGCAAGAAGATTCGGAAGGGGCATTTGTAAGTTCAGCACCATTTAATTGATCCTTATTTTTTTAATTTTACAAACAAAAATGTATATCACATTCCTTTGGACATGTATGTATTCAAATAATCATATTTTTTGATGGCCAATTGATACAAATGCAAACCAAGTACGCACAACACTGAGGTATATACTTTGAAATGATGCGAATTAGGGGTCAAATTCTTTCCTACATAAGACACATGTACCTAGCAGTTACACAGTAACACAGTTCCAAGTAATTCTTGTTTTTCAGTGTGTGTGAATACTGTTAAGAAGCAAGAAAGGTAATCTTACAATAAGAACATTAAATTAACTTATGCGCCAAGCCTTATCATTGATTATGAAATTATGTGATTACTTTGTTAAAGACTAACCTAATATTGTTATGCTGCGTTAATTCTACTGAATGTATACAGTGTACACAGTGTTTGTCATAAGGTTAATAGCACCTTCACAACTCATATCGTTTTTGACATTTTAATCAAAATATTGAATGGATATCTTAGTAATAGTGTATAAGAGCGGCATTTGAGCGAGAAATATAGATGAACTCATTTTTTCAGTTTCGAAAACAACCCACAAAACACGTCAGTGGAAGATGAAAATAATGGAGATCACGATACAATAGGGTAAATGACATTTTAACCTCATTTCCTTACAGCAATATTATATTTCAGGTCTGATTCCCTGTCTCCTTTATACTCATAAAATGGACTGATACTTTTGCAATTTAAATTTCATTGTAACATCGTAAGAACAAGAATAATGTTGATGGCGTAAAGGATTAGGAGAATAACCCACACATTGTTTAATAATATCGATATGAAGAACAGAAAAGTTATTTTCGATGCTATTGAATTCAACTGAAAGTTCTTAGTTATTTATCAGCAACTCGTTTTAAGGAGGACAGAGTTGTAAGTAAAAAAGGTGTATCCTATCAACATTTTGCGGACATTTACCGAACTACTTGGATTGTGTCGTCATGTTCGGTAAAATGTGTTCAGTGTCATTTCCAAGTACACGTATATCCACGGAGTTATAGACTGCAAATGAAATGGAACCTATTTCCCATTACATTGTATGAATGGTAAACTACGGAATGCCGGTTGGCAGATGCCACTTGCGACTTGCTACTTGCGAGTTAGGTAGTGTTTCATGCATACTGCCTCGTATTTGTAACGACGTGTATTAATCGCTGTGGAATTTAATCCAGAATCGTTAACGGAGGGTCATCCCAAATGATTGCCTGAGAGGCATGAGCCAAGGAGAAAACTTGTCACCTTTCGGTTTTTCTTAATGATCTAAACAGATTTAGTAGTATGTACTTTAAGTTAGTCGGTCAGTAATAACACAAAAATGACATAGGAAAATGATAACCCATCATTTATTTCAGGGCATCTGAATACGAACATATTGGTGAACGAAGTAGGAGCGAAGTATACACTACACTGGAATCAGATCCAGGTAAATTACATTACAAAAGTTAATTTTGTGTGTGGAAAGAGACAGGTAGTGCTAAATGCGGCATATGGTATGTGCCCTTTACGTAACCACATAACAAAACGGAATAGTATTGGTTGATAATATTTAGTACTAATTTTAATTACAAATGGCATTCCTGACTTTAAGACTTAAAATGTTTTTGTTTTCAAAAGATTTCGTGAAAACTAAATCTGCTCTCGTTTATTTGCATCCCAATCAAGCCATTACAAGAACAGATCGCATGCACAAGGACTTCATACGAGGGACGGTCGGAAAATACCCGGTATTTTACCCGTTCTCGAAAAGTGTGAAATATTTTTCAATAATTATTTGTTTACTCTTTCAAAGAATTCACCACCTACGTCTATGCATTTTTGCCATCTTCGTGGGAGCTTTTGTATTCCTTCTGCTAACCATGAAGTATACATATTTCTTAGGTACTGTGTGACAGCCGAAATCAAAGCCGACCTAGGCTCATATTCGGTTCCAGCAAGCACCTTTTCAGTTCTGGAAATAAATAAAAGTCTCAGGGAGCAAGATCAGTGCTATTTGGAGGGTGTGATAACAATTGTCATGTAAAGAGTTGATGTTTTCAACTGTAGACGAAGCGGTATGGGAGGGGTGTTGTCCTGAAGACGGACTGTGCTAGCATTTAACGTAACTCTCGCAGTTTTTCATGGAGTTTTTTCAAAATTACTTCAAAATAGTAACTGGCAGTGACAGTTTGACCTTTTGGCATGAAATGAGTTTATTTCACATGCATTCAAGAAGGCAACTAACAGAACCTTGCCAGCCGAAGTAGACAGTTTAAACTTTTTGGAGGTGGAGAACCAGTGCGTTTTCACTGCTTTGATTGAGCTTTTGTCTCAGCTAGGTTCAGCGTAATGAACGCACATGTCAACACCAGTGATAACTTATCCCCTTCATGTTTAAAACGACTCAATTGGTATTTTGTTATAATCAGCCTAATGTCATTTGGTCTTCTGTCAACTGTCTCGGCACCCACCTAGCTGATCCTGCTCATACCAAGGTGTCCATGTATAAGTGTGTGTGATGATGCCATTCCAATGCTAAATATACAGGCTTCCTCCTGCATTTTGTTACCCGACGGTATTGCATGACGAAAGCCTCAACAGTTGCAGCCATTGATGGGGGCACTGTCTCTTTGGGCCTCCCAGAACTAGGCCTTTAATAAACGCTAGTTCTACATTCACGGAACTGATAATCCCAGCTGTAAAATGTCACTTCAGTCATGCTCAACCCTTTTCTGCAGCTCTCAAATTATGGCAAGGCTTTTCACCCTCTGCCAGTAGAAATTTTATAACAGATCGCTGTTCTTCTAGCCTGGGTATCGTCTTACTAACGTACTTACGCTTGCGTAAATCAAAGATTTTCGTAAGTTTTTGCGTACGTACAAAATTTCTACGTAAATGCGTTTCACTAATATTTGCGTACGTAGGTATTTGCGTAAGTTAGAGCGTAAAGTTACACTAGAAATTACCGACCGTAAATCTCTACGTTTTGCGTAAAAATGGCCGATCGTATTATAAACGCTCGAAGAGCTCGACATTTCAGAGAAAGACCTGACATGTTGAACGCGTTGTCAGATCGTGAACTTATAGAAAAGTACAGATTGTCACGATATCTGATTGGCGTAGTTTATGACTTAATAGTTAATGATATCAAGCCTCGTACAGATAGGAGCCATCCAATCTCAGCAATGACTAAGGTAAGTGTCAAGTGACCCTAATATGTACAGTTTACGTATTACTAGCATCACTTGTGTTTACACGATAAGCTCCCTTGTATTATCACGTCACAGCTCAATGAGTACTTCCTGGGAATATTAAAACAGACGATCAGTCAGAAAATATTCGTTACATTTAACAGGATGTCAGGCTACTTTATGTTTGTCACGACAGTTAATCAACTATTTGAATGTAAACTGTGATCTAATCTGGACAAGCTTGGAAATTAGTGATAATACTTGACTAGTTTTAACAGATCTATGACAGCTCGATAATGTAAACAAATTAAAATATAATAAACTGCCTTAAGGCTTAACCGGATAAAATGAACGTAGAGCTGTTCAATTTACCCTTGTGGTATCATCCTGAATATATATCATCTGCAATGCATATGTTTCATTCATTATCAGTTTGCCATTTAATTAGATCTATAAAATCCCTGGTAACAACACAATAGAAAAGAAAGATAAAGGGATTTCATATTCATGATATTTGTAAGACTATATTCACTAATTAATAAGCCCTACAGAATTGATTTATGATGTTATTTAAATATTAACCTTTAGCTCAATGGCATATATTATCAGGGTATAATACAGTATACAATCTCACTATGTAATATTGCAATGACACACTCTTGCATTTTATACTACACACTGGCCAGTTGGCACATAGTCATGATAGTGCTTGATTGCTTAAGTTCAAAGTAAAATAACTTGGGTTTAAGTGTCGACTGCAACATAGCATGTAGGCAGAAATGTTACAACCTCCTTGGTTTCTTTGCTCATGATATTGTCAGGTTTGCTAGGTGTTTTATTAATGTAACTGATTGTGGGTATCACAAAACTAGCAATCTTGATCAGTGGAGTAAGCAAAAATGTCATTGACAGCATCAATAATCTATATATCCGGCCGTCATGGACCAATGCAGTGATATTATTTCTAATTTCTGTCTCACTTTAACATAGATTTCCCTAGAAATTATATGTTGTAATATATTTTCATTATTGATTTTATTGTTTTTAAAAACATGTTTAAATCTTTGAAAACAGCTGCTGATAACACTTCAATTCCTTGCAAAGGCTGAATTTTACAGTGAAAGGTGGCCTCACACATGGTGTATCTAAAAGTTCAGTGTGTCGTAGTATGTGGCAGGTAATTTTTTAATGATTGTTATGAATTTATTTGAGTCACTGTCTACATAAATTTATGCAACTCCATATTTTGAATCTTGTACCAAAGCGTTTCAAATACACTGATATGATCTCTATACAATTAAGCACATTCATTATCAAAAACTGCTGGTACTATTTTAATTTATGATATATTCACAATGTTAAGTTCTTAAAAAGTTCTTAAAGTAACAACAACATACCATGTATTCAAATGAACCTTGTCTGAAATTAAACTTCATCTACTTGCCAATTTCCTATAAAACTGCATGTACTATTTGTAGTCACTGTTTCATTTCATAGTAAATTAATTAACACATGCTCAGCTATTTGGTTATATTTTTTTGATATTTTCATCTACTATAAAATTATTGTTTCCAAAAATTACAATGGTAAGTAATATTTCTACATTTTTCATGTTTTTACCTTCTTCTCACAGAAATGAAGTGATCATACCATGTTTATGAAATTATGATTTTTTTATGTATGTATCATTATGCAATCCTTTGTTTGCAAATATAACTTCAGTTTTGCGTATGACTTTAAAATTGTTAATTTTTAAGCGGGAAACAATATTAAATTCATCACTGCTGTACATATTACATGCATTAAATACTGAAACTGTGTAATTTGTATTCATTACCTTTACAGGTTATTGCAGCCATAAATGGAAAACTAAAAAACATCAACTTTCCTACCACAGACGTGGCTATTGCTCAAGCCAAACAGAAATTGTATCAAGTAGCTAACATACCAAATTGTGTGGGAGCGGTAGATGGGACCCTTGTGCCAATAATTGCTCCCAAAGAAAGAAAAGACCTGTATGTGTGCAGAAAAGGGTACCATTCAATGAATGCACAAGCAGTTGTGGATGCCAACATGGGGTATAGGTTGTATTTTTCATATGTAAAGAACAATGTTCAGTTTACTATGTGCAGTATGCAAAGATAATCTCATTTATTAACATTTCATAACAATCAGGTGCCTGACTGATATTGAATGTAGTTCCTCATATTAATTGGAAAGACTATCTAAAATTATGTTGATCTGTTTATGGTAAATACAAACATAAAATTATTGTTAATAATAATTTGCAGATTTATAGATGTTGTTGCACAGTGGCCTGGTTCCACACATGACAATACAATTTTTGAAAAGTGTGGCCTAAAGCGTTGGATTGAAGACCGTGGTAATTGCTGGCTTGTAGGTGATTCTGGATATGCCTTAAAACCATACTTGCTAACTCCAAAGGTAATTATAAGTAGGTAGTGCAACATGAAGCTAACATTGCATTGCACCACAATATGAACATGACAGCTTCTTATGGTACTTTTTTAGGTGTTTGATGAAATTTTATATTAAAAACATCCTAAAAATATAAAAAATGGGAATGGGAATGGGGACTGGTTATTTTGACTTTATTAGTTCAAGTTTGGAAGAACTCACATTTAAGTACATGTACTAATAACAAGTGAAATAAAATCTAATATTAATCCAGCTTATTCATGTTTAATTTACAAAACATTGGACAGGTGGTTAGTTAATGAAAATGTAAAAGTATTGAAAATATATTAAACAGTCACAGGTCTGAGTAATTATGCAATATATTGTTGTACATTTTAAGATATCTTGCTATAGCATTGTAACATATTGTGACATCCATCATTATAAGGAATAATGAATTCAAACTATAATTGTTGTTGTATCTTTCATCCATGGACATAGTCATGATATAAATTTCATTGAAAGACTTATACAGTTTCTTTAGTAACACTTCAGTATTCAAACAGTGTATTTAACTTTCATTGGATTTAATCAATTTTGAAAGTTTAATTAACCAGTGCATAATGCAAAAATGCTGAACAATTGGTGCTTATGTTTTCATGTTTCTAAGATTGTAAAACATTGTATTGAAACATTGTATGAATAGTTTCAATCATGTTCTTTTTGTTATTCAACAGTCCATTCCAAGAACACCTCCTGAAACAGCTTACAATTTGGCTCATAGTAGAACTAGAATGGTTGTTGAGCGAGCATTTGGTTTACTGAAGTCTCGGTTCAGGTATAGAGTAAATACAATTGTTCTCACTGAAAAAACACTACCATTTTTCAATGTTTACATGAATAACACCAATAACAACCACTAATTCATATTAGCAAACATTTGCAGATATAAACTATGTAAGAGCATCCTTGACATTTTTAGTGCCTGAAATGAGTTGAATTAAAGCTGCAATTGGACACATTTTATAGTAAATACATAACATTGACTTGGAATATCTAGTTTTATATATAATATGGTTTGCTTTGAAGTGAATTAAATATTAACATTTCACTCTTATTGCAGATGCTTGTATAAGACAGGTGGCTGTCTGCAGTTTACACCAGAAAAGTCGGCATTGGTATTTGTGGTTTGTGCCAAACTGCACAATCTTTGTTTAGATGGCAGGGTGGAGTTGGTGGAAGAATTACCCCCAGATTTTGATGATAATGAAGATTTCAATGATCAGTTTGACTATGTAAATCATAATGCTCAGAGAGTAAGAGATGCCATCATTAACAGATGTTAGGTTATGTTGAATGAAATTGATGAGATTGTAAGCAGATTTGTTCTTCTACAGTCAGAAATCACGTTTAATTAATACAATAACCTATTGCAGAAGATTATTGACAAGATGAAGCAGTGATATAGGAGCTATTTTGTAGACTGAAATATTTGGTAAAACAAAATTTAATGTGTGCACTTTATTGTTGCTGTTATGCTTCTGTAAAATTTATGATTAATGAATGTCTGTATTTATTGAACAAAATATGTTTCAATAAATTCAATAATAACGCAACACTATTTCATATCATATATGTATTATTTTAATTTGATAACACTTATAGTTCATCAGCTTGCGGCACCTGGACTAACTGAATCAAAATTCCATGAGTAATTGTCTGTTGTTCAAGAATCTGATGTAATATCCTATTCTGTTCTTGCAACACTTTTATTATATTTGTCTCATCTGAAAGTAAATATTGTTGTGAAGTCGAAATCGTAGACATGTATTATGAAAACATGAATTTGATATGTTTCATAAAACTTATTTACCACTACTATGAACCACAATTTATTTAAAATATGATGTATTTAAAAATTACCTTTTGTAACCATGTAGATTCTGATAGTTTACAACTTGATACTAATTTATTATATTGTATTTACCCTTTCCATTGTTTTCTGTTGTTACATGATCAATTTGAGTTACATCATTTTCAGCATCATTTCTGCAAACAATGTTATCAGAATATAATAATGTTATCAGTCAGTCAGTCAGTCAGGCAGTCAGGCAGTCAGGCAGTCAGGCAGGCAGCTTTATGTCTTTTTTTGTCTTAATATTTTCTATCTAATTTCCCAATATTATGTAAAATACAATGAGTAGGTATGAAACAGCAAATGTATTTGCATAATAATTACTGTTGCGTCTTAAAAGAAAATTAGTCTTTGGCAGCAATTTGGTTGCTATTTGCTACTTACAGTAGATAAATAATGCACTGCAATAAATTAATAAAAATATCATACTTGACTATGTTATTTACATTCCTGTTCAACTCATTACAACTATCTATGGAAGTTGATGGCATACTGTTGGTTGTAACATGATTAAGATTGTCCCATGATGCATCTGTTGATAAATAAATGAAAGAAATCTACTCGTCATTTAACTGATTGTATTTCAGTCCTTAATTACTTATATTTGTTTACATTAAAGCAAGAACTTAATTTGTATTTTTTATAAAGATACATTTTTCAGCATTCATGTATAGAGGGCAGCATCAAAACAGTATACACTACACACAGACAAGACTGTGCGTGCCCAACTGTGTTGCCTCTTTAATAAATGTCATTATTATTTTTCCTATATTACAAGTACAGAAATGATATACATACTGTCAGATTTAAATGTGTCTATGCCACTGACACCTGTGACGGCTACTTCCCCTATTGCTTCTAGCATCTGAAATAAATGCATTCAGACATACATTCACATGTTTTACCAAGAAAACAGGTAGTAACTAAGGGTTTGATGAAAATAATATACTTTTTCAGACAGTTACATGTGGGAAACAATTATTTCAGTTATCTGCTTTGCTCATTAAAGAAAGCTTGTATGGCAATATGTCCCTTATATATACTGAAATGCAACAGAAAGTGTGCTCATTCCTTATGTAATAATTTTAGCAGCAACAGCGAAGTCTTATTAGTGTATCATGCAAACCATAATCATCACCGAGTTGAACCATCATTGTAAATAAGTCAAGACTGTGCAAAGGACATATCATATGTCAATGAAGATGTTTGAAATAGAAATATAATAAAATGATAGCAAATTACTCACTTTATCTTCCCAGTCCTCAATGATGGGCTCAGGGCCTCCTCCAGTGACTTTTGCCATTTGTCTTCTGTTCCTCTCCCGCCTTTTTACCCCGTTTTTATGTCTGACAACTTCTTTTTTATTTGTTCAGACGTTCTGACACATAACCCTTGTGCATTTACACTAAAACATATTAAAACGTAGTCTGAATATTATATATTAAAAGCATGATCAATGAAGTTCATGAAATAGAGTGCTGTACTTGCAAGTGTGCTATAGACGTGATATTAATTGGTCAAAGGATGCAATTTAAGTGAAAAATCTGAGTCCCTAGGAAGAAAATGGAAGTCAGGAAATAAATAATTCTGCGTCAGGGAAATGTCTACAGAATATCCAACTTTTGAGATATTCCGACATCTGTGACTTATAATAAATTTGTACCAGTATGTGTTTCATTATTTAGTTGAAGCATTATATCTACTGCAAAAAAAATCAAGTAGACTGTATACATTAAGAGCATATATATATATTGACAAAGTAGATGAGTCCTTTGAGTGTTTATACCTATCTACGACTCCTTTCCACGCCTTTTCTTTATCGACATTACACAACGACGGACATAATCTACCGTCTATTACATCATGTATATCCATGTAAGCAGTTGTCAGAGCCGTCACCTCGTCCTTCGACCAGTTTTGCTTGCGCTTTTTTTGTGGTGGCTCAGTCATATTCAATTTGGAGACAATTTTGACAGACGCGCGCGTTATTAAGTTAATTACCTCCGATTGAAGAGTTACGAAAAAATTCACGTAAGTGGGAAAAAAACTTACGCAGTTGGGTGCACGGCGTAAACAAAATGAAATAGAACAACTGCTAATTTGAACAGTATGTGTTTATTATGCTTTAATGTGTAACTATATATTAATGTATAAAAAGTACATTTGTAGTTTTAGTAGTAGTTTATGAGGAATTTATTAAGGAACAGACTAGTTTTTGTATGGACAGTTAAATAGAAATAGAAATTGATAGTGCGGAAAACTTTCATGATAATGAACATCATGCATGTAAATTAAGACAACATTATGCATCTCAAAATGCAAACATTGATTGAAACATATTAACATAAATCACAATCATTATCAGGGTAGAAATAAATAATGAAATACGGACAAATTTACATAATTGCATATCATGTCAAAATGTGAGAGCACTACAGTTTAATTAACAACATGTCAGTGGACAAACAGACATCCAGCATCACACATTGAATTAATCAAGCAATGTGTGAATGTAAAATGAGTTTAGACATTTTGAAAGTTAGAAAAATAGTGTAATTAAATGTAAATGACAGCTAAAAAGTGACACATGAGAGAACTATAAAATGCTACCCGAATGAACAAGTGGTAGGAAGTGAAAGCAGGCCCTAGTATATGAATGACTATTATAATAAGGCAAAGAACATAGCTAAGAGAAATAAAACCGTATTTACTTATATCTCAAACATATTTACAGTGGAAAGAAATAATGCAAAAGTGACCAAAATGCAACACAATAACTCAATACAAAAACATTAATCACTAAATGATATAGCACCTTGTCAAAATATGAGATCACTTCAGTATGTAACAACCGCATGCTAGCATCACACACTGGATACGTTATCAAGCAGTGTGAATGTATAATGAGTATAAACTTTGTGGAGGACTGGATAATGGTGAAATTGTATATGTAAATGAAAACTATAAATGATACCTGAATCTACAAAAGTGATAGGAGGTGTACACAGACTGGTTTAGCAGACTTAGTATATGAATGACTAGAGAAGTAAACAAAAAGAACATAGCAAAGAGAAATATAAACGTATTTACATATATCACATACATATTAACAGTAGAAAGAAATAATGCAATACTGACCAAAAAGCAAAAACGATTACTCAATACAATCAAAGCAAACAAATAGGGTGTGGGACAGTACCACTTGTCTATGTAGCCAAGCTGGCAACTCGTTGCATATAAGTTTCTGTTTTGTAACTACAGTCAAACCTGTGTTAAAGACCACCTGTGAACAAATACCACTATTGCAAAACCTGTCTGCAAAGACCATCAATTTTATCTCCCATCAGACCATTTTAAATGATATTTAATATGTTAATAGAGACCACCTGTAAACAAAGACCACATTTTGCTGTTCCCATGGGTGGTCTTAAGTTTGTGTAAATAGGTAAGAAGGTTTGCATGGAATATGGAATAAAACAAAAACATAAGACATAAATGTGAAAAAGAATAAAAAATTATTGAAGAAAGAGTAAACATTTTTTTCAAGAGATCTTCAATCCGACTTGTTCTAGAAATGCTAGATTTTCAATCCAAAATAAAGAAAAATGGTCAGTAATAATGGTAGATCCTTAAGACAGTAAAACAAGTGAAATATTTGTCACGATTGTAAATAAATGAAATACAAAGATATTAGACCCTTTATGTAACGTTTGTGAATATTTAATTATGAAATGACATATTAAATTCTATCCCCGCTAAATTAGAGTAAAATCAGTATGGCCAGGCATAAAGTTATGATAACACTAGCTTGCCATAGGTTATGAGTTATCTTGTTGCGGTGGGGTATTTTCTAATTAATTTTCAAAGCACAACTTTGATGAAAATCTAACAGGTTTTTTTAGAGATGAATAGCAGACAAGGTTTTTAAGTTTCAGACAACTGTGACCTTGACTTTTAACATTATGACCCCAAATTACAATATGAACTACTAGACTTCATACTGATACTTCCCAGCAAGTTGATGAAAATCTATCACTGGGTTTTGGAGATAAAGGGAGAACAAGGCAGACTGGACAAACATACAACATGTGGAGACATAATAAATACAACATGATGAACACATATGTACAAGCAATAACAAAATTTATATAATTATACATTGTAGTTAAATATTAGTACTAAACTGTTTACTTCATATGCAGCTTAATTGCAAAAACATCATCTTTTATATAGTTTATACATGAAACCAGGTCAAATCATCCAAGCTTTGTTTTAAAGGAAACTACTTTGAGCTTAGTCAGTAACAAAAAGTATGTTAGACCAGTTGTATCAAAAGTTGAAAGTAGACTGCGGACACAGCATAGGGCTATTCAAGGAACATTTTTACCCGGTTTGGTTTAAACTGCTCTACAATCTTTAGATATAATATCCAAAATGTGTCAGCGAATCAGATGTTGGATGTAATTTTGGTACAGTACAATCATGTGCCATGTTCATAGCAAATCAGCCAAAGGGTAAATATATTTTTTTAGAAAAAATGTCTGGCAATCAGAAGCCCTAGTGGCTATTTTGGAATTCGAGTGGGGCTGAGTGCGGCTGTGTGACACAATATTTGAGGACAATCATGCAATGAACAAATCTCGAATGAGTTAAATAATTAAAAAATATCAAAGTGAACCAAACAGCAATAAAACACCTGAAGACTGAGACAAGACATGAATATTGCAAAAGCACATTAATATATTGTAAGAACTGTTACAAGTATCAAAGACAAGCAAAGTCAACTATCAAAACACAGTACAATATATTCAAGTAAGAGGCCCAAGCAAAAATTAAATCAAAATAAGGGAGGGCTTGATTTTTTTTAAACTTTTTAGTGCTGACTGGGTTTTTTTACATGTGTTTTTTGACATATTTAACTTTTGCCATACAGTAAAAAGGTATGTATGTATAGTATTACTGTGATTATGAGGTCGCCCGTCGCCGCGCACATTTTATTATGCACATTATGGTATTTTGGTCGACCCGGTATGTCCGCCGCACACCATAAATATACTTTTTTGATGCCAGTAGAGGAGTATAGGTCAAACAGACAATTTTTGAAGCCAAATACGGTCACTGCATAGTGCCAATGAGACCCATCGTACAGTTACCATTTCCCTGGCATCTAACCAGTACTTTCCTGGAATCTACCCAGTACTTTCCTGGTTACATGCCAAGGCGTATGCACAACTATTATAAATATTTCCCTCAAGTAAATTTCATTGCACTAACAAGCTGATTCTATACATTTAAGAATAAAGGGCCAGAAAATACTGCACTCCACAGGATGCAATATATTAACCCCATTACCTACAGAAATGAATTTACTGCTAATGGTAAATTTCAATTTTTAAAAGCCACCAATGAAGAAAATAATAAAGTGGTGTGTTAGAGGTTGTTGAGGGGATTTTTTTTTCTCTCTCTGAAACAGTCGTAAATCAAGAATAAAATCCACATTTTTTGTTTCCAGGGTTCCCTCTGTCATTCGCCAATAACATCAAATGTGAAAAAAACAATAATTTGGCAACAGTTTTTCAATTTTGGCAACAAAAATATTCCAAAAGAAATTATACTTGTAAGCAATTGCATAATTTTTCATGCTTTTTATCAAAATTGGTGTGTACTTTGAATATGCCACAGGGAATCATGTCTTCAAATTAAAAAAAATTAGCACCTTCAATACCGGGATATGAATAAATACCGAATGATATCAGAAATGGAAGTATCTAGTTTTTCGCATAACTTTGATTGCAGTGTCAGTTGTTCCGAATAGATAATGGCTCACTGTCCTTGTAAGTGCAAGTGACACTTCTTTAAGGTTTACACAAGGCAACAATATGAAGCTCTAATGTTCATCTTGCATATCTGGGAACATCTGCTTCACCATTCCTACAGGTACCGCAACTACTATGTCATATATTGTTAAGAAGGAGAACTCATCTTCTTCCTGACTAACACTATCCACCTCATCAATTATTTCTTCTACTGGAAATTCTGTTTTCTGTTAAAATACAATAGTATAGGTATATTGTAAGGGTATTAATGAAACATATTTAAGAAATATCTGAATTTTTTTTGCTATATTTAGGTGTTGAACCTTTCGCCTAGTGTTAGAGCTCTTTCTGATGGAGTGTGAGGATAAGTGACCCAATCGTGTTTATGATAAAAAAATGTATTACTTTGATCTTGCTGCTGTATATCGACCCTTTGACGGTTTGTTGTTCTTTAATTGTGTATTTCTTTACTTTTCTGCTTAAACAATGGATTTAGTTACATGTTTATTATAACCATGACATATTAATGTCTCCATGTAAAATTTAATGGTATTAAAAAGCATTAGCCAAAAACAATATATTTCAAAAGTATCAGTTGACAGCTGCTAAAATTATTAAACTAAAATTATCTGAATGGACAAAAAAAACTTTATGCCTTTTTGATGATATAAATACTGTACTAAAGTATATTCAGAATTTTGTTGCAATATTTTATTTTGCTTAAGTTAACAGGCGACAGGATTGCAAAAATTTGAACTTGCTATTTAAATTTGTATAGCAGAATATCAATGTATCATTTCCTATAATTGCAATAATTAACCTCACAATTTGTCTATTTGTTCAAGGCACAACAAAAATCAGATTTCCCACTCTTCCCAAAAAAATTCAAGGACTCTTCAAAGGGTATTTTCACAAAATTCAAGGACCAAAACAGCATTTGTACTGCTATTTTATTCATTCAACATGTCTTTCAAATTAACTTTTTCCATGAACATTTAAGTATTAAACTTCAAATTATGAACTTATATACAAGGAAATGTTACACGCACTTCAACGCGAGTTTTCCAAGACTTTCAAAGTCACTATTTTTTATCTTTTAAAGTGAGTTTATTATACAGTAGGAGAACCATGTGACATACCGTGACTAAGGTCTGGGATGTTGTTGAAAGGGAAACTTCATTTCTGTAGGTATTTGTAACACTGTCTGTTATGACAAGTCTCCAGGTTGAAAGGTTTCATTCACACATTTGCACCATAAGGCCACCTAACATTTGTTTGTTGCATCTTCAAACTATATGTTCTTTATTTTGACATTCTCAGTACCTCACATACAGATTCTTCCTGCAATAAAAGGTAAATCAATACAATACTGCATTAGACTTTCCAATGGATAATAATGCATTTTGCCTTTCATCTCAAATAATGTTTTAGAACAGCCATTCATTTGCTGATCGTGTATCTGAAGACATCAATTTGAAGATGTCATCAGACAATTATCTTAATTGAGATTCTCCATCCATCATTGGCAGTGTTTACCGTGGACTTTTAAAATTGAAAGTCATTGCAATTTCATATCCGAGGCCAGGGTCATTTCCAAGTATTGGAGGTCATACAGGAATATGCTAAATCGAGTCGACGCTTACGTACTTAGACACATTCAATCTGCATGTAATAGTGAAATTGAAAGTTGAAACTGAAAGTACATTTTCGGAAAATCGCTGTAAGGTTAGAACATGTGATCAGTGTAATTAATACAACCTGCGTGTTTAAACGTTTACATGTTAGTTATCACGCATGTTTGAACGATACATGACTTATGAATGAGGGAAAATACTGCAAAATATTAAACAGAGCACAGAGACGAATGCTGGCTGCATCATAACAATAACAAATAAAATGTAGGTCAACCACGCGATGGGTCAACCACAATGTTGAAACGATAAAATACAATAATTATACAGTTGAAAAGATAAGTTAATGACATCAATCATAATATACAACAAAATCACATACCTTAATTTAGCTTTTGTAGCCTACCAAAAACAATAATGACGTTACAACGCACAATCGTTCGTTTCCCGACATAGATTCCCGCCGGTCTGCGCATGCGCACAATAGGCTCTGGGGTGGGACTGAAATCCGTTATCCGGGATCCGTGATCCGGGATTCTCCGGGATCGATTTTTAAAAGTTGTCCGAGTGGAACATATGTTAACTGCAGGGTGTGAACGAATGTTCCTTTATAACATACTTAGTATAATACATCCCGGGTCCCGGCTATCCGTTATTGACCGTTGATAACTACGATATAGTCCAAAATATCGATCCCGGATTTTCCCACCAAAGTCCCGGATTTTCTTAAAGTCCCGGATTTTAGTCCCACCCTAGGCTCTGTTCGATTTTTCCCCCAATTTTGTTCTTAACCGAGTCCATTGCACAACGTGCTAACAGAATTCAATATGCACGGCGTTGACACGCCGTGCAATAAGGTCAAACATGTATATAAACTTGTCATTGAAAATTCCACCGACCTAATTATTTTCGAAAGAACGTACATGTAGTTTCCGCTCATGTACTATATGTGTACTTTGTTCCACACAGAAATACAGGATCACGAAGTCCTGGTATTTTCCGACCGTCATTCGTAAGTATACAATCTAACATTTTTCATTTCAGATCAATCTGCTGCAATGAAGACCTATGAAAACATGCATCTTTCTGTCATTCAATCATGCGACAAGCGGTGTATGAAGTGACAAAGTGAAATTGAACACACTATTTATCAAACTAAATTTAATTGAACTGGATTGATTCACTGGGATTGAACACAGATAATACTATATATATTATGCACAAAAGAATATGGCCAATACATATATATTCATGTACCTGTCTATACAGTTAGTAAAAATTTCACTCAATAAGCCTCGGAAAAGATATTTGAACAAAGGATAATAATACAAAAAGTTAGTGTCGAGTTATAGTTCGTGTTCTCTGAACTACTTCCAATGCCGTCTGTAATTATCAGAAGATTGAACAAACTCCTTACCAAAGAATTCGAGTCAAAACAGTTACAAATTTTATTGTCTAAGAGTAATCAGGCTTATCGTTTTGTATTCTGTTCTTGTATTTATTCTTCGATTTAACTGAGTAATGCATTTCATATTCTGTTGTTATTTTGTTTGGTTTAAGATTGATAAAAATATTATGAAATATGTCAAAGATACCTGGATGTTTGTTTATATATGCCGCCACATGTTCAGCATTGTAAAGGAATGTTAATTCCTCGCTATTTTAGTTTGACTTTTTTGAACATTTATCCGCTGTCTTACGCAAATACAAAACCCTAGGTGACATGTGCTGGACATGTGATATGAACTCGCGCACGGGGACCAATTCTGACCAATATAAACATGAACAGTTATATGGTGGCATATTACTGCCACCAGTTAGCATGATAGCGTTCGCGAATTGTTTCGTGTTAACCACTTAATTATTACGATAATTATCTAGCTATCTAGTTAATATTCGTGATAAATTTTCGGTAAGATAAATATCATACAACTAGAAACAGACTTGAAAGTGCCCAGAACTGCCACCTCTTACCTTTTTATGATGTATTACACTAGATTTAAGTGGTAACACGAATCTTATCTAGTTGACCACTTATTATGTTGCTTAATAACTCAAATTCGCGAATTTCACTTAAGATTCGTATTACCACTTATTTATAAATGCAAGTTTGGCTTCTAGATGTAAGTGGTAACACGAATCTTAAGTGAAATTCACGAATTTGAGTTATTAAGTAACATAATAAGTAGTCAACTAGATATTCGTGTTGCCACTTAAATCTAGTGAAATACATCAGAAAAAGGTAAGAGGTGGCAGTTCTGGGCACTTTCAAGGCTATTCCTAGTTGTATGATATTTATCTTACCGAAAATGTAACACGAATATTAACTACATAGCTAGATAATTATCGTAATAATTAAGTGGTTAACACGAAACAATTCGCGAACGCTATCATGCTAACTGGTGGCAGTAATATGCCACCATACAGTTATACCAAATATGCCTGACTCTAATAATCTGAGTGATTATTTACCCGTGAGAAAGAACAACGATTCGCAGTGTAATAATTTCGGGACACGATTAATGACCTTATGTAAGGAAAATGAAATAAGTATTGTCAATGGCCGCCTCGAAGAAGGCAAATGTACTTAACATGTGGTCTATTGGAATGTCGATGTGGCTAGTACAGTTGATTACGTACTTATGTCAACATAACTGTTATAGTATGTGTGTATTTGACCATATGGAATTGTCAGATCATTGTCCCATTTATTTTGATATCAACTGTAGATATTTAGATACATATAAAACAAGTATAAAAACAACTAAGTTAAGATAACTCGATAGTAAACACGACCATACCCACTTTCCAATACATGTAAAGCAGCTTACGGTCATTATCATGCCTGTTTTCTTCAGGATTAGTATTACATTTTGATTAAATATCGCTCAAAGTAGACAGTAGCGATAGCTCAATTGGTAGCGCTTCTGACTAGTAACTTCGACCAATAGATACGGTGTGAGTTCTAGGCATTCCTGCCTCCCATTTTTATGGACGATATGTTTTTTATCCCTTACTCATTGCTTGTCAAGTACTTGTTGTTTGTTGTTTCCGTCTGTTTCTTTTTGTTTTTTTGTTATCGTCTTATTGCTTTTTCGTTAAATCAAACGTGTTTAATGATGGCTATAGCGTCGTTGCTAAAATGTTCATTTGAACCCCTTACGTTTTTCGAAGTAGCCATATCAACTTTGTTCCATATACTGTGAGTGTGTAGCGATAAATGTACATGCACATCGACTGCACGATGATATCGTGCACTTTAAAAAATATGAAACCATATCGGTATTACTGAAAAGCTTATAAATGGACATGCTATACAGTGTTTTTAATTAATGATATTCGAGCGAACATTAATTAGTATAAGTCGTATAAGTACAACTGTAGATGACCAATGTATAATATTGCAATGGGAAAAAAACACCTCCCGATGGTCTCGAACTCGGACGCAAAACTAAAAAGCTTAATTAGCATTTTAAGGCGCGGACTCGCTTCCATCTGAGCTATCACGGCTGTTAGTTTTATGAAATCAATATCACAATAAATAGTTTTGCTTGCTATTTGATTTACCTATTTTGATCAATAAAGGTGGTCAAACCATGTAAATATAGCGTGACGTCACTCTCAACTTATCGTGGTATACTTATAGTGAAAGGATTTTAGGAGATACTTGTAGCCAGTCTATCAACCTTTCACATAGTTGGTCAGTACATTGGCTGGGAATATATACACGTGTAGATAAGAATGATAAGAATCTCTTTGTGCACTTGAGGAATAATTCTACACAAATATATGAACTTTGCCCTGGGTCAGGATCTCTGACATATTTGGTTATCCGTTAGGAACAGGGTAGAATTACGCACCACGTCAGTTAATTAGTGAGTGACGTGGTTGGCGATGAAGGTTATGGCTTTCGGGATTGGTCAATATTGCCCGAAATACAGTAAGAAAGATACTGACAAGTAAAAAATTGCTGCCTGATGCAGCAAAGATGTGTGCACGGCGTGAACAAAATGAAATAGAACAAACACTTATGTGAACTAACAGTATGTGTTTATTATGCTGTAATGTGCAACTATATATTAATGTATATGAAGTACATTTGTAGTTTTATTAGTAGTTTATGAGGAATTAAATAAGGAACAGACTAGTTTTTGTATGGACAGTAAAATATAAATAGAAATTGATAGTCTGGAAAACTTCCATGATAATAAACATCATGCATGTAAATTAAGACAACATTATGCATCTGAAAATGCAAACATTGATTTAAACATATTTATATAAATCACAAACATTATCACGGTAGAAATAAATAATGAAATACCGACAAATTAACATAATTAGTATTTACCTGAATCTACAAAAGTGATAGGTGTACCAGACTCGTTTAGCAGACTAAGCATATGAATGACTAGTGAAGTAAACAAAAAGAACACATTTACATGTATCACATACATATTAACAGTAGAAAGAAATAATGCAATACTGACCGAAAACGATTACTCAATACAATCAAAGCAAACAAATGAGGTGTGGGACGGTACCACTTGTCCCTGTAGCCAAGCTGGCAACTCGTTGCATATAAGTTTCAGTTTTGTTACTTAACAGTTTTATAATATCAAAGTTTGTGTAAATAGGTAAGAAGGTTTCCATGGAATATGGAATTAAACAAAAACATAAGACAGAAATGTGAAAAAATTAAAAGAGATCTTCAATCCGACTTGTTCTAGAAATGCTAGATTTTCAATCCAAAATAAAGAAAAATGGTCAGTAATAATGGTAGATCCTTAAGACTATAAAACAAGTGAAATGTTTGTCACGATTGTAAATGAATGAAATACAAAGATATCAGACGCTTTATGTAACGTTTGTGAATATTTAATTATGCACAACTTTGATGAAAATCTAACATTTTTTTTAGAGATGAACAGCAGACAAGGTTTTCAAGTTTCAGACACCTGTGACCTTGACCTTTAACATTATGACCCCAAATTACAATATGAACTACTAGACTTCATACTGATACTTCCCAGCAAGTTGATGAAAATCTAACACTGGGTTTTGGAGATAAAGGGAGAACAAGGCAAACTGGACAGACAAAAATACAACATGTGGAGACATAATAAATACAACATGATGAACACAAATGTACAAGCAATAACAACACTTTTATAATTATACATTGTAGTTAATTATTATTACTAAACTGTTTACTTCATATGCAGCTTAATTGCAAAAACACCATCTTTTATAGTATATACATGAAACCAGGTCAAAGCATTCAAGCTTTGTTTTAAAAGAAACTCTTTTGAGTTCAATCTGTAAAAAAATGTTGAAAGTATGTTGAAAGTATGTTAGACCAGTTCTATTAAAAGTTGAAAGTAGATTGGGGACACAGCATAGGGCTATCCAAGGAACATTTTTACCAGGTTTGGTTTAAACTGGTCTAGCAGCTTTAGATATAATATCCAAAATGTGTCAGCGAATCAGATGTTGGATGTAATTTTGGTACAGTACAATCATGTGCCATGTTCAAAGCAAATCAGCCAAAGGGTAAATAGATTATTTAAGAAAAAATGTCTGGCAATCAGAACCCTAGTGACTATTTTGGAATTTGAGTGGGGCTGAGTGGGACTGTGTGATACAATATTTGAGGACAATCCTCCAATGAACAAATCTACCAAATTTGATTCAAATTGCCCAAGTTGTTTTGGAAATGTAAACGTTTACGACAATGCTGTCGCAGTGGGCAACAGATGGTAAGTGATGGCAATAGGTAACTTGGTTCAGGTGAGCAAAAGACATGGATTTCAGCTTACACTTCTGTAAGGTACAATTAAATATTCAAGCAGATTTGTCTGAAAAGTGTTACTAAATCAATATTCTACTAATAAAAGACATGTACATTGATACAGAAAAAACATATACTTACATGTGCACTATAGTACTTAATTCAACAAAAACATTGTTCCATTTCTTACATATACACATAAATGTATAATTGCATATGCAGTGTTAAACGGAGAAATGAAGCCTTAATGAGGTTCATATTAATATGAAGAACATTACTGAGATATTGCAATATACATGATAATATTTCAATTGGGATAGTGATATGTCGAAAGTAGTCATGATTTGTCTGCCAGGGGGGGGGGGGGCATTTCGAATGAGTTAAATAATAAAAAATATCAAAGTGAAACAAACAGCTATAAAACACCGGAAGACTGAGACAAGACATGAATATTGCAAAAGCACATTAACACATTAATCCTAAGACTAGATATCTTACAAACTATCTATATTCAACATATTCAAGTAAGAGGCCCAAGCAAAATCTAAATCAAAATAAGGGAGGGCTGGGTTTTTGTTGTTTAACTTTTGAGTGCAAAATGTTTTTTTTACATGTGGTATCTTGTCATATTTAACTTTTGCCATACAGTAAAAAGGCTTATGCACAAATATTATAAAGATTGTCCCTCAAGTATATTTCATTGCACTAAAAACAAGCTGATTTGATACATTTAAGATTAAAGGTCTGTTCCAGAAAATACTCCACTCCACAGGATGCAATATATTACCCCCATTACCTACAGAAATAAATTTACTGCTAATGGTAAATTTCAATTTTTAAAGCCACTAATGAAGAAAATAATAAAGTGGCATGTTAGAGGTTGTTGAGGGGAGTTTTTTCTCTCTCTCTGAAACAGTTGAAAGCAAGAATAAAATCCAAAATTTTGTTTCCAGGGTTCCCTCTGCCATTCACCAATAACATCAAATGTGAAAAAAACAATAAATTGGCAACAGTTTTTCAATTTTGGCAACAAAAATATTCCAAAAGAATACGTATTTGTAAGCAACTGCATAATTGTTCATGCTTTTTATCAAAATTGGTGTGTACTTTGAATATGCCACAGGGAATCATGTTTTCAAATTAAAACAAATTAGCACCTTCAATACCTGGATATGAATAAATACTGAATGATATCAGAAATGGAAGTATCTAGTTTTTCGCATAACTTTGATTGCAGTGTCAGTTGTTTCGAATAGATAAGGGTTCACTGTCCTTGTAAGTGCAGGTGACACTTATTTACGGTTTACACAAGGCAAAATATGAAGCTCTAAATGTTCATTTTGCATATCTGGGAACATCTGCTTCACCATTCCTACAGGTACCGCAACTATTTTATCATCTATTGTTAAGAAGGAGAACTCATCTTCGTCCTGACAAACACTATCCACCTGATCAATTACTTCTTCTAGTGGAAATTCTGTTTTCTGTTAAAATACAATAGTATAGGTATATTGTAAGGGTATTAATGAAACATATTTAAGAAATATCTGAACAATGTTTGCTATATTTAGGTGTTGAACCTTTCACCTAGTGTATTCTGATGAAGTAAGGATGAGTGACCGATTCATGTTTATGATAAAAAAAAATTATTACTTTAATCTTGCTGTTGCATATCGACCCTATGACGGTTTGTCGTTCTTTAATTGTGTATTTCTTTACTTTTCTGCTTTAACAATGGATTTAGTTACATGTTTATTATAACCATGACATATTAATGTCTCCATGTAAAATTTAATGGTATTAAAACGATTAGCTAATAACAATGTATTTCAAAAGAATCAGTTGACAGCTGCTAAAATTATTAAACTAAAACTATCTGAATGGACAAAAAAATCTTTAAGACTTTATGCCTTTTTTGATGATATAAATACTGTACTACAGTATATTCAGAATTTGTTTACAATATTTTATTTAGCTTAAGTTAACGTGCGACAGGATTGCAATAATTTGAACTTGCTATTTAAATTTGAATAGCAGAATATCAATGTATCATTTCCTATAATTGCAATAATTAACCTCACAATTTGTCTCTTGTTCAAGACACAAATCAGGGTTCCCACTCTTCCAAGAAAAAATTCAAGGAGTCTTCAAAGGTTTTTTTGCCGCAAAATTCAAGGACCAAAACAGCATTGGTACTGCTATTTTATTCATTCAACATGTCTTTCAAATTAACTTTTTCCAAGAAAATTAATTGCAATAATTAACCTCACAATTTGTCTGTTGTTCAAAACACAACACAAATCAGGGTTCCCACTCTTCCAAGAAAAAATTCAAGGACTCATCAAAGGGTATTTTTTGCAAAATTCAAGGACCAAAACAGCATTGGTACTGCTATTTTATTCATTCAACATGTCTTTCAAATTAACTTTTTCCAAGAAAATTAATTGCAATAATTAACCTAACAATTTGTCTGTTGTTCAAGACACAACAAAAATCAGGGTTCCCACTCTTCCAAGAAAAAATTCAAGGACTCTTCAAAGGGTATTTTTCGCAAAATTCAAGGACCAAAACAGCATTAGTACTGCTATTTTATTCATTCAACATGTCTTTCAAATTAAGAAAATTGAAGTATTAAACTTCAAATTATGAACTTATATACAAGGAAATGTTACACTCACTTCACCAAGAGTTTTCCAAGGTTTGCAAACACTATTTTTTATCTGTTTAAAGTGAGTTTATTATACAGTAGGAGAACCATGTGACATACCGTGATTAAGGTCTTGGATGTTCTTGAAAGGGAAACATCATTTCTGTAGGTGTTTGTAACACTGTCTGTTATGACGAGTCTCCAGGTTGAAAGGTTTCATTCACACATTTGCACCATAAGGCCACCTAACATTAGTTTGTTGCATCTTCAAAATATATTGTCTTTATTTTGACATTCTCAGTACTTCACATACAGCTTCTTCCTGCAATAAAAGGTAAATCAATAAAATACTGCATTAGACTTTCCAATGGGTAATGATGAATTTTGCCTTTCATCTCAATTAATGTTTTAAAACAGCAATTAATTTGCTGATCGTGTATCTGAAGACATCAATTTGAAGTTGTCATCAGACAATTATCTTAATTTAGAATCTCCATCTATCATTGGCAGTGTTTTCCGTGGACTTTTAAAATTGAAGGTCATTGCAATTTCATATCCGAGGGTCATTTCCAAATATTGGAGGTCATACAGGAATATGCTAAATCGAGTCGACGCTTATGTACTTAATCAATGACACATTCAGTATGCATGTAATAATGAAAGTGAAAGTTGAAACTGATGCATTGTTGGAAAATCGCTGTAAGGTTAGAACATGTGATCGGTGTATTTAATATAACCTGAGAATTTAAACGTTTACATGTTAATTATCACGTATGTTTTAACGAAACATGACTTATTAATGAGGGATAATACTGCAAAATATTAAACAGAGCACAGAGACGAATGCTGGCTGCATCATAAGAACACAGGTGGCCGGTGCGTAGCCATGACATTTAAAACCCGCATTGAAAAAAAATATTTTTCAATCTGTTCTTATAGTAAGACACGGACGTATGGTATATAGGTCCGTGAGTAAGATAAAGGTGTCCAACTTCATACGTATTTACAATGAAAATATATACACACATTTGCTTTGACGTACTTTTCGAAGCCATTTCTCAACAGATTTTTATCACTGATGTCTTAAAATACACACAAGGGATTTATGTCGACAGTGTATATACTCAAAAAATATTCACAAACAGAATAGACTGGTTTTATTAACGTCAAACATCAAGAGTGGCTAGGTCGGACAACTTCCTACCGTTAGACCGAGTCGGTATTTTCAGAACAAAACTACTATAAATCGCTATTCACCCGACGAACGACTTCAGATTTCAATAAGAAACATTTAAAAAAGTATATTTCAATATCAAACAACTTACAAATCAACACACAGACGCGGAGATCGCTATTTTTTTCGCTCTCAACTTTCGTTTTACGCGAACGCAGCCATTTTGAAAGGTGGTACCCGGCTCTGAGTAAGAACACATTTCGGAAGCCGAAAACCAAAAAACTTGGTTTTCGGCTTACAAATGTGTTCCTACGCAGAGCCGGGTACCACCTGTCAAAAAGGCAGCATTCGCGTGAAAGGAAAACTACGAGTGAAAAATAACGATCTTCGCGTCTGTATGTCGATTTGTAAGGTTTTTTTTTCAATGCGGGTTTTAAATGTCATGGCTACGCACCGGCCACCTGTGCATAACAATAGACTTACAAATAAAATGTAGGTCAACCACGCTATGGGTCAACCACAACGTTGAAACGATAAAATTCAATAATTATACAGTTGAAAAGATTAGTTAATGACATAAAGCATAATATACAACAAAATCACATACCTTAATTTAGCTTTTGTAGCTTACAACAGCAATAATTACGTTACAACGCACAATTGTTCGTTTCTCGACATAGTTTCCCGCCGGTCTGCGCATGCGTACAATAGGCTCTGTTCGATTTTTGTTCCCATTTATTTCAAAACCGAGTCCATTGCAAAACGACGCTAACAGAACTCAATATGCACGGCGTTGAAATAATAGCCGCGCACGATGGGATAATCAGAGTTGGTTTTCGGGAGCTCAGAGGCTACAGTCAGGTTAACATCTGAGACTGTTTTAAGCTGGGAAATTATTAATATATTTGTAGACAATTACTAGAAAAGTTAACTATAAAAGTATCACTGGACTGATGTGAATTTATAATAAGCTATGTTAGAATAGAATAAAAGGTGTGCACTCCCAGTGTACTTGTTGTTTATCGTTCTTATGAACAATAATACAAAATATTACCTACGACCATTCCGGTACCTTCTACTCTCAACTAAGGATATCAACGGAATATCCCAACGTAGAAATGAGTAGGTTATATCCTTCTAAAAAAGATAATGCTTTACAAAAACTCTACACACTCGTTTGATGAGTGTATAACCAACTTTTCCAACCTAATATTTGATATATCAGCCACGTATTTAAATAAACATGTCAGTTCTGTGTATATTAGTCATTAGTCATGTAAGAAGAAAGCGAATTGGTTTGATGACAATTGCAAACAAGCAAAATAGTTTTCTCAATGCTAAGCGTGAATTAGACTGAAAAAACACAGACTTAAATAAATTGATTTTTTTAAAAGCAAGATCAATGTTTTCTAAAACAAAAAAAAAGCTAAATGTAAATATAGTAATATTGAAAAGAATATACTTTATAATGTAAGCAAAAGGTCACCACGACCGTTCTGGAAACAAATTTAAAAAAGAACTATGATGATATTTTACACATTTTACTAAAACACGTGAAGGTCAATTCGACTACAATGATCATACTGTATCGCATGACGATGTGCTGAATGTGGACCAGCTTGACTGTCCTATATCTATAGCAGAAATTAACAATGAACCGTTTTAAATCTTGTGATTATGACAACAATGATGCGGTTTTTTTATTGAAGCAAATGATATTAGTTCGCCATATTTGTGTGTAATTTTCAATCATATTTTATTCAAAATCATGGACAAAAGGTGTCATAGTGCCTATCTTTAAAAAGGGAGATAAATCTAACCCTGCTCATTACAGGGAAATAACTCTAATAAATGTAACTGGTAAAACTTATTTTAAGAAACAGAATTGCCAGTTTGGTTTTCGTGATAATCATTCCACAGTAGATGCTATATTTTTATTACATTCAATAAGGCAAATGGTATTCAGTAAAAAGAATAAACTTCGGTGTACTTTTATTGACTACCAGAGAGCTTTCGATACAGTTAACCGCGATGCACTATGGGTAAAACAAATACAGACAGACATAAGCTGTAAAATGACACGAATGATTAAATGTTTTTACACTGATGTGCAGTCGTGTGTACAATTATGTCATTCTAATGGCTCTATTTCGTATTCCGATGTTTTCGATGTCACAATTGTTTAAAGCAAGGGGAGCCGCTGACGGCTTTATTATTTATACTCTTTATACATGATGTGTTTGAAAATCTTTCCTTTAATGACCTTACAGATAGAGATATAGAGCTCATGTCCATTTATATGATATTATTTGCAGATTATATAGTTCTGTTTACTATATTCCAATCGCACAAGTTTACAAGCACAATATAATGCCATATTTCACTATTTGGACAAATGGAGGCTTAAATAAACGTTAGTAAAACAAAAATATGTAAAATCGAAAAAAGAACGCAACCAACAAATACAGAGTTTCTCATGTTGTATATCTGATGTCTAGGGGAATAACTTGAAAACTTGTTGTAAATGATATAAAGTTTATTTTATTCTTACGTTCTCACAAACACGTTATTTTTCCTTACGGTAAACTTGATTGGCACACAGTGTCAGTCAAAAACAGCAGAACAATGTTCTTGTTCCAATTATTAATCAAATTAAAGGAATCAGGGTTGCCAACATACAACATCCCGCCCCAAAAAGAAAATTTGCCCCAAATTTTTAAAAGTGCAACCATGATTTCTTTAAACTTGGACTAGAAACACTCAAGTAACTTGAACAATGATAAATGAACAAATAAAAACAGGAACAATCAAGTATTAACCTAAACAATGACATGAGAAAAGTACATGTCATTTGATATGTTCGCCAAAAACAGACACGCACACATACATGAACATCCAAGGCTGGCGCCAAACCAAGGATAAACAGGCAAACTGGCAGACATTTCAAAGACAGGTCTTCAATCATTACGCAAATGTGTTATGAAAATAACTGCAAAAATGATATGCTATTCAGAATATTGAAGTACTAAATATCCATTGAACAAACTTGAAATGAAACAGTTAACAACCATCTTGGTTCATGTTACCTTTACCATATCCTCAATGTGAACAAATCAACCGACAATGATCATGATAATGCAAATATAGACAAATTATACTGTACATGGTTTTCTGTTGCAAAGTCCAAAATGACTCTAAGAAATTCACCATATGACATTCATAGTCCAAAAAGCATTAAACATTGCCAAAATATTTCTTTATACTCAGCTAGCTAACAGTCTGTATCAAATATCTATGGCTGAGCATAATTCAACAATATATTGCTTTTACAAAAAAAAATTATGGTAAATATATGATAAGTCTACAAGAAACTTGTATATCTAACCAAATTACAATAAGCAATAGCTTAGAATTGTATGCAAAGTCATGCCATCTTCAATTACCGACAAGATGTTGCCAAAGGGAAACAACCACAAGGTCTTAAAGTGCATTCGTTAAGATTCAATAAGCTCTCAAGAGTCGTCCCTCCTAGCAAAATCAATGTATTCCAACGCAATAAGCAAAACATGCTGTACAAACAACTAAAATACATCATCATTATAGAGAAAAGTTATATAATGTAAATCTGTCAAGGAATTGTCAGAACAGAACATGTCAGATCTAGATCCATTATACAACAAAGCATATGAAATTTTAAAGAATCAATGCAAGATACATATAATGACAATCTGACAATCATGACTAAAAAGTAATGCAATTGAAGGTTATCATGTTTGAACAGCAAAATGTTATCATGACCTCCAAAGTTCAAACATTACTTACAACATGTAACTGTGCAAATTGTATGTTTGCAAAGTAATCAACAGATGCATGGAGAAATTAATTTGGACTGACAGTATAACATCTAAAAGATCACTGTCCAAAATAAGTGTACTGTACTTTAGGATAGCTATTTAACATTGAATAACAATTTAGTAATTGAACAGAAAAATCTTGACAAGCAATAAAATACTGACATGAGAAGGATTGCAGTAGGATTAATTATTAAATATTTTTATATTAAGTGAATGAAATACATGAGCTGAAAACACTTTGCAAAAACAGCATCAAATACTAGAATCATCAATGGAAATGAGAACTATGACATCATGAAATGGCAATAAGAAATATGACATCATCAACAGGCATTATGAATCATGACATCATTAATGGCATTATGAATCATGACATCATCAATGGCATTAAAAAGCATACTGTACACAATACACAACTTGTCAAATAATACATGTATTGTATGTTTGCAAGGTGACTATTCTGTATAGAGGTAATACTTTTGACTCAGGGTAAACAATCTAAATGATGCTGAATGCAAAAAAGAGAATGTATTCAACCATTATAGTAAAAATGATGATCAGAGCTACAATTATAGTGATTTGTGCATTTCAGCAAATAACTTTGAACTATTTAAATTGAATTGAATGACATGTTGGAAAAAACAAAACAATGAACAGTTAAGACAAACATACTAATGGCATATAATTAATGGAATAATTGACAACAATTGTACTTAATACATAGTACGAAAAATCAATGTCAATGCATACAACATTATATATGAAATTAACAACTCTGTAGAGATTATTCAACCTCAAACTCTGTAACTATAGTCTGTTACACCTGAGGGGGAGGAGGTAAGCGTTGAATAAATTTGCTTATTATGTCACGTTCAGGCTTTCCTAGTTGATGACCTTTTTCACTGACAAGAGCATGACATTCCTCAATTGGTTGTTGTTGACCCAAAACTAGCTTATCAAATAATGCACTTTCCGAAATGTAAATTGGGTCACTGGTGTTGGAGAATTCCTTTGAAAATTCGATCTTCACCGCTTCCCAAGACGACTTGTCTGTTAATGTCATGAACCATTGTAGTGCGGGCCCTTTCAAATGGAGGTGGAAAGCAGCAATTGCCCGTTGTGGCTCAGTTTCAGAGTTTATGTTAGACAAGGTGAGGAAACTGTCAAACTCTCTAATAAACTTCAAAGCATTCTCATGCATGTATCCAGAGAATTTCTGAACTATTTTGTCTGAAAAATGAACACTATAATTCGGCATGAGGTAGGTTGTAGCCGTGGCTGGTGCAGCTGTTGTTGTGACACCACTAGGTATAACTGGAGAACTGACAGAGTGTGAATGATGTTCACCTGGGGTGAATGGAGCCATTCCAAAAGGGTCAGAGAGATCCATTACGGAGTTGGAATCTAAATTCACAGAATATAAATAGCCTGTTCAACTTCAGGTGGTGGGTGGGGAACACGTGTTGTAAATGGTAAACCGTTGTAAATATACTCATTCGTTTTCTTCAGTCCAAAACGTTGTGAAAATTAAAACTTTGGATTCTCCACCATGTTGTATAGCTGATGTCTAGGGGAATAACTTGAAAACTTGTTGTAAATGATATAAAGTTTATTTTATTCTTACGTTCTCGCAAACACGTTATTTTTCCTTACGGCAAACTTGATTGGCACACAGTGTCAGTCAAAAACAGCAGAACAATGTTCTTGTTCCAATTATTAATCAAATTAAAGGAATCAGGGTTGCCAACATACAACACTCATAAATAATGAAAAAATCGAAATTATTGATAGTTTTAACTATTTGGGGTTAAATTTTACATATATACAGGTAATATGGCACATTCTGTCAACATCTTACAAGACCAGGCACTACGTGCTTATTACAATATGTTGTCATTGTTTGATAGAGTTCCATTTGATAACAAAACTAAACTGGTACATATGCGCTAACAAGGTTTTTTCAACTCTACAAACCTCGAACTAACACCAGAGACCTGAAAAGAAATCATTCAAAGGGTCCATGTAGAAAAAGCGAATAGGGAACGAATAAGTAACGAATAGGTAACAGGGTATCAGTCGAGCGCAGAATTGGTACTTATGCACTAACAAAAAAATTTCATATCTACAAACCTAGAACTAACACCAGAGACCTGAAAAGAAATCATTAAAATGGGTCAATGTAGAAAAAGTGAATAGGGAACGAATAGGTAACGAATAGGTAACAGGGTATCAGTCGAGCGCAGAATTGGTACATACAGTTAAACTTCGATTTTTCGAACAGGCGACAACTCGAGAACCCCGGATTTCTCGAGGAAATGGCAGAGTCCCGAACTTTTTTCTACTATTTTCATATAAATTTACCGCAGATACCTCGAGCAGAAATAAGTCGAGAGCTCGAGCACTCATGCCGGTCCCCAGAACACAAACTATACACAATATCTAACTGGTAACTCGAGGACACATTTTCACACATTTTTCAAAAGGGAGCTCTAAATAAACAAACAATGAAAAGGTGTTAAAATTTTCGCGACGAGTTGTAAAACTTGCAAAATCACGGTCAAAAGGACAAGTATTGAGGTGTCAAAAACGATTAGCGAAGTTTTCACAAAACATACAGATATCAATTAAAAAGGCCAATTGAGATAATGATGAGACTGTAATTACGAGACTTTAGAGAGTAAAGCACATGTGATTAAAACCCGGCCTTACCGTACAAACATCGGAATCTATTATGGGCTTTTTGTACCATATTGTGCTCACTTGTCAAATGTATATTTGCTATGATCAGCTGTATTAATTTTAGATGAAACAATAAAACACGATAAAACGATTTAGAGTTGTTTTATTTTTATTTTCACATCTACATGTACATATGAATACAATAACATTTCAACTAAGGAGCGATTTTCACGATGCATAAATATAACGGTGCAAACATCCGGATTGAACACGTATATTCATGAACTTTATGTCGTCTGTAAAACAACAATAAGTACTACAAGTACATTCTGTAAACTGTACAACTCTTATTAATAATTTGTCTTTACTTTTATTTTAATGAGGAAAGATAGTGAATAGAAATATGAAATTATGAAACAACTGGTACACGTGTGACAAACTATGAAAATAAACATTTCATAAAAAAACACTGATGGGACATGATGGAAACCCCGGGTCACTCGAAACACCGGTTAACTCGAGTTTTTCTGACGGACCCCAGCGTCCTCGAGTTACCGAAGTTTAACTGTATGCACTAACAAGGTTTTTCATATCTACAAACCTAAAACTAACACCAGAGACCTGAAAAGAAATCATTCAAAAGGGTCAATGTAGAAAAAGCGAATTGGGAACGAATAGGGAACGAATAGGTAACGAATAGGTAACAGGGTATCAGTCGAGCGCAGAAACTGGTACATGTGCGCTAACAATGTTTTTTCAACTCTAAACACATCGAACTAACACCACAGACATGAAAAGAAATCATTTAAAAGATGCAATGTATAAAAACGCATAAGGTTAGGGTTAATTAACAAATATGTAACGAATAGTGAATAGGGCATAAGTAACGAATAGGTAACGAATAGGTAACGAATAGGGAATAGGGGATAAGTAACGAATAGGGAATAGAGAATACGTAACGAATAGGGAATAGGGAACTCTCGTATTAACTCGGTGATAGATCATCTTTGCTATAATTTTCTTAGCAATAATGTTGATACAAATATTAACTACTTTCCTCTCCTAAAGAGTAGGATTAGAGATCAGTTTATACAAGAATGGCATTTTAAGATCAATTCAATACCAAAACTTTCCACATACATGCATGTTATTTTTAAAGAACATTTTACCTGTGAAAACTATATTATTAGATTACGTAATGAAAACTTTATTAAAACACATGCTCGTTTTAGATTGTCATCTCAAAACCTTGAAATTAAACAAAGTCGATTTAATGGTATTGAACGAGAAAATAGATTGTGCAAATGTTGTAACTTTGATGTTATTGAGAATGAATACCATTTCCTTATACATACCTCGGCCATAATTCTTGGTCAAGTATGAACAAATTCAAATCGCTGTTAAACTACACAAATATGTAAATTTACTAAAGAATGTATGTCTATAAGACAAAATACCCTTCAGTTAGTGACTGCTTCTTGAGCACTGTTATTATGATAATATTGAATGCTACATCTGTATTGTGCTCATTTATATTCATGTTATGTTAATCTCATATTCATTTTGTTTATTTTTTTCATTTCTTTTTTGTGTTTTCTTACCATTTCAGAACTGCCTTTGCCATAAAGTTTGTAAATGGCCAAAGACTAACGTTACATGCTCGTTTTATTTCTACCCGAATATGTTTACATTTCTCAACTTGACATGTGTTCGCTGCCGCATGGACCGTCCCAGTAATTAATACACTTTAATCCAATCGTTGTCATGATTATTTTACGTCTCATACTTATTACAGAGCAAATGAATGTTTGTTTAGCATTTCACGGTTTCAACCACTTATTAAGTATCTCCCGTTGTTAAACAAACTCGTCGCAGCAGTTACTTCCTTTGATGTTCGAGGTATGCACTGCAACCATCAACAAATCCGTCATAATCTGGAAGGATTTTTGTTTTGATTAACATTCAAAGTAATAATAAATATATGCCGCTAGTCATCGGTGAACAAATGATACCTACACCCAGTGAATCTAGAGTCTGTTTCGTCAATTGCGACAAAGTATTAGCACTAAATATTTTCTGTTGAATCCAATTATAAGTAATGTTTTAATAGGGTTATGTATTAAGCATTTTAATAAAACGTTGTTGTCTACGCAAATGGAATATTTCAGTGTTTAATAACGTTAAATTCAACCGTTTGATACTTATTATGATGTCTTTTTGTCATTTTGTATTGTAAATAATCTGTGTACGTCGTTGTCGAACATGCATAACACGGGAAATTACGTGTGACCATTTTATAACTGTTGAAAGTTTGTGAACAATATTTGGTCGAATTTCTATGCATATTATTTTGATGTAATTGGCATTATATTTTGCCAGGAATTCCAGCTAAAATATACAATACAGTATAATTCAAGTTGAGTAAAGTTGGCGCGGCAATCGTACATCGTACATCAACATTGAATACCGACCCATATTGAATACAGAGCCAGCTCTGACATCGTTATTCGACTTATATTTTTGAATACATATCTTATATCGAACCCAGAGCTAGCACTGACATCAACATTCGACACGGGTCCTCGGCGAATACATATCTGGAGTCCAATAACGAGCCAGCTCGTTAATCGTTATTCAAGTGTTTTTTTTAATATTTGAATACAGATCTAGTTGCGCACCCAGAGCTAGCACTGACATCAACATTCGAACTTGACCGCGGCGAATACATATCTGGCGTCCAATAACGAGCCAGCTCGTACATCGTTATTCGAGTGATTTTTAAATATTTGAATACAGACCTATTACCGAACCCAGAGCTAGCACTGACATCAACATTCGAACTTGACCGCGGTGAATACATATCTGGAGTCCAATAACGAGCCAGCTCGTACATCGTTATTCAAGTGTTTTTTAAATATTTGAATACAGATCTAGAAGCGAACCCAGAGCTAGCACTGACATCAACATTCGAACTTGACCGCGGCGAATACATATCTAGAGTCCAATAACGAGCCAGCTCGTTAATCGTTATTCGAGTCTTTCTTAAATATTTCAATACAGACCTATAACCGAACCCAGAGCTAGCACTGACATCAACATTCGAACTTGACCGCGGCGAATACATATCTGGAGTCCAATAACGAGCCAGCTCGTTAATCGTTATTCAAGTGTTTTTTTAAATATTTGAATACAGATCTAGTTGCGCACCCAGAGCTAGCACTGACATCAACATTCGAACTTGACCGCGGCGAATACATATCTGGAGTCCAATAACGAGCCAGCTCGTACATCGTTATTCGAGTGATTTTTAAATATTTGAATACAGACCTATTACCGAACCCAGAGCTAGCACTGACATCAACATTCGAACTTGACCGCGGTGAATACATATCTGGAGTCCAATAACGAGCCAGCTCGTACATCGTTATTCAAGTGTTTTTTAAATATTTGAATACAGATCTAGAAGCGAACCCAGAGCTAGCACTGACATCAACATTCGAACTTGACCGCGGCGAATACATATCTAGAGTCCAATAACGAGCCAGCTCGTTAATCGTTATTCGAGTCTTTCTTAAATATTTCAATACAGACCTATAACCGAACCCAGAGCTAGCACTGACATCAACATTCGAACTTGACCGCGGTGAATACATATCTGGAGTCCAATAACGAGCCAGCTCGTACATCGTTATTCAAGTGTTTTTTAAATATTTGAATACAGATCCAGAAGCGAACCCAGAGCTAGCACTGACATCAACATTCGAACTTGACCGCGGCGAATACATATCTAGAGTCCAATAACGAGCCAGCTCGTTAATCGTTATTCGAGTCTTTCTTAAATATTTCAATACAGACCTATAACCGAACCCAGAGCTAGCACTGACATCAACATTCGAACTTTACCGCGGCGAATACATATCTAGAGTCCAATAATCGGTATTCGATTGTTTTTAAAATATTTGAATACAGACCTATAACCGAACCCAGAGCTAGCACTGACATCAACATTCGAACTTGACCGCGGCGAATACATATCTGGAGTCGAAAAACGAGCTAGCTCGTTAATCGTTATTCGAGTGTTTCTTAAATATTTCAATACAGACCTATAACCGAACCCAGAGCTAGCACTGACATCAACATTCGAACTTGACCGCGGCGAATACATATCTAGAGCCCAATAACGAGCCAGCTCGTACATCGTTGGTCGAGCGTTTTTTAAATATTTGAATACAGACCTAGTACACGCCCTTCAATCTTTTCGAAAATAAAAGGATTTTTTTCTTGGGCCCACCTTCCCCTCCCCCTAATTTTGTTTTACTGTTTCAATTTGTTTATTTCTTAACTCAGAACAACAACAAAAGTCTTAGGGAGCACCCTCCCCTTGCCCCAAACATCCCCCTCTACCTCCCCTCCCCTCCCACTCTATTTATTTTCAATTCGTTTGTTTCAAGTCTTCAAATAAAATCGAAAGGGTGCTCCCTCCCCTCCGCCTCCCCCTCTAAATTTTATTTTTTTATTTTTTCAATTTGTTTATTTCAATATTTTGAAGGGGTCACCCTCCCCTCCCACTTTTTTTGCTTTTTTCATTTTTTTTATTTCTTAACTCTAAACAATAACAACAACAACAAAAGTCTTTGGAGGCATCCTTCCCCCATCGCCCAAACCATCTCTCTCCCCTCTCCTTCCCCTCTAATTTTTGTTTTACTTATTAAATTTGTTTATGTCAAAAGTCTTCAAATAAAATTGGAGGGGGCACTCCCCCCACCCCTTCCCCTAATTTTTTTGTTTACTTATTACATATTAATTTTCAAAAGGAGGCCGAAAAATAAGTCGCCTTAAATTTCTGGGGTTGTCATTAATCGTTAAGCGTTCGTGTAATCAAGCGAGACATCAGCAGTGCATTTGTTGTATAAACATAACTATTATCAGGTCCCCCCCAACGCTTTAAACAATATTAGAACAATAAATATTAGACTGTGAAAAGATAAGGTCCGCCTACCGCTGTAATGTGAGGCGATATCTGATTAAATAAGCGACTACTGCTGACCAATGAGCGCTTAGCTTTGTAATGAATTTTGACATGAGTTTGTTTACACGACGCGTGTAGAGAACCAACATAGACGACAAATTAAGCCTGTCATAAACTGATCAAACGGACGACCCGTGAAAGGTGCGGTACTGCAATGAATAGAAATCCATGAAATAAGCGACATGTTTATCTAATTAATTGCTCTGCATGGGTTTGTAATTCTAACCTTGAGGTGCGTTTTTTAGAGGTAGGAAAAGTAGAATTCTACCTAGCGCTACGTAGAAAAAGTAGCGGTGCCGTTTCTTAGACGTAGGAAAAGTAGCCCCTATCTTTAAATAGGTAGCGTGTTTTGTCAGTGCTAGCTTTGCTAAACAAAATGGCGTCCATGCGGAACAGTGTCGTCTGGTCGGGCGGGCGCCATTTTATAGCTAGCGAAGCGTTCAAGCGTTTTTTAGACAGCTACCTTTTCTACATTGGCTAACTTTTCTCGCTTTCTTCCACTACCTCTAACAAACGCACCTTTGAGGTGCGTTTTTTAGAGGTAGGAAAAGTAGAATTCTACCTAGCGCTAGGTAGGGAAAGTAGCGGTGCCGTTTCTTAAACGTAGGGAAAGTAGCACCTATCTTTAGATAGGTAGCGTGTTTTGACAGTGCTAGCTTTGCTAAACAAAATGGCGTCCATGCGGACCAGTGTCGTGTGGTCTGGCGCGCGCCATTTTGTAGCTAGCGAATCGTTCAAGCGTCTTTTAGACAGCTACCTTTTCTACATTGGCTAACTTTTCTTGCTTATTTCCCCTACCTCTAAAAAACGCACCTCTGCCTTGCGTTCAGTTACGGCTATCGTTCCAAAACGTTGCGAAACAATGAGCGAGTATTGCTATTGACCGGCGCGTTAGCGAAAAACGTTTCATATCACTGGCTATCGCAACTCGGAGGTAGCACGCGAATATTTGAGCCTATCACTGCGTTCAGTTACGGCTAACAGTCACTTTGTATCCCTGCCCCACCGTATCACAATGACCTGCACACAGGGAACCAAATTGCCAAATGAATGCTAGGCTGGTTCCCTGCCTTTACTGTTTTTGAGGCAGGGAACCAGAATAAAAACGAGGCGTTCAATACAATTATTTGTGACGCTAACTTCGAACGTTTTGCGTTAGCTGTAACTGAACGCAAGGCTGGTGTGACTCTCAATACCTCTTATATATTCAAGGTATGTTACTGATCACTCTTATCAGATTAGAAACAATACTGATGGCTAGTTGGTAGTACATTACCACTACCACGATAGATACAGTAAGTATAGTATATTCAACTAGTTGTCATTTAAAATTTGAAGGGGGGCATCCTCCACACCCCACTAAAATCGCCCCCAAATACTTTTGTTGTTGTTGAGAGTTTAAAAAAATGAAACAAATTGAAAAAGTAAAACAAACTCGGGGGAGGAGGGGGAGTGGAGGGTCCCCCCTCCAAAAAATTGTTGAAGACTTGAAATAAACATTCAAAAAGTAAAAACAAATTGAGGGAAGGGGAGGGGATAGTGCCCCCCTGTTAAAGACTTGAAATAAACATATTCAAATAGTAACAAAAATAGAGTAGGGAGGGGTATGCTTTGGGGTGAGGAGGAGGGTGCCCTCCAAATACTTTTGTTGATTTCGTGTGTTAAGAATTAAACAAATTGAAAAAGTAAAAAACAACTTGAGAGAGGGAGGGGGAGGGGAGGGTGCCCACTTAAATTTAAAAAAAGAGGGGTATGCTTTGGGGCGAGGGGGAGGGTGCCCTCCAAAGATTTTTGTTCTTTTTGTAAGTTAAGAAATAAACAAATTGAAACAGTAAAACAAAATTAGGGGGAGGGCGAAGGTGGGCCCCAGAAAAAATTCCTTTTATTTTCGAAAAGATTGAAGGGCGTGTACTAGGTCTGTATTCAAATATTTAAAAAACGCTCGACCAACGATGTACGAGCTGGCTCGTTATTGGGCTCCAGATATGTATTCGCCGCGGTCAAGTCGAATGTTGATGTCAGTGCTAGCTCTGGGTTCGATATTAGGTATGTATTCAAATATTTAAAAAAACACTCGAATAACGATGTACGAGCTGGCTCGTTATTGGGCTCCAGATATGTATTAGCCGCTTACAAGTTCGAATGTTGATGTCAGTGCTAGCTCTGGGTTCGCTAATAGGTCTGTATTCAAATATTTAAGATACACTCGAATAACGAAGTACGAGCTGGCTCGTTATTCATATCCACATAATATTATGTATTCGCCGCGGTCAAGTTCGAATGTTGATGTCAGCGCTAGCTCTGGGTTCGGTAATAGGTCTGTATTCAAATATTAAAAAAACTGTCGAATAACGATTAACGAGCTGGCTCGTTATTGGGCTCCATATATGTATTCGCCGCGGTCAAGTCGAATGTTGATGTCAGCGCTAGCTCTGGGTTCGGTAATATGTCTGTATTCAAATATTTAAAAAACTCTCGAATAACGATTAACGAGCTGGCTCGTTATTGGGCTCCAGATATGTATTCGCCGCGGTCAAGTCGAATGTTGATGTCAGCGCTAGCTCTGGGTTCGGTAATAGGTCTGTATTGAAATATTTAAAAAACTCTCGAATAACGATTAACGAGCTGGCTCGTTATTGGGCTCCAGATATGTATTCGCCGCGGTCAAGTCCAATGTTGATATCAGTGCTAGCTCTGGGTTCGATATTAGGTATGTATTGAAATATTTCAGAAACGATATGTATTCGCCGCCAACAAGTTCGAATGTTGATGTTAGCGCTAGCTCTGGGTTCGGTAATAGGTCTGTATTCAAATATTTAAAAAACACTCGAATAACGATTAACGACCTGGCTCGTTATTGGACTCCATATATGTATTCGCCGCGGTCAAGTCGAATGTTGATGTCAGTGCTAGCTCTGGGTTCGATATTAGGTATGTATTGAAATATTTAAGAAACACTCGAATAACGATGTACGAGCTGGCTCGTTATTGGACTCCAGATATGTATTCGCCGCGGTCAAGTCGAATGTTGATGTCAGCGCTAGCTCTGGGTTCGGTAATAGGTCTGTATTCAAATATTTAAAAAACTCTCGAATAACGATTAACGAGCTGGCTCGTTATTGGGCTCCAGATATGTATTCGCCGCGGTCAAGTTCGAATGTTGATGTCAGCGCTAGCTCTGGGTTCGGTTATAGGTCTGTATTGACATATTTAAAAAACACTCGAATAACGATTAACGAGCTGGCTCTTTATTGGGCTCCAGATATGTATTCGCCGCGGTCAAGTACAATGTTGATGTCAGTGCTAGCTCTGGGTTCGATATTAGGTATGTATTGAAATATTTAAGAAACACTCGAATAACGATGTACGAGCTGGCTCGTTATTGGACCCCAGATATGTATTCGCCGCCAACAAGTTCGAATGTTGATGTTAGCGCTAGCTCTGGGTTCGGTAATAGGTCTGTATTCAAATATTAAAAAAAGTCTCGAATAACGATTAACGAGCTGGCTCGTTATTGGGCTCCGTATATGTATTCGCCGCGGTCAAGTCGAATGTTGATGTCAGCGCTAGCTCTGGGTTCGGTAATATATGTCTGTATTCAAATATTTAAAAAACTCTCGAATAACGATTAACGAGCTGGCTCGTTATTGGGCTCCAGATATGTATTCGCCGCGGTCAAGTCGAATGTTGATGTCAGCGCTAGCTCTGGGTTCGGTAATAGGTCTGTATTCAAATATTTAAAAAACTCTCGAATAACGATTAACGAGCTGGCTCGTTATTGGGCTCCAGATATGTATTCGCCGCGGTCAAGTCGAATGTTGATGTCAGCGCTAGCTCTGGGTTCGGTAATATGTCGGTATTCAAATATTTAAAAAAACTATCGAATAACGATTAACGAGCTGGCTCGTTATTGGGCTCCAGATATGTATTCGCCGCGGTCAAGTTCGAATATTGATGTCAGCGCTAGCTCTGGGTTCGGTTAAAGGTCTGTATTGAAATATTTAAAAAACACTCGAATAACGATTAACGAGCTGGCTCGTTATTGGGCTCCAGATATGTATTCGCCGCGGTCAAGTCGAATGTTGATGTCAGTGCTAGCTCTGGGTTCGATATTAGGTATGTATTGAAATATTTAAGAAACACTCGAATAACGATGTACGAGCTGGCTCGTTATTGGACCCCAGATATGTATTCGCCGCCAACAAGTTCGAATGTTGATGTCAGCGCTAGCTCTGGGTTCGGTAATAGGTCTGTATTCAAATATTAAAAAAACTCTCGAATAACGATTAACGAGCTGGCTCGTTATTGGGCTCCAGATATGTATTCGCCGCGGTCAAGTCGAATGTTGATGTCAGCGCTAGCTCTGGGTTCGGTAATAGGTCTGTATTCAAATATTAAAAATATCTCGAATAACGATTAACGAGCTGGCTCGTTATTGGGCTCCATATATGTATTCGCCGCGGTCAAGTCGAATGTTGATGTCAGCGCTAGCTCTGGGTTCGGTAATAGGTCTGTATTCAAATATTTAAAAAACTCTCGAATAACGATTAACGAGCTGGCTCGTTATTGGGCTCCAGATATGTATTCGCCGCGGTCAAGTTCGAATGTTGATGTCAGCGCTAGCTCTGGGTTCGGTAATAGGTCTGTTTTCAAATATTAAAAAACTCTCGAATAACGATTAACGAGCTGGCTCGTTATTGGACTCCAGATATGTATTCACCGCGGTCAAGTTCGAATGTTGATGTCAGTGCTAGCTCTGGGTTCAGTAATAGGTATGTATTGAAATATTTGAAAATCACTCGAATAACGATTAACGAGCTGGCTCGTTATTGGACTCCAGATATGTATTTACCGCGGTCAAGTTCGAATGTTGATGTCAGTGCTAGCTCTGGGTTCGGTTATAGGTCTGTATTCAAATATTTAAGAAAAACTCGAATAACGATTAACGAGCTGGCTCGTTATTGGACTCCAGATATGTATTCGCCGCGGTAACGTTCGAATGTTGATGTCAGTGCTAGCTCTGGGTTCGGTAATAGGTCTGTATTCAAATATTTAAAAATCAGTCGAATACCGATTAACGAGCTGGCTCGTTATTGGACTCCAGATATGTATTCGCCGCGGTAAAGTTCGAATGTTGATGTCAGTGCTAGCTCTGGGTTCGCAACTAGATCTGTATTCAAATATTAAAAAAAACACTTGAATAACGATTAACGAGCTGGCTCGTTATTGGACTCCAGATATGTATTTGCCGCGGACCCGTTTCGAATGTTGATGTCAGTGCTGGCTCTGGGTTCGATATAAGATATGTATTCAAAATTATAAGTCGAATAACGATGTCAGAGCTGGCTCTGTATTCAATCTGGGTCGGTATTCAATGTTGATGTACGATGTACGATTGCCGCGCCAACTTCACTCAACTTATAATTCATAGTTGTTAGTATAATTCATATTTGTAAGTTTCTGCGTCATGCTGAGTTGCATTTGTCATCATATAATTACTTACCATTACTTACAATGTCATTTTACATATAATTCTGTCAGGGATTTCCCGGACGCTGGTTTTCTGCGTTGTGACGAAATATTTGGACCTAGGACTCGGTATTAAAACATACCCTCAAAAATTATCAATGACTCCCTAAATACCTGAGTACATTTATGCTAATTTGTACCATCCTGTATTTTCCAGTTTTTAAATCTACGTATGTTTTATTTTTCGTGTCAAACTGTATTATTTCATTAAATTTTGTCATCATATAATTACTTATTATGTCAATACACACAACTATTTATACATGTACATTTACATATATGTAAATTCGTACCATCCTGTCTTTTCCAATCTTGAAAGCTATTGTGTTAATATTTCTGTGCTATTTTGCATTAATGCAGTTGTCATCATATAAACAACTTACCTCCATTTCAAAGAGTCAATGCAAATATTGTTCTGTAAATGTGATCATTACAAGCATATGAGCGTATAAGTGTACTTTTACGAGTAACCAGATAGCACAGTTATTGTTCTGTAAATGTGATCATTACAAGCATATGAGCGTATAAGTGTACTTTTACGAGTAACCCAGATAGCATAGTTATTGTTCTGTAAATATGATCATTACAAGCATATGAGCGTATAAGTGTACTTTTACGAGTAACCCAGATAGCACAGTTATTGTTCTGTAAATGTGATCATTACAAGCATATGAGCGTATAAGTGTACTTTTACGAGTAACCCAGATAGCACAGTTATTGTTCTATAAATGTGATCATTACAAGCATATGAGCGTATAAGTGTACTTTTACGAGTAACCCAGATAACTGTGCCGACAATAACGTGGAGATTTAAGAAACCAATATGTGTCCGTACTTTAGGACTCGGTAGCAGTTAAGTTCAATTTACACATTTTTAATATTTTAACATCATTCAATTTCTTGTTTCAACAAGTTTAAATGTCTTGGATAGAAGATGCTTGGTGTTACTGGTCTATATGACAAAAACAAATTAAAATACTACTGTTTATTAACAATGAGATGAAGGTTTATACACATGCAACAAAATATCAATCGATATACAGGCATTAACAGAAATTGCTGATTCATGACAAAACCTGTATTAGTGACCAAAAATCCATTTTGATATATATTATCATTTTCTAACAGTTGTTTTTCTACATTCTTTTGTTCCCCAAACTACTAAAATTGATTTTTCTTTTTATAGCGATTCCAACAATAAGGACCAAATACCAAAAGTATACAACAAGAGAAGACGTCGACTCAGAAACGCTCTACTCACATCACAATAATTCTTAAGATATCTGCTGTTCTTCCAATGGAACAAAAACATTACGCAACACTTATAAACATGTCCTTGTTCATTGTTCTCGTAGATCTATAAATCAAAATAATTCCAGCAAAAAAAAGTCAGAAAAACACTTAACATAAAAATGTTATTTGCGAAATGCTCGTCATAACTAACATCTTTAATACAGGTTTGGTCATGGAAGCGCTCAAATGATGACCAAGAATATATGAATACTAAATGTATAATTTTAAATGAATGTCCTTAATATTAAATTGAAATTCATTTCGTTTGACATATTTGATCTCATATTTATTTATTCTTAGTTTAGCACATTTTTTCTCGGAAATATTGACTATATATCTATACATAAATTGGCTATTAACAAACAAATTGCAGGAAAGGATAAGAATGAAAGACAATATCCGAAAGAATTCTGGCATTATGTAAAAATACAGATGTACAAATCAAAGTTAATAAAATAATGAATACAATGTCTCAAGGTAAGTCGACATTTTGACTTTGAAGAATCATTAACTGTTCGATATGGGTGCAGTTAGTCTTGTTATTTTTATCAGAAACGTGTGGGTTTCCAAAAGGAGCACCATGTCGAAATCTACATGGAAATTCTGCAAACTATGAAGAAAGGTGTTACGACAGGCGTAGTAGCTGCACTGAAAGAAATAATGAAATGTTGACATTGACATAACGGGGCATTCCAGATATTTTAGAAGAATATCAAATATCAAAGCAGCCGCATTAAGTAGGGAGCCATGTGTTCATTACCTTGAGTTTCCCATCTCCAACGCAATAGTAATTTGGATCGGACGTCTATTTTTGTTAAAGTTATGTTGAAATGAGGATTATGTTTGTATTGTAAGTAACATATTTCAGAATCCCAGATTATTACATTCATGAACGGCGGCAAGTAAAGACGAACTGAAGCACCAACTCTCAACCTATACCGGCAATTCTGTTCACAAAATAAATTTTAGCTTGGTTGTCAACCATTCGTTGCAAAAGTCAGTATCTTGCCATACCAGTAGTTGGTTGGCTACAAAATCATACTATAAAATATTTAGTCTAGGGACGGAAGATGTAAAGCCCTTGGGGGATTGCAGGAAGCAAAGCCCGGGAAGCAAAAAGACTTATGAATTTTAAGTTTGCAAAAGACGTTCAGAGTAAATTCCTGAAAGTTGATGCCATATTGACAAGCATGTGTCTTATCATACTGGATAAATTGTCTGGGGAGCAGGGTAAGGAAACCCTGGAAATTGCACCTCAACATTTAAGCTTTCAGAAGCCGTATTGTGGTGGCTATTAGCAAAATGGCTGTTTTCTGAGGCTTACTTTTATTGAGTGATTGCATACTTGGAAAAAACTGAACAAGAGGGTCATGTTGGCCTCAAGAGAGTCCAAGAGGATTTCCAATGATTTGACCCTGTGACCTATTTGTGGACCCCACATGACCCAGTACCACATTGGTCTTGCATTTTCATTAAGACAAACATTCTGATCAAGTTTAATGTAGTTCATGTAGAAAACGCAGCCTCCCGAGAATTTTGATTCCATGTGATCCAGTATTAAACTTGATTTGCATTTCATAAAGACAAACATTCTGATGAAATTTCATGTAGTTTGAGTAAAATATGCTACCTCAAGAGTGTCCACTAGGATTTGTTTATGATTTAGCCGTGTGACCTCGTTATAGACCTCACGTGACCCAGTATTGAATCTGACTTGCATTTCATTCAGAAAATCAACCTGATCAAGTTTCATGTTGTTCAGGTAAAAAGTGTAGGATGTAGAGTGTCCGCAATGATTTTCGATAATTTGACCTTTTAACCTACTTGTTTGACACCAAATGACCCAGTATCAAACTCAACCAAGCTTCTGTTAAGCCAAACATTCTGAGTAAGTTCATTAGGATTGGGTCAAAGCTGTGACCTCTCGAGGATTTTCTATAATTTGACCAAGTGACCTAGTATTTGGTCCCAGACAATCCAGTTTCAAACTTGACCTAGATTTTATTGAGGCAAACACTTTGACCATGTCTCATATAGATAAGGTAAAAAATGTGACCTCTGGAGTGTTACTATAGTAACAACTTGAAGGTGTTACTATAATTGGACCTAGTGACCTAGTTTTTGACCCCAGATGACACAGATTCTAACTTGGCACTACAATCACTGTGGAGCAATACACTGAGGCCAATTCAATATTAAATCATTCTATGCCCTAATCAATCTTATTAACAATATGACTCAATAACACAACTCTCTTATCATAATCCTGGGTAAAATATTGATGGAATGACAGTCTTGTTTAATTTAGTGAGTTAAAAGCATCTCGTCAGTACACACAACATGTAAAGGACGTATCTGCAAAATGTGCAGCAGTCAAGCATACTTAAAAATCACAGGCCTGCATTAACAATTCTCTGTTTGGATAAGACTTGTACAGAATCAACGTGGGCAATATTGAAATAGGTGAATCGATATTTTCAAACCCAAAATTAAGTGTGGTCTGACATAGAGAGTTCTAAGAAAGAAATGTACATTTCATAAGCAGGTACAAACTGATGACAAAAATTCACTATTATTTTTACAAAGTGAAAATCAAAAACAAATAAAGATTAAACAAGCATAAGTTAAAATATGTGAACATCCAAAGTCTTGAGTTACAATATGATGCATGATACATAATAATCATGTAATGGTAAGAAAAATATATAATACATGTGTTTATAACAGAAACAATTAATTTTAAAAGGACACATATTCAACTTATTTATTTAGAGTAGTTGTGAACTTGTTGTTTCACAACTTGTATTAATCTGTTATTTACTGGTTATTAGTATGCACTACTAATTTAGGGCTTTCAAAGTTTGTTTTCTAAGTTCAAATACCTAAAACAACAATGACAGGTAGCATAAGTGTTTATAATTCATTGATTAATTTTTGCATTAAGCAATTTAAGAACCTCATCATGCCAGTATCAAGCCTATGAAATTTGAGCAATATTTGAAGCTAGATTAAGAGAATATATAACATATATGCAATGTTCATGTAGGATGAAAACTGCTTACTAAGGCCCATCTAAACCTCCAACTCTGCAAAGTTAAAGCATCTACCAGCGTAACATTTCGTCAAATGTAATTAATAAATGAACAACTGTTTTCACACATAACAAAATACAAATATTATAAATACAAACTGAAGAAGAATAGTAAAATACTTTATCACATAACTTGCACTCCAGGAGTGGCATAAAGCAGTGACATAAATATCATATGTAACTAGTTACATAAATAGCCGAATCACAGCACTATTTAAAGTCTATTTAAAGATTGAAAACAATCTATTTATGGTGTTATGTGATAAAAAGAATCTTACATTCATGCTTATTTGATATGGTTTTTATGAAACGAGTCGACTGAAACGAATATGACGCTAGAGCCTCGCGTCATATTCAGTCGACTCGATTGATAAAAACAATATCAAATAAGCACCCATGTAAGATCCTCTATATAATAATGTAAGATGTAGATAAAAGGTTTAATAAAAAATATTAGAATGATCATATGTAACATTCATATAAGTTTACAAATTGAACAAAAGAAGCACCAATTTACACCAAAAGATACGGTATTATCACAAATGCAATGTAGATCCAATCAGTGGTAAGTACATTATCAAGAGACTCTACAAAGGAGACAATCTAGACTCTCTTATGAGACTATCTATGGGTCACTGCAAACAAACGTCACATAAGAAAGGGATTCAATGATGACAGATTAAAATTATATTACCACACAAAAAAGGATTCAACATATAAGAAGGCTCCTACTGCGTGATTTGATCACAAAAAAGTACAACAAGACATGTGGCAATGCCTCGAAACGAGGTTTTCAAAATGGCCACAATACACAGTTAACTTGCCATGTAATTATATGATGTATATGAAAGTATATGAACTAAATGAAGTTAACATCATTTGTGTATTTTCTTCAAGAATGTTTCAACATAGCAAGGACACTGAAACTGTTCAGGAAGTGAAACGAGATACTTCCAACTGTACATAACATAAATGGCATGATTGCATCTAGTTTCCACAAACAGTGTAATTGCACAAATTTTATCAAAGTTGAAATTTTCAATCATTTTGAAATCACATTAACAGCTACATTTGTTTAATTTGGATTCCATATGATATATATATAAAGTCAAGACAAAAGAAAGCCAAGACACACAAAAACAAAATCAAAACAACTCTCAAAATGCAATCCCTCATTAGATCTCTATGTAAGCATGTTATACATCGATGTTCAATACAAAATCTCGACTTGAAGAAATGTATCATCATTCCTCATTCCTAAGTCAAGTTACTGAGCAGAAATCATTTCATATTTTCAGTTAGCAGGGACCATGACCTTACCATCCTTAATATAATCCAACGCTAGGTATCTTTGTAAGTTCCCTTTGCATCAAGTTTCAACAAAATACCTCATTCCTATATCAAATAATTAAGCAGAAATTATTTTCCTAATTTTAGCAACATTGAATTTAATCACATTGGCCAAACAAATTAGTCCACATCTAGATTACATCTACATAAATCATCTCTTTCCTTGACCCAATAGTACCCCAAACAACAAGGTAGGTGTCAAGGTCCAAATTCAAATTATCTTACTAAACACAAAGTTTGGCGACAGTATAGTCATCAGGACTAAAGTCAATGAACAATAATCAATGTAACAACAGATTCTGATATTTTAACAATTCCTTTTAAAAACTTGTTTGTACAAGTAAATATGGAATGGTTATATAACAAGCAACACAAATACTACACATGACAAGACATTTCATTAGTGAATTTGTAATTACAATTATTGCTAAATATTTCTAGTCATTTAAATAAAACAAAATTTAATTAAAGCCCGATGTTATTAAGTTATTAATTGTTTAGGTAGGGTAGTCAAACCCAATTACAAATAAAACATATTTTGATTTAAACCTACAAACGGAATTATAATGTTTCACAATTCCAAAGAACGTTATGATACACCTACCTTCAACGCAGGCTACTGAGCAACATTTACTTGGAATACACCATCTGATTCAACGTTGACTGACATGCATGAATTGTCAATATGTTTTTATTTCTTCTATGACATGTACATAGGAAATTATTTTACAAATAAACAAATTGCTCTTGAAACTACAAGGAATGGCAATACTGAAAGTCTAAGTATGAATGGGTCATCAAGAAGTCTTTTTAATGCAGAAAATACTGTATTAGATACATTTACCATCTAATTCAAACCACTTAATTTAAATAACTGACTGATACCCCTTCTTAGCATATATTGTCCATGGAAAGACAACTGATTTTATAACTGTTGTCTTATAGTTGTAATTGTTTACAAATACTGATGAACCTGTCAAAGCCAAACTCAATCCATTGGTATTTCTTTTATGGATGGTATTTTAAATGTTATCTTTTATTTCAATGCTCAAGTACATTCCAATTTGATGTCTAAATACAGGTTTATTCACTTTCAACTATATTTAAAATGTGTACCAAAACCCAAAGCAGTTAATTTTACATGTCTTTGCATAAACTCTATTATGGCAAAATGGAGTTTTGTATACTCATAGAAAATATTAAATGTTGAATAGTTCAAATTATTGAAATGACTGATAGGTATTTGCATTCCCTTTGCACAAAGAGCAATACAGCCAAATAAAAAATACATGTGGTTCAGGTGTTAGAACCCTAGCCGACCCTATTATTTATGCATTTGGAAGAACAGTCACTGTTACTGCAACTTTAAATTATTTAAAACCCTTTGAAAGAAAAAGAGAACCACTCTCTGTTCAGTCAGCTGATGTAATTATTGTATAAATATGAAAATTAATCACAACTTTTTTTATTATCAATCTTTACAAATTCCATCATCTGCAATTCCGAACAAAAAATAAGAAAGAAATGAAAATATTGTTCATCCTATCCACATCCTAATATATTTAGTCATGATACAGAATCACACATATTTTACTTAAGGAGGTGAAGTGGCCATGTGTTTTGACAAGTTTATCATTATACACATGTATGGATTACAGTAAAGTTGTACATGTAGAATGACTTTTGACGATATTTTACATTTCGGTAAATGCACACAAAATTCGTTTAAGTATTTTTAATATCAAAAGTATTTTTGGAAAGGAGACAAAATATACTAGCTTATGCTATTGATTTTTTTTCAAAATTATATCAATAAAAATATAAAGAACTAGATTTTCCGTACTCACCCCTTGTTTCTGTTGTAGTTATTTTGGAATAAAAACTTAATTTTATGTTTGTTTGAAAACATCTGGATAGCATGAGGTAGATTTGATTATTATCTTTGTATACATGTGTTTCTTTTGCAAAATTAATACTTGTGCAATTAGCCTGATTTACTGGACCAACATGTACAATTTGACAGTACCAAAAGTTCACATAACTTCATTATTTTCAACATTTTTACAAAATTATAGCAGTATTAGTTGATGGACTATATCCTTAGGTAAATATCGCCTTAATTCAATGGGACTAACAAAACCTGGTAGAAACTTATTACACACTTGAACTTTGGTAATAGCGGCAAATCTACATAATGTAAGTTTCTTTAATCATTTACAAGGTACCTTCATTACACATCAACACTAACATTTCAATCAGTGAGTGAATATATACCACACATTCGTTTCAAGAGCAAAATAAGTAACATATCACTTCAACAAAGAGAACTATGCATATTAACAATAACAAAGAAAATGTACAGTGTGTGTAAAAATATATAAGAACAATAAATCTTCATATAAAAAATAAATGAATAACATTTGAAAGTCAACAATAAAATAGAACAAATATAACAAAGTGTATAAAATCTGTTTAGAAAAATATAACTTGTTTTTTGGAAGCTCAGGAATGTATTAAGTTCCTTCCATCAGCATTTAAGCATATAAGTTTAAGAATTCTCCTCATCACTTTCAGGGAGTGGATCTGCTTTCTTTGTAAAGTCCACTTGAGCATATGGAGTACGATCATCACTGCCGATGATGACAAGTTTCTTCTGTCCTTTCTGTTGGTCATTAAATGCTAAGTCTGCATATATCAGACCATCTTTATTGACATTCTTCTTCTAAAAATACAGACAAAGTAATCTTAATTCACTATACTATGTGTTTGAGTTTTCATTTAAAAATAATACGTCCACATCCAATCAGCGCAACATCATAAATCGTTTTCAATTCCCAATGTGACAGTTTAGACTAAATTTAATTTAATATTATAATTGTACACTTCGACTACATGCTTCGAGGACATTGGGGTCCATCCGAAAAGCTTGAGTTACCCGATGTGTTTCAAGTGACCCAGAGTTTCCATTAAGTCCTTTCAGTGTTTATTATGAAATGCCTGATGTTCATAGTTTTTCACACTTGTACCAGTTGTTTCATATTTGTTTCATAGTATCATATTTCTATTCACTACATTTCCTCATTAAAATAAAAGTAAAGTCAAATTCTTAATAAGAGTAGTATTATTGTTGTTTTACAAACGAAATAAAGTTCATGAATATACGTGTTAAATCCTGATGCTTTGCTTCATGCTTGCACCGTTATATTTACGCGTCATGGAAATCACTCTTAGGTTGAAAGGTTAACGATCTCATAATTAAATTTTTATTATTATTTTCTCATCATTATCGTCTCAAATGGCATTTTAATTGATATCTGTATGTTTTGTGCAAACTGTGATAATCGTTTTTTCACACCTTAATACTTGTCCTTTCAACCGTGATTTTGCAAGTTGTACAACTCTCGAAGATTTTAACACCCTTTCATTGTTTGTTTATTTGGAGCTCCCATTTAAACAATGTGAGGAATGTGTCCTCGATTCTGTATATGTCTGTATATGCTTTTATTTATCGTCGCCACCGGTTTCCCATATGGGCGACGCCTCCGGAAGAATGTTAGTCATATTAGATTTGGAGGATAGTGCATGATACAGAAGATGCCCCAGTTCCAGAAGCACCCCTGGTTCTTTTACGTGCTCGATGTAAAGCATCATACACGGGACCTCGGTTTTTAAAGTCTCGTCCGAAAGACTGTTAGTACGGTCAGTGATGGAGCGGGGAATCGAACCAGCGATCCCTGGATTACAAGTCCAGCGTTTTACCACTGGACCACTGATCCGCTATCCGCTGTCCTCGAGTTACCAGTAAGCTATTTTGTATAGTTTGTGTACTGGGGACCGGCAAGGGTGCTCGAGCTTTCGACTTATTTCTGGTTGAGTTATCAGCAGTGTATTTTATATGAAATAGAAGAAATGAAGTCCGGGACTCTGCCATTTCCTCGACAAATCCGTGGTTCTCGAGTTGTCGTCTGTTTGAGTTATTGAAGTTTAACTGTACATAAAAGGTGTTTGCAAGGCAAGAAAACAGTGCATGCAGTTTAAATGATAAACAACAAAACAATGTTCAGCTTAATTATAGCCACCAACTTGAATTAAACAATTTTTGAGTGAAACAGTTAATTATTACAAACAAAACTAAACTTAATTAAAAAAAAACAACACAGAATAGCTTATTATACAGATAATAATACTTATTAAATATGACGAAAACTTGTCAGAAACATTCCATATAAAAACTTCCGTTTTAAGTGTAAACTATTGTTTTCATTTTTAAGCTAAAAATATTGTCAGTCTTTAAAGCAATTAATATTGCGATAATTATATATATATGAGTATGAATAAATAAACACAAGGATTCACTATGCCACAATGCGACAATCGATACCATATTCAGTATTGAGCTTCACAGTGTTTGGTATACTGTGATCGAACATTTGGATATAGAGCATTTTGCATGTTTATTATGAGATGCTACTGTCTCCACAAGCTCTATTATAGCAATATTGACAATTCAATGGCTACAATCAAGTCATGCATGGGTGGATCAGGCTGGTTTTCAAAAGAAACTTCATTGAATACTTTATCGTGTTCACAAGCAACTGTTTACTGACGTCGGACATTCCATCTCATAAGCTCTTCTGACCTTTGGCCAGTAGAGCTAAAAAATAAAATATCACCTTTGGTTGTTTTGATGATGCAATTTCATCAGGATTTTCATAGGTAGTGTCACCCTTTCTTGGCTCTTTTTTTGGTTCAACATTTTCATACACATCACCTACAATAATAATAACAGCAATACAATGTGTGTTTTACATTATCTATAAATCAAATACGTGTTAGTCATAATGCAAACTAGTAATTTATTACTTGGCCCATTCTTTCTCAAATTCTTTCAGACATAGCATAAACAATTTTGTTTGGTACTTACTTATATCAACAAATATGTTAATATGCCTTCTCAAGAATAAACAGCGGACTCTTCTTAGGCCAAACTCATGAGGACTGATGAAATTAGTTCCAGTAAAGAATAGTTCTAGTGAACTAAAGTTATGTTCAATACAGGAGCATTTAATATGCAGCCTACACACAAGCATACACATATAAACTTAAAGGATAATAACATCACAATAATTCGAAAAATTCTTAAGTATAAACATTGTACATTCTGTATTACAATAAAATTAAAAACACTCTTTAACTTCATTTTGGTATATTCTACTCAGATATGTTTGTATACAGTATGATTTTTTAAGTTTGACAATTGAATCACATGTACAATCATATTGCCAATATATCTCTCGGCTAGCAACCATTTTGAACAAAGGAGATAATTTGTGGTGCAATTTTCAGAAACGTGTCAAAATGACATATGCAGTGTCACTATTGTGCACAATTGAGATAAGCCAAATATGAGGATTTTGTCTTATTATCAAAAGCAAATTAACCTACAAAAAAATCAAAAAAATCATTACAACATCCTATTATTTTCTTAAGAAACAACAAGGAAAACAACAGTATATGAAACAATAGGGATTGATAAGATGCAAGAGCTCACAAGTATGGGAATGGGGAAACAAGCAATTGTCTGGATATCAAACACAACAATTGAGAATTAAAGGGGACAACAAGGGAGAAACGGGATTGAATGGATGGAATATACTGCAAGACAAGCCAAGAAAGCCAGTGGCCATGGGTCAAAAGGGGAGAAAAGAACATTATTATATCAAGTCAAGGTACTGCATGTGGGGAAAGTGGAAATTAACATACATCTAAAAACATAGAAAATATATCAATAAAAATAACAACCATAATAGTGATTTACAGCCTTGAAACTGTCAGTTAAACACCAGGGTTTAAATCAATTTAACACCTAGCTTACCTCCCTCTTAACTGTAATTATATAATTAGGGAATTTCAATAATGACTATCACCAGACTTCTTGCACAATAATATTGCTTAAATATAATTATATGTTTTGCATTCATGTAACAGGGATGTGTATTGTGAGCTAAACAGTGAAAAAACAATCATTTATTTACCAACACTACATTTCCAAAGGATGGTTTAATTATCATTACTAACTAGTGGTTTTAAATACTCACAACTGTCTTCAATACAAAGAAGAAAATGTAGCACAATTGATGGCAATTGCATCCTACATGTACAAATACAAACACCTATATGTAGACCAAAACCTGGTTACCTGTTTGAGATTTACCATTAGCAGATGATTTCTCTTTTTTCTGCTTCTTTTTATCTGAAAAGAAATTCGACCCAGTACATTATGATGATGCTATATACAAAATAGGACAAAACTTGAGTAAGAGAACATGGCAAGTTATCCTTACAATTCAACAGACTATGAGCAAAAGGGGTTAGAATAATGGTTGGGAATGGTAGTTCCGTTTACACTCTGTCCACAAACTTAGGATGCCCCTGACTGCCTAGTGTCATTCACAGGATTGAAACATGAACATTCCCGAATTGCAAGGATTGAATAGACAGGATAGTCTAATGCCATTTCAAGAGTAAAAGAAAAACACTATGATACAACGAAATAGCTTGCGCAATTTACATGAACATATGTCAAATGTCCTTTCGAATCTGTTCTATTTCGTAACATTTAAAAGTCCCCGCAACAAAGAAATGTCTTCTGCAAGACATTTAAATCAGACTTTAAAGCTTTCTTCTTCTCATCTCTGATGGCTGTATGGTAGTTGCATTTCATTTCACAGAACAACTTTTGGTTAGTTTGATCTTACTGAACCGACAGTGACCAATTTTATACATGGAAATTACAGGAAGATATTTCACTGACTAACAAGCATTTTCTTCTCTACCATATGAAGTATGAACATAGCTTTAGATTTCTGGATCTAGTACCTGTGTTTGACTGATAAAACAATTGGAACTGGAATTTTAATCAGCAGGTTATAAATTTCTCATTTCAGGGCAACAATAATCAACCAACCATTTTTCTTTGGTTTGTTCACCACAGCATATATATCTCCATTACCAGGAACATTACCAGCTTTAGGCTTCTTTGGTTTCTGTGGTTTTGAATAAATATTGTCAGTTCCAGATGTACCAGCCACCGCAGCACTCGAGGTTCCATACATAGGGTTATCCCTCATTCCTAAAACATGCACACCAAATATAAATAAATAATAGACATTTCAAATTATGCTTTCCAACATAATCAAGTCCTAGGCATCTTTGAGTTAATATTTATTACTGTGGTCAAAATACAATATTGGTATCTTTCCTGTGAAATAAGAGCAAGATTGAGCCGCATTAGTTTCACAATAGATGTAATATGTTTCAAATGTTGACAGGTTGGCCAAAAGACTGGAAATACTTGTATTTCCCAGGATGGCGGGAAATATTGGTAATTCCCGAGAAATACTGTTTAGATCATATGTTTAACATCTAGGTTTTGTCAAACCCTCTCTATACAAGATTATTGATTGATTATTATGTGACACAGAACACAGAGCAAAGCCCAAGGCACTTCTTCACTAAATAGCATGTAGCAAACAAAGTAACATTACATTGTTGAACATGTATAATAAATCCAATGACAGTCAGAAGAGTGAAAAAAATTCACAAATCTCAGCTCTGAACATTCACTCTCTCAAAATAATTGCTTTTATTATATACTATGATAATATCTTGAAATGCACATTCAACTAATGTGTAAATTGTTGCATAACTATGTCATATGTGTGCATGTAAACAATATTTATTTGTCACTTATTTTGTGTGTGTTTTGAGTCATAAAATACTTCATTTTGCTGAAGTTTGGAGTATTTCCCTGTATTTTCCACTTTTGTAAAATAAAAGAGTATACCGGGAAATACCACTTGTAAATACCATGCAAACACTGAAATGTTGTCTAGGGATGCTGGATATGCTGAATAATAGACAAAGGAAGCAATAAAAGCTCTCCAAACTGTTCACCTCAGTCCAGTTAAAATGTAAGTTTTGCTATTTGTGACCATTAAAGGAAAAATTACATGAACACAAAAGACGTATTCTTACCATCTTCTTCATCAGAATCTTCTGAAATACTCCTACAATAAATGAATACATGTATAATTAATGTTTAACCCATAAATATATTTGAAATTGTCATTTTTCTTAGATACAACCTAGGCAACAATTAGCAAGTGCACCATCCTTTAAAATCAGACATTACCAAAGGGATAATTTGCAAATATTAGATAAATAATTTGTGCTGACTAGGTAGAGGGTCAGCTTAGGAGCATTTAAACCGCACTAAAGTCGTATTTTTCATTTTGACATTATACCTTTTGACAAATGCAAATTTGCAGCAGGATGCATGTTTAGAGCATTTATTGTACTGTTAGGAACATTATGTAGGTACACTGCAACTGCGTTATTACGTGATCAGTTATAAAGTGATATCCATTATAATGCGATGTCGTCATGGTTCCTGATCATTTTCATCACAAATCCTTAAAAAAAATAAAAAAGGAAGAAAAATTGTTCAAAATCGTCTGTTTTCCATGATTTCCTGTCTGCTCTTTGCGAAATCATGTGCTGTTAATGAATCGCAATTGTGAATTGCGAATCAGAGAGATTTCTTAAATTTAATATACACAGGCATAAGTCTACTGAGATATATGTCCAATTATGATAACCATCAATATTTACAAAAATGTCACCTTCTAATTTGTTCAACACATTTCATAAACATCAACATAATTTGACCTTGGATTGTGCTGAATCTATAACATCATGGGTGTAGCTGATGCAGAGTCATCTAGACATGTTCAATTATTCTGCTTACCTTGACCAATAAGATGATCGCGAACTGGCAAGAATTCTTTAATTGAGTGAATGAGGGCTTGTCAATCATGGAACAAAGCAGTGTTAATCTCCAATAAACTAAATAATGACAATGCAAACCTGTTTGCGATATCTGGATGCGCTAATAAGATTATTACAGCACTTGTTGTTCATGCAGATCTATTAGATTTGTTGGTCAACAATTTCTCAATATCTTGCAAAAATTTGTCATGCTAAAGATATTCTGACAAAGTTTCATGAAAATTGGATAAGAACTGTCGAATTTATGACAACAGACATGGGTCTTGTGCGCAACATGATGACTCATCATGGTGAACATTTGTGCAAAGCATTTTGAAAATCTCACAATAAATGACAGAATAATGGTTCGGACGAAAAGCATCCTGACGGACAGATGAATGGTCGCACACATGCATTTACATCCACCATTGAACTGCCATTGTGGCAACTATATCAAACTCAACACAAACTGTCGAATTTATTAAAGGAATAAGAAACATTAACACAATTCTTTCCATTAGATTTAAACTAGTGACATAGTTTTTGACCCAAGATGACCCATATTACCATTTGTCTAAGATGTCATGCAGACAAATATTCTGACCAAGTTTTATGAAGTTTGGATAAGAACTGTTGAATTTATGATAGGGAAAAAAACTTAAACACACAATTGCTAATGACATCCGACTGCCTACATGCCAGTCCAGCTTATAAGCTGAATTTTTTCTCTGACAAATTCGGCTAATAATTAAACTTATGTGTCTATACACCCATAGTATAGCTTACCTTCTTTTAAGTTCTGTGTCGCTGCCTTGGTTTCCTGGAATAAAAAACAAGAGTACCATGATGGACTAGATCGCTCACCTGAAAACATTGCCATGTTGCGTTGGCCTCATGAGGATTTTCAATGATTTGACCTTGTGACATACGTTATGACCCAACATGACCCATATTTTATTAAGGCAAACATTTTGCCTATGTCTCATATAGATCAAGTAAAAAAATGTGTTAACAAGGTTTTACTATAATTGGACCTAGAAATCTAGTTTTTGGCCCCAGATGATCCAGGTTCAAACATGACATAGATTTTATTAAGCCAAACATTTTGACCATGTCTCATAGAGAAAAAGTAAAAAATGTGACCTCTAGAGTGTTAACAAGGTTTTACTATAATTGGACCAGGTGACCTATTTTTTGACCCCAGATGACCCAGGTTCAAACTTGACCTAGATTTTGACCATGTCTCATATAGGTAAAGTAAAAAATGTGACATCTGGCGTGTTAACAAGGTTTTACTATAACTGGAGCTAGTGACCCCTAGATTTCATTTAGACAACCATTCTGACCATGTTTCATGCAGTTCAGATAAATGATGACACCTCTACATGGTTAACAACTTAAAGTGTTGACAACGATGGACACAGGTTGATCCAAATAGCTCACTTTAGAAGTGCTCAAGTGAGCTAATAAAAAAATATTAAAACAAATTACTACAGATCTGCACCCCATACTAATCATAATGCACTCAACCATCATATCTCTTAGTTTGAGAAACAGCCATATCCTCCGCATCCATACTCAGAGTTGAAAGGGAGATATATCAGAAAGTATTGAGGTCGAAATTTTAGGGACGCGTTTCCACTGACTTGGTTCATAGTTTCTATCTATCATCTTATATTCAGAAAGAGAGAAAAAGTTGCTACAGGGAACGCCACATACATAAGACAGTGACATTTTTTTCTAAATGACTTTGTGTGTGTTTTTTGATTAGGTAACTAGGTTTCGCGAAACCAAGGTTAACACTTAACAAAAATAAACAAGAGTGGCAAATTGTCACAAAATACGCCTGTCATAAGTCAGAGCTCAGAGTTAAAGCAAGACAAATTTAAGGTAATTCCTAAAATCAAAGGGTGATAACTCCCGAAAGACTTTGGCGATATGGCTGGTTATCGAACTTCGCCGAGATATTATGCCCACAAACATTTTCACCAAGTTTGGTAAAGATCGGATGAAAACTCTTTGACTTAGAAAGCGGAAAAGGCTAATTTGTCCAATTTTGGATAATTCAAGGGCCATAATTCTGAAGTGCCTGGGGCAATGTGGCTGGTTATCAAACTTGACGAGATATTATGCCCACAAACATATTCACCAAGTTTGGTAAGGATCGAATGAAAACTCTTTGACTTAGAGAGTGGAAACCATGTGGATGCCGCCCAACGCCCGCCCGCCACAGGTGTTCCCATAATACGTATAAAAATTAATAAAAATAATTTCAATTTTTTGGGGCCAAAAAGACCTCTTATCGTACCTCGTCCTTTATCTTAAATCCTAAGATTTCCATTAAATTTAAGTTCTTCCTTGCATTTCTTATTTAGATTTCAAGAAAAATCTTAAGTGGTATTCACAAAGCATATTATCTTAAGATATTTCATATTTTTCTCCTTAACTGTAAGGTACCTCTTTAGCAGTCTTAACTTTATCTTAAATATAAGGAAAACGCTAGTATTTTCGAAATCTACAATTTGCTGCTTGTATTTTCATCAATAAGAAGTTCAAGCATATATGGCGAGTTTTATTTGATTGTTTAACGTATATTTCCATTGAGGCCCTAGTATAATATTTGTTAATATCAGTCAGGGGCGACTATTCTTGCTCGATCTACCTGATGTGGTGTAGTCATACACACAAAACAAAGATTTAATCATTTAAATATGTCTGTATTATATTGTAGTAGTAGACATTGTATAATGTATAATAAAATATGTTAACACAGAATTCAGCAGACCAGGTGATCTTATGTTGTCACAGTTCACGTGGGCAGATATATATTGTAAATGTCAACCATACATGTGTGTATCCATATAATATTCCCAGAATGAACTCTAGTTACGGGCGTTGCACTTGTTAATGTGCAACTTAAGTACCTTGATGCATATTTACTGTGACCTACTTGTTGACATTGATGAATGAGGATTGATCCTTGGTGTGTGAACTGAACGTGATAATATCTGCTGTATTATGTATGTTAGAGGAGAAAGGTTTTAGGCTCGGAACTGTACGCTACTGTTGTCTTGAGTACTATACTAAATAAAGTTATAATCATGTAAACGTAAATGGCTGTTTGTGGTTCTTGTAGTATAATTAGTCCTAAGGTACTGCAACGATGAGAACGCTAACGACGAGACGGGACTACACCACACTGATGAAGGCTTGTCAATTTACGACCTGACGAACGCTTGTAATTTACGAAGCGGAGTTGGAGATCGATTTTGTGAACAAAATGCTTATTTGCAGGAATGTGATACTCATACTCATTCTTGTACTCGTACTTACTCGAGTACGAATTTTCAAGTCACGCTCAGCATTACTCAGTACTCGTCTGAAATTATGAGTACAAGTAAAGCAAATTAGTCAGTGCTTATGAGTACTTTGCGAGTACTCTATGAGTACTTTCACACTTGTGTGTGAAACGCAAATTAAAGTAACATAAGGCCACACCAAATTGATCAATAGTTCTTCGGATTTTTTAAAGAAAAAGTTGGGGCCAGCCAGCGAAAAAAGAATGTTAATTTATTTACTTCTCAAAATTTCACAGGCAGCTGGTTTTTTTTACAATTTTGTTTCTCAAAATTTCACTGACTGCGCTTTTTTCTCCAATTCTATCCTTTTTTAATGAGTAGCAAATACAAAAAAACATTGAGCAATGCTAATTGCAAACTTAAAACTAGACACCAGGCAATCACATAAACTCACATTAAGCATTCTGTGCATTGGTGAGCTACCCACTTAAGACTTGAATGTTACCATGAGATGCACAAGTCGAGTTTCAGTTAAGGGGTCATAACTCCTTAATGTGGATATGCACTAAAGGTGTCTTACACATCTACACTTCTGATTACTGTTTGCCAAGTTACATTCCCTTGAAAACTGATAAAACATTTCTTGCCTTAAACTAAATATGTTATACCTCGACAGACCGACAGGATGATTCCTGTGTACATATGTATTGCAGAAACGATATATAATACTTGCAAGTTTGACTTTCATTTGGTTTGAGAGCCAGTGAGATACTAACGTGTGCAGAGGTCACATTTTAAATTGTATTTGTTGACACTTAGTCTTTGACCATACGTATTAACATTTAAGGTACTGTTGTACAGAACTTACAAATTATTACAAGTAAATTAACCTTACATATTTCGTGAAACCCTGATTGTGTACACTATATTTCTAGCTCAATTTTGCATTAGTATTTTTAATAGCTGTTTTGAAATATGGTACTTTCAACTAAGTTATTTATTACAAATTTCCAGGGAAAGGTAATCAAACAGTGAATATCAAGATGAAAGTAAATTCAGTATCTTTCTATTGAAAAATAATTTTTAAAAGTTATTAACAACAAATATCATTAGAAGTATCAAGACTGGCATAAATAGACAAATGCAAAATGGAACTTTAAAAAAATTACTAAGAATTACTGTTTCTTCCAACAACACAACTGGTTTATTACACACAGATCTGTTTTCCAGAAAATGCTAAATACGTTTAATGGATATATAGCTAAAAATACTGTTCACATGGCAAAACTAATATCATCATAAGAATGTCTTTTAATCAAATCTTTAAAGGTCCTACAAAGACTAAATGTTAAATAATTCTGAAAATACTTTATATTTTGTCTGATACATCGCACTAAACACACTGTAAAATTATTCTAAGTATGTATTTAACACTGTAAAAATCTTTAAGCACTTTAAACCTGTGCACAAATACCAGGAACACTTTCACTTTTTTTACACGGACTGTCTCGAATGAGCAAAGATCAGGGTGGTCCGATTTCAGTGAATCAAAGAGTTTCACAAAGGTTTTTGAGCATTCTAACTCATACACTGTTGGCTCCATTTGAACATTAGTTCCACATTTGACTGACACGATTAAAACCAATGAACTCATTGTTGATTCATTAAAATACGACAATTGTACTAGATTAATTAGTGCCAGGCATGCCATGGTATCTCCCAAACACTTGAATTCAGGAAAAACGCTTGAAACTGTAGCATTTAAATTGAACCCAAAGGTAATTAAATGAACGTAAAGTACCATTAAATGCAAAAATTACTCTGATGAATTTTTTGCGCACCGCAAAAATAAAATTTGATTTTTGACGGAAATTGGAGCGTGTACATTTTTTTTTTCTACTCTTGCATTTTAAAGGAGCGGTAAATCCAACGAACTACTTATCAATTTGGTGTGGCCTAATGAAGTAAAAAATACATATTAAAAGTGAATGGTAAAAACGATTCATTGTAACAACAAATTTGACAGGCTAATTAAAAGAATTATGCCTACTTCTGTAATGAATGTATCAGTCATGTCAAAATCAACTGTGTTGAAACACTTTGAGATTTCTGACGGAACAGTCGGAGATGTGAGAGCTAAATGCCAACACTATTCATATATATTATACAATAATGATTTAAAACATTCTGTACTCAGTACTTACTAGAGTCCTTTAAGTAGTACTCAGTACACACACAAAATTGAATGTTGATATGTGTGTCACAGGCACGCCGTTTCCCAGTATTAATCGGACATGATTGTTGGGAGTAGAATATAAATGTGTTGAAACAATAGTAGCTTACAGAAATCATTGGTCTATGCAGCAGTAGAAATTTCGAACACGACTAAGATTTATTTTACTTAAGAAAAATCTTAGGAAAGAAATATCTTATACATGTATATTGAATATAACTTAAAGATAAAATATTTTTATCCTTGCGTAAGGAAAAATATATGTCTTAAGGAAAAACTTAAGAAATATCTTAAGACGTATATTGAATAAGGGCCCAGGTGAGACAATAAGTTAGATAGAGTTGACTTCCTCGGTACCCAGGCCATTCATAACATATATAATACCCTGGGCAAACTGACTGTAAAAATCTCGCAGTCATCAATAATTAATGAGGTGAAATCCAGCTGCTTGATACCGAAAATGCCGTTACGGATAAAATCACGGTTTTTAGTGATCCAATGAGATCGCGGCTTTCAAATCGCCAATTTTTTTCAATGGTCACTGCCATTTTGTCAAAATTGCTCATAGCTCTTCACAAAGGAGATTCCTTCTTTTTCGTTATCGTATATTTCATTGGTTTTAGAAATGCTTATGAATATTCATGCATTACGAAGTTTCGCTAACCAATTTGTCCAGGGTATAATATAAGTTATGAATAGCCTGGGTACCGAGGATGGGCATTTGTACACCCAGCTTCCTCTGAATGTCCTCCAACATTTTGTAAAGTTTCAACAAATCCATCAAATGATTTTATCACAGGAGATGAAAGAAAAAATAAATGGCTCTTGTTCATTGCATTTCCTTTCAAAATCTTCCATCATTGTGTGGAATTTAAATAAATTACATAAAAAAGTTTTGGACTTATATACACAGATGTAGTTTATTACAATTTTCTTGCAGTTTTAAATAAATTTCGATGTTATCGCCTCTTCAAGTACCTACCCATTTATCAGTACATACTACTAAACAACTATACATACATATGAAAATATCAATACAATATTGAATACTGACCTTTACTGAAACGGTACCTTCGAAGAACAAATATTGCTATTATAACTAGTATGGCACATCCAACTCCACCACCAACTGCACCGCCAACCACAGCCCCAATGATAGGACTGGTTTCTTTGGCTAAAATACGAACATATCACTACATGTATGGATCAGACTAGTCTCAAATAGAAAACAATCTTCACAATTAAACGTTTTAATTTCATTAGGCCACATTTTCAACATCTCCCTGTCTACAACAGTGCATCAATGTGTACTCAACTACATGCAAATAACCCCATTTTAAGTGTACATGTTAAGCGGAAAATAAAATTCATCACATGGGGTCAAAATAGGTCTTATTGTGACGATATTTAGGTCAACTATTTTACATGGGTCAGTCAATGAAATTAACAATCCCATGTAAAATAGTTGACCTAAATTTCGTCACAATAAGACCTATGTTGACCCCATGTGATGTCTCATCTTCACCAGCATATCATTAAGAGAAAATGAATCAAAGGCCTGATTGACCTGCAGCCCTTTTATGCAGTTTTCCATGTAATTTTTAATTGGTATTTGGAGATTTTGACAAATACTTGCTTTCTAGCTTGTTATGAGAGCATGACAGAAATTTAGAAACTTATGAATTAGTTACCGGTGTAACAGTCCAGAACTGCCCCGGTCCAGTTCTTCCCCGGGGCAATTTTGGACCGGTCCAGTTCTTCCCCGGGGCAGTTCTGGACCGGTCCAGTTCTTCCCCGGGGAACTTCTGGACTAGTCCAGTTCTTCCCCACCCAGTCCATTTCTTCCCCCCTAGAAAATAATTTTTCACACTGGAAATTATCTAATTTTTCATGTTAGGGTGGGGAAGTTCTAGACTGGTCCAGTTCTTCCCCCCTAGTAAAATATTTTATTTTCAACTTTCTGCTAGTCTATTTCTTCTCCCCTAGTTAAATACTTTATTTGTGTCAAGGTGGGGAAGTTCTGGACTAGAGTTTTTTTATTTGTTTGCGCTTTATGGTGGGGAAGTTTTGGACTAGTCCAGTTCTTCTCCCTTTGGAAATTGTTTCATTTTTTTTGCGCTTTAGGGTGGGGAAGTTCTGGACTAGTCAAGTTCTTCTCCCCTTGTAAAATATTATTATTTTTGTCTCAGGGTGGGGAAGTTCTGGACTAGTCCTGGACCCCTGCGAAAAATGTTCAAGAATTTTCTTCAGTTCTAGAATTATTCTAGAACTTCATGAATTATTCAAGAATCACCCTACACATTCAAGAACACGGGTTCTAGAACCCAGCAATTCTAGAATACTAATTCTTAATGACGCTAATTCTGAAAACTTCAAGAATATTAGTTCTAGAACCCACACAATTCTAGAATATCGATTCTTAACAATGAAAATTCTGGAACTTTGCTCAAATTCTAGAATCAGAATTCTGTGGACAGGTTCTTGAATAATTATTCTACTACTGACAAAATTCTACAACATTGTCCATAAAAATTGCCTTAAAGAATCAGAATTCTTTAATGGATAAACTTCTAGCCCAGTTCAAGTTCTTGAATAATTATTCTTCCTCTATATAATTTAATTCAGATGCTAAAATATGAATTCCTGTTGAAAAATAATTCCTTACTGGGTAAATTTATTTACTCAATATAATTAATCTAAAAGTAACTGCCCACCCCCAGGAAGATATTTATAAAAATAGTATTATGAAGCAGTGAAACGTTGTTGTTTTTGTCGTTGGACGTCCGTGGTGGTTTTGTAACTGTATTAGCCGCTCCCTGGATGATGCCGATGTCTAATATCTACCACCGCTGTTGTTAACGTTTAAATGAACACAAAGTTCTAAGTAATTTGAGACGTTTTATTTTCGTCCAATAACAATTATATTGATTTGTTCACAATTATAGTAAATACTAATTCACAAAGTTAATTATGTACACAAAGTACAAATGTATTCTTTTAGATATTTTAACACAAAGTAAATTCACACAGAGTGATATTATTATTATTTGTACACAAAGTACAAATTCTAAATTCAAATTTCTTATTATTTCTTAAGTTTTTTTTATACTAAATATTTCCAAGACTTATATACTAGTCAAGATACTTTGACATATTGAGTAAGCCTTGCCTTATGAAGTGACTTGTCAACTCTTAATAATTAAGCAATCAAAAATAATTATGTTAAGGTTTCAAACCTTGATTACTAAACAATAAGTGATTATATCACAAAGAAAGTTTGTCACAAGCCATGAAAAATATGGCTTTATATGAAATTGATCAAATCTTAACATATGGGAATTACAAGCATGAAACTAAATGCTCATTATTTAAATTGACATATGTCAGCTATTGAACAGACATTTTAGCAAAATTTATATTAAAAGTCAAATTTTAAACAATGACAATAACATTTGGTTATGTAAGAATTATTATGATCAAATAACAATGAAATATGCATCATAATAATAGCAAGGCATGGCTACTGTTCTAGGGCACTGCACTTTCCTTAATGTCCTCTTATCATTTTATGAGGTTCTTTAATACTTTAAGACTAGGTTAGGTATTCAATAAAGGGAGATAATTCAGAAGAGGCAATATTTGAAGTTTGAATGATGTTCCCAAAGACCTAAGTGTTCCAGACCAAGCATGAACAGATGGACAATATTAAAGACTTTAGACATGACAGATATTAACATATCTGAACAATTCAGAGTTTAAAAAAATAACAATTAACTCGCATCAATGGAAAGTCTTAAAAATTCAGACTTTTAAAATAAAAAATTTTTTTAAGTTATTTGTACCTTTTCAGAGTGTATTTAAATAATTATAGTTATCCGACACGTACTACATATATATTAAAATTCAAGAATGATCCGAATAATATCTCCATTTGAAAAAAAAATCCCTGTAAAAACGTGTTTGTGGAACGTCAATGAAGTGCATGCCGTCCGCTATTCGCTCGTGACCGGTATTACTCGTCTTTATTATAAACCTACCGGATGTTGATAGTGTAAAGAAGCAGGAGCATCGTCAGACGATTAGCTGTTCTAAAGTTGACGATCATACACAAATAACTGCTTCCACAGAACAAATAAAAGTTACCATTGGTGCAGGTAAGTGTGACTGTATGCAGTTTGAACACTGTCGTATTTAACATTGGTAGCAGCGGTGAATTTCATCCCGTTATTTCGCCGAAGTAGACTCGACACCCCGATCGGCGCCGGCATAAGCTTTGTCAGCGAATCGGAACTTGAATTGTCGATATGCATTATAATTAATGTACTGGCCGATTACTCACATCCAATTTTAATCATTCGGTGAAGAGATGCAACAATATTAAGAAATCATTTAACCAAAAGCAGTCAAAAAGCAGACGCGACGAAAAATTACTAGCCGCCATTTTGTGAACCTAACTCCGCCTTCTATGTGACGTCATCAAGTGTACACAAACATGAAGTGTAAACATTGCAGACGTCCTTTTTTTTCACCGAGTTAAGAGTTTAATAGGGGCATTTGGATGGATTCTTTTTGGTATTATAAAAAAACATGTAAAAGTAGATGACGAAGGAAAAATTGTTTATAATAACAAGTTTTGGGCGCATTTTGACTCGTCTTTTGGTTTTACACACTAACTGTGGTGACATCATTATTTTTCCATTAATGTGTCTAGCAATTTTATGCACACTGTGATTGACTTGCATTATTTAAGCTTTTGATTTTGTCACGGTTTAGTTAGATGTGATTTGTTAAATTTGTTTTTTTAATCTTCTCAAGATAGAGTAAAACTTATCTTTTATATTTCAGAAAATGGTACTACTCTCATGGTGAAGATATTAAATGTTCTTAAAATTTGCTGGTTGATTCAAGTGTTGGAGGTTTTGTGTTAGCCTTGAAGAATCTTTTTCCATTGATGACTCTGCACAAACAATTCAGTGTGGTGATGTTGAAGTGAACAATAGTTTTCCAAAATTTCTTAACAATGATTAACTTACACACATTCTCTTCAATGGATTTGACGTTGTTCAGGGGAACTGCGGATGGAATTGACAGATTAAGAAGAATGTACTAAATTTAAGAAATATTTTAAGTGTAAATTTGTCATTCTATTGTTTAATAATGTAACATTTTAATTTATCTAAAGATTTCTGTTTTCAGTGATGGTGTGTTTTTACAAAATTAGTTCAATATTGTTATTGTTGCATTTTAAGTACCAAGTATTTTTGTTCATGGATATAAATATAATTATATAAATCAAGTTTTATTAATATTTAATTAGGCGTTCAGCCAATTTTTCTGTTTTTTGGATAGTATGGTGGGTCCTTTTGGTAGGGAAGTTTGCATCATGAATCACCAAATTTGGTATTTATACCCATCGAAGAAGAGAGGGCATATTGCTTTGCACATGGCGGTCAATAACCTTTTTGTTTCTGATCAATAACTCAAAAACCCCTTGACCTATCATCCTCAAACTTAGTCCACACATTCATCTTTGGAAGCAGAGGGCCTGTAATGATTTTGGGGTCACAGGGTCAAGGTCAATTGTATTTAAAACCTTCCATTAATTTGAATGTTCAGTATGACAAAATTGTGGACTTCTGTTATACATGACTTTCTATATAAATTTAAGGTCAGTTCATCGAGATTAGCTCTTTCATAACCGAGCGTTAACAATAAACCTTTGGTTTCAGAGTGTTACCAAAATGGCACTACCCAAACTGCATCCACGAAACCCATTTTTTGTCATCTTAAAAATGTTTCACAATATATATATCAAGTTTATCTGCTTTAGATTTTTATATTTTATCAAATATTGAGTCATAAGTCTGAGCTATTGCATAGTTTGATACCAGAAGGAAAAAGTGATTCATGTTATTCATTTGCAATGTTTTTCTTTTTCAATCATACCACAACCCCAGGTACATGAGAATTTTCTTTTGATATTCAAATACCATCCATTTACAAATTCATGTAATGTTTTTAAGCGTCCTCTTTTCTAAATTAATCTGGAAATGACTACTTTTGAATTACAAAGCTTTTGACGAGTATTAAATACTGTTTATTAAAGTAAGAAATTTCCACAAAACATTTGCAGCATGTATATTTGTGCAGCATACTTTGAACTTGCTTATAAATAAATGCAATTGTACAAAACATACCTCTATGACAAAACACCATGAGGGGGCATAATGTTTTACAAACATCGCTTGTTTCTTTGAGGAATGGGGCCAAATATCGGCCCCAAATTGGCCATAAAAAGAGGCTGGTGTTGTAAAAGCTCTGATCATATGGAAGTATATTATGTAAAATTAATTATTTTTTAGGTAACACATTTAAACAATAGTTAGAAATCAATGTATTGTTGTATTATTTGTTTTATTTTGTAACTGCTGATACATGTGTATGATAAATTGAGTAAGCTTTAACTTATAAATATGTCAAATTTTTACTTTATTCTTGGGTTTGTTTGTCGATCTTTCATACCTGGTGTTCTTGTAAAGTTCAGGAACTTCTGTTCAATTAAAATCTGATAAATTTATTCTAGAAGTATGTATTTAATCAGTTCAAGAAAGGTGATGGTCTAATCACCAAGGAAACATTTATGTTACATGAAATTTCAGTTCAATTGTGGTGTGTCAATGAACTAGTTTTGATGAATATTGTATATTTTAGTTGTACATTGTATTCATTAATTAACAAGGGATTTTCAGTGGACTATCAGTGGAAAACTATCAGAATAATTTCACAAACTTCATGAATCTTTTTCACAGGGGAAGCTTGTGAGCCTCAGTGATGTTTCTGTCATAAGTCATTTGCCCTCACATAGTTGGATGTGTGTGTGATTAAACTTTGATGTGATTAAACTGTGTCTGCTATTGTGGTTTTCAAGTGTCCAGAGTAATGTCAGGCAACTGACTCAGACCATATTCATAGAATAATTCACACATTAGTGATTACTCAGAAACATGTATGTCTTAAACATAGCTGAATATTGTCTGACCAGTTTCTATGAATAATGTGAATTTTTATCTTCAGAATTCTAGAATCCGAATCAGTTATTCTAGAATTTACTTTTAGAATATTCAAGAAATGTTAAATCATCACCAGGCCTCTTCTTGAATTGTTATTCAAGAATTATTCAATGAACTATTCAAGAACTTTGATTCTAGAATTATTCCAGAATTTTGATTCTAGAATAATTCCACAATTCCTGGATAATTCTAGAGTTATTCTAGAATGTTTCACAGGGTTTATTCAAGAACTTTGATTCTAGAAATATTCCAGAATTTTGATTCTAGAATAATTCCACAATTCCTGGATAATTCTTGAACAATTCTTCAAGAAGCGGCCATTTAACGTTTCTAGAATATTCTAGAAATGCATTCTAGAATAATTCTTGAATAATTCTAGAGTTATTCTAGAATGTTTCGCAGGGGCTGAGTTCTTCTCCCCTTGGAAATTGTTTTATTTTTTAGGCTTAGGGTGGGGAAGTTCTGGACTAGTCCAGTTCTTCTCCCCTTGTAAAATATTATTATTTTTGAATTAGGGTGGGTAAGTTCTGGACTAGTCCAGTTCTTTTCCCCTTGTAAAATATTATTCTTTTTGTCTTAGGTGGGGAAGTTCTGGACTAGTTCAGTCCTTCTCCCCTAGGATTTTAATGCCCCCGCTCTGACTGGGGGTGGGGGCATATAGATTTGCCCTTGTCCGTCTGTCCAGAACTTCCCCACCCTCAGAAGAAAAAATAAAAAATTTAGAAGAACTGGACTAGTCCAGAACTTCCCCACACTGACACAAATAATAAAGTATTTAACTAGGTCAGGACAGAATAAGACCAGCTGAAAGTTGAAAAAATAAAATAATTTCCTAGGGGGGAAGAACTGGACCGGTCCAGAACATCCCCACCCTAACATGAAAAATAAGAACATTTTCAAGGTTAAAAAGTTGAAAATAAAATAATTTCCTAGGGGGGAAAAACTGGACTAGTCCAGAACTTCCCCACCCTGACACAAATAATAAAGTATTTAACTAGGACAGAATTAGACCAGCTGAAAGTTGAAAAAATAAAATAATTTCCTAGGGGGGTAGAACTGGACCGGTCCAGAACTTCCCCACCCTTACATGAAAAATAAGAACATTTTCAAGGTTAAAAAGTTGAAAATAAAATAATTTCCTAGGGGGGAAGAACTGGACCGGTCCAGAACTTCCCCACCCTAACATGAAAAATAAGAACATTTTCAAGGTTAAAAAGTTGAAAATTAAATTATTTCCTAGGGGGGAAGAACTGGACCGGTCCAGAACTTCCCCACCCTAACATGAAAAATAAGAACATTTTCAAGGTTAAAAAGTTGAAAATAAAATAATTTCCTAGGGGGGAAGAACTGGACTAGTCCAGAACTTCCCCACACTGACACAAATAATAAAGTATTTAACTAGGACAGAATTAGACCAGCTGAAAGTTGAAAAAATAAAATAATTTCCTAGGGGGGAAGAACTGGACCGGTCCAGAACTTCCCCACCCTTACATGAAAAATAAGAACATTTTCAAGGTTAAAAAGTTGAAAATAAAATAATTTCCTAGGGGGGAAGAACTGGACCGGTCCAGAACTTCCCCACCCTAACATGAAAAATAAGAACATTTTCAAGGTTAAAAAGTTGAAAATTAAATTATTTCCTAGGGGGGAAGAACTGGACCGGTCCAGAACTTCCCCACCCTAACATGAAAAATAAGAACATTTTCAAGGTTAAAAAGTTGAAAATAAAATAATTTCCTAGGGGGGAAGAACTGGACTAGTCCAGAACTTCCCCACCCTGACACAAATAATAAAGTATTTAACTAGGTCAGGACAGAATAAGACCAGCTGAAAGTTGAAAAAATAAAATAATTTCCTAGGGGGGAAGAACTGGACTGGTCAAGAACTTCCCCACCCTAACATGAAAAATAAGATAATTTTCAAGGTTAAAAGTTGAAAATTAAATTATTTCCTAGGGGGGAAGAACTGGACCGGTCCAGAACTTCCCCACCCTAACATGAAAAATAAGAACATTTTCAAGGTTAAAAAGTTGAAAATAAAATAATTTCCTTGGGGGGAAGAACTGGACTAGTCCAGAACTTCCCCACCCTGAAACAAATAATAAAGTATTTAACTAGGAGGACAGAATTAGACCAGCTGAAAGTTGAAAAAATTAAATAATTTCCTAGGGGGGAAGAACTGGACTAGTCCAGAACTTCCCCACCCTCAGAAGAAAAAATAAAATATTTTACTAGGGGAGAAGAACTGGACTAGTCCAGAACTTCCCCACACTGACACAAATAATAAAGTATTTAACTAGGAGGACAGAATTAGACCAGCTGAAAGTTGAAAAAAATAAAATAACTTCCTAAACTTCCCCACCCTAACATGAAAAATAAGAACATTTTCAACGTTAAAAAGTTGAAATTTAACGTTGAAAATAAAATAATTTCCTAGGGGGGAAGAACTGGGCAGGTCCAGAACTTCCCCACCCTCACACGAAAAATTAGATAATTTCCAGGGCGTGAAAGTTGAAAATAAAATAATTTCCTAGGGGGGAAGAACTTCCCCGGGGAAGAAACAGACTGGGTGGGGAAGAACTGGACTAGTCCAAAACCTCCCCGGGGAAGAACTGGACCGGTCCAGAACTTTCCTGGGAAGAACTGGACTGGGGGGAAGAACTGGCCTGTTACACCCCTAGATCCTAGTTATCAATTGAGAAAGTTTCATTGATTTTGCGGTTTATTGAAAAACACCCTAGTCATATATTCATAAGTGTATTGGAAATGTAAACAAATCAATTAAAATTGCATATAACCAATCTTGTTTTCAACAGGATCAGGGGGGGCGTTTCATCAACGGTTGCATCGCAAATCGCAGCTGATAATCGCAAAATCGCTGACAAAAATCGCGAATCGCGTTTCATTAATCATCATCGCAAAAATGACCGACATACATGTTATCATAATAACGATAGGTGTTAAAAGTAAACAGTAAGCAAATAACTATGCATGCATATTTTGCAAAGGGAGAGCATTCACAAATAACTTATGTTTACAAAATTGTAGTGATTTTATCTATGCAAACATCGCGGTAGATGACGTAGGTCGGCGGGGAGTTGAGGAGCCATCCTGTGAGAAGCAGCCGTCAACACGGCGTTTTTCATCTCTGTAATGTCTGGAGTGCTTGAAAGCTCAGCAAGTGTCCAATTCGAGCTTCTCGACATGTCTGTTTGACAGAATGCGAAAACAGGTGTGCTTTGTGACGTCATTTTACAGACTGTGTGCCTTTTGTTTCTTAGTGGCGAAAAGGAACTTTGCGATCAGCTTTAATTGACGGAAAGTATACTTGCGATGGTGTTGATGAAACCCAAATAGTGGTAATCGCAAATGTACTAGCAAATGATAGCAATCTGCGATTTTATGACATCGCATCGCTAATATTTGATGAAACGCACCCCAGATCATTAGATGTCATTTGCTATCACTTGTAAAGACACATAACTAGCCAGTCAAGACTTGAACATACTATTCAAAGCCAGCACCAAAAATAACATGTGTTTATTTTACACTGGTTGTGACCATTAAATATGATAAAGATTATTTGCAAATTAATTATTTATTCGTAAATTATTTCGAATTATTCGGTATTATCCCTTATTATTCGGTATTATTCGGCTTTAAGAGTAACTGTACATTTTCTATAACATATGAGCTAAATACTGCTTTTCTAGTTGTTTATTTCACTTACGAAGTCTAAGCATCGTAAATATTCATATAATATTTCTAAACATAGGTTTGGTTTATTTTACCAATGCCATCAAAAATATAGTAAACTGTGCTTATAATATTCAGGGACTGTAAAATCTATATCTTTGTATCCGAATATTGTTGTATTCAAGGTTGATTTTTTCCGCAGATGATTAAGAAATATAAATTCAGTAAATAGAGTTAGCTTCCAACCGGAAGTAGTTTGGTATTTTTGTCATCAATTAAGTCAATAATATTTTTTTTTTAAGATATGGAAAGTAACAATTACTACTGTAGACCCAGCTTTTCACAAATGCTGTACACATAACTTGACTCGAATCTGCGCCACTGCAGCCCTTAATAATATACGGACTGTTCACATGAGAGACCGGAATTTAGTACCGACAGTTGTTAATAAATTATTAGCATTTCACACCTTTAGGTAGCAAGTTGACATAAATTATCGCTTTCACAAAATGAGACCGAATAGGGTAATGGTGTTAATTATTTTACATGTCCAAAAGTTAAAGAGTTTGGGATAGTAAAAACATAACGATGTATCCAAAATATCGTAATATGTGATATCGTCTTATCCAGAGTATAATTACTAGAAATATAGAGCAAGCTGGCTGGGACCGTGAGATTCGTATTATAATAAGTAGTACATCATAGAATGTGATATCGTTAAAGGTAGATATTAATGCAGTCTATAAAATGTATAATACAATTTACCTTTCGTTTTTGCTATTAAAGGTTCCGATTCGGATGAATTCCCTTTTCTATTTGATGAATAAATTATCACTTGATATTGTGTATCACTCTCTAAACCAGTCAACATATAACTCATTGTCTGTTCTCCATTATCAATGGCACTAACATAATTCCATGTGCTGCTTGAACGCTTCTTGTATCTTATATAAAACGTCTGTGGTGGCCCGCCATCATCACCAGGCTTCCATTCAAGCTGTATTGATGATTCTGTCGCAAGATGTCGAAAGTCTGTAGGTACATCCGGCTCATCTGCATATATTAGATGATACACAAAATAACATTTAACATTCAAAATATGACAACACACATTGATAATGTAATTTAAAACTAGAAGGTTGTTTTTGATATATGTCGCCCCAGTTACTTGCTAGGATTTAAAGAAAAAAGCTTGCTTTTGCAGTTGGCAGTACCAGTATATTTTCAAAGACATTTCCATAGTTAACAAACTTGAATGTTTCATTTAAAGTGTAACATTAATAATAATTCTGAAAGTAATAAATATAAAAGAAAGTTGCAAAGCTTGTAAACGCTTTACTTACAAATATTTTATGTAACAAATATTGTAGGAAAATGTCTTTGCTTATCTACTATCTTTCGCCACAATTGCCCAAAAAGGTGCTTATTCACAAAGCTTGTAAGCATTCACAATAAACATTGATATTGATTTCATTTGATTGTATGAATTAATTCAAATTTACTTGTACAACACAAGCAAATATTCATTTAAACATCAAAGGCCCATAACTCAGTGAAAAATCATATGAGCGGAACGAAACGACAAGGATGCACAACTAAACTTGATGCTTATAAATCCGGTGAAGTTTGGTTGAACTCCAACCAGCCGTATTTGAGATGAAGCGCAGACGAACTTCACCATACACTGTATATGTATAAATCATCAAAGGGCCATAACTCAGTGAATAATTATCCGAGAGGAAAGAGACGACAATGATGATGACTACACTTGATGTTGATCAATCCTATGAAGTTTGGCTAAGTGCTACCAGCAGTATTATAAATTAAGCGCGGACAATCTTAAAGTGGACGGACGGACTGACGCCAAAGATAAAAAACAATATCTCTCCCAGAAGAGAGAGACAGAATGATACATATAGTTAAGAAGGTGATATCTACAAAAGACTCAAGTGTAATGTAAATGTAAATTGGGATCCTAGCCCTATGCTTGGGTTATAAGATTAAATCAAAAACATTTTAGCAAACTTGGTTAAGGCAAAGAGAAAATCATGTGGAGCAGGGTCACATTCACAAATCAGAACTTCCTAAGACACGTCTAGTATAATGAGCATTTCCAACAGTTTTTATTTAAATTCATACCATTCATTTTCAAACCAATCTTATGATTGCCAATTTAACGTTTACAACAAGGTAATTAAGAGGCAATACCAGCATCACTTGTGCAAGCTTGACCTTATTTCAGAGGAGACAGGTTTCAAGACAGTAAATGCTTGATGATGACAACTGATGACCAAATTATAACAGAACAAATTAGTTGCTTTTATTCCTCTCCAATTAGTTAATTTGACATGCAACTGATGTGTGATTTAGCTGGCGTTGCCCACACGAACAGATCAGGGGTATTTTTTAGTTCATTTCCGACTGGCTCGTTACAATTGTGTGTAATAGTGATTACACAAAGTAGACAAATTGGGACACCGGTTAATAAATGTTTTGTGGTTATATAGATCGAGAGGTGAAAGCGAAACTAGTCTAAGTGCATTTCAGTAAATTGTTCAGGAGAGGGAAACAACTGTTTTATTTTGTGGACACAATTTGTAATGTTGATTTACTGGTTGTATAATCAAAATTACTAATGTTTTAAATTCAATGGTGAATATTTTGAGAAAAAGCAGAAAAAAATATTATATGTAGGAAAATGCACTTGGACCGTTTTCGCGCTCAATATTTGACCAAAAGTGTAACATTTGTTGAATGCGAAAAAAGACCAAGTGACAAAATTGTTTTAAAGAATACAGAATATTGATAAGCTTGCACCACAATTTAGTTTTTTCTTTATTGTATATTAAAGTTTAGTGATTTAAATACAGAATTTTAAAATTATATTCACTTTGTCTTTTTTGCACTTAATTATGTATGATAGACTAATGATGATATTTAGATTCTTCCCAAATATATGATTTAGTACTAAATAACTATTTTTGGTTAACATTAAGCATAATAGTTTCATTTAAGGCAATTTTAAGTATAATGGACATGTAAGGGGCTTATAGTCAACAAGTTAAACACTCATAAGTTTATAAAAATGTATCATTATTCTTGTATTTCATCTACAAAGTGTCCAACTCATGAATTATAAACTTTATGATATACCATAGTTGTTTATGAACTAGAAAAGATTCTACCATTGATTTAAACTACATGTTTAAGGCCTTTTGGTGCAATTATATGTTTACTACTACTCTTTCATACTTTTATGAGGGACATGATACCTTACCTATTATTTAAAGTTTATAAATACATATTTTTAAATAATTCCTCCACCAACATATTGTTATAAAAGACTGGGTTTATAACTACTTCATATTGACTCAGAATCCCTTGACAGGCTTATCAGTAACCTGAATACTTGTACATCTAACAAATTACATAGTTTGTGCATTATCACAATGAATGGTTTATCAATTCATTGATCAAATAATGAACAAAATTTACACAACATTGTTTTCAAACATTCTAAGATATAAATCTCGTTCTTTCCAGTGGTTTGATAAATTAAGTACAAGTAGTAAATGATTCAGTTTCTAAGGGAGATAGAATTAGTATGAACTTAACATTTGTTCATACAATGTAATAGGTTATGAATTGAATAAAAATATTCTACATTTACATGAAATCTGAAAATAAAGACACACATGTCCTTGTTTTGATGGAGTCCTTTTCACTTGGACCAATGATAAAGAGGTTGAGTATGTGTTTCACTCAACTCACTATCAAGTTTCCATATTATGATATGCTGTATGTGTTTACATGATCGATGTAGGGGCAGTGTTAACTTGTCGCTGCTTTAAATTCTTTTATAATAAATGTACAGAAATTATTAGTTATTTTCATCAAAGACATTTGACCTAGCTGATGGGTTAGATTGGTGTAAATATTATCAGGGATATTGACACATACATATTGTATAGGGCTGCAACGATACAGGTTTCTAAGTTCGGTTTGGATAACTACCCTTTCAGTTATTCGGTTTCGGTTACAGAAATATATGAACAATTACTATCTATAGCAATGTCTGTTGCTCTCTGAGCACCTGAGAACAAAGTGAGCTATTGTGGTTGTCTTGACTTTTTTGTCAGTCATCTGTCTGTCATCAACAGGAGACTTGCTAACACTTTATAGGTTACAGCTTTGGACCGATCTTGGAGAAATCCCATCAGAATCAATGTTTTGCTTCAAAACATATTGGACCATCCACATGGCTCAAGTTTAAACATGATTTGTCAAAAAAACTAAATAATCTACCCCAGACAATGTGTGATAATGCAAATGTGCCCATTGTAAAAGTTCCCAACTACAGTAAAGTGACATGATGACATCAGTACATCAATGGCATGCTCTTACTAGACAATACTCATGTTGTAATTGGTTACATTTTGTTTGTGGTTGTCAAATAAATGTTTCAATGCTGTAACTTTCTTGTTGGCCATGAACTTGCACATGGCATATCTGATCTTGGACTGTCCTGAATAATTCACTTGTAAGACAAAACTGTTTTGTCAGTTTATACATTGTCCTATTACAACTTAACTAACTTACACATGCCTTCTTCTCTTACTTATGTTTTGCTCACCTTCTGATAATCATTTTGAGACAATGTTGGATAACTTGTAAAGTGGTACACTTGTTTTGGTAAATGTATTCACACATGCCAGTGGTACATGTTTATTTGATGGAATTAAGCGAGAATAAATACGATTGAATTTTAACCTGTCCAAGTTTTAGCAATGCGAATTGAAACGGCTGTCAAGGACTCATAGCCATGTGATAGGCCTTATCTATTTGGCCATTATATAATACGGTATATTATACGGTATTATTTTAATAGAAGTGATTTTTTTCACTTCATATTTATGATTAGGAGCTTTCTTTTTTGTAGAGAAAAACATATATTTTGTCATTTACACTTAAAATGGAAAAGATATATTTCTGTTAAAATCATTAATAAATTACCTGAGTATTGAATAAAATAAATAATAATTACAAAATACTTATAAATAACAAATTATATTGACTTCAAGATACCATCATATAAAACAGTAGACATTTTCTGAAATACCCATTACTTACAACTTTTAATGTAATTATACCTGATAATTATTAAATTTTGATCAAGTGGAAAAGAGTTTTTTTCATTGTTAAAGCAGGCATGTATTCAAAGGAATTTACCTGACATTGATAAAAAATACTGTATTTAACTATATTTACACTTGTTTTTGCTGTGGAATCAGACCACATTTTTAGACAATCTTGATGAAACTAAGTCACCATGTATGTTTCTATGAAATTTAGGTTAAGATTGGTAACCTTGGGCAGAAATTAGGTCAACAGTCCAACTCAAAGTAAAACCTTGTTAATGCTTGTAGAGGTCACATTTTCAACCTGGTTAACATGTAAGGTGGTAAAAAACTTTGTCTTTATGAAATCAAAGTCAAGTTCAAAATTGGGTAAACCATTTTCAGCCAAATGGCAATGTACTCAGGTGAGCGAAATGCCCTCTTGCAGGCTTTCCGGAAGCTTCTGACAAAAAGTAGGGCTAAATTCTAAAATATTAGGGCTGTTTCAGGAACCACTTACCTCTGAAAAGTTGAGACAGTATCAACTTACACAAATAGTATTTTACCAGTAGTCAATAGTCTTCAGGTGGCCTTGGCTGTGTACTCAATAATTAAATCTGTGAACACCTGTCACAGCCAGTACCAAGCTGAAGCTAACGATCCACTGGTAAACTGTATGAAAAGCCACTGTTTCGAAAAAGTAGAAAAATATTGTTTAAAGCAAGTAATGATATTCCATCTTAATCGACATTCACCTTGAAAAGAAACATGAAAATAAGGAATTTCAATGAAAAATTTGGACTTTTTTAGGAAACCATCAGTAGTAACCCATTTCAAAAAACAAGACACATCCACTATGCAATTAATATATCTTAAAACAGTTACTTTTTTACTTTACTTTTAAAACATGCTTTTACAGAAATAGCATGCCATTGGTGCAGCTTATGTAGATTTGCACAAAGCCATTTTTAAAATCTGAATAATAATGATTTATATATTTAAGTTCAAAGTTGTAATCAATATAGTTAACATTGAAATTGTATTAATTATAGAAACATGAATTTAAATTTTCATCACATTCGAGATTTTTATAAAAATATGAAAGCACTTTTTTCGCGTACGTTTTGAACAGCCCTCGTATATACCAAATTTCATCGAAATATCTTTTGACCAATTGCAGTTGAGCTAGTGCAATGCAGAAAACAACAGGGCTGTAATTCTGCAATGTGTTGACATAGGGTCATGGTGCCTAATATTTGTACTTTCTGTCTATATTCCATAATTAGAAATGTGTCCATAGGATACAGACACACCCACTTGCAGCCTTTGTCACAAAAGCAAATGCTATTATTCTGCTCATAGTCTGTGAATGGGTATCCAAATTACTAAGTGAACAACTGTACTGATTATGTTGGTAAGTCAAGGACCATAACTTTGCACTTACTGTGTACTTTTGGAGATATGAGTGACACAATATTACATACTCTGTAGACTGTATTTAACAAAGTCAAGGGCCATAACTTTGCACTTACTGGGCACAGCCAAACATGACACCCCAGGTGCACAATTACACATGCTGGTGAACATTCCTGTATTTTTTTATGACTGTGTGACAGACGGAAGGACAGACAGACGGACAAGGGCAAATCTATATGCCCCCCTTTCAGAGAGGGGGCATAAAAATCAAATTGAGCCTTTGTTTACACTATTCGGACATGTTATGTGCCATAAATGTCACACAGTTCTATATATAACAGTACTGTGAAGCTGTTTGAAGAGATGATTGTATTCATTCATCCTAATATATAGCAAGATCAACTATATATAAGGATCATTTGTTATACAATGAGCATGTGCTTTAGCACGTAGATTAGCTTAAATGCAGTATAACATAAATATCACTTATTGCTTCTTACCATCCTGTTCAAGCTGATAATGAAATTCCATTCGACCAAAATCATTTGAAACCACTAGTAAATACTTTCCGAAGTCTCCTTGACCTAATCTGTGTATCGTAAGATTTGATTGTACATCAGAAGATGTAATTGTAACATTATCAGCATCCTGCATACGTTTCCATACATCACCAACCCATTTCTTCCAAATGAACACAGGAACGGGATATGCTATAGCATTAAACGTGAAGGTAAATGTTTCGTTTTTCTCGCTTCTTCTGTTCAGGTTTACTGTATCGGCAGGTCTAGGAGAACCTGTAATTAAATAACACAACATTAAATTAAATTGCAGGGGTATTCAGGATTTATTCCGGGAAGAAGACACATACCCATCCATCCCTATAATTATGTACAATTGTAATATTTTGCACTGATTCTTACAAATTAAGCTGACCTTTCTGCCGAGATTAATCAAATTAAGTCCATGCCGTCACTTCCCTGTATGTACACTCAATGGCCAATATTGAGTTCCAAACGTCGCGTCATTTTTTAATATTATAATTCCAGGCATTTACTTTCATTGACGTTTTTTAACAAAGCAAGTTGTAGACTTACCAGATATTACTAATATATTGAAACGGAAAGTATGAGCTTTCTAACTATATTTAATCTGACAAGAATAACGTCACATAGCGACTGTAAGTAGTGTTAAGAAGTAGATTCTCGGGTTTCCAGCACCACTCCTTGAAAATCAGCCTTCGACTGTCGGTTAGTAGTTTTTATATCAATAGTTTGAGCTCCCACCATATATTTTTTAATTTATTAAGGTCGGGATTTAAGGATGACGAGCACAAAATTTTAATATTGTTATCAGACTTCCAATTATTTGCTATTTTTGAGCCATGACATAGGATATTGTCTATCTGAAGATCCAATTGCGATTTGCAATATATCTAGCTCTTTCAGGCCACATATTTTGATCAGGAGTTTGAATAAATTGATCACTTTTCTTATTTCCATTCATAGAAGTAAGAATACATACTCCGTTAATATACATACACCACCAAAACATAGCAGTAGCCTTAAATTAACGTTCCAAATCGCACCCTGTGACAACGTTTTTCGCTTCCATCCAGAGAGGAACATGATCTCAACTTATCATTGGACTTCTGTTTGTTTACAAGAATTGAAATTGTTTGCCGGTTTATCACCGTTATTTAGCTATTTACTTTCGTGTGATAACCCCTCTTGTCTAGCCTTACAATCATTTATTTTACCCCGCTGTCCACATGCCGTCGTTACATCGCACAGAAATATTATGTTGTCACGTCACCAAGTGTCATTACAATCAAGCATGTATTGGTAGAATTATTTACTCTCAAACATACTGATACTCTAGAACGTTCCACACAATTTTAATTTTGGGAACTCAATTTTGGCCATTGAGTGTATATAGTGAAGATATTTAAAAGAAAACCTTTCACCAAATAACTGTCAGATTAACTGTTGAATCCAGTGCGTTTTACTTTGCTTCTGATGAGGATTTAAGACATGTAGACTATGCAAGAGAGTCATGGTGTATGAGTTGTTTATAAAACATTTTGTTTATACATTTGTGGATTTCATTGTAGATATGTTTTGTCTGATTATTAGGGGAAGATGGATGAAATATCAATTTTCGCTCAAAAGCTTGTTAAAAATGTTTTTCGATTAACTATTTAAAGACTCTGGGTATAATAAATAAATAAGACATGGCAGTATGGATGACATAAAAAGTGTAAACCCTTGCAAACAGAATATAAATCTCAGCCTCGTATTCATGTAACTGACACTGCCATGTAAAAAGTATGTACTGTAATATTCCTAAACATCAATACTACAGATTTATACCCTATTTATTCTTGTAAAATGTTGATGTTAAATAGTAGAACAATACATATACAAGATTTCACACATATAGAACAACAAGCGAACACGAAATTGAAAAACTCACATACTTCAACCACAATCAAGCAGTAGATTTAACAGTAGACTCATTTGGATCAACTTGATACACAAACATCTTGCTTGAAATTTTCCAGCTATGCTTCTTGAACAAATGTGGAGTTTATCAAGAAACTAATAATCTTTTATTATCTTACTGCACTTATTGATTTCATTTTACTTACAATTAACATTTACTTGTAGCTGTTTGGACGCCTCTTTTCCTTTGTTAACCTTGTTGCTTCCAAAACATGTATAAGAACCAGCATGTAGACACATTGCGTTACCAATGTAATATAACATAGTCATGTTTCCAGTAGATGACTCTAACGTTTTATCTCCTTTCCTCATCTGTATTGTAGGAAGTGGGTTACTTATGACTGTACAATTGAGCTGTAAAGGATTTGTCTCGTTCACTGTTGTTACATTTGTGTTTGTCTCAGAGCCTAGGACATATAATGATGTTACCACAGCTTTGTCTGCAATTAAACAGTTAGTTGCAAAGTGACATTGTGAATTCAATCTGGCAGTCTTACATTAATAACAAAGGACAATGTAGTACCGACACAAAATACATGTAGTACAATGTTGATACCATACAAATCATCTCTAATTCACAGCACAGTAATAAAATGGAAAGTATTATTATATTCATATACCGTTTCCAGGTCAGTACAATAAACAAGACATGTCTTTAAAAAAAGATAAACGACCTAGATGAAATGATGTCTTGCAGTATGTTAAATAGAAATTTAGTTCTCCTGTAATCTTCATTATGGACTGTCTCCAGTAATTTGACAAAATAATTGTTATTTAATTAGTTCTATATTTTGTTGTATAGAGTCAAAAGGTACACAATTTGCTATAAATCGAACAAATAACATTTTGCACAATTATCTTTTAAGATTATTTGAAACAAAATCTAATTATATATCTATTGAAGTTCATTTAGATGGAAAATATTGTCTTTGTTTATCATTGCGATTCAAGCACAACGTTAACGATATAATGATGTTTGTACCACAGGATTTGAGGGAAATACCCATTTTTTATACTAATCCACAGTACGTATATTCAGATTTTGCCAGATGGGTACGTTACGAGAAATAAAAGTACCTTTCAATGACACATTGCTAAATACTATGAAACTGAAAGAAATTATGTCAATTTATGGTAGAAAAACTAATACATATCATCTCCTTAAAGTTTTTCTTCTAGCATTTAGTTTTAATAAAGACTTGGTAAAAAGTTAATTATCGTTTGGTGCCTCTCCGCTTAGAATATGAACCAATCAAACACTAGATTGGTCTAAATTGTAGGTCAAAATCAATATTATACAGCTATGCTGAAAAAATAGCAAACATCATATGTAAGTCATGAACAAAAACACAATATTATCTACACAATCTGCAAGACATTTGACTGTAACCTTACATTGAACATTGAGGTGAAATGTGCCTGCGTCCTTTTCTTCTGTACTAACTATTGACGCTGCTGTGGGTTCCATTACATTATAAATTTCACATGTGTAGTTTGCATCGTCGCTACGAAAAACTGACGGTATGTTTAGTACTTCCTTATTCCATTTCTTATCATCTATATTTCTCGTCCATTTAGCTGTTGTTTTTGAAGGATTTCCTGGTGTGAATGGACACCGCTTGTTTAAAGGAGTGCCTTCCTCAATATCCATGACAGAAAGACTTCCTATTTTAGGAGGGTCTGAAATAATAGAGTTGAATTTTATCTAGGAATATAATCTCATTCCTGGAGACAAATGAAATATTTCGTCAATTTATAAAGCACCTTACAACATTTCTAGCAGATACACTACATTACTTAAATTTAACTTGAGATGCTTTAAATGTTCTGGGGTTATACTCTGAAAACAAGTATGTATTTTGTTGTTGTAGCAAAACTGAAAGCCATATTGTTATTTTATATAACACTTTAATATAACAACACCTCAAACATGTAGGTCTTTACTGGGTAAACAAACAACAACACAAATATTGACATTTTGTATCAACAATATTTTGAAGGCCAAGATACATATTGAGTCAATGTTTTATTTAAGAATGTGTTGATGTTATCATAGACATTTTAAGTTATAAGTAGTAAAGGTAATACAATACATGTAAAATACCAGGGCGATGGATAATTACGGATACTTGCACTCAGCACTCAAATCACAAAATGCAATGTAATGATTAAGATGGTATACATTTGAGGGTTGAAAATGTATGAACATGTCTAATGAGAGCTTAATATTCTTGTTGGTCAATTCTCTTTGCATTTGAATATGAGATATTGGAGTAATAACCGGGTTTTAAACTATATACTCTTGACTTAATGAATACTCAAATATGTAACATAATACTCAGGGAGAAGCAGTGGTCGAGGGGTAGAGTTCGCATTGAGCCTAGTTTGACCACAAACTTCACAATCCCAAACTTTGGCATGAGTACTGGCTGGAAGCCAATTATCAGTCATCGAGAGTGATAAGTATAACTTGTAAAAACATGTTTCAACATCGATGTAACATAACAAAGTTTAAACATAAACATGACACTCAAATTTGTAAGGAAATGGGCCACAATTATCAAACAATTTTCACTCTCAAATTACCACCATAAGAACCGCAAAAGTAACTTATTTATCTTTTACCTAAACAATCTCATTCAAAAGCAAAACCAGTGACAATTTGGACTATTATTGTCATCCAAATAACTTCATGTTGTATGAAATTGAGGGATCTAATATTATATTCTTAATAACCGAGATTAATTTCAATTTCCAAACTGTTTAAATTGCATAATTGTTTGACTTTAATTCATGACAGTTAGAATACACGTTTCTTTCAATTCAATAATATGAAACATTTATATGGGTTAAATAAATACTCTTTAAGATACTTTCAGCAAAAAGTATCTTGCACAAGACCCTTTCGATATAACCAAATAAAGCCCCCATCACACCTGAAACTCTATTTATTTGATAGCCTATTGATAATTTCTAATGTATTTAGAACACAATACATCATGTAAAATTGAAAGACGGATACATAAGAAGTAGCTAATTATACTAGAAGACTAACTAGAAATGTATCAGTTGATATATGAATATGAAGGATTTACAAAGAAAAAGAAGAAATATAATTACAAAGAATATCTAGCTGAAATTCGCGAGACTTATTTCTTCTTTCCGTTGAACCAAATGTCCGCATCAATGTACTGTTGGCAATACACGTGTATTTTCCATCATTCGTCTTATTTACATTCCGTAAAATCAGTTCAGATGAATATTTGGATTGTAATGGTCCTTCCCATGACACCATTGGACGAGGTGTACCAGTCGCAGCACATGATAGTGATATTGAATGACCAGTTATAATCTTTAACGTTTGTGGAGCGTCTATTTGATTATCTTGTGTTGAGTATCTAAAGTTACATTCTGTAATAGCTGGTGGAACTGGAAGCAATACAAACAATGACGACATAAGTGCTATGTGTTCTTCAGTTGATCAGAAATCAGTTATTACATTGACAGACAGACCAACTGATTTAAGATGAAATATCAACTCGGACTTCTCATATGAGGCACTAAAATACAAGTAATCCTAGCATTCTGTTATCTATTCCATATCATACTCGACCACCGACAGTTATAAGCATGTTTTGATAAATTTAGCTGATCTTGTTATCTCACATAAAACATTGTCAACTCTGAGTCACCACAATCCAGTCACTGCAGGAAGTAACTGAACTTAAAGACAGACACTGGGCTATTTTAAAGAATATTTAAATCAGAACAAGAAAAACTTGCTGAACTAATTACGAGAATATTTCACATAAGAAAAAGAAGAAAATGTGTTTTCACAGAGCAACTAGGTAGTCATCATTCACATCTTTTGATATAAAATACTTATAAACTGAAGTTATATATTAAGTTTATAACTTACCTAGAACATTTATTTTCATTATATCCGAAGTCGATTTTTCCTCCTTTACACCTGTTCCAGTTTCCTGCAATGTATTTGTGGCAGTACACGTGCCACTCCTATTATCCTGAATTGACGACACTGTCCAAACCCTTCCGTTGTTCGAGTTTTCACTCCATTTATATTTATCTGCAGCAGGATTTCCATCAGTTGCATTACAAGTGATGCTTACGGTGTCTCCTTGTATAACATCTATCATATTATTTGTTATAATTTGTTCATTTGAACTTTTCACATAGTAAAGCTTAATCATGCTTGGTTGATCTACAAGTATATATTTTGTTAATTAGAAGAGTGTGATGTTTTAGTTAAAACAGATATGTCAAGTGAGGATTATGCAGAAAGTATACACACAAGGTATTATTGAGATAAATTATAATGTATGATACAGAAACATGCATATACTAGCATATTTTAGTATAGGAAAACACAACGCAAAGATCAAACTGTCATGTGTGTTGTCAATCCTTCTTACAATATTAATTGCCTGTAGTATCCTCGACAAAATATGTGTCACATTAAGTAGAGAGCCAATCGATTCTCGTCAAAATTGCCTGATGTCATCAATAAATCGCAAATAAACATAAAAGGTATAAGAGATACTTGGCCGGTAGCATGAACTGTTAAGGTATAAATAGAGTGTAGTTAGTATATAGCCATCAAACCTTCTACCAGAAGCTTCTGAGCAAGCAATTCTCTATTATGCATTAATAATCATTTTATGGCTTAAAAATCCTCCAACTATAGTATTGTAAGTTCGATCAAAGCCTAACTAACAATGATTTAATACATGAGTTAAGTTTAAATCAATATTGTATGGGAAACGTTCTAAATGTGTTATATCAAAGAATGTTGGTATGACAAAATTTCTTCTTATTTGCCACTTCTGCCACAAGAAAATCTCCAACGTTTTGATTTATAATGCAACATCATGTCGAATTAAACAATGCACTTTGAGCGTCTTTCTGTATTTGGAGCGCGAAAGCCCACGATATGGGTCGCGTAATCTTGCGTTTTTCCGAGGCACATGTATGCAATCTCTCTAGCAGATTTTTGAACTTGGTTTTATGTCTATATAAAACTATTTAAGCGTCTTATATCATTTAAATAGTATTTATAAGACTTATACGTACACATGGGATGGATTTAAAATGATTTTGAATTTTAATTAAAACAATTTTTTTTTTTTTCTGTCTAATATTATATGGCCAACTGCTGTCATATACAAAGAGCAAACCAAATTGTCGGTTAGTACTTTATCACAATAAACAAATATTATAAACTAATATTATTGGGTAGTTTATAAGCGATTTTAAAATTGAATTAAACTTTAAATTTTTGGTATATAAGCACACTTTCATATATAAAGTATAGAACAGCAATATTATGGGAAATACAGTTTTACTAAATTGATAAAAATCACACATTGCCAGTTCCTTACACATTATCCAGCTACGAATCAAAATCTCAACCCACGGTATAGTGATTGAATTCTTTTAAAAAAATCAAAATACACTGTCATTTCATATATCATCATGTGAAAAATCCCGTATACAGTCGCACCTATTGTTATATTTCTTTCCCTGCACAGACGTTAATTTGTACTTAGACAATTAATAATTACCTTGTGAGTAGGAAGAATGTACACTTATGCGCAAACAGCAATCCCATATATGGTTTACAGTACTAGGGATAAATGATATCAATAATTGGGTTAGTTACCCCGAAGTCACCTGCTGTGGTTCAATGGTACATTGGTGACTCGCATATACCCGGTATCCATAAGCACACATCACGTTTTTTTGGCTTCTAGATACAGTCTACACTGCTGTTGTGACCCCATGAATTAAGCAACTCCCTGTCATATGCGACTGTAAATGTTGCCCCTGATGAGTTTTCCTATAATAAGACTGAATTAAACGACTCCATGTCTGACGCGACAAGCGACTATGAAAATTGTTGCCCAAACGCACATGTAGACTGTTTTTGACAATGTATTTTTGGACTGGTATTGTTTTTACCACTTCTTGTTATCAGTTTGAGATGTAATTTCAGCGAACCAGTCGGGAATGAACTTAAAATACCCCATAATAAAAAGTTACGATGTTAACTTTGAAAATCGGGAGATCGCGCATGAGTGGCCTGTCAAATCATCGAGCCTCCAGCGGAAATCAGGAGAGTTTACATGTATGGAATTAATTTGTAATTTCATGACGTCAGTCAGTCAGTCATTTATATTGTCATTATTTTACTGGAAACACAAATGCTTATTATACACATTGTATATTCTTAAATACATTCATAATACCCACAGAACTAAACACAAGTTTAATACATTCAAACTACATTGTATTTGGAAGAGGTCGTAAGTCACTGACTGTATTAACCTGCATTAAGAGACTCCCTGTCATATGTGACCTTATCGGCTGATTCCCAATGAAGGTCTCTTAAAACAGTGTATCCACCTCTAGTTGTGTATACCATATATGGATTGCCATCTGAATTATTTATACCAAAATACACATAACAATATAAGATAACCTTGTACAGTGAATGCAATACTATATGGCCACCAATAAAGAGCCTATATGAGAGACACCAGTGTACCCCTAAACCACGGAGTTGACATTAGGGACTCACCCCAGCACCATCTGGCCTTCCTACCAGGGCGAGTGTGGGGCAAACAAGTGGGTACAAGGTAGGGTTCTGATTGGGCAATTACTTGGCCACTTTTTTGGTGTTCAAAACATTATGCGAGTCAAGTCATATGCAACCAGCGGCAAAAAATCACGATTTTTTAATTATAGATATGTCCATCTCTCGTATATATGCAATGCTTTCTTAATTATTTTATAGAAATATGCATGCACCAGTATAAGCTTACCATGTACAGTGAATAACAAATAAAGAGCATATATGCCAGTGTACCCCTAAACCATAGAAGGCAACGTCTGGGACTTCCCCCAGCACCACCCGGTCTCCTACAAAAGCTAGTATAGTGACAAACGGAAGGGCATACGTTAGAAGTTTGAATAGGCCATCATTTGGGCCCTTTTTGGGGGACTGCAAATCAATTATGCCACCATATTCAACCGATGGCAAACCGCGGATAATCATTATTTCCGATTAAAGGTATGTTGTGTATCCCATATATGGATTGCTTTCTTAATTATTTTATACAAATATACACGTAACCATGTAAACTAACCCTGCAAGTAAATAAAATCATATCTGACCACCAATAAAGAGCGTATAAGCAAATATGACAGACAGTGTACCAGTAAACCAAGGAAGGTGACTTTGGGGACACCTCCCCAGCCGGCCTCTTACCAGGTCTAGTACGGGAAAAATTATATACCAATAGGTGTGTACATGTACCAGCTTTACATCGAACACAAATAATATGACATATGGCCATGCATAAAAAGTGTAAAAGCCAAAAACGCATCCCAGGCTAATGAAATTTTCGAATTTCACCAATTTTCACGATATTAACCAATCAGCCTTAATTTACTCGTCATGACAGACAAACAATTGTAATACCAAAAGGTGCGTACATACATAGGCTTTACATCAAAACTATTGACAAAAATAGTTGGCTCTTAATAACAAGACGGCCATGATGGCCCTATATCGCTCACCTGAATACACGGACCAAAATTATTTATGTAACTTTGGAAGAGGACCACCTAAGGATATTTCCTGTAAAGTTTGGTCAACATTTATTCAGGGGTTTAAGACGTTTATAGTTTCCACTATATACATATGAAAACAAGGCCCTCCCCTGGCGGCCATGTTTTTCCACAGATTTTAATAATTTATGCAATCTTGTAAGAGGACCACAAGACGATGCTACAAACCAAATATCAAAGCTCTAGACCTTATGGTTTGGGACAAGAAAATTTTCAAAGTTTACACTTTTAAAATCTATTTTTAGCTCCTGTGACGTGCTTATGCAACTGACAGGAACCATTTACATAACTTCGAAACCGTCTGAATTAATACACCACAATGTGTGTACATGTACCTGCTTTCCAACAAACACAAATAAGATGATGTTTGGCTAAGAAGGAAAAGCATATACCTAATCAAAGGACTGAGAGTCCTGAAAACCAGCGCGTTGTAACCAAATATATGTGAATAATAGGTGGAAAATAGTGTACTGTAATAACATGTAGAAAAAGGACGAGTCCAGGCTGTTTTGGACGTGCTTACCTATCTGTCTTGGACTTATTAATTATTGTAATTTTGCAGCCATTCTTAGAAGAAAGCTTATAAGTTTAACAGCAGTCAATTTCAACATTTGTTACGCATTCAGAACTTTTTCTGAAATAATGTATTCAACTTCGTGGATCTTAGGTCCATCTGTGTTTAAAAACTTGGTTATAGCCATATTGGACGAATATGTGTTATTTTCCAGTGATGTTGGGACATAGCTTGCCGATTTTTTAACGGAACCTGAATATGTTACTTGTATATAGATACATACATCTTAGTTTTGATTTAATGGCATCCAAATAATCCAAAACGATGAATCTGGTATGAACATTAATTGTTAACAGTCAGATGCACAATGCACACCACTCTTCATTTTTACATGTATAAAGCTACAGACATAATGGTGATTTGATCAAAGAATCTTTCCGATGTCATTGCCTCCCACTGCTGACTTAAGTTGGAAAGCTATCAGTCGCTTGCAGTGAAACTAAGGAATGCACTAGTTATGTAGACCAGGTAGATCGTGTATAGACTGACAACACCTTTAAATGACCAAAGCTGTTGAGTATTAAACCCAACAGTACTTAACCAAACGTTACAGATTCATGCACTGAGCCAACTAAATATAACCACAGGTGAAGTAACCTTGCTGCACTAGTTCTGCTTACAGTTTTGAGTGGTAAATATTTAGATCAATACAATATTGCATTGAGATGCAGCCACTTGTTATCATTTTATTGTAGCACTCCTTGGAAATCTAAACATGTAATATCCACAATAACATAAACTGGCATGGCTAACGCAGTTGGTAACGTGCTTGACTATCCGTCCGTAGGTCCTGGGTTTGATCCTTGGTCGTACCTACTCTGGTCAGTGGTGATTTTGATCTTTCCAAGGTAATCTGCATCATACCACTTATTTGAGTGAGAAAGCTGTCAGTTGCTTGCAGTGAAACTGAGGAAGTATCCGTTATCGAGCCCAGGTAGATCATGTATAGGCTGGCAATGCCTATAATGACCAAACCTGTTGACAAGGTCGTAAACCCGACAAAACCCAAACACAAATATAATAAGGCTATTTTTTTACTGCATATCGGCAGTAACAAGATGTTTGTAAAACATTATGCCCCCCTGTGACCTTGACCTTTGACCCCAAAATCGATAGGCTTCCTCTGCTACCCAAGATGAATGCATGGACCAAGTTTGAGTATGATAGGTCAAGGGGTTCTTGAGTTATTAATCGGGAACGGTTTGAGAACAACTGACCCCTGTGACCTTCATCTTTTGAGCCTATGACCCTAAAATCAATAGGGTTCCTCTGCTACCCAAGATGAATGTATGGACCGTGTTTGGGTACGATAGGTCAGGGGGTTCATGAGTTATTGATAAGAAACTAAAAGGTTATGGACAGAACAACCGACATACCGACCGACATGTGCAAAACAATATGCCCTGTACTTCGGGAGGGGCATAAAAAGTTTGAGAGACTTGACAAACATGATGGCTTAAAAACAAGAACATTCGAATATTCTACAAAGGAAAAGGCAACACAATTGTGTAGAATTTCAAAAAATTTATAAAAATAACTGAGATCATGAATAAAGTAACACAGAATACACACTAAACAACAATATATAGTTCCAACATCTACAATATATACCTCCCTTGTTCTTGATTAGCCCGTATAGAGGTATTTTCCATATACAAGATAATTGAGAAAATACCAAAAAATGTGACAACCACTTTTTCTTCAACTTTAAAATACTGAGCCAACTGTCCACATCAGCGTAATGTGCAAGTTATTTTTTATATCCGATTAGTTTATCATCCTTACAATTATGTTCCCTATACACTTTAAGGAATTTTGCCTATAGATCAATATGGCTGAAAATTGTATTATGAACATGGGAGGTAAATATGGGAACTATCTATTACAAATGCTTCATAAATTTGTCCAATAAATGATGATGACTAGAAGTACAATATGAAACTATACATATAATAAAGATACAAAGTGTATCTAAAATCTTGTTACTGTAAAATATGTTTTGGGGTTTTATGCTATACATTCAATACTTGTAAAGAAATGGATGACATACTTTATGCTGTGTATTTTAAAGAACAGAGCATACTAATGTAACGGTTTGTGGTGTATAGAAAGACTTCTTTATGGAGAGCAAGTATCATGTTTAAAGACATAAATGCCTAAATGCACGAGCATATGCGAGCATATGCGTTTAAAGCACTTAATAAAGGGCTTGGACAATAGCACAAATCAATTGTGATGAGAACATGAAAGGCAAGGAAAACATACAGTATATACATATGTAATAACACAGCCATTAGTCTTCTTTATAATAATCTACATTAATTGAAGGATACAAAATTTGGTGTGTTCAGCAAATAGACACCTTAAAGTTTCCTATTGCTACACATTATGAATACTTCCAAATTCACAGCCATATGACACTGGTGGTTAAGTCCTGGCTTACTTTCCACATAAAATCTATAAACATTAGTATTTAATGATATTATTGAAAGCATAATATGTTAGCCATGACACATAATTATAGGGTGTACATATGAGAAGCGCCATGAGAAACCCGGCCTAGGAACCTTATTTTAAATTTTTTACAATTCTAAATGTTTGAGCCTTTAAAAATAAGGACTCAAAAATCTTTTTGCCACTGTTAAGGCATATAACATGATTACAATGACGACGAAATGTGACGTTTCGGACGTCAGTTCACTGATGTCCTTAAACCTAATTATCACAGTGCGCACCACATATATATATAAATATCGAAATCTGTATCGGAAAACATGTAAACATATGTAGGAAAAGTGGCTCTGTCCCCTGGCAGTAATGTTTTTATGTATAAAAATAATATAAACATTTTTTGTAGAAGATCACCTATTGATCATTCAGGTGAAATTATATCGAAATAGGGCCTGTATTTTTTTGTCAAGTAGACTTTTGAAGTTAAAGCTAAAATACATATATAAAAGGTGGCTTTGCCCCTGGTCACCATGTTTTTTTATGAATCTAAGTAAATGTACATGTAATTTGTAATGTACAATCTTGGTAAAAGGTCACCTCTTTCTAATGACCATCTGTGTGAAGTTGTATCAAAATTTGGACCTGTAATTTTGTATAGAAAATTTCCATTATATACATACAGGAAAAATGGCACAGTCCCCTGGTAGTCATGGTTTTTTATGAATCCGAAAAATCTGAACAATTTTGGTAGCCAGTCAAACAAGTACATTTGTATAAAGTTATATCAAAAATGGGTCACAACATTTCAACAAGAGGATTTTTCGAAGTTTCAACTTCATACATATAGGAAAATAGACTCCATCCCTGGTGGCCAAGTTTTTATGACGAATCCAAACCCCTCGTATTTTGTAGTGTCACCCTAGTAACATTTCGCTTAAATTTTGTGGTATTCCACAAAGTGGTTTCAGACATTTGTTTTTAGAAGCAAAACAGGAAGTCAGCAATTGACAGTACATGAACATTTATGAAAAAATAATCCAAAAGAAAAGTAAAGAAAAAAAGTATAACACAATATACTGCAAACAGTACATTGTATACATTACAAAATAAAACTATGGTAGCTCTATACTTTTGAATCAAGAAAACCGAAATCTTCCAATCTGTGCACAGATACCCAATTTCCAAATAATTCTCTTACAAAATGTAAAAGATAAAAATATTCAGTTAATTTCTACAACAAACAATATGTTTATTCATCTAAGGTAATGTTCATGATGTCACTACCATTACGTGTAATGACCAGGGAAGGGGGTCCATCTGCTGTCATCATCACAATGTTGACGGGCCATTGTTGCTGACAGCAGCAGCCAGCACCTGCTTGCACTGCACCAAGATGATGCTGTCATGGTCAATCAGTAGCTCTTTGTCGGCCTCCTCAACAGAAACACCAACAAGTACAACCTTTGTAACAGCAGTTTGTGTATCAGTCTTCTGCAATTAACAAAATGTCAAGGATTATAACCAACAAAATATATTGCTGAAGAAGTACCATAAGCTATAAAACCAAGTCCCCTACTGTATTTTGTAACATATATTAGTATGAGCTGCATATAGCAAAATAGGATTTCTGGCAAAATATTTCTATTTTCTGGTTTTCACTGTTTCCAAAATTGAGCAATCTCCAACCTTTCCCAAGGTACCGATTCCATAACATTTTACAAAATACTTTTCATCGCCATGATCTGACAAACACATGCATATTTTTTATTTGATATTGAGTGATGCTTATTTCTTGTGAACTTCCAAGGTAATTTCTTAAAATTATTATATTATTACTTTCCTTTATTTTTACATAAAGGTTATAACTTTATGGCATAATTATAATAATATCACAATAAATCACCACAAGCACATAAATCGCTAGAATTGACTCACATTTGTGTTGGAGGGGGGGGGGGGGGGCAAATGGTTTCCGGTCGTTTCCCCAACACTATTTCTCCAGGATGTTTCCTCCCCTTTATATATATTTTATAATGATATGAAGATTCTTTATAAAATATTTTAGAAGTACATGTATCTTCATTTGTCATTTAATATCATGATGACCAAAAAAAAATTGTAAAGGAAAATACTCAAAACGTGTTGTTTGTTGGGGTAGATCTATCATGTAATTTCTTTTATAAATCATATTGTACTACAATTTTCTAATGTGTAAGTATTTACAATGGAATTGAACTGGATAAATATAACTATTCATATTTCCGTAGTATGCAATGATACCGTAAAATAAAAAGATTTTAAACAACTTAATTAATCATTTACCTATATATAATGGTGTGAAAAACCTATTTCAAAGTTAGTCCTAAATCTTTGTCAGAATATAATTAATGTGTTAAAGGTATTGGAAATTGTATTCAATCAAACCTGAATATTTATCATAAATAAACGGAATTTAATTGAATATCCTAAATACCTATAATCAGCATGTGCTGTTCTTTGAACATTAAAGTTAAAAGTTTCAATTAAAGGTTATCAATTGTTCTTAAAGAAGTTTATTTTTTACAATTTCTGCAAACTGTGGTTGTAACCAATATAAAAGAGCATTTCAGACATCATAGCTCTTACATACATACATAAATTATAGTGTTATTAGATTATATAGTACATCTACATGTATTTCACTTAATTTTATACTTAACTATAAGACATAAGATTATTAATTGTGTTGGATTTTATAAAAATAACTATAAGACATAAGATTATTAATTGTGTTGGATTTTAATTTTTTATAAGTGTTCAAATTGTTAATATTTATAGCCCATCTGTTAATGTATAATTATAAAAATGAAGTAAACTAACAAAATATGGTTATATTGAAATTGTGTTTTGACAGTGGCTTGTAGAATCCCAAAAGAACTTCGACATTTTGTGTTCTACTTGTGATAGACTATGATTAAAGTATGAAAATATCAGAACTGAAATTTCTTTGTTTTATGCTTTATAACAATATTATGTTAGTGTAAGAATTACAAAATAGATGTTTGGTTAATGGTGAGGTGTAAACATATGGTGAGCTTTATTAGTGAATTTATATAACTTGGTGAATGCACTAAAAAATTGACACTTGATTCATGATGAGATGTACACATGCTGAGTTTATGTTCCGTTATCCTGAGTTTATGTTTATGATTTAAGATCTCATAATAAAAATACAAAGTTTATCCAGGTAGCTTTGTTATGCCTTCATTTATTTTATACACTGGGTCTTTCCTAAGGGAAAAAAAATGGTACAAAGTGAACTAAAATGTGTCATATACATATTCAGTGCATTTCACACCTGCCAGATCCTGTTTATTGCCTTTGTCCAGTATAATAAAATAACAGTTTGCAAAAAGTTATTCACACATTTGACTCAGTGTAATGCAGGTTTAATTTAATATTTTCTTTTACATGTATAGTTCACTCCGCCTCTTCCTGTGTCTTACATCCAATGAGCATCCAGAATTGTTCAAATTTTTGGCCAACTTATCCATTTATTATGGCATTTCACACAATATCTATTAAGTGATATCATTAAGTTAATCTGGTAAGTGATCAATATGGAGCTAACTATAAGCTGGTTATAACTCACATATTAGAATTATAAACAAATGAAGTGCTGCAATTGCAGACGCTCCCTTGCACATAATTTGCTTATAATTCCAATATATGAGGTATAACCTATACTTATATAAGTTAACACATTGTTCACATTAATATGAATAAAAGGAAATTAAATATTTGAGATAATAGCAAGAGATTACAATAAAATTGATATTTTTTTATAAATATATAATCATGATAAGTTTTATTTTTTAAAACAATCACAACAAGCTTGAAAATAATAAATATCTATATATATTATGTATAGCAGAAGATTGAATACCAAAACATACAAATGAAAAAATGCCACCCTCAGTATTCAAGTAAAAATTGTTTTCATCATAACACCTTTCCATAAATCTGTTCCACCTTCCTTTTTATTAAATATATAAATATAGGGGTGGAAACAGTAGTGTGGAGGAAACATCTAGGGGAGGAAATGACTTGTGGGGAAAACAACTGGATACCGGGCAAATTAGGTCAGAATAAGTAGGGTAACAAGTGTGTGAAATTTGGTGAACCTCCATAAGCAGTTACAAATCAAACTCTCCCAACATGCTCTGGAAACTTATGGTTTATTGCATTTTTTGAGTAAAAGTTACTTTGAACTTCGTTCCATAAGGCAGGATCTTGTGACCAATACATTTTCATTGATTGTGGACATTTCATATTAATATTATAATATATGTTCGTCATTATATATGTAAAATCATGGAGTCAAAGAACAACAACACCAGATACAAAAAGTCTCTAAGTATCGCAAGCAATATGGTAATCCCCTACAGCAAGCAATATGGTAATCCCCAACAGCAAGCAATATGGTAATCCCCTACAGCAAGCAATATGGTAATCCCCTACCGGCATAAACAGTGAGAATACCATACATAAACGTTTTGTTGTAAAGTTAATATTAATACGGACAATTATCATAAGATTTAAAATATGCAATGTACATGTGCAACGTGCAGTTTATCTAATAAGTTTTTAAGTTCTTAACATTATTACCTTGACCTCAGACCGTATGTTTGTCTGAAGGCTTGTTTCACTTCCATCCTAATTAACATTGGTCATGACATCAGTTATGGTGACATGGCCTACATTCAACTGAGGTGGCCTCCCTCCGTGTGAAGTGCACTGGAAAATAAACCAAATCAACAACAGGTCAGATAACCAACCAATTAACAGAACAGATTTGAATATCATAATCAATCATTTTTTGTCACGAACCAATAATGTAATTGTAACAGAAAGTCAATAGTTCGAAAGAAACCGGGGCCGAATAAACAAAATAATAAGTAGGTAAATAATTATATCGTTGAAACTGCAAGTTTAAACATACGAAATAGCTTCCGAAGTATTGAAATAACAATGTATCGACTAAAAATAATACCATTCTTACTTATTAAGAGTACATGCTGCATGTGAACCTTTTCTGAGGGCAAATCGGGAGATTGAGACTCAAAACGAGAGATTTGTTTGTGTGGCTGAAATTTTGTAAATATCATGTCTTCAACCGTATCATAAGCTGTTAATAGCTATGTTATGCGAATTAACTCGTAATCTGGGGATCATCCGATTAATAGAGTCGCCAATTAACAATTTTATTACCGATTGTCATATCTGAATACAGCAGAAACGAGTAATAAACAACATGACAAGCGTGAGTAGTTTCGTATATTCTGATCCGTGTCACCAAGCACTTGATTCCATGATTACGGACTGGTATTCAGATTTTACTCTTTCGGTTATCAGTTTGACAAGTAATTTCAACGAGCCAGTCGGGAATGAACACTAAAAATACGCCATCATAAAAAGTCACGATGTTTACTTTAAAAATCAGCTGTCAAAACCCCAGACTTCACATGTATGCAGTGATGAAACAATAAATATTAAAGTTGCAGAAAGAGCGCCGGGCGACGCAATTTCAATTTTAAGAATGCACACTATATAAAGTGGGAGAGGCGGAGTTACATCTGTAAGGGCGGGACTTAGCTGTATGATTCCCGACGATGCAATGATATTTTACGCCTTTGATTTACGACAAATTGATGCATCATTTATATGCGATAATTATCCTAGGCTATAACCCTTAAACATCCACGTGTATAATATAAAATACCAGACTAATTAAATAGAACAGACACTTACCGTTGAATTTTCTTGCATCGGCGAGTGATAACTGGCTTTTCGAGCTGTGAAGGTCACTGAAGCTCGATTCATACGCACGTACTAATAACAAATCAACATTTTAGAAATATGAGGAATATAGTAAAGAATATTTTCTATACAAACAAAGCAAAATGCCGATGTGTTATCTTATATCGGATGTTTCATCATCGAAATCGTCGGACTATTTCTTGTTTGTTTTGTTTTTTTCCTGGAGTTGTGGGGTCACCGCCAAAACGGGTATATTCATACGCACACAAAACTACATCAACATTCCCAAACATACAATACAATAATTTAATTACAAGAAATGGGCAATGCCCACAAACCAGGTTTTAAACCTAATTATTTGTAACCAAGGCTCTATTTGTATAATGAATACATGATGATCATCAATGCTGCAAAGGTGCCAGCGGTGATACATGCATACAAACACTCACACTTTGATGTCAATACACCCACGAATAGCGAAGATATTAAGTGGAAACTGATTTTTAAATTTTAAGAGACCTTGACCTTGGACGGAACGAACCCAAAAGCAATTCCAAGCGAGATCTTCACATGTTCTTACTATACACCAAGTCTGATGTCAATATGACCAACAAAACAAACGTTATTGGCCGGAAACCAAATTTCTATTTTTAGTAATGGTGACCTTGACCTTTGATGGACCAAACCCAAAAGTAATCCCAAGCGAGCTCTCCACATGTTCTTTCTGTACACCAAGTTTGATGGCAATATGTTCAACGAAACTCAAGTTATTCGCCGGAAACCAAACTGCTATTTTTAGTAATGGTGACCTTGACCTTCGTCAGAACGGGTCAAAAAGCAATCCCAAGCAAGCTCTCCACATGTTCTTACTGTACATCTAGTTTGATGTCAATAGGATTAACGAAACTCAAGTTATTCGCCGGAAACCAAATTGCTAGTTTTAGTAATGGTGACCTTGACCTTTGTTGGACCGATCCCAAAAGCAATCCCAATTGAGCTCTCCACATGTTCTTACTATACACCAAGTTTGAAGTCAATATGATCAATGTAACTCAAGTTATTCGCCGGAAACCAAATTTCTATATTTCGTAACGGTGACCTTGACCTTTGTCGGACCGAACCCAAAAGCAATCCCAAGCGAGCTCTCCACATGTTCTTACTATACACCAAGTTTGATGTCAATATAATCAATGTAACTCAAGTTATTCACCGGAAACCAATTTTCTATTTTTCGTAACGGTGACCTTGACCTTTGTCGGACCGAACCCAAAAGCAATCCCAAGCGAGCTCTCCACATGTTCTTACTATACACCAAGTTTGTTGTCAATATGATCAGTAAAACTCAAGTTATTCGCCGGAAACCAAATTTCTATTTTTAGTAACGGTGACCTTGACCTTTGTCGGACAGAACCCAAAAGCAATCCCAAGCGAGCTCTCTACATGTTCTTACTATACACCAAGTTTGATGTCAATATGATCAATGTAACTCAAGTTATTCGCCGGAAACCAAATTTCTATTTTTAGTAACGGTGACCTTGACCTTTGTCGGACCGAACCCAAAAGCAATCCCAAGCGATCTTTCCATATGTTCTTACTGTACACAAAGTTTGGTTACAATATGATCGCCGGAAACCACCCAGTTTGACGCCCGCCCGACCGCCCGCCCAACGACAAACACCATTCTAATAACCTGGTTTTTTTCAAAAACCTGGTTAATAAAAGTATATTGAGAATAGACTATTTTCTAAACAAAACAAAGCAAAAAGCCTTTGTGTTATCTTATACCGTGTGTAGTATCATCGAAATCGTCGGACTATTTAACTTTTTTTCTTGAGTTGTGCGGTTGGGGACTATTTAGGGTGGCAGTGTTTGAAAACTGTATGAGTACTAAAACCAGGCGCGCTTAGGCGCCCTGGTTAAAAACACACACCTACCCTCCTAAAATTGCCAAAAATTGGCCCATTTCAGTCACTTTTTCGCATTTTTTTTTAAAAACATGCAGCACTACAGCAAGGTATCGCAAGGTATCCGTGCAAATTAAAGTGTATCGGGACAATTTAAATTTGCAAGAATCACGGAATGGCAGTTTTGAAGTCGCCATTTTCGACTTTCACATATTTATGCGAGGTAAATTGCTCATTACATACTAATTATAAAGCAATTCTCTTATTCTAGGAATCAAATATCTCCGGCATGTGCTGCAAAAAATAAATTTTAATTTGATAGCGTATTTAAATTTGTAGTTTAAAAAAAAATACCCCTACCTTCCTTCCCTAATTTTTCGGCCATTTTTCAACGTTATTTCACTTATATTCCAACATATTTGAAAACAACTTAGACCATCATGTTTGCCATATCAATACGAACAAAATGATGTATATGTTTGATGATTTTGGACCGATACAAATTAAGAAAGAGCGGAGATGGGTAGAAAGGTGGCGGACGGTCATCTAACGGGTACTCAGAGCAATATTTAACATGCTCTATTTTTATAACAAGTAGAGCTAGAAAGTTGAAACTCGGTACACTTGTATAGATGGTCAAACACTTCAGTTATGAAAAGTTTCACAAATCAATATGCAAGTAGAAAATAACGAATATTGCGTGATTATGCACTACTGGGCCTTTGGGCAGATTCCTCCTTCTGGCCCTTTGACGATCTCAATTTTGTATTGTATTTTAAATACGGTAGCTTGGAAACATCATAAAACATTTGTGAAAAGAATTGAAAAAAAATGTTTTACTCGGTAACAAATAATTGGTATTCTTTTCTGTTGTTGCTGCAAAAATGGATCTGATCTGTACAAAACGGTTTTGTTTGTTCAGACAAAGACTACTTACATAGAACATGTAATGACACAGTGGATGTGTTTGTGCCAGTAATTGGACCTCCACTTGATGGGTTCATTGTATTCTGTACCTCACATGAATATTGTCCAGCATTAGATCTTTGTACATTATTAAAGGTACGATATTGTCCATTGGTGGGAGAGGATTGGTCATTGGTCCATGTATATCTCCGAGGTGTTGGATTACTCTCTGTTACACACTGAATTTTTCTTGTTTTACCTTCTATGAAACGTATTGGTCCACTTACATTATTTCCATTAACCTTAAATGTAGGTGTTAATGGTGGATCTGGAATGATAATAATAACAATCATTCTTTTCATTTACAGAGGCAGACACATTATGACTTAACACAAAAACAATATATGAATAAGACATGTTTGTAAAACATTATGCCCCATGTGACTTGGCCTTTGACCCTGTGGCCCCAAAATCAATATGGTTCCTCTGCTACCCCATTTGAATGGGTGGACAAAGTTTGAGGTTGATAGGTCAAGGGGTTATTGAGTTATTGATTGGAAACAAAAAAGTTACAGACCGATGGGACAGACATACCCACCGACATGTGCAAACCAATATGCCCTCTCTTCTTTGAGGGGGGCATAGTAAACAATTTTATGTGGCATTCAATTACAATGCATATGCAAGAACCATAAACATAGATAAACAAAAGTTGATTCTGAGTGTTCCTGTGTTCTGTTTCACAACCTCTATGCTCCCACTAATGAACAATAGCCAAACATATGACTTTAATCAAATTGACAAAATCTATAGAAAGTACATAAAATCACGAGAACAATATGACTTACATACAGTTACATATAGTTACATGTTTAACACAAAAAAAGAAAATATTAATTGGACAGGTACTTAATGCATTGTCAGCTCTTACCATTCATGTTCGCACTGTTTTAACAATCTTAGTCGTACACATTCAGTAATAAGATGTACTTAGCTATATATATAATATGTTCAATATTCATTTAACGGGTCTTACACATTCACAGCAATGGAACCATAGAGGTAAATGTACTTATTATACTTTGATACTGCCTCTATAGTGTGTCAATAAAAGACATGTAAGGTTTAATGTGGACATTTGACTTACAACTCATATCAATAACAAGAGTGGTGAGATGAGCGATATGACTGGTTATCGAACTTGGCCGAGTTATTATGCCCACAAACATTTTCACCTAGTTAGGTGAAGATCAGATGCCCACAAACATTTTCACCTAGTTAGGTGAAGATCAGATGAAAATCGTTTGACTTAGAGAGCGGACAAGGCTAATTTGGCCAATTTTGGATAATTCAAGGGCCATAATTCCAAAGTACCTGGGGCGATGTGGCTGGTTATTGAACTTGGCCGAGATATTATGCCCACAAACATTTTCACAAAGTTTGGTAAAGATCGGATGAAAACTCTTTGACTTAGAGAGCGGACAAGGCTAATTTTGCCAATTTTGGATAATTCAAGGGCCATAATTCAGAAGTGCCTGGGGGATGTGGCTGGTTATTGAACTTGGCCGAGATATTATGCCCACAAACATTTTCACCAAGTTTGGTAATGATCGGATGAAAACTGTTTGACTGAGAGAGCGGCCAAGGCTAATTTTGCCAATTTTGGATAATTCAAGGGCCATAATTCAGAAGTGCCTGGGGCGATGTGGCTGGTTATCGAACTTGGCCGAGACATTATGCCCACAAACATTTTCACAAAGTTTGGTAAAGATCAGATGAAAACTCTTTGACTTAGAGAGCGGAAACGGCTAATTTGGTTAATTTTGGATAATTCAAGGGCCATAATTCAGAAGTGTCTGGGGGATGTGGCTGGTTATTGAACTTGGCCGAGATATTATGCCCACAAACATTTTCACCAAGTTTGGTAATGATCTGATGAAAACTCTTTGACTTAGAGAGCGGAAACGGGTAATTTGGCCAATTTTGGATAATTCAAGGGCCATAATTCAGAAGTGCCTGGGGCGATGTGGCGGGTTATCGAACTTGGCCGAGATATTATGCCCTCAAACATTTTCACCAAGGTTGGTAAAGATCGGATGAAAACTCTTTGACTTAGCGGAAACCATGTGGACGCCGCCCGCCCACCGCGGGTGTTCCCATAATACGTCCCGTTTTTCAAACGGGCGTATAAAAACTGTTTATTGGTTAACAGTTACAGGCTTAAATTGTGAAGTGTTTACAAAGTTAGGCTAATAATCTAGCATGTACTAGAACAGACACTGAAACAGTAGACATAATATGTATATAGTGCGTACCAAAAATTGACAAGACAAATTGTTGTATAGTTACATTACGTTTGCATTCACAGCACACCACTCATAATATATTCAAAACATATAGCATTCAATAATACTTACAATGTATAATCACTTTTATGCCGATCGATTTATCTGGAAAACCAGACTGTTGAGATGCGCACATACAAGTGCGATCCTGACCTCGTGTAGTTGTCCATGACAACGTATTGGTTATAGTTCCGCCAACTAGTGATTCACTAGATGACCAGTTGTTGCAATTCCACGTTAAAGACGGTGTAGGATTGCCGCCCTCAATACGACAAAATAACTGACCCTGTACATTTTCTAAAACTCGATATTCACTTCCCTCTGCAATAGTGGGACCCACAGCTTTATCTGAAAAGAATGGAAAAAAAGCAGATATTAAATTGAAAATTTGATATATGAGTAATTTTATAAATAATGCTTCTAATTTACTATTACTCATGGCAGTTGTGTCGGTTTCCTTTTTATTGATTCATGCTTTATAATTATAATCAGATAATCTGATGACAAGTAGGGTATGTGGGCAGTCATGTTGAAAACTCAATTAAATTTACAATAGTGACGTTTTAAAATTTGTTTTATTACTCATTATAAAACTGTTCCATTGTTCATTTTAGAGATGTCCAGCAAATTGGACTAAAAGTATGGATAGTGCCTCTATGAATGCCCCATAAGCCCCAGTTAATTGTGTAAGGCAGCTTGTAAAAGAAACTGCAATATGATGACATACTTGATCTTTGTTCATGTATTCCACCCAATGCTAGTCTCTTAAATAAAAGGTATGTGAGAAATCCAGTAAATGTTGACTGAACACGATTTGTATGATAGAAACACATTATCTTTTTTGGTTTATTAAAGAAATATTTTGTAGCAAACATAATTTCAGAAAAAAGAGAATCTTGTGAAAACAAAACAAACAAAGGGTTAAAATAAATAAGATGGTCAGTAGATCCCCAGTATTGTCTTTAAATACCCAAACATTTCCAAAGAACAATAGTTTAAAATATTCCGATTGAAATTTACATGCAATACTTTGGAAACATGCATACAGAATGTCATTATTTAAGTATAGCTAAGTTGTATTCAGATGTATTCAGATGGAATTGTTAGGATAATTTAATTCCAGAACCCAGTATCATAATGATTTATTCTACTCACAGAGAACATTTAGTTGCTTCTCACTGGACTTCACTTTATTGTTGTTAGCTGTGTTACTTGCTTCACAGTAGATCTTTGTCCCATTTTGTTGTCTCGTTGGCACAAACCGTAGAACACTGGTGGTTTCAATGAAACCATTTGCGTTAGTATTTTGTGTTTCGGAAATATTTTGGGTTAGTTGGTACATAACACCAGATTCGATTTTGTACCACAACACTGAACCAGCAGGACGTCCTTCTGATGTTATACATGTAAACGGCTGTGAATGGTTTTCTTCTATATCAACAGTACTAGAAGATGGTGTTATTGTCACTGATGCAATTGGAACTGAAATTAAATAATGATTCACTTGTGAAATACAAAGTCCATGTTGTCTTCATAATGATTCCACTTTCTATCTGCTGAGTCTTTCCAAACACGCCTAGTGGTACTGAAACTTAAAATGCTTAGTACTGTCACAAAATATAAAGCACTAATTGTTCTCCCGGTGCCAGCAGCAAACATAAACTATATTGTGTAACTTACCAATATCTGAAAATACAGAAATTGAAGCATAAAATAATCAGAAAGGAGGATTATTACATGTAGTAGGTGTTACCATCCCTGGAAAGATTGGAACTGAAAAGAAAATAATTACTCATTTACTAATCTGATTGGTCCAGTTAAAATACTCCAGGATTTACACATTGGCAAGACATTTTTTACATTTAGAAAAATGTTCACATATAAAAGGTATTTCCATGTAACTTTCTAAATATAAATGAGTATAGCATCTAACAATACATTTGATCTTATGTTCACTGTTTATGTGCCTTAGCGCTCGTCTGTTTACTTTCAAAGGTATAGACTTTTTGGGGAGGGAAGGGGTTTGTCCCAAGAATTAAATAAAAATTGTTGGAACACACCTAGCCCCGCATAAATGTCTCTGTACTCCGACTTTTACACGCGTCGTTCGTAACAGAGCCACGCACAAGCCTATAGTAAAAACCTGGGATTATGCCGCATGATTTTAACACGCACTATTATGGCGTCTTTATTATCGACCGAACATACTTTTGAGGGTGCGGAAAAACTGTAGCAATCTTTCACGAGTAGAAGCACACAAAAATCGCATTTCTAGCGCATCTGAGTGCCTCACAATCACTTCGACAAGAAGACAGGGGTCAAATGTTTATGACTGCAAACATTGTCGCTAAAATATCTGTCAATCAAACGTAACTCCGCCCACGGTGCGCAAGTAAACTACTCACCTTACAAACTGTATGTTGACATTCGCGCTCTCGCCAATTTCGCCCGTCAAAGTAGCAATACAAGATGGATTTTAACGTTGAAACAACTTTTGATCGAATTCGTGATATATATCACTTTCAGTATTGGCTCAAGAAGGAGCAAATAATAGCAATATCAACAACGATCTTAGTAGGGTAATAACTATGTGCGCACCGCCTCCATAGCAACTCTCCCATCTTCTTATTTAATAGGTGATTGATTTACTATTTTTTTTACAAAACAAGTCGTATCCATGAAAATATTGTGTCGAAAAGACAAATAAATCAACGAAAAGCTACAATTTATGCCATACAGTTTTTTATTGCACGCAAAGCATATATCTGTTAACGAAAATGAGAGTAAATGCAGTGGAAAGACCGGCGGTGTCCAACCTCTATTTACTTTTGTGAATGATTTAGCAGGACGTTGTACAGCGACATTATAGCGATGTGACGTCCGTGGCTGGACTAGAACACACCCAAAGACTTTTTTTGTTATTGTGAGTTTAGAAATAAAAAAATAAAAAATTGAAAAATTAATAAAAATTAGAGGGGGGTATTGGAAACCGCCCCTGTCTGAAGACTTGTTTTCACCCCCTGTTTCTGAGAAAAAGTCAAGGGCCATAACTTTGCACAGCCAAACATGAAACCCCAGGTGCACAACTTCACATGCTATTAAAGTTTATTGACTCTGGCTCATATACGTTTGGAGATATGTGTGACACAAGATTTTATGACGGACGGAAGGACGGACGCCAAACAGATGGATGGACAGACGGACAAGGGTGGGGGCATAAAAAGGGGCATAACTTCCACAAAATGCAGTCAAGAGTTATGAAACTTTTCCTGGGGGTTGCTATAATAAAAAACTTAAACAAAATTCTAAGTGAAAAGGGGGCATAACTTTCACAAAATGCAGTCAAGAGTTATGAACTTGTCCTGGTTGTTGCTATTATGATGTAATACAACAATGTTGAGTTTCAAAGCTCTACTTTGAACAGTTACTGAGAAAAAGTGGACTTTAACAAAAAACTTAACCAAAAATACGACAGACGCCGGACGCCGAGGAAGCTATGACATTACCTCATCTGTCTGAAACAGACGAGCTAATAAAAATCATTATATTTTAAAAGCATTAGGTATTTTTTAAATTTATACCAGATATGGTTCTTGTGTACTGCACTTCCTCTCATTAGCATCTTTGTATGTACCAAGTTTCATTTCAATCCCTTCAGTAATTTCCAAGATATGGCCCGGACAAGCACCCATTACGGAAAAATATCAGGTTAAGGGGAGATAACTCAAGCAATATGCAAGGTAGGATTATGGTTCTTGTGTACTGCACTTCCTCTCATAAGCATCTTTGTATGTACCAAGTTTCATTTCAATCCCTTCAGTAATTTCCAAGATATGGCCCGGACAAGCACCCATTACGGAAAAATATCAGGTTAAGGGGAGATAACTCAAGCAATATGCAAGGTAGGATTATGGTTCTTGTGTACTGCACTTCCTCTCATAAGCATCTATGTATGTACAAAGTTTCATTTCAATCCCTTCAGTAATTTCCAAGATATGGCCCGGACAAGCACCCATTATGGGAAAATGGCTAAGGGGAGATAACTTAATTAATATGCATGGTAGGTTTATGGTTCTTGTGCACTGCACTTCCTCTCATTGCCATCTATCTATATTTTAAGTTTCATTTACATTCCATCAGTAGTTTTTAACTTATTCTCCGGACAAGGGTCGGTCGGACGGAAGGACGGACGGACAAAGCGGCGACTATATGCTTCCCCCTTTGGAAAGCATAATTAGAATATTGACTACAGTATTGACTCGGACCCGATTTTTTTGTTCTTTAATTCAATGGTCGCGGGGTCCGATATTACGACCAACTCGCTATTCCGTAATACGACCACCATATCCGGTCCCAACGACCAGTTTATTACACGTTTAGGTCCCGCTAATGAGACCACTTTAATCGCCTGTCAGTTGTATACACAATTTTACGACTTTTTAGACCCCTTTACGGTATTGATCAGCGAGGTGTGAACAACAAAATAAATTGACACTCTTTGATAGATTAACACCTTTTACAAGGGTTTAACATGGTGTACAGTTGTTTATCGAAGACAATGTATTGATTGAAGTTATCGGCGACGTTTTTCTCATCCTTAGATTAAAGAGTGCTGCATAATGAGACCGATGACAGTTTGTAGCACGTTTTCGGATGGTACGTAATTTTGGACAATGTTTTCATTTATGCAATATACGTTTGAGTAAATTGCTGGTTGGTGTTAATTACCATATAAAGTTAACACTACTGATACAGTACAATAGCATCTTCAACATCACTATCTCATGATATTTTGAACAAATAAGACATATATTTCTGATATTTCATGTAAAATTGAAAAACGTAAACAATTAATGACTCTCAATCACAAAACCTGTGTGATAAATGTAGATGCTATTGATTTCGTGTTTAATGGTCCAATTTATGTTTTAAAAAAATCCAGAATTAATTTATTATGTATCATTTTAATGCTTTATGTGAGAATTTGACAACATTGATTCTTTCAATTTGACTAAATTACTTGTTTTATTTTGTTTTAGGTTCAGACGATACTTAAGAGAAAGGCGGAGATCCTAGATGGTTTTGAAACTAATGGCGGTGGTGATAGAAAGCGTGTCATTTGAAAATGAAGATTTTTTGTTTTTCATTGCTTAGTACATGTACTTTATTTATTGAAAAAATTGGATTTCATTGTAAATAAAAAATAAAATGAATATTACTTTGAATGTTGCTTTTCTTCTTATGTTATGTAGTTAATATACTTAAGGCCATTAAAAAGTCTCAATCATGGTACATGACTGTATAAATGTTCAATGTCACAACCAGTCTGCTTGGTTTCGCTATTAAGACCAACTCGCTAATAAGACCACTTTTTGTCGGTCCCATGGGTGGTCTTAATAACGGAACTTTACTGTATTTATATAAAAAAGTGTAACTTTTTCAAATGCAATTAAAGTTACACATGTTGTTTAATCGAATTGATTTCAGTGATTGATTATGTTATACAGACCTTGACAGGCCCATTCCTCAATCATTTTCTGGGGAAAAGCAGTATTGCACAGAAATATAATGGTAAGTCTCATTACTGTTACTGATGTTAATGATATACACTTGGAGCCACTTCTAACCCAACACTTTTCAAATTCGATTTTCTCGAATATGGTTCAAGATATTTATTTCAAATTAAATATTTTGTTGTTTGGCAACATAAGCTGTGCAAAAATGATAAAATCGTTCAGCTGTGACGATCGGTCACTTTTGCACGTTGGACATTGACGATTTCACCATTTCGCACGAGGAAATGTTGGTAAGAGAAAAATATCGATTTTCATTTTCATTGTATTATTCTAGAACGCAATTCAAACCGTAAAAACAATGAATTTTAAAATCAGTTATGGTTCCAATGAATAGTCAATATAGCGGTCGCGCAATTGGCGTGTTGCAGGCCGGACAATAACTCAGATACGCATGTAAATGTATTGTATTTATACAGCAATAATTGTAATTGCAAAATATGCAGTATCAACCTGTTTCTCTTTATATCGCAACAAAAAGTGTAAACGTATCCAAGTCGCCAGATCTGAATGTTATTGAGCATGTGTGAGACGAGCTAAACAGGCGAGTACGGAGGCGACCGGCATCCCCTCGCAATCTGCGTGAACTGGAACATGCACTTGTGCAGGAATGGATGAATATTTCCCAAGTTTGCATCCGAAACTACGTACTGTCGCTGAAACAAGGTGAGTGCACGTCGTAAGCGCCTTTTGAAGGACACACAAGGTTTTAGTTACTCGGTGTACGGATTTTATTGCGATTCGGTGACTTTTCACATTGTTGGAATTTCGGGTTATGTCATTTTGTGAATTCGGATTTTACAGTGATGTTTTTATTTGTTAAGTTTTTAATGTATTTGTTGATCAACTGCAATTAAATTTCTAATAAGTATGTATGATGTGTTGAATTAAATATATTCCAAATTTGAACGAAAACCGCTCTGAAATAATCCAGTTATACGGAATTATATAAGTGTCGGGTTAGAAGTGGCTCTAAGTGTAGTTAATAAAGTAGAGCATCATTCGGCAGGTGGAATAAATATTAAAATGCCTCATTTATTGTAGTTTCCCTGCTTATTAGCATTTCCAATGCCACTAAGAGTCTACAGTCTAACAGTCTACAAAGAAGGTCATTTTCGGTGCATTTTTTAAATGGCTTTGTATGTCCATATTTATGCAGCTAAATATGTTTGTATTGATTAAGATTAAAGGAGGAAAGTTTGACCATTAGCTTTTAAAGTTAAACTATTTTTTTGAGGTTAAATTTGTTCTGTTTACTGTTAATTTCTGTTTTCAACATGGCCATAATAGTTTGTTTTCATTTGAATACAAATTCCCAAGAATCTCATGAACATAATGTGTATGAAAATAATATGAAATAATTGCTGGTTGCATAATTTTTGGATATACATGTATATCACAAGTCAACACATCACCATATATCATTTATTGCCACAAATCCATTTTTTTTGTATTAGCCAGACAAACAAATCACTATGTACGTACACAGTATGACATGGTAAGCATACATATAAACATACAGGAAAATGACATCAAGACAATTTCAAAAAGTGGAATATATAAACATTGTACACACTGTATGATGATAAAATAAATCAAAGCACTGAAAGCGCAGAAAGACGGGGCAGATGAAGTTTCTTGTGTTCTGTAAAGACTTGTCAACCAGAGATTGTAGAAGCATTGCACAGTCTCATTCCGGGATGGAAACAGGGACTGGTTCACTTACAAGCAATGTTAATTCCAAAGCGTGCATGTATAACTAGTTCCCACACAGCGCTAATTGATTCCACTACCATTACATTCACATGCTGCTGTATTACTCAGTATATTTTAATATTTGACCTTTTTAACCTTTCTGCTTTAACCCTTTACTCCATGATCACTCGTTTTCATGCCCTAATCGTATATCCATGATCACTGGATTTCACGCCCTAATCGTATCTCCGTGATCACGCGTTTTCACTCACTTGTTTTCAAACTGCTATAATTAAATCCATTTTTTTTAAATATGATCACTTATAATTATTCCATTTTAAACATCGATCTTTTATCTATTGAAAATATGTGTAAAATTATGTTGTTTATATTTAAACTTTATCCAAAAATAGCGCATAAACAATCACAGGTAAAGATTTTCACCACACTCGACTTTTCTACAAATATGCACTGTGTGACCGAATTTACAGACATCTGGCAATGTACCAATTTGCTTCACTGGTAAACAAAATCTTTAAGTAGGTCAAATGTTACATTCTGCCACAGTCATGCTCAGAATTTAACAGATCAAAGAAAATATTTCAAGGACTTTGGTAGATCAGAGGATCTTTCAAATATTTCATCTTCTTTCATTTTCGCCACTGCTATTCATGATGAAAACTGTCAATATCACATTCCGTTCAGTGTTACATGAGTGCAGTATTGTTTTAAAAATCAAAGGGATTAAATTATGAAAACTGGTAAGTGGCCTTGCTAATCAACAAATTGTGTAGATGACAGCTGTCTGGGGAGATATTTTGGGTCCGAGTTATATAATTATACGAGCAGTTGTTGTTGTTGTAAAAAAAGGTTACCAGTCGTTTCCCCCACACTACTGTTTCCTCCTGGATGTTTCCTCCAGGATGTTTCCTCCCCAATATATATTTTATAATGATATGATGATTCTTGATAAAATATTTTAGTAGTATCTTTATTTGTCATTTAATATCATGATGACAAAAAATATATGTAAAGGAAACAAATCAAAATGTGTTGTTTGTTGGGCTAGATCTATCAGGTAATTTCTTTTATTTACCTATAATGGTGAGAAAAACCTATTTCAACGTTAATCTTTATCAGAATATAATTAATGTGTTAAAGGTGTTGGAAATTGTATTCAATCAAATAAGGGGTAGCTTTGATGAGCTGAAGGCAAGGGCCAACACCCAGAAACATCAGCAGCTGGTAGAGTATATGGAAAGACAATGGATGAGTAATTCAGTATTTGATGTCCCATCATGGTCAGTCTACCACCATGATGTTAGAACAAACAACGACACAGAAGGTTATACAAATCATGTGTTTTAACCTGCACATTTGTTATGATGCTCAAACAGATAAATGCATGTAAAATTTCTACAGTTTTACTCCATCCATTTGTATCCAAGATGTAATAAAGATGAGAAAACACTTTTAGTGAGAAGTCATGTTCAGAAAACTCAGCCCATAGTGTATATATATAATAGGATATTTAACATACGATATAATTTGCGATAAATAACTTGATTACAATATGCTATAATATTGTTTGGTGCATACATTATATGTTTTTCTGTTATTTATAGGCTGGCATCACAGGCTGAATATGAGGGCCGGTGGGATGGGATTGCCGTTCTACAGTCTGGTGCCTGTTCTAAGGAATGAGGGAATGACAGCTGAAGAGCAAGTGCAGCTTGTAAGGGACGGAGTAACTGGCCGCAGGTCATGTATATCCTACCAGAGAGTGCAGACAGCCATCAGGAAGTTGTGGGCTGATTATGACGGCAACACAATCTCCACATCTGAGTTGTTAAATCAGCGGTAAATTTTTAACTATGCTTAAAGCTATATATTCTCGTATTTCCGCCTGTGTTCGAATCGCTAAAAATGGCAATCTATCGGATTACTTCGATATTGCGCTCCGTCTAAAACAAGGAGAGCCACTCTCACCGTTGTTATTCATATTATTTGCAAGTCAAAACAAATGGAAAAATGCGTACCATTTCCAACAAAATGAATGGAAAAATATATATAGCTGGGTCTTTAATACAACAAATGACACATACCTACAATGGTTGCAAACTAGAATCAATCACAGAATTTTAGCTACTAACATTTTATTATATAAAATGGGAATTTCATCATCAGAAAACTGTACATTTTGTAATAAAGAAAAAGAAACATTAATTCATTTATTTTGGGAATGCCCAATGATACAGAATATCATCTCAGATATAATTAAATACGTTAAAAAATTTGACATAGACATTGATAGTAATTTTTTTATATTAGGTAGCCAAAAAAGATGTAACATGTTTTACCTACAATCTAAAAAATATATATACTTGTGTAAAAGAAAAAACACTATGCCGACATTGACAGGCCTAAAGAAAAGCCTTTCACTATAGCCTTGGCAATTGAAAACAAAACAAATACAAAAGATGACAAAAAAAATAACTGGACATTTGTAGCCGATTTTATTAATTAAATACATTTGTATAATAGTCAAAATATAAAGTAGCCAGGAACATTTATTGAATGCAATTTCAACTTATTTTTTTTTGGAGGGGAACATCATCATCTTTTATGAAGTTTTGAACCTTTAATGATACTTTCGAGATAACTATGAATAATATTATACTAATCTCAACCTAGGGTTAGTTAATAATTTCTGCGTTAGTGTAATATAACCTTATTCAAATTATTTGTATCACATTGAATCATAACTTCATGGAAATACTAACCTTATGCATACTAACAGCTATTTTGTAAAGTATGGAGTGGGATGTCCTCGACCCACACATACTTATTTACGAGGAAAATAAAAATATATCCCCTTCAAAAAAAAAATAAAAAATAAAAAATATTATTTGTAAATGACATAAATGAATCACTAGATTTTAACAAGTTGACTGAAAATGATCTAAATCAACTATCATTATATTTATTGATGTTTGCTGATGACATTGCCATTTTTACAACCGATAAAAACAGTTTACAATCTCAACTTGATGCTATTTATATGTACTCACACCGATGGGGATTAACAATAAATGTAAACAAGACCAAAATCTGTATTTTTGAGAAAAGATCGCAAAGGAATAATTTTGAATGGCGTATCAATAATGAAATCATCGAAATAGTCGACAGTTTTGTCTATTTAGTAGGGATGTCAACGAATATTCGAATATTCGAATATTCGTTTTATTTTCGAATATTCGAATCCTGTTTCAATATTCGAATATTCGAAAAAATATACTTAATAAAACATTTATGAAAACTAAAAATTATTGTTTGTTTATTTATTTGCCGACCCTGATTTGTGTAAGAAAGTATGAGAGTAATAAAGGATGTTGTTGTTGTTGTTGTTGAAATATACGCGCTTGTAAAAGTGTCATTGTGTATATTTGGGGGTGCTAATATAATTGTATATCGTCGGGTGATGACATTTTGACTCTTTCGATAATCCGTTAATTACTGACCGTTTGTAATAGTTTGATAGTCCATAGTCTCAAATAGAAGAAATAGGTGCCTAATTGCCGGTAATTTTGTTGTTGACGAAAGGTGTAAAAAGTAGGCAGTTAAAACCACCGACAGGGACTTGAGTTTATGACTCGCTTTGTCACGTTGTCATGTTCTTGATTTCGTATATTTATGAATGCATAAATGATAAACGTTGAATACTTGTAATAAAACTTGAAAACACAATGGGTTGTTATTACATCTTAAAAATAACAGAACTGATTCTTTTTTTCATGCTTTATTTGCAAAATAATGAACAATTGACGAAAACAAAACATTAAACACTTCACAAAGATATTCATAAACACGAATATTGGCATTCAGAAGATGATCTGTTAACTGCAATAACTTAATTCGACAGAGTCTTAATTTCCGGTGAAAACGAAAGTAGAATACAATATGAAATATTATTTTTTTAATAATTTTGTCTAAGTTGTGTCGAACGAATATTCGAATATTCGTTCGAAATGAAAAACGAATATTCGAATACCTGATTTGCTATTCGTTGACATCCCTACTATTTAGGCATTAAATTCAATAAGAACGTAAATCTTAGAATAGCTGTGAAAACTTTAAACGAAAAAAGCCACTAAAGCAATGAATAACTTACTCGCACTTTTTAAACGAATAAATGTTGATGTTAAAACAAAATTATCATTATTTGATAAATTAGTATGTCCAATTATATTGTATGGTTCCCAAGTTTGGGGTATATACAATTTTGATGAAGTTGATAAATTGCAGATAAAATTCTGTAAAATAATACTGGGTGTCAGTAAACGTACAGTTAATAATGCAGTGTTAGGAGAACTTGGTAGACTCCCTCTTTCCTTAATTGCCTGTCTTAGATCCTTAAAATATTGGACCCAAGTATGTAACTGCAACATTCCAGCCGTTCAAGATGCTTTTTATAGTCAATGTTTGGATAATATACCATTAAATAATAAATCATGGGCTTATAAGTTAAAATCTACATTAGACAAGTTAGGACTTTCCGATTATTGGGTTGCAAATAATCCAAAAGTTTTGTATCCACGAATAAAACAAAGATTAATTGACCAATATATTCAAACGTGGAGAGCAAATATTAATAATTGTAGTCGGCTTAACTATTATTGTCAATTTAAAGATTCACACAGTTTCGAGCCATATCTTCAAAACATCCAAAATGATCTACTTAGAAAATGCTTAACAAGAATACGCCTTAGTTCACATATGCTAGCTATTGAAACAGGACGATTTAGTAATATACAAAGAGAGGACAGACTATGTTTATATTGCAATAATAAACAAGTTGAAACAGAATTTCATTTTTTAATGACCTGTCCTAAGTACCAAAATATCGTGTTTAAGCGCGGTCATAAGTAAATTGAGCTTTTTCAACAAGAACGGACATATTTCGTGTGTGTTAGGGTTTTATTAAGTGCACATTTGGACATTGGAACTAACAATGCCGTACGCAGGTAAATTTGCTTCCCTAGACCCGGACTTTATACAAAGTAAGAAACGACAGCGCCGAACTTCAAGTGCCACGTCATCGCACGAGTCACCCCACCCACCAACAATGTACGAACAATTTTCCGCACCATCAAAAGAACAATTTACAAACTTGACGATGGATGAAAAAATGAATAATATTTTCGATATTATGGTGCAATTTGTTCCACTGAATTATAAAATTGATTGCATGACAAAACACATGTATTTATCCGCATCCAACCATGAAGTCACAGATTCGAGACTCAGGTTACTAGAGTATAAGAGTATAGACATGGAGGCCCGTATGCTACGAGCTAACTTATTATTCTACGGTCTTACTGAACCTGAAACCAGTGAAAATTGTTTCCAAACCGTAGCTGAACTCTTGGAACAGCATCTTCACATGAACAAAGATTTGTTTAACATTATAAAAGCCTACAGAATAGGGAAACGCAACTCCACGAAAACAACACACGAGAGGCCACGTTATCGCCCCATCCTCGTAACTTTCAATAACCCAGTTACCGCTGATACGATCATTGAAAACGCCACCCTACTTAAAGGCACCGAGTTTAGCATATCACGTGACTACCCCAGAGAGATACATGAAGCCAGACAAGACTTGTGGCCGGAATTCAAGGATGCTAAGATCAAATATGGCGCAAAACATGTTAAACTCCTATATCCGGCTGCATTACTAATCAAAGGCGACGTCGTCCAAGATTATTTTCCTGATTGGCATAAAATTCTACGTGGTTCACGCAATTCTGATGTAAAGTCTCGCATCCATGAGCGGTACCAACGCTCGACTGAAGCGTCTATGTTGGCTACCTCAAATACATCCGCTACAGTAGAGGAAGCTAGTTCCGAGGAGGAATCCATGCAGGATGATGACAAAGTCTCCATGGAAACCACAATTAATAACAAATCAAAGAAGTCATCCCCTCCACGCAAAACCAGATCACCAAAGCCCCCCAAATCTAAACCAGGTTATCTATTGGAGGTCCACAAGCCTCTCAGAGACTCAAGAACCAACTCACCAAGGCGTGACGATTCATCCATGACCAACGACCCCGATACGCGAAGGTAGGAAATCCCGGGGACTGTATTCTTCTGCGAGGATTGTGTAAATTTACCGTGCTGTTCCAGTAAAAAAGTTTGTGTTCATTTACAAAGTATTTATGGCGAATCTGGTGATGTGTTAACTAATTGGGATAAAAGTGTACAGTTGGATTCTATTGACGAAATTCGTTCGGATAACATCACGAGTACAAACGAGGATATAAATATTTCTACAAACTCTACTCATGTTGAACAATTTGTAAAAATTGGAACTCTTAATGTTTGTGGTTTAAAAACAAGACTATTGTATCCAGAATTTAGATCTTTGATCGAAACATATTCAATTCTTTGTGTAACTGAAACAAATCTCGATCAGTATGATGTAATAAACATCCCCAATTACACATTTTTCTCAAAACCTAGACTCGAAAAATATAAACGCAAGTCTGGAGGAATAGGTTTGTTTATTCATAATTCTATTGTTGACAAAGCTAAAATAGTCGAATCAAATTGTGAATATATTTACTGGTTTACTATTGAGTCATTTTTTAATAACAAAAATTTATTAATAGGTGTAATATATATTCCGCCTGATAGGTCACGTTTTTATAACGAAGATGAATTTTTCTCCCTCCAAACAGAAATTGCTTTAAAAAGTAGTTCGCATGATTTTATGATCCTTACTGGTGATACTAATGGTCACACCTCAAATATTCCTGATTATGTTGAGGTCGATGAATTTTTGTCTAACGCCTTGGATTTAGATGAAAATACAATCCACTCATTTAATATAGTTAATAAACTAATTGAGCTAAATATTCCACGTGATAGGCTATCAAAATGTACAAAAACGAATAATATTGGGCGCAAGTTATTAGAAATTTGTAGAAACAATAATCTATTCATTTTGAATGGACGAATAGGAAATGACAAATTAAATGGCAATTTTACCTTTAGACATAAATCTGTTATTGACTACACAATTTCTTCAATTAGTTGTTTGTCTTACATAACAAATTTTAATGTAATAGAACTTGATTCATTATTTTCAGATGGTCATTGCCTCCTTGATTTTGACATAACTATTCCTAGTGTGGAATATATCGCCCACCAATCTGCTCCAAAAGTTGATATAATTAAGCGAAATCCAATATGGAAAGACGAGAAAAAATCAGAATTTGTAGAAAACTTGAATTCTCAATCTATTCAAGAACTTAAAGATTTACTAAATATGCCCCCTGAAAGAAACATTGATTCGTACATAAATAATGTCACAGGCAAAATATCTGAGATATTTTCGGTTTCGGCCAAAAACACATTCCAAGATATTAATAAAAATAGACATAAATACACCAGTCGACCTTACAACGTAAATTCTCAACCATGGTTTGGGCCTCAATGTAGACAAGCTAGAAATAAATATCATGCTGCACGTAAATCATACCATTCAAATAAAAGTAACGTAAACAAGTCCCGATTAAAAACTGCTAGTACACATTACAAGCAGACCATGAATGGATTTGTCGCTAAACATAAACACAGTTCAGAACGAAAATTACGTGGTTTATGTTCGAAAAACCCGAAGGATTATTGGAAATATTTAAATAGTTTATCCATGAAGAAGATTGACAAAACGCCGCCACTATTAGATTTATACAATTATTTTAAGGATGCTAATTCCGTCCAGTGAGACAATGATGTTGATTCTAATATAGATGATCACAGGATAGTCATTGAAAATAATGATGCCCTAAATCGGAAAATCTCAGAATCCGAAGAGCGGCAAATCGTCTTCCGTATTTGACAATATAAGTAACGAGTACATAAAATCTACAAAATCAATAATGCTCCCCCTATACACTTCGCTATTTAATATCATATTAGAAACTGGTGTCCTTCCGGAATCATGGCTTATTGGAATGATAAAACCAATTTTTAAAAATAAAGGCTCTCCTTTGGATCCAGCCAATTATCGTCCTATAACAATACTTAGTTATTTAGGTAAGGTTTTCACATCAATATTAAATAACCGTTTACACGAATTCCTTTCAGCCAATAATCTTTTAAATGAAAATCAAGCCGGTTTTAGAACCGGTTATTCTACCAATGATCACATATTTACTTTGCACTTCTTAATTGATCAATCAACAGATATTTTCATATCAAAAGTGATTTTTTAAAAGGGGCTAAAATGACCTTTTGAATACATATCACATGTACCCATGTACATAATGTGTGTTTTTACATGTACTGAGTGTAATTATGCATGTATTTGTGAAAATTACTTTAAACTTTTGTTGTTTCCTTTTTATTTAGTGACGCTGACGACAAAGATTATTCGATGCTGAGAAGAGTTCCATTGGAGTGTTGACCATCTTTGTATAATGTGGTGTCAAGAAGGCAACGGCAGTTTGATCAGAAGTCACAGTGAAAACATCCTGGTGTTACTTATGTAAACATGTTGTTAAAAATATATTTTCCATTCTGCCAGATGGAGTTTTTAAAACTGAACCAACAGTGTGGACACATTTTTGGCAATTGTGATTGAATTATTGATGTCTTGTTTTTTGCCAGACAATATTTTGTTCATGAATATAATTCTGGCAAACCCTTGAGATTGTCTATTAGTATGTGTCACTGCTACCTGACAGTTGAACATTTTGGTATGTGTTGTAAATCATAAACGTGTGGCAGAAATCTTTAAATATTTCTAGTTATAATTACACTTGAATAACTATAACAGGATGTTAAGCTTTTCTGTTCAGGTGAGCTAAAAAGAATTAAGCGCGAATCACAACCAGAATGGTTTTCTAAAGAAATGTAATAACATATTTTTATATGTAACAAACTACATAGAGATAGAGCATTTGATGAATTTAAAAGGTAGAGAAATAGAACTCCTTGTTTATGGAAAAATATTGAAGATATATCTACAAACAGTTGTTCTGACACTAGTATTTTTAGATTTTGTCTAAAATTGTAATAAGACTGTAGCCTTAAATGAACATTTCATTAATATTTCAACATTGATTAAAAATCAGCGCTAGTTCCTAAAAACTTTTCTAAACTAAAACAAACGCTTGACAATAAACTTAAACAATCTTTCTTTGACATTGACTATAAATCATTGTCCAATGTAAAGCAGATTAATAATACATTAAACCCTAACAAATCAACAGGTATAGACGGTATTGGCCAAAGAATACTTAAACATTGTAGTTATTGTATTACATCGGCATTGCACATATTATTAACAAAAGTATCGAAACAGGGAATTTTCCAGACACTTCAAAAAAGCTTATGTTCTACTATAATTGAAAGACACAACTTCAATCTTTTTCCATGTTCTTCGCAATACTCAGTCAGGATTTCATAAAAATCATTCTTGTCACACAACACTCATTAATACTTGATAGATACATAGTTAAAGTATATCGATTCAGGAAAATATGTAGCGTCAGTATTTTTCGACTTGTGAAAGGTATTTGACCTCATCAACCATAACACACACTAAAGCTTTATCACTTCTCGCCACACAACGTTACTTTATTTAAGTCTTACTGATCAAATACAACACAGACTATCAAGCATGCAAACATGACATCTTAAACAACTACATTTAATTTTAAAAAACTATTGTTAATAAAACCACAAGATAAAACTTTACCTTTCACTTTAATAACCGAGTCTGATAGAAGTGATTGACCTTGAGCTCTACATGTCCACTTGGCATTATGTTGACTTCGTTGTACATCATGCATTGTCACCTGGAATACTGTACTGTCACATGCATATGAATATTTATCAGTTTCATTTTCAAAGAATCCATTGCCTGAACATTTTCCATCCGGATAAGTTAAATATGCTGATCCTGTAGTAGTATTTAGTGTCCAGGCGGTGAATTCCACTGCAGTAGATACTTGACATACAAGTGTAACATCACTTCCTTCAATCACATCAGCAACAGCAGGTGTCAGTGTTGTTGTCGGTGTTGTTGTCTGACAGTTACAGTGCATCACTGAAAATGTAAAGAGATAGAATTAGAAAAGAAACAAGAGGACACAGGTGCTTCCACTAGGCTGTTATAGCCAGTGAAGCTATTACAATACAGTAAAATATGTAATGTCAATACAATTTACTCAATAATGTTTCCCGCTTTCATTTATAACAATTGCCCGCAAATTTCCTATTATTAACATCGAAGGAAATACCTTGTACCTGGGACACACTGCAGACGAGTCAGAACAATAGTTAAGAATCGGATTTTGACCGTCATTTTACCGCACATGTGAATACTATAGCATATCATATGCACATAGCTAAATTATATTTGTAGTTAATACTGTTAATCTCTATGGAATGTTTACCAACATTATATTTTAAAATATTTCTTTCTTTTCATATGTTTTTCACATGATAGCGACATGTAAAGTTTAGGGTGTATTGGTCATTCTACCAGACACTAAAAATCACGAATTTCAAAAAATGATAAATTTACAATACAATACAATTTAGGCATTTTAAACGAATGCAGTCTGTCAAGTGCACTTCTATCAAAAAGTTAATTAGGAAAACTAAGGAATTTGTACTAAACAAGAGGGCCATGATGGCCCTTTATAGCTCACATGACTACACTGCCATTCGTATTTACAAAATAATACAGTAAAACTTCGAAACCTCGAACTGCCATCAGACCGAGCAATTAGTTCGAGCCATCTACCTGTTCGAGGCATCTACCGTATACGTGTATATGTACAAACTGACTGTCACCGGTGCAAGTGTACTAAGCATGCTGAACGCATGGCACTCGTGTGTTGTTAGTGTTTTCATACTGAATGCACATCGATCAATAGTCACAGCATTATTCATAATAATTAAACAAGAAATGAAAGAAAACTAAAACATATTTAAGTAAATGATTCGCTTATTCTTACACACATGAATATTATACAGACAAGATAGTAAACAATTACGAAGTTCTATTTTAAGACAAACAGTACTAACACAGTTGTCGTTCGTGGCAGACATACAAAATAAGCCTAGAACAAACAAAATCTCACATTCGAAAGTTTAATGTTTCATAAGATATTTAATAGATCCATTAAGTGATTTGTTTGTCACATAAGTACATGACTTGTATTGTTTATAGTGCTTGACTTGTATTGTTTATAGTGCAACCATCAAGTAATTATCTCTACGTGCGAATAACACGTGTCACCAATCTTACCTGTCATCAAATAATCCATGAAAGGTGTGAATTATTGTATTGTTCGACCTATCTGGGGTGAACAATGAATGAAATGGTATCTAGGGACCGCAAAACCTGTTCGAGTGTTCGACCTGTCTCCGTTCGAGTGATCTACTGTTCGTTAATATGAAATAAGAAGGGGTTTTGCCGGGACCTAAGAACCTGTTCGAGGTATCTACTGTGTTCGACCCAAAACTGTTCGAGGTTTCGAAGTTTTACTGTAATTCATATTTACAAAAAAATTTGTTAGTTAGTTATATGTCGTTTTATGGCGCATCAACAGCTTTGGTCATTTAGCTCGCAAGAAATGTTAAAAATATGTGGAACTAAAAAAGGTACGTGATATACTTGCATATGTTAAATTGGGGTAAATATAGAATAATATGAGATTTTAGATTATAAATATCATAGCTTGTTGTAAAAGCCAATCTCTATGATGTAGGTTATTAATTTTCCAACTTGTATAGTCTCAAAGAGACTTTTAATTATTATCATGTTGTTTTATGGCGCATTGACAGCTTTGGTCATTTAGCGTGCGCAAGAAATGTGAAATTATGTGAAACTAAAAAAGGTAACGTGATATACTTGTAAATGTTAAATAGTTAGCGGACTGGTTGAAGGTCAACACAGCCAACGAGAAAAAATGTACTGTGAAAGGTGTATTTCATGGAATACAGTCCAGATTTATTAAAAATAAGTTAAAAATAAAATAAAAGACTAAGTTTCTTCATCAGAGAGCATGCTCTCACCCCCTGAGACAGAGATTCCATCACTGTCATCCTCCATGTCACTAAGACATTCAAACTTGTTGTTGAGGGGGGTTTCATAATTTTTTGTTTTACATGGTTTTTTACATGGTTTTGGTGGTGAAGATTTGTGACCTGAAGTTTTTCTTTAGGAGGTTGGGAAGTGGGTTTGTTGTTATTTGTGTTTACTGGTGCAGATTTCCCCTTAGGTTTGGTAGTAGTAGGGGCAGGCGATGTGGCCTTAGATGGAGTGGATTTTGGTTTCTTGGTAGTAGGAGGGGCTGGTGATTTGGTTTTTGGAGGAATGGATTTGGGCTTTTCTAGAATAACAGGTTTTTTTGGTTGATTGGATGTTTTTGGTGCAGGTGGAGGAAACATTGGGGCAGGCTGTCTCTGTGTCTGTACAGATGAGGGGGCCAGACCTTTAAGGTCCTCTGCAATCTCAGGATACTTTTCTATCAAAATTTTGATAAGTTCACTACAAGAGTGACAAGGAGGGATGTTCGCCAAAGGGGCAGCTTTGTTGGCATAGCTAGCACTACTGCTAGCCTGTGCCTGGTCCCTCTGGCGGTTCTGCACAACCCTCCTTGCCTCTACGAAAGAAATACCCTGATTGTATTTAACTTCCAAAATGTCTTTTTCAATTTTCCATGACTGGCAATGCTTTGAAAAAACAGGGTGGGAACCCTTGCAATTTGCACAGAGGGGTTTCTCGTGACAGATTTTAGAATCATGGTCTGGCCCCTCATGTGCACAGATTGCACAAACTGGAATACTTGTGCATTTGGTCTTGTGATGGCCAAACCTCTGACACCTGAAACAGCACAGAGGGTTTGGCACATACACAGAGACCGGAACGCTTTCGTACCCAATTTTTACATTAGATGGGAGGACTGATGTTGAGAAGGTGAGTATATATACGTGTTTGTTTGAATGATTTTGTTATCTCTTTTTATTGAAATTCTTTTTACTGCAGAGACAGTCTGCGATTTAAGATTGGTAGTTATTTCATCGAGGGACTCGCAACATGCGAGATCCCTACAACTAATAATACCTTTGGAAGAATTTAGTGATGGGTGGGGTTTAATGACGACCCCCAACCCAAAGAATTGTTTGTGACCTAATAGGTTTTTTGTTTGTTGCATGGTGGAGCATTCCACCAGCAACGTCTCATCTTTTAATTTCTTTACGGATTTTGGAGTTCCGAGAATAGATTGTAAAGTTTTTTGTATGACAAAGGGGGAAAGTTTGGTAATTGGTTTTTCAGAATTTGAGGATTTTATAATAATGAAATGAGAGATTGATGCTCCCCACCCGCCACGGAGTCCAACAAGGGGTCATGACCAGGGGATATCCAACACTGGCCATGACAGGGATACATCAATGATATACTCGTGATAAAAGGGTTAAACTGGACAAATGAGTTCCCTCAGAACATTTTACAAGCTTAAACAAACTTTGGAAAATTTCGAATGTTAGTTAAAGGCCAAACAAGTATCCGATTGGCCCATGGGCCATCGCCTTCCAAGATACGAATAAGTAAAAGGTAAATCGTGAAAGTCATCAACGAGATAATCTATGTATTTATAAAATAAACAAATATAAATAGACATGGGGGCACAATATATCGTGGGGCTTGGCATGACTAGCCGATTGATCTGGACGGGCCTTCCAGACCTCCCGTTTAGCCCAACTAAAGGCCAAAGCAGTGTATTGAGAGAACCAAGTATAAATTGCCAACTCAGAACCCGCTCAACTACCAGGATCCTCTCATCAGGCGACACGGGTAGCAGCCCACGGCAAACGGGCAGGCACAGTGGGGGGGTCTTACCCCTCTGTAGTGCGACAGCTGGTGAATTCTAGCCCCCCTCCAGCTGGGGAGGAAGGGTTGGTTCAGGATGCATACACTGAAGTTTGCAAAAGTGCATGCACTTATAGTTTTAATTATAAATCTATTATATTCATATTGCGAGATCTGAAACATATGACAAAATCATCCACATAGAGTGAACATTCTACTCCAGGGTTAATAGCTTTCACAATGTTGTTTATCTTTAGGCTGAAGAGTGATAATCTGTCACCAACACGAACGCGGAAGTAGCGTTCATTCAAGAATGCAGCTATAAAAAGTGGGAGGCGGCCTCTGAGACCAAAGTCATGAAGATCTTTCAGAATTCCATACTTCCAAGTAGTGTCGTAGGCACTTTCAAGATCAAAAAATACTGACACAACATGTTGTTTATTAATATAAGCTTCTCTCAGAAATGTTTCTAAGCGCACAAGATGATCATTTGCACCACGTTGGCGACGAAATACGCTTTGGACATCAACAATTAGGTTGTTGGATTCTAAGAACCACACAAGACGATCGTTTACCATTCGTTCCAATGTTTTGCAGATGCAACTTGTGAGAGCTATAGGGCGATAATTATTAGGATCACTAGTGTCCTTACCCGGTTTTGGAATAGGAATCACTAGCGCCTCTAGCCATGAGGTGGGAAACTCACCAGATTGCCAAAAGTCTTTGAATTTACATGATTCATAATAGACAAATCATTAGACGTAATAATATGCTCAAGTTGGGTTCCTCTGTGGTTAGTATCATCACATCCCCAGATGATGTTATGACCGTTAAAATCACTCGCTAATATGTATGGGGCGGGAAGTTGTGTTATAAGATTGTTCAGTTTGTTTATATCAATAGGCTCTCTGGGTGGTAGATATATAGAACATAGTGTAATACTATTGTGCATTGATACTCTTACAGCAACAGCTTGTAAGGTTGTGTTTAAAGTTATTTGTGAGTGTGGAACACAATTGTTTACAAGTAAAAAATTGCTGCCTGATGCAGCAAAGATGTGTGCACGGCGTGAACAAAATGAAATAGAACAAACACTTATGTGAACTAACAGTATGTGTTTATTATGCTGTAATGTGCAACTATAAATTAATGTATATGAAGTACATTTGTAGTTTTATTAGTAGTTTATGAGGAATTAAATAAGGAACAGACTAGTTTTTGTATGGACAGTAAAATATAAATTGATAGTCTGGAAAACTTTCATGATAATAAACATCATGCATGTAAATTAAGACAACATTATGCATCTGAAAATGCAAACATTGATTTAAACATATTTATATAAATCACAATCATTATCACGGTAGAAATAAATAATGAAATACCGACAAATTAACATAATTAGTATTTACTAAAAATTAAAAATGACAATAATCACTTAATGATTTTGCATATCATGTCAAAATGTGACATCACTTCAGTGTAATTACATGTCAGTGGACAAACAGACGTTCAGCATCACACACTGAATTAATCAAGCAATGTGTGAATGTAAAATGAGTTTAGACATTTTGAAAGTTAGAAAAATAGTGTAATTTGCTGTAAATGATTGCTAAAAAGTCACACCTGAGATAACTATAAAATGCTACCCGAATGAACAAGTGGTAGGAAGTGTAACCAGGCCAGAGTATATGAATGACTATTATAATAAGGCAAAGAACATAGCAAAGATGTTTATGTATGTATGTTTTTATGTTCATAGCTTAAGGAGTTACTTTCAATAAATAAAGTTTATTATTATTATTATCATTAAAGAGAAATAAAACCATATTTGCTTATATCTCAAACATATTTACAGTGGAAAGAAATAATGCAAAAATGACCAAAATGCAACACAATAACTCAATACAAAAACATTAATCACTAAATGATATAGCACCTTGTCAAAATGTGAGATCACTTCAGTATGTAACAACTGCATGCTAGCATCACACACTGGATAAGTTATCAAGTAGGTGAATGTATAATGAGTATAAACTTTGTGGATGACTGGATAATGGCTAATTGTGTATGTAAATGAAAACTATAAATGATACATGAATCTACAAAAGTGATAGGTGTACCAGACTCGTTTAGCAGACTAAGCTTATGAATGACTAGTGAAGTAAACAAAAAGAACACATTTACATATATCACATAGATATTAACAGTAGAAAGAAATAATGCAATACTGACCAAAAACGATTACTCAATACAATCAAAGCAAACAAATGGGGTGTGGTACGGTACCACTTGTCTCTGTAGCCAAGCTGGCAACTCGTTGCATATAAGTTTCAGTTTTGTTACTAAACAGTTTTATAATATCAAAGTTTGTGTAAATAGGTAAGAAGGTTTGCATGGAATATGGAATTAAACAAAAACATAAGACAGAAATGTGAAAAAATTAAAAGAGATCTTCAATCCGACTTGTTCTAGAAATGCTAGATTTTCAATCCAAAATAAAGAAAAATGGTCAGTAATAATGGTAGAACCTTAAGACTATAAAACAAGTGAAATGTTTGTCACGATTGTAAATGAATGAAATACAAAGATATCAGAGGCTTTATGTAACGTTTGTGAATATTTAATTATGCACAACTTTGATGAAAATCTAACAGTTTTTTTTAGAGATGAACAGCAGACAAGGTTTTCAAGTTTCAGACACCTGTGACCTTGACCTTTAACATTATGACCCCAAATTACAATATGAACTACTAGACTTCATACTGATACTTCCCAGCAAGTTGATGAAAATCTAACACTGGGTTTTGGAGATAAAGGGAGAACAAGGCAAACTGGACAGACAAAAATACAACATGGGGAGACATAATAAATACAACATGATGAACACAAATGTACAAGCAATAACAACACTTTTATAATTATACATTGTAGTTAAATATTATTACTAAACTGTTTACTTCATATGCAGCTTAATTGCAAAAACACCATCTTTTATAGTATATACATAAAACCAGGTCAAATCATTCAAGCTTTGTTTTAAAAGAAACTCTTTTGAGTTCAATCTGTAAAAAAATGTTGAAAGTATGTTGAAAGTATGTTAGACCAGTTCTATTAAAAGTTGAAAGTAGATTGGGGACACAGCATAGGGCTATCCAAGGAACATTTTTACCAGGTTTGATTTAAACTGGTCTAGCAGCTTTAGATATAATATCCAAAATGTGTCAGCGAATCAGATGTTGGATGTAATTTTGGTACAGTACAATCATGTGCTATGTTCAAAGCAAATCAGCCAAAGGGTAAATAGATTTTTTAAGAAAAAATGTCTGGGAATCAGAAGCCCTTCCCTTGCAGAAATATAGTTGGATTTCCTAAGTATTCATAGGATATCTTAAGAAATCTTAGGATTTAATTCTTAGCATTACCTATGTATTCCTACTATAGTGACTATTTTGGAATTTGAGTGGGGCTGAGTGGGACTGTGTGATACAATATTTGAGGACAATCCTCTCATGAACAAATCTACCCAATTTGATTCAAATTGCCCAAGTGGTTTTGGAAATGTAAACGTTTACGACAATGCTGTCGCAGTGGGCAACAGATGGTAAGTGATGGCAATAGGTAATTTGGTTCAGGTGAGCAAAAGACATGGAATTCAGCTTACACTTCTGTAAGGTACAATTAAATATTCAAGCAGATTTGTCTGAAAAGTGTTACTAAATCAATATTCTACTAATAAAAGACATGTACATTGATACAGAAAAAACATATACTTACATGTGCACTATAATACTTAATTCAACAAAAACATTGTTCCATTTCTTACATATACACATAAATGTATAATTGCATATGCAGTGTTAAACGGAGGAATGAAGCCTTAATGAGGTTCATATTAATATGAAGAACATTACTGAGATATTACAATATACATGATAATATTTCAATTGGGATAGTGATATGTCGAAAGTAGTCATGATTTGTCTGCCGAGGGGGGGGGGGGTCATTTCGAATGAGTTAAATAATAAAAAATATCAAAGTGAAACAAACAGCTATAAAACACCGGAAGACTGAAACAAGACATGAATATTGCAAAAGCACATTAACACATTAATCCTAAGACTAGATATCTTACAAACTATCTATATTCAACATATTCAAGTAAGAGGCCCAAGCAAAATCTAAATCAAAATAAGGGAGGGCTGGGTTTTTGTTTTTTAACTTTGAGTGCAAAATGTTTTTTTTACATGTGGTATTTTGTCATATTTAACTTTTGGCATACAGTAAAAAGGCTTATGCACAAATATTATAAAGATTGTCCCTCAAGTACATTTCACTGCACTAAAAACAAGCTGATTTGATACATTTAAGATTAAAGGTCTGTTCCAGAAAATACTCCACTCCACATGATGCAATATATTACCCCCATTACCTACAGAAATAAATTTACTGCTAATGGTAAATTTCAATTTTTAAAAGCCACTAATGAAGAAAATAATAAAGTGGCATGTTAGAGGTTGTTGAGGGGAGTTTTTTCTCTCTCTAAAACAGTTGAAAGCAAGAATAAAATCCAAAATTTTGTTTCCAGGGTTCGCTCTGCCATTCACCAATAACATCAAATGTGAAAAAAACAATAAATTGGCAACAGTTTTTCAATTTTGGCAACAAAAATATTCCAAAATAATACATATTTGTAAGCAACTGCATAATTGTTCATGCTTTTTATCAAAATTGGTGTGTACTTTGAATATGCCACAGGGAATCATGTTTTCAAATTAAAACAAATTAGCACCTTCAATACCGGGATATGAATAAATACCGAATGATATCAGAAATGGAAGTATCTAGTTTTTCACATAACTTTGATTGCAGTGTCAGTTGTTTCGAATAGATAAGGGTTCACTGCCCTTGTAAGTGCAGGTGACACTTATTTACGGTTTACACAAGGCAAAATATGAAGCTCTAAATGTTCATCTTGCATATCTGGGAATATGTGCTTCACCATTCCTACAGGTACCGCAACTATTTTGTCATCTATTGTTAAGAAGGAGAACTCATCTTCTTCCTGACAAACACTATCCACCTGATCAATTACTTCTTCTAGTGGAAATTCTGTTTTCTGTTAAAATACAATAGTATAGGTATATTGTAAGGGTATTAATGAAACATATTTTAGAAATATCTGAACAATGTTTGCTATATTTAGGTGTTGAACCTTTCACCTAGTGTATTCTGATGAAGTAAGGATGAGTGACCGATTCATGTTTATGATAAAAAAAAATTATTACTTTAATCTTGCTGCTGCATATCGATCCTATGACGGTTTGTCATTCTTTAATTGTGTATTTCTTTACTTTTCTGCTTTAACAATGGATTTAGTTACATGTTTATTATAACCATGACATATTAATGTCTCCATGTAAAATTTAATGGTATTAAAACGATTAGCTAATAACAATGTATTTCAAAAGAATCAGTTGACAGCTGCTAAAATTATTAAACTAAAACTATCTGAATGGACAAAAAAATCTTTATGCCTTTTTTGATGATATAAATACTGTACTACAGTATATTCAGAATTTGTTTACAATATTTTATTGAGCTTAAGTTAACGTGCGACAGGATTGCAATAATTTGAACTTGCTATTTAAATTTGAATAGCAGAATATCAATGTATCATTTCCTATAATTGCAATAATTAACCTCACAATTTGTCTCTTGTTCAAGACACAAATCAGGGTTCCCACTCTTCCAAGAAAAAATTCAAGGAGTCTTCAAAGGTTTTTTTTCGCAAAATTCAAGGACCAAAACAGCATTGGTACTGCTATTTTATTCATTCAACATGTCTTTCAAATTAACTTTTTCCAAGAAAATTAATTGCAATAATTAACCTCACAATTTGTCTCTTGTTCAAGACACAACAAAAATCAGGGTTCCCACTCTTCCAAGAAAAAATTCAAGGACTCTTCAAAGGTTTTTTCCGCAAAATTCAAGGACCAAAACAGCATTGGTACTGCTCTTTTATTCATTCAACATGTCTTTCAAATTAACTTTTTCCAAGAAAATTAATTGCAATAATTACCCTCACAATTTGTCTCTTGTTCAAGACACAACAAAAATCTGGGTTCCCACTCTTCCAAGAAAAAATTCAAGGACTCTTCAAAGGTTTTTTTCCGCAAAATTCAAGGACCAAAACAGCATTGGTACTGCTATTTTATTCATTCAACATGTCTTTCAAATTAACTTTTTCCAAGAAAATTTAAGTATTAAACTTCAAATTATGAACTTATATACAGAAAATGTTACACTCACTTCACCAAGAGTTTTCCAAGGCTTGCAAACACTATTTTTTATCTGTTTAAAGTGAGTTTATTATACAGTAGGAGAACCATGTGACATACCGTGATTACGGTCTTGGATGTTGTTGAAAGGGAAACATCATTTCTGTAGGTGTTTGTAACACTGTCTGTTATGACGAGTCTCCAGGTTGAAAGGTTTCATTTACACATTTGCACCATAAGGCCACCTAACATTAGTTTGTTGCATCTTCAAAATATATTGTCTTTATTTTGACATTCTCAGTACTTCACATACAGCTTCTTCCTGCAATAAAAGGTAAATCAATAAAATACTGCATTAGACTTTCCAATGGATAATGATGAATTTTGCCTTTCATCTCAATTAATGTTTTAAAACAGCAATTAATTTGCTGATCAGGTATCTGAGGACATCAATTTGAAGTTGTCATCAGACAATTATCTTAATTTAGATTCTCCATCTATCATTGGCAGTGTTTTCCGTGGACTTTTAAAATTGAAGGTCATTGCAATTTCATATCCGAGGGTCATTTCCAAATATTGGAGGTCATACAGGAATATGCTAAATCGAGTCGACGCTTATGTACTTAATCAATGAGTGAATGACACATTCAGTATGCATGTAATAATGAAAGTGAAAGTTGAAACTGATACAGTGTTGGAAAATCGCTGTAAGGTTAGAACATGTGATCGGTGTATTTAATATAACCTGAGAATTTAAACGTTTACATGTTAATTATCACGTATGTTTTAACAAAACATGACTTATTAATGAGGGATAATACTGCAAAATATTAAACAGAGCACAGAGACGAATGCTGGCTGCATCATAACAACACAGGTGGCCGGTGCGTAGCCATGACATTTAAAACCCGCATTGAAAAAAATTATTTTTCAATCTGTTCTAATAGTAAGACACGGACCTATGGTATATAGGTCCGTGAGTAAGATAAAGGTGTCCAACTTCATACGTATTTACAATGAAAATATATACACACATTTGCTTTGACGTACTTTTCGAAGCCATTTCTCAACCGATTTTTATCACTGATGTCTTAACATACACAGCAGGGATTTATGTCGACAGTGTATATACTCAAAAAATATTCACCAACAGAATAGACTGTTTCTTTTAACGTCAAACATCAAGAGTGGCTAGGTCGGACAACTTCCTACCGTTAGACCGAGTCGGTATTTTCAGGACAAAACTACTATAAATCGCTATTCACCTGACGAACGACTTCAGATTTCAATAAGAAACATTTAAAAAAGTATATTTCAATATCAAACAACTTACAAATCAACACACAGACGCGGAGATCGCTATTTTTTTTCGCTCTCAACTTTCGTTTTACGCGAACGCAGCCATTTTGAAAGGTGGTACTCGGCTCTGAGTAAGAACACATTTCGGAAGCCGAAAACCAAGTTTTTTGGTTTTCGGCTTACAAATGTGTTCCTACGCAGAGCCGGGTACCACCTGTCAAAAAGGCAACATTCGCGTAAAAGGAAAACTACGAGTGAAAAATAACGGTCTCCGCGTCTGTATGTCGATTTGTAAGGTTTTTTCTTCAATGCGGGTTTTAAATGTCATGGCTACGCACCGACCACCTGTGCATAACAATAGACTAACAAATAAAATGTAGGTCAACCACGCTATGGGTCAACCACAACGTTGAAACGATAAAATTCAATAATTATACAGTTGAACAGATTAGTTAATGACATAAAGCATAATATACAACAAAATCACATACCTTAATTTAGCTTTTGTAGCTTACAACAGCAATAATTACGTTACAACGCACAATCGTTCGTTTCTCGACATAGATTACGCCGGTCTGCGCATGCGCACAATAGGCTCTGTTCGAGGTTTTCGGCTTACAAATGTGTTCCTACGCAGAGCCGGGTACCACCTGTCAAAAAGGCAACATTCGCGTTGAAACGATAAAATTCAATAATTATACAGTTGAACAGATTAGTTAATGACATAAAGCATAATATACAACAAAATCACATACCTTAATTTAGCTTTTGTAGCTTACAACAGCAATAATTACGTTACAACGCACAATCGTTCGTTTCTCGACATAGATTCCGCCGGTCTGCGCATGCGCACAATAGGCTCTGTTCGATTTTTGTTCCCATTTATTTCAAAACCGAGTCCATTGTAAAACGACGCTAACAGAACTCAATATGCACGGCGTTGACACGCCGTGCAATAATAATAGAAACTCCACCTTGGGCTTTGTTGCCCTCGGTATACACTTTGTTATATATAGAATGGTATTTAAAAGATACACTATCATTCTCTTTCAAGAATGTTTCTTGAAGACAGAAAGCAACAGGTGAATGTTCACTTATTAAAAGAGATATTTCATCTATATTGGCCTTACAATTCCATTGTATGATATTATTTGACGCCATGATAGATTAAAAATAAGTTAAAAATAAAGTAAAAGAAAGCCTAAGTTTCTTCATCAGTGGGCATGTTCTCACCCCCTGAGACAGGGATTCCATCGCTGTCATCCTCCATGTCACTTAGACATTCAAACTTGTTGTTGAGGGGGGTTTCGTGATTGTTAGTTTTTCGTGGTTTTTGTTTGGGTGATGGAGATGTAGACTTATGATTTGCAGGTTTTTCTTTAGGGGGTTGGGAGGCAGGTTTGTTGTTCTTTTTGGTTACTGGTGTAGATTTTACCTTGGGTTTCAAAGTAGGAGGGGCTGGTGATGTGGTTTAGGATGGGATGGATTTTGTTTTTTCGGGCACAACAGGTTTTTTTGGCTGATTGGATGTTTTTGATGCTGGGGGAGGAACCTTTGGGGCAGGCTGTCTCTGTGTCTGTACAGATGAGGGGGCCAGACCTTTAAGGTCCTCTGCAATCTGAGGGTATTTTTCAGTTAGGAGTTTAATAAGTTCACTGCAAGAGTGACAAGGAGGGCTGTTCGCCAAAGGGGCAGCTTTGTTGGCATAGCTAGCACTACTGCCAGCCTGTGCCTGGTCCCTCTGGCAGTTCTGCACCACCCTCTTTGCCTCTACAAATGAAATATTTTGGCTATATTTAACTTGCAGGATTTCCTTCTCACCTTTCCATGATGAGCAATTCTTAGAAAAAGAAGGATGTGAATTTTTGGAGTTAATACAGTGTGGTTTCTCTTGGCAGTTCTTCGATTCATGGTCTGGCCCCTCAAATACACAGACCGCACAAACCGGAGCTCTTGTGCACTTTGTCTCGTGATGGCCAAACCTCTGACATCTGAAACAACGCAGAGGATTTGACACATACACGGAGTCTGGAACATTTTCATAACCAATTTTTAAACTCGATGGAAGTACAGATGTTGAGAATGTCAGTATGTAAGTGTTTGTTTGGATAATTTTTTCTGTCTCTTTTAATTGAAATGCGTTTGACTTCAGAGACAGTCTGCCCGTGGAGATTAGTTTTTATCTCTTCAATAGTTTCACAGAAGGCGAGATCCCTACAGCGGATCATGCCCTTGCTGGAATTTAGAGTTGGGTGGGGGGAGACTGTAAAAGACTGGCCAAAAAACTGCTTTTGCTGAAGCAAGTTTTTGGCCTGTTGAACTGTGGTACATTCGACCAGTAATGTGTTGTCTTTTAATTTGTTTACTGATTTCGGTGTCCCAAGGACACCGGACAGTACCTTTTCAATTACAAAGGGCGACATTTTTGTAATTGGTTTGTCCAGGTCATCTGCTACAATGCTGATGAACCTAGAAAAACCTACAGATGTCATTGTTTGTATGTCTGTATCAGAGTCAGACTCCGAGAGTAAACGCTTGGCTTTTTTTGGGGTTGCCATGCTGATTTAATTACTTCATCATTGATGCTCCCCACCCGTCACGGAGTCCAACAAGGGGTCATGACCAGGGGATATCCAACACTGGCCATGACAGGGATACATCAATGTTATACTCGTGATAAAAGGGTTAAACTGGACAAATGAGTTCCCTCAGAACATTTTACAAGCTTTAAACATACTTTGGGAGATTTCGAATGTCAGTTAAAGGCCAAACAAGTACCCGATTGGCCCATGGGCCACTGCCTTCCAAGATACAAATAAGTAAAAGGTAAATTGTGAAAGTCATCAACGAGATAATGTATGTATTTATAAAATAAACAAATATAAATAGACATGGGGGCACAATATATTGTGGGGCTTGGCATGACTAGCCGATTGATCTGGACGGGCCTTCCAGACCTCCCGTTTAGCCCAACTAAAGGCCAAAGCAGTGTATTGCGAGACCCAAGTATATATTGCCGACTCAGAACCCGCTCAACTACCAGGATCCTCTCATCAGGCGACACGGGTAGCAGCCCATGGCAAACGGGCAGGCACAGTGGGGGGGGGGGGTCTTACCCCTCTGTAGTGCGACAGCTGGTGAATTCTAGCCCCCCTCCAGCTGGGGAGGAAGGCTTGGTTCAGGATGCATACCCCGAAGTTTGCAAAAGTGCATGCACTTAGTTTTAATTATAAATCTATTATATTCATATTGCGAGATCTGAAATTCTAGCCCCCCTCCAGCTGGGGAATTCTAGCCCCCCCTCCAGCTGGGGAGCGGTTCCTTTTATAACTTCCCATAGAGTGTTTGGGTTTTAATTCTTATTTATTTCTGCGGTTTCTTTGATTGCTAGTTTGACATTGGTTTGGAAGTCTTCGTTTAATAGTATTGAGTTATTTATTTAAAAAAAAACTTTTCCTCGTTCTACCGTCTTGAGATTGAGGTCAAAAGTGACTACCGAATGGTCGGACTTGTAACCGGGTTTAATTGTGCAATCATTCACATTGTTTAATATGTTGGAAGATATTAAGAAATAGTCAAGTCTACAGAAGATGGGTGGATTGTGATTTGAGTGCCAAGTATATTGTTTTAGTTTTGGATGTTTTAATCTCCATATGTCATAAATATCATTGTTTTCCATGATTTCTGTTAAACGTTTTGAGCATTTTTTATGTGTGTCTTTATTTCCGTTCAGCTTATCAATATTTACAGCTTATCAATATTTACGTTGATTATTGAGTTAAAGTCTCCTCCAATTATGAAGGTTTCGTTACAATGTTCTATCAGTATGGTTTCTAATATGTCTAACAGTTCAGTATCATCTTTATGTGGGCCATATATGTTTATTAAAAAGATACTTTGTCCATCGATCTCAATGTTTAATGATTGGAGACGACCTTGTTTATATTCCTTGTAAGATTTCATTTCTTATTTAACGCATTTGTTAATAAAGATGCCTATACCTAGACTATTTGTATGATTACCGCATAGAAAGATATCACCATCCCATTCCTTTTTCCATTCTGTATAGTTATTCGGTGTGCTATGTGTTTCTTGTAAGAAACTTATTGAGTATTTGTTAAGTTTTAACCATTCAAAGATTTCGTTTTGGTTTTGATGCTATTCCCTTGACATTAAAAGTGCAAAATGTGAGAGTCATTTAATTACCATTAAATTCAAAAAAACTCCAATAGCTGCGCTGTTCACTAAAGTATATACGGAAACCATAAGACAAGTAATCCCCAAAGCTTCAGTAGTAAGTAAGATGGAACAAAGAAGAGGAGGAGAGAAAGGGAGTGGTGTGGAAGAAGGAACAATTATGCATAATTAGACAAAAAAAGCCTTTTTTATTGATATCTGTATGTTTTGTGCTAACTGCGATAATTGTTGTATAAAAGAACATACTAACAAATACTGAGCGTCTCTGTGCGTTCATTTCAACCTCAATGTTTACATAGCAGTTATTTCTCTTTTCATCGGCTAACATCTACATTAAACATCTTCGTTAGACGAACAAATACTTGCATCTACTAGAGGATTGTACAGTTAACGCATTATTACATTAATAAGTAGCTCATTGCGATGTATATTGGTCTATTGTACTCGAATCTTCACACATCCGACATTTTTAAGATTTTCCTATTCTACTTTAAGGAAGGTCTACCTTTTCTTTTAAGGGAAAAAATGACATAAATAAGGAAAATCTTAAGATAAGACGTTTAGTGAAAACATTGTACATGTACCACTTAATTATTTTCTTAATATTTACTGAAAATCTTGTGGATATTAAGGAAAATATTACATTTAAGGAAAATCTTAACCATTAAGATGTTTAGTGAATACCACCCCAGGGCCCGTATTCAATATACATCTTAAGTTGAAAATTTATCTTAAATCCTAAGATTTCCATTAAATTTAAGATTTTTTTGCATTTCTTCCTTAGATTTCAAGAAAAATCTTAACTGGTATTCACAAAGCATAATTATTATCTTAAGATATTTCTTATTTTTCTCCTTAACTGTAAGGTACCTCTTTACCTGTCTTAACTTTTATCTTAAATATAAGGAAAAAACTAATATTTTCTAAATCTACATTTTGCTGCTTGTATTTTGTCAAAAAGAAGTTACAGCATATACGGTGAGTGTTATTTTATTGTTTGACTTATATTTACATTGAGGCCGAAGTATAATATTTGTTTATATCAGTATAAGGCTAATATTCTTGCTCGATCTACTTGACAAACGCATATTTACAAAGCTTAGTTGGAGATCAATTTTGTGAAAAAATGCTAATTTGATTCTATACATGTATAATGAACCATTTTCAATGGATGTGAGTGAAATGGTGTGTCTGGTGTGTCTGGTTAAGGGAATGTACGAACTGAATTGGCGATCCAAGTAGTAACGTGCATTTTCAATTGTCATGTGAATACGCGATACAGACATTGGTGATACAGTGGTGAATGAAGTAACAACAGCTATCAGCAGCCCAGGCATGGTCAGACAGTATATAAAATTTCCAAACACTGCACATGAATTGGTACAAAATCAAAATGAATTTTTTGGTATTTCACAATTTCCAAAGGTTATTGGGGTAATAGATGGTACCCATGTTAAAATTGTTGCACCTCATATGCATGAGGAAGACTTCATCAATAGAAAAGGATATCATAGCATAAATGCACAAGTTGTTTTTGATGCCTTCGACAAGGTCATTGATGTGGTAGCCAGATGGCCTGGTTCTACCCATGACAGCCGCATTCTTCAAGAAAGTGGTCTGATGCAGATAATGGAAGGGGGTCATATGCCACCTGGACAGTACCACCTGCTTGGTGACAGTGGTTATCCCTGTAAAAGGTGGCTACTCACTCCATATCTTCATCCACAAGGAGGAGCTCAAGCATCCTATAACAGGTTTGTAACAATAAAGCTCTTTCAGTGACTATTTTATTCAATTTCGTACAGGTATATTTAAGCAAAAAATACAAGGACCTCATGCAATGTAATGTTAATGCAAAACACGCATATTGAAAAAGATTTGTATGAAAATGTGAACATGTGTTAAACAAAGAAGTCTAATTCTTCCCATATAATGTCAAATGAGGAAATGCAACTGAACTGTTAAACATCACATATATCAACCACCTCTAAATGTAGACCACTGAATTAATTTTTTCTGCAACAATTTAAATCAATGATCAGACAACGGCATCAATAAGATTGATTTATTTTCTGAAAAAATGGTGGTCTTTCATTATGTACGTTTCACTGAATATATTTGTAAATAAATGAGTATTATCTTACAAGTCTTTTCTCAAATTTCATTAGAAGTCACAAGATTACTAGAGCCAAAGTTGAGAGAGGAATTGGTCAACTGAAACGGCGATTTGGCATACTGAATGGTACAGTCAAACAACAGCCACTTAAAGTGTGCAGGCAAGGCAGAATTATTTTATGACCATATTAATTCGTAGTACAATTTATCAACTCTAAAAATATTTTTTGAATAAGTTGAAGTACATGTACATGTATATACCAGTAATAAGTACAACAATATAAGCAAAGTGAAAAGTATAACATATACTTTCATAGTGTCTTGTACATCAAAGTATAGTGCAAATGGTTGTTCAATGTTAATCTTTTGACACATATCAAATTAAAAGAATACTTCACCGGTATTTAACAGACACACAACAGACAGACCGACAGGTGGACTAAATATATATATTTTCTCTATATTTGAGGGCAGGAATATTTAAAAAGATTAGAAGCTCACATTAAGTTAACAAGTATAACAAAAATACATGTCACAATATCTTTCTATTACAGAGTTATAGTTGCATCATGTGTCTTACACAATATATCAAAACATAGACAGATACCAATGCCTGAAGATGGAGAAGAGCATCATGAAGATGGTGGAGATGATGTACATGTATATCAAATACCAGATTTACCGGGGAGGCAAGGTGGATTACGCTACCGTGATCACATAGCAACAACATATTTTTAAGGTGATTTTAAAGAAGATAAAATTTCATGAAAAAAGTAGATACGTACTTGAAAGTGATTAATACCCCCAATATAATTTCCAATTTCAAAAAACATGATCAAAAGGAAAACATTTACTCTTGTTTGACACTAAAATATCTCTTCCAGTGCTTTTAAAGTCGTTTAAACACATTGGTAGCTAACTGTTAATTTCATTGCTCAGTGTCAAATAAAATATCAGATTTATTTAGACAAACTTAAGTCAGACAGATAAGGGTAAATCTGAGTGTCTCCTTGCTAAATGGGAACAAAAACAATTGTATTTATAGTACAAATTTCTATCATTTTGAAGAAACCATCATTTTAGAAACATTATAATATGATATATGATCAATTCAAGTTATCCAAATCACATTTATCTAAACATATTATTACACTCTATTCGAATACAACTCATTTATCTGTATATTTAAATATGCCTACATTCTACTTGCATGTTAAGACGTTCAAATTTGGAATTTTAACCATTGAAACTAAACTACAGTAAAACCCCAATAATACGACCACCCTTCGGACCCTTGAACACTGGTCCTTTTACTGAGGTAGTCTTAATATTGAAGTTTGATAAATAGCAAAATAGGGAAAATGGACTTGAACATTGTGTTCTTGATTTTGAGGTGGCCTTAATATTGAGGTGATGTTAAAGTGAGATTTTACTGTACTTGATACAAAATTTACACAATTGACACAAAATTAACTTGTTTTATCACTTTTTCACTGTTCATACAATTTTTTGTTGTAATACTGAATCTTCAGTTCAATTTTTCTTTTCTTTAGCTGACGCATTTCTATGCAATCATTGCACTGGCATTTGCAACATGATACCGTTGACTGCACTGCCACTACATCTTGTGTTACTAGCTCTGTAACATTGTCAACCTCATTACATGTACCTGTATCTGCAATACTGGAAATACTGGAAATACTGGAAAGATTGGAAAGACTGGAAAGACAAAAAATTTGAATATTCATTATGTATTATCTCCAGTGGTAAACCATACCCTGTTACTTTTGTGTTACAGAAAAATGTATATTGAAAAGACATGTAAAATGAAATATTTATCAAAGTTTGCAATAGCATGAAAGTAATTTATTATAGTCAGTCAGTTTTAATGCAAGTTATCATTTGGCATGTTATTTCAGTTAAGAATAGATGTTTTAGTTTTGTTTTGCTTACAATTGGAGGCATTATCATTTTGTCATATGACATAGTTATAATTGATCAAGTACTCATCAAATACAAACAGTGTGTATTATACTGTTGAATGGTGCATGTTGTCATGTTTGATGTTATTCATTCATTTAACATACAAATTGTCAATACTTAGATTAACAATATCCATTGTGAGTATTCTTGTATTGCATATGTTTTATCCAGGATTATTGTTTGATAGATTGATAGAGAAATTATAGATTGATAGTGCATACCTTAATAATGGGTCACTAGCAATAGTGCACAATACAGGCCAAACAAGATGAATTGTCAGTTGTGTCATGTGTTATATGAATATAGGTATTTAAACTGAGTGAAATAAGGAAATAAACAATATTGTTAAGCTTTATTTTAGTTAATGTGTACATGCAATCATCACATTACTATTCAAACAAATTTATTGCTATATTTGGTAATTTGATTTGTTTACAAAATAGTTAAAAATGCTGTTTCAATTATAAAAGCTGATTATTTATCCACTTACTCATTTTGTTGCACCGCAAACTGTAATATGTCTGTGTCATTATTGCTGAAAATAAGCAATCACAATTTGTGGTAAAAGAATAAAACTTTTTCATATGCCTTAAAAGATTGGTGAAAATTACTGTGTCTGTCTTTTATATTATCTGTCATGACAAGGAATCAAACCAATCATTGTACCAACTGTGGTATGCATCTTGCAAGTTTGTGATGAAGAAGTGTTAAATACATGTAATACTATATCAAAAGAAACAACATGGCTATATATAAATATGTTTGAATTTACTATAAAAAATTGAATATGTTACAGACTGACTATACATAACTAGGTCATTTACATTAGACTTTCCATATGGTTGGCCATTAATATCAGCCAGAAAAATATACATGTATGTGTGATACTGCTTACTTGGAAATGTGAAGCCATGATGAGTCCAAACCAATGTCTGGTGCAGCAACACCTACTACTTTGGTGCTGTTCTTACCGACAACAGACATAACTGCCTCTGTTAGTGGTGACAATGAGATTTTGTGTGGTCCTCCACCTGTTTTTGTAAACATACAATATGCATGTATCACTACACAATATCAATATATTATAATTAGTAACATCATTAAATACTTACTGGTATAAACAGTTAGCATTTTGGTGATATATGAACAGCAACATTTAAGCTTTAAACTATATTTAGTAGTGTTGATGATATATGGTAACTACCACTATGATTTAGTGGTCAGCATGTTATGAAATCAATTCCTTTAACTGATTTTCTTTCAATAGTGGTGGTATAACTGTTACTTGAAATGGTGTATTTATAATGAGGTTTATTATGTATATATACAATTACTACCTAAATGCATTTGTTTAACAAATGTATAATCTATTATTACAGTACACTTATTTAACAAAATGATTGATATCTTTATACAAAAGCTATATGTACAAAACATACATTGTAAATTTAACACAAATTACCTGTTCCAAGTTGCTGCCTCTGGTAGTCAGCATACTTGGACCTATGTACTTGGACCAGATTGTCCCATTTCTTGGCAAGCTCTTCAGGCTTTCTTGGATGAATATATAGGAGCCATCCTACTCCAAATTTGCCTTTTGGATGATGAGGTTATAGCTGAAAAAAGTAAACAAAATATCTTGTATGACACTTTAATCAAACAATCATCTCCTAAAATATTTATTTTATACATTATATACAAAAGATGCATTGTGGTTGAAGGTTAAAGCACACAACACCTGATCAGAGGGTACAGAGAACAAATCCAGCCATGGGCACAGTTCACATGACATCTTCACAATGTATGCATGTGGCTAATTAGCTTTTCAGGGAGCAGTGATGGGACTGTTTTATATAAGTCGATATTTGTTTCACTATCAATGTAAAGTTAGTACATATTACAGACTACCAAATCGGGTTGTCTCTGGATACAATTCATTCTAGCATGGAAAAAGAAGACCTTGCAAAGTGTTCAGTCGTGCATGTGTTGTCAAAATAGTAATTCAAACATCAATATTCCAACATCAAAATGCAAGTTGCAGCCACCGCATAATAAATATGCATTTGGTGCCAGTACCAAATCTTGCTGTCATTACAAGATGTACCCTGTTATTAAATGTCTGCTTGTGGATTTTGACGAGTATCCACGTTGAAGTACGTGCATCTCCGTGCTCCTCCTTGCGATAACTGCACGTCTCACACACGTGCGTTCACAAAAGAATGTAGGCAACCGCAGAAACTGTTGGACATGTCCAACGTGCGGACCAGTGTGTTCAACACTTGCAGACCCGCATCAGACAGGTGTACAGCCGGTTGTGACCGGGGCATAACGTCAAATTAGACGTATCGCATCGATAAAATTCCATTGACGGACACTGTCATTACAAAAAGAATACGCACTATTTGATATAAAGAACACTTACTAGGGGTAAATTTATGTTTCAACAGCTTGTATGTCGACATAGACGGGTCTAAGTAGTTTGGGCGACTCATTATGTCAACCAGCAACAAACAGTCATTAATTGAATAGTTGACCATCCTGGCTTTCTTCATTTCAGTGGCCATTTTGTTTGTTTATGTTCCGTTGCTCAAAGAATGCGCGCGCATACAGTTTGTCGCTTCCGTTACTATTTTTGGCGTTCGGAAAAACCAATATGCTTGACAACGGAATTTAAGATATTTCGAACACGACTAAGATTTTTCTTTTACTTAAGAAAAATTTTAGGTAAGAAATTTCTTAAGTTATATATTGAATATAACTTAAAGATAAAATATTTTTTATCCTTGCGTAAGGAAAAAAATATATCTTAAGGAAAAACTTAAGAAATATCTTAAGATGTGTATTGAATACGGGCCCAGACCAAAATAATCTATGTAACTTTTGAAGAGGACCATCTAATGATCACTTCTGTAAAGTTTGGTCAAATTCCATTGAGTGGTTTAGGAGGAGATGTTGTTTATAGTTTCTATTTTATACAAATAGGGCACACGGCCCTGCCCCTGGCGGCCATGTTTTTGACGAAACTTAACAATTTATGCAATCTTGTAAGAGGACCACTAGACAATGCTACACATCAAATATCAAAGCTCTAGACCTTAGGGTTTTGGACAAGAATAATTTCAAAGTTAACACTCTTAAAATCTATTTTTAGCTCCTGTGACCTTTGTATTTATGAAATAATAATTCCGATTATGCGAAATAAAATTAAAGTGCCACCCGAAAAAAAAAGAATATGAAATGTCATTTAAGGGGCTCTGTACCTTATGGTTTTGGTCAAAAAGATTTTTTACACACCAAATATCAAAGCTCTAGACCTTAGGGTTTTGGACAAGAATAATTTCAAAGTTAACACTCTGAAAATCTATTTTTAGCCCCTGCGACCTACTTATGCAACAGACAGGAACCATTTACATAACATCGAAAGAGGACGATCATTTCTGCAAAATTTGGTCAAAGTCTATCAAGTGGTTTAAGAGGAAATGTCATTTGTAGCTTCCACTATATACATATAGAGAACACGGCTCCACTCCCTAATTATTTATGCATCTGGTAAGAGGACTACTAGACAATGCTACACACCAATTATCAAAGCTCTAGACCCTATGGTTTTGGACAAGAAGATTTTCAAAGTTTACACTTTTAAAATCTACTTTTAGCTCCTGTGACCTACTTATTCAACAGACTGAAACCATTTATATAACTTTGAAAGAGGCCCACCTAAGGATCATTCCTGTGAATTTCGGTCAAATCCATTCATTGGTAAAGGAGGAGATGTTGTTTAAAGAAAATGTTAAAGCACGGCGCACAACGATGGACAAGGATCCGAAAAGCTCGTGCTCAGTTGAGCTAAAAACTGTCTCAATAATATTTAAAAAAGGACAATAGTATTTAAATCACATTTCTCGGTCCGATGTAACCAACAAAGTTTTCTTTGTCCTCAATTTTATCAAACCAAACCCTGCTCTTATGCAATACATACTGTTGCTTACTCAAAACAAATCGACCAATAAGAATTTGTTTTACAAAAGATAACATTTCTATATAAAGTTTGTACTGAATAACTGAACTGTTTAAAATCATTTTGTTGCAACGTTTGACCAACTATAAGTATACCACGATAAGTTGAGAGTGACGTCACGCAATGTTTACATGGTTTGACCACCTTTATTGATCAAAATAGGTAAATCAAATAACAAGCAAAACTATTTATTGTGATATTGATTACATAAAACTAACAGCCGTGATAGCTCAGATGGTAGCGAGTCCGCGCCTTAAAATGCTAATTGTCGGTTTGTCTCTTTCGATAATCCATTAATTACTGACCGCTTGTAACAGATTGACAGTCCATAGTCTCAAATAGAAGAAAGTAGGTGTCTAGTTGTCTGTAATTTTGTTGTTGATGAAAGGTGTAAAAAGTTGGCAGTCAAAACCACCGACAGGGACTCAAGTTAATGACTCGCTGTTTAATTAAGGAAGTTCAAAGATGTAATTGAGAAAAGAAACATGCCGAAAAAATGGGGTGACGGGAAACAACATAATGTGCATACTAATTTTTCACGTAGGTCATATCATCCAATCAAAATGACTGTTTTAAAACATTTTACTCAAAATACAACGAGTAAATGCATTTTGTTTGGTTCGATTTTTAATTAAGTACTCAATATTCGGGATTAAAGAAAAGATATTCATAAACACGAATATTGGCATTCAGAAGATGATCTGTTAACTGCAATAACTTCATTCGTCAGAGTCTTAACTTGCAGTGAAAACGAAAGTAGAATACACACAGCACCTAAGGAACTTTGGTATATGAAATATGATTTTTTTAATAATTTTGTCCAAGTTGTGTCGATCGAATAGCAAATCAGGTATTCGAATATTCGGGGGTTTTTTCGAACGAATATTCGAATACCTGATTTGCTATTCGTTGACATCCCTACTAATTACATGTGTAAGCTGGTGTCTGCATACTGAATAAATAGCACAAATTCGTCTGGTCTTGACTGTACCATATGTGGAGCCAAACTGTGTATGCGCAGTTTATTGTTTACAATCATAACTTCCCATAAATTTTAAATTATTATTATCATGTTGTTTTATGGCGCATCGACAGCTTTGGACATTTAGCGCGCAAGAAATGTGAAATTATGTGAAACTAAAAAAGGTAACGTGATATACTTGTAGTTAGTTATATGTCGTTTTATGGCGCATCGACAGCTTTGGTCAATTAGCGCGCAAGAAATGTTAAAAATATGTGAAACTAAAAAAGGTACGTGATATACTTGTATATGTTAAATTGGGGTAAATATAGTATAATATGAGATTTTAGATTATAAATATCATAGCTTGTTGTAAAAGCCAATCTCTATGATGTAGCTTATGAATTTTCCAACTTGTATAGTCTCAATGAGACTTTTAATTATTATCATGTGGTTTTATGGGGCATTGACAGCTTTGGTCATTTAGCGCGCAAGAAATGTGAAATTATGTGAAACTAAAAAAGGTAACGTGATATACTTGTAAATGTTAACTAGTTAGCGGACTGGTTGAAGGTCAACATGGTTTTACATGGTTTTTTACATGGTTTTGGTGTGGGTGATGGTGGTGAAGGTTTGTGACCTGCAGGTTTTTCTTTAGGAGGTTCGGAAGTGGGTTTGCTGTTATTTTTGTTTGCTGGTGCAGATTTCACCTTAGGTTTGGTAGTAGTAGGGGCAGGCGATGTGGCCTTAGATGGAGTGGGTATTGGTTTCTTGGTAGTAGGAGGGGCTGGTGATTTGGTTTTTGGAGGAATGGATTTTGGTTTTTCGGGCATAACAGGTTTTTTTGGCTGATTGGATGTTTTTGGTGCAGGGGGAGGAACCTTTGGGGCAGGCTGTCTCTGTGTCTGTACAGATGAGGGGGCCAGACCTTTAAGGTCCTCTGCAATCTGAGGATACTTTTCTATCAAAATTTTGATCAGTTCATTACAAGAGTGACAAGGAGGGATGTTCGCCAAAGGGGCAGCTTTGTTGGCATAGCTAGCACTACTGCTAGCCTGTGCCTGGTCCCTCTGGCGGTTCTGCACCACCCTCCTTGCCTCTATAAATGAAAGATTTTGGTTATATTTAACTTCCAGGATTTCCTTCTCACCTTTCCAAGATGAGCAATTTTTAGAAAAAGAAGGATGTGAATTTTTGCAGTTAATACAATGCGGTTTCTCTTGGCAGTCTTTAGATTCATGGTCTGGCCCCTCATGTGCACAGACTGCACAAACTGGAATATTTGTGCATCTGGTCTCGTGATGGCCAAACCTCTGACACCTGTAACAGCGCAGAGGGTTTGGCACATACACGGAGACCGGAACGCATTCATACCCAATTTTGATATTAGATGGGAGTACTGAAGTTGAGAATGTGAGAATATAAGTGTTGATTTGTATAATTTTGTTATCTCTTTTAATTGAGATTCTTTTTACTGCAGAGACAGCCTGTGATTGAAGATTAGTAGTTATTTCGTCGAGGGACTCGCAACATGCGAGATCCCTTCAACGAATAACTCCTTTAGATGAATTAAGTGATGGGTGGGGTTTAATGACGACCCCCAACCCAAAGAATTGTTTGTGACCTAAAAGGTTTTTTGCTTGTTGCATGGTGGAGCATTCCACCAGCAATATTTCATCTTTCAATTTCTTCACGGACCTTGGCGATCCGAGAATGGATTGCAAAGTCTTCTGTATGATAAAGGGGGAAAGTTTAGTGATTGGTTTCTCTGAATCTGAAGATTTTATAACAATGAAACGAGAGAAATTTTGGGGGGTCATGTGTGATATGTCTGTCTCAGAGTCAGACTCTGAGAGTGTTCGCTTGGCTTTTTTTGGGGTTGCCATGCTGATTGAATTAGTACATCATTGATGCTCCCCACCCGCCACAGAGTCCAACAAGGGGACATGACCAGGGGACATCCAACACTGGTCATGACAGGGATACATCAATGATATACTCGTGATAAAAGGGTTAAACTGGACAAATGAGTTCCCTCAGAACACTTTTCAAGCTTAAACATACATTGGGAGATTTCGAATGTCAGTTAAAGGCCAAACAAGTGTCCGATTGGCCCATGGGCCACCGCCTTCCAAGATACAAATAAGTAAAAGGTAAATTGTGAAAGTCGTCAACGAGATAATGTATGTATTTATAAAATAAACAAATATAAATAGACATGGGGGTACAATATATCGTGGGGCTTGGCATGACTAGCCGATTGATCTGGACGGGCCTTCCAGACCTCCCTTTTAGCCCAACTAAAGGCCAAAGCAGTGTATTGAGAGAACCAAGTATAGATTGCCAACTCAGAACCCGCTCAACTACCAGGATCCTCTCATCAGGTGACACGGGTAGCAGCCCACGGCAAACGGGCAGGCACAGTGGGGGGGTCTTACCCCTCTGTAGTGCGACAGCTGGGGAATTCTAGCCCCCCTCCAGCTGGGGAAATAAATTTTAAAGCATGGATTGTTCTGAAAAGCTACAAAGAGCAGATGATTTGAAACACAGCAGAGTTTACATTAAGTAGTAAAATGCTGTAATGAGCATCCACATACTGTTATGGTCAGTCTATTGAGGGGGTTATATAAGTTGATCCAACTTGTGACCGTAATAACAAATGCAAGATGGTATTTTCCACGTTTCTGGGTTGTCTCCCTTGTGTGTATTGGTAAACAAACATTGGTCATCCTGGGGTAAATTCGATACATGACCTGGTGATGATTGATACCTGGGTCAATAGGTTTCATACCTGATCGGTTTCGCCTCACCAAGTATGATTTCTACTAACGAAGTTTCAACCTGTACCACGTCACTAGATGACAGTATAAATATAATAGAGGTGAGACAATTAATTGATGCAAGCACTCCCGATACCTGTATTGTGAAAATCTACCTTGTTTATGCTGAAATGTATATATTGTAAGAAGAAGTGCAAGTCTGACACATGGTTGGCAATAGTTTCAGTTTGTTTCTAGTTTGGTTGCATAAGCCACAATATTTGAAGGTATTATAATTGCCATTATTGTCCGACATGGACGCAGACATGACAACCAAATGGAGATGTTTGGCAAATCAAATTTTCTAACACGTACTGTATCCGATTATATTAAAACAATCCTTGATGTTAAATTTCTTAACACAATAACAGATTACTTCAACTTGTACTTTGTTCCTTAACATGTCTCTTCCTCCTGTAATAACACTGCGCAATGTTTTTTCTTTCAGTCCTTTGATTTAAGTTGCTCTCATACTGTATAATTTCGAACCCATTTTCCTATTCAAGTACTGCTTGATCCCTTGCAAATAACATTTTCATCTTATTTTCATGTCTTCTCTTGATTAACATACTTCTCATTTTGTTTTAGCTAGTATGTATTTTTGGGTGTCTGCCACATCAGTTAGATTCTACTAATCGGTAAACTTTTATGGAGGTAATACAGTTGTTAAATGCCAGGGCAGTCTACCGTCAAACTGGTTTAAGCCCCAGTATTTATAAAAACATTTTTATTCTGTGAGATTGTTTAAGTTTCTAAGTCTCTTTGTGTAAAATAGTTTTACAGTCCTGTGTTATTCCCCAAACTCCTATTTTTTGTTTCATTACACTGCCTTAAGGACCAGTGTGGTGTAGCATTGTTTTGTAAAGTTCAGTGATCAAACCATAACTACATGCTTATTCAGAAAAAGAACTTTTAATGAATGTGATTCATACCCCACACATATTCTTGTGTCAGAACATTGGTTATATGTCAGCATTAGGGAGATTATAATTTTGCATGACTGCTTTTTTCTTACATGTAAGTAAGTAAGATAGTAAGTAAATTGTTTATTACAGTGACATTTACAAACTTCAATTGCAAATACATAATATAAATACATCAAAAGGCACCTGGCCCATAGTGTCTATAAGTGAGCTGAAAAGATGTTAAGTATATTTTACATGTTAAGTACCTGCATGAATATTTCATACATGAAAAATACACTTGACAGGTTCACATGTTTAATGCATTATGAGGGGTCTAAGTGGTCATACTGAGGGGTTGAATAATGTATAATTACCAGTGAATACTTACCAGCAACTGTAAGTACTATGAAACCCGAGACAAACATCTTGCCAATAGATCAACCTAAAAAGTAAATGACAGATTACTTCAACATAAATTAGGCCAACCTATAAAGTAAATGACAGATTACTTCAACATTTAAATTAGGCCAACCTAAAAAGTAAATGACAGATTACTTCAACATAAATTAGGCCAACCTATAAAGTAAATGACAGATTACTTCAACATTTAAATTAGGCCAACCTAAAAAGTAAATGACAGATTACTTCAACATAAATTAGGCCAACCTATAAAGTAAATGATAGATTACTTCAACATTTAAATTAGGCCAACCTAAAAAGTAAATGACAGATTACTTCAACATAAATTAGGCCAACCTATAAAGTAAATGACAGATTACTTCAACATTTAAATTAGGCCAACCTAAAAAGTAAATGACAGATTACTTCAACATAAATTAGGCCAACCTATAAAGTAAATGACAGATTACTTCAACATTTAAATTAGGCCAACCTAAAAAGTAAATGACAGATTACTTCCACATAAATTAGGCCAACCTATAAAGTAAATGACAGATACCTTCAACATAAATTAGGCCAACCTAAAAAGTAAATGACAGATTACTTCAACATAAATTAGGCCAACCTATAAAGTAAATGACAGATTACTTCAACATTTAAATTAGGCCAACTCTTTTTTGGCATGATTACGATATATCATTATAATTATATTGTAGATAGAAGTATTAAAAACAGAATCTGATGAAGATTTAAATGGTGTAATCCAAATTTCTCAACCTGACCAAAGGTGCAGATTTACGCTTAAATTGGTTGTATACTTTTGGACAATATTCTGACCAAATAGTTTAAGAAAGAACCCTGACATTTTAACTCAAATGCCCAATGACAAATACATTTAAAGTTTCATAACTCATTTATTTTAGGTTGAAATGTGTCCATGACACTCTCATCATAAGCCAAAACAATGGTCTTTCATTGTTTACTCATTCATTCTACGTTTTTTTTTTATTATTATGTTGTTTTATGGCGCATCGACAGCTTTGGTCATTTAGCGCGCAAGAAATGTTAAAAATATGTGAAACTAAAAAAGGTTATGTGATATTCTTGTAAATATGTTAAACTTGTGCAAATATAGCGTGTAAAAAGGATCATTATGTAAGAATATATTTTATGTATTAGAGTGAGCGAGGCAATCCTCATTCACTGATACATGTAATATATATGTGTGTATAGATTAAAATTATTATAACTTGCTGTAAAAACCAATCTCTTTGATATAGCTTATAATTTTTCCAACTTGTACAGTCTCAAATAGACTTCTAACGTCAGTAGTATTAAAAAATTGGGAACGGACTGGCTGAAGGTCAACACAGTCGACGAGAAAATGCTGTACTGTGAAAGGCGTATCACATGGAATGCATTCCAGACTAGCATCCTGGCCAAACAGCCAGGAATGCGTAAGACGTGTGTGTCCAATCCTGCATCGGGCAATTATAACTTCTTCTATATGGATGGATCTATAGGCAGGTTGCCATTCTCCAAGTGCTGGTTTCACTGAGTGTAATTTGTTGTTGATGTCTGTATCCCACTGGGATTTCCATGAAGATAGGGTGTATGATGAGACGGCAGATTTGAAATCAGAAAATGGAACTTTGATATCTGAAATGTTTAAGGTCAGGGCAGACTTGGCATTTCTGTCAGCCATTTCATTCCCCTTGATGCCTACATGACCAGGGACCCAACAAAACACAAATTCCCTCGTCGCACTGAGTGTTGTCATTCTACGTTAACTAGTCAAATTACAGTATTTTACCTGTCCCACGCTTACAATTTTGAAAATAAGACATTCGTATCCGTGCTTTGTGTGCATAATGGAGGACAGTACATGTAATCAAAGACCTAAATACCATAGATGCGCAACTAGCATGGACCATAGAACGAAGTCTCGTTTGTTCACTCGACAATCCGAGAAACGAAACCGGTGCTCGAGATTTGGAACACTGCTAGACGTCGCCATTTTGTATTGCATTTCAAAACACAGTTTGGACAGTGGTGAAACCATTATTAGCTTGAAGAAGCTTTCAATGATAAACAAGAAAAGCATCCAAGGGCGCCGCAAAACATGGCGGCACAAAGTTTTGGAATAGCGTAATGGTAGAAAAATGTTTTGGAATAGTCCATTTTCATACTATCATTGGCGTGTATTTCCTTTTAAACACCGTAACTTGCATAACTATCCACGTTACAAGTACCAATGTGTTAATATTGATATAAGTAAATTGAAAACGAAGTTTTTTTAATTAATTATTTTTTATTTTATCTTCAACACCTAACACACATGTATGCTGTTTATGTAGAATCGTCCGTTTTGGAATAGTCCATTTTCACACTATCATTGGTGTGTATTTCCTTTTTAACACCGTAACTTGCATGGATATGTAACTTGCATGAATATCCATGTTACAAGTACCACTGTGTTAATATTGATTTAAGTAAAGTGAAAATCAAGATTTTTATAATTGATTTTTTATTATTTTATCTTCGACACCTAACACACATGCTGTTTATGTAGAATCGTCCTATTTTTCAGGGATCAGCAAGTATTTATCATAAACATATCGTTTTAACTTTGACTATTTAGGTCTTTGCTCGAATGAAACGCCAAATCATGCCTCTGACTTTCAGTCGCAAATTTATTCATGTTTTCTAAAAAATCGGACAATTTATTTATTCTTATCAAACAATCAATCTTTGTATTAAAAAATTACAAGGTGGACAAAATCCAATCATGAATTTTACATTCAAAATTTAGTGGGTCAAATCAAGGTATTAGTTGTCTGTGTAACAAGGGTAGTGACATCAATTTAATTCTGAACAAGAACTAACATTCAAAAAAGTCGGAAGAGGCTGGCTAAATCTTTGAAATATGAATATTTTTTGATGACAGACAGTTGAAACCCGATTGTGTTTATTACAAATTGAGATCACAGACTGATATGACCTAATCATTTCAATTATCAAAGGCACTAATTCTATTAAACAGGAAATAGCAGTATGAATTAACACATAACAAAGATCTCCTGGGATTTTATGACTCTTGTGTTTTTACAGCTGACACCTAAGGCAACCAATCTGCCGAGGGTGTGGTTTATGAATTGCAAAATAATAGGCATCGACCAATCAAATTAATTAAAACACATTAATTCATTACCTTCAATAATCAATTTATATGAGAACACAGAAATTGTTTAAACATTTTCATTAAATGGCCAGCCAGCCGCGAAAGACGTCTAAATTGTTTTATGGATTTTAGCGCTATGTCCCGTTTTCAGAAGACATTCCTTTAAAAGTAACTATAAACAATGTATATTTAATGTGAGTATGAATAACAAAACAGACAGTGAGTTTCATATTTTATTTTGACAAAAATACATTGTTTTTAGACAGTGTGTCTGCCGCTAATATCGTATCGATGCGCCATATCTGGTAAACGTTGACCTGCTCTCGCGTGATTTTATTTTCCACGGGAGTTTATGATATCTGGCCGAGAAACGCATCTGTGGTATTTAGGTCTTTGATGTAATTAGAAGATACGCAGACACCACTTTTTTACACAATATACAAGCTAAGTATTTATGGCCATTTTTGCCGGTGAGTTTTGAATTTTTATCTTACTTTTCTCTTCTTTGAAGTGATACTTTTGAAATGTGAACAAGAGTGGCAAACTGTCACAAAATAGGCCCGTCATAAGTCAGAGCTCAGAGTGGAAACAAGACAAATTTTTGGTATTTCTAAAATCAAAGGGTGATAACTCCCGAGTGACTTGAGCGATATGGCTGGTTATCGACCTTGGCTGAGATATTATGCCCACAAACATTTTCACAAAGTTTGGTAAAGATCGGATGAGAACTCTTTGACTTAGAGAGCGGACAACACATGGACGCCGCCCGCCACTCACCGCCCGCCCGCAACGGGTGTTCCCATAAAACATCCTGTTTTTCAAACGAGCATAAAAAAAGTTTACAGCTGTGACCTAGATTTTGAATCAGTTTAACCGCTTTGTCTAAGCTCATGTATTGAATTAATTGTGCAGTTGGCCGGATCAATGTAGTTTCACAAGGCTAGTCGTTGCATTTCCTTGTGATATGTTCTCTTTAAATTTGGTACGAATATATCGTATTCCTCAGTAATTGTGTATTTCGTATTGTTTCTTCTGTTTCCTTTTTCTTTTAAATAGTATTTGCATTTTCACTTCAAGTTGTATAAATAATTTTCCAGAATATAACTGTAACAACGTTGTTTGATTTCAATAATTTTTTATTTTATCAAGCAAAGGACATAAAGCATAAGTCAAGACATGTATAACATATTAGAATAAAAACAAATGCATACATACATAAAAAACATCATGGGAATATATTTTAAAACTCGCTTGTGCAGAGGTACCGTAATGAGAACATTTATCAATTAATGAAACTAAATACTTCTACTTAATACAATTACAAAAATAAAGAAATATTAGAATGAATATTTAAAATAAAGAAACATAATTTAAGGTAAATTTTAGTAAATGAAAATAAAGTAACATAAATTCTTACCTGTTACAAAGTTGTTCGATTTCAAACAACTTTTATTTTAACAAGAAGGATATAAAGTATAAGCAAAGACCAAATTTTGGGGGTCCCTTATATATCTTCAGGTTGTTAACCAGCCAGAGGCTCACAGGGAAGACTGGGCTTGCCCAACTGTGTTGCCTCTTTAAATAAAGTCGTTATTATTATTATTACCCTTGGTTTCCAACCCGGTTACTATGTGTAACTTGCTTGCAGGATTCGAACAAACTTGTTACAGATAAATTATCTTAGATTAATAGCATAACAAAAAATATGATGTACAAGAAATTTCTTGTACAGAAATTTCTTGTACAGAAGGTGTTAAATGCTTTCATTGTAAAATGACAATCTCTTAGTATAATGCAGGAGATAAATTTTAAAACCTTTTAGAAGAGATTAACTTGAAAATGTATACACAAAATTAACTTCATAAAATATTAAACAAAATACATAAAGCAATCTTACATAATACAACCTTTGATAATACATACAGAAAACTGTTCAAAAACATCAAACATAAAACAATAAGTAAAACAATAAAACAGTAAAAAAATCTTCGTCAAAGTAGTCATTCACGGATTCCCTGAGTAGATAAGATAAGTAATGTATCGGTACCAGACGTATTGGAGACACCAACTCGGTAATGGACGTTTGCTAAATGGGGCCAGTGACTCTACCCTCGTTAACCTATTATTTGGTTTAATGAATTCAGTATTTAGTGTTAATGCTATAATAATATGTACTTTCAGTACTTTGATTTATGCTTCATGGGGAATGAGAGAGTTCCCTCCCTTTGTAAAAAAGCGGGAACTTGTACATGGTGAATATGGAACAAATTAAGTGTGCTCAAAGAAAGAAGTGTTTTATTCAGTTAACAAGTGGTAGCAGAGTGTTAAAGGACTAGTGTGAGTCAATATATAAGTGTGAAGGAAGCAAATAGTGCAGGTATTTAATTTTAAAGTTACAAACAGAGGGAAGAATAATTGATAATGGCTACCAAGGTGAATCCTCCAACGTTTCACAAAGCAAAGTGTTATGAACTATATAGACAAGAACTATTGGCTTGGGCTGAAATAGATGATTTAGCAAAGGAGAAAAAAGGCGTTGCTATTGCATTAACATTGCCTGAAGACCATGAAACCAAAATAAGGGAGAAAGTATTTGACCAAATTCAGCTTGATGATTTGAAAAGGGAAGATGGGTTCAACATTCTAGTAGAATTTTTAGATAAACACCTTGCAAAAGATGATCTTACAGACAGTCTTGAAAAGTTCGAGGAGTTTGAAGATTTTTCCAGGTGTGAGGGACAGTCAATAAATGATTATGTTGCTGATTTTGACAGTAGATACAGAAAAATTGAAAAGAAAAACATGAAACTCCCAACTGAGATTTTGGCTTTCAAACTGCTAAGAAAAGCTAATATAAGTAAAGACGAGAAAATGCTAGTGTTCACTGGCATGAACTAAGCAAATAAAGAGTCATTGTATGAAGAGGCCAAAACATCTTTGAAAAAGTTTAAACTGAAGGGGGACAAGCTGGTATGAAGACGGCAAGTGCTAGTATAAAACTTGAGCCAGCATTTCTTGCAGAAAATGAGGCTTTATGGGCTGCTGGGTATATGAAGAGGGACACTAAGTATGGTTATCTGAGGGGAAGTGGGCGTCAAAGAAGAGGCAGAGCATTTGGACAGTGTTCTCAGCGAGGCATTAAAAATCTAAATCCTCTAGGGTCTGATGGAAAAACACTGACATGCAGGTCGTGCGGATCATATAGACACATGGTTGCGAAATGTCCCGACAGTTATGAAAACTTGTCAAAAGTAAATATCACTGACAATGAAGAAGAGGTTGTATTGTTTACAGGTAGCTTGAAAGAAGAAATATGACAACTTGGTGTTGATGCGTGTAACTGTGCTGTATTAGATAGTGCATGCAGTAGCACAGTCTCTGGAAGGGCGTGGATGAGCAGTTTATGAAGTTGCTTAGTAAAGATGATCATGAGAAAATTGTTAAACGTGATGGGCACAAAGTATTTAAGTTTGGGGGAGGAACAAAATTGAAGTCACAAGGTGAATATGAAATCCGAGTGTATCTTGTAGGAAAGGATTTGAAAATAAAAACAGATGTGGTTGACTCGGACATCCCTCTGCTTCTATCAAGGTCAGCTATGAAAAAGGCAGGAGTCAAAATGGATTTGGAAAATGACACAGCTGTTATCTTGGACAATGAAGTTGCCTTGAATCTTACATTCTCAGGAAACTATTGCATTCGTATTGACAAAACAGAAACAATTTGTGTGACAGAAGTAAACTCAGTAAAACTGGAAGACATGACAGATGAAAAGCGGAAGTCCACATTGCGACAGTTCGCTCACCCACCAAAACAAAAACTTATTGCTTTGTTGAAAGATGCTGCATTTTGGAAAAATGACTATGATCAGGACCTCACAGAAATTGAAGCTTGTTGCAAACTCTGCAAAGTGTATGCGAGGACACCTCCTAGACCTACTGTTGCTATGCCTATGGCAAAAGACTTCAATGAAAAAGTGGCAATGGATCTCAAGTACTACAAGGGGCAGTGGATATTACACATGATTGATATGTGGTCAAGATATACAATGTCAGTATTTATTGACAGAAAGAAACCAAGCTATGTGATTGAAACAATGAAGAATTGGGTTGGCGTGTTCGGTGCTATGGGTGCAATTTTTACAGACAATGGAGGAGAATTCAGTTCAGACGAGATGAGAGAGGTTACATATTGAATGTTCGAGTATGCACAACTGCTGGAATGAGTCCTTTTCAGAATGGGCTATGTGAAAGAGTTTATGCAGTTACAGATTCTATGCTGGTGAAACTTGAAGCTGAACACAAGAATGTAGACTTGAAAACACTTCTGGCTTGGGCAAATATGGCCAGAAATTCTCTGCAAATGTGGAGTGGCTATAGTAGTCATCAACTTGTGTATTTGGTAAAATCCACTTTTGCCTAATGCTTACTCTCCTTTAGCACCGGGCGCTTATTCCGATACCTTCATATTCACCCTCTGCTTTATAACTCCCGCACAACTGATATTTTCTATATTTAGACAGGCGAGTTGACATGCGTCCACAGCCATTCCGCGAGCCACTTACAACGACTCGCTAATGTCCCAAATGTAGGACAGTAAACATATGTAAATAAACTTAATGCGAGTGTGCATTGAATAGACAGCTTTCACTGTCATAGAAATGCCGCTGTGGCTATGGAAATTGCTAGAAAAACTATATAAATCGAACGTAAATGACTATCGTTTCGTCGGCATGCCAAAAGTATTCAGATGCCTGTAAATGTGTAGTGATTTAAGGTCATTTAAACAACTGTACGGGCGGAATCTGTGTATATTTTGAAATGCATCATATCGTTACTTGGCATCTTGTTAATCAGGTTCGCCACACTTTTTTTATATTATCCGTACAAACCTCGATGAATAAACGAAACACTGCCTTCTGTAAGTGCTATACTTTTAATGACATGAACTAAAACCGATTAGCTAGATACTCAAACTTTCCTTCGACGAGAAAGGCTGTACACTGCGTACACATTTTATTGGTTTAACACTGGAAAATACCCATCTATAATAAACTCAGTAGTCACGTGATCGTGTCGACCAATGGCATTTAGTATCAGGAACGAACGGTGATTTCGTAAGGTCAAATATCAAAATATACTGGGTAATACAGCAGCGGGTGAATGTAACGGTAGTGGAATCAAAGCGCTGTGTGGAGCGTACCTAATGCTATGAAGGAAGGATTACCAGCCATGGAATGAAGAACAACAAGTGAGATATTTGCAAAACACTTGAATGCTACATGCAGCAAGAAAAGCTTACATTAAAACAGGCAAATGAAATAATACGCGGTGCACTCTGTTCAAAAGTGCGAGCTGCAGAGGAAGTATTTGAACACGGTGACACAGTGTTTTACAAACGAGAAGGAAGAAAGTGTTGGTTAGGACCTGGAAAGGTTGCATTTCAGGACGGAAAAGTTGTATTTGTGAGACATGGAGGAGTTTTTGTGAGGTTTCCCCCAACAGTTTGTGTAAGATTAATACTGACATAGAATGTGTGCAAGATTAATACTGACATAGAATGTCCGCCCCAAGAAGTCAAAGATGTGAATGACAAAATGATCAATGCAGAAATTCAATGAATCCAGTAGTGTTAGAGACAATACCTGGTATTACAGGTGAAACAAGCAAACATAGTGTCAATGATAATCTAACAGACAACATGCCACACTGTATAAAAGAGAATACCAAGATTCAGTACAAATTACCAGGTTCAGATCAATGGGTGAAAGCAGTTGTGCTGGAAAATCTACAGGAAAATATAGAATGTGGTATAATGTTCAGAATGTTGATAACAATGACAAAAAGAGTATCGATCTAGGAGAGCTTGAATATGAAATTCAGATGGAGAAAAGGGTAATGACAATGAAAACGTGCTCTCAGTGGAGGTGAGTGATGCCGACATTATGGTTGCCAAGAGTGAAGAATTACAAAAACTGTCTGATTTTGATACTTATGGGGAAATAGAAGACAAGGGACAGAATACAGTTTCCACAAGGTGGGTGATAACCAATAAAGTGGGGACTACCAGAGCTCGGTTAGTGGCCAGAGGTTTTGAAGAATTATTCGTTATCCCTAGTGATAGCCCTACAGTAGGAAAAGGAGCCATTACAGTATTTCTCACTATCGCATCCAGCAAGAAATGGACAATAAAAACAACAGACATTAAATCTGCATTTCTCCAAGGGAAACAGCTTGAGCGTGATGTGTATGTGAAGCCCCCAAAGGAAAGTAACACCAAACCTGGCTACATATGGAAACTAAAGCATGGATTATATGGTTTGAAAGATGGGGCAAGACAGTTTTATCTGAGCATCAAAGAAGAATTGACAAGGTTAGGTTGTATGCAATCAAAGTTAGATCCTGCAGTCTTCACACTTATGAAAGAAGGAGGTTTGTTAGGCATGATATGTTCCCATGTTGATGATTTTTCTTCATGCCAGTAATCAGGAGTTCGAGGGGATGAGGAATAAACTACAGCAAAGATTTGTTGCCGGTAAAGTTGAAGAAAGAGATTTTGACTACATAGGTTTTACAATTAAGCAAAATGAGAACAATGTTTGGTTAGATCATTCAAAGTACATGGAGAAGTTGCCTTATCCAAACACTGATCCAAGAAGAGCTAGCATAAAAGAAGAAAACCTGACATCTGTAGAGCAAACAACATTTCGAAGAATTGTCGGACAGTTAAACTGGGCAGTGCAAGATTCAAGACCAGATTTAGCTTTTGAATTAATTGATCTCAGTACAAAGTTAGAGGAGGTAAAAGTGTGTGACCTTGTTAGGGCAATAAAAACCTTTGGGAAGTTGAAAAGCATCATCTCTGGGCAAAACTTTCCTTCTCTAAGAGGACTAATTGACATAGACTGGGAAATGATAGTATTTTGTGATGCAGCATTAGGAAATTTGAATGATAGCACAGGAAGTACTGGGGGTCATATTGTGTGGTTAAAAGATAAACTTGGAAATTGTTGTCCTATTATTTGGCAAGCAAACACAATCAAGAGAGTGGTGCGGTTACCTTAGCTGCGGAGACACTAAGTCTAGAAGAAAGCTTAGAGACAGCTATCTATTTCAGGAGAATGATAGAGGATATCTTTGGGGTGAGGCAGAGCAGTGTACCGATAACAACTTTCATAGATAATAGAAGTGTAATTGATGCCTTATACTCAACAAAATTGGTTGATAAGCGACATTGCTTTGATAATAGAAATGAAAGAGAAAAATAGAGTGCAAGTCAGGTGGATTACAGGAAAACTCCCAACTGCTTAACGCATTAACAAAAAGGGGGGAATCAGGGGTGGAATTACTAACTATACTTCAATCCGGAAAAATGATCAAGGAGCTTGGTTAGAAATACTTCTGTTGAAAATGTACCAGAAGCAATCAGACAGTATACATTTATTCAGTTTTTTTTATTTCTGTAACATACAAGTATATGTTATTTATATCCATTGTGAGGGGCAGAATAATCCCCTATGCCCGAGGACAGTCTAACTCAATGAAGGTCTTAAGACTGTTTTGTTTCTTTTTGTTATATGTCATTTAGTGAGGGTATTTTGAAACTATTTTATGAAAATATGTATTTAAAAATAGCAATTGGACAGTATTAATTTTTTCCATTTTTTGTTTTTAATTGTATAACATGCAAGTATATGTTTTTGATATCCATTGTGTGGGGCAGAATAATCCCCTAGGCCAGAGGACAGTCTAATCCAATGAAGGTCTTTTCATGTTTTGTTTTGGTATGTGCCACCAGGATATTTTGAAATTAATTTATGTTATTACCCATATGTATTTCAAATCATTTCATTTTATTAATATCATATTATGTTCTAAATTCCCCTAGGCCAGAGGTTAGTCTAATCCAATGAAGTTTTTTGTTTTTATGTAACTATTGATATTTTTCTCATAATGCATGTTTATATGAAAAAGAAAAGACATTTGTATTAATGTTAATGTTATAATAATAAGTACTTTCAGTACTTTGATTTATGCTTCATGGGGAATGAGAGAGTTCCCTCCCTTTGTAAATAAGAGGGAATTTGTACATGGTGAATGTGGAACAAAAAAAGTGTGGTCAAAGAAAGAAGTGTTTTATTCAGCCTATGACCACAGGTGCTGTGTATTAAACCGGAAGGCCATTTTATGAAACCACGTAACCGAAAGTTCAACATAGTCTTGTCGTAAAACTGTAAATAACATTCCAGGGCACAAACTGTGTTTTTTCTAAGCTCAGACTATTTTGAAGACCCCTGCTACGAAAAGAAGCCCCAATGTTGCTTTAGTGATTTTAGTTTGCGAGCAATTATCTGGACTATTAACCTCTGGACGAGGACCGGAGAAAATGTGCAAGCATCTCGGAATCTACCATTCGACCATGTGCATTTAATAGCGCTCAAATCATGACACGTGAGATTAGATTTGCTGGTCTAAGTTGCAAGCTGCGCCACCATAAATCGTTACTTATTTTAGACTTAGACATAAGCTTGGCAGTATTAACTGATGAGAACATTGTTATTTACATTCAAATTGTATTGTTTTAATATTTCCAGCACTGTTGACTATCCAACCATATCCTGACAACTCCACCGATACAGGAATATAGTTTATTTGAGTGTCAAACATTCAATAACTTGGCCGTAACAATTCCCTTACTTGAAATTTGGTTTGGGTCGCCACACCCCGTCAATAAATTGTTAGAAGTGTCTGTATGGGCATTTGCATTCTCTCTGTGCTAATTATCATTTGAAGTTTGCACTGCTTCGGATGATACTCTTTCTGCACCTAGCTGGTCTGTGTTAATTTTCCTGGTGTTTGCTCCACAACTCTGATCCTCAGCACACTCTTGTCTGCTGGTTGCTGTCTCCTACTGCCATGTGGCATTATTCTAAGGTAATTACCATGGGCTAATAACAATTCGACAAACTTGTTGCTGTCTATAATGATCGAATGAGAGAGCTGCACAGGATTTCTCCTTATAAAGTCACATGGTTGAGACCCGGTATAAGTAATGACAATACATTGTACAAGACGGTAACCAGCGTTAAGAAGTCAAGCGTAAAACTCACGATATGAAAATGCTAGTGCATAGCCGACGGTAAACTTAGCGAGTGGATTTTGAAAAAATAATTAAAATTATTTTAATTCAGAGATTTGTTTTTTTCAATTTTACTGCCGAATTTCTGCGGTTTCCCCTAGCAAAAAAGCCGCTATATTTCCCCAAAAACATTTTTTTACTGACTTTTTTACCATCCTGAAAAGGGATGAAAGAGGGAAAAGTAATAATAAATTCAGCCAAAGCAGGAAATTAAAACATTTATAAGTAAAATAACCATGCTCTTAGTTTCCTAAATTTGGGACTTAACGCGCATATTTTCCCAATTTAAAAGGCACAGGCAGTAAAAAAAAAATTTTTTCAAAATCACTGTAATTCTGAAAATACTTTTGATTATTCATGGATTTAAATAAAACTATTATTGAATTCCATTATTATTTCAGTCTCTGAGATATTCTACACGTTTTTGTAAATTTAAAAGTACATGTAAATATAAAACTCTCAACATTCTTCAATAATTAAAACCTTGCCTAACGATTGACCTCCCCATTAATTTCCAGTTTAATAGATATGTCACTATATGCATTGTATGCCCTGTCCCTAATCAGTGACAGTGTATCAAATGATTCCTAGTCAGTTGCCTATATATGGCTGGAAAATAGAATTCAGTCCTTATATTCTCTCTCTTATATAAATTAAGTTAATGATAGAAGGAATTCTTTCTTATTTGTCTGTTTAGTCATAGCGCAGGTACTTGACTAATGTATTATGTATGAAGGTTTGCAACAAAAGATTTCCAATAAACAGCACTTTCCTTACACCAAAGTCATCCACATGGATTGGAAATAAAACTGTCACAGATCGAGTATTCCGTTATTTTCAAAACCAAATAACTCACTATCATTCTACGACAACCATTGTTTGAAATTGCATGCAAATGAGAGATGTTATGTTTATGCATAAAATTCAAGACTTTTCCTTATCACACACGTGAGAAAATAAAAGGCAAAGCACAGACACACAGCTTTCAGTCTATAAATAAATACTCGTCACAGTAACACAAATCTGCGCGTGGTGTGACCGGAATTGCTCAAATACATTTGATGTGCATATTTGAAAAGGGCGGACTGTAATAAATGTGTCATAATGGAAACCGAAAATGTCAGATTACTATGCTAGGTTTCGTCGCACATTTGTTTACATTGTAGTGTTATGCATTTTTTAGTACTTCCAGTCGAAAATTTCAAGCAAAATATATTGGAAAACAATATACAAGTTCAGTATACCTCTTTTTCTATTGTATACATGTGTAAATATTTTAAGCACCTTCGCTTACATTGCAATTTGGCTCACACAGTTCCACAATGTCACAAAGTAACTTGATCATCATTTTACATACTGCTTGTGCTAGTGAAACATCCCAAAGATGTTCAACAATGTATACAGTAGAAATTACAAAATATGACTTTTGACCTTTACACCGGTTTTTGGTGCAAAAGTAAATAACATTGGCGGCAAGTAGTTTGCTTGATTGAAAGGGAATTTCATCTAAAATACAGATTCAATTACAAGTTATTTGTAAAGTTCATTTACAGAAATAATTAAGTGTTTATGATATATTGTTTGCATGTACATTTTCAAAGCTTTTACGCGAAGTGCATTGGTTGAAATCTTAATGCATTGGTAATTAGGACAACCAGTATACGTGTTAACACAATTTGATTGTCACATTCAGAACATTAGTTTTGAACACGGAGTTAAATTATTCGATGTTTTTGGCTAGTTTCATTCTCTCAGTCAATAGATGAAGTTTATTGACATGGCGCATTTCAAGTAAATATAAAAGCGGGCAATTCAGCACAAACATTACATCTTGCATATTTCTTCCAGGGACATCGAAATGTAAAATCTTGCCGATCACAAACAACGTTTAAGTTGCTTAGCACAGACGTAACAAGAATTTGATTCTTGTAGAAATTATGATGGTTAAGTTAAATTTAGACGCACACTCAATCCGACACAAGATGTTGTTAAAACTGTTATTATAAATTAAGTACTCATTACAACCAATTTTGTTGTACTTTGATGGTTGTTGAACAACAATAATTAATACACAATAGCTTGCTGTTAAAAATGGGATCAATGTAATGTATGGTATAAAAATTCACTCAAGCTCAATATTTCGGCCACACTGGGCCTTTATCACACTGGGCCTCAACAAAATATGAGGTAATGTAAAGACTCATAACTTCGGACTACCAGTTTCAAAATTCGGACAAGTCTATTTTACAAGTATCACTAGCCCGGGACAAGTGACTTTCATAAAAATTCTCGAGCCCTGGGCCCTTCTAACTCTCCCTTAAGTCAACTTGACCCCTCTTTTTATTTTTTCAATATATGTATGTATAGAGGATGGGGTAAAATATGCGTAAACATTTTTTCGTTGATTTTACTAAATCTTATTAAGAATTCTTGGTGTATCAATGTTTTAAATTTTAATTGATAAATGTAACAAATGTAATTGTTTTTGTCTGACCCCTTTGGGTTTATGATTCTTTTGTGCATTGGTTGACTTATCCATTTCCTTATCATGTTCAGCTATGTTGTTGTTTTCAAATTTTAGCTTTTTGTGTTGTTTTAATGATCATATAGTCCATAGAGATGTTAATTCATTCATTCATTCTTTTTATGCGTTAATTCTTTCTTTTTTAGTTTGTCTAACTACTGGTTGGCCAATGCATGTCCAGCTATGTTGTTGTTTTCAAACTTTAGCCTTTTTTCTGTTGGCCTGTCTACAATTTATGTTTGTAAACAAATACTTTCTTGTAAAATAAAAGATGTACCATATGGAATATAATAATTATTTCAACTCTAAGGGATGTTTGTGTTTGGTTTTATTATTTGCTCTAATTTGTTGCATAGAATATATTCTAAAAAAGAAAACAATCCATTGAAAATGTTTATGATTTATTATAAAGGATAATGCATCAAACAGTAATTATATGTAAAAATTACCAATGTTTATTTTTGTATTGTTGTATGTATAATTGATTTGTTTAAGCGGTTGTTTATTTGGCAATTTAATCTTTCAATACTAAACTATTATACATCCCGTCCGAAGAATATAAAAATGAAGGTAAAATGTGAGGTTGTCCCGATACCGTTTAATTCTACGTGGGTAATTTTGTCCGAAAAGCCGAAAAGCACCGAAAAGGGGTTATATTTTAACAGTGTTTATAATATTTTTTTACATGTTTTATGATATAAATACAATGAAATTCGTTGTTTTATATGCATTCACAGGGGTTAGGGTTGTGTTAGGGGTTGGGTTAAGGGGTTGGGTTAGGGTAAGGGGGTTGGGTTAGGGGTAATTAGGTAATTAAAGTCAAACTTCCGCGAACACATCAAAAACAATGCATTTCATAAGATATTTATATCATAAAACGTCCCATAAATGGATACATACTCCAAATAAGTAAAATATAATCGCTTTTCGGTGCTTTTCAGCAATTCTATGGGTAACCGGTCAAGTCGTACCTTAGTCAACTCGTACGTCTGTCAACTTCTACCGCTTTTGGTCAACTCGTACCGTAGTTAACTCGTACCTTTGTCAATTTAACTTGTACCTTTGTCAATTTGTACCTGTTTTGGTCGACTTGTACTTTAATAATTGGTCGTCTCGTACTTTAATAATTGGTCGACTCGTACTTTAATAATTGGTCGACTCGTACTTTAATAATTGGTCAACTTGAACCTTTCCATTTTTGTACTCTTATATAACTTTAATCTGTATACATGTACTAATTTGCATAATAATTATGTTTTAGTGCTTTTTTCAGATATCATTTAGGATTGACATCAGTTATTGTGAACATTTTGCCAGAGGAAGCCTAGGAAAATGATAATCATCAATACATCAATTGGTGCATTTGGTTGTATACTTTATCGCTATGAAGCGACCGGGCTGTTAAAAAATTTCAGCGTGTTATACAGACCTGCTGTGAGCAGGTCTTAGGGACTATTACCATGTGTATAGTGTGTGTAGAAACTACGGACTAGAGTGTATAGAGTGAATATATGAACAGTGTAAATTGATGATGTAAATATATATGTATATTAACAGTTTTGTAAATATTTGTTTGTGTTATTTATCATTGAATTATTAAATATTTGTTAATTAATGGATTAAAATTATCAAAATATTACTTGAGTTTGTTTTCAATTGTCTTTATATTGTAAGACTATCATTAAAATGTGCTGGTTTCACATAACAATTAAGTATGTAGGGTTATGCCAAACAAATATTTTTAAAAGATGGTCGAGTGCATAATACATTGTCAGGAAAAAACATTACACAGGATTCTACAATAAGATTAATTAAATATTTTGTATGGTTAAAATTACGAATTGTACGAGTTGACCAACAGGCGTTATATGCCGTCTATTAAGTATAAATGATTAACGGTACTGTGAAAGTTTGATATGTTTACACTGGTCACAAATGAGCCACACAATACAGGAAAAGCTTACTTTTAATCATATTAACTCTATAAATAAGTGTTTGTATGACTTGAATATATGACTTGTTTTACCGAAGGTACAAGTTGACCAACTGGTATTATAGCTGCCGCATAATAAGTACTGACAAACATTACCAGTATATATAGTTATACTGTTCAAAATTGTTCACCGAATACAGGTAAATACAGTAACACTTAATTTTATAATGAATAACTGTTAATACTAACTATTAAAAAATGAAGGTACGAGTTAACTACGGTACGAGTTGACTTGCAGTTGACCAAAAACGGTACGAGTTGACCGACGTACGAGTTGACTGGAAACCATTTTATGCACCCTGATTTTGGTGCAAGGAGAGTGCTGTTTATAGACACGTTTAATGTTATTGTTTACATTCGGCTAATCTCGCGCATGCGCACTCGCTGGAGGGCAAAAGATTTACGACCTCCGCATAAAAACAATGACAGTGATTAAGTGATTCAAACAATCCTTAAACTTGTATTTTCACAAATTCCTAAAATTAGATGTCAAAGATAAGATGATAAAATCAGAAACAGAGGCAGGTCAACACAAGACCAATTCATTCTCTTTGTCCAATTATACACAGTTATGCAATAAACAATATTGCCCCCTGTGTGCACTATCGTGATACCAATCTTGTCCAGACCCCTAATTAGCATTTGATAATGTCCAGAGGGACTCCAATATACATCCGATAAATATTTGCTGTCACCATCTGACACTTATATACAGTAAAGTGTCTTCTACAATTATAAAAATAGTAATCAGTTTTGTGTTGAATATTAAAAAATATGCTTTTTTATGCATACAAATTCATAATTTTATATCACAATTAGATGACATTTAGGTTTTGAAATATGATATATTACTCATTTTTATACTTACTTAAATTGTAAATACCCAGTGCAAATGAAATATTTAATGAAGAAATAAAACTTTTCTCTCTCCTCTAAATTTAAATTACTGGTGAAAGACTCGAAACTAAAGTGTCACTCACCCATATTTTATTTTTTCACAAATAATTGCCAAAATGATTGCATCAAGTTTTAATGCCGGTAATTATTGATGTTTTAATTGATTTTAGTTGCTCAAAATTGCCTTTATTGCAAATTTATTGGCGATATATATAAATTAAAACTAATTAAAACAAGAATATGAGAAAGAGCTGCATTCTTTGCCCTAGATGCTCTTGAACGAAATTGGGACATTTACTGTTCATCAGGCCAACTACCAACAAAATCAGATAATATGTGGCAATAAATCCGATTTAATTTTTTTCACAAATATATTCTGATCAAAACTTCTAATGTAACACATAAATTTCAGACACTTTAATAAATATATCTGAAAACAAATTCTCTAACTCCAAGCAAATAAATGATTTTACCTAGTTACGTTGTAGCACCTAGTACAACTGCCATTTTACATAAATCTTTGCTTTGGTCACATTATATTTGAACCTTTTGCATTATAACTGATGGAAATTGCCTCTATGCTGTGTGAGAAGTTTTGCTTAGTAAATCTTTATGATTTAAATGAATAATGCAGTCTGTAATTAGTACTAGTAATTCAGACTGGTTGAATCCAGCATGTCCTTGGATATGGCACAAACACAACACATACCCAAGTCCATCCAGCTTTGAATAGACACAAATAATAAAGATACAATAGGCTTGATCTTTCTCATAATGTCCTGGCATGAGTTGTGTACTGAGATGGTAGAGATTAGCTGCTTGTTGCATGTGTTTAACTGTAGTATTACAAAGCTTGTTGAGAAAAATCATAAGTCTCCACAAATGATACTTTTCCGAACCTGATAATTTTTTCCTCAAAGAATGCACATACAAACCTAGATAAAACAAGAGCTTAGTGCTTGTGATTAGTATGTAAATACTAGACTAGTGCAGATATAGTGCTATATATCTAGATTACCAAGTTGAAAAAAAGAAATTTACACATTATATAACAGTAATTACAATTGTATTTCAATAGAACTGAGCATTTCAAAGCATAATATTCAACAATGACATAAACTACTACATGTAGTTTATGTAATACCACACAATTGTTTTTTACTTAGTCAATCACAGATTGTATTTATTTCAGTCACGAAATGGTAAATGGATTTAAAATGTACAAGGAAAACTTTAAGAGTATTTTCCAAGAAGTATTTCATGACACATCGACCAATGTTTGTAAATTTACAGCATTTTTCTTTTTGTCCCAAGTTGACTTTTGTGAGGCATCTTGTGAAAATCATGAAAACCTGAAACGATAAAGTAATATTATAGCAGATCTAAAACAATTTTATATTATAATGATATGAGCTTTTCGAGCCCCACATTGGGTCCACCTTTTCCCCTACAATTACTTATATGTGACAGTAGTGTTTGACAGAGGTGGCCCTGTGGCTCAGTGGTTAACGCTGCTGACTACGAATCCGAAGGTCGTGGGTTCGATCCCTCTTTTCGCCGGATAAAACAGAAATGCATTCAGTGTTTCCCACCTAACACAGTACTGGCATGTAGCCAGGAAAGTACTGGGTAGATTCCAGGAAAGTACTGGTTAGATGCCAGGAAAATGGACTGGTAACTGTACAATGTGTCTCATTGGCACTGTGCAGTGACCGTATTTGGCTTCAAAAATTGTCTGTTTGACCTATACTGCTCTACTGGCAGGTATTTCCCCCTTCGGTTTCAAAAAGTTTATTTATGGTGTACGGGGAACATACCGGGTCGACCAAAATACCATAAAGTGCATTATAAAAAAATGTGCGCGGCGACAGGCGACCTCATAAACACATTAATACAAATACATACAGTGTTTGACAGTTGAGTCTCAAATGCCGGAAGAGGGAGGAGTGTAGTGGTGTGGGAATAGGCAGCGACCAGTTAAGCTCAGTCGATAGACTGCCATACTATTATTTAGGCGGTCTTTGGTTCAAGTCCCATATTGTCAGGCCATTAAATGAGGAATTTAAGCTCCTGGCAAGCACCGGTACACATTTGTTAAATATATTTGATACTTGTGTTGGACATATGTTGAATTTGATTGCCAAGTCTGCATTTGTTAGAAACAGTCGAAGTTTCATCGACACTAAAAATGGCTGGTCACCCGAACAAATCCGACCTAAAGGCACATCAGCCGCCTCCAACCTCTGGTCATCTTAGGTCGCCATCGTCAGCGGAGTGAACGCAAATATGGATGGGATGTATCCGGAATGCTCTGGGTCATCAGACGGATGTCCTGAAGTATATAAATTTGATGCATTATACCAACATGAAAGGTTATGATATAAATTTATATATAAGGTAGCCAGTGCTATTATTTATACTTTTAATATACCGTAAGCATAAATATTTATTTATTAATATCATTCAACGTTCATCCAAAGACCTAAATTTTCAGAAGAATTTCATAACTGTTATGCGAGATGCCACTGACACTCGTGTGTGGCAATGACTCTTCCGTCCATGCACATTCATAACACCACTGCACAATTAATTTATTCAAATTATTGATATTTATTGAATAAAATGATATTTTTGTAATAAATTACCTCCAATAGAGTTTTGTGAACATGTCCTATCATACGGTTTCGGTTCCCATGTCTTAAACGGGTCATCAAGACTCATTCTCTTCATTGCCTGAATCCATCGCTGGGGCCGTGCACCATCAGTTGGAAACCGGTGAAATTTTATTCATTAATTCTTTTACCCCATTTGTACAATCTACTGCACTGCAAACTAACCATCGCGTGTTTGTTTACAAATGTCAGTTAAAAATAGCGCATTCACGCCCCATTGACAGTTAACAATAAAACAAATTACGCTCTGTTTACATTGGTGGCGGAGTCATTTTTTGCCCTCCAGTGAATATTTTGATCGGATAGCAGGTGCGCGTGACGTCACGCATCAACGTGTCTATTGGAAATCTTTCGTTGCAAACCTTCTCTTTTATATCCTGGCACAACCGCCTAACGCGATTTTCTCATCGCATATTCCGCAACTTGTCCGACAGCGAATTGTTTTGGTATTTATTATTTTAACAAACCTTTCCCCACATATATCCAACAAAAATACCAACCTACCTTTCGTAGTTTGTTTAATATACACGCCAAAATATGCTTAGCTCATTCTCTGCTTGCCCGGATGTTTACAACCAGTTTTCGTCCACCTACGAGTAGTTTCCCTTGGATACAGTACATAGCAAAAGTTTATGCTCTACTTAATATTTTTTTATTTATACGTATAAATGTAAATAACTGTCAATATGAACTGTTTAACTCAGTTTATCACCAAAAAAGTAACATATTTACATGGTGCATTGTTTTTCTTTAAGTAATATTACTCAATAGAGGGTTTTGAGTTGCAGGATGGACACAGAAATGTGTCTCCTCTCCTCAGAACCCTAACTGTGCTGCAGAATGCAAGGTGAACCCAACCTCTACAATTGTCACATTGGCCCCAGTTCACAATAATAACATAGGGCTTATTATTTGTTTCAGGACTAAATCTTTTGCAAACTATGCACTTATCACATTCTAGGATGTCCTCATCAGAGCTGTCGGTGTTGTCTATTGGAGTTAAAACTTTTCTCTTTTGTTTTTTTGTAATACCTGCTTTAGATTTAGATACAGTAACACCTGGGTACAAGGGTTGTGTACATTTTCCTTTTCATATGTTTTTGGATTTTTTACCTTGGGGGCATACTTTTCATTATGAGACTTAATCTGCTCTATAATGGCATCTTCAGTTATGGCTCTACCACAGACTACTTTACTTAAAGTATTTCTGTTCTCAGCAGCCTTTTGCACATTTTGCTATATTTTACCACCTCTCTCATGCAGAAAATTTTCAGCAGATTCAGTATGAGGAGGCGGTGCAGACTTTTCAGAATCGAAATCTCAAGTAAAAGAAGTTGCGGTTGCCAATTGAATATCAGAAACTACTTATCTGTTGAATGGGAATATACCACACTTTTTGAACGCTGACTGAACGTTATAAGGAGATAAAGTGGCAGAATATACCTTGCTAGCAATATGATATACATCATACCTATAGTCACTGAACAACCACCAGACTCTCGCATGTACGAATGACATGCTGAATTCCATGCCATTTCAAAGGGCCCGAAGCAACTTACATCTAGGGGCTGCAAGATATGGCTACAGTGGGGTGGCAGAACAAACTGAATAACATTTTCAGATTTTGCCAATTCAATAAGACAAAGGGACACATGGCTTTTATGCCCATCATACAGGACCAACACTGGTTCAACGGGAGATCTTGGTGGCAAGTATTTCAGTAAGTGTTCCTGCATATATCTGGTGAATATATCGGTGTTGGACCATCCTGTTGGTGAACCAGTGCCAGAGGTCCCAGGTGTAGCGCCACCCAATAGAGATTCAATCATTCTGGCACCGGCAAAAACATAGAACGGTGGAATCTGCTGGCCAATTGCATTCACACAACCAATAACTGTTACAGTTTTAGACCTTCCAGAGGCAACTGCTTGTGCCTTAGAACATTTACCAGAAATAATTTTTGGAGGTTTATGGTCTGTATGGATGCCTTTCTCATCTATGTTGTACAACAAGTGTGGCTTGGCAAAAAGATCATACTTAGTTAGAATGTTGTGGAGATGATCAAAATAGGTGTCCACTGCCTCCCTGGTTGCACTTTTTGCCCTAGCAATATCCAGGCTCCTGGGTCTTTTCGCTTTAAGATTATGCCACCTTTCAAGAAAGTTGTACAACCACCTGTCAGTAAGAGGATGCTCTTTTTTTCTTAACCCTAGACTCATTGCATAATCAGAGGCTAAATTTATAGTCTCTTGTCTACTACAGCCATAGCCGACCTCTGCCCTTGTCTCAATGTGTTTAGCAAGAAGAGCCTCCTGTTCTAGCGAAAACATAGCGTTAGGCCAGGTTGTGGTCGAAAACTGGTGGCTTGAGGATACATTTATGTATACAAAATACATGTATACATTAGTCGAGTACCTGTGGAATGAACTGCCAATTTTGACAATGATTAATTAACATCACATACGTACCTTTATATAGTATAATCCTTAATATAGCAACTCCATTTATCATGCGAAACCTGGAAATATCGTCCGCACTTCTACAGAGTTCTTCCTCAGAATACAGTAAATTTTCTGGAATGAATACTCTCGAAATACAATTACAAACACAAAACTTCAACGAAAATACTGATCACAGATTTTCTATCCACCATCATATCTTTAGTGTTACGACCAATGCTCGGCGCAAAATCAGAACAAATATTTTGCAATATTTAAAGTTTCAACTCACTTGCTGATGTAAACAGCTCACAAACTAAAGCAATCTTTGAATAATCTTCAATGACTTTTGACATGCGAAAATCGCGGTATAAACAAATATAAATAGAACGAGTAAAACTGGTGCGGTGTACAAAAAAATGTACCAACGCTCGGCGTACGGTAGATTACCTGTTAGATCCCCCGTTTGGAAAATGAATATTGTTAACATTAAATGGACGCAACCTGAATACAAAACAAACGAAAATTTAAATCAGTACGTTTTATTGAATGTGGAATATTCACGGACCAAGTTTCCAGTTTTTAAGACAAATAAATGATAGTTTCGTGCTTTAATACACGAGAAGTTGTATATAAGGTGTATATATCATTTAAATAGTGGTGTATAATTAGAAATATCGTTCAACAAACCAGGCCCCCCACGATTACGTAGGTACATGGCAGGAACGACTACTCTGAATTGAGATTTGGTGCGTACGGGTCGAATGTTTTTGGTACGAATCCCTGATATGTTCGATAGGAAAAATGTCATGATACACTTGAAAATGAACAAAAGTATAATATTAAAGGTGCTTATTAATCAAGACAGATGTTTTTCTTAATGTTTTATTGATTTATGTTGTACGTTTATATGATTTCATGCAATTACGCCTCTTTTCGTCTGCTACACTGTGGACAACGGTAATGACTTATTTCCATATCCACGCCTAGGCTATACGCACACTCAATGACCCGGTGCGTGCGCTGTTTTTCTCTTCGATCGTTTCGCCCGGATGAATTATCCGGCTTGGTTAATAGCAGATTATTAAGCATCTTTAAATTGTAATAATTGCGCCTCGAAGTAAAGTTCAACAGTTCAATTGATGCTATGCGAACGCAATATTATATGAGGTAACGATAACATTGATCGATATCATGAATCCATGGTTTATAGGTCCGTGGTTATATATACGCATGTAAAAAGGAAATGATATACAAAACATATCGGACAGTGATTCGCAAATGTACAGATGTATATTTTGAGAAGACGCTCATAATATACTATAATTTAACCTTGTACAATATGGGAGCCTATGACTACATGTACACGAAGCGTGTGGATTGCCACAGTAAATTATAACAAGAACTTCTCTGATATATCAGGTATTCAGTATATATGCAGCTTGGGGATAGCAACAGTAAATAACAACAATAACTTCTTTGATATTTAAGGTATTGAATATATATGCAGCTTGGGGATAGCCACAGTAAATTACAACAAGCACTTCTCTGATATATAAGGGATTGAGTATATATGCAGCTTGGGGATAGCCACAGTAAATTACAACAAGAACTTTTCGTATATATCAGGTATTGAGCATGTATACAGCTTGGTGATAGCCACAGTCAATACCAACAAATACTTATCCGATATATAAGGTATTGAGTATACATGCAGCTTGGGGATAGCCACAGTAAATTACAACAACAACTTTTCGTATATATAAGGTATTAATAATGTATGCAGCTTGGGGATAGCCACAGTAAATTACAACAAGAACGTCTCTGATATATCAGGTATTCAGTATATATGCAGCTTGGGGATAGCCACAGTAAATAACAACAACATCTTTTCGTATATATCAGGTATTGAGCATGTCTGCATCTTGGGGATAGCCACAGCAAATTACAACAAGAACGACTCAGATGTATAAGGCAGTGGGTATATATGCAGCTTGGGGATAGCCACAGTCAATTATATCAAAAACTTATCCGTTATATAAGGTAGTGGGTATATATGCAGCTTGGGGATAGCCACAGTAAATACCAACAACAACTTTTCGTATATATCAGGTATTGAGCATGTATACAGCTTGGGGATAGCCACAGTAAATACCAACAAGAACGTCTCTGATTTATCAGGTATTGCGTACATATGCAGCTTGGGGATAGCCACAGTAAATTACAACAACAACTTTTCGTATATATAAGGTATTAATAATGTATGCAGCTTGGGAATAGCCACAGTAAATTACAACAATAACGTCTCTGATATATCAGGTATTCAGTATATATGCAGCTTGGGGATAGCCACAGTAAATAACAACAAGAACTTTTCGTATATATCAGGTATTGAGCATGTATGCAGCTTGGGGATAGCCACAGTAAATACCAACAAGAACGACTCAGATATATAAGGCAGTGGGTATATATGCAGCTTGGGGATAGCCACAGTCAATTATAACAACAACTTATCCGTTATATAAGGTAGTGGGTATATATGCAGCTTGGGGATAGCCACAGTAAATACCAACAACAACTTTTCGTATATATCAGGTATTGAGCATGTATACAGCTTGGGGATAGCCACAGTAAATACCAACAAGAACGTCTCTGATTTATCAGGTATTGAGTACATATGCAGCTTGGGGATAGCCACAGTAAATTACAACAACAACTTTTCGTATATATAAGGTATTAATAATGTATGCAGCTTGGGGTTAGCCACAGTAAATTACAACAAGAACTTCTCTGATATATAAGGTATTCAGTATATATGCAGCTTGGGGATAGCCCCAGTAAATTACAATAACAACTTCTCAGATATATAAGGTATTGAGTATATATGCAGCTTGTGGATAGCCACAGTAAATACCAACAAGAACGTCTCTGATTTATCAGGTATTGAGTACATATGCAGCTTGGGGAAAGCCACAGTAAATTACAGCAAGAACTTCTCTGATATATAAGGTATTCAGTATATATGCAGCTTGGGGATAGCCCCAGTAAATTACAATAACAACTTCTCTGATATATAAGGTATTGAGTATATATGCAGCTTGGGGATAGCCACAGTAAATACCAACAAGAACGTCTCTGATTCATCAGGTATTGAGTACATATGCAGCTTGGGGATAGCCACAGTAAATTACAACAACAACCTTTCGTATATATAAGCTATTAATAATGTTTGCAGCTTGGGGATAGCCACAGTAAATTACAACAAGAACTTCTCTGATATATTAGGTATTCAGTATATATGCAGCTTGGGGATAGCCCCAGTAAATTACAATAACAACTTCTCTGATATATAAGGTATTGAGTATATATGCAGCTTGGGGATAGCCACAGTAAATTACAACAACAACTTTTCGTATATATAAGGTATAAATAATGTATGCAGCTTGGGGATAGCCACAGTAAATTACAACAAGAACGTCTCTGATATATCAGGTATTCAGTATATATGCAGCTTGGGGATAGCAACAGTAAATAACAACAATAACTTCTTTGATATATAAGGTTTTGAGTATATATGCAGCTTGGGGATAGCCACAGTAAATTACAACAAGAACGTCTCTGATACATCAGGTATTGAGAATATATGCAGCTTGGAGATAGCCACAGTAAATTATAACAACAACTTTTCGTATATAGAAGGTATTGAGAATGTATGCAGCTTGGGGATAGCCACAGCAAATTACAACACGAACGAATCAGATATATAAGGTAGTGGGTATATATGCAGCTTGGGGATAGCCACAGTCAATTATACCAAAAACTTATCCAACACCTGATGTATCAGAGACGTTCTTGTTGTAATTTACTGTGGCTATCCCCAAGCTGCATACATTCTCAATACCTTATATAAACGAAAAGTTTGTGTTGTAATTTACTGTGGCTATCCACAAACTACATATATACCCAATACCTCATATATCGGATAAGTTCTTGTTTTAATTTACTGTGGCTACCCCCAAGCTGCATATATACTCAACACCTGATGTATCAGAGACGTTCTTGTTGTAATTTACTGTGGCTATCCCCAAGCTGCATATATACTAAATACCTGATGTATCAGAGACGTTCTTGTTGTAATTTACTGTGGCTATCCCCAAGCTTCATACATTCTCAATACCTTATATATACGAAAAGTTGTTGTTGTAATTTACTGTGGCTATCCCCAAGCTTCATATATACTCAATACCTGATGTATCAGAGACGTTCTTGTTGTAATTTACTGTGGCTATCCCCAAGCTGCATACATCCTCAATACCTTATATAAACGAAAAGTTGTAGTTGTAATTTACTGTGGCTATCCCCAAGTTGCATATATACTCAATACCTTATATATCGGATAAGTCCTTGTTTTAATTTACTGTGGCTATCCCCAAGCTGCATATATACTCAATACCTGATGTATCAGAGACGTTCTTGTTGTAATTTACTGTTGCTATCCCCAAGCTGCATACATTCTCAATACCTTATATAAACGAACAGTTGTTGTTGTAATTTACTGTGGCTATCCACAAGCTACATATGTTCTCAATACCTTATATATCGGATAAGTTCTTGTTTTTATTTACTGTAGTTATCCCCAAGCTACATATATACTCAATACCAGATGCATTAGAGACGTTCTTGTTGTAATTTACTGTGGCTATCCCCAAGCTGCATATATACTCAATACCTTATATAAACGGAAAGTTGGTGTTGTAATTTACTGTGGCTATCCCCAAGCTTCATACATTCTCAATACCTTATATATACGAAAAGTTGTAGTTGTAATTTACTGTGGCTATCCCCAAGCTGCATATATACTCAATACCTTATATATCGGATAAGTCCTTGTTTTAATTTACTGTGGCTATCCCCAAGCTGCATATATACTCAATACCTGATGTATCAGAGACGTTCTTGTTGTAATTTACTGTGGCTATCCCCAAGCTGCATACATTCTCAATACCTTATATAAACGAACAGTTGTTGTTGTAATTTACTGTGGCTATCCACAAGCTACATATGTTCTCAATACCTTATATATCGGATAAGTTCTTGTTTTTATTTACTGTAGTTATCCCCAAGCTACATATATACTCAATACCAGATGCATTAGAGACGTTCTTGTTGTAATTTACTGTGGCTATCCCCAAGCTGCATATATACTCAATACCTTATATAAACGGAAAGTTGGTGTTGTAATTTACTGTGGCTATCCACAAGCTACATATATACCCAATACCTTATATATCGGATAAGTTCTTGTTTTAATTTACTGTGGCTACCCCCAAGCTGCATATATATTCAATACCTGATGTATCAGAGACGTTCTTGTTGTAATTTACTGTGGCTATCCCCAAGCTGCATATATACTCAATACCGTATATATCGGATAAGTTTTTGTTAAAATTGACTGTGGCTATCCCCAAGCTGCATATATACCCACTACCTTATATATCTTAGTCGTTCTTGTTGTAATTTGCTATGGCTATCCCCAAGCTGCATACATTCTCAATACATTATATATACGAAAAGTTGTTGTTGTAACTAATGTGGCTATCCCCAAGCTGCATAAATGCTCAATACCTGATAAATCAGAGACGTTCTTGTTGGTATTTACTGTGGCTATCCCCAAGCTGTATACATTCTCAATACCTGATATATACGAAAAGTTGTTGTTGTAATTTACTGTGGCTATCCCCAAGCTGCATATATACTCAAAACCTTATATATACGAAAAGTTGTTGTTATAACTTATCTAGCCTGATCATTGTGCATCTTGTTATATGAATATGATTTACCACATTTCATACGTTATTCTACTTTCACTTTGACTTTTCTTTTGAATATATAGATAGTTATTGAAACATTATGTAGTAAGATGTTGACGGGATACGCCATCTACATGAACAAACCGTAATACGATATAACACGACAATGTATTAATTGATTAAAGTAAGTTAATACGATATAACACGACAGTGTATTAATTTATTAAAGTAAGTTACGAGCCAAATGAATTGATTGCTTAGCGCAGTACATTCATATAGTAGTCTTAAAAGGCAAACGCAGAGTCCAACAAGCAAGGGATGTCTTAACTGGTGGTATTTTATGGTTACACCGGTAAGCGTGAGGATGGCTTTCAGTAAACCGTGCGTATGGAAAAAAGGGCGATCCGTGGACAACCGGAAGTTCATCGAACCCTGAAAATTTCGAAGAAATGACAGTGAGCATAAAACAATAAGGTTTCCTGGAAATATCCATCATAAAAATAAAGAAATCCCGTGATAAATACGATTTACGCCGAGCATTGGTCGCACCACTCTTAATATAATTCACAGCTGTATACTCGCTTCTCTCACCGATAAAGTCAAGCCAGCCAGCCTTGCGTTCGGTTAAGGCTGAGGGAAGCCGCTCACAGTTCGCCTTCCTAACAAGTGTTTTGACCGCCTCGTTTGTATTCTGCCGTGCGTTCGGTTAAGGCCAACACTCGCACGAGTAAAAAACTGTGCACGCATTTTGCAACCGAACGCTCTGTTTGCCAAAAAGTACGCGCCCACTGTGCGCCCAGGCGCGTAGCTAGGCTTACGCACGTGCGTAAAATAATTTTAGACAGGTCGAAAAAATAAAAATGAAATAAATGCGAAAAACGCAATAAAAATGTACACTGGGAGTTAAGGGGGGGTGTGATTCTATGTTGTAAAATATACTCGAAAAGACACTATAGACCGTTCCAATTACAAACAAATTCCCGGGGGAGCATGCCCCCGGACCCCCCTAGCAGCGTGCGTAAAGTCAATTTGGGCTCAGCTACGCGCCTGGCGCCCACTCGCTAGAGCATCTCGGAGGTAGCTAGCGAAGGGCGCGTACTTTTTGGCAAACAGAGCGTTCGGTTGCAAAATGCGTGCACAGTTTCTTAACTCGTGCGAGTGTATTAGCCTTAACCGAACGCACGGCAGGTTCTCTGTCTCAAAGACAGTAAAGGCAGGAATCCAGCCCTGAGTTCATATTGCAATTTGGTTCCCCGAGTGTAACAATGTGATACGGTGGGTCAGGGATGCAAAACAAAATGTGAACGACAGTTAGCCGTAACCGAAGGCAGTATTCGGCTCTCAAATTCGCTTGCAACCTCGGAGTTGCTCGAGCGAGTGGGCACACAGTGGGCGTGCACTTTTTGGCAAACAGTGCGTTCAGTAGCAAAATGCGTGCACAGTTTCGTAACACGAGCGAGTGTTAGCCTTAACCGAACGCAAGGCAGGTAGCCAGCAATAAGAAAGTATACAAAACGACTAATTTAAACATTTTATGCGGTCCAGGAAACTACATGAAGTGTCCACAAAAGAAGGTTTACGCCAAAAAATGAATGATAATAGATAAGTTATCGATTACTTTTTTGCGCAAAACTGTAGATTGATTCATTCCAATTAAACAATTTCGTTAAAAACTTAAACTGAGCCCAAAATGATTGAAAAAGCGCAGAATTTAATAAAACCGTTCACCCGACCCTGTTTTAGTGTCCCCCAACCCTTTTATAGCTAATGTGACACCATGAGTGATATACCTACATAAAGCCCTTACATAGGACTCCAATACAACATAGGCAGTTTATCCCCACCTTGGGACTGAAAGCCCGTAATGAGCCCAAACTTATTGAAAAGTGCAGAATTTAATAAAACCGTTCTCCAGACTCCGTTTTGGTGACCCTGGACCCTTTAATAGCTAATGTGACAGCATGAGTGATATACCAACTTGAAGACCATACATAGGGCTACAATAAAACGCAGGCATTATATCCCCGTCTTGGGGCTGAAAGCCCGTAATGAGCCCAAACTTATTGAAAAGAGCAAAATTTTATAAAACCGTCCTCCCATTCCTGTTTTGGTGACCCCTGGACCCTTTAATATCTAATGTGACACCATGAGTGGCATACCTACTTAAAGCCCTTACATAGGGCTACACTACAACACTGGCATTATATCCCCACCTTGGGACTGAAAGCCCGTTATAACCGAAAATGATTGAAAAGCGCAGAATTTAATAAAACCGTTCTCCCAAGACTGTTTTGGTGACCCCTGGACCCTTTAATATAGGCGCAGTGGTCGGGGGTAGAGCGCCTGACTCCTGATCCGAAGGTCGTGAGTTCGAGCCCCGCGATGAGCGGAGTTTGATCACGAACTTCACAATCCCTAAATTTGGCGCGAGTACTGGTTGGTAGCCAGGAAGCAGTCATCGAGAGTGATTAGTATAAGTTGTAAGAACTTGTTTCACAATCGATGTAAAATAAATAAGTTTGAACTGAACTGAACTTTAATATCTAATGTGACACCATGCGTGGCATACCTACTTAAAGCCCATACAAAGGGCTACAAAACAACACAGGCATTATATCCCCACCTTGGGGCTGAAAGCCCGTTATAACCGAAAATGATTGAAAAGCGCAGAATTTCATAAAACCGTTCTCCCGACTCAGTTTTGGTGACCCATTGACTCTTAAATAGCTAATGTGACACCATGCGTGGCATACCTACTTAAAGCCCATACAAAGGGCTACAATACAACACATGCATTATATCCCCACCTTGGGACTGAAAGCCCGTAATTAGCCCAAACTAATTGAAAAGCGCAGACTTTTATAAAACTGTTCTACCGACTCGGTTTGGTGACCCCTGGACCCTTTAACAGCTAATGTGACACCATGAGTGATATACCAACTGGAAGACCATACGTAGGGCTACAACACAACGTAGACAGTATATCCCCACCTTGGGGCTGAAAGTCCGTAATGAGCCCAAACTAATTGAAAAGCGCAGAATTTTATAAAACTGTTCTACCGACTCGGTTTGGTGACCCCTGGACCCTTTAATATCTAATGTGACACCATGAGTGACATACCTACTTAAAGCCCTTACATAGGGCTACACTACAACACATGCATTATATCCCCACCTTGGGGCTGAAAGCCCGTTATAACCGAAAAAGATTGAAAAGCGCAGAATTTCATAAAACCGTTCTCCCGACTCAGTTTTGGTGACCCCTGGACACTTAAATAGGTAACGTGACACCACGTGTAATATGCCAACTTAAGTCGCACATATAGGGCTACAATACAATACTGGCAGTATATTCCCATCTTGGGACTGAAACCCCGTTATGAGCCCAACATTCTGACGAATGAACTCAATTGTGACACGGCGCGTGTTATTCACACGTTTGTGAAAATTGCGCTCAAACAACAAGCTGCATCTGGGTGAAGATTGATTAATGCCATAATTGATTGTTAAGATATTAAGTGTCATAATATCTACAAATGTATGTATAATACATTCATTTGTATATTATATTGTATCTTTATTCTTCTTTATTCTTTATTTTTATCTCATCATTGCACATACACAATAACAAATACAATGTAAAATAACATTTAAAACAGCGCAATGCCATTCCGTACGGAATTATAAGAGATGGACAATAACATGTTAAATTACATAATCTGAGCACAATGCTCCATGGAAATAAAATAAGCCTTACTATATCGTCAAGTTGGTTACTTATTCCCTATTCTCTATTCGTTACTTATTCCCTATTTCCTATTCGTTACCTATTCGTTACTTATTCCCTATTCCCTATTCGTTACTTATTCGTTACTTATTCCCTATTCCCTATTCGTTACCTATTCGTTACCTATTCCCTATTCGTTACCTATTCGTTACTTATGCCCTATTCCCTATTCGTTACATATTTGTTAATTAACCCTAACCTTATGCATTTTTATACATTGCATCTTTTAAATGATTTCTTTTCATGTCTGTGGTGATAGTTCGAGGTTTTTAGAGTTGAAAAAACATTGTTAGCGCACATGTACCAGTTTCTGCGCTCGACTGATACCCTGTTACCTATTCGTTACCTATTCGTTTCCTATTCGTTCCCAATTCGCCTTTTCTACATTGACCCATTTGAATGATTTCTTTTCAGGTCTCTGGTGTTAGTTCTAGGTTTGTAGATATGAAAAAACCTTGTTAGTGCATATGTACCAATTCTGCGCTCGACTGATACCCTGTTACCTATTCGTTACTTATTCGTTCCCAATTCGCTTTTTCTACATTGACCCATTTGAATGATTTCTTTTCGGGTCTCTGGTGTTAGTTCTAGGTTTGTAGATATGAAAAAACCTTGTTAGCGCATACGTACCAGTTTCTGCGCTTGACTGATACCCTGTTACCTATTCGTTACTTATTCGTTCCCTATTCGCCTTTTCTACATTGTATCTTTTAAATGATTTCTTTTCATGTCCCTGGTGTTAGCTCGAGGTTTGTAGAGTTGAAAAAACATTGGTAGCGCATATGTACCAATTCTGCGCTCGACTGATACCCTGTTACGTATTCGTTCCCTATTCGCTTTTTCTACATTGACCCTTTTGAATGATTTCTTTTCAGGTCTCTGGTGTTAGTTTCAGGTTTGTAGAGTTGAAAAAACCTTGTTAGCGCATATGTACCAGTTTCTGCGCTTGACTGATACCCTGTTTCCTATTCGTTTCTTATTCGTTCCCTATTCGCTATGGACCCTTTTGAATGATTTCTGTTCAGGTATCTGGTGTTAGTTTGAGGTTTGTAGATATGAAAAAACCTTGTTAGTGCATATGTACCAATTCTGCGCTCGACTGATACCCTGTGACATATTCGTTACTTATTCATTCCCTATTCGCGTTTTCTACAATGACCCTTTTGAATGATTTCATTTCTTCTATTTTCTTGTCTCTGGTGTTAGTTATGAGTTCGACGATGTGAAATTACCCTGTCGTTTGTATTTCATATGTCAAAATGCATCATATTCTTTAAAAGGAGCAAACGGGGTTTTTAACGGAGATACTGCCACTTCAATTAAGTTTATATTTCATTTTTATCAATTACCCTTATCAATTCATTTCATGATTCGTAATACGATTCCAACAGAGACATATGTCTCTGATTCCAAGTACTGTTCTGTTAATCTATTTTTATCTAAAATACTTTTCTACACATGTTTTGTTTTTCCTTGTAAATGTGACGAATATGTTTGGGACGAATATATATGATAAAGGACAAATCATTATTTTCAGTCCCCTTCATTATACATGTATATGAACCTTTTAACCAGTTATAAAAACGGAGAAACGGAGAACAATGGAAAAAAAGTAGAGTAACAAATTGGTCATTAATTGCTTCACTTGAACTTTTGTTTACAAAAAAACATGATGGTTTTCATGAACTACAAGAATGTAGCTTCAATTGAGGCAACCGAGGCAGCTGCCTCGGCAATGCTCTGTAAAAATAAAGCAAAAGAAAAAGGGAAACAAACGAGAGATAAAAGAAAGACAATACTTCATTCTTATATTTTCTAAAAGTTCCATCTTGTGAAGCAGGCTTTTGCTAGTTGTATGCGTCCTCATCGTGAACAGCTATGCAAATATTATGCTTAAATAATTTGCTTGTCACAATCATTGGTTATAAATCCCTTTTGTTTGGGTATTTTTTTATTCAAGCTCGTCTTTAAATAATTACAGGGTCAAGACTCTTGACTCAGTATTACTTGACAGAAAGACTCTTTTATCCGACAAGCAGTCAGGAAAGTTAGCAAAGGACCAGGTTCTATAAGGGGTGTGTTTGGCCCCAAATCAGATGTTTATGAAACTATTGTCAAATGAAAGACATAAACTCACTGTGTATGATTTGAACATTTTTATTTCATTTTCTTTCTTTTTTTGTTGCCAAAGCAACCATTTCTTCTTATTACTAAATAATGCAAAAATCAGTGTTTTACATAACATTAAGCATATATATTGAGAGCAAAATGTTGTATAGTGATACTGACTTGTATAACAATGTCTAAATAAGTATGACATATGTTGCTATGGTAACCATGTAGAGTTTTTTTCAGCCAATTTATACTTCAGTCATTTTTTTAGTATCTTCAACAGTTTTTAAACACATTACACAATGAACAAATGCATAAACAGCATAAATATGAAGCATAACACTTTACAATACAAATAAATGTAATTCATAATGATGATTTATTATATATATCATTAAAAAGACGTCATAGACATAAAATGACGCCCATGTATTAGTATTGATGATTCACATGTCAAAAGGCAAATGACGCGACGTCGCAATTGTTTTGGAGTGATGGCTGCTGCTATCACAGTCAAAATGTTGAAGATATAAATACTATAATAAATGCATGTTCAGCAATAATTCATTGAAAGAAGTTTAAAGAAAATAATGGTCTATTTTACCATTTATAATAATTAATGGGCTATCATTAAACATTCTCTATTAATTGATGAGCTGTTCATCCAAACAACAGAGAATTGAAGTTGCATATATCACACATTGTATATTTATATGTATATTTACCATATACATGTAAGTAAAAACGAGTATCAACAATTCAACAATTATATAATGTTAAAACAATTGAACATGATTGAAGAACAAATCCTACAAGTTTTATAGAATCAATAACAGTTAAACACTAAACCGTGTAGCATGCACATTTAACAAATAATCTGGTATTTTGTCTGAACAATATATAAAACTTATTTAGTAATGAATGAAATCAAGAATATATAAACTTATATGAACAATAAGTCAGACGTATCTAGTACATAAGTGTAATCGCAAACTTTTAAAAAATGAACAATAAGTCAGGCATAGCTAGTACATAAGTGTAATCGCAAACTTATATGAACAATAAGTCAGGCATAGCTAGTACATAAGTGTAATCGCAAACTTATATGAACAGTAAGTCAGACATATCTAGTACAAAAGTGTAATCGCAAACTTATCTGAACAATAAGTCAGACATATCTAGTACATAAGTGCAATCTCAAAGTATTTATTTCATGTTTATGCCCCCAAGGTTTTTTTCAACTCTACAAACCTCGAACTAACACCAGAGACCTGAAAAGAAATCATTCAAAAGGGTCCACGTAGAAAAAGCGAATAGGGAACGAATAAGTAACGAATAGGTAACAGGGTATCAGTCGAGCGCAGAATTGGTACATATGCGCTAACAAGGTGTTTTCATATCTACAAACCTAGAACTAACACCAGAGACCTGAAAAGAAATCATTCAAAAGGGTCAATGTAGAAAAGCGAATAGGGAACGAATAGGTAACGAATAGGTAACGAATAGGTTACAGGGTATCAGTCAAGTGCAGAAACTGGTGCATATGCGCTAACAAGGTTTTTTCAACTCTACAAACCTCGAGCTAACACCAGAGACCTGAAAAGAAATCATTCAAAAGGGTCCATGTAGAAAAAGCGAATAGGGAACGAAAAAGTAACGAATAGGTACCGTACCAGGGTATCAGTCGAGTCCAGAAACTGGTACATATGCGCTAACAAGGTTTTTTCAACTCTACAAACCTCGAGCTAACACCAGAGACCTGAAAAGAAATCATTCAAAAGGGTCCATGTAGAAAAAGCGAATAGGGAACGAATAGGGAACGAATAGGTAACGAATAGGTAACAGGGTATCAATCGAGCGCAGAAACTGGTACATGTGCGCTAACAATGTTTTTTCAACTCTAAAAACCTCGAACTATCACCACAGACATGAAAAGAAATCATTTAAAAGATGCAATGTATAAAAATGCATAAGGTTAGGGTTAATTAACAAATATGTAACGAATAGGGAATAGGGCATAAGTAACGAATAGGTAACGAATAGGTAACGAATAGGGAATAGGTAACGAATAGGTAACGAATAAGTAATAGGGAATAAGTAACGAATAGGTAACGAATAGGTAACGAATATGTAACGAATGGGGAATAGGGAATAAGTAACGAATAGGTAACGAATAGGGAATAGGGAATAAGTAACCAATAGGGAATAGGGAATTAGTAACCAACTTGACGACCCTCTTACAATACCAGTTAACAGGTATGAATGTTATGAAAAGTTAGTGGTTGAAAAAAGGAAAGGGAAAAAAGCAACATAAATACACGTGCACTTAAACCACGAGGTATAAATATCTTGCAAACATATCTTGTTACAGAAACGTTAGGTAAAAATAATAAAATTATCCTGTACTCACTTGTTAAAAGAATACTAAAACACTTTATCTACAAAGTAAAAAACGACGTCTATCTAAAATTTACCCCGTCCCTGATTCGCCCACCTCATTATTCCTACCTCAATTTTAAACCCTTCCATACGGCTTCAATATAAATATTGCATTGTATTAACATCTTGAGACCGAAAGCCCGTTGTGAACCCAACATCATTGAAGGCGAACACATACAGTAAAAGTACATCTGATCATCATTCAACAACTCATGAACGCTATACATGTACTAGCTACTTAGACACCACCAGTCGTATGCATATAAGAACGTAAATGACACACATAATTACACGATGTTATACATTATCTCCCCGTCTTGGGGATGAAAGCCCATTACGAAGACAAACTCATCGACCAATCACAGAATCAAGTACACGTACATACAGGTAATACTTGTAACAGATATTGACTCGCTCACCATCAGTCATATAGGGTTGTCAACGAATGGCAATATTGGTATTCCAATATTCGGTCAAACTTCCGAACGAATATTCGATCATTCGACCTTCTTATTTAATACTAATACATTTGAACTGTCAATTTAATACACTTGCATTCAGCTTTTATATTTGAAAATATATTTAATCGAATATTCGAATGCCGAATCAGTATTCGAATATTCGGTGACATCCCTAATTCTGCGACTCATATACAAATTAAAGCTCACACTTGATGCTACAATACCAACTAGGCAATTTATTTCGATCTTCCCAAAGATGGGGATATAATGCCTATCTCGTATAATAGCCCTAATTGTGGGTTTTACGTTGGTATATCACTCATGGAATCACATTTGCTATTAAATGGTCCAGGGGTCACCAAAACAGGGTCTGTATAAAGGTTTTGTTAAATTCTGCGATTTTTCGGTAATTTTGGGCGCATAACGGTCTTTCATACCCAAGCTGAGGATATAATGCCTATCTTGTATTGTAGCCCTTTATATGGAGTTTAATGTGGTATATCACTCATGGTGTCACATTAGCTATTAAAGGGATCAGGGGTCAACAAAACAGAGACGCTTTTCCAATGCTGTTGGGCTCGTTACGGGCTTTCAGACCCAAGGTGGGGATATAATGCCTATGTTGTATTGTAGCCCTTTATATGGAGTTTAATGTGGTATATCACTCATGGTGTCACATTAGCTATTAAAGGGATCAGGGGTCAACAAAACAGAGACGCTTTTCCAATGCTTTTGGGCTCGTTACGGGCTTTCAGACCCAAGGTGGGGATATAATGCTGTATTGTAGCCCCGTGTATGAGCTTTAAGTAGGTATATCACTCATGGTGTCAGATTAGCTATTAAAGGGTCCATGGGTCACCATCAGAGTGGGGAGAACGGTTTTATTAAATCTGCGCTTTTGAATAAGTTTCGGCTCAGTACGGGCTTTCAGCCCCAAGGTGAGGATATAATGCCTCTGTTGTATTGTAGCCCTATGTATGGGCTTTAAGTAGGTATATCACTCATGGTGTCACATTAGCTATTGAAGAATCAATGGGTCACCAAACAGGGGCGGGATAACGTTTTATTTTAATTTTGCGCTTTTTCAGTGGTTTTTAGCTCGTTACGGGCTTTCAGACCCAAGATGGGGTTATGATGCCTATCTTGTATACGTATAAGCCCTTTTTGGGAGCTTAAATTTGGTACATGTATATCACTTCTCGTGTCACATTAGCTTTTTAAGGGTGCAGGGGTCAGATTAACTAATTCTTGTGAACTTTTGTAATTAATTCTGCTATTTTTCGGTCATTTTGTGCTCATAACGGTCTTTCGGTCATGTACTTGTATATCGAGTCAAATCACCAATCATATAGCCTTATTTGTATATAGCAATATTTGGATATATCACTAGAAAATTAAGATTTAAACATCTCAACGGTTGTTTCTTATACAAATGAAGTGAAGGATTTGGTTGCTTTTCTATATCTTCTGGAACCCAACATTGCTTCCAAACATTATTTTAACCCCTTGAAACAAAGTCTAATATCCTGCAGGGTCTTCCTCAGATTTGTTCAAGGTCTCGACGAAACAGGGTCCAATGTACTTTTTACTATTTGTTCCGCCAGTTTTCGCAGGTTTTAGGCTCTTAATGGGCTTTCAATCCAAGGATGGGGAAATATTGGCTAGCTTATATTGTTTTTCTTATTTCAGGACTTGAGATGATGTACGATTAATCAAGTCACACTAAGCAATTTCAGGGTCTAGATTTCGGCGTAAAAATGTCTGATGTACATTTAATATACTGCTTGCATGCATATGTATTTCTGTGACTTTTTTCGTTCAGTTTGGGCTCATATATGGTGGGCTTCAACTCTGAGATGGGGGCATTGCCGTGCACTGTGTTCATTTAACAAGACTGATGACGTCAAGTAAGCTAAGAACGATTTCATTTACTGTGATACAATGTTCATCTGTCAGTCGGTTTTGTAAAAGATGTCTTTTTTATAAATCTAATTACCGTTTGGAATGTGTTCGCTACCTGCCTTATTATTTTTACAGATACATTTGATTGGTTTTTATATTCATATTTCACTATTTGAGTTCTATCACTTTTTAAAAGATCGCTGGTCGTCGATGAAATCAGCTTGAATGCATCAACATTCTCTACTTTTATGTACATGTGTATAATTTTAACGAAATATCGCTATGTCGTGAAAACAGGTTAAATTTGTCGTGGCCCGCATACATACAAAACATGCGACGCTGTACATATGTACTTTCTTATTGTTGGCACTATTGCTTGCTGGCTTGTTTTTAGTTCTCACCCCTTGCCTTGATTTAACGTATTTGGTGTTACTGAACGGATATGACTAAATACCGATAATGACTCATGTTCGCGAACATGAACGAAAATACAGAACAAGAGTGATACATCTTGTAGTAATGGAAAATATTGCGTATTGATGATTAAAATCGATAATATACGAAAATGTGTTGATTGCTTGATATAGTATTTATAAAATAAATACACATTGATGCATATTACATTCATATCATAAGTTCACCATAATAAATATCCATATCACAGTCCATTAAATATATCACATCCTTTTCATGTATCGTTAAATATAAATCTTATAGAGGTTGCGATTTCATTAAAAGAGAGAGAATACGTAACTACAGAGAACGCAACATACAAAACACAGACTCCATGAATTCGTCTTATAGCTACAATCTCTTGAGTCTTCAAAAGAGAGGCACATGCTTATCGCTGGCGACTTCAACTGCCCACATATTGACTGGGACACCATGTCAGTGTTTAAGGGGACCCCAGACAGAGATGTACAGCAAGCACTAGTGGACATTGCATCTGAACATGGACTTACCCAAGTTCAACGCCAACCTACAAGGGACAACAACCTCCTGGACCTTGTATTTACAACTAATCCATCACTCGTGACGTCTTCCACATATGTGCCTCGTATCAGCGACCACGCCATGGTAGTCACATACATTGATATGACCCCCCCCCCCCTATATTAGACAGAAACCCAGAAAGTACTTTATGTTCTCGAAAGCTAACTGGGACAGTATTAACTCTGACATGACCAAGATATGTTCCGAAAATACCATCTACCAAGAACAGAAAATTTAAAAAATGTGGAACACCACTCAAGAAAATGGGCAAGCTCTTCAACAACAACAAAGACAAAGTACATATCCTGGCAAATCAATTTAAGTAAGTTTTCACCCAACATACTCAAGACCAGATATATCTAAGAGAGCTAAACTCCCATACAACCTCTACATATTTCTACTGAACGTGTATCAAAACTACTATCAAACATCAACATTAATAATACCCGTGTACCAGATGGCATTCAAGACCTGCTAAACAGACCGGTTCCTCATGTAAATTTCAACTTCTAACTACGGTACATGACCTACTCCAACGCCATGACGAGGGAACCCAAGTGGATATGACAATGCTGAAATTCTCCATGGCCTTCGACACCGTACCCCACGACAGTTTATTACAAAAGATAAAGATATTCGGTATCGATGAAAACATCAACACCTGGCTAAGAGACTTTCTGACCAACACAACCATGAGGGTCGTTGCCGATGGTGAATCATCTGAACCAGTCACTGTTGACTGTGGAGTACCTCAATGCTCAGTCCATGAACCGCTAGCCTTCCTTTGCCATATCAATGACCTTCCTGAATGTGTCAAGTCAACCGTTCGCCTTTTGCAGAGGAATGCCTACTCTTCAGGAGCATCAAAAACATACAAGACCATCTTCAGCTGCAGGAGGACCTGAAAGCCATTGAGAAATGTGCGTCAACATGGGGCATGCAGCTTAATGCAAAGGAATGCTATGTCATGAGTATTAACAGCAAAAGCAGTCACCTTTACCAGCTAGATAACCATATGCTTAAACAAGAAGATGAACATCCTGACAAAGGAGCAACTTTCACACAAAAAACTGATCTTTGGAAAACACATTACCAAAACCACAAACAAGACCAACTCTACATTAGGATTCCTGAAGCGTAATCTCATACAGTGCCCAACACCATGCAGAAGAATCGCATACCTTTCACTGGTCAGATCAACATTAGAATATAGCTCCCTCATATGGGACCCCTTCCTCCAGAAAGATATCGACACAATGGAACGGGTTCAGCGTCGAACAGCACGGTTCATAACAGGGAACTATTCTTCCCTCGAACAAGGATGCATCACTAGAATGCTCTAGGACCTTGAACTACCCCCGCCCCTCCTACACGATCGCAGAAAGACTGCTAGACTAGTTTTCTTCTATAAGGTGACCGATGGACTGGTGCCAACAAAGCCATTCAATGTGTATCTGGCCCCCATTCGTGGTACAAGACTCATTAGACACAAACAATTTAGTGACTTTGTTAGTGACAGTATAATACAGAGACAAGGCTCCAACCATCAAACAAATTAACTGTAAAAGTGGTATATACAAAAACCCATTTTCCCCAAAAACAATTATAGACTGGAATAATTTGGATAGTGACTCAGTGGAGCAAATTTGGTCTAACGTAATACTATTGTTTAATAAACACTTTTCTCAAATCATTAAAACATGGACAGATTATAATAAAATGATACTCATCTTCAATATCTCCTGTATTACAACACTGGCATGCATACTCTTTCATTTATGTTTATTATATTTCTTGAATATCTACCAGTATGGATCCTTAATGAATGCGCAGATATTCTTATTTTAGTTATAACATGTCGCAATGAATGTGTTAGAATGTCTAAATAATTTTCATATTGAAAATTTAACTTAAGATTTTTATACAGGTCTAGTACATTATTTATTTCCTTATCTGCATGCCAGTTTTGTATATAACAGTCAATGACACATTGCTTAAAAACATTTATGAACATATTTAAGGAGTCGGGATATTCCCACTCATCTAAAAAACCATGATTAACTAACATTTTTTTGTATTCGTATCCCAATTTATGGTACCTGTATTACAATCATCAAGAGCCTGTTAATACACTCTGTTAAGAATAATTAATATTATCCGTATTAAGTAATTTACACCAATACTTATTTAATCTAACATATCTGGATATATATAATGGATACCTTCCTAATTCCCCATAAACGCCAACATTGCTAGTATTGTTTCGGACATATAAAACCTGTTTACAAAACTTTAAATGTATCCTTTCTAAGCTTTTCCATTTATTATAACCCCAAGTTTAAGCCGCGTATCCGATAATTGAACCTACAAACGCGTCAAACAATTGGAATAATATTTTTGGTATAAACTTAAGTTTTCTACAGTTCGATTGTAAAACATTTAACGCTTTTAATGCTTTTCCCACCAAATATTCTTCATTTAACGTAAAAGATCATGTGTAACTGAGAACCGTCCCAAGATAGTTAAAGTTGTCAACAACCTCCAAATAATCATGTAGTAAATTTAGATTCATTTGCTAGTTTTAAATTCAGCATTGATTGAGGTTATGTCTGCCAAGTTTAATTCCTAAATTCCTCAACAGTAAATTACATTTTATATGATTAAACATGCGCCACTATAAATTTCTAGCCAAACAAGGTTCATTCTCCATCACAGACTCTTCACCCTCACCCGCTTGACACATTGCATCTACCTTTCTGATTTCTTCTACCTCACTCGACAGTGTACCCTCACTTCCGCTGTCTGAATACAGTCACACTATCCTCAGGCTGCGTCTCTAAATGCATACCATTCTTCCCGGTCACCAAATAATGGGCGCTGCAACAACGATCATTCAGGTAATGACTATCACACATAACCATCCGACATCTCACATCCGTGCCGTTAGGCCTGAATGATGCAACAGGATCCCCTGACATGGATGTACCACATCCCATTGATGTACCACCCCCTTCTGTCCACCATTTGTCCCAACACATCCCTGTTTCGTCGCGGTCCCCTTCAGTTCTGGACAGTCCTTCTTGAAATGGCCCTTCCGGTTGCATGCAAAACAAGTTAAATCATGGCAGTTTCTTCTGATATAGCCAGTCTTGCCCCATTTAAAACATCCCGCTTGATTATGCGCATGGTTTGGACCTCTACTCCCATCACCGCCTAACCTAGCCACCAACTCTTCAGCCATATTATTAAACAGGGACTCCACTTCCTGCCTAGTCATGCTTTGCCCTGCTTCACTCGTGCTAGTCGTATACACATTGGCCCCTTCATCTTCAAGGTCACACGTACCACGCGAAACCTTCTGCTTACCATACACTGCTAGGTGTACGTGCTGGTACCACTTCACGTGGTCCATGGCCTCTTCCATTGTGTGATGCCGCTTCACACAAGCATCTAGACCCATCACCCTGTCATGCAACCCCTGGCAGAAACGTGCAATCGCCTGCTGGTTGCCATATTTCTCAGGCAATTCTCTGCACTACACACCGTAGCTCCAAGTACTGTCCAAACTTACACAAATTACACAAGCTTCAAGACCTGTCCAAACTTTCACCAATCCAGTTTCCTACCAGGATACACAATCAGAATCCCTAACAATATCGAGTCCACAACAAAAACACAGTTCCCGTACAACTCACTTCCAAACTGTCACAGTTTACCAACCAATTCTCGTTCACTAACACTCCGGAACCATGTGTAGCCTGATTTCTGGGCGCATGCGCAATTCTCCGCTCCTCTCTGCAACGGTTACCAACCAACACGAACCTCCAAATCCAAAGCTAATTTACCAAACTAGCAACAACTTCACAGCGCACAACGTACTCCTAACAGTGCTTTGAATAAACTATCCTCCGATCGATGTTTGTTGTCTCTTTCACTTCCACGAAAACCAATCACCCCACCCGCGATTCTCTACACTCGACCAAACCGCGTCTTCGATGATGATTTCCGTCCCAATCCTTCCACCAGCAACAAAATCGACACTGCTCGCAGCGCCAATGAAGCAATCTGTTAGGTTTACCCGAACTGCCAATCCAGCAAATACAGCCGATACGCCATGAACGCCTAGAAATCACAGACAACTTTCAGTCAGCTCCTACTCCCAAGATGGCTTCCACAATCTCCCGCCAACCTACGTCATCTCGCTCGGTTCTCGAATAGATAACACCCATGCGGACCGTTCCATGACTGAGACCATATTCCAAAGTCACTACATGTATATAATAATAATAAATTTATTAACGTTAACGATTTACATCTCATTCAAATTCTAATTCAAGTATACGTACCTAGGTCTGTAAGCTATTAAGCTATCAAACATCCTTCCCAACTTATTATTTGTGGACATTCCTGGTACACCAAAGAAATTGTGAGGTTGATTAAATTCTAACCTGCCCATTGTGAAATGACTAAGTCTTAAAATATAACTATCACCGAATAGTGCGTATCGAACCATGCATAATTGTGTGTCTGGTCTTATTTGATAGTTAGTTGGCATTTTCTGTACCCAATGTTTACTCTTTCACGTGTCAGCGTGTGCTAATTAACAAGACACTTCCGTGCGTGCTGTTAATTTTGCATTGATCAGGTGTGTATATCGCAGATAGTCTGTGGTCAATTAAAACACGACCAATACTTTTCGTAGATAGTTAGTTAGATTGTAAAAATGAAACCAATATATACACAAAGAAAAAGTTAAGCACCCCCTGATATATTGAATTATCTAGCATGTTACCACGAATTTCAATTTAAATGCAAATATAGATTTAACAAGACCATTGTTCCATTAAAAAGATGTGATCATACAGGTGTGACCGGTAATTAAGACATTGAGGTATCATGCACGTGAACCATGCCTCCCATGCAATATCCAAAATTCAGTATGTCCATGCTTCAAATTTGGGTATTTAAAGGCGTATATCACAATTAGTTCTAATGGACAGATTTCTTTTAAATTTTGCACATATCAAGATCAATCCTTTCCAAACAAAATGACATAAAGAAAAATATGACCCCACCGTACGGCCCTTTTAGGCGGATTTTTACTAAATTGAGAATATCATTTAAAATGTATGTTCAAACTGTTCAGATGCATTACTAACGTATTTCTATACACTATTTTGATTGGAATATAGTAATAAACAGTTCTAAAGCACTTACTATGTTTGAATGTATCTCTTTTAGAAAAAAATATGTTTTTCATGACAAAATTCATGAAAAAAAGGGAGACAATCTGACCCATGAATGAAGAAAAACAACCATATTTTTTTTGAATGGATAGATTTGTTTTAAACTCCATATATTTATACTGTATACAATAATAAACAATATGAAAAGAAAAATAAGTGGGGTATCCAGGCTATTTTTTTCACTTTACATCATCAAACTTGGTCAAGAACCCGAAAAAAAATGGGTTTTTTGGCCTTTCAGCAAGCACATCTCTATAAATGTAAGACTATGCCAAAACTGTTAATTCACAAACTTACACTAACTTTTCCTCTAAAAAGCCACAAAGTCTTTGTGTTTAAATGTCTGTAAATACAATAAAAACCCAAAATTTAGTAGTGCAAGTGGGCTGCTCAGTGTCAGATTCGGATGAGACATTGTCCGAAATGCTGGTACAGTTGTCAAGAGAGTCGTAAAGAATACTTGAACCAAATATATTTCGTTTCTTCAGTGCGTTGGTAGTATCTGCACTTATAAACCTCCCCTTCTTGTTTTTGCAGCGAAATGCCATTGTTATACGCGAAAATACGATGTAAAAGTTGTGTTGTTCTTCTGCTGTTGAGTTACCAATACGGTGTGTAAGAATAACTACTCCGTGAGAATAGCAATACAGCTGCGCATTACGTTGCGCACAAACTATTGTGATATACGCCTTTAAATTGCTTCTTACAAAATTATGACATATTTCGCCATTTCATCGTTGCACGCTTTATTCCATATTAGGAATAACGTTGTTTCTCTCACAGTGGGTTTATAACACAAAGTATTTTTTATTGAGGTAGTAAAAACAATTAATATTTATAAACGTAGAGTCGCCTGCAAAGCCTTCATCCAGTTTTCTCTTGAAGATAGAATGAATTAGAAATTATATAATTATTATATATTTATTAACAAACTATTAATTATAGATACATGAACTTGTAAAAATGAAAAAAATAATTATAACAGGTAATACCCACATAGTGTGTTTATAACGCCTGGAGGGACGGTGTTAATAATGAGATGGTCCCAAATCTAGTCTGAAACAATAAGAAGCACGATTGTAATAATATTCTAATAAAACATACATACAATTTTCAAATGATAAATATAAGTATATTTACCAACTTTCAGTCGCATATCTCAAAATATGAAGTTGATGGAGTGGATTATATAAACCACGTTGACTTTGCATTGAAAATTCAAAAAATAAGCTAACAAGTGTGGTGGAACTGTAATGTCATGGACATATATATATATATATATGTCAGTGGTAATATCTTTATTAAAACCAAAACATTTTCAGTATAATATCAAATTATTTTCAAATGTCATAATTAGCTTATAAACAAACGCTGTTAGAACACAATGCATTTTAGAACATTACTTGTTGATGATTGACTGGTTCAATTATGGATATTGCCGCGGTATCGAGACTTTTCAACCCCAAGACTTTTCAACCCCAAGACTTTTCAACCCCTATGGTAAAATATCCAAGACTTTTCAACCCCACTGTCATTTTCAACCCCTAATTAGCCTAAGACTTTTCAACCCCTGTTAAAATCAAGACTTTTCAACCCCTAATAAACCAAGACTTTTCAACCCCTCTAATATGTTTTTAATTGGACAATTATCACATTTGTTACCTGGAAAAATGTTGACAATCACTTTGTTTAAGTTCAATTTTTAAGTTTATTTACATTCCAAAATGAATACTAATAAAGATATATACACACAAAATACACACAGTCATTCTATCACATTTTATTTGGCCTAAAACTGCAGGTGGAATTTAATTGGTATTTAATTGATGATGTGATTTATTTTCTGGAGATATATGGTTTAACAATTATTTATGAATATATACATACATAAAGGAAGAATAGTGAATACTATATACAGCGTATAGAAAGGAAAAAAGGACGAATACATAGCCAAGAGAATAGAATAAAACATCAAGTCTCTTGCACGTAACTAGTCTCACATAATGTTAACATTTGACCTCACGGAATATGTTTAGTTCAAACGAATCGAAAGTTTGACACTATACATGTAAGGAAATGGTAATACGTATTATTGGTAAATCAGTCTCAGGAATTTGCCGAGACTGCTTCACCAATTCAAACTATTCAACCACTTTATTCAAACTGGCACATAAATTGACTCGGAAACACTTTTTATTTCACTCTGGCACACTATTTATTTACACTGTCACAATTACTTGCACATACACTTAACCGTATAACTCGCCGATTTCACGCAGGAAATCCTCGCATACAATGTCCCGTTCATCATACTTGTCCCAGAGTAGTTACGTAACACAGTCAACAAACATAACAATTACATTGTCTTTATTGTTTTGTCGATCATTAATCATTGACCATTTGTTATATTAAAAAGCTGTTTATATTAATGATATTTGGTCGATTTTAATAATTGCAATTTAACTAACTACTCCTTATTTCTGAAAAATAAATATCAATAGTAGCACTGCTAAATCTTATCATCTTATCTAAACACCCGCTACAGCGGCTTCTCACCTTGTTAATCACCTCGCTAAGCGAGGTCGCGTCATTATGTAACACAGTCAACAAACATAACAATACATTGTCTTTATTTAAGCACTGACTCAAAGATTGAATTGATAAACCTTTCAAAATTAATTTATTATGCAAATGATATTAGAACTCAATAATTGTCCTTTCCTCATGTCATCTGTATATGTTGACTTTGTTTTTTCTTTATTGGTACAGATAGACTGAGATATACCTGGTACATGTATATATATTTTCATTGACCACTTTGCTAATGTAACACAATTGTTTCACATTCATGAACGCTCTTTGTAAACTAATATTTCTTGTACGACTTTCTCTACATTATATATATTGTATTGTATGCTATACACATGTAGGCCTACGAATGTTTTATTCAATAAATATGATTGAGTTGAGTTATTGGTTAAACCTAAACAAAGTTCGGAAATCATTATGTTTTAAGACACATTATATATATTTATTTGTTTCAACCTGTATTACTCTATCAAAATCGGTGATTAAAGAGAACATATATCTTAATAATTATTATGGCATCTGCAATCTTAGGTACTATATGAAAAACATATATTAATTGATAAAGGCATTTTATAAGAAGGACCTACTGATATACATTCATATACGTCTTAACGACTTATCCAATTTTAGACAATTGTGAGAATAAACAGATTCATTCACCTATATATATAATAACCGTACCATTTCAAGGCATTTAGCGGGCATATATCACCTTAAACACCGTACAATTGACAGTTTACACATAATTAAAAGTGTGATGGTTACATCAATAGAACACAATTGCCTTTGATCCAATAAACAAGTGCAACAAATAAAAACAAACAAACATTTAATTGTATTAAACAAATAATTTGCTAATTATTATGATGATCAAACAAAATATAATGACAAATTAAAGGAATGCAATTTGCAAATTGCGAATTGTGATTTACAATAACATACATTTACTACTGTCAATACCTTTCGTTGTAGTTTAATGCGCAAAATATATATACATGCATGTTTATGTTTCAAGTGGTGTTACATTTCAAAAGGAAAACTGTTAATCTCCAGTACATGACTAATTTAACGCGCATACAGCTAAATAATGTCGTTTTTATTAAAGTTAAGGCATTCGTATTAATTCCCTGAATAACAAATAAGTAGTTTCAAATTCAAATATCTCTTTCAGGAACATGATATGCCTTATACCCATTAGTGACAATAACCGGCATCATATGATGTGCACGCAACAATCAAATATTTGCAATATCATTGTTTTATTTTCAAATAAAACCGACCATCTGTTCAGATATATATATATCACATATCCGTGTATGTTTCTACGATACAATAACAGTAAATATCATATTGCACAGTGTGCATATACTACGCAAATGAGCGGAAAAACCTAAATGAAATTCATACGCTGCTTGTTTACAATTTACAAAACGAGTATTAATGATGAAAAATATTAACACTTTTGATGTATTAAATAAGAACCCTCATGCACACTGCAGCTAACACAAAAATAAATATGGTAACATTTACCGTTAACATGCAAGTTACTTATATGACATATTAACTAAGCATGTTCAGCAAAATTCATGTTTCAGACCTTATCAACACATTTTCAGTTTACACAGGAACTTTTAACAATTATATTTATCTTTGCACGAAATAGGGGTTGAAAAGTCTTTAAAGTAGGGGTTGAAAAGTCTTCAAAGTAGGGGTTGAAAAAGATAAATGTAGGGGTTGAAAATATTCAAACTAGGGGTTGAAAAGTCTCAACAGGCAGGGGTTGAAAAGTCTTGAAATCAGGGGTTGAAAAGTCTTCATTTGAAAAGAGGGGTTGAAAAGTCTTGGGGTTGAAAAGTCTGTAAGCCCGTAGGTACCCCGTTAACGTAAGGTGTTATCGGATTATCACACTAACCCTAATTAACCGATTATCACCAGCGAGTTTGATGTACACGTGTGACGGCGCTACCGTTTCATGACATTTTTAAAACTACACCATTGGTTTTCCCAATTGTTGTATGTCCATTTTTCATGAGTCATTTAACTTTTGTTGTAAATCTTTAATTGAGTATGAGAACAAGATCATGTCATCTGCATATAGAAGTAGAATGATACGTTCATGTGACGAAGGGGACACTGTGATTTTGGCATATGCCTGACTCAAACAATGCATTATTTAACATGTGTTGTGCTAAGCAATGTAAACTGTTTTTCTTGATGTTAACTCCTATATTCAGACATTGACACTCAATAATTGTAAAACACCATTAATGTGTCTGAATAAATCATATGAATGTATTATTTATTTGTTATTAAAGTTTTGCTTTTCTGTGATTTTTGTTTATTAATTTTTTTACAATGATGTCAATCATCAACTATTCGAATAGTTTACCCTAAGTTTTGGTAATCAATATATGCTCCCGCGGTTACCTCGGAGAAGTGTCATGTCGATAATTGATCGGTATTTGTTTAATAGTGGTGTTTGTTTAAGTCACACGTGATAGACACGGGATAACGATATGTATATTATACATGTATACATCTTCTCGGCACGTATGGTTAATTAAAACAAATAACTGATATGTTATGAAGACATAATAGTAATGATTTTTTCCAAAGATGGCCACTATATATTACCTAAATATTTTTTCTAGTATTTAAAATACTATCTTCTCTTGGTATATTATTTTACTCCACCTGTTTCGATACTAAGTGAATGCGAGCATAATCTGAGAGATTATTTTAATAATTTATAATTTCCAATGGAACTAATTTATTCTGAATAATCGAAAACGTTTTTGAATTTGCAGACGTGCCAAACTTGGAGTCACTACCGGTGTCAGGACATTGATAGTTATGCGAAAGAAAAGTGGCGCCACACTAAATTACCGTCAGATGCTGAACCAATGATGATGACAGTGTCGACTACCTGATGGGCCTATAGAGCGCTTGCGTCAAGTAAATGTCTACTTAAAGATATCAATCTCGACCGATACGTGAGAGAAAGCAAATATTTACTTAATGCTGTTTTTAATCATTATCATTATTATCAAAGATATAAATATCAATATAATATACATACAGATTGTTGAGAGAAGCAAATATTTACCAACTTAGTGCTGTATTTACTTATTCGTAGTATTATTATTCTGATTATTATTATTAATTACGAATTGTTAATTTATCATATGTTACAGGCATCCAAACAGGGGGTTCAGAAGTTGAAAAAGGCAGCAGAAAGAGAGATCCTTTTCTTGATAAATGTTCCGATTATCAAGTCGCTCAACACCCGTTTTGATACTGTTGCCCAAGATGAGACTGCAAACACACTGTTACGTTACTTCCATGCGTCGGATAAGGTGGCTTTAAACAGCAGCCCGGACGGTGATTGTCTGTTCAACTCCGTGTCCATCCTCCTGACAGGCAACGAGTCGCGCGCAACTGAGCTACGGTACAGATGTTGTATTGAGATGACTACAAATAAATCCAAAATTATGATACATCCACAGTTCGAGCGTCTCACAGTGACATGTCCTCCATTTGAATAAGACTGTTTGCACTGTGCGACACCGGGACGATTTTCATCCATGCACATGTGTCTTGCGCTTTCAATACTGCTAAACATTATCTTTCACGTTTTGTATCCAGCCGTAAATTGGTAGCAACAACTACAATTTCAAGACCATGAACACCGTCTTCCGGCCACCATTTGCTGACAAAGATGTGGACAAGCGTGCATTTGCCAGTTCGCAAACCCACAACATCGGAACCGTGGCAAGCAAACCATTTCGTGCCCTTGGTTGATTCTGTTGAAAGAGGCCAAATCAAGTCTATGTCTAATTTCTTCAAAGACGACCAAATCACGCAATACGATCATGCACAGACGGTTTCAGTCAGCAATCGGTTTGCAACACTGAGTGACACTGACGAAACCATTGTAGAAGACGATGAACCAACATACATTGAACAGCCACTTCCGTCAGTTAACTCACCCGACGCCACCATTGATCACGATGTCGGTAGTCACCTTCGGGATGCGGCGCTTTGTGCACCGACTAGTGACAATGGTGATATAGTAAACCACTATGTCCCAGATGTGTCTGTTGTGGTCGAGGAGGACGATACTGCCCTGAATTTGAGCGAGTTCGACGCCATCATTGCTTATGATGTCGGTAGTCACCTTCGGGATGCGGCGCTTTGCGCACCGACTAGTGACAATGACGACACAGTGGAAGACGAGCAGGCAGCAAACACATAGGTTACAGGAGAGTCAGAGGAGGAATTTAGTACCGGCCCTCTTTCCAAATTCATGGATGTGACAGAGACGATGTGCGTATACAACCGACCTTAAACTATTATGGATGAAATTCCAGTGGGAGTCAAAGATGGGTATCACTATGTTGTGGACAACAGAAAAAAACGTTGAGCGGAAAGGGAAGGGACAACGATCGGAGTTTTGGGATGACTGTGGAGCCTGGGGCAAAGGTACGTCTCCATCTTATAACTACATATACAACAATAATAGAATGGTCGTTGTCGTCAGAGGAATGGGGATTATTGCGTTGAAAGAATGAAAAACAAACAGAGAATATTCGAACCGTTACAACCACAACCAAGTCATGACGAGATATTAGTTATCAGACGCTTGTATAACTCGTTAACGACCAGTAACCATTTCAAGAGACGATGCACCTGGATCGCGAAAGCACCGAGTTCAATGCCCCAACTAAGTACAGACATAGCCATTGTGGAGTACGTAGGGACATTTCCCGGACGAAACCCGCACCAACGATCCAAAGATGCCAGTGGTACAAATTATATACGCACAAAGCCAGAAGTGTGTCGGCATCTGAAGGACCAACTTAAGTATGCATCCGTAAAAAAAGGAAAACAGAATATGAATAAGAAAACAAGTGATGACTATTCAAAACAAAGAAATGATAAACAACTAAGAAATTTCAAATATAATGCAACCAAAACAGAGCAGAAGCCAAGCAATGTCGCTGACCAAATTATTTACGTGGAAGAGATGGTAAAAACACATGAGTTTGTATATAGTGTAAAGCACATGAAAGGAAATGTACACCCTGTCGTCACCCTGATGACCGATCAACAAATAATATATTTAAAACGTTTCTGTTGGACTGGCAGAACCGTACTGGGTGTCGACAAGACATACAACCTTGGGGACTTCTTCGTCACCCCTACTGTATTCAAAGATTATCAGTGCTAAGACGCACAACTAAACAACATCCAATAACATTCGGACCAACGTTTATTCATACAAATTCGTCGGGTAAAACACATTCATCATTCCTGCCCGACATTGCAGACAACCTTACAGAACAGGAAATCCAGAGGTTCGTAATCGGGTCGGACGAGGAAAAGGCGTTTAAGGTGGAAATTGAACGCTGCTTTCAAGGAGCTACACATACTTTTTGTACACGATACCTCCGACAAAACACAACAATGTATTTAGAGGACATGGTAGGTTATCCGAAAACAGACAGGCAGAAGATAACGGATGCTATTCACCTATCCACACATCTCGGTTCCTATCTGCGGATATGACTCCTATCCGCACTTTAGTCATACCCGTTGTAGGGTGTGGCAGTAAAGTTGGTATTCTGCAAGTATGGCAGATGGCAACTTTTGATGTTAAGATATTTATCTTGCTTTCGTGAACGTTTTATCTTGTTTCGTGAAAGCTTTTCAGTCATCATGAAATTGACCATTAATTTCCCGAAATATTTCATGAAACCCGAAATTTAACTTGGTGTAACTTTATGCCACTTTCTTTTATTATATGTAATAACAGTTTCCGTATTTTAAAATGTAAATACGTGTTCTAAAACTATTGAAAAAGATCTTTAATTTTATATTAAAACAAATAACATCTCACAACAAATAAAAAAGTAAGTTGTGCCATGTTTTCAATTATAATTCCCTAATATTTACCGCGGCGCCGTGTTGTATACATGACCGCTCGAATGCACATTCGTCGTAGTGTTAACTTCCGTGTACGATTATAGAATATCTGGAGAATGGACGGCTACTGCAATGTAAAAGTGATTCGTATGCTTTTGGCATGTTTGTACTACATAAATTTGACAGGTAATGTAGATCTTCGCATATTTTTAGCATTATTCACATTAGAATATGATATTTCGACGATTCGACACAATAACGATTCGTCACAGGTGTGATAAATGAAATTTGGATGACAAATGGTGCAAATTATATTTATAGAAGAAACTTCCAAACGACATTGCTACGGAAAATGATGTTTCTCTACAAGAATATCGGGACTTGGTGTGTTTTGACAATGCCTGAGTAAATAACGAATATTATGACTAGCAACTGCAGTCATTTTTGTAAAGTGTACTTACATTTATTTATGTATATTAGAATGTTTGTTTTAAATATGAAACTGAGGTAAGAAAGACTGTTCTTATAACTATGAAAATTCCCAAAATTGGAGTTGAAGCGATTAAATTTCTTCCCAAATTGGCGAATTTTCCCAATTTATCAAGGGTCTTTTTCCCAAAATGGACAGAAAAAGGCCCGACTGTTAGATGTAGCATGGGGATATATCAGTTAACCATTGCGCCTCTACTCCCCAGTGCCAGTAAGTCACGATACATATTACTATATTTCTGTCACAATGCAACATGTATCAAGTCTTTCATTGCATATTAATGGGATTTTATAGGCCGTCATGCATGGTCCTCTTGTGGGGAGTAAATCATGAATCAATGAAGAAGAACATAAAATGCATGTATTTCAGCTTAGGTTCTGCATCTGATGATGTTTGTTTTATGTTTTTTTATTCCAGATGCAGTTTTGAATGTGAAGGGAGACTTTTTTTGTGGTGAAAATGCAAAGATAGAGTGTGAAAGTACGACATATAATGGTTTTATGACATGGGAAATGGATGGTGTAAGTGTGGCAGAATGTGCTGTTGGCATTTGTGGTCCACTGCCAGCTTTACCTGCCGATCATGTATTCTCATATGATCAAGCAAATAAACTATTTGAGTTAACAATAAATAGTGTTAGTTATGCTGCCAATAATGGAACAGTCTATAAATGTATAAGTGGTACTGAGGAAAAACAGATAACTGCAGATGTGAAAGGTAATGATTTTTAACTCACCTGAGTACAGCATGTAAAATCATTAAATATGGTCATCTTTATCATAAATTATGTAAGATTTGGTAAATTTTGCTGTTTATATCGATAGATTATTTAGGGACCAGTGTCAAATCCATGTCTATGTAAGAGACTGGAAGAACTAAACCAAATTCTTATAAAAGACTGTTATACATTATTTGCAAAATTCATAACAGTAATAACTTTAATCAGTTATTAATTATTTACTGATAACTAGGTTTATAACAAAGGGTTATTATTCTGACATAATGAGAACTACCATCTATAAGATGGTCATGTCATTTATTGGGTGATTTTCAAATTACTTTACATAAATGTTCACCATGATGAGACAGCGTCATGAAACGGCACACTTTGAAGTGGATGGTCTAAAATGAGTCTAAAGCCAGGGCTTGCGCTGGCATGGCTCAAGAAAACAAAAATTGGCTCAAGAAAAATCAAATTGGCTCAAATCGGCGAAAAGTATGACTTTCCAAATTTACCGTTGGCGAATGTTATATTCCACTCAATTTCGATGATAAATGCGGTTAAAAGCTGCTGAGACCAGTTCTCAATGTCTGTGTATAACCTCGCGTACATATTAAAGGGCCCCAATTGATATCCTGTTTATGACACGTTCGTGTATAATGACATAATTATGTACACATGTTTACCAAAAACAATCGGAGGTGGAGTTTGTCACCTGTCACAAAATCTCCTTTCAACCAATCAAATCACGTCCCGCGTACCCGACACGTGATAGACCTGTGAAGCGCATAATAATAACAACACTGCAGAGAACTACATTGGTCAAACACGAATACGCCGAAATATCGATTGATTAGACCAGTCAATGCGAATGACCGTCGGACAGTCGGAGTCGGACATGTCCGGTATATTTTCAGTTTGACTGATAGAATTTCTGTTATAGTCGGACAAATTGTACGATGAAAAATTTCAGTAATCACCGTTTATTTTCGGAAAATGGCTAAAGAAAAATCAAATAGTCGAAAAGCTGTCCCGTCGAAATGTATGAATTTCTAAATTAACCGTTGGCGAATGTTTTATTCCACTAAATTTTGATGATAAATGCGGTTAAAAGCGGCTGAGACCGGTTCTCAATGTCTGTGATAACCATGCAATCACTTTCGTTTTCGTGTCTAGTATACGATAAAATCCGTACGGTCCGTAATGCCGTCCGCTCCGAATTGTACAAGGAATGAAAATTATTATGATAAATTCAGATAACTATTATTTTTGCCTGTATAAACTAATGAGTTATGTCTCATACTCTGTGCTATGACTATTCACATATAATTTACATCACTGTATGTTTAGTTTATGTTTATTTGTGGCCTAGTTTTTATGTACAGTTGAGTGTTTTAAAAATATATTGCTTCTTGCATACATGTGACTTGTGTTTGGGAGTATACATTGTCTTCTTTTTTTCAATTTGATTAATGAATACTTGATAATGAGATGTATTGTTTAAACTTTAATTACAAGAATAAAATAAACAAGAAATAAAATAAGTGCTACAGTGAATCATCCTACAAGCTCAATTGAAATGATTTGTAGACTAAAGCAATTACAAAGAAACACTAAAAAGGATTACAGTGAAATAAGTCCTATGCCATGGAATATTGGGGGGGGGTTGAGACCACAAACTACCTATTTGTCGATTGCGCGCTGTAATATAGCCCGCAAATTACTGAAACCTACCGGTTCCAAATTGGCTCAAGAAAAAAAAAAGCCAGCGCTAGCCCTGAAAGCATCTGTCATTTAGTGGAGAATTTTCAAATAATTGGCACAAATGTTCGCCATCATGAGACGGTGTCTAGCGAGCAGGACCCATGTCCATGGCTCAAAGGTCAAGGTCACACTTAGTGGTCAAACATCAAAAATGGGTCTAAACATCTAGTCGGGAATATTACTTTCATTTATTTGGTGTTTTTTTTAAAGTTACTTGGCACAAATGTACACTACTGACCATGATGGGACGGTCATTTGTGCAAGACCGGTGCCTGTAGCTCAAAGATAAAAGTGCCACTTAGAGAACATAAATAAAAAAGTGGGTCTAAAACATCTTGTCCGAAATACAGCTCTGTCATATCAGGGGTGTGGGATTGTTTAAAATACTTGGCTCAATTGTTCACCATGATGAGTCGTGTATTGTGTGCAGGACCCATGTCCGTAGGTCATGGTCATATTTAGTGGTTAAAGGTACAAAATGGGTATTAATGGTATGCACAGTATACCTTACCGGCGCAGCCTAAAAAACGTGACGTATGAAAATCTCTGCGTGTTGATATTAGTGTTCTGATCAGATGGTTTCGTCAATTTTCATAACATAATTATGAAGGAGATGTTATTTTGATGTCATCACATTGAATTTAAAACAGTTGATGTTATTCTTAACAACACTATGCACGATAACATAACATCACCGCAAATTTTGTAAAGCAGAAAATGGCGATATCAGACGAAGAAGCGGCACGCAGAGCAGCTATTCAATTCTGTGTTCAATCAGGAATGACGCCTATCAAAATGGCATGGTAGATTTAGTGATGGTTACACAGAGAATACACCTCCTGGGCGGCCAATGTACAAGGATAACAGAACAGTGAAATCTGTGCAGGAAGTCAGCGACTGTGACAGACGAGGTACCGTTCAAGAAGTTGCTGAGATAGCTGGTATAAGTAAGTCTACAGCGCAATGCATCCTTACATCGGACTTGAGTATGTGAGGGCTCACTGGGTCCCTAGACTACTTACAGTGGAAGACAAGCAGGTTTGAGTCAGTGCATCAAGGACGTTCATACGAAAAGTGGGAAGAGATCCATCCTGCCTCTCCTTTCGAATCATCACAACAGACGAGACTCGAGTCCACTACTTTGAACCAGAGAATAATCAAGCCTTAATGGTTTTGAAGCACCCCGAAAGTCCACCACCTAAGAAGGCGTAGGTAGTGAAGTTGATGGAAAAAGCAGGGTCCACGCTGTCGATCGCAATTGGAGCCAATTGGCGTATTTATGATCAAAGTGGCGATAAAAAATCACGAGTGGCGAATTCGACGATTTCCTGCTTTAAAATGCAAATGAAAGTTGAATATAAAATTCGATCGATTTATCCCGTAATACGTCCAGCATATCCAGTCAATTGCGGTTTAGGTCCCGCTAATTAGGCCATTTAACTCGCATGTCAACTTCTTTACACAATTTTACGACATACAATAGACCCCTTTACGGTATCGGCAAAGGTGTGAACAACAACGTAAATTCACTAAATTGACCCCCAACGGTTGATTACCAGTGGTTTTAAATGGTGTGCTATTGTGTAACAAAGACAATGGATTGATTGAAGTAATCAGCGACAGTTCATCATTAGATCGAGAATGTCGCAAAATATGGCACGTTTTAGGATGGTACGTACTTTCGGACAAAATTTTATATTGATGCAATATAACTTTCTGTAAATTTCTGGTTGGAGAGTATTCAGCTAACAAACTCCAAATTTCTACAAAATCATCTTCAGTTATCTTGAACAAATTGAATAAAAATTGAATGAAACTACTTCAATTTGAAATGAAAAGAGAATGTTAAACACATTATGTTGGGAAAGCCTCAAATAATCTGTAACTATCGTAATTTAATTCATATTATTTTATTGCTTTAAGTATATTCTATCTTTTAACTTTAAAAATAACATTGTTTCAGGTTCAGACAATACAAGTTTATGCAAAAGGCTGAGAACTCGGATGATTTTGAGACCCATGGAGGTGGTGCCAGGAATGAAAAAATGAAAACACTTCCGTAAATGATCTCCTGTGGAAGCACTGAACATGCTGGTGCAATTTTTATCTTTTCTAATTTTGAATAAATATGTACTTAAGTTACCATACATGTTGCTTTTCTTATTCTGTATTATATAAAAAAAGTGTAATGTGTGCTACATTTTGTACTTATAAACATGCTGGATAAATACACATGTCAGAAACTCACAAATAACACCAAAACTCAGTACATGTTCTATTGTTACACAGATTGGACTTAAATGGACATTAATTATTATAAATCAATTATTGTGCACGCTAATGCACATCGCGCACCGCGCAAAGTGGCTTTTACTTTTTTTAAGCCAGTGTGGGCCCTGAAAAAGTGATGTGCATCGTCTTTGTAGACATGAAAGGGATCATATTGGTGTATATGGTCAGACCCGGTCATAAGGTCAACTCAAGCTACTACTCTCAGGTTGGTTAATAATAAATTATTTAAATAGTTAAAATAATATAACATTAAATCAATTTATTATAATCATATAAGCCATTATGGTGGATGTTGCATAAATGTTTTAAACTTTTATTAAACATATGCATCAAACTTAGAAATTGTATTTTGTCTCATTCAAGATGGTACGCCTTGATCTCATGCATGCGTTGCGGAATAAGCGCCCAGACATGGCTGATCAGATTGAAAATATAGTATCGCAACAGGACAATGCTAGTCGTACTGCTAGGAGCACCCAACTTGACATTGTTATGTTAGGGTTCCAGCGAGCTGTATATCCACCACATTCCCCAGATCTGGCGCCACTCAATTTTGCATACTTTCCGAAGATGTAGGCGTATTTACGGTGAACAAGATTCAGTGATAAACTGAGATCAGCCATGCGATACAACAATTCAACCGCACATTAGACCGTGACTGGTTCATGAAAGTTTACGAGATGATGCCACCATAAGTGACATTATTATGATGTTTACCGCGGCAATTATGACGTCGGCTTGGGCCCCTCCCATGTACATGGTATTGTTAAATGTTTTGTAGAATTATTATGTCTCCCTCTCCATATTGTTTTTGCCTTTGGCGTCTGTCTGTCTGTCCGTCCGTCTGTCCACATTTAGCTTGTCCGCGTTTTATCTCCAATACTGCTGGTTGGATTTCAGCCAAATTTCACAGGATTGATCAACATCAAGTGTAGTTGTGCATCTTTGTTGTTTTGTTCCGCTCAGATAATTTTTCACTGAGTTGCGGCCCTTTGAAGTTTTTATACCTTTTGTCCGCACTTCATCTCCAATAATACTGGTTGGATTTCAGCCACACTTTACAGGATTGATCAACATCAAGTGTAGTTGTGCACCTTTATTGTTTTGTTCCGCTCAGATAATTTTTCACTGAGTTGCGGCCCTTTGAAGTTTTTATACATACTGAGTTTGTCCACGCTTCATCTCCAATACTGCTTGTTGGATTTCAGCCAAACTTCATAGGATTGATCAACATCAAATGTAGTTGTGTATCCTTGTTGTTTCGTTCCGCTCAGATTATTTTTCACTGAGTTATGGCCCTTTGATGTTTTTATACATATACAGTGCATGGTCAACAGATCAAAGACTATCTTTCTTGTTTGCTTGATATTTTATTCTAACATCCTGTATCAGTATTACAATTACTGACAAACTGCCATCTGGGAGACATAGGTTTTTATTAAAAAACAACCATCTACAGTAGACATTGCTCGAGCGACCACCTGTACTAAGCGACTTTTGTATTAAACAACCACTTAAATTTCCGCCCGAGCGTTTTTACTATATAAATTGTATCTATTAAACGACTTTTCTATAACGCGACCAGCGACCGCATTAAACCAGTCTCGACAGGTAAAAAAGATAATTAAATAATCCATTTAACGACCGCATGCACTTAATCCCATTGTGCATTTCACACCTTATTTACAACTGCATTCGCGCATTGTCCTTAAACAATTGAATAAACAATTAGGCGTGATAAATGCGACCTGATAATTACTCGGTGACACTGTTATAAAACGTCATGTAAAACCGTTGCATATATATAAGTGTCTGCTTGAGCACGAGTCTTAAATGTAAATGGATTACGCAGCACAACGATTATAATTTATACAATAACCAAGTTCATGTATCGTCGTTGCTATGCAACTTACGTTGCTTGCTGTCACCGAATTTTTACATTACGATGTCCCGAGAAGAAATATGCGAGATGCAATTTTTGTGCCGACTCGACCGCTTTTATCTTTACTTGAAAGATCGTCGTGCCGACAAACTTCTTTATACTCACAGAGAGAATGAAAATGTCAGACAAAAACACATCGCATAATTTAACTCTGGGTTTAAATGTGTAAACACTCACTTTGTTTAGTATGTAATCCATTTTAAAAAACCTGTAAAATCATTACCTTATGGAAAAACCGTTTATTACTATCAGCCTGTATAATACGCACATGGAATGAAGTTTTAGTATTATTCCAGTTAATAGCTGTCAAAACATCGTCATCACTGGATTCATGACGTCACGCCATGTGCAGATTTGTGTTACTGTGATGAGTAGTTATTTATTTATAGACTGGAAACTATTATGTACCCGTGTAAATGAGTGTGTCTGTGTTTAACCTTTTACTTTCGCGTCAGTAAGAAAAATTCGCTCATGTATTAAGACAATTATTTATTTTTTAGCCGGAGGCAACTACACTATTCAAAGTACATGAACCTTACGTGGAATTTAAGAATTAGGCACTTTAAATTTACGAGCAGTGTGAAATAAATTTACGAGCATTGTATCACACCGTAGATACATATGAATGGAAAGAGGATGGTATTTATACGTTTTGATTGTTCAGTTGGACATTCATGTGTACTTAACTTTCGTTTAATTTGTTGATATCTATTAAGAGACCACTTTATTAAGCGACCACTTTTTGGCCGTCCCTTGGGTGGTCTCTTAATACAATGTCTACTGTAGTTGTTTTTATGCCCCCACTCTGAAAAGGGAGGCATATAGATTTGCCCTTGTCCGTCCTTCCGTCCGTCACAAAATCTTGTGTCACTCATATCTCTAAAACAATATGAGCCGGAGTCATTAAACTTTACAGGAATGTTCACCAGCATGTGAAGTTGTGCACCTGGGGTTTCATGTTTGGCTGTGCCCAGTAATTGCAAAGTTATGGCCATTGACTTAGTTAAAATATAGCCTACTGAGTATGCAATCTTGTGTCACTCATATCTCCAAAAGTATATGAGCCAGAGTCATTAAACTTTACAGGAATGTTCACCAGCATGTGAAGTTGTGCACCTGGGGTTTCATGTTTGGCTGTGCCCAGTAAGTGCAAAGTTATGGCCCTTGACTTAGTTAAAATATAGCCTACAGAGTATGCAATCTTGCGTCACTCATATCTCCAAAGATATATGAGCCAGAGTCATAAGACTTAATAGGATTGTTCACATACCTGTATAGTTGTGCACCTGGGGTTTCATGTTTGGATGTGCCCAGTAAGTGCAAAGTTATGGCCCTTGACTTAGTTAAAATATAGCCTACAGAATATGCAATATTGTGTCGCACATATCTCCAAAAGTATATGAGCCAGAGTTATAAGACTTTACAGAAATGTTCACATGCATGTGTTATATTGCACCTGGGGATTCATAATTTGGTGAGCCCAGTAAGTGCAATGTTATGGCCCTTGATTTATTGAAAATATAGCATACAGAGCGTGCAATTTTGTGTCGCGCATATCTCCAACATTATATCAGCTACACTCACCAAACTGTACAGGAATGTTCACCAACCTGTATAGTTGTGCACCTGGGGTTTCGTGTTTGCCCGTGTCCAGTAAATGCAGACTTGTCACCATAATCAGTACAGTTGTTCACTTGGTAATTTTGATATCCATTCACAAACTATGAGCAGAATAATAGCATTTGTTTTTGTAACAAAGGCTGTAAGTGGGGGCATCTTTTTAACCCGGTTTTCAGCGAAAACCAGGTTATTAGAATAGCGCATGTCGTTGGGCGGGCGTCCGGGCGTCAAACTGGTGGTTTCCGGCGAATAACATGAGTTCCGTTCATCGTATTGACATCAAACTTGGTGTATAGTAAGAACATGTGGAGAGCTCGCTTGGGATTGCTTTTGGGTTCAGTCCGTCAAAGGTCAAGGTCACCGTTACTAAAAATAATAATTTGGTTTCTGGCGAATAACTTGAGTTCCTTTCATCGTATTGACATCAAACTTGGTGTATAGTAAGAACATGTGGAGAGCTCGCTTGGGATTGCTTTTGGAATAGTTCCGTCAAAGGTCAAGGTCACCGTTTCTAAACTTCGCAATTTGGTTTCCGGCTAATAACTGAAGTTTCGTTGATCATATTGACATGAAACTTAGTTTATAGTAAGAACATGTCGAGAGCTCCCATGGGATTGCTTTTGGGTTCGTTCCGTCGAAGGTCAAGGTCACTTAAAATTAAAAATCAGTTTCCACTTGGTATCTTCGCTATGCGCGGGTGTATTGACATCAAACTTGGTGTATAGTTGTTGCATATATATATAATATATCTAAGTGTGAATGTGTATATGCATGTATCACCTATGGCACCTTTGCAGCATTGATGATCATCATGAATTCATTATACAAATTGAGCCTTGGTTACAAATAACTACATACTAAACCTGGTTTGCGGGCATTGCCCATTTCTTGTTGTTATTTTGTACTGTACTTTTGTTTTTACAGTTGACTAGAACTCGTTTGCGTCGAACACCCTTGTTGACTCGAACTGATTATGCAGTCCCAATTGACCCTTCCTCATTCGCACTGTAGCCACGCCCACCTTAGCAACTGGTGCTTGTTGTAACTATGTTAGACAAGCGCTTTACAAAATAAACGTTATGTAATTTTGGAGTGTCTTCCGAGCGATTTTGCGTTGAATCATCTTCGTGATCAAACTTTGACTCTGCATTTTACGCCTGCCTGGTTTCCTGATAAGAAATTAGTTCTCAAAACCGTCTGTAGCCTATCAGACCAAAAAATTATCGAAGAAAAATCAACAACATAGCGTCTTATTGGAAAAGAAATATTTTATACTACCCACAAAAAATGCACAAAATTGACATCCTTTGGATAATATAATGATAAGTTGTAATGTCTTTTATAATCTGACATCAAAAATATTTGTTAAAAGTCCATGTGGAAAATATTTTGCTTTGAAATTGAAAAAATAGTATGTTCAATAAATAATTTAGAGAGTGGACAGACATTACAATATTAGGATTATTTCTCAAATCATCAATAAATCATTCAACACATATTTCTGAAAATTCCAGAAATTATGCCTTAAAGAAACAAGGCCATGTTTGGCATGGACAAATTATATAATATTACGCAATAAACAATATTGTCCCCTGTGTGCACTATCTAGATATTAATCTTGTCCAGACCCCTAATCAGCATTTCTTTTTGTCTGCCCCAGTTGGAATCCAATATACATCCAATCTGTGTTTCCTGTCATCATCTGACACATTATATACAGTACAGTTGAGAACAGAAGTGTCAAATATTTTTATAGACTTAAACTGAAAGACCATTGATCAGGTCGAGATCTGTGTTGAATGTTCTAAAATGTGTTTATTATTTAAGAACTTAGTTCAACATAGGTGTGATTTTTAGGGTTTAAATATGATTTATTACTAATTTCTGTCCTATCATAAACTCTAAACACTATAGTAAATGAAATAATGAAGAAATCAGAACTTTTAACTCTTATAAATTATGTTTGAAAGAAATAGTCCTACTCAACAGTGAGTAACCAATACCAGAAAAAAACCGGTATTTACATTTTTTCACTAGTACATGTATTAACAAAACTAAAAATAATTTTTCTGCATATATGTTTATGGCTATACTATTTTTTAATCTCAATAACTATTGATTTTATAATTGATACTGGGCATTTTAGTTTTACAAATTAGGCCTTTATAACTAATTTATAAAGTAATGTCCACACTTAAGCAAATGAAATATCCAAATAGGCCTTAACTTGCCTCAATGCTGGTAAAAGTCAAATGTTGTAGTTTATCAAAATAATATCATGTTCATTCAACCTGCAGATATATTGATCATATCAGACATTATATAAATTGCAACTTATTAAAACCAGAAGATTATGAGGATAGTTAGGCGAAATAAACCTTCACTGCTTTCTAATTATTGATTCGAATGACATAATTAAGCAAGAATTTAGCTAATCAGTGTACAAAATTTTAACAGTATGTTGTTGCTTGCATATACAGTCTAACCTGCACTAACGGTCACCTGGATTCGGCGGTCACCTCCAGTAAGTGGTCATTCCACGACGCCCCCGACGAAAATCCTTCTATAATTTACCTTGATTAAACGGTCACCTGCCTTCCGCGGTCAGCGGCCAGCCTAAATGCTTCCCAAATTTAAAAATCCAATAAAATCGGTCTTTTAAGCGGTCACATGTATTGTATATTGTATTACATGTCAAACAAATTGGAAACGCTATTTCACACCTTGGATTGTGCTAAATCTATGACGTAACGAATGGAGCTGGTGCAGAGTCGTCTAGACACGCCCAGGTTAAATTATTTTCCTTACCTTGGCCAATTAAATCATTTCAGCGATTGTTATGATTGATTTATGGGCGTGTTTTTAATTCGTAGCACGTGCGTTTACACTACCGTCCCGAAACGGACAGTACTGGAATTTAGTCACACTGATAATCAAGGGAGTTAATTCGGATTTGTTTACGATAATTGATGATTGATGACACTTTCAACGCTTAAAGTGGTGGGTATTTAATTGTTTGGCCCTTTGTGAGACCCTTAATTGAGCAGTTAGGTATTTGTTTCCCGTAAGTGTGAAGTGGTGTTAGTGATCTTTCAAGGTGTTGAGAACTTTGTTTTCATCAATTTAGATCAAAAGTTCATTAATGATGATCCCTTCACAGTTTCATTTATGAATGGAAAATATGTTTTCTGAAGATTACTTATTGATTTTGTCTTTCAAAATATAATCATTCTTTTAAAGACTGCTATTCAGAAAATTCCTTAACATATTGTCACAAAATTAGAAAAATATGTCAAGTAAACGTAAAAAATTATTAAAATGATAAATCTTAATCAAATAAATTGATTGAAATGTTTTTATGTTTACTTGCTATTATATGTACTATACAAACAATTTTGGTACAATAAATCTTCCCAAAATCGGGCATTCTACCAACCCTGCATTAAGTGGTCACCTGGCTTAAGCAGCCAATTTGGCTGCTTCCCTTGGTTGGCTGCTTAACCCAGGTTAGACTGTATATGTATGTAAAACAAACATCTTCTACGGCTATACTTTTAATTAATGTCTAATGTCTGCACCCTACCAGTAAAGCCGATATAAATAAATATTTCATTTTTTCTAGTCTCTCCGGATATTTGCTATCCGAATGATAAAACCCGTAGCTGCATCTTTTCACCATTGTCACATATTAACATAATATAATCACAATGCTATCATCATCAAAATCAATTAAACATTATTTTTTTATCGTGCGGTAATCTCTTCCTGTTTGTCTAAGGTAAGCGAGCTGCTGGGGGTGTGTCGAAATCCCGTTATCTGATTGGCCAATCGGCCTGTCAATCAAATATCTGAGGAAGGGTCAATTGAATTTCCTATATAATCTATATTGTTCGACTACGTTTGGTTCGATCTCTCGAACTAATTATTCGGTCCCTTGATCTTAAAATGCACTATTATTCGCACTTTTCGGTCGAACAATACATTTTCTCACCTCATAATCGGATGTACTGGCGAATGAGCTCAATTGTGACACGACGTGTGTTATTCACATGTTTGTGAAAATTGCGCGCAAACAAACTGCATTGATAAATTTGTTTGCAGCTGTTTGAAGATTGATTTATGCAATAATTGATATAATTGATAAGTGTCATATGTATCATACATATGTTTTTTCTGTTGTGTTATTGAATAAAATGTATAAAAAACACGATTTTGTTTTGTATGCTTTATTATCATGCATTATGATTATTTATACGAGATGTATACATTATTACGGGCTTAAACATTCATCGACAAGATATACGTGCCATATTACGTATGTATAATAAATATTTCACAACCACGGTCGACTAGAACAACCTTTTACTCAAACAAATTTTGTCAGTCCCTACGAGTTCGAGCCAACACGATTCCACTGTATTTGCACTAAAATTAAAATGTCAGAGAAATTTGTAGAAAACTTTGTTCATTAGTTTTTGAGGTATTAGCGGCTGCAATTTACCAATATTTGGAGGTGTTGTGGCCCTTTTATGACAGAAAATTGGTTTCTCATTATTGACTCTTGAAAGGGTGGGTACATATGTATAGGGTAATAAAACAGGTCAGCTTGGATAACGGTTTAAATTCTCCAATCTTTGGAGCAGTTATGGCCCTTTTTTTACTTAAAAAATCGGTTTAGGATCAATAACTTTTGAATAACTCTTGAAAGGATGGGTGGATTCAATTCATATTGGGCACATAATTATGTATATGATCGTTTATGACTATTTAGAAAACAAATAAACAAAAATATGATTTATATCTCGAAATAATGAAATTTCTAAAATTCACAAACCTAAATTACATGCTCTCTCGCCATTTGTCACAATGCTTATTACTGTAAAACTGATTATTGCTGCTTTGTAAAAAAAACTATTCAGTGTTCAATGTGCAAATAAAAATATCCATGATAATAAAATACAGGTCAAGTTCGATATCGGTTACAATTCGCCAGCTTTTGGGCTTTTTTTTACGAAAACTGGTTTCTGATCAAAAACTTTTTAAAGGATGGAGGGTTTCAACTCAAAATTGGCACTTTAAATTAGCATAGAATAGTAAAATGTGAGTCAAGTTCGATAATGGTTACAATATGGCAATTCATTTAGAAGTTATGGTTCTTTTTACTTCAAAATTGGTTTCCGATCAATAACTCTTGAAAGGATGGATGTACACTGCAAATCCATTATGCAGTCGGTTATTACATGATTGTTTAAATTGTCTGTTTTCCGCGATTTGCTGTCTGCTTTTTCGCGAAATCATGTGCTGTTAACAAACCGTGATTGCGAATCAGCGAGATTTCTTTATTTGAATATACGCAGCCATAAGTCTACTGAGATATATGTCCCATTACAATAACCATCAATATTTTAATACACAAATGTCATCTTCAGGGGTGAGAATATTCTCGGAATTCCGTGATTTTTTGGTCTCCCAGGCCGTTATTGAGATTGATGAAAATCCAAGCAGAAATTTGGGGGGGGGGGGGGGGGGGTTAGAGGACAATGCTGTAACACACTCATTCTTAGAAAGCAATATGTTATTCTAATTAGGGGTCAGACGATTCATCGATCCATCATGATACAATCACGCCTGATACTCGTATCGGTAGATCATACATTTTGAGAAAAATAAATGTCCGCCATTTTTAGTTATTTTGGCTAAAACATCACTGAATAGGTGCCACAAGCATTGCTGAATTGGGTCCAGAAAGCGAGCCAGAGTTGCAGTTCTTGTCAATGAATCAAAATGGCAGAAGGTAATGATAGTGACAACTGGAAATTTTTCTAATTGACAACACCACCCTACGGTTAAATCTGAAGTTTGGACATCCAGTATACGACGAGATTGATGGTCGGCATATTACTGACAAATCTAAAACTGTATGTAAATTATGCTGCACTAAATTAACTCACGTAAACATGACGATTATGAAGTTGCACTTAAAGCGTCGCCATCCATCTGTTTTGGGAGGCGGTACTAGACCTTTAACTGTTTAAAAATGTTTTTGTGTACTACACAAATTATAGACACAAAACAGACATTGAGTTCCATCATATTTTGCGATATTTGAGTTTGTTCCATCATTATTTGTGGTATTCTAGACAGTGTTGATGATTAAATTGTCTTGACTAATATTTCATGTAGTTAACCACTGAAAAAGAGTAGCATTTGATATGGTCTGGTATTTTCTATGAAGTATTGTGATTCATATCGTATTGTGAGTGATGTATCATGATATGTATCATATTGCCTTACACCCGTATCTTCTCACCCCTAATTCTAATATAGAGTTAATGAACAGAGTTTTGGTGCTGTTAAGTACACGGGCATAAAACAAACCTGATCACCAAGACTTGCTAAAAATATTTCACACTTAATGGAAGCCCTGCACCAAATTTGATATACACTGAATATGGAAAGCCGACACGACTTTCATTGAAAGACTAAAATCTCCTGGTTTACAACCAGTGCTGACACCCACCCCTGTGAAATGATCACTGTCAAACCATGTTTAATCCATGGTTTTACCATGTTTCAAACATGGTCAGTGATCATGTTCGACCCCTGTTATGACAATAAAATGACCATGTTTCAAACATGGACGACCATGGACGTTAAATGCAATCTTAGCCCCCTAAAATGCTTCAAACCTATGAGCTTCAGGGGGCTTTGCCCCCTGTGACCCCCACCAAAACGCTGCCCTGGACCTGCCATGTATAGTTCAGGGATTTTGCTTGAAAGCATTCTCACCCCTGATAGTGTCATAAACTACAGGTCCAATTTGACATAATTCCACACTAATGTATTTTTTTTTGTGACCCTCTACCAAGGTTGTTTACTTTCCACTTTACCCACATGTATATAGTGAACAACAAAAATCTTCTTGTATAAAACTACTGGCTGAATTTTGAAATAATTTCATGCAATTGTTCCTTTGGTGACCCTCTACCAATATTGTTCAATTTACATGGGATGGGTCACATTCCTGATATTTATACACTTTGATTATTGTTAATATTACTTCTTTACATGTTGGCAATCAAAAAGAATTTTGCACCCTGCGACAGGTATACAGACAAAAAAAGCCCACTGTCGAAATGGCCCGGATGAAACGGCCCAAATTTCTGGACAAAACAGCCCAGATTGACGGGTGAAATGACCCACTTTATTTACTAGATATTTAGATGTTATAACAAATATAACTTATAATGCATGTTTTGTTATCCTGTTATGAGTATATTGGTGTTTGTACATATTTTGTTTCCCAGCTAGGAAAATGTTAGTTATACAAGATACTGTAATTTAATATGTTACAAGATGCCATTTTAAATGTCTCAAACTTGTGTAATATTGTTATGGCATGCATTATATAATTAAAATAATTGAAATACAGTCGAAACCTGTTATGTCGACATTACAGGGACCTGATAAAATATGTCGACATATCCGAATGTCGACACATCCGATTCCAGTACTGGCATACTTACTTGCTATGGTGGTGTTGTAAAACTTACCACTCGTGTGTTTTGCTGCAGGTGTTGTAAAACTAATTGAATCGTGATATTTGATATACTTTAAATAAATAATACCACAGACATAATATATGTGTATGTTCGATTTTTATGTTGTTTTTCGAGTTTAATGCCCTTTTTTCAACAATATTTAATCATATACGGCAAGTGGCTGAATTTGTCAGTTTTACTGAAACTGGTAAATATTCGCTGCGACACTTGTCAATCATATTGCAAACTATGATGTTAATTTAAAGATCAGTTTTACAAACTGTGAACAAATTAATTGTGACACAAACAATAGGTCTGGATAAAATTGTTTATCTCTTCACGGTCAATTGACACCTTTTCAATTTCAATCACGTCGAGAGGACGTCGACACAAACAAGTACATTTCGGTGTGAAAACACTCTTTGGGCCAGAGAAATCACGTTGACATAGCCGAAATTGTCGACAAAGAAATGTCGACATATAAATCATTTTCCATATACAATATATAGCGACAGAAATCGGGACTTTACAAATATGTCGACTAAACCGGAATGTCGATATAACCGATGTCGACATAACGGGGTTCAACTGTACTTTGTTTTCCGGCGAAGCCGTACTAACATGCTTTTGCTATTTGCATATCAGTGTTATGTAACCAATCAAATCTCATGTTAATCACCAAGGCAATTTCTCTTCAACCGTACAACGTTTGTAACCTTGACGCAGATTGGTTAACCTTTTGATAAAGGGTACGTTACCTTACCGAAATTCACCTAAATTCGGTGCATTTACCGAAATCCATTTTTGATCTGGAGTGACCAGCAATCGTAACATCTCGCCATATTTTTACGTTGAACAACAAATCTTAACCTTCAAATTGCGCAGGATGTGCTCATGGGGAGCTTTTAGGATCATTGGATGTCTGGTGTCCATCATCGAGCGTCATGCGTCAATATTTTCTTTAAACAACGTCTCCTCCTATACCACTGAACACAATAATATGGCCTACAGCATTGATATTTGGTGTGTAACATCATCTAGTGGTCCTCTTAAAAGATTGCATAAATTATTCAGTTCCATCAAAAAACTTGGCTGCCAGGGAGCAAGCCTTGTTCCTATAATATCCTTGGGGGTCTTCTTTCAAAGTTGTATAAATGGTTCCAGTATGTTACATAAGTAGGTCACAGGAGCTAAAAGTAGATTTCAAAAGTGAAAATCTTAACTTTGTATTGAATCTATACCTATTTATTGGCCCATTAGTCTAATTCAGTCATAATGGCAGTGTACTCAGGTGAGCGATATAGGGTCATCATGGCCCTCTTATTTTCTATACGTAAACTGTGTTACTAGGAGAACAGTGATGTTTCAATATTTAACTGATTTTTACTGTGTCATGAAACTTCAAATTTCTGAGCTGATATACAGTTGTACAACCAAAACAAGGGTTATTTTCTGGGGGTTTATAGATGTATATTATATAAAAATGACTTAATACTATTGAAATTATTGGTATTTTTACAAAAATAGATTATAAAAGTGTAAACTTTGAAAATCTTCTTGTCCAAAACCATAAGGTCTAGAGCTTTGATATTTGATGTGTAACATTCATCTATTGTTTCAGGTCGTCCAAAAGAGGCAGACACATCCTTGAATGAGGCAAATAGTGAAATTACTGTTAATTCTAATTGTGTTTATCCTCCTGGTGATGTCAGTGTTATCTGGTATTGTGTCGCAGTAAGTTATTTCTTTTCTGTTCACATCAGTTCAAGGTTGCAATGTATTTCATAGAGAATCTGAAATTGTAATATCAGTGTTAAAAAGTTCTTTGGTCAGTGTTCTAAACTGTTATTTTACATAATATCAGTAGACCCAAAATTGACCAGAGCGTAGGACAAAACCCCTCCCAAACAAAATCCCTCCCACTGATTTTGCTAAGGCTTACAAAACCCCTCTAATGTTTCAGGTATGACGTAACCACTATCATAATATTAATTGGTAGACATACCAAATGGGGTTGAAAATTGAACATTTTTATTATTACAAATGTTACTAACACACAGTAAATTCCACATAAAACGATAGCACTTATTATGATACAGATCTCACAGTCCCTGCACACACTCCCTATATGTTTCTATTAGGTATACTCAATTTACAACGATATTGTCAACTGTGATTTAAATATCACAGTAGAAGACTTTGTGAAGTGGGGGCTATATAGCAGGGCTCGAAATTAACACTCGCACACTTGCAAAATGCGAGTGCAAAATACAGATTGCGAGTGAATATGGTTAAAAAATTTACGATCGATATCTTGCAGAACACGCTCGATTACAATCCGTATTGAATGTTTCGAAAGTCAGTATGATGCAGTGCGCAGTGCGCAAAGGAATGCGCGCCTTGCAGACTGGTTAGCGATATGTACAGACTGTGAAAAGTTAAGCTCCGACTACACTGTAATGTGAGGCAAGATGTGATTGGATAAGCGACTACTGCTGACCAATGAGCACTTAGCTTTGTAATGAATTTCGACATAAGTGTGTTTAGACAATGCATGTGGAGAACCAACATAGACGACAAACTAAGCCTGTCATAAATTTATCAAACGGACGACCGTGAAAGGTGCGATATTGCAATGAACACTGCATTTAAGGCGAATTTGTTGAGATTTTTCAGCATAAATGCTGTCTAGATTTTTGGACGGTACCACTCAGGTACCGTCCATAGTAGTGGCAATTTGAGCATACAACAATTGGTTCCCGTTTTCAAAACACGAAAAAAACTGAAAGCCGGTAACATGTCAAAAACGTCCACATCCTAATTACTACGCAAACAAAATAGTTCCAAAGTTCACCGAACGAAATAATATCATAAACGTTTCAATAAAATGAAATGTTGAAAAGGTGACCTGCTAAAGTGGTCTATGAACTAATTAGCTGTTTCTGTGGAGTTCAGATGGGGTTTAAAGCAACGTATTAATACACACGAGTTTGTTTACAGTTTTGGATATGGTCTCGTTGCGCACAACTACGAAAATTATCGGTGTCATCTTTCTATGTACACCTCACTCTGTGCTTGGAAAATTTATTGGAAAATACCCCACTACAACAAGATAACTCATAACCTATTGTAACACCACACGCCTCATACGGGTTTCATAGATAACGAAGACGGCTTGTTGGTTCCACACAAATTTATTTTAAGTATAAATATGCCAGCTCTTTAAAATGCCAAAGTCCCATGTTCAATTTGTAACAACTTATTAGCTCTAAAATACCGTCAACTTAAATCACCCCATCTTACAACCCAAGTTCAACATAACCCTCTCGCTCTCAAAACTAATCTCAACTTCAAAACTCTAAAACTCTCATAATTCTCATCACTCCAAAAACTTCCTATCTAAGTTTTTCGCTGGGTATTTATACCTTCTCTAGAAATGCATGACAATAACATGTTTATAATTACTATTCAATATGTACAATAAACTTCAAAACAAGTCAATCAAAATGACCATTCGATACTACTATAACATCAACATGAAAACAACACCGTAATTAACATTCATTGTCTCTGAGTCCTAATGGATATTCCACATCGACCCTATAAAATTATCATCAACATAAGTAAGACAAATGTCAATTGATTAGTCAAAGCATTATTATACAGGTGTTAAGTAATTAATGCATTCTGACAAGTGTCAAAAGTTGGTAAACAAAGTAATTAATGCTAATTAGCTTTGTTTCAGCAAACAACAACAAGTGTGTATAAGCCAAGTATTGGATAATAAAGAGAGTAATTAACATCAATGGATCTGGCACATTATAAATTAATTAAGAAAATAATTAGCTTTGTGTATATTAGAACAGCAAGATTATTAATTATCATCAATAGATCTAATCAAGATTATTAATTATCATTGATAGAAAAACTAGAGCTGAAATTGCTACCTGCAATATCATTGTGTTACACTATGGCAAGCTAGTGATATCATAACTGTATGCCTGGGCATACTGATTTTACTCTTAAGTTTTTGTGCTGATATAATTTAATATGTCATTTTATAATTAAATATTCACAAACATTACATAAAGGGTCTGATATCTTTGTATTTAATTTATTTACAATTGTGACAAACATTTCACTTGTTCTACAATTTTAAGGTTCTACCATTATAACTGACCATTTTTCTTTATTTGGGTTTGAAAATCTAGCATTTCTAGAACAAGTCGGATTGAAGATCTCTTGGAAAAATGTTTACTATTTTTCAATAATTGTTTATTCTTTTTCACATTTTTGTCTTATGTTTTAGTTTTGTTTCATATTCCATGCAAACCATCTTACCTATTTACATATATTTTGATATTATAAAACTGTCTAGTTACAAAACGAAAACTTGTATGCGACGAGTTGACAATGACAAATGACAATGACAAATATTTATTTGATATAGTGGCCACCGGCCCAAATCAATATATAAGCATACACATATTTACAAACAAACATATACTCATATAATATTAATGAACAAACGTACAATCACATGCACATTTTTTCAAAAAAAGCAAACTAACATAATTATACCTATGAAGTTATTATAAACATATACTAACATACACATATTTCAAAAAAGCTTCATTATGTTTATACATATATCATACATATATTAACATATACATATTACAAAAATTTCACACATTTTTTTGCTCATGAAATATTTATGGGTAGACATATAATAACATGCACATATTTCAAAAACATCATTATTTTTATATATTCCACATTTTTATATATACTCCTGTAATACTTGTGCACTCATGAAATATTTATGAACAAACATATATTAACATGCACATATTACAAAAAATTTCACACATAATTTATATACAATCCAATTTATAACATGTTCATAATTATAGGTCTAAAAATTCTTGTCTTCTTTTAAAAGCATGAAACAGATATGTAGCGACATTCTTTATTGTTTTTTCACATTTACTTTGCATAAGATTATTGAAATTGTACATACTTGGATTTATGCGATAAAGTTCTGGTATATATATGGCTCTTATGTCCCTGTATAGTGGGCAACCAAGCAAAAAGTGATATTCTGACTCAACACTATGTGTATTGCAGAATGTACATAATCTGGCATTTCGGGCAATATTATGTTGACGACCTTTTTCAACCTTGTTGCCAGCTTGGCTACAGAGACAAGTGGTACCATCCCACAGCACTTTTGTGCTTTGATTATTGAATATTCCTACTTTCGTTTTCAATATCGACTCATGTTTATTTTTGTTTATGTCGGTCGCATCATACGGTTTTATTCATACTTTATATTGATGTTAATTAAAAAAACGGTTATAGTTTTGATTTGCATTAAATTTCATTGGTTGATATATTTCAGTATGCATAATTTAACGATTTTTAGTGAATCATTAAGGTGCACATGTAAGGCTAGTTGCTCATAAGGTTATTGAAGGTAGGCAGGACATGATATGTAATATAAGATGATAAATGGATTAAAGATTTATATTTTACTTTGAGACTTTCTAGCATTTGGTTGATATATGGCTAAAAAACGAAGGCTTACTGTATGCACACTATAATTTATTCAGTGTATGACTAGAAACATGCTTTATTGTGGAGATTTGTAAAACACAAACTTACGTCCAAACCTGTTTTTAACCAAATCAGTAAAATTGCTAGCAAATTAAGAATTTAGATGTACCTTATTGATTTCGGGTAACTGAGTCAAATGTCAAACTGACCATTAGGTGAAAATCCTTTTCTGCGTAATAACTCCATTACCCTTTGGCCTCTCAGGCTTAAACTTGGTATTGTGATTGACTTCAGATTTTTGGGGTCAAAGGTCAAGGTCAAACTGATCATCCTTGTCTGCACAATAACTAAAGTACCCTTTGGCCTTCCATTCCTAACTTAGAAGGATAGTTGCCTGTTGATTGTTGATGAGCCCTATCAATTTTGGATTTACTGGGTAAGAGGTCAAGGTTAAACTGACTATTAGGTGGAAATTCTCTTCAACTCAATAACTTACGAATTGTTAAGCTTTTTAGACCTTGATATTCAAACACTTTAATTAAAATCCTCTCACTGATGCATCTTTAGGTGTTTTTCTCTTGTTTTAGGATGGAACGAAAACAGTGGTACAGCAAAAAAAACAAATGACTCCAGATGGCATGGCTTGCACTACAGGTGACTGTGCAGGAAGTGGTGTTCAGGGTGTATCAGGTTCAATAAATGCAACTGGAGATAATGGAAATAGCTTTTATCAAGCAGAGCTGTTCCTTAACGGTTATGAAGACAGAAGTATTTTATTCAACTCGACAGCTAAATACAACTGTGGTAAGTGGTTATTATTTTCTGAAGTTCTGTCACCACGATTAAGGATTGTTAACAAGGTTTTGCCCTGCATTAGAGGTAAACCATATGCAAACAGTACTGTCTGTTCATTTGGAGTGATCATGAGCTGTTCTTGACAAATTTCCATGTAAAGTTAGGTCCTTTGGTTTAAAACCTCAATACAGTCTAGACTGCTGTAGCGACCCCCCCCCATCTTAAATGACCCCCATCTTTTCCTCCCAAAGCATTTACTATACATGTGTATTTGGACAGTATCTATTGACTCCTGGTCTAATGTGACCAACGACTGTAAAATTTGGCAAACCATCATCGCAATCAAAGGAGGCTGTTAATTGTGATTTTCTGCTTTTTGTGCATGTGTCGAAAAAAGGTGTTGATATCAGCCATATCGCACTGGTCATTCCAGAGTTATTGCCCTTTAATTAGAGATATTACCTAAAATTGGTCTTGTCCGATCAATAACTTTAGAATTCTTTGTCGAATCTTCACCAGACTTGGTCAGAGAGCAATTTGTATTGTTATTAAATACATAAATTTCGAAACAGTTGTTGGAATATTTTTTCCCAGAGGTACTTAAGTTGATTCTATGCAAATGGATCAAGTCAGGTTCAAACCTAGGTCACTAAAGGTGGAGTCGTAGGAGATGAGTCATTTTTACACTGCTTTATTTTAACCCATTCTCCCATAGAGCAACAGCAGTGGTAGGTAGTAATAACCAATAGATAATCTATCAGTGTACTACACTGTACCAATACAGGTTTATTGGAAAACAGGGTAAAATTTATACCCACTAAGTTTAAACTAAAATTGCAGTATGAAGTCACTAATTAATCCTTTGAAAACCAATGTAAAGTTTGTGGAGAATTGAATTCCCTATCTAGTGGTACCACAACCATGCATGTATTCAAATTAGAATTAATTCTATAGTGTTTTAAATAAGACAGAACATATTTTTTGATGATACTAATTATTAATTTTACACATTGCAGAGACAATAACAAATTCAGAAAGCCATCAAATACATACAAAAGCATTTTTGTTTAACTGATATTAATTCATATATGTTATAGTCAATTTTTACAAGTAAATTTTTTAATTAAATTGCTAAATGTCACCAATATTCACTGTCCAATTACTGTATTTGTATATTCCACATTCATTGAGATATACACTTCTGAGTTCACAGTTCTCACATAAATAGCAGCACTTGGTATATACTTGTCAATAAAAATTCCAGTGAATACTTATATAACCCCATCCATATAAATACACATCTCATAATGTAAATATAAAATTATATTCCAAATCAGTGCGAATATAAAATAATTTCCCAGTGTTGAAATCATTGGGTGGTTTCGGCCGAGTTTTCTGTACAAAGTCTTCTTTCTGAAAATAAGAAATAAATTTTATAAAAACTGTAAGTACAAACAAATATTCAATGAAAATCTTCTTACACAAATAAACAGACAGCACCAGCATTGCTAATTGAAATATTGATTTACATATTTTCCTAAATTATGATAAATAATATGTCAACAATTGGATTCTCTTATGCTACTCTAAACAACAAAAACAACAGCTGTAATCTTTCAAATAAATCTATCTCGTTGTACTGCATTATAAACTGTAGTCCATGTACAAGGTATTAATGTAATTATTAAAAAAATCAACATATCAAATCATAATGAAACACACCCTTGGAGCAGTGAACGTTTTTGTCCCCTCATCATAGGCATATTCAGTATCATCATCAGATCTGAGGATTCCTCATGAAGCAAAGGAACCTCAACATCAGACATAATATCATCATACTCAAGGCCAGAACATTTAAACTCATCAGAATCACTATCAAAAATATGTGCCACGATTGAAAAATTCTAAGACAATTATTGTCATTCAAATTTGATTGACTTTTTCATGTTTTCTGTGTTCTGCACGATCTGAATGTAAACAATACATTTTGGCACGGATCCATGAGCAGTCAAGTTTCTATAGGCTCCAATTATTCTAATTTGCATAATAATAAGCATCTATATTGCAATCAACAATTACATAATCTTACCCAACATGTCACAATGTATATTTGGGATTTTATTGCACCGTAATATACACAGGAAACGATCTGTGTAGACAGCTGGCTTCAGAGAAAATCTCTACACATGTCATGTGTAATATGGGAAATCCCCACGTGATCGATGGATTGTCGAAATTTCATTGGTTGTTTATTTATAAAAACGACTTTGATGAGTTCATTTTACCAGAGAATCTAGGAAAACTCTCTACGTCATGCGATATTTTCAATCTTTGAGCATGCATGAACTTCACTCTCACGTAGTGTAAATATTATGATAATATTATGATACTGATCAAGTTTAAACGTAATTTATGACATAACTTTAAATAACTGCTATACTTTTTTAACCAGGTTTTTGAAAAAAACCAGGTTATTAGAATGGTGTATGTCGTTGGGCGGGCGGGCGGGCGGGCGGGCGGGCGGGCGGGCGGGCGTCAAACTGGGTGGTTTCCGGCGAATAACTTGAGTTCTGTTGATCATATTGTAACCAAACTTGGTGTACAGTAAGAACATATGGAAAGCTCGCTTGGGATTGCTTTTGGGTTCGGTCTGACAAAGGTCAAGGTCACCGTTACTAAAAATAGAAATTTGGTTTCCGGCGAATAACTGGAGTTACATTGATCATATTGACATCAAACTTGGTGTATAGTTAGAACATGTGGAGAGCTCACTTGGGATTGCTTTTGGGTTCGGTCCGACAAAGGTCAAGGTCACCGTTACTAAAAATAGAAATTTGGTTTCCGGCGAATAACTTGAGTTACATTGATCATACTGACATCAAACTTGGTGTATAGTAAGAACATGTGGAGAGCTCGCTTGGGATTGCTTTTGGGTTCGGTCCGACAAAGGTCAAGGTCACCATTACTAAAAATAGAAATTTGGTTTCCGGCGAATAACTTGAGTTACATTGATCATACTGACATCAAACTTGGTGTATAGTAAGAACATGTGGAGAGCTTGCTTGGGATTGCTTTTGGGTTCGGTCCGACAAAGGTCAAGGTCACCGTTACTAAAACTAGCAATTTGGTTTCCGGCAAATAACTTGAGTTTCGTTAATCCTATTGACATCAAACTTAGTGTATAGTAAGAACATGTGGAGAGCTCGCTTGGGATTGCTTTTGGGTTCGGTCCAACAAAGGTCAAGGTCACCGTTACTAAAACTAGCAATTTGGTTTCCGGCGAATAACTTGAGTTTCGTTAATCCTATTGACATCAAACTTGGTGTACAGTAAGAACATGTGGAGAGCTTGCTTGGGATTGATTTTGGACCCGTTCTGACGAAGGTCAAGGTCACCATTACTAAAGATAGCAGTTTGGTTTCCGGCGAATAACTTGAGTTTCGTGGTACATATTGCCATCAAACTTGTTGTACAGTAAGAACATATAGAGAGCTCGCTTGGGATTACTTTTGGGTTCGGTCCATCAAAGGTCAAGGTCACCATTACTAAAAATAGAAATTTGGTTTCCGGCCAATAACTTTTGTTTTGTTGATCATATTGACATCAAACTTGGTGTATAGTAAGAAAATGTGGAGAGCTTGCTTGGGGTTGCTTTTGGACTCGTTCCGCCAAAGGTCAAGGTCACCGTTACTTAAAGTAGCAATTTGGTTTCCGGCGAATAACTTTAGATTTGTTGGTCATATTGACATCAAACTTGGTGTATAGTAAGAACATGTGAAGAGCTCGCTTGGGATTGCTTTTAGAATCGTTTCGTCAAAGGTCAAGGTCACTTTTACTAAAAATTGCAATTTGCTCTCCGGCTAATAACTTTAGATTTGTTGGTCATATTGACATCAAACTTGGTGTATAGTAAGAACATGTGAAGATCTCGCTTGGGATTGCTTTTGGGTTCGTTCCGTCCGAGGTCAAGGTCACTTAAAATTTAAAAATCAGTTACCACTTAATATCTTCGCTATTCGTGGGTGTATTGACATCAAAGTGTGAGTGTTTGTATGCATGTATCACCTCTGGCACCTTTGCAGCATTGATGATCATCATGTATTCATTATACAAATAGAGCCTTGGTTACAAATAATTAAGTTTAAAACCTGGTTTGTGGGCATTGCCCATTTCTTGTTTTTATTTGCATCGTTTTAATAGTGAAAGTTTATTACGAACTACTTTTTTTGAAAGGATTAATATAATTAACGGTTTAATTTCGAATTAAAAGTCAGGGTCGTAGAAATGCGTATCTATCAGGCAAGGGGTAAAGGCGTAAAAACGTGTATCTATCAGGGAATGGGTTAAATTAAAGTGACAAAAATGTTATATTGGCGTAATTTGAGATGGTATGCGCTGTTGTTGAAAGTGGGTTATGAGGTATAAGAAAGTGCACTGCAACTCCGTTACACCGTGGTCGGATATAGCGCGATATCCATTATAACGCGATGTCGTCGTGGCTCCCGATTATTTTCAAGAAAAATCCTAAAATTTGTCAAAAAAGGAAGGCAAATTGATCAAAATCGTATTTTTTCACGAATTGCTGTCTGCTCTTTCGCGAAATCACGTGCTGTTAAGTTTACAAGTTTATTTTACTAAGCGATCGCGAATCAACAAGATTAGTTTAACTGAATATACACACCATAAAAGATATATGTCCAATTGACCTTTCTGCAGATATTGATTGACAGCTCGCATTAGCCAATCGCGTTGCAGTATTCGCGCACACCTCCGGCATTGTTTTATCGACGCCATTTTGTTAGACAAACGCTACAGTTGTCAACAAATTTGTCTAAGAGTGATAGTTTTCGGGAAAGCAAATTACAGGGTGTTAAGTATTGATCTAAGACAATGGTGAAAATGTGTAGCTTCGGGCTGTGTGAAAGTGACAATAGATATCCAGACTGATAGGTGGCGTGAAATTTTTACCTTTTTCAAAACCTAAGACAAATTTTGAAAAATGCATGCGGTGGATTAAGTTATGCAGCAGACCGCATCACCAGTTAAATCCATCAAAAATTAATGCAAACAGATATGCCCCATTGATAAAAAGATAACTTTTTGTTTGGTATTTGTCATTTTTACCTTTAAATATCAGTTTGACTTGGAGGGGACAAACATTACAAGTTAATGAAAAAAGTCTGAGTTTGTATAAATAAAATGACCAGAATTAATTATAAAATCAATAATTATTGCGATTAAAAACATAAAACTGAAATTGCTATAAACATATATACATGGAGAAAATATCTTAATTTTGGTAATAATCGATATTGATGAAAAATCTAAGTACATGTGATCACGGACCTATATATAGGTCCGTGATGTGATGTACCGGTATTGGTTACTCACTGTCAAGTATTTCTTTCGAAAGTAATTTATATGTCAGAAAAGTTCTTATTTCTTCATTACATGTATTTCAATTGCATTGGGGGTTTACAATTTATTTACGTATAGAAATTAGAAATATATCTGGTTTAAAATCCTAAATATCACACCTACGAGTATGTTGATTTTGTTAAATAAATAAACCTATTTTCTAACATTCAACACAAGTCTGATCATTTATTTTTTATAAATGGTCATTTAGTTAAGGCTATAAAAATAATTTACATTTCTCAACGTTGCTGTATATATGTGTCGGATGGTGACAGCAAAAACTGATTGGATGCATATTGGACTCCCACTGGGCCAGACTGTGAAATGCTGATTACGGGCTGGATAAGATTTACATCTAGATAGTGCACACATGCGACATTATTGTTTATTGCATAACATTATATAGTTTGTCCAACCTATGTACATGCCTTGTATCATCGTATCTTTACAGTATGATTTCTGGAATTTGTAGAAATATATGTTGCAGGATTTGAAGATTTGAGAAATAATCCTGATGTTCATCCCTTTTTGTGTAATGTCCATCTCCACACAAAATAAAGGTCGTTTATGTACACAAACATAACTATACCTAAACTTGATGACTAATATGACTTTCATTCACACTAAAAATAACATTATACATAAGGGGACGGACATTACAGATAACGTTTCATGTTTTTTTTGGGTAAATACTTCCCCTGTAAACCCGCAATAAACTGCAAACATGGACTTACATGGAATAATAATGATCACATGTAAATGTATTGCATAATAATGGGTTCGAAATTTATCTGATATAAAGAACATTCTAATATAAAATAAAATTCGTCTTCTAAAACATTACATAGTTGACATTTTCTTTCTGATCGTGGTATAGCATTTAAGGTTTATTCCATCTTCCCGTTTCAATTTCCAGTCTATGGCTTGATACTCTTAATCTAGTCAAAGCAGATCTATATTAAATAATATTTATTTTGTCAAGATATGGTTTAAAGTCGAAATATCATATAATGAGGAAAAATCCGATAGAATACTATCTACATCAGCCCGTTATAGTTCTTTGTTCTACGCCATATTGGACATGGCTTGTCTAACGTGGTTACAGCGAGAACCTGTTACTAAGGGGGGCGTGGCTACGAAGCGTCTGCAGAAAGGTCAATTATGATAACCATCAATATTTACACAATTTTCACCTTCTAATGTTTTTCAACACATTTCATAAACATCAACGTAATTTGACCTTGGATTGTGCTGAATCTATGACGTAACGGGAGTAGCTGATGTTGAGTCTAACACGCCCACGTTCAATTATTCTCCTTACCTTGACCAATTAGATGATCGCAAACCGGCAAGATTTCTTTTAATGAGCGACTTTAGCGGGTTACCTCCCCTTAATCACACTATAGGTGGCGCTGCTGTCGAGTAGGTCCTTCATCCGGATAATCTCGGTTTTTATCGCTCCGCCCACGCCATGGTTGTTTACCGAAGCGTTTGACAGTTTTGACAGTTAGACATTGAAAGTGATAAATCATGCCTGAAAATCCATCAGTAACCTGCGTACAGGCCCATCCGAAAAGATGAGGTTATTATAGCCCGATGCAGAATTGGGCACACACGTCTTACACACTCCTGGCTGTTTGGCCGGGGTGCCAGACTGGACTGCATTCAATGTAATACGCCTTTCACAGTACAACATTTTCTTGTCGACTGTGTTAACCTTCAACAAGTCCGTTCCCAATTTTTCAATACCACTGACATTAAAAGTCTCTTCGAGACTGTACAAGTTGGAAAAATTATAAGCTAAATCAAAGAGATTGGCTATAATAATAACAAACTATGATAAGTTTTTAATCCATACTAACATATATATTACATTAACCGGGATTGCCTCGCTCCCCCCGGGTACATAAAATATATTATTACCCTAATGATTCCAAATATTTACCCACTATATTTACACCTATTTAACACATACAAGTATATCACGTAGCCTTTTTAGTTTCACATATTCTTTACATTCGTTGCGCGCTAAATGACCAAAGCTGTCGATGCGCCGTAAAAAACAACATATAATCTAATCTATCAAAATATCTTTCTTATATTCTTGTTTTAATTAGTTGCAATTTATATAAATCGGAGCTAAATTCGCAATTAATGCTTATTAACGCAACTTAAATAATTTCTCGCATTTATATTTGATCCAATAATTTTGGCATTATTTGTTAAAAATATAAAATTTGGGTGACCACACCAGTATTGGTTACTTACTTTTGAGTCTGTCTTTCAACAGTAATTTAAATTTAGAGGAGTGAGAAAAGGTGTTATTTCTTCATTTAATATTTCATTTGCACTGGGTGTTTACAATTTATGTAAGTAGAAAAATGAGTAATATATCGTATTCTAAAGTGTCATCTAATTTGATATAAAATTCGAATGATAATTGACATTAATTAATATATATTTCTTACGGTTCATTTAATCTGATTGGTTGATGCTAATTGTTTTGCAATTCATAAGCCACGCCCTAGGCAGAAGATAAGACCTAAATTTCACTAAATTGCCCCATGTGTCAGCTGTAAAAACACAAGATTCATAAAACCACAGGAGATCTTTATTATGTGTAAATTTCCGGTAAGATATAATTAATCCCATTGATAATTTCAACGATTAGGTCATATCAATCTTTGATCTCAATTAGTAATTTGCACAATGGGGCATCTTGGAATGTTAATTCTTGCTCAAAATAAAATTGATGTCACAAGAATTGCTGCACAGACAATTAATACCTGGATTTGACCTCTACGTTAATATTGATTTTTACGCCTTGTGCTGGTGAAAATAGGAGACTTGTGTACATAAAAAATGTCATGATGACATATTGCTGGCGTGATCTACATCCCTTGTTTGGTCGATCTTTACACCTTTTAATGATTATTTAACAAAAAATGTTTTTCACAGCAGTCTTTTAAACTATCAAAATGCCGTGGAAATATATTAATAAACAACAACAACAATACAATTAAACTTCGATGAAAATATCAGAATTGACGCTGATATCGATCTGAAATGCGGAAGGACAAAGGACCTACTCGACAACAGCGCCACCAAACGGGCACCTGTTAGACAAGGGCGGATAACCGACTAAAGTCCCCCATTGAATGAATGACAGTAGGGAATGTCAATCATGAAACAAAGCAGTGTTAATCCTCAATAAACTAAATGGTATCCGGATGTGCTAATTACGATTAATACAGCACTTGTTGTTCACACATATCTACTAGATGTGTCGATCGACTATTTCTCAATCTGTCACAAAAAGTAGATTAGTCAAGGCAAAAGCGGACAACTCGATCGGCACGGAATGTTTGAAGTGCTGCTAGTCAAAAACAATGTTCTCGCAGACTACAAAGGCGCCGCGTCTTGACTTGTTAGATCAAGTATTCGGCCCAATGTTTGATGCGACACACGTGAAAAATGTTCTACTCGCAGACTTCAAAGGCGCCGCATCGTCTTCTAGTTTTAGAGGTCGACAGTCGTGGGTGGTGATTTTGTCAAATGCACATTTTGATTGACGTGAAATGCTTTATGAGACGTATGTAATATAGATACGACTAGGCGTGGTGCAAAAACTGTAGGCCATCGCATTTTTCACGTGTGATTGTTGGTTGAATCAACATTTATACGCAATGGATTATTCTTTTGTTCTGGTGAATAACGGATAAATATCGATAGGTACGAAAATACAATTAGATATAATTATTGAATTAATTCTCACTCTAAATCTGCAATGTTCACATGTATTTTGCGAGAGTGTCACAGGGGGTAATTTTCACGGGTAACAAATAATACAAACGCCGCCAAAATATCGCGGTTCCGAAAGAGAAATCATCATATTTTAGCTTTGTTTTAAATAATTAATGAGTTTTGTTTTGAAATAGTTTCAAATAATAACCCATAAATACATTTTATATATTATCCTCTACCTATTTATTAAAACAAATACGAAATATATGAAAACATAGTATGCACAACGCTATATTGTGTGGGTGGGGTAAGTTGGTATTCTGTCTCTATACCGCAGTCGGATATTACGCGATCGCGAGTCCTTGGACCCCACCGATCGCGGTATAACGGAGTTGCAGTGTAGTTGGTCAAATCGTAACAAAGCATTGTTTACACTCTTAATGAGACATTTTCTACTTGAACTACATGAACCATGTCCAGGAGTTTTGTCTTTATAAAACATGATCAATTTAGAAACTGTTGTTTTGTGGATGAGAAACTGGTTCATGAGGTCAAATCATAGAAAATGCTTGAACACTTTTTACTAGGGAGGACATCTACATTTGATCTTTTTACTACCTGATTTTCAGGAATCGTGGTTTGAATGTTTGTCTTTATGAATGAAATAAGATATATAGATCAAGTTATAAACTCTCTCATGTATTTAGATATGAGATACAGGATCCTCATGTCCACTTTACATATTGAAATTTCAGTGAAATCTCAGTTCAGCAGTTGTCCATATATTTTGTGAACTGTCCTTGCATGTGTATATTTCTTGTTTTCTGTGCTTGATTTCAGATGCAACAACTACTTCTACTTCATCATCTCCCATTACCACTAACAACAGTTCTTCTACTAACACTTATGGTAAAAGTATTGACTCAGTTATTATTAGTGCAAGTGCGAAACTTTCATGATCACAACATATTTAAGCTGTTTTAACATGTTTAAACATGATTTTTGGTCATGGTCAAACATGTTTTGGTCATGTAATGAACATGTTTGAACATAACAAAACATGTACGTTAAATGGCACCATGATCACACAAGATCATCATCAATCATGTTTCATGGTTAAAAACAATGATGTTTCAAACATATTTAAACATGGTCTTTGTGAACATGATGGATCATGTTTGAACATATATATTGATTGTAATGAACATGTTGAAACATAATGAAACATGTGCGTTAAATGGCACCATGATCTTACTTAATCACACAAGATCATGGTTGTTAACATGTCTTTTGTGAACATGATGGATCATGTTTAAACATAATGACAGGTGATCAGTATACTTATGGTATTCCACCCATTATTGAACTGGGTCGTTTCCATTGTATATGTATTGCTCAGTAGGCAAAATTTAAAACTTGTTACAAAATTTGATAGCAAAATATTATCATTTATAATTTATTTGAATTATAAAATCATATTCGAAATTGCTTCAACACGTTTTTCTAAAAAACAGATAATTGCAATAATTAAAAAATCCTGATTTTTTTCATAAAGGGAGGTAATTCAGTGGCAATATATTGAAAATAAATAATTAAGTTATAAAGAGACCAAAACTTACCATGATGTTGTTGCTCAGTCTATATATTACAACAACACTATGCTAAATTTTCCAGAAAAAAACTAATACTTTTAAAATATAAAAATGTATCTTTTGCAAAAAAGTGTTCAGCCTGTAACAAAAACCAGCATAAATATATAACCAACTGTCATGTTCAAACATATTCAAACATGTTCATTATTGAATGTGAAAATAAAATAAAATTGAAGCTTAGAAATGTTCTGACATTTTTAAACATTGATTTAGGGCAATTCTCACAGATGATTATGATTTATGCTATATGAACTATATGATCATGTATTGACAGTCTAACATGTTCATGAAACATGATTAGCCAACATGGTCATTGGCATAAAAACATGTTCAAATATGTATAAACATGTTTGATCATCAAACATGATATTATTTTCGCTAGGGAGCGGTTGCATTTCGGTAATCTCATTATTATGGGTTTTTACGTAACTGGTATTGCCAGAAAAATGGAAACATTCAAGAAAGCAACAGAAATTATTATGAATTTTAAAACGGCTGTTTCCTGTATTGTAATGTTTGTGTTGTTCCTATTCAACAATCAGGTTGTGAAATTATATTTCTTTGCTAATCTAAGAATTATTACCTCTTGAGCAGTTACCTATTATTCTTATTTAAAACTTCATCCTCAAAGGTCGAGTTAGTCATATTCACAGCTGAAATGGTAATTGAACTATAGTAGTGTGTCATTATTTCTTGATTTGATTGTTTCTCAGTGCGGTTAAGGTTCATTTGAGTCATTATATCCTTTAACTGTTGTATTCGGCATATACCAATGTTTACAGTTATAGGTAAAGTAAATATTTTTGGTTATGATAGTTTGTGTGGATATCAAGCTTTAAGGTTTGATCGGCCATTTAAGATATTTTCTTGAATGAAAGATGGTCTGAAAGTATTTGGACTTTTGCACCTGCTGGGAAAGTATTGTAGATTGTTCGAAAATATATTCCAAGTCCTAAATGCTCAAAGTGATTATCCTGCATGTCTGTCATCATTCATTGTGCATTTTCTATCCATCTTTAACTATTGGCTTGCTAACGCTCTAGAGGACACATTTTATTTACCAATCTTAATCAAACCTTGTCACAATATTTGCCTCCTTAAAATCTCAGACGAAATTGATATTATGTCATCTGGTTAAAAAACTGGGTCACTATATAGTAACTTTGTTAACACATTAGTGGCTACATTTCTTTCCTGATCTTTATGTTCAGCTTTATAAATCTAGGTCAAAATACAAAAGGAGTTATGTGGGGTTAAAACTAGGTCTTTCAATCTAATAGTAGGAATACTTTGTTAACCCTATTGAAGCCATATTTTCGACTATCTTTTTGAAACATTGACAGTTTATTTGATCTTATTAGATGTATTTCAAGTTTGATACTTGCTAATGTGGGTTTAAACACAGGTCAAAAGTCAAATATAAGGGATCATTTGTTTACCCTGAAGAAGCCACATTATTTACCTGGTCTGTATTATAGTTAAGTATGAAACTGTTTTTTGTACAGTGAAAAGCTAGGTCATAATGTAATATAACCTAATAACATTGTATAGACAACATTTTCTACATGATCTGCATGCTACCTGGCAATAATGTATACCATAAAATCCCTCTGGGGCGTTACATTTTTTGAAAGAGGGGCTTCTATTAGAGGTCATATGGTAGTGAAATCGATCATAATTTTTCACCCTTAAGGTTCATGCAAGTACATCAGGAATTTCCCCCACTATATGCAGTCAACAAATGACACCATCTGATCCACTGCTGTCGATTTATCTTGGGAAACTTAGAAACATAGTTATAAATTGCTGAACCTAATATGCATAGATTGCTCCATATTTCATATAGCATTTGAAACATTTTGCAAAGCTTCAAATACTTTCAAGCTGGAAATTAATCACTTATCCCACTGATCTTCTAGATAGAGGTCTGTGTGAATGTCATATATACTTCTTTATCACATAACTTGCACTCCAGGAGTGGCATAAAGCAGTGACATAAATATCATATGTAACTAGTTACATAAATAGCCGAATCACAGCACATGTGCTGTTTTTGTATTCATACGCCTGATTTGTAAACAACAATAATCGCCTTACAAGGAGGCCTCCATGACGGGGCGCAGCAGACGACCCGGTTTGCCACCGTCTCGTATATGTGAATATCTTTGATGTGAACAATGTTTCTTTAGTTTGCTTTCCCTCAACCACCTAATTCCAGCTATCTATCAATCCATAGTGAATGAATCTTTCTTCTTCCTATATTATTCAAGAAAATAATGTATATTTAACTGTATATTCCCTAGTTAATACCAATTTTCCATGCACTGTGATTGCTTGAATGTTTGACATACCTTTGCTCATGTATGTGTGTTTCAACTTTCTGGAATAATTACTGAGTGTAAATGTCAGTTTCATCAGATGAATTAGTATGACCCATTGTGGCTGTATTGTGTTCTAAATACTGATCTATCAATTGTTCCAGATTTGCAACCTAAATCAATCAAAACAACAGTTAAACAAAGCCTAGTAAACCAAAATATACAAAACTGGCAAGCGTCACTAAATAACTCAAACAAAGGCAACAGTTATGCATTCCTAAAAGAAAATATAAAATTAGAAAAATACAGCACCGATCTAAACAAGCAAGAGTCAATTAACTTAATAAAATTCAAAACAGGAAATCACCATTTTCCAATCGAAACAGGAAGATGGTCGAACACTGATATAAGTGAAAGAAAATGCAATTTGTGTAACCTTAACGATCTGGGAGACGAGTACCATTACCTTCTCAAATGCCCCTTCTTTGGATCAGAGAGACATAAATTCATAAAACGTTATTATTACACCCACCCTAACATGCTAAAGTTTAAAGAACTACTCACAAATCCACGCGTGCAAGTACTTCAAAAAACATGTAAATTTATCAAAATACTTCTGGAAACGGTCAGATAACTCCATTTAATAAAACTTAACGCTCCATAACAATCTAATATTTCTATAATCTCATAAAGAATAATCATTCTGCACACATCTATATTTTAAATACAGAACACATGTATATCAGGATATAACTCGACTTAATAAACATTTACAAACTGTTAGTACCACGTGACTTAAATGACAGCTATACTATTATACTACTAGTCTAACAAAAACACTCGCAACTGATTCACGTGAAGACCGAGTCTCAATTTTATGAATGGAATTCCAACACTTACTCTAGTAATATAGTCTTTTCCAACTTTTTGTCATTAAATAAATCAGACATTTGTCTCTACATACCAACCATATCTCAATATAATATCATATTCTCTGTTAGTGAAATTTATTCCTCACTATCATACCTTCTATTTCACCACGTCACCGATACTGTTTAATTTGTATTATGCAATGTACTCTCATGTGTTATATTATGTAACTTGAGAAAATAAAATGTATGTTCTGTTCTGTTCTGCAGTGAGCAGTTACATGTTGGTAATATTTTTCTACTCGAAAATGACCCAATTTATAATATTATACCACAAGTTCTTTAGGGAATGTACAGTTAAAAGCATGGTAATAATTCCATTTTGCATTCATTTACAAGAAATGAATAATGGTATAAGAGTATATTGTCATCATTATTAATGTAATGTGATTGGTTACACCATAATAGTAATGAACTATTAACCTCCTACCATTATACCAATACTTTGAATACTAGTACATGTATTACAAGGCTAAAATTTAACAATTTTAGTGTCAAATTGTTTTCATGATTTATATCAATTCCTCAGATTTTGATAGTTATTTTGTTACCATGATTTATAAACCTTCTTTGTGTAACTTGGGTATTTCAAGAAATTATAGCAACGCATTATCATGCCTTATTAATATTCTTTGTGATGATAGACACTATTAAGTACTCGTTAGCGTTTGGGCTGTAAATCGATGACAGATACAACTGTATGATTATCTTTATCTATATAAGTATATTTGAATCGACAGTTTAATTACCTAATTGATAGACCAATACGCGTCTATGGTTTCGACGTAACATTTATGTGGCTTCTACGGGGAAACGGTCTCTAGGTAAGACAAAGACTTTTTAAATGTATTAGGTAATAATGAAGATCCCGCCCATTGATCCTTTATTTTGTTAAAACCGCCATTTCATTTGTTAATTTGAATCACGTGATTTACGCATGACACCTCCTCTCTTTCGCGGGTAATTTGTTAAGACAGAAAAGAAAAAAAGAAATATTTGAGTGAGGAGGATACTTTAGGAAATTGTCTAAGTGACATTTGTCTTTGTGACTATTTTTACTTTGTGACTATTTTTACTTTGTGTTTTCTTTGTGATTTAAACTCTTAAACTTTGTGTATTTGAAACTTAACTTAGTGACTATTATTAAATATACTTTCTGTGAAAGTTATTATTACTCTGCAGACTTTATTCACTGTTATTAAAATTGATTATCAACGGAACTGTGCTATTGTCGTTTTATCGTGCCATCAACACATCACTGGTTATGAAACGCTGTTGCCTCCACTACGTTACGTGCGGGTACCGAAATGGACCGCGTAATACATGTATCATTTATACTAACTTTCAGACAGTCACTAATCTAATTAAGCTATGTGTAATTGGTACAGACATTTGTGTGGTTAGTTATAGTTTAAGTAAATGCTTACTGAGTCAAGTAAACTGTTTTCATTCTGTCAGGAATGCACAATTCCTTCAAAATGTTGTAGTAATGATATAGCTGAGTTTTGACCCTTAGGAGTTTGGCAAAGGTACTCATAGTGTTCTTAACACAATGCAGTATTGTTTTATATAACTCTATGAAATTGATTGTGTCAGATAGAAAAGTACAATACGAGCCCTGGCCTAGAAATATAACGAGAAAAGTATTGTTGTTTTGTGTTGTTTGTGTCATTGTTTGCAGAGTTGAACATGAAAGCAATACTTTTATTTGATATTGTAAATGCATTAAAGACCATAAAGCCTAGACATTAATGCAGGGAATGATAATAGTTCAGTTGCATACATATTGTAGAGATATTTGTGTTGACATCCTCATGTATGGCATTGTGTAGTTTGCCTGTTATACATAGATCAACATAATTTTACGGTGTTGAGAATTATTACAAGTGAAACATTTTTGTGTAACAGTTTCAAGTGGAACTGCGACAGAGTTATGAATTTAGATTGAACTTTGTGTGAAGAAGAACTGTGACTGGAAAGAGGTTGATGGCATTTATTATCAATGAGTATGTGCAAGTGTGATATAAAGGTTTTGATACAATTATAAACCAATGAATAGCTCATTGTTCAACTATAATTACAGACAATACTACCACCACTCCTACAACTACTACTACCACCACCATAGGCCAAACTTCTACTACCACCACTACAGACCAAACTGCTAATACCACCACCACAGACCAAACTTCTACTACCATACCCGCAGACCAAACTTCTACCACAGACCAAACTTCTAAGACCACCACCACAGACCAAACTTCTACTACCAACAGTAAAGGACCAAATGATACAAATCTAGCAGCTAGCATTATTGCACTGGTAGTTGTTGGTGGTGTTATATTTGTGCTGGCTGTATCTGTGGTTGCTGCTGTAATCTGCAGAAGATTTAAACGAGATATAATCTGCGGCGATGATTCCGAGAGTGATGATGCATCAGTAAATCGACATAGACAACATTCTAATGAAGCCAAGTCTACATCTGTTGTGTATCCAGGCAACATTCGTCCTTACTTTACTCACCCTGGCTATTATTCCCATCCATTGAGGCCAATGAATGTGACATATGTTGATGCTGGAAACAGGTATGATTCTTATTCATACCCGAGACAGTCCTCTCATGTATATGATCGGAGTGCTGCGTATGAAGGTAGTAAAGGGCCCAAGGTCAAATATCCCAGACACAGCTATAGAGACAATACAGCATACACTACATACCCTTACAGAATGTAAGATTCTAACACAGAAGACATACTGGGATTTAATGACTGTACATAAACTTCAGTGTTCTCATCACGTAGATGTAAAAACATTTTGTGGTCATCGGATTTACTTGAACTGAAATGGAACAAAGAAGAGATACAAATGCAAATATTTGCAGTTGAAGCATATAATCTACATGTGAATTATAATTAGATACATACAAAATTGATGACATTTGTACCAAGACATCTACTAAGCCTTTACTCAGAATAAGTATCAAGTGTGAAAATCTATATTGAGAGCTAAGATTAATTTCAGCATATAATGCACAATGCCATAATTATGGGCGTCACAGATTTTGATATTTTTTTTAAAAAGTGATTTTAATTCAAAAGGTCCTGACAATGTGGAAAGAACAGACTATAATAGTATGTGGGTATGACTGATTGACTGAAAATATTTGCCTGGATATGTTAACATTTTGTGTTTTCACTTCGCAGAATACATTCTTGGACCATTTTTTATTAATTTTGCCCATAGTGTGTATGACCACCGGTAGTAAGCTAAAGGGATTGGAATATTTAAAAAATCCGAGTTAAACAAAAATTATTCCAAGTTGTAGAATACATAATAAAATACTCGGAAATAAGTAGTATTTGTAATACTCCATGTACTTTATCCTGTGAGCGACACAATGCCATTGTGGCTCTCTTGTATTTATAATAATAACTGTATAGTATGTACCAATGTATCTTGCAATATATTGTTTTACAAGTTCATTATAATCTGAGATTGGTTAGTTAGTTTTTACCTATTATTTTGTATTGACCATCATTCACGTGAGCTCACCTGAGCCAAAGTGATCCTCGGATGATCCTGGGCGGGTGGCAGTCAAACTGCTGGTTTCATGCAAATAAATTGAGTTTTATTAATTATATTGACTCCAAACTTGGTTTATAGTAATAACATGTAAAGAGCTAGCCTAGGATTGCTTTTGGGCCGGTCCCGTCCAAGGTCCCTGTTACGAAAAATAGTAAATTGGTTTCTGACAAATAACTTGGTTGAAAACCTGGTTTGTGTGCATTGCCCATTTCTTGTTTTCATAATAACACAATGAACATTTGTACTTTGTATGTGGCATCTCCTGCTCCACATCTTCATTCATTGTTTTTATACAACAAGGTTATTTCAGCAAAATGAGTAGAGTTCTGTTGCTGTACTACACAAAGTTTATGGACCCCCCTTGTATTTATTTTAATTGTCCATTTTCCCTCCTTGATTTCAGGTCTTACAGATTCAACAACTTTATCATCTCCTATTACTACTAACAACAGTTCTGGTAATTCTTCTAACACTTCCGGCAAACCTGATAATTCAGTCATCATTGGTGCATGTGTAGGTGGGGGAGTGTGTGTTATCATCATCATTGGCTTGTCTTACTATTTCTGGCAGAAAAGGAATAGAAGAGAAACCAAAACAGAACTTCAGTCATATCCTAACCAGAAGCTGTAACTTAGTGAACTTGAACAAAGATTAGTCCATGCATAAAGAAATGGATGTTTGTGCACTTTTTATAGACCACCTTTGATACGAAATGCTCAAGTTGAGCTTTTATAATCAGTTGATGTCCTTCGTCATGTGTCAACATTTTCTTTAAACAACATCTCCTCCTATACAACTGAATGGATTTTGTCCAAATTTCACAGGAATGATCCTTGGGTGGGCCTCTTTCAAAGTTGCATAAATGATGTTTTGGTCCGCTGCATAATTAGGTCACTGGAGCTAAAATAAGATTTTGAAAGTGTAAACTTTGAAATTCTTCTTGTCCAAAACCATAAGGTCTAGGGCTTTGATATTTGGTTTGTAGCATTGTCTAGTGGTCCTCTTACAGGATTGCATAAATTCTTAAGTTCCGTCAAAAAACATGGCTGCCAGGGGGGCAGGGCTTGTTCTCTATATATGTATATTGTGGAAACTATAAACGACATCTCCTTCTAAACCACTCAATGGATTTTGACCAAACTTCACACCAATGATCCTTAGGTGGTCCTCTTTCGGAGTTATATAAATGGTTCTTTATTTGTTAAATCAAATTATTATTTCGTAATAACGACTTATTTTTTGTCAATACGAATTATTATTTGATAAATACGAAAAAGTATTTCGTAAAAAACGAATTATTTTTTTGTAAATATGAATTATTTTTTCGTAAATACGAATGGCAGTTTACTCGGGTGAGCGATATAGGGCCATCATGGCCCTCTTGTTAAATTTTCTTGTGTATGAGTAAGTTGTATAGTCTTTATATGAATGTTCAAATGTTCTATGTATTTAGTATCTTGTGTTACTGGTCATTCATTTCTAACTTGTAAAGTTCTCTTAGTACTCGATCTATAAGCCAATTATAAACACATTTTCTGAGAGTGTGGACAAGTTTGTGGAATTACCAGTCTTACAAAAAAGCTTTGGTAAACTTGATATTTATTGTGAATTGTTGATACTTGTCCCTTTTGTGATGTGTCACTTGGTACATGTATAAGTAAATTGCTATAGCTACACAAATTTTCAGTGTAAAAATCTAAAACTTGTCTATCATTAAGTGCACAAAAACCAATGTGATAATTGGGTTTAGATGTAATTGTTATGCTATCTTTGTAAAAAGAAAATTCGGCTTAGCCGTACTAACATGGTTTTGCTATTTGCATATTAGTGTTGCGTAAACCAATCAAATCTTACGTTAACCACCAAGGCAATTTCTCTTCAACTGAACAACGTTTGTAACCTTGACATGGATTGGTTAACCTTTCAATAAAGGGTATGTTACCTTACCGAAATCTACTGAATTTCGATGAATTTACCAAAATCCATTTTGGATCTGGAGTGACCAGCATTCGTAACATCTCGGCATTTTTTTATGTTGCACAACAAATCTTAACCTTCAACTTGCGCCGACCATCTTTTTTCAAGATATTTCTTGTTTATTAAATGTTATGATTACTGTTAACACTTCAGGCAGTATTAAATGGGTGTTTGCCTTATTTACTCCATTGTTATGTTTTAAAGTATGATGATATCAATAAAACGTGTTGTGATGTTTTAGTGTTACCTAAATGGTAATTAGGATTTAGATGGACATTATTTTTATGCACCTCTGTTTTATGCTCAGTAAGCCAGAGACCAGCCGATACTATAGTCTTGTTACTTGGACCCTTGTTACTTGGACCGTGTTCTATATCTATGTTATTTCACAATTGTGTGTCATTATCACTTTATAATTTTATTGTGTCTTTATTATTACCTTGTAGGTTGTTATGTTTCCCCCAAAATTGTGTTTACCTTGGTTGACCATTCATTTCAAAATTGTCTCCTTGCCTTCATGTGACCTGAATGGATTTTCTAATATTTAGTACAAACGTTTATCATAATTAAACAACAAGCAGAATGCTACTTTCAGCCACTTCTGTTGATGATATGGTAAGATCAGAGGTCAAACTGGCAGTTTTTGGGGAGACATGAGTTTTTAAGGAAAAATAACTACTTAGTTACCTATTGTTATGCAATATATATACAAATAAACGGATACATTTGCTCTGTAGTTGTATCTTCTTGACAATGTTACCAGTTTGTCTTATTAGGACTTTTCTGCAGTATTGTGGAAGACTATTGTATTAATTTGACTATGAAGTTACAGTTCGCTTCAGTAGCGTTTATGTTTACAGTCTTGTGACTAAATGTGTATCTTTACATTCTTGGGACAAGCATTGGATTCTGTTTAGGGATATATAATACACTCAGATGTTGATCTGACCATGAGTCTGGGGCTTCAGAAATCTCAAATAATATAAATGGTCTATGTTACACTGCATGCAGATATCTTGAGAAGTCTTTTTGGTATATGAAAGGAAGCACACTAGCATACACTCATTTACATTATTAAGTATTGTTTTGTCATTGCCTGTCCACCCCAAGCCGTATCTAAGACCTGGGTCAGAGTTTTTATAAAGCCTTGTACAAACATTCATTACATTATGGATATTTGGCCCTGCTACTTTCAGAGTTATACTTGGGGATGTCAATGAATGACCGAATATTATTTGTTTGTAACTCTGAACCTTCAAATACTGATTCGTTTATTCGAGGAAAATAAAAAATATCAATACAAAAGCTAAATGAAGGATTATCTTATTTCATAGTCAAATCATCAAAATATAATGCAGTCATGTTAGATGTGAAAGTCTTGTGTTAATGAATGACTGATTATGACACTTCAGCATTGTTGTTTATTAAGTAATGGAAGGTAAATTATAGTTTCTGCATAAAATTAAAATGGAAATTGTTTGTTTTATTATTAATATTGTTGTAGTTATCAAAATTATGGCATGTAGCATTTAGCCCATTTAATGCAACTTAATTTTATCTCATTAGCCTGGTTTTTGCTTCATTTATTAACACCCATGCAACATGCCTCCTCGTTCTAATGTAATGCAAAGGAACACAGATTGATAAACATACAAAGATTACTTTACCTTTCATAAACATGTTGACTTAGAATCTTGAACGCCACCTCTTAGTCAGGATTTAAATCCATGCAATTATATATATATAATTGCTCTGACCGCTTTTGGAGATGATCGGGGTTATTTTTGTATGATTTTCAAGAATCTTAATCTCCTGGTCTTATGCACTAAGATTGGAAGAATTCATAGCTGGTAGTTCCAGCTTTCTTTCTTGTTTAGACATTGAATAATTAATGCATATATTTTCAAACAAATTGAAAAAGTATTGGGTGCCCAATGTGGACTCTGGACCTTTTGTTGATTTAATGTCTTTTCTTCAGATGAAAAGAACAACACAGGTAAAAGTTTTCTTATGTATGTATATTGGAATATTAATCTGACATTATGACTTTGTGTTACAGTAATATGAATATAACACTGATATGTGGTATTTTGTGTACTTTCTTAGTACATATTTCATCAGTTTCTAACTGGATATTTTTTATGTCCAATCAATTAATTTAGTATCAATTTCTTGATTTTATTAATCTAGAAAATGTGTAATATTTGAACAACTGAGACAATCACTAAGAGAACCATTACCATTGTATGGCCTAATTACCTATAATTTAGTGAAATATAGACCCACCAGAATCATGAGCATTAAAACATGGCTCTTTGGAAATTCCGGAAGTCATAGGGTCAACTCCAGAGACAATTGGAACCTCTGCAACTTTCCCTCATAACACTAGATTACTTTTTATAGCCATTCTTAGGATTTATTCAGTAAAGCTCTAACATAATGTAATATTACATTTGGGAACATTTCAATAAATATTGTTACAACTTTGAACAGCTAATATTGATAATGTTTGATGCCAAACTATTCTTACTCGATCAGATAGGTAAAGAAGTAATTGTTGTAGTTTGGAGCCAAAACCCTTAAATTAATATGATAATATGCAACATTTTTTGACATAATATATTAATAGCATGATTGTAAAACATACAACAATCTGGCTGTCATGGAAGAAATCGTTTTATTTTCCAGTTTAGTTCAGTGAAATATGTGTTTCAGTTGTAATATACAAAAAGATTTGCTGAATATAATTCAAATTTAAGCTTAATCTAGTTGAGAGCTTAGGTACCCACAGGTCATACTGATTTGTTATAGCCATGTTTTAGATTGACAGTTAATAGTATGGTTATTTAAACCATTATTTGGCTGAAATAATTGCATGTCAGGTTAATAATCAAGTATTTCATCCTGTTTTAACCCAGTGCAGCTGAGAAGTAATTTAGGTCCTTGTTCACAGATATTTATTTACACTTGGACTTATCCTCGTGAGTTTCAAATCTGTGAGTCTGAAAACTGTTGTGAAATTAAATGTATTAGCTCTACTGATAAGACTTTTAACCAAAACATAGTAGTTTAAGTCTTTAGATTTAGACCTACAAAGTTTGTTAATTGGAACCAACTTTTTCCAATGTATGTTTCACTTAAGAAATTTTGTGAACAAGGACACTACTTTTTCTGGACCTTGTTCCTTCTGGACCCTGTTTTTCAACAATGTATCTTTCTTCATCTATTCAGTCTGACCAACTTCTGTATTACCCTGTATTTCCTCAATGTACACGGATTATTTGCTCCTTGTGAGGATTGTGTGTCTCACTCCTCAGTCTTTGGTACATAAAATGTATGTTAAGTAGCTAAATTTGTTGTATGAAAGTCATGAGGTATAACTTCGATATTTTACAATTAACTTACCCTAACATGTACTGACAAGCTTCTGAATTCCTGTGAAATATGTAATATATTCAGTGAATAATGCCCTGACATTCGTAACTGTGTTGCTAAGTTACTATAATTGTATAATCAAACTAATAAGTGATCATGTATTCTCTGAATTACATTTACAAATATTCAAATATCCTTTTGTGTGAAATATTTGAGATATTCAAAATGTTTTGCTTCACAAATTTTGAATGAAGGTATGACTTAATTAGAAGTGCTCAGTTGATGGAATACTCAGCTACCTTTCTATAGGTTGTAGGTTAGCGCCTAGTGTGAGGTGCTTTTTCTAAGTGACAATTTGACTATACAGTCATTTGTCTTACGCCTCTGACTCAAGTGGTCAGGTGTTATGGTAGAGCAGTTTGATACTGGCTGGTATACCAGGAACACTGTATAGATTGACTGACTACAGTGAATCTACTCACACAATGCATGGAGGCTTTGTCATTTTAGTTGTGTACATTTTTTGTATTTTTCAGATTCCTGTGAATGTAAATGTGAATGTAAATTTGATGGTCCTATGATAGCCTTCACAGTGATTGATTACATGCTGGACGTAGTGTACACCCTTGTGGTAGCTTGGCTGACATGTGAATGCTGTAAGTTGAGGTTTTTTTAGTTCTTTTGAGCACAAAGGTCTCATGGTGAGCTATTAGGATCGGTGGCTGCCTGTTGACGTCCATCAATATTTTCGTTAAACAACATCTTGTCCTAAACTGCTGAATGGATTTTGTCCAAACTTCACAGGAATGATCCTTTGGTGGGCCTTTTTCAAAGTTGTATAAATTGTTTGGGTCTTCTGCACAAGTACATCACTGGAGCTAAAATATATGTTAAAAATGTTAAGTTCTGACAATTTTCTTATCCAAAACCTTAGGGCATAGAACTGTAATATTTGGAATGTAACATTTTCTAGTGGTCCTCTTACAAGATTGCACAAAGTATTTATTTCCATAGAAAAATGTGGCCACCATGGGGCAGCGCCGTGTTAAAATATGCCATTGTTTGGGCAGGGCTAGTTATCTGAATATGGTGATGTGCAAAAGTTTGAAAGTCTTCTTTTCTGAATCTGCTGGATCACATTGTAACTTTGAAGTGTTCAATGGATGACTCTAACAATAGTTTAACCGTGTGAGAGTCATCATTAAGCTCTGTCGTCAGTGGTACAATTGTTTTCTGGGTGGTGCTTATTTCATCCACATGCATCATGAATCAGACAAGTAGGAAAGGAATTTTAGGATGGATTGACGCATAGGTGAAGGATAATAAAATACTGGTCAGGTTTGATTACAATCCACCAGTTTATGGAGGAGTTATGGCCCCTTTTTGGACTTGGTTTCTGATCAGTAAAGCTTTAAAGTGTGGATGGATTCATATTGCTGCAAAGTTATATAGCCTTTACAAAGAAAATATTTGCACTCTAATGTAAAGCCCATAGCCATACATGCCATATTTTCAGATGGTCAATAAGTGAGATTTTCCTCAGCAGGGCTGTTTTTAAGTGAGATTTGGGAAAAATAAGTGAGACTGTAAATCGCGATTTTTTGGGGCGCTTAATACACCAACACTCATTAACATTACCCCACCCAACTGTTTTCATGCGTAATTACAGTGTTACTTTGTCGTGTAAATTCCTTCATCAATTAGCATTAAACAGGGTTTCCCTTGAATTGGCTTTTAGGGGCCACAGTGGGCTTCATTTGGGGGTCATGTGTAAAATTTGGGGGTCATTTATACAAGTGACCAGATATGATACTCAAAGGCAAGTCATACTGGTATGCAAATATTGTATACATTATAACATCTACCGAATATTTTGAGAGGAGTGGGTGTTTAAGAAAGGTAGAAAAATCACATATTTTTTAAGTCTTATGTGCATCTATTAGAATAAGTACGGTACCCAATAGCAGTTTTCTAACCTTTGATCAAAGCCGATGTGTCGAAACTTCCACTTGCCAGCCTAAAATATCTTCCAAACTAAACCCTTTGATCTGCCTGACGGTTTTACGTCACATAGAGTACAGTATTACGTCACAGCTAGCAGTATTGCCTGTCTTACATGTGCCTACGTGACCTTTATCATTTGCCTCAGTTCACCGAGTTTTGAAGTTTTTAATACCAATAAATTTAATATTCTATAGTAACAGTTATGCTTTTATTGTGTGAACATTGCTTTTTTGATTCTTTGATTCATGGGATATACACGTGATGGATATACATGTAGGCTAAATTACGGATCAAAGTAAGAATTTTTCAGGTTTTTTATTTAGCCAAAAAGTACGTCAAAACGCATAAATTTGTGCGTCAGGGAAAACCCTGCATTAAAATAAGCAGATTAACACCTTTCCTGTCAATAAAATGATTAAAGTTAAATCACCGCTTTAACAAACAATTAACGTACTGCCTGAGGTGATTAAAAACACGCAAATCAACAGCTGATCAAAGCAAAGCCAATCAACAAAGTGTCACCTTAAATCGGCATTTTCGGGTAGTATCGAAGAATCATAGCATGTCCGAGATACAAAATTTCGCACGATCAGTGATATTTTCTTTTTTTCTTGGAGGTTCAAATTTACGTGAGGTTTTAATCTAACGGCGTTAGACCGTGAGGAGGCATGAAAATACGTGAGGAAAGGTCTCACGGCTTGAGATATGGCATGTATGCATAGCGAATGCATCCTTATCTCATGCACACACCTGGTTAATGTATGTATGGGCAAATACTTCGATTTGATGAGCCTGTTGTCTTTCAGACAGTTCTTGTAAATTGATGTTGTTAGTTAACTTGACTTGGACCTGTGTTAAATGTCATGTTTCCTACTGATGTGTTATACGTTTCTTATTTAGGTGCTAAGATTTGGAAACCTGAAGGATGTCACAAAGATGCGATATTAGTGATATCAACATTAGCTGTTGTTTTGCTGGACATTGGATTAACAATACTTCTCAATTGCGTGAATGGTTTGTAACTTGTCTATTTAAGCTTTTTTAATCATTGTTTGGGTATACATGCTGTAATACTTTGTATTGCTTCACCAGAGTTCAACAAAAAGTCCTAGACTCTATCAGACTGTAAAATTAATGATGTCTTTTTTATGTCCATTTTTCCCCTAACCATATATATGCATCTTTACCTGACATGTGAAGCAGTCACTCTGATGTTAGTATTTACAAATGAAATAACTCATTCTGTATTTAGGTAAAGAATAGAGAATTTACAGACACATATTTGATACAAAATTGTTTCTTTATGGTTATAATTATTAGTTCATATATTTTTTATTTATTCTTGTAATTGTACCAAATTGACAAATATACAGTAAACTCTCTGAAAACTGGAACTCTCAGAAAACCTGATTTTTCACCATGTCCGGACAGGTCCAGTTTTTATGGAGCTTACTGTATATTTATCAGTCTTTCCGAAGCACTTTGGTCTGTCGGTTCTTGTCAGATAATTGGTCCTTCTGACTGGTAAGATTATTGTAAAATGTGTACCATCTGTCTATAAACATGTATATAGAGAACTCGATACAGTCAAACTTGCTTATAAAGAAGACTTAGATTTGAATATCTAAATGCACATTTTGCATTCAAATAATGATGAATATTGAGAACAACTGATGTGATGAACTGTTTTTCGAGGTACCTAGGGTGTGTCTTATAAACTAGTTTTACTGTATATATATGTAGCATATAGAGTGTACATGATACATATAGTTTGAGGACAAGTCTGGTTGATATGGAGATTTATTTTCCTTCACACTGGTAAAGTTTGTGTTACCTATCCAGCTGACCTGTATATTGTAAAGTTTTTTACATAGGCTGATATATATTTACATAGCATTTCCTGATGGGTGATCGTATAACCTTCAACTTTTGAGTCCAGTTATAAATTCTAAAAGAAAATGGCCCCAATTCAAAATTGCATCTTGTCATGACCTCTCATATTCTTTTTTGCATTTTGAAACATTATGTTTTATTTTAGATGATTCACAGGACTGCAAGCCAGAGTGCAAAGAGGAATGTAATTGTTGTACCCACACTTTACGTGTTGCCTTCACTGTCGTTGCATGGCTTTTGGATTTTGGTGGCTATGGGATGATAATTTACTATATCTTCAACAGAGGTAAATGTTAAATGAATAAACTTGTGATTGACTCTTCCAATGATGCTTTCTTTGTTTCCTTGATTGTTCCCCGTCATAGTGATATATGATTCCATAACAATCTTTGATAAGAAATTGTTTCCACTTATATTCATTGGATAGGGTTTTATACTTTAGTATGCATCTGTGGAGACCATTGTAGGACAACTTGGCTCCAAACAGTAACTGACACATCAGTGGAGTTTGTCTAGCATTAGTTACTCTAGTTTAATCATTTAATCAGTTTGACCTGTCATAACAACAGTTGGACCATGGGAAATATAGGGCAGTTTGAATAACTGTATCCCAGGATTCCCATAACTGTTGAACTTCTGTAAATGAACTATTAGCTTTGTAAATGGAATTATTTTTTTTATGAAAGTGTTGCAAACTTAAGGTGAATGTCATGTCAGTACCTCTATCAGTAGTACTGGTTATACAGTATTTTGACCAAATGAATGATTACATGAACTATTCAGATTCATAATTATATCTGTGCAGGCTAATGTTAAGGTTTTATGGATTGCGGTTTGTAGATTTTTTTGTTCAGTTAGCAATATAAACGTTATATCGTTCTGTCTGTCTGCCTCTATTCTGTCTGTCTGTCTGTCTGCCTCTATTCTGTCTGTCTGTCTGCCTCTATTCTGTCTGTCTGCTACGTATTCTCTCTCTTCTATCTCATTTCATTTTAATGCTTGCTTAACCAATTTTAGGGACTTATTTTGATTTCACCTGAGAAAAGCTGAGGTAGAGCTTCTGTGATCATTCACCATCAGTCTGTCCATACGTCCCGTCTTTCCTCTGTCTGTCCACATTTATCTTAAACTTCAACTGCTCCTAAACTCTTTGGCCAACTTGACCAATATTACCAGAAATATTTGTGGTCCCCTTTCAAAAGTGTGCAAAGAATTCCATTCCAAGCAGAATTCTGGCAATGAAGAGTAAAAACTTAAAAAATCTTCTTGTCAGAACTGAAGGCCCAATTTGAAATAATTACATGCACATGTTCCTTTGGTAACCACCTACCAAGATTGTTCAAATTGTGTGAATCATTAAAAAAGTATGGCTGCCAGGAGCTGGGTCACTTACCCCTGAGGTATATATTATATATGCTTACTCCTAACAAGCTGTAAATAAAAAAAATTGCTTGCTTTGTTAGAATCCTTACTTCAACAAATGTTACTTACTGTGACACAGGCCCATAATACAAGATATTTCTGGCACCCAAGTGAGCAATTGAGGGTCATCATGGCTCTCTTATTTTAACAAGCACATGTTCTATTGAAATATATTTGGAATAAAAACCATGGTTAATTAATTGGAGTATTTTGTTTGTCAGCCAAGTTTTAGGTTGGTGTGACATACATGTATATTGTTTCCAGTCAGTGAACAAAGATAAGATTAACGAATATTCCTCAAACTTGAGGATAGTTAGCTGGTATGTAGACCTAGCTTGGGACTCTATTTGGGAGTGCTTGGGCCAAGGTCAAAGTCAATCATATTGAAATATATGGTAGCTCAATAATTGCTACAAGATTTACTCACCAAAGCCTGTTCAAATGGTTCAGTTAGGTTGCACATAGAGGCTGTCTGGGCTAAACATAGGCCAACATTTTGCCATAAACTGCTGTTTTGATTTTTTAATTAATTTCACACAAATGTTCCACTGGTGACCCTGTGTTAAGTTTGTATAAATTCTTTCTGATTCAATTAACACCATGTTAAAAACTTGGGTTGTCTTAGGCCTGGGACTAGGCTAACATTATGTACGTCACATTTTCTACTAGATTTACATGTGGCCTGGCCAAAATGCTGCATAAGCCTGTGTCTCAGGTACTGACATGATGCTTGTGTTATGTGTTGAGGATTTGTGTTCTCTATATGTGTATCATATACCAAGGCCTGCTGAGATCTTGTCTTAAGCTTCCTAGTCTCAGTGTCAGAGTTTGCTCTACTGACCTCAAGGTGTCATTAGGTTACATGTTTATCTGTTGATCTGCCTCAGACCATCTCTTATATGTTCTTGTCGTGTGTAGCATGCACCATTCATCTGACTGTCACTGCTGTGTGTTAGTGACAATATAAATATGTAACACAGTTACTGGTTGTTTTATTTCCATGTTCAATTCTATTGTACAAGTCTGTGGTTTGTTTCAAAATTAGGATTGTTGAATGTTGAAGGAAGGGGGTGTCAAGTATGATACATTGATGGTCATTGACAGCTTAAATGAATTGAGGATATTTTTGTTATACCTCCAATGGGGACTTGACTTTCTGAACAACACTGATATATACAGGCATGGGAATTTTCTGTTGCTTTGTGGAAATCTGCAGATTTGATGCTCGCAAGGGCCGTTTTTGAGTCAATTGAAGGCATCTTAGATGCTTAAAAGCCAAAGCTTCAGCGGCCTCCTGGCCTTTTCAGAATTTTTAGCTGATCTTGAAAGTTTGTATTATCATGCCTGTGTATGGTACTTTCTATTATCTATATTTCCATTCAGCATAACTAGTAGTTCAAATACAGTTTTAATTGCCTAAGATCTAAATTCCATGTGAACTCTACAATAGCTTATTAATCTCACATTATATAAAATATGATTGCTTCCTCACCATTATTATTTCAGATTTTTGTTTGATAAATATTTATGCTGCAATGTATTATGTTTTTTATATAATTTTGAATCAAACTGGCCTCCAGCATTATACTAAAACTAACAAGTTTACAAGCAGTTAAAAACTGTACAGGTGTAAATGGGCATCTTTTATTGTGTATCTTATATTGGGTACCTTATAGTAGGTATCTTATATTGGGTACCTTATAGTTGGTATCTTATATTGGGTACCTTATAGTAGGTATCTTATATTGGGTACCTTATAGTAGGTATCTTATATTGGGTACCTTATAGTAGGTATCTTATATTGGGTACCTTATAGTTGGTATCTTATATTGGGTACCTTATAGTAGGTATCTTATATTGGGTACCTTATAGTAGGTATCTTATATTGGGTACCTTATAGTAGGTATCTTATAGTAGGTATCTTATATTGGGTACCTTATAGTAGGTATCTTATATTTGGTACCTTATATTGGTCATATTATAGTTGGTACCTTATATTGGGTACCTAATATTGGTCATCTTATATTGGGTATCTTATATTTGGTACCTTATATTGGGCATCTTATATTTGGTACCTTAAATTGGGCATCTTATATTCCGTACCTTATATTGGGCATATAATATTTGGCATCTTGTATTGGGTATCTTATATTGAGTATCTTGTATCTTATGTTTGGATCTTATTTTGGGCTTATTGTATTGGGTGCCGTATATTATGTGTCTTATATTACGTATCTTTAATTTAGATCTTACTTTGGGTATCTTATATTGGGTATATTATATCTTAGATTGAGTATTGAGAGTTGGTTATTTTCAACTAATGCTAACATCATTGGTGTTTACGGTAAACTACTGGGTTGTGTATGTATGCTTGTTTATAGCTTCGTACATAATTAAATTGCAAAAATTGTTGACAATAAATAAAAATACTGCTTTCATATGTTCTGTATTGAATATATAAAAAAACAAGAGATAATTAAATTTAGTAGTCAAGAAAAAAAGTAGTAAATGCCTGTTCAGCTAAAATATTTCCATACCACTAAACCAATGCTTGCCCCGAGTCATCAATTCTAGGAAAATATTTACCTGAAAAACATGTAAACCTAGATTTATGTTTTATGCTGGCAGTTTCATGTTTTAGCTGCACTATAATAACGTGTTTTAATTGTATCTTGCCATGGAACCGTAATGGTGTTAAGGAGTCATGACAACATCCCCTCATGTACATACTGTGGAAACTTTATATATCTGTTAACTTGATCTGAAACACTAAATATTTCCTGTTTAGGTAAAGATAGAAGAGGTAAGAATATACATTGTGATATTGCTTCAAGTTATATCTATCTACATATATTTGTCATGTTGGCTGTAAATCTTCAACATTTATCAGGAAGGTTTCCATTGTCTGTCCTATAAACACAGTAATCCTCACTTGTCTCATCTGTACAGTGCAGAGTTTATTTTCGCTATTTGGGCAAGATGACCTATACCCTTCAAATTGGGAATGTTTGCACCTTAATCTTAGAAATTGGTGATGGAATTAAAGGATGTAGTGATTAATTAATCAACAATTACTATTTACATTAACTGCCTCTGAGAGCCACTGAGAGCCCCTAATGTTTTTCCATTTTTAGCTTTATTGAACAAAACATTTTTCTTCAGATTTATTGGGAATATTTACATTCAAATTGGGAAATATATAAAAAAAATTGCATTGGGAGTATTGCCAAAAAACAGCTGAAATAAACACTGGTATGTAACAAATGTCTGCACCCCAATTACAATATTCCATTATTCACATAATTATACGACCTACTTTTATAACAATGATACCAGTAATGATAATAGTCAACAGCTATATATGTGTGACATATTATCTAATATCTGTCATCTAAGTGGTCTGCTTGACCTATAATTCTAAATCACAAATAACTCAAATAGATTTGAGGACCGTTGACATAATTATACGGTTGTTAGACACATCGTGCATTTTATTTTATTGAACTTTGGAAACTCAGCTGTTCTTATTGGTAGTCTTCACTTCCTTTGACTTGTCTGTTATTGAGTTTTGAACTTAGTGCTACGTATTCTATTATTGTACCTATTTGTTTTAGAGGTAGAGCCTAAGGAAAAAAACGAATCAGATTAACCACTTGATGAAAAAGAATCAAGGATAACAAGGACTGAAAGTTAAATTTTTGAAGAAAGACTGTATTTGTTGTAGTGAATCATTTAGTTCCTATAGTTGGTGACAACCATTATTTAGTAAATTGTTGTTATAAAATAGACATTGTATGCAGAAATATAAAGAAAACAGGCTAAATAAAATGTGTATTGTTATAAAATAGACATTGTATGCAGAAATATAAAGAAAACAGGCTAAATAAAATGTGTAATCAGATATTTATTTATCGGGGCTGTATAATGACTAAATCTGAATAAAAATGTAGTTTTTTATCAAATTACATGACTGTTCAGTGTGGAAAACGCAAGTTTTATAACCAAATATTGAATTTGTATTTAAACTTTTTACAGGTAATCGCATATTGTAAGTTTGTGTTTTATCAACAATTTGGTTCTGTACCTGCAGTTGTATTTATAGATTGATTGTTATTTTTCGTGTTATTTATTTTATGTCGAATTATATGAGAATTCATTGTAACAAAGCACTGGTAATACAGAAATATTTCTTTACACACGGAAAGTGTAATTACCATTTGAATAATAACTCAAAATATGAGAGAAATAGGAATAGGTTTGTGGTATGATATATTATCTATATCTCTGCTCTAATGCCGCAAATGTACGTCTTTCTGTGATATGCATGGCTTGTAATTCACTTCATTTTATTGTTGTGTGATTCAACTTTGGTGATGGTCATTTAAGTACTCTTGCACTAACCAGAAGGTTCTCCCTTCCATGCCCTTGGATTGTGAATACCTTTCAAGCCTCCTCAGAAAATGTATGGTAAAAATCGTCTGGTGAAAGCGAAACAAACCTAACTGGCTTCGGTATTTTCCTGCAGATAAACTGGTTTCGCTTTGATCCCTCGATATATATGTACTTAACCATGCATGTGTATGAAATGTACACATTATTATAGCTAATTTACAGCAACCATTCTATTATTAGACACTATAGTTACAGGCAAATGTTACTTTCTGCTTTTCAATTTAATCCAGGCAGTTGATGTCTATATATCACATTTGTGTCTGGATTATTTTACCAAGCTTTAATCACTAAGCTTCTAAAGATACAAACATAGAATTATCATCGGGAATTTAAAACAGTTAGTTCCTGCATTGTAGCTATTTAACATCTTCTGAGTGCTGAATAAAATAATGTTGCCATTGGCAGCACATACATTCATGACAATACAGTAAAACCTCAATAATAAGACCACCTTTGGGATCCTTGAAAACTGGTCTTCTTATTGAAGTGGTCTTAATGTTGAGGTTGAATTAAGAGCAAAACAGTCAAAATGGACTTGAAAATTGTGGTCTTAATTTTGAGGTGGTCGTTAGGAGAGGTTTCACTGTGCATACATCATTAAGCATTGCTGTCTTGACTATCTATACTAGACCTCTTCTGTGCAGTAAACCGTTGTTTTATTCACACCTTTGGACTTGGTTGAATGTTTGTATGTACAGTTGTATTGTTATGTTTGTCCTGCTTGTTTCTAACCAGTCATACCAATATATCGGCATGGTCATCTTCCAGTTATGTTTGCATGAGTCTTGTGGATGAAACCAGTTGTTTTAAGACTAGTGACTTGTTGTTGGTCCGAGTTTTTCGACATTTCGTTCTTTGGTGTTGTTTTTCCTTCTCAATGAAATAAATAAAACTGGTTCTATTCAGTTTAGAGGTTTGGTTTATTCTTAAGAGAACTACTTCGTATTGTGTATTAGCTTGGTTCATTAATTTCTTCAGTCTTAATAAGATGTTAATGTTTGAGGAGGAATGAATTTAACATTAGCCTTTTGATTTTGTGTGTTTTATATATTTTTTTATTTTCTATGTAAGCAACTGTGAGTGAGTTTTTATCTAATCATTATTATACTGAATGACTTGATATGACCAAAGCACAGATAAACAACTAACAAGATTACCATTAACATTTGCAAGTCGTTGATATTTGTATACTTTTCATTATTTTCGTTATGAATCCAAAAATGGTGTTTATATAATCAGCTACTAACTGTACTGATCAAGGTAGACACAGTGAACTGTAGCAAAGTTGACTTACTATAAAATTTATGGTATTTTATATGTTACTATGGAAACTCTTTAACAATTTCTGGAAAACTCTTAAATGAATATCAAATGTTTTATATATCATACTTGTTAATGGTTAAATGTGTTGGTCATCTTAAGTCATTGTTCTTCTTTGGCCATATCATAGATACCCTTTATTTCAGCTGATAAGTCACCAAGTGCAGAATCAGAAAAGATGAAATCTGAAGAAAACACAGCTCTTTGAAAGTATTCATATCAATATGTTACCAAAAACTATCAAGGCTTATTGCCATGTACATTAGGGTCAGATTCAGACAATTGTCAACTATTGGAAAGCAGTTAATACTTGTATCGAACTGGTGCAGAATTTATTGAAGTGAAATCATTGCATGCTGTCTGTCTGTGTTTGCTTCTCTCATTTTTATTACATACACAAGGAAACCATCTTGGTTGTGTCAGTATTTTGGAGGTCATTGATAAAGTACACTGAGTTATAATGTTCAACCCTGGAAACCCTGCAGCATGAAAAAAATATAGAACCTCCAGTCTATGCTTCCTGTACCTATTTAGTTTCAAGCTTTTAAATGTCAGGATTGGGAATGTTGGCATTGCATGTATTGTAATGGGACTGTAAGCCTGTCTGATTGGAAGAAGTTTTTTATGAATAAAGGGAGCTGATTGCATTATATGTCAACAATATTCTGGTAAAAAAAGTTAATCTGCAATTTTGAAAATTTTGACTGGTTTACATTGAATGTTACGATTGTTCAATTCATTTTCCTTGCAAGTGTTTGTTCAAGTTGCATACTGTTCAATTGTTGTCTTTGATGTTAGTTTTACAGTTTATCTTTAGTATTGTTCTATTTAGTTCCATACTCATCTGTAAATATTTCAACTTCAGTTTGGTTTGTAATGCTGCCTGTTACTTGCACATTGTTGTTCATTCAGATTTTCTAGTATTTATGATTGGCCACTGTTTGTAGTGATAAATTTGTTTGTTATTTTCTTAATGCATAATGTGTCTGCTTGGTCAAAGAAATTAAAGAGCGTGAATGTATCTAACTCAAACTGTAATTGCTTTTTCACATTTGTCTGCCTCAAATTCTGTTTATGTATCAACACATGCATGATAAAGCTTTGACATAGAATGCTTACTGTTTAGAAAATTAATGTAACAGTTGGAAAACCTGGCTATCTTTTGTGATACAATATATGGCACTAACTTTTTATGTCGTTGCTTCATGGAGTGCAGTTTTTGGAATGCATCACATTTGCTTGCATTTAAATGTGTGAGTTATGTACAGTTGTGTGACTGAATGCATCTAGATGTTGTGTTTTCTATGTGACTGTTCTGTTAATGTAATCATACACCAAGCTGTACTTGTGTTTATTCTACTTCATCTATTGCACATACAGTATTTGTTGTAATTGCATTGTTTGTATCAAACTCATCTAATACTACACTTACTGCATGAGCTTTATCACTTCATATAGTATATAGCCAGGATAAAATAGCCCGTTCCATATCATCCATATTATTCTAGTGTATTTCAATATATAGATGCACCAATTCACAATTGATAGATGTAAATAATCAGTATGTTAGAAGATACAGAACAGTAACGTCTTGCGCTTGTGCTGGTGAGGAAGCCTTATATATATATACCATATACCAATGGCTTATAGGGTTATTCACACCTGTAGTTGCCTGATATTCAGCATGTTTTCAAGTTTATTTATATATTCTGCAAAGTGCCGGAAAAGTGCTGCATCGGCAACAATAGATTTATATACATTCTGATACCTTTTAAATTGTTTGCGGGTCTTCTACAAATGGCTTATCAGCTTGAACTATATCTTCAATTGTTTTCATACCTCATTAACGAATGGTTTAAGTTACATAATATGTCCATAGTGGATCATTCACTACAACATAAACATCTGTACAAAGCTCTGCATGTTGTCCTTGCTTTATGTCTGACATAGTCAAGTTACTCTAGCTTACTGCTTGTGGTGTGGGTCTGCATTGTACCACAATTCTTAGGAATATCTCTCAAACTGTACCTATCAGATGTTTCATTTGGTTTCCACAAAACGATCATCAAGATCAACCTAAGTCATTGCTTTATGCTCTCCTGTACAAAAGTTCAATATTATACATTTTTTGTGTATTGTGTTATTTATTTTTTCGTGATGATAATATTGTATAATGGTTTTTTACATCATTTAACTTTTAATGTATGAAGATAGGTGTTATTTGTTTGTAATCAATGGCCTTAACTGACTATCTTAAAGAACACAGTTTTAACTTAGAGGTGTAACCTTAGATTTGTCTTTGAATGTTGAGAGATGCTACTCAAGCTATTTTGATTGTTGTTGAACATGACAGAATGTTTTTGGTTTGTTGTAAAAAGTTTTCACAAGTATTTTTACAGGATTTATATTGTTTTAATTTTCCTTTCGCGTTTTTCTCAGTAACACAGTCTTAGTTATATAACTTCACAGAATTATTTTAGCATCTATTATATGAAATAATAAGAATAGATTAGTGTTGTAATGTATAAAGTGTACTTATTTGTAACTCATTAATGTTTTAATCAGTGACTTTTTTGCACCGTCCACATATTTTTTTCAGAAAATTTGGCAAATTTAATAAATGCTTATGCATGTGTTCTATCAACACTATACAAATGACTTATTTGGACAAGATTGCCATTTGTCACCTTATTTGGGCATCAGATAATGTGCATAAATTAAGTATGACACACTTTGTAATGTTGTTGTTCTTGGTTGCAAATAGCAAAGTTATGTTTTCACTTTGAGAAACAAGATGGCAATATGTTGGCCATTGTGATTGATATTTAAAATTTTAGAATTTATGATAAAGATTTGTCATCCATGTATGGACAATACATAAACTAACTCATGTATGCAACAAGAGAACAGAATGTTGGCATCCTATGTAGATGTAAGGAACTTTTGAAACATGCTTAAATTCGTGGTCTATTATTGAATGTTGTGTTTTTATCAATCCATGTGAATATTGTTACTGTTGTCAGAACTTGTCAGTCGTTGCAGCAGACTATACTCATAGCTGTAATTTTTTTTGTTGGTGCATAAAATGTACACTTATCAAACTTCTAACGATACCTTTTGATATATTTCTATTTGCTGTTTGAGATATATGTCCTAAATTTCAAAAGGATATGCATGGTTTGTGATATGTTGTTACGGAAGTGCCATATAAAGGTTTTTGTTTAATCCGTAATTTACATCACCCCAGATTTCAAAAGTCACAATTATTAGCTATGTAAATAGTAGGTCTGATATTGGTTCTATGTTTTATGCATTGGAAATTGATGTATAAGATACAAAATATGCCATCCAAGCTGACAACAAAATGTATGAATATTAAATTTTTACTAAAACAATTCCCGAGTAAACTGAAAAGACCTTGCGAAATGTTGATTCAAAAAAACTTGATATGGGCTTGAAAAAATGTAACATAAATCACTTTTATAACATTTGATGTGTCTGATGATTTTGTCGTCTCACTCGGAACCGTAAGCTCCAGGAGTATGTGACATGTTTCGAACAGTTAGGTTATTTTTCACGAACAAGCTGATGTGTTCAGAGTCAAGGTAGTTATTCCTATCTCTGAAATGTTGTATTTCTCATTTTTTTCTTTATTTATTGTACAATAATTCACAGCATTGGGGGTTTATCTCATTTGTTCAGCTTTATTCTAAGCAAATTATGAACTGATTTGAATCAAATTTGGACAAAAGCTGTCTGGTAAATTTGTGCTTCACTAAGCAAAATTGCATGAAAATCAAAAAAGAAATGTTTAAGAAAATTATTAAAGGTACTGTTAGAAGTTTGATATTTTAAGTTAAGTGGAATCATTGATGTTTTATCATTTATGTATTTTTCCTGTTTGTTCAGTATGACTGTGTATGGTTGCTCCAAGTTTAATGATGATACTTTATGAAATGTGGAACGAATATTACTCATTTAGTTCACCACATGTTTGAAGTGAATAGATTATATTGACTTAATGTGAAAGCCACAAAGATCTTGCTTACCATTACATTGGTTTATACACTGTCTGGAAATCATAATAAATGGACAATAAAACCATGTTGTGACTAGACTTCTAGAAATATGTATATTTTTCATTCCTAGTTCTGACCCAAGACCTTGTAAGTTATTACTATTATGTTATCAAGGTTTATTGTTGATGGAAAATAACATTTACTTTATTAAGTATTATCATTAAAAATGTTTGCAACAATGTAATAATATAATGAATGTAATTTACTGTATTATTCATATAACTGTGCTGTATTGTATGTATCAATTATACTTTAAAGTTATAATCAGAACAAAAGACTTCAATGATTAGATACACCTCCTTCATTATTTCCTTTTTGATTTTTAAAATATTTTACTTTTTTATTGAGTGAATCATACACTTAACCTGCAACTGTTAAACTTAAGACAATATGGCGCTAACTGTTTGTAGTAGTACTGGGTAGTTTATGAGTCATTTTGCCGTAATGAGCAATAGTTCAGTACCTTAGCTTCACAAATTTCAAGCTAGGAAGAAACATGTCAAAGTGATTTTAAGTTATTTTCGGTGCTGTTTCAGACTATTTCAAGGTCATCACAACCCAGTTACATGTCTGTACAAGTGATAGCGAATGATCAGAAGACTTTGTACCTGTTGACTTTGATTTCAGCAAAATAATATTGGTATTATCTGAATTGATTTGTTTTTACATTTCCAATAATTTGCACCGAGTTTTTGGATAACTGCATTGTTTTGTCTTAAACCGCAAGTCAGCAAAACTGCCAGAATTAAAAGAACGTGGGTTATGTATCACATTCCAAAGTTTTTGAATGCCAGACATGTTTGCAGAATAACGAGTACCTATCAAAGCCATCAATTACACATTCAAAACTTGATAGCAAACTGCAAAAAGTGATTTTACCCTATAGCCAATCAGGCCTTTGATTTGAAAATTCAAAATATGAACAAAACATAAGTGTGTCCCAGAAACCAAGTTTTAAGGAGTTTGTCATGTATATATTGGTATAGTTATTTTACTGTTTCTATAAGTTAAATGGCATTGTGTGAAATAGTGTGACTAAACAGGATGTAACATTATTTAATGAAGTGGATAAAGGTAATATCCAGACATTGTTTGTATCACTAACCAGTAGAACATGTATATTTGATAATTTCTTTTGTCAGATGGATTTTTAATTTTACAGTAAATTTTAGATATACTCTCTTTGGAAAAAATTCAATAAATAGTCTGTAACTTCATTAGGTCAGTTTGTATCAAACAATAGTGTGGAATTGTCTCAAATGTTACCTAAAATAGAATACATAGTAGTTATTTTAATCAGACTTGTAACTATGTGAAAGCCAATACTCATTCAAAGACCAATTTGTATTATATATGTGAGAAAGGTGAATGCACCTTGGCTTACTGTGACCCAATGTACCCCTATAGCCTTGCTGACAGTTACAATGATTCGACTATGAAGGTGGAGTGTGCATATCAATGCCTAGTGCTACCAGTAATGGCTTGATTTTATACGATATGTGGAAAAAAACTGAGAAAAAAAACTGAGAAAAAAAATGTTTAGATTTTTCATAGATTTTTCAAAGATTTTAACGAAGACAGTTCTGATTATTTTGTTATGTAATGTTTGCGTTCATGTTCATTTGACTTGTTTGTCATAATCACCTCTCCTCCCTCAAAGAAGGGGTTTGGGTTAGGGGTCAAATATAGGGAGATGTATAATAATTTATGTAAAGTTTGCCAGACTGTTGATCAAATTGTTCCACTCCAAGTTTAAGATTTGTGTAATCAAATATCCCATGAAGATTATTTGTGGACTGTTGATAACCCTTGTACTCAAGAGTTGTAAGACTAATTACTTGCAAAGATTAATTTAGTTCACTAATCAATTCAGCAGCCTGTATACTATTTGAGGAGGAGAGGGTGGATGCTTAGTTAGAAAAATCTTTTATCATTATGATGTATGTTTCAATGTTCTTGTATTCGGCTATGTGTTGAAGTAAACTATCCTTGAGTGAATATGCTGTCTTTGTTTTAATATACATTAGGCCTAAACAAATATGTGTGTTTCAGCTTTCATGCCCCCCCCCCCCCAATAATAGGCTAGGTAGGTCGGAAAAAAACAAAGCAAATTAAACATAGATTTAAATGAATATACAACATGTACATGTATGTTAAAAGACAAATCCTCTTTTCCTTTTAATATGGATAATGTTTAATTTAAATTTTACCAAAAAGAAGAAATTTTACCACAAATAAAAAAAAATTGACAAGAAGTTGTATATTCGGGACAAAATATGGGGTAGTAACGGGAAACCTGAAACAAACATTTGTTTATGCCTTAATATAAGTATCAGTTTGTTGCTGGATTTGACTATGAAGATACAGATGAAACAAAAGTAAGTTTGATTATGTTAATCTTATTTGGTAATTATCAGTTCCTGTCTGATCCTCTACTGTCTCTGTGATTGTAATAAGTCTACTTTCTGGAGGGAGTTTTACTGTTGTATGATGCCAGTTACATCACATTTGTTGGATTTGTATGTTTATGATAAAAGGTCGTATCAGTTGCCATGACTTGATAACTAAGTCTATCCTGGTGTTTTGTGTGTTGAGGTTTCGTTTGGTTCCCTGTTTCAGTGTCTATCACTCCGTTTGGTTTTGTTGTTCCCGGACTTCTATCTCCTGTAACCGTTTGCAGTTGGTTTAACATTTCATGGTGTACCAGTTACAACTATCTCATGTCATTCTCACATACACAAAATTATCATATTATATTTGACTTTTGTTTGAAATTTGATTAGTGATCAACTGTAGGAATGTAGTGTCTGTGAAAAGTGGGACATAAAGATTTGTAGCTATGTGAATTCTGGCAGAAATAACAGATACTCGGTAATAGTGTTGCTTTTTTCTGTTAGTAGTGGGAGGCAAAGGTCCAAAAGCTAGCACCCCTGCCAGCCCTGCCAGAAAGCCCCCAGGAAAACCTGTAGGAGGACACCCAGTAGCCAAAACTCCTGGAAATAGCCACTCTACTCGAGATGGTCGTGATCAGGGTCATGGTCGTGATCAGGGTCATGCAATGAATGATGTTACGAAAAATGGTAGCAAAGGACGACCACAGCCACCCCCGCCGCAAGCGAATTCTAGGTATGTATTTTATTTCTTAGAGCTAATAATGCACTAAATGTGATACACCATGTCTCCTGTGAAATCATCATTGCAAAACAATACACTTGTCTTCCATATGTATAGTAGCACATTCGGTTTTAATTAAGTAAGGATTCTGACTTGATGAGTAATAGAGCATGCTGATTGTAAGCTCTCCAGTGTTCGTGTGATGTCACAGATTCATGTTGTACATTGTGTACATTTTGTAAGTTGGTGTCAGGCTTAAACATCTACACTCTGGCTTGTGTTTCTTGTGCTACTAGCTGCTTTGCTTGTGAGTGAGCTAATTTGAGGTCTGTGAATTCTTTGTCTAAATCTTTATTAAAGATTCTGTTTCATACTGGAAGCGAAATTGTTAAATAACTTACATGCTTGATAGATATTATGTAAAACATTTGTACCACTGGCACGAAATTCTATGTATTTATAATTGCAGTTAGTTATGATTTTGTTGTATAGTTTGTTCTTAACAAAAGTAAATTAATTTGTATAAAATTATAATTAAGTGCTTTATTCATTCTTAGTATTAAATTAACAATCTAATGTCTTAAAAAGCAGTAATATATCTGGTCATTATCTTTACAAAAAGCAAGGTTGGTATGAAATATGCTCTCACATCTCTGATCTAAGCTTAGGAAGCAACCTTGTCTCTTCAATGCTAAATATCCCTGGCCTTGCTAGAGAAAACCTGAACATGTATTTCTATAATTGTACTCGTGTGTAAATGATACCTCTTGATTGTCAAATATTTGGTGTAAGAATATTATGAATTTTGACATCTTTCAAATCTCCCAAAAACATAACATTGGTCAATACATGTATATAGATCATTGGTCAATACATACACCATTTGTCAATACATACATCATTGGTCAATAAATATATTGTTGGTCAATAAATACATCATTGGTCAATAAAGACATTAATGGTCAATAAATACAGCATTGGTCAATAAAGACATCAATCGTCATATATACGTCATTGATCAATAAATACATCATTGGTCAATATTCACATCATTGATCAATAAATACATCATTGGTCAATATTCACATCATTGATCAATAAATACATCATTGATCAATAAATACATCATTGGTCAATAAATACATTAGTGGTCAATATACACATCCTTTGATTTACTTCAACAGGTATGTCTGTGTTATAGAAAGTTTAACTATATCACTGATGGCAGTCATTTACTGAAATTATTTCCAAAGCTTGCTCTCTGATTTTGCTCTCACATCTTGAACATTTAATCTTTGTGCTGGACTTTATTAGTGTTTTTATTTATGCACAAACATTTGGTTTTGTTTGATTATATAAGGGAACACAGTAGAAAGAAAAAGAGACTTACTGAGAGAATGTAAGTGTGTATATCACTTATACAGTTTTAAGTTTGCATCTATTATACCTTCATATACACTTTGCTATAACTACCTTATCTAACTTTCAATGTATATCTTCTAGTGAACCAGATGCATGTATTCTTTTCTTATCCTACTTTTAAAATGTCAAATGTCTGACATGGATGATGTTTGAAGTAATGTAATTGCGAAATTAAACCCTATGACATTAATTGTTGGCATTGGCTTGAACTCTGGTTCGGAGCACAATCTCAGTGGCATTGGCTTGAACTCTGGTTTGGAGCACAATCTCAGTGGCATTGGCTTGAACTCTGGTTTGAAGCGCAATCTCAGTGGCATTGGCTTGAACTCTGGTTTGGAGGGCAATCTCAGTGGCATTGGCTTGAACTCTGGTTCGGAGCACAATCTCAGTGGCATTGGCTTGAACTCTGGTTCGGAGCACAATCTCAGTGGCATTGGCTTGAACTCTGGTTTGAAGCGCAATCTCAGTGGCATTGGCTTGAACTCTGGTTTGGAGCGCAATCTCAGTGGCATTGGCTTGAACTCTGGTTTGGAGCGCAATCTCAGTGGCATTGGCTTGAACTCTGGTTTGGAGCGCAGTCTCAGTGGCATTGGCTTGAACTCTGGTTTGGAGCGCAATCCCAGTGGCATTGGCTTGAACTCTGGTTTGGAGCGCAATCTCAGTGGCATTGGCTTGAACTCTGGTTCGGAGCACAATCTCAGTGGCATTGGCTTGAACTCTGGTTTGGAGCGCAATCTCAGTGGCATTGGCTTGAACTCTGGTTTGGAGCGCAATCACAGTGGCATTGGCTTCAACTCTGGTTCGGAGCACAATCTCAGTGGCATTGGCTTGAACTCTGGTTTGGAGCGCAATCTCAGTGGCATTGGCTTGAACTCTGGTTCGGAGCACAATCTCAGTGGCATTGGCTTGAACTCTGGTTTGGAGCGCAATCTCAGTGGCATTGGCTCAAGGTCTTTGGTAAAAAGCACACAGACAAGAGAAAATTGTCAACAGTTTGTACAAATTACTGAGGAATGTATGGAAACAAGTCGGCTCGAGGGTTTGAATCGGCCCTATTTTGTTCTTTGTAATGACGTAAGTTTCTCCTGCAAATAAGCCTGCATACATGTGATGTTGAATCATTTCTGAGTCACAGCTTTTAAATAAGGCTTTCAGGTTGTTACAGGGAGTATAAGGCTTTCAGGTTGTTACAGGGAGTATAAAATCACCTAGCCCTCAGTTTTGTTGGTGTTTGCCGTTTCACCAATTGTTACTGACTTTATCGGGTTGTTCCATGATGTATTACATCCATGAAACCTTTCCCCCTTGTTGTCCCCCTACATTCTTCATGGTCGTTGATGATTGGCCAGACCATTCCTAACTCCCTATTCCCATGTTTACCCTTGCACCTCCTCAGTACCTAATTTTTGTAGGTTATTGTTTCCCTGGGGTCTGTGTGGAGAGGCATTGTCTTATGTATGTGGCATTCCCTGTAACAACTTGATCTCTCCTTGACCTTGGAGTACTGGTTAGTTCTTGTACTGATTACCTTGTACAGAATGAAATCAAAATACTGCTGATAGACAGAAAAAACTGGCATTAAGGAGTGAATGATATTTTTTCTATATTAATGCATGTACATGCAACATATTACTCTGTCCCTACATGCGACATATTACTCTGTCCCTAATTGTATTATCAACTTGATAATACTTGTAATTTATTTTACAATATCCAATTTTGTATCTCAATATTTCATTGTTATTCTGATAAAATTATGTTAACCGACTGCAAATTTTGTTTGAGTAGCATGTTTTCATTTAACCCTCCTTTTTAATTGCTGATAATTCATTAATACTCAACTGCATGGTGAAATTTTGAGTTTTTGTATTTTCTTCTTTCTTTGTTTTAAAAAAATCAAAAATTTGATAAACCAGTATCCATTGAATGTCAACATTGCCTAGGATTCAGATTTGATAATTTATTCTGTTGTACTAAAATTGTTGTAGAGAGGATTCCACTAGTGAAGTATCCAGACAGGATGTAACATTAGAACATGTAGAAAAAAGGTAATTTCTGATCATATATTCCACTACATTGTGAGAATATGGATATATGTTATGCTGCAGCATGGTTAACCATTCCAGAAGTTAAGAAATTGTTGTCGACATCCCAGACAAGTCTAATTGCTGATTTGGGCTGCCAACAGTCGAGTTAAAGTTAGTCCAGGACAAGTCTGCTTTAAAGCCAATTTAAATTGGACATTCTAAATATTGAATGAAAATCATGCATTACTGATGCCTTGAATTTGGTGACAATTCAAACTATCAACACATTTTCTCTGACAACGAGCCTCCTTTATTGGACAAGTCAAATATAACATGTTCACTTGTCCGGGACCGGAGTGTATTTTAAAAATAATATCTTGAGCCCTGATATCTATGGACCACAAACTGATCCATCTTACCTTATATAAGTCAGCAGGTCTACAATACTATTGTGTTTCTTATCATAATATTAAGACTGCATTAGAAGTGGAGACACATCAGTCTGATACAAAAGGCTTTATTAAACAGCTATAATTATGTTACAGCAAAATGTGTCATGTCCAAAAATGATATAATTTTGCTTCCTTGAAATTGAAAGCTCCTATGACCTATGACATGACATCACTCACATTGCTGTGATGTCATAAGTATGATGTATTCAATTCTCATGTCAAGACTAACACCATTTCATACGCAATATGTGTGAATGGAATTCTTTCATTGGTTTTGGGTTCAAATTCAGAAATCAGTCTTGCATTTAATAACTGCACAGCAATATTCTAGAATCTGACATTGGATGTTTTTCTTGTGTTCTTGACAAATTCTTTACTGAATGGTACATCTTTACATGTTAAATGTTTTTCAAGGAAACTAACTGATGAGGCACTTAGAGTCTACATGTATATACAGTTTAAATAAGTTTGGAAGTAGAGAAAAAGGAAATTCATAACTTGTTGCAAAATTGTTTAGAAACGTAACACAGTGATGATCTTTAAAAAGTCGCAACAATTAAAAAATCAGTCTTGTGGTTTTACTAATTAACTTGTCCAAACCGGCTACTCCTTTTAAATATTAGAATTTAGGGCTGAGGATTTTATTTTATTGATATTTTCTCCACTGATACAAGGTATTACCACCAGTATTTCATTTACCAGGTACTTACGCTTGTGATTCTACTGTGTATACTGCAAGTAATACATACATTGATGAACATTGATGTCTCTTGGGAACTGGTTCATTTTTGTCTGATTTTATGCTGACTGTGGTTTAGTAGACTTGATAAATACAGTAAAACCTCAATAATAAGACCACCCTTGAAAACTGGTCTTAATATTAAGGTGGTCTGAATATTGAGGTTGATTAAAGATCAAAACAGTGAAAATGGACTTGGAGGTGGTCTGAATATTGAGGTTGATTAAAGATCAAAACAGTGAAAATGGACTTGGAGGTGGTCTGAATATTGAGGTTGATTAAAGATCAAAACAGTGAAAATGGACTTGGAGGTGGTCTGAATATTGAGGTTGATTAAAGATCAAAACAGTGAAAATGGACTTGGAGGTGGTCTGAATATTGAGGTTGATTAAAGATCAAAACAGTGAAAATGGACTTGGAGGTGGTCTGAATATTGAGGTTGATTAAAGATCAAAACAGTGAAAATGGACTTGGAGGTGGTCTGAATATTGAGGTTGATTAAAGATCAAAACAGTGAAAATGGACTTGGAGGTGGTCTGAATATTGAGGTTGATTAAAGATCAAAACAGTGAAAATGGACTTGGAGGTGGTCTGAATATTGAGGTTGATTAAAGATCAAAACAGTGAAAATGGACTTGGAGGTGGTCTGAATATTGAGGTTGATTAAAGATCAAAACAGTGAAAATGGACTTGGAGGTGGTCTGAATATTGAGGTTGATTAAAGATCAAAACAGTGAAAATGGACTTGGAGGTGGTCTGTGAAGTTTTACTGTTGTACTCTTCCTGCTTGAAGTTTGCTTCTCATTTTCTCTGAACCAATTTTCTCGTAACTTTGGTGAATGCACTGCTGATGTAAGAACATCTTCATCGACATTGTTGTCCTTTTTTAGACCTTTGCCAAGCATTGGAGGAGCAGGTATGGGAAAAAGGGGTCTTTCTGCTAACTTTGATGATAATGAAGGGATGACACCAATGGAGGGTCGAGGAGGAACGAAATTACTACCTTTGAAACCTCCTCAAGCTACTATAGCAGAGAATGATGAAACAGAGAAGAAAAAGAAGAAAAAGAAGAAGAGGAAGACTGAAGACAACGACGGAACATAAATGGATTAAAAAGTGATGACATTGGTCAGTGTGTATTGTCTGAAGTGGCTGATGACAGCAAGGTTACCTAGGAATAATAACTGTGTATTACATTGTATGCTATTCCAGAATACTTGTATGTGGACTGAACTTTACAATCAGAATGTTACATTTTGCAAGTGATTGAATCATTCATATACTGCTGACCAATTTGTATTGTCTTGTTGTGTTTTGCCTTACTGACTGTGATATTAGCTGTCCGTCCATTTATTAAGTCCTGCCACATTGTTTTTATTTCTCTCTGAAGTCATCATCTCTTACGCAACTTGCTTTTCACTGCTACCTCGTGGGAAATTTGGTGACACTGTTACACCTTTATAGGAATTAATGTATGTTGATGTCAATACATTTAAAAAATCCCCATTTAATGGTAGTATGATTGAACAGTGTGTGTATAGGGGAAATTATGCGATATATTGAGGGCCAGACCAGCCCCATATTCAGGAATGTTGAGTATTCCCTCATATTGGGTATCTATAATATTCTATATACATACACAACACATCTATGCATGACATGTTTTACAATTCTGAAGATAAATTGTGTTTTTAATCCTTAGTAGCTACTGAATATCAAGTGAATCTTCATTTGTCTGCCTCTTTATGATTCAACTGTTCTCTCAAATCAATATCATGTATATCAATATGAAGGCGAGGACAGTTTGCAGACGATACACATACACATGAATAATCACACTGTTTTCTACCTGTTTGATTCTTGATTCTATTATATAACAATAATAAACTTAATACAAAACTGGTAGCAGTGGAGCAATAACACACTTTAGTATTTAGTTATTTATTTACTTATGTTTGGTCTCTGAAACTATATCTTGTGTGGTGAGTGAATCATATTATGTATATGTTCCTGTTTTATTATGTTGCTCTAACTTCCTTATGTGTTTTTATATATTTATTCTGTATTTTATGCGTACATGTATATACTTTAATGTACACTTTTATACTGGGAAATGTAGTTTTAAGAAAAATGATATGTATAGCCACACCTGATCCTGACCTTTATGCATGAATCATTTTCCAAGAGAAAATCGTGTATCATCGGTATTTTTAGTTTCAGTTTCAGAAATCATTGCATTTGTGGATTTCTTTCATTAAAGTTGTTAAATGACCAAACTTAGAAGTTAAACAGATTAGAGATGAAGATAAATTTAGATAATCAGTCTACTGTGACACTTTACTAATAGAGGTCAGGAGGTTCAGGTTAATTTGTCAGAGTAATAGGTTGAAATAAGGGTTGCTAATTATGTAATGGGTGTATGCTATTAATTATGTAATTTATATGATTTTACTTATACTTTGAGTGATCAACATTGTATGCTTTTATACAGTTTTCAAGTTGTTTATGATTGCATTGATTTTGACTTTGTTATGTGGTTTATCTGTTTGCTATTAAAGTCATCTTAGTCTTTTCTTACCACTGAGATTTTCATGCTTAATTAGAATATGTTTAACTGGATATGCAGCATTGACCCCTCCCCCCCACCCCCAAACAAAAATATGCATGTGATAAATACAAGTTTGTGTAGATTTTTTCTGTGTACCTGAGAATGGTTGTAAACTAATCTTGAGGTGGCCCAACTATAAAACATGAAAATATTGTCCAATTGATAGAGTGAACACAATATCTTAAATATATTCTCTGTTATATGAGGTTTGTTTACATATGACTGAGATCAGCCTAGGGTTCCTAGTAGGATACATACATGTATATTTGCCTTGGTTGGAATATTCAATGACCAGTTTCTCACTGTTAACTTACTGATATTTGTGTTAATGGCTAACTTGACTGCTGCACATTTAGTGTGGTGTAAATATTTGTTTTATCATTCACTGACATTTACCTTGATTTATCCAGCTATCTGCTATCCTTATTGTTCATGTGTTTAGAATAATAAAACTGGCATAGATGAGTATATGTTTACATGTATGGAGAATCAGTCACTTCTCTTATTGTACTATATCCTGTTATCATTAAGTGATGGGAAGGTTACCACACTTGATTACCTAGGTTACCAAATGAAATAAAACATTAGGAGTGGACACAAAATAGACCTGACAAGGTTCCAAGTCAAAACTTCACTTATAGTTTTATTAGACTACTATGTACAATTTGTAGTAATTCATAACAGTATGTGGGTTTAACACTATGAGTATGATTAATGTTACAGTTATGAAGCAATTAGCCAGTTACAATATTCATGTGCCTGTCTGTATGCATATAAACATTTACTCCTCTCATATTTTTGCCTCGTTTGTGTATATAAAAGCATTTTTTGGATGGTTTAAACATGCATCTATTTCAATAACCACACTAGCATACAAGTATCTGTATGAGGTTTTCATGATATCTGCTGTAAAATCAGAAATGTTTGCAAGGGGTTAATATTTTTAGTTTTGAGAAATCATTGTATCCGTGAAAATCAATGCTCCCAAAACATTGTTGTGTTAATTTTACACTAAACCTGAAAGTAGAAATTTGCACATGTTTAATATTGTGTAATTCTCTGATAACTTTAATTTGCAAAATATTGATGTCACGAAATATCTCATTTTACAGTAAATATAGTCATTGGAAATTTGAGGTCTGAATGTTTGCAGTGGTTTGATAAGTTTGTATTTATTATTTGTCAACAAATGTTGTATTTATAAAGTAGATTATCCTTGTTATTGATTTGTTGAAGCTTTGAATAATTTAAAATTCGTTCACCGTCTATTTAGTATTAGGTATTGTAGACACCTGAAAGTTCAACTCATAAGATTTAAAGGATATTTTTTCTTCCTGAATCGTTTATTGAAATACATGTACATGTAGTTATTTTTGTTCAAACTTGACTTGTTTGAAATTTTCAAGGATATAAGTATGATTCGATATTACCAATACCCACTTGTATCAAACTATAGGGTTAACATTTGATGTATTGTTTACTGTAAGCTTAAAGATTAAGTCACGAAAAGTTCCTGGATTTGTAATCAAATTGATGATTTGATTAAGCATGTTTTTGAGATTTGTTTCACTCCGGGGTAATTATACAGGTTGTCTGGCATAGTACAGTAGGGTAAGTCAGATTAAAGGATCACAGTGTATTATTAACTCTCAGCATGGCCCCTTACATGGCCCCTTACATTGTCATTCATGTTTACTACATGTACATGTACTTCATGCTAATATAGATGATACATCCCCTGTATGTTCACGTCTTGATCCACGTTCAGCATTATTTTAACCACTATCAATGATAAACATGTGCCATAAAGTTTACAATGTACTTGGATTGACTTTAACTAACTACATTGGTGTGGATCATATTACAGTAATATAAAACTCCTGGCAATTAAATTATGCAGGCTACTTGTACACAGATATAACCACAGATATACTACACATTATCTCATGTACAGTTTAAAATCTAGTGATTTCTGACGTACATATATACAGTGCACAGTCTAACCTCACCGTCAAGGCTGAATAATAATGGTAAGCCCATTCTACAGATATTTTAAATTTACAACATGATTTAATGAAGCCTCTCTTCATTGAGAATACTGGACATGTCCAAGGTCATTAGTGTTACAATACAGTAACCATGTAGTTAGTATTGCAACAAATAGTTTTACCTGGTCTATAAACTCAGTTGGTTAAGTACTGCTGTCTAAAGAGAAGAAATAATGCGGGTTTCTCCCTATTTGATTTCACTAATTTGAATATATTTGTGATCATGAGACATAGAGGATATCGAATGACTGTTGTATTACATGTAGTACTGAATTTATTTAGCAATTTTATTTAAAACATTATTCAACCAGTACAATAAATGGCATTCTAAACTGCACGAATTTGATATCACCTACCAGGCTAAATTAGCTAGAAACACTCATTCAAACTTACATGTGAAAAGTTATATTTGCCATACATAGTATTCGGTGAACAATGGTTGTGTCATTTCCCTGGTATAGTTATACATGCAGTATTTATGACAATTGTATATGAGATGAACAGGAAGATCCTACATCTGGATATGTACGAGTATGTCACTGTATGTATCCTTGTTTCAAGTGTTTATATATGTATAAGGAGTGGATGTTGGTTAAATACAGTCTAATTAAGGGCACTTATTGTTATAAATACATTGAGAACAAAGCTAAAATGCTGTTCAGTGCATTTATCATTGTGACAGTATAATTTATTATATCCACATTAATACAATGGCCAATGTTGTGTTTACCTTAACTACCATAGTACGTTTAATACCTGTTGATCTCACCTGTGATTGTCATTTCAAATACTTGCACGTAAGCCATAACAAGTATTGATCCAACGCAGTTTACAGATATTTTTTACTGCAGGGAATTTCCCATATCTCCAGTCGAGTCATAGTCCTTGATTCATTCCTAATAACAGTTTTTCTCGCCTTAATAAGGTTATAATTAGCATTAACAAACATGCGTGTTTTTATAATTCGGTTAGTTCAAAAAAGCAAATTGCGACATTGGTGTATATTTTTTCTTTGATCATTTTCACCAATAGTTATTACACAAATGCTAAATTATATACAAGTTCATGTGACTCACTATATCTACATAGGAAAATGTTCTCAGAACGTATATTTTGATCACAAGATGGGTATACGATACATGTATTCTTTCAATTCAACTTATTGGGAACATTTACTGATTTTGCTGGTAAAAGTGAGAAAGTATAACACCAGTAAGAAGCAGGATTATAAATGAATCTTATGTATTGGCGCTTTCTTAAATGGAGAGACCAGAAACTCTCTATATATGAATCTGTTTTACCTTGAAGTACATGCGTAACAGAATGAATTACCATTCAGAATTATTCTGCCAGTTAGTGTACTTCTTGTCTGTTTATTCTGCAGTCAGATATCTGTGCACCTTCTATTGAGAGTATTAGTTGATATAACCTGCATAATGTTTTTTGAATATATTAAATTTAACTGCAAAATTGTATAGTCTATTAATTCTAAATCCAGAGCATTTTGTATTGAGTAATATGAAACCAGTAACCTTGAGACTATTATAACAATGAATGTTTGGTTGTTATGCAGGTATCTGAATACAGCTGTAAACATGTGATTGTATTCTGGTTTTATTATATAGCTCTAAATGTATTGAATAGTGCTTGTGTTTGTCATTGTGCCATTTTCTTCCTTATTAATAAATATATATCTATACCATCAAGTGTTCATTGTTTATGATGAAATAATATGTAGGGCTTACTGCAAGGATGTTGTAAAACTCCTTCAACTATATATGGTTTACAGCAGTTTCCAGTCACATCATCCATTACAGGACATCGAATTGAACGTTTGTACTTGAAAGAGCGTGCACTATGTAATAGTTAGTAGATTTTATGTAAAATCTTATTGATTAAGAAGGGGCGTAGCGAGCGAGCCCTCTTCTTAACCAATAAGATTTTACTTAATATCTACTAACTGACATTTTGATTGGCCGATACGCATGCAAATTTCAACGCGCAATCTGGAACATGTGTGTAGTGATATGGTAACGCTCACACAGATTCGCAGTAGGCAGAGCTTAAAAAGCCCGCGAAAAGTCGAAATTCTTAATGAATAAGCGTAGTCATTTCATCGGCTAAAACTGTAGGTTGTATTCTAAGAATTCATACACATTGTCTACACTGAGACACTGACTAATTGGTAAATTATATTGCTTGATTGTGCTTCAAGTAGTCACTATTGTTCAGTACATATAATTATTACATATTCAATTGTAACCATTGCAATTGTTCTGATTTTTACCATCAGATATGGTTATAATGTATCGGTCTGCTCTAAAATCACAACTCAGTTTTGCAAAATCTAGCGTACGTAACACATTATGTTAAACTAACTTTGAGAACGCAGCTGCATTTATCACATGTTGCAGCAATGTAGATCGACATGATTTGAAAATACAAGTAAGGAAGAGAACATTTTATATGTTAACAGAAAGAGAAAATTTGAAAGTTGTTGCAGGGAACGTACACAAGACAATGCCTCACTACACAGATCACAGAGAAACAACCTACAGGGAACGTACACAAGACAGTGCCTCACTACACATATCACAGAGAAACAACCTACAGGGAACGTACACAAGACAGTGCCTTACTACACATATCACAGAGAAACAACCTACAGGGAACGTACACAAGACAATGCCTCACTACACATATCACAGAGAAACAACCTACGGGGAACGTACACAAGACAATGCCTCACTACACATATCACAGAGAAACAACCTACAGGGAACGTACACAAGACAATGCCTCACTACACATATCACAGAGAAACAACCTACAGGGAACGTACACAAGACAGTGCCTCACTACACATATCACAGAGAAACAACCTATGAGACATTAGGCGTTAAGGGCAAATATCTATGGGAATGGGGAAGTAAGGAATTGTCTCACTGAAAACCATGACAATTTTAAAGGGGAAAACAAAGGGAAGAAAAGTGTATGATTGTAATGTACCGCCATGTTATATGTTCCTGTACACGATTACTGAGCAGAGGTTTGTCTCGCATGAAAACAAGAATAATTTCAAGTCAATTTGTGTAATGTAGGTCGAAAGTAAGTGTAACTTATCATGATTATGAATGACTGCTTACACGACTGCTTACAGATTGTTCTGAAATGACAAATCTGATGTCGAATGCACATGTAACCATACAGCTGGTTGATGCAAGCACTGTGTTGATAACATTACGCCCCTCACTTCCTGTCACTACAGTGATATACGATTATATGATTATAACAACATTGGACTACAGCTAGTCTGAACACCTGCGCATGGATTTATTCGAATATAAACATATAATATAAATATATACATGTAGTATACACGATTCTCAACAATCAGAACTGCAACAGAAAACAGTCGATCCAGGGATCCGGTACGTTGGACCTCGGGTGTTTGAAAATGACCGTTAATCAATGACTTCACAGACGATTCCGGTACGAACAATATAATATATATCACCGGTGCATTATTACAGAACAATTAAATCTGCCTCCATAATACACCTTATACTGTTACACAGAAACGCGATTGAAAGATTTCCATACATAGAAGCAACGTTATGCTTTATTTACAGAATGCACCGTGTTCTATGTCGTATTCAAACATGTGCACTTGTCCCTGTGGTTACGTAATTCTGCTGACATAGTCTAAATTATACACGTGCAATATAGCCTTTATCAAACACATCTGCTCGCTTTAGTAATTTTATCAAATATCACACAGTTCAGCTTGATTAGGGACTACTAAAACATGTTAGAACAAAACGAAACTAACGACAGGTCAATTAAGGACAGAAAACATTGTCGTTTCATGATTGCAGACGCCGAGTATGAATGATATAAGCGATCGTCTGTTCAGATAGATAGTGTTGCACTGTTGGTGGTGTTTTAGTTGGGATCTAGCGTGTAGCTACATATATACAGCGTGCATGTGAATCCAACTAACTTCAGAGACACGTATATTTACTCATAGTCATTGTCCAAATAGCACATACTGTGAATCTGTAACCAGACGATACTCCCTGAAAATCTTCACATATATTACATATGGTACAGTGCATGTATACACGTGTACTTGTCATCATATCATAAGTCAAGTTTCAAGTGTTTTAATACGTATTGTTATCATTAACCATTCGAACCAACCACTTGACAAAATCGGTTATCAAAGGTCGATCATGTATGTGTGAAACCATTGTGAGATCCAGAATGATTGTCTTCATGCCCAGATAAGCAATTATATTGTGTAAATTTATACAAAATCCATAAATATAATGATCATGTTTACATTTTGTTCAGTTGTGGCTATTATTCTCCAATATAGGCGGGGATCGATTATATATACTTGCAATCTAAAGTCTCTTGAAAACTTTGGTACTTGACGAGTTGTTACGAAGGTCTAGTCTTGCACCGCATACATGTTAACATGCACACACTGTCGGTCAGTGGCCACATGGTAAGATGAACACACTGTCGGTCAGTGGCCACATGGTAAGATGCACACACTGTCGGTCAGTGGTCACATGGTAAGATGCACACACTGTCGGTCAGTGGCCACATGGTAAGATGCACACACTGTCGGTCAGTGGCCACATGGTAAGATGCACACACTGTCGGTCAGTGGCCACATGGTAAGATGCACACACTGTCGGTCAGTGGCCACATGGTAAGATGCACACACTGTCGGTCAGTGGCCACATGGTAAGATGCACACACTGTCGGTCAGTGGCCACATGGTAAGATGCACACACTGTCGGTCAGTGGCCACAAGTTTTGGTTCCTAGAAATGTCATAGATGATAAATGTTCTGATTTCAACAGACATATACGCATAGTAACGCCGACAGACGTACATGTACACGTACACGTGTTGTGATATATATATATATATATTGCAGCAACTGACTTTCATATTTATTTATAGTACAACACAGACGAATAGAGACAAACGTTTTCGATGTCGCGTTTTAAGGTCACTGTGTACAAATATCTTGCTCCTCACCCAGTGGGTTCGAATCGTACTCGTGGTGTAGACTTTGAGAGGAAGCTATCCAGATGGCTCACGAGAGGTCGATGGTGCTGCTCAGGTTGCCGACCAGCGTCTTCCTCCACCCAAATAGTTGGAAAAATTACCACAGTCACCCTTACTGTTTATGTTACTTCAAGCCTCGTCACTAAAAACAATAGTTTATGACTTAACACTTTAAAATGTATCATGGTTAAACAACTTTTTCTATCATATCTACTTCAGCATCGACACATATTTGGTTATTTCGGTGGGTATAAAAATAAACATACTGAAAAATGGAACAAGTAGGTTCATGATTTATGTCATACTAGGAGGCCAACAATATCGGGTTATCTCTAAGTTCATGAAACCCACGTAAATAAGTGTTATATATCTAGTCGTGCAAACACGTAAACAAATTATATCAAATAACCATTCAGCATTTTTATCTTCCTAGTTGTCCCCTAGTCACGACAGAGATGTGTGTTCACAGGTACAAGACTTCCTCTTTCGTATATATGACGTAACCTTAACCGCATTCAAAACCGTAAATAATTTCATGTTTAAAGAGGGGATTTTTAAGGTTTACTACATCTGTGTCAAGTTTAAAACCTGCAGTTAAAACTTCCTATATGAAACACTCGGTTGTATTATGATCGTTATAAAACTACCTGAATAAGATATATACTATAGCTGTATAGAAAAAATGTCCTAAAAATAGAATTCGAAGAATAATTCTATATGCATAGCTCTATTGATTGGCAGTAACATAATGGCGAGGCGGGAATGACTAGGCGGGAATATTAGGGGAATTCCCTGTCTCATCTGGAAGTTTACCAATATTTATATTGTGTTGCGCTGCACAACGCAAACACTTGTATACATTAATCATTGTAATAATTTATGATAAAACTACAATATCTGGTGAAAATCTAGACACACAGGACTGCGATTATTCATAATAAATACATACACGTATTGTCGTGCCGGGCTGTCCAGTGATAAACCCGCCAAGTTAGGCTGTCGCCCCAGAGGTCCGGATTAGATTACCGGGCGGGGCAGGTTATGTCTTTCCGTCACATTTGTTTACGGTCATTTGTCAAGAACATCTAATTCAAGTTACTGCATGAAGATAATTAATTCCAAGAAAACGAGTTAGGGTATCTGACCACCATGTGTAACTGAACAAATGTTGAAAAATGGGCGTTAACCCAAACAAAAATAAAAATGACCATGCAGCGACATGAATTAATTAAACATGTTATTGTAGGCTAGGCCTACACTATGAGTGTGGATAATCTAGATCTTATCTATTAGAGGCGTGACTATAAGGATCAAGGTCTGTCGTGACGAACAACTGGTATGTTAGATGACAAGGAAGGGCTAATTAAAACTGAACCTAATGAAATATCTATCATGTAAATCTTGAGTTACGCCTGTGGACATTTAAACTATATCTACATAGATGTACAAAGCGGTCGTAGATCAATATAATCTCATATTAAATTTGCTGTTAAGTTACGTGCCTGAAGCGAAACTTTGTCAATAACAGGAAAATAATAACCGACTATTCTTATAATATTGGGTGTAGATCTATTCCACTTGTGGCGACCTTGATGTTATCTGCCGTGATGATGCGCGTCTGCCATGTAATCTAAATCAGATAGGCACACGTTTAAAGATCAAGGAAGTTAACTGAGGAAACTGTTGATACAAATCGTGGCTAGATACTTCAACTTCAAGGTTAAATGTTAAATTGTTTCAAACTCAATTTAAGATCACACGACCTAGATTAGATCATCATGCGATAAAACTGCCAAAAATATCCTTATTTGAATGAAAATACCCTTGAAACCATATTTGTTTGTACTTGAAATGTGTTATCATCAATGCATCAGACTACCCGGAATGCGGAAGATACTTGAACGTGAACCAGGAAGAAAAAATAAGAAGCTTACTATTCGCCTAACTTGGTGCGAAAATATATGAAAGCTAGTTTGGGGAAACTGTCAAGATTATTTGCATATATTATTTTTAAAATTTGCTGGAAGCTCTCACGTAATTTTCCATTTTCTTCTAATATATATGTTAGGAATGTAGTTCTTAAATGATAATAATTACAAAAAACTATGAAAATATTATTTTGTGGCCGATTACTTTCCATTTTAACTTAGATTTTGAGATCACCCCTGAACAAGAGACAAAACTAAGTCACTTAAATCAACCTAACTACGATTCAAACGGTGTTACAGTGGGAAACGTAATAACATGTAGTTTACTCAACTATTAAAGGATAGTTCTTTACATGAACACTCTCCAAAGGATAGCTCTCATATCAGCCTTACAATGGGACCTCAATAAGAAAATTCCGTTTTATAACATTAATGAATTAAAACAGCAAGAACTGTTTCAATTAAAAATTGTACGTTGTATTCTAGGATTCGAATGCTTTAATCAAACATTATATACATTGATACTGTATGCACTATATACATAAACTGTAAAGATCTATGCAGTTTTTTATTTAGATAATTATATAACTAAATTAGTAGATGTATAGGTGTGAATTGAATTTAGCTTTATTTCGAAATTATTCACTCCTTACAATGGTCGAACATTTCATTTCGTTTAGAATACCAGTAAAACTATCATTATTCACCTGCTAAGGTATATAGCCATTAAAATAATTATATATTAAATCATGAACCCCACCTTCTCTGTTGAAACTAACCCCATCCCACCGTCCTTGCCCCAGTTTTAGAGTATTGGCCTCTCCACATACCAAGTATACAAAAATAAAACGAAGCTTTCGACCATATTCTATTACTTTAATTTGAGAAGTAATGTCTGCTGTATGATATGTATAACATTGTATTGATATACTTTGCTGTTTTCACATTTTGCTACTATGTTGTGTATTGATATGTTTCTATCTCACGGGCATCCGGCCTACAGATATATTGAAAATAAAACGTACACATATATATATATTGTTTTCTTTTGTTCATGGATATTTTATAGATATAAATATTAGTAAATTACTTATAAAATATCCATGAACAAATTATATATATACACATATTATTACAAGTAAGATTGCAAACCGTTTACTTCTTCAATACGTACAAAATGATAATGAATAATGTACCATCCTTATCGCGTTGCCTATGGTTGAATTATGATGAAGCGTTCAAAATCGATGCCAGTAACACAGAATCACCGAGAGAAACGTTTATGTAAATTTGATTCTACTACAACCAGTTGAAGTCACACATCGTTACACAAGAGTTTTGTCTACGTAACCAGAAGCAGCAATGTAGTGAACGTTATGACGGCATATCCATACATCAATTTTGAATCTTTTGTTTAAACTAATTTTGACTTTTGCTCGAAATGCATCGTAGTAATTTGATTCAATGTTTACATAATAGTGGCAAATGACCCCCTGTTGCCCATGAAATATGTTCTCATTAGAATGTGTACATTGTTTAGTGATTTCATATTTTATTGCTCCAAATAACATATGATAAACAACACATACAACGTACCACATATGCGAATAAAATAATTTTTTGAACACAATATGCTTGACTACAAGATGTAGAGCTACAACACCAACAGACAGCCAGTCCATGACGTCCGTGATATTGCCATATCTTGGTTCATGCCATATTGCAAACATACATTGTATCCCTGTACCATTGTCAATCTGTCCACTTATACACCGCTCTTGTCATTCCGATATTCGTTGACTTGTTCTCCTGCAAGAAAAATAACAATTTGCACCATGAAACCAGAGTTGACAAAAGAAGGAATTTTATATGTATTATCTTCTGTCTGTCAGTGAACGTGCGCTTCGCACAGATTTCGAACAGGAGAATGCCAAATATCAGCCGTGCACCGACCCACAAAGTTTACCAGGGTTGTTACAAATGTTAAATAATGAGAAACAATAAGATCATGAGAAAATGGAATAGCAGAGGTGTATGCTTCTGTATATGTTGTATATGTAGTACCACACAATGTATGCATGGAATCTATAACCTGTTATGGTAACAGTAGGCATTAAAAAAACTCTGGGTAAGTTGTGTCACGAACCGCCCGTGTTGTTTTTTTCATTCCATGCATGCACGACTTTCCAATGGAAGGAAAATAACTCTTGTACATTTTATCCCATGGTACATATCATTCTTACCCCCCTTACTGACCAGTTTAGTAAGACTCTGGCATTACGTATGAATGTTGACCCAGCCTAGTAATTACACATCTCAATAAGATTCTAACACGAATAGGATAGCTCATGTGTTTCAAGTCCTCTGTTTGTATAGTTCATCCAAGAAAGGCTGATCTTGTTATCTTGACGATACGCACATAGTTAGCGAAATACTTCAGATTACATATTTATTAAGATATCTTCAAGAGACTTACCTAGTTAAGCAAGTTAAGTCAAGCAGGTCAGATAACATCATAAGAATATATTAAATCATCCCAAAATATTATAATATCTTATATACAATGTATACCAAACTTTTTAATATCATACTGAACACAGGAATCACAGGACAACCATATAATCCCAATCTATAAAGGTAAAGGTTCTACATTAGCTCCCGAAAAGTTTAGACCAATTACAATCCTAAGCTGCTGAGGAAAAGTGTTTACTTCAGTAATGAACGATAGACTGACAAAGTACATTTATGTTGAAATTCATAATCATAAACAAGAATATCGCTTATCAGATAATCCAGTCGATGCCGATCGATATCGATGTGGCTACTGGTCAGCAGTCAATTTGTCTGTCGGTAGTTTCCGTAAGTGGTCGTACTTTTTCCGATGATCACCGATTGATAACTGGTATAATACATCAACATGTAGCCTCGGGTTATATTATCTTAAGATCAATGTATCCGATAAACGCTTTAAAATATCACGGACAAATATACCATGTCCGTGGTTTGATGAACAGAAAGAGAAAGTTATTGCAGTTGATGAAAAGCGAGATTATTTTATTATTGAAAATTAACATATGTGCACGGACCTATAATATATATGGTTTATAGGTCCGTGATATGTGTTAGCACAGATATATATTCCATATGTCCGTGGTGTTAGGCAAATGTTTTCTTATGAAATAAAATAGAAACAAAACAAGGAATTCGTTTCACTACGCATGTGACACTTTGTCATGCAATTTCCAATTAAAATTGCAATTAAAAACTACCGGTAATTTTGGGTAATTTAAATACGCAAGATATAGCCTATGTGATGCACGCAAATAGTTATACCGCGTAAACTATCTTTTCAAATATACTTTTCCACAATGCCGACGTATCGCAGATTTGTATATGTAATGATTTATATTAAAATATTTGTTTGATTTTCATTTGTGTAATGTATCCACCATTATTGAAAGTTTATTAACAATACACTAAATATTTGTTTATCTTCACGGTTATCTCAAGATTTGTGTAGCAAGACCTCCTTATGTTTTGTTTTAAGAATGATTGTCCATGAGAATCAAGCAGGCTGCGGGACAAATCAATCTAATATTGACCCAAACCGATCACCTCGGCTATTTATTTAAAAATAGACATCGGAATTTATGTGTGGGAAAGTTGTTCCAAAATGGCTGCAGAAAGTGGATATATCTAGTCTCCCTGGAAACAGAGATCGTTTTAATATTATAACTACTAGGCACTCAAAACATTTAGATAATGTTGAATTGTGTTTTCCTGGTCAGATGTCATACAGTTAAAAGAGTAGGAACACCGCATCATGTACCGAGACATACACGTACCGAGACATACACGTACCGAGACATACACGTACCGAGACATACACGTACCGAGACATACACGTACCGAGACATACACGTACCGAGACATACACGTACCGAGACATACACGTACCGAGACATACACGTACCGAGACATACACGTACCGAGACATACACGTACCGAGACATACACGTACCGAGACATACACGTACCGGGACATACACGTACCGAGACATACACGTACCGAGACATACACGTACCGAGACATACACGTACCGAGACATACACGTACCGAGACATACACGTACCGAGACATACACGTACCGAGACATACACGTACCGAGACATACACGTACCGAGACATACACGTACCGAGACATACACGTACCGAGACATACACGTACCGAGACATACACGTACCGAGACATACACGTACCGAGACATACACGTACCGAGACATACACGTACCGAGACATACACGTACCGAGACATACACGTACCGAGACATACACGTACCGAGACATACACGTACCGAGACATACACGTACCGAGACATACACGTACCGAGACATACACGTACCGAGACATACACGTACCGAGACATACACGTACCGAGACATACACGTACCGAGACATACACGTACCGAGACATACACGTACCGAGACATACACGTACCGAGACATACACGTACCGAGACATACACGTACCGAGACATACACGTACCGAGACATACACGTACCGAGACATACACGTACCGAGACATACACGTACCGAGACATACACGTACCGAGACATACACGTACCGAGACATACACGTACCGAGACATACACGTACCGAGACATACACGTACCGAGACATACACGTACCGAGACATACACGTACCGAGACATACACGTACCGAGACATACACGTACCGAGACATACACGTACCGAGACATACACGTACCGAGACATACACGTACCGAGACATACACGTACCGAGACATACACGTACCGAGACATACACGTACCGAGACATACACGTACCGAGACATACACGTACCGAGACATACACGTACCATCGAGGTAGCTTTCCGAACTGTTACGAACAATTGCCGAGATGTTGCGATTGCTATTGAGCAAGTTTTTCATATTTATTTGTTTACCGAATTAATGCGTTAGCAGATATACAACATATGATCCGTCGCCTTCATCGATTTTTCCCGTGCATTAACTCCGAGGACAGAATGATTTCAAAAGATAATTAATAATGAAATAAATGGAACATTTCTGACATTAATTTGTAACATGTGTACTAATATTAAGTCATGTGTACCGATCAATAACCTCCGAAATGTTTTTACGGAAATTGGAGTAAGACAGGATGAAAAGCTGTCTCCTCTGTTATTTTCTGGGGTTTTAAAATGATTTATTTGATTTTCTGAAATTAAGAGATAATGAAGGTATCAAAATAGAGATCCAACATAATGACATTGTATTGACCATATAACCATTTCAATTCGCAGATGACACTGTGATTATTTCTTCTTGCAAAGAAAATTTCCAAAAATGCCTACACGATTTTATTGCCTATTTGCCGACAATGGAAATTAATTAAACCTTTAAAACGCGTTTACAGTAGCCATTAAAAACGCGTATGAACGGTGGAATTGGCCGTGTCAATAAAGTAGATCTTTCGATGCTCGTTTTGGATTTGCGATGCTAAAGAGTACGGAACAAGCAGATTTACAATATTTGGAACTCGTAACACTGGTGACTTCTAATCTAAATTGAAAGGCCCTGTAAACTGTAGAGCGGTATGAGGATCTTGGAGTTATTTAAGCCAGAACGGCAAATTTAAAAGGGCTAGAAATCACACAAGCTCTAAAAGCGATGTATGTCTTATACAAACAAATTATAACCTTAATTTTCCTATTGATCTTCAGTTCAAACTTTTTGACAATACGATAACTCCCATCCGTTTATTTTCATGCGAAGTATGGGGAAATAAAAATAAATTGATATTCAAACTATTCATGTAAAATTCTTGCGCAAAATAACAACCTCCAAGACAAGCACACCCGTTTACATGCTACATGATGAACTGGACAGTTCCCATGGAATATTCTCATTAATTATATTAAAACGCGTATAACCAAATGTTAGACCAATCTAGTCCACGTATCCCTTTAAAATATTCAAATATAACCTATCAATTCACGCTTAGCAGCGTACATATAAAGTTAATTGATAAAATATGTTCAACAATATTTGATATAACTGGTTGTAAAACCATCAAAACTTGAATTTAAACAATCATACATTTAACGATTATGCAAATAATTATTAACCAATTTAATACTGACTGGCATGACAAAAGCAGACTTCAAGCAAGGACAATCTAGCGGCAGTATATTCAAAGTCAATTATAAACACTCTACAACCAAAGATGCACTTACCTATTTTAAAATTTAGAACAATTAATCATAAATTCCCACTAGAAATGGAAACTTAGCAACATATTTCCATCAATCTCCAAATATTATAAAAGTTCTGTTAGACAGTAAAAGTTATTAATTACTTAGAAACACAAGTCTATTCATATCTTATATCGCAAACTATTTTAACTGAATTGAAATAACAATTATAGTTCACTCCTCCTCTTCGTGTGTCTTACATCCAATGAGCATCCAGACGCTCCCTTGCACTTAATTTGCTTATAATTCTAATATATGAGCTATAACCTATACAAACACGCACCATCTACAATTATACACACTTATTATGCTACTATCTCCAAGTCGTCAATGCAATCGTGATCTTCGATTTTCCCGTGACGTTTTTGCAAATATTAACAATCTCCCAACATTTTAAATAATTCACAGATAAATGAACATTATTGTTCCCTTGATAAAATGTAAATGTGAAATTATCTGTTTCTCTTTTGTGTATGCATCTACTTGTTGAAACTATAAACAGTATGTGTAACTCAAGTATTCGGTTACCCATACACGCTATTTGCTTGTTATAACATTGTCAGTTGTTCCATGTACCCATGACCAAAATAAAGTATGTTGTATTGTATTGTATGGTAATGTTACCGGCTACAATTAACACGACAGTCTTTTAAGAAATAGGACTTATGTTACGAACAAATAGTCATTTTGGTCCACTTTCTTCATGTTCAGATACAGTCGAATGATCCCACACATTCCAAAGTCATCCGACGACTGCCTAAAAGACGCATGCAACTAAACATGTTGTACAAATAACACAATAAAGGTGCATACAACTAAACATGTTGTACAAATAACACCACGCAAGACGCATACAACTAAACATGTTGTACAAATAACACCACACAAGACCATACAACTAAACATGTTGTACAAATAACACCACACAAGACGCATACAACTAAACACGTTGTACAAATAACACCACGCAAGACGCATACAACTAAACATGTTGTACAAATAACACCACGCAAGACGCATACAACTAAACATGTTGTACAAATAACACCACACAAGACGCATACAACTAAACATGTTGTACAAATAACACCACGCAAGACGCATACAACTAAACATGTTGTACAAATAACACCACACAAGACGCATACAACTAAACATGTTGTACAAATAACACCACGCAAGACGCATACAACTATGTTCCTAAATGAATCGTTAACATGTTCTATTGCTACTTTTTTCGTTAACATGTTTTATTGCTATTTTTTCGTAAGCAGATTATTTTGCTACTTTTGTCGTTAGCATATTGTATTGCTACTTTTGTCGTTAGCATATTGTATTGCTACCTTTGTCGTTAGCATATTGTATTGCTACCTTTGTCGTTAGCATATTGTATTGCTACCTTTGTCGTTAGCATATTGTATTGCTACTTTTGTCGTTAGCAGATTCTGTTGCTTCTTGTTTCGTTAACATAATATATTGCTACTGTTTTCGTGAACATAATTATTGTATTGCTACTTTTGGACTCATTGGCGCAACAACGGTATAATCATTGGAACATTTTCAACGTATAACATAGTGTTGTAGTTTCAATGAGTCGCAGGAGTGTTATTGTTTTCTATCAAATCAAGAAGTATTTTAATATTTCTTTTCTTCTGTCCCTTAAATTGTACTACATGTATGTCTTTAAAATGTGTTTTGTTGTTTGTCTGCCGAGTAGGTTACATGGGTACCGCGCTCAATTGACGATATTTTTTAAAACTGTAATTAAAAATGGCGGACATTCAGGTGTATAGTTAGAAGTTGTCTTGATAAATCTGAATTTTCACGGATTTTCTACTATATTTTCGGAATTATTTGGAGTAATTTGAACAATAATTTGTAATGGATCTGGACAATCAAACTTTGAGTCAAATACTCAATATGTCCCAGGAAATGGAAAATAATGACATGTTTTCTCAATGGAGAACTGTGGACGATAAACAAAAAGGTGAAAATTTCAAAAGGAAAATAAAAGGTACCGATGTTGAATTAGAACAGTTTCAGAGTATGGATTTGAATGAGAAAATGAATGTTTTATTTTCAAAAATTGATGCGTTTGAAAAATCGCAGATAAATTTCGATGCTGTTCAAGAAACTATCCATGTGGTGAGTGACAGAGTTGATGAACATGATGATATAATTAACTCTCTTGCATACAAATTTATTGATCTAGAGATGAGGGATAGGAGTAGAAACGTGCTGGTTTATGGATACGAAGAAACGAAAGATGTTCATGATGAGCTGAATGATTTCCTATATGACAACCTAAATCTTGATCCGTGGGATTTCAACATTGAAAAAGCTGAGCGCATAGGACGCCTTCATTACCAGGGTAGAACCAATCGAAAAAGAATACTCTTTGTTACTTTTAGACATAAACATGAAGTAGACACTGCTATGAACAATACAAAATATCTAGCTAGAACATCTTATGCAATAGACAGAGACTATCCGTTAGAAATCAGAAACGCTAGGAAAAAACTGTGGCCCATGTACAAAGAATACAGAAAAAATAGACAAAATAGGATACAATTGAAATATCCAGCTTGTTTGATCGTCATCGAACGTGTGATGCATGATGAGTTCCCCGACTCGGAGCGATTATTACGGTCATCCTGAACTAATAAGAGAACCATTAGACCAGGTGATAATGAGGCTACTAGTCAAGCCGACATGCTACCCAGGTCCGAGTCAGAAAATTGTCAAAATCGTTTAAAACGACAGCAACAACACCCAGACTGGAGAAGAGATGTCAACATATCCCACAATATGAACCCGTGTAACATCAGAAGCGATACACATAACATTCCAACTCAATCCGAAAACTGTGTTCGCCAATCAAAACCTACACTTGATTGCTGTGTTTAATCCTATTGAACTATAGAAAAATAAACAATCTCAATCATTATTAAAACATGTGAGTGTACACGCAAATATTGATCCAGCAGAACGTACTCAACGAATTCCATGTACATGTACTTCCAGTGTTGACAGTGGGCGACCACGATCAAAACATAACGTAAAACAGAAACGAGGCAGGTCAACTAGCGCACGTGTCCAGTGCAGGGGCGTAGCTTGGATGAAATGAATGTGTAGGCCAATATCTAGGGGGGTTTGGGGGCATGCTCCCCCCGAAAACATTTTGACCCTAGAATGTCAGAGGTGCGTTTTGGCGTATATTTTCTGGGGAAATGTGTAGGCCACGGCCTACACGGCCAATAGGAAGCTACGCCCCTGAGGTGGTCAACCAAATCTTCAACCCGGAAGAACACAGTTAATCGAAGCAGTCGACGTCACCCACCAAGAAGACACAAACCAATGAACATGCAGTATTTCCGAATCCACCTTCTTCACTGGTCACTGAATAGGAGTGCGGTAGTGCGACAAATAATGAACATACAGTCAAATTCGCACTGTTAAATGTGCAAGATATAAAAAGTAAAATAATTAACAAGCTACAGAATACAGAAATAATTAAATTATTCCAGGAAAATGACATAGTGTGATGATTCCTTCATGTAGACGTTACTGGGTTTGACGATTGGAACCACCAGAAACTCTGGGGTGATGATTCCTTCATGTAGACGTTACTGGGTTTGACGATTGGAACCACCAGAAACTCTGGGGTGATGATTCCTTCATGTAGACGTTACTGGGTTTGACGATTGGAACCACCAGAAACTCTGGGGGGATGATTCCTTCATGTAGACGTTACTGGGTTTGACGATTGGAACCACCAGAAACTCTGGGGGGATTATTATACATGTGAAAAATAAATTAGTTAATCAGAGTACTCTCATACTAAAACATGATGATTGTCACATATGGATACGAATCGATGGCAAACCTATCAATCTAAATACGAATTTGTTTCTTTGTTTATGTTATATTATACCAGCATCCTCTAGCAGAAATATTGTTGCTGATAATAACGTGTATAACAAATTAATGCTTGATATTCTTAACATACAGGAAAGCCATGGCGGTGAAGACAAGTGTTCGTTTATGTTATTGGGGATCTAAATTCAAGGATAGGTGATTTGACAGATTTTGTTGTGAACGATACCGAATCGTTGATGCATTGTAATATATTACCTGATGACTATACAACTGATACATTTTTACCAAGAATATCATAAGACACTGCTTTAAACTCAAACGGGTATTTATTACTCGATTTTCTTAAACAGACTGGTTTACGTGTGGCAAAAGGACGTATTTGCAATGATGTCGGGGCGTATACATATATAAGTAGTACCGGATGTAGTATGGTAGATTATTGTATTGTCAGTGAACATTTACTGTCATTATTTACAACATTTACTACTCATGATCCTAAATTATTTCAGATCATTGTATTATTGAATTTTCAATTCAAGGGTGTTGTACAATTCTAAATAGTACGGATGACAGTGTTTGTCATGTTAATTACACAGAGACACACGATAATGTACATTCATACAGATGGAATGCTGAGAAGAAGGATATGGTTATTGAATCAATTACGTATGTCGAATTTCAGAATAGACTTTGTGAACTGAACTGTAAAATGGACTGTGTTGCAAATTATAATGATATTGACATGTGTATTGATAATTTTGTTCAATGTTTAGAATCCGTTTGTAATCCGTTATTTGGCAAAAGGAATTTTGCGCGAACTTGTAATAAGTCCAATTGTAGTAAACCAAACACTGATAACCATTTATATGATAATGTATGTGTAGCGAACCGAACTGATTTTTATAGAAAATTGAATATCTATAGAAGAAATAATAGTGAAGAAAATAGAAAAAGCACGAAGTATTTATAAAAAGAGTGTCAGGTCATATAAATATCAAAGAGACAAACTTAAAACTAAAAATTGTTATCTTACAGACCCAAAAATGCAAGACTCTATTGGAAAATGTTAAAGGAAAGTAATAATGTTAAATATCCGAAAGGAATATCGCTAGATTAGTTTTCTGATTATTTTAAGGCCATTAATAACCCGGATGATAGATTTTTCCAGGCGGACGATGATGTAATTGATTTTAATGATAATATCGTCGACAATGAATATAAAATTATGTTCCACGAATTAGAAATTCGTTTTACATTTGCTGATATTATGAAAGGTATCTCAGAACTGAACTTAGGGCGAAGTGCTGGCCCAGACTGTATTCTCAATGAATTTTTAATACACGGAAAAAAACTTTTTAGCGCCATTTATTGTTAATCTTTTTAACAAAATCTGGCAAATGGGTTATTTCCCAAACTCTTGGGGTGAGGGTTACATTGTACCTATTCATAATCAAAGGACTGAAGGTCCTGAGGGGCGCTTCCAGGGCACGTCTTCTATAATATTTGAAGGTGATTATTTTCAATAATCATCTTCCTATGCCATCCATCCGCTCTCTTCTTGGAATTAACCGCATCACACACTCATGCTTGATCGATATATATTTCCAGAACATTCTATAAAGGAATTAGACTCGAAAACCTTCTAAACTGTTTTCGATAATCAGTTTAATATGGACATCTGGGTTTTTGGTATATAATTGAGAAATATTCTGTACTTTGACGAATTAACATGATGAACTCAAGTAACCTGACCCATTCCAGATGGAATATAGTGCAGTAATAAATCTCAATGAAATGATTCAGTCTTCAACTTTAAAAACATATTGTTACTTTACAATTGTAAAATAACAATACGTTTGTATATAGCTGTAGTATATCACTATATGACTTGCAATATAGGAGTCTGGACTTTCAAATTGAAATACATTTGTAATTATGCATACATAACCATCAACTTGCTTTTGTGAGGGCTAAATGGGATTAACAAATAATACCAAGAATGACAATTTTATGTATACAACGCAAAGTTTACGCTGTTAATTGTTTCAGCATCAAGACTCCCATTCATGCAGTGTATAAACTTGTTCAAGCCATATAGACAGTATATAATACTATGTTTAATTGACGTACAGTGTCTTGCATACTTTTTGTTTTCAATGAGTGTCTAGCAACACAGGTAGTAAAATATTAATTATTACTTTCCCTCATTAACTCAGACTGACATAACATTTTACTTCCAACTTTCTTGATATCAAAAACCAATATAAAGATCTAATATTGCGTCCCTGGGAAGAAATATGTGTCCAAAAATCATAGGAGTCTAGTATAATTCAATTTGGGGCAGTAAGTGGTTGACTTGATTGTGGATGAAATTCATCAATTATCCCTTTATCTTCTTCACTGGATTTAAACCGCTGTCATCTAAATCAAAGGACTGAGAGTTCTGAAAACCAGCGCGTTGTAACATAATATATGTCTATATATAGGTGTAGTGTAATGTATACGGAATGTGAGGCATGGATAGTGTGCATTTCCAAGCATTCCTTGTTTGCTAAGGTGTAATTACAAAGGTAGGAAATTGTGAGCACAACTGTGTTCAGAAACTTAATTATAGGCCCAATGGACAAATATGTTATTTCTTAGTGTTGTAGGGAGGTATCTTGCTGATTTTCGAAAAAAAACAATATGTTACTTGTATATTAGATACATCATAATTTGGATCTAATTGCATCCAATAAACCAAACATATGTTAACAGACAGATGCACAATGCACACCACTCTTCTTTTTTGCATGTATATAGCTAGTCATGGTGGTGATCTGGTCAAGGAACCTTTTTGAATCATTTACCTCCCACTGCTGACATAAGTGGGAAGCCTACAATCGCTTGCAGTGAAACCAAGGAATGTACTGGCTATTGAGATCCTGTGTAGATGATCCAAGCTGTTGATTGGGTGTTAACCAAACCTTATAGAACCCTGTACTAAGTCAACTAATTATAACCATAGGTGTAGTACCTTGCCTTACTAGTTCGGATTTCATTTGTCATATCCATACTCTCACCTGAGACGTACAGTATTCAGATTAAGACAATATTGCATTAAATGCGTCCATATTGTTACCATATCATTGTAGTATTCCTTGGAAATCATAACATGTAACATCCACTTGGACTTAAACAGGCATGGCTAGCGCAGTTGGTAGCATGCTAGAATACCCATCTGTAGGTCATGGGTTTGTGACATGTTCAGGCCTACCCAGTTGTAAATTTTTATCTTTCCAAGATGACAAGCGCCACACTGCTTACTTTTAAGTGTGGAAGCTGTCTGTTGCTTGCAGTAAAACTGACGAAACACTTCTTATTGAACATAGGTAGATAATGTATAGACTAATAAATGATCATACCTGTCGGAAAGGCATTAACTGAACAAAATTCAAACACAAATCTATTAGTGCTATTTTTACTGCATATCAGTAGTAGTGGAGTTTGTGAGACGTGACATATACATTCGTCACGTTAGCTATGATCCCACTGATGGCTTATAAACAGTAACAATTGTATATTCAACACAAGATAGGCAACAACAGTTTGTAAAATTTCTAAACTTTTATTAAAAATAACTGAGATCATCAATAAAAAGTAAAACATAATAATGTACACTAAACAACAACAATAGAATGTTCCCACTTGTACAAAATACACGTCTTGTTCATAGCCATTTTTATAGGTCAAACTGTTGAGCTCATATATGGTTAATTTCCATGTATAGAATAATTGGGAAAATATAGAGAGAGTATGCATGTGACAAACACATTTTGTACAACAATGGTTTTTTTTAATATCTGGTTAGTTTAGCATCATTTACTTTATACTCCCTATAAACTTTATGATAATTTGCCTATCAATTTGGCCAACAATCCAAAACAAGAGAGGTAAATATTGTAATTGTGGGAACTAACTATTAGGATTGCTTCATAAATTGGACTAATAAAAATGATAAAAAATGGTATGTGCTTGCAAATTCATAGCAATACGACACTGATGGTTACAAAGTCCTGGCTGTACCTAATATTTGTTTACCCACAATCAATAAACATAAGTATCTAATGTATATAAATGAAAGCATATAACCATGTTAGCATGACACATCTAGGGTTTACATATGAGAAGCACCACAAGAAAACCGGCTTACAGACTTATCATACATTTTTAACTTTTTACATTTCGTAATGTTATAGCTTTTAAAAAGTTCTAAATTTAGTACATTATAAAAATGTAAGTGTATTCATACATAGCATTTGGCGGGATTTGTTATGTCATGATGTGTAGCGTGATTAGCAGGAACACTAGTTTTGTTCATAAACTACTAACGTTACTCCATATAAACAAACACTGAGACACATATAAATGGAAAATATACAAAACATTGGAAAACTCTAGTCAACAATATTATGCACACCAATGTTAAGGCAATATATGCTGTAGAAAACAGCTGTATTAGCTTTGCCTAATTTTGATATAGAAACACTTGGATATATAGATAATGAACAAATCTACCACATGCCAACAAGGTTTTATAAAAAAGCATTATGCATAGATACATTCTGAAAAACATTGTATGTGCATGGATAATCTTGTTTTTTATAATTTTGGTTCCATCATTTATAAAAAAAATCTTGTTAGCCTGTTCTAGTTTACTTTCCCTATATAAGACGTATATTTCGTATTTATCTTGGCATGACATACGTCAGGGGAATAACCATAAGGCATATAGACAATATTATTACTGACTGCAAAATGTGACGTTTCTGACATCAGTAAATACTGATATCTGCACTAGAAAATTATTACAAGTGAAGTGTCCTTGTTTAATTATATTTAAAAACAAATACCAAATATTTGTGTGTTTCAGTAACAATTATGAAGCCATTCTATGAAATTAGAGCATTAAATATTGTATGCTTTAAATAATACAAGTAACATAATGTTAATAATACTATGCATATAGCAAATCATTGAAATGTTCCTATGAGAAATATATACATAGAACATAAAAAAACATGTAAAACGTTGTATAAACATCCTTTATATGTAAAGTAAGACATAACCGATAGGAAGAATTGTACACAACATTAATTATTTACAAAGAGAATATACGGTTGTAGGACACATTACATTATGGCAGTAGATGTAAGTGTAACAGGGTGCTTAGTTTTTGTTTAGGTAAAATAAATAATGCATGTATAATAATGTAAATAGGGTTGACTATGCATCTAGCAAATCATTGTAATGTTCCAATGAGAGATATATACGGACATAAAAAACATGTAAAACTAAGTAAAATAGGACATAATCATCATAAAAAAATGAACACAACAATGTTTATTTACAAAAAGCGTATTTAGTTATAGGGCACATTACATAATGAGACTAGATACAACATTTGCTCTTGTATCTAATGTTTTTGCACTTGGAGTACCAAGATCAATGGCATGGTAAACATTATTTGTGCAAATAGTACATATTATAGATTCCAGATCAATAGTAATGGGTAGAAATAATAGACTTGGTATAAACTGAAAAAGGTATCAAGATAGCAAAATTTTGATTTGTATAACAAATAGAAAAGCTTACACAAGAATATTATTTATATTAAGTTGTTAACAGTACATGAACATTTATAACAAAAGAAACCAATGAGAATGGCATAGAAAAATTGTATATGGAAATAGTACATTAGTATATTTATAAAATAAGCAATAAAAATCTCCAAATTTGTGCATAATACCCTATTCCCAAATAATACTGCAACAAATGTAAAACAATCTAATATTTACAATATTTTCACTCATCCAAACCAATGTACAAAACTTCGCTACCCTTGCAAGTTATCACCAGGGTGAGTGGTCCAGCAGCTGTAAGCATCTCAATGTCGACCGGCCCATCACTGCTTACAGCAGCAGCCAGCAGCTCACTTGGCACAGGGTTGATGCTGTCATCATCTATTAGCAACTCTGTTTCACTCTCTTCAACAGAAACACCAACAACCAACACCCTGGACACAACTGTTGGTGTATCAGTCTTCTACAATTATAAAAATGTAAAGGATTAGAACAAACCAAAAATATTACTGAATAAGAAACATACGCTGTAATACCAAGTTCCATACAGTGTTTGGTTACATATATTAGGTTGGCTGCATCTAGCAAAATGTGTTTTGCTGGCAAAATATTTCTATTTCCTGGTTTATGCTGATTTGTAATATTCAATTTCTAAATGTTCCCAAGGTACTAATTCTAATATATTTTACAAAATACCATCATGGCTAACATCCTACACATGTTAGTTTGCATTCAAACTAGAAAAAAATGTGAGTCATGGCATTTTGTGGGCTACACATTTTCAATTGATAGTGGATATTCCATTAAAGTATTACTTGTAAAATGTGTTCTAGAGTCGAAGAAAAACAAGAAACAACAACACCAGAAACAAAAAGTGTCTGAAGTATTGCAAGCAGTACAATAGTCCCTTAGTGGCATAAACAGTGTGAATACCATACAACTGCCTTCTGTATTCAAGTGAATATATAAATACTAAGGGATTTTTCATATGATATGTGATGTAAATGCACACAGAGTTAGTCTAATAAGTTTTAAATTCATAACTGTATTACCTTGATCTCAGAGCGTACTGTAGTCTGTAGGCTTGTCTCGCCCTGGTAAATGTTGGTAGTAACATCTGTTATTGTTACATGATCCCCTGGCCTACATTCAACAGATGAGGCCTCCCTCCATAGGGCCACCCGGACCTTTAAACTACCATCTTCCAAATGGATTGATTTGAGGTTCACACTCTCCCCCCGGACACTGAGGGTTTTTGTATCCTCCTCCTGTAATTAAACACAAAGCGATTGTATTAAGTCTAATATTGGTGAACACTACCTTGTAATCACATGTCTAGATTGGTGGCCATTGTGTTCAAAACTGTATGCTAAAGTACAATAAAAAACAAACAACAAGTGTGCGTTGTGATACTGTTTGGTAAAATGTGTAAGACAATGATATTACAATAACAGTTGGCAGTTGTCAATCCTAACATCAATTAAAATATGCTAATTTTAATATAAAATCATGATAAAGCTATCAGTAATAACCATAACATGTATAACCTGCTGTGTGACAATAATCTGTTTAAATTTTGCTATATACAACCAATAATAAGAGGTGCATAAATATCAAAAATTATCACCTGTCCATAGTCAGGTAGCAACAATTTTTATGTTGGTATAGCAGTGAAAATAATAGGACATTATCCATTAACACACACACAAATAATGTAAACATCAAACAAAGAAGCGAAACAAGCAAAACAAGCAACATTCATTTATCAGTAGGATAGACATATATCTCTCAAAAAATCAATGGACAGTCTGTTAACTGACTGAACTTATTTTTCTTTAAATTACTGAATACATAAAAACAGGAGACATAAAAACCAAGCGCCAGTAAATAGTACGGGTTCGGCCGTTAGTATGTACCGGGTTGTTTATGAGTTACTTCCCTTGTATGTAAAACCCATCTGTTTCCGGTTTTATCGAGACATTGTTGGAACTTTGTTTGTATTAAAGTTATACTCAATTGCCTTGTGTAGTTTCCTTACTGGCGTGGTGGCAGCGGTGTTAACGAACCTACATCAGTTCCACTTCATGTACAACGGCCACAGATAATTATACAGTAAGAAGTTACCATTCCAAAAGAGGAAAGGCAAGGCAAGCAAAAAGCTGCATGTTAACGTGAAGTTTTACTTTAAATTGAACAATCATGGCACAAAACATTCGTGCTCCCAAACAATGGCGACTCACAAAACATGAGACAATCACCTCATTTGAGGCATGGCGTCAAAATTTACAATATACATTGACTCTGGACCCAAATTTTGCCAGATTTTTAGTGGATGGCACAACATGGACCAAAAAGACCGCCGCAGATCCGATACGTGGCTTCATTGATGATGACCATGAGGGGGGACGGACAGCTGCACAAAAGGTTACACACCTGGAGTTGATGTTAGGCCAAATTGCCAATTATTGCCCGGTCATAGCGCGCAACACAATAGTGAAGAACTCGACTAGTGTTAACTGTATTTGGCAGGCTATTAGGATACATTACGGATTCCAGTCGACTGGGGGTCACTTTCTAGATTTCAGCGATATTAAGTTAGAGCCTGGAGAAAGACCCGAGGATTTGTATCAGCGATTAGCTAGTTTCATTGATGATCCATATCCCACCACGGAGAAGTTCCAGATAGTGAAGAGGAAACTACTCCTACTGTGGAAAATTTTATAGTTCTTACTTGGCTAAGACTTATACATTCTCAGCTTCCATCTCTTGTCAAACAAAAATACGCTACTGAGTTACGCTCCAGAACATTAGCTTCGTTAAAGCCTGAAATATCATTGGCCATTAACAGTCTTCTAGACGAAGTCCAGACATTAGTTGACGCAAAAGTACTACGGTCAACTTTTCGCACACCATCAGGTCCAAGGCGCAGTCAACGAACTCTTGTATGTCCCATATGTAAACAGGCAGGTCGGTCTAAATTTCAGCACTTCTTGAGTAAATGCAAGTTCTTACCTGAGGAAGACAGGAAGTACATCACCACATCTGGCAAGATTCGCCAAGCTACTAACCTTGAGTCTGATGAGGAAATTGAAGATGACCAGAGTGAAGAATCGGACTCTCAATACACTGCGCATAGTCACAGGGTTGTGCATCCTGTCTCTAGACGCGTTTGTACAAAGCAATCTCCCTCTATGAAAGTTTTCTATAAACATTTCCCATTGAAATTAACATTAGATAGTGGTGCGGAGATCAGCATGATTAAACACTCAGTGGCGGATTTCTTAGGTGCTCCTATAAGGCGCACTAACCAAAGTGCCTTACAGGCGGATGGTGTTACACCTCTCAAAATTGTTGGAGAAACTCACATAACCCTGACAAGGGGTAAATGCGATATGCTGCTATAAGCTTTGGTGGTCAATGATTTAGATGTTGAGGTGCTAGCTGGAATTCCATTTATGACCACTAATGACATTGCCATTCGACCTGCAAAACATGAAATCTCCATTGGTAGTGAGGATAAGGTATTCTATGGAGTCGGCGATGCCATGAAACAAACTAATGTTGTTAGAAGAACCAAGGCTTTTGTTTTAAGATCTGATTCACCGTCTTCTGTTGTTTGGCCTGGATCATTTATTGAAGTTAACCTACCTCAGGTCTTAGACTCTGATGGAACTATTGCTATTGAGCCTAAACCTTCATGTGACAAGGCCCTGTGGCCTAAACCTCAAATTCTAGATGCTATAAGTGGTCGGATCAGATTAAATAACGATACATCTGAGCCTCAACGTGTACTAAAACATGAGCATGTTGCATTTGCTAGATACACTATTACCAACAATTCGCAAGTGATGGAACCACCTACTGACATACAACCATTAGTATCGTCAATTGTATCAAATGACAGTACTCAGTTATATTCAGGTTGTGTTTCCCTGGACCCTGACAATATGTTACCAGAGACTTCTCAGAGTCAATTCATAGAACTATTGCAAAAATTTGATGAAGTATTCTCACCAAGTATCACAGGTTACAATGGCGCAGCTGGCAAGTTTGAAGCTACAGTAAATATGGGTCCCGTCCTACCTCCTCAGCGGAAGGGAAGGGTGCCCCAGTACAACAAAAACAAGCTTGTTGAGTTGCAACAAAAGTTTGATGACTTGGAAAGACAAGGTGTGTTTAGCAAACCTGAAGACGTGAACGTCACAGCTGAATATCTTAACCCTTCCTTTCTTGTCAAGAAACCACAGGGAGGATACCGCCTTGTTACAGCATTCTCCGAGGTTGGAAGGTATAGCAAGCCTCAACCAAGCCTACTACCAGATGTAGATTCCACGTTGCGTACAATTGGTCAATGGAAGTATATCATCAAGACTGATTTGACAAGTGCATTTTACCAAATTCCTTTATCAAAACATTCCATGAAGTATTGTGGTGTAGCTACCCCATTTCGTGGTGTGAGAGTGTATACTCGTTGTGCCATGGGCATGCCAGGATCCGAGACGGCTTTAGAAGAACTAATGTGTCGTGTGCTTGGCGACCTTATACAGGAGGGTGTAGTAGCCAAACTTGCTGATGACTTATATTGTGGTGCTAATTCTCTAGATGATTTATTGTTCAATTGGCAACGTGGTCTTGAAATCTTGCTGAAATGCCGTTTACGTTTGTCACCTTCTAAAACAGTCATTTGTCCTAAGTCTACAGTGATACTGGGTTGGGTGTGGTCCAACGGCCAGATTTCTGCCAGTTCCCATCGTATAGCCACCTTATCGTCATGTCAACCTCCAGAGACAGTTCATGGCCTACGTTCATTCATTGGTGCTTATAAGGTTTTGGGCAGAGTTATACCTCATAGCTCATCATATCTCAGCCCTTTAGATGAACTAGTTGCAGGAAAACAGTCCCAGGAGAAATTGAGGTGGACTGATTCAAGTTTAAAGTTTTTCAGTGATGCCCAGTCTGTTCTTAAAACTCACAAGGCCATCGCACTACCAAGACCTTCAGACCAACTTTGGATTGTCACCGACGGTTCAGTAACTAGGAGGGGCATAGGTGCTACATTATATGTAACTAGGAATCAGGAGTTACTCTTAGCAGGTTTTTTCAGTGCAAAATTAAGAAAGCACCAGGTAACTTGGCTGCCATGTGAGATCGAGGCCTTGAGTATTGCAACGGCTGTGAAGCATTTCAGTCCATATATTATACAATCACACAAGCAGGCTTGTGTCCTCACTGATAGTCGACCATGTGTACAAGCCATAGAAAAGCTGTGTCGAGGAGAATTCTCTGCGAGTCCTAGGGTGACGTCCTTCCTTTCGATTGTGAGTAGATACCAAGTTAGCGTTAGACATCTAGCGGGATCTTCAAATGTTCCGTCAGACTTTTCTAGCCGTAATGCTCAGGAGTGCACTGAGCCTAATTGCCAAATATGTACTTTCATTTGCCATACTGAGGACTTAGTCGTTCGTTCAGTGCGGGTAGAAGACATAGTTAACCAATCCATACGTCTACCATTCTCCACAAGATCATCTTGGCTTCAGATCCAGTCAGAGTGTTCGGATCTTCGACGCACACATGCGCACTTAAAACAAGGTACCCGTCCATCTAAGAAGCTCACCAATCTCAAAGATGTAAAACGTTACCTGCATACTGTCTCAATTGCAAAGGATGGTTTGTTGGTGGTAAAGCGTACTGATCCATTACTACCATCATCTGAGTTGATTGTTGTTCCTCGGTCTGTCCTTGATGGTCTTGACAATGCTCTTCACATCAAGTTAGATCATCCTTCTGGACATCAACTTGAACTAGTCATTAAACGCCACTTCTATGCCTTGGATTTGCATAGTGCGATTGAACGAACAACCGCGCAGTGTCATTTATGTGCTTCATTAAAAAAGTTCCCAGAGTGTGCTCGTGAACAGTCTAGCGAGGATCCCCCAGAATGCATTGGTGCCCGTTTTGCGGCTGACATTTTGAAACGCTATCAACAAACAATCCTAATTTTACGTGAAACAGTTACTTCGTACACTAATGCAAGTATTATAACAGATGAAAAAAGTGACACAATCAGAGAGGCCTTAGCATGTTTAAGTTCAGAGTTACATCCAATAGATGGCCCACCTGCAGTGATTCGTGTTGATCCAGCTCCAGGATTTGTGACTTTACGCTCTGATGACACATTTAGTAGACTTAATATTGTCCTTGAGATTGGACGAGTGAAAAACATTAACAAAAACCCTGTGGCAGAGAAGGCCATTCAGGAGTTGGAAAATGAACTTCTACGTTATGAGCCCGGAGGTGGATCGGTCTCCAACCTTGGTTTAGCCATTTGTGTTGCCAGACTCAATTCGCGCATACGTAAATCAGGTCTGTCTTCGCGCGAAATGTGGACTCAAAGATCTCAATTCACGCATGATCAACTTCCTATATCAGACAGAGATGTCATCATTCAACAATTTGAGTCGCGTAATATCAACCATTCTTACAGTGAAAAATCCAAGGGTAAAGGACAGACAACTCACAAGTCTGATGTTGTTAGTGTTGGTGATTTGGTGTACCTTTATTCTGATAAAAGTAAGCTAAAGGCAAGGAACAGATACTTAGTCGTGTCGTGTGACGGTGAATGGTGTTTCGTCAAAAAGTTCGTAGGGAATCAACTACGCGCGTCATCATACAAAGTGAAACAAACTGAATGTTATCGTGTGCAAAGTGATTTTAACCTAAACAGCTGTACTTCATTCCATTCAGCGTCATACGGGAATTCTGATTCCGAGTGTGAAATTCAGTGCGATGAAAGGCTACCCCCTACTCCTGCTGAAATACCAACAACATTGTCACTTCCAGACAAATCGTGTGATTCTGCGGACTTTGTACCAGTTATCATCGGTCAACATATTATAGAGCCTTCATTAGAAGTCGCAGAACCCCAATCTTCATCAGTAGCTAGCGACAACCCCGAGTTATGTGCTGATAGCAATTCTAGACCTAAACGTACAACACTAGCTCCAAAGTACCTATCTGACTATGAACTTACATAAATTAATGTTGTTACAGTATCTTGGTGACAATATATCATGTATATATGTACTATTATTCCATTTGTATAATTTGTGTTTTACTAGGATATACATGTTGGTGTGTAATGATTCCACAGGCAATTACTTTAGAAATACTACATTTTACAATCAGGTTGTTACCAAAAATCCGTATATTTAGAATGTCTATTCACAGTTCCTTATGCTATTTTATTTTGTATGTATGTGCCAGTATGTGCCGGGAGCAAATTTTATAGATTTTTCTTTGTTTATGTTAAGTGTTGTATAGTTTTACTTTAACATTTAATATACTATGGTATACATTGACACATGGGTAGATTTAATAATGATAAGAAACATTTTATGACGACAGTTACGGTGTGGAATTTTGTGCTGTAGTATCGCAGTTTATGATTTAAGTAGTATTAGATACATAGATATGTATAGTTTCCATAAAAAGAAAAGAGATAGCGCCAGTACATAGTACGGGTTCGGCCGTTAGTATGTACCGGGTTGTTTATGAGTTACTTCCCTTGTATGTAAAACCCATCTGTTTCCGGTTTTATCGAGACATTGTTGGAACTTTGTTTGTATTAAAGTTATACTCAATTGCCTTGTGTAGTTTCCTTACTGGCGAAGGTGTCCATATTAACGGATAACCAAAAACAGTATACATTTGCAAGTCTTAACTTCATAGGGATGGTTTTTTTTGGACTTTACATGATGGAGCTTTATGTGTGTGAATGTTGCTGCTAAAGTGTGGAGAGCGGTTGAATGGAACTTAACTAACATTTTTAGTGAATGTGTATTTACCTTCACCTGTTGTTTGTAATTAGCAGAACAAGAATGAAAACTAACCTGTACAATTTTCTCGGTAACGGACACTCTTGCCCTGGGTGGGGATCTCACAGCCTCTGCAATTGGTACCACATCTGCTGGTGGTGGGTATATGATCTTCCTCCCCGCTTCCACCAGGTAGTCCGGCACGTCAATATCCGTAGTTATAAAGACTTTTGTATTTTTCGTGATGACAATGGCATGATTATTGTCGTCCGTTTTACGAATTATATCTCTCAGAACTAGGGAGTTCCCTTCCCTGAATTTTGCAAATTTCAGGGGATCATACACAACACCCCGTATACATCTTTCTGAGTCCGCAATGGCCACGTTCAGTGATTGCCTGTCATTGTTTCTCCCATCACGGTATGAGACGATCTCGCCTGTAATGACCACTTTCACCTTCAAAGGCTTCGAGTAGGGTCCAGTCACTCTATTGGTAAAAAGTTGTTCTATTGACATCTGAAAATAAAATAACAAAACAACATATTTATGTAAGAGTTTTCAAGCATGCTTCTTTATCAGAACATTAGAAGGTAAGTTGTAGTGGTATAATGGTTAGCATACTGAGTGGGTAATCAAGGGAGTTGTATAGAATCACTCGCTGCACCAGTGCAATTTTTCGTAATACATGTAATGATGTCCAAATTCCCAATATGAAGTGTTTGTAAATAGTTCCGAAGAATATATGACAGAATCAACAAATAAGTAAGTCAATAATTATTTGGTTGTAAATACAATTGTATAAGCGCTATAATACAGATATTTATGGGTGTGTACCAATGAATCACAGAGAATGAAAATACCTAATGTGTGTGCAGTGCACTGGAAAAGAAACCAAATCAACAATAGCTAGGTCAGATGTTCCACCAATTAACAGCACATATTTAAAGATCAGCTTCCCAGACAAATAAAAATCTTGATAAAAACGTTTTGTGTACACCGGTATTGTATTTATAGAAGATAGTAAAGTGCGAAATGACACGGGGCCGAATCAACAAAATAAGTAGGTCAGTAATTATATCGTTGCAACTACAATTATAAACATACAAAATCGCTCCGAAGTATTGTAATAACCATGTATCGGCCAAAAATAATAATATTCTTATTTATACAGAGCACATGCAATAAATATAACCAAGTTGCATAATAAAAAGCCTGGAAGTCAAACGACACAATTTAATAATAACCCCGTATCGGGTAATACCGACGATGCAATGATATTTCCTGCCTTCGCTTTACAACACAATTATATAAATAAAATATCATAACCGTACGCTATATAAGCCTATAATCACCCACGTTTATAATGAAAATTCCAGACATAATACAGGATGTTTATAAAATGAAACAAAATGGCGGATACTTACTACGCAAGAAGCGCATGTACATCATCCGATACAAGATATATAGGCCTCAACCGACGCAATTTAATATAAACAGTAGACACTTACACATAAACAATAATAATACAGTAGTTCACAAATATAATAGGAGGCGAACATGAGTAGTACAAAAACAGTATTCTCGCGGCCATTTTGTTTGGTGGTTTTGGTGGTTTTGAACAAAATGGCGTCCATTCCAATATGGCGTCTGGTGGGTTTGTTGGGTTCATTGTTTCACTTGAAGTAACATCTGCTTCCTAGATTGGCCTATTTTGGCGCCTATTTAAACGATATGATAATTACCGTCATATTTATTCGTATACGTGCGTTTATATTGTGACGAGGATATTGACCTCAAGAGTGTATTTTATGAGACAGATGTAAAAAAGTCCCGCGCATTGAACATTGATACTGTGAAGTTATTTCAAATGATAATTAGCGGATGGTGAGAATAAAATTAATGAAATCCATACATCATCTCTATGAAAAACAAAATAAGTAACATTCAAATCTCCATTTTTAAAAAAAAGATGGAATCAATCAAACCTATCTTCTACCATTGTGATTTATGTGTGTCCGTCTATTTATGTAAACGTATGTATAATAGACACAAAGCATTGTATCATAGAGGATTGCCTATGAAAGAAATGCTAGTTATAAATGCCAGTAAACCCTATGATAACAAACATTACATGTTGGATTTCGCATTACCGTGTGGACATAAACCAATTATCTATACATGCGTGATCTGTCGCATGAACTACTTAGATGTATGGGACTTCAATAATCACAACAGTCAAACGCATAAACTCCTGATGAATGGAGATATGAAATTTTCTACAGTTCACCGTGAGTCTCATATTTCAGTCAGTTGTAGAAGAAAACCGTATTCTTAAAAGAACAAAATGACATGTTTCCGGTGCTTCAACTTTAAGAGTATATATATATATAACCCTCTTTAAACATCATAATCGAAAATATCGTTGTTGTGAAAGGATGGTTTATTCAAGCAGTATGGATGAAACCGATTTGGGTATACATAATGTATTCCTTGAAAATGAAGCAGAAATAACGAAAAACTTCCCAAGCATTTTTAAACGGCATGCAAACATGATGAAAGGGATTGGTATCATGTTAATGGTTGTAATTTCGTGTTTAACACCGGGGTTCGTTATATTTGGAGCTGCTCATGAACATATGAATCCACTAAACACCACAGAACCAATGTTTCCCGTCTTGAACAACACAGCTTGTAGCTACAGTGAAGTTCCGCCTAACGACCGGTCCGATAATACGACCGTCCGCATAATACGACCACTTTTTCTCGGACCCGATTTTTTTGTTCTTTAATTCAATGGTCGCGGGGTCCGATATTACGACCAACTCGCTATTCCGTAATACGACCACCATATCCGGTCCCAACGACCAGTTTATTAACGTTTAGGTCCCGCTAATGAGACCACTTTAATAGCCTGTCAGTTGTATACACAATTTTACGACTATTTAGACCCCTTTACGGTATTGATCAGCGAGGTGTGAACAACAAAATAAATTGACACTCTTTGATAGATTAACACCTTTTACAAGAGTTTAACATGGTGTACAGTTGTTTATCGAAGACAATGTATTGATTGAAGTTATCGGCGACAGTTTGCTCATCCTTAGATTAAAGAGTGCTGCATAATGAGACCGACGACAGTTTGTAGCACGTTTTGGGATGGTACGTAATTGGACAATGTTTTCATTTATGCAATATACGTTTGAGTGAATGTGCTGGTTGGTGTTAATTACCATATAAAGTTAACACTACTGATACAGTACAATAGTATCTTCAACATCACTATCTCATGATATTTTGAACAAATAAGACATAGATTTCTGATAATTCATGTAAAATGGAAAAACGTAAACAATTACTGACTCTCAATCACAAAACCTGTGTGATAAATGTAGATGCTATTGATTTCGTGTTTAATGGTCCAATTTATGTTTTAAAAAAATCCAGAATTAATTTATTATGTATCATTTTAATGCTTCATGTGAGCATTTGACAACATTGATTCTTTCAATTTGACTAAATTATTTGTTTTATTTTGTTTTAGGTTCAGACGATACTTAAGAGAAAGGCGGAGATCCTAGATGGTTTTGAAACTAATTGCGGTGGTGATAGAAAGCGTGTCATTTGAAAATGAAGATTTTTTGTTTTTCATTGCTTAGTACATGTACTTTATTTATTGAAAAAATTGGATTTCATTGTAAATAAAAAATAAAATGAATATTACTCTGAATGTTGCTTTTCTTCTTATGTTATGTAGTTAATATACTTAACAAGTCTCAATTATGGTACATGACTGTATAAATGTCCAATGTCACAACCAGTCTGCATGGTTTCGCTATTAAGACCGACTCGCTAATAAGACCACTTTTTGTCGGTCCCATGGGTGGTCTTGAACAACACAGCTTGTAGCTATATGAAACAATTCAACCTAGAAGAAAATATTTATCTCACAGTTTGTAATAGAGATAAATTTGTGATTTTGGATATAAGACGTTTTTATAAACGATTGCCTTCCATCCAAGGAATAACGTTGAATTTACATCAGTGGCTTCGATTGAAACAATCTATTTCTTCTATTGATGTATCCATCACCAGCGCGAGTCATATATCTAATTAACCAATTTATCTTATTGAAAATAGACATAAATGTTTGAATGCGGTGTATATGAACTAAATATGTATTTTATTCTGTTGAAAATATTACCAACCTACAATTCGTGACTTTTACATTGGGTATTACAATTTCATTTTCCTGGGATAAAATATATGTGAATGTATAATTAACTCTTTTTTCTTTATTGATGTGCTTTTGTTTGGAGGTCACTGAAACAGTGACACAAGCAGATGTTTTTAATGTTCAGAAGCAAATGTATAATTTCATCAATATGCCAATGTTGTGCAATCTTTAATGTGTTTTTTCATTTCAATGAGTAACCGTTTATGTTGAGTGGATATTTTTTCTCCTTTTATGTCCACAGTTAATGACATTTTGTAGTGATTTTGGTGAAAATAAAAGATTTGCAAACAATGCTTTCTTTCCGTGTTTTCAACATCAACAACAGAAAGAAAAGCATCATTACCATCTCTTATCACAAACACTAAACACTTTTTTTGGATAGAACTAACAACGATTTCATTTTTATTTATTCATTTACTATTTAAAAAACAATTTGAAATCACAAACTATAAAAAAATAATCACAGTATTTATACCATCACAATGAAACCGTTTAAAAGCAGCAATATAAACAAGTAACAACAACAAATGTATAAAAACAAAACAAAAAAAAAACAACCTTAAAATCACAGTAAACATAGCATGTGGCTTCATCTCTCTTATTAAAGTAAAAAAAAAAACATGTATAAAAAATATTAATGAGAAACTTGAAAAAAAACAATTACCCTCACAATTTTTAAGAGATTCAGAAAAATGTATATGGTGAATATATTTTTGTTTAGAAAAAATGTTTCAACAAATTTCTTATACATTTATAATTAGAAAAAAAATGAAATTATTTTATGTTTAGAAAATATAAACTTTCTTTTTGAAATTAAAAAGTAGCATGGAGAAATCTTTTTTGAAATTAAAAAGTAGCATGAAGAAATCTTATATTTAAAATGTTATTAGTAAATAAAAAAAACATGTACAGAAACATGTATATGGTGAATATATTTTTGTATAGAAAAAATGTTTCAACAAATTTCTTATACATTTATAATTAGAAAAAAATATGAAATTATTTTATGTTTAGAAAATATATAACTTTCTTTTTGAAATTAAAAAGTAGCATGGAGAAATCTTTTTTGAAATTAACAAGTAGCATAGATAAATCTTATATTTAAAATGTTATTAGTAAATAAAAAAAACATGTATAAAAAATATTAATGAGAAACTTGAAAAAACAAAAAAAAACAATTACCCTCACAATTTTTAAGATATTCAGAAACATGTATGTGGTGAATATATTTTTGTTTAGAAAAAATGTTTCAACAAATTTCTTATACATTTATAATTAGAAAAAAAGAAGAAATTATTTTATGTTTAGAAAATATAAAACTTTCTTTTTGAAATTAAAAAGTAGCATGGAGAAATCTTTTTTTAAATTAACAAGTAGCATGGAGAAATCTTTTTTTAAATTAACAAGTAGCATAGATAAATCTGATACATTTGTATTTAAAATGTTATTAGTAAATAAAAAAAAACATGTACAAAAAAAATATCAATGAGAAACTTGGAAAAACAAAATTTAAAAATTCACAGTGTGCATTGCATGTGGCTTTATCTCTCTTATTAGTAAACAAAAGAAAAACATGTATACAACAAATATCAATGAACAACCTTAAAAAACATAATGTAAAAAATCACAGTATACATAGCATGTGGCTTTATCTCCCTTATTAGTAAAAAACATGTATAAAACAATAAAACAAAAACTAATCAACAATAAAATCAACAAGAGACAGAAGAACTATCAAATCAGACAAACAACCACCATAGAGGAGAGATAAAAATTCCTCTATGGGGAATATCGCTGTGGAGCTCTTCTCTCTCTTGTTGATCGCCTCAAAACAGGTGGGGAATGACAAATGACAATGGAGGATGCTGGTAATTAAATAAAAACATGCTTCCTGTGGTGATGATGAAGGTGATGGTTGTTGTGGCGGTGATGATGGTGGCGATTGATGAGATGACTGTGTGGTTGCTGGTGGTGATGGTGAAGGCTGAAGGGATGGATTGGAGGATAATATGTCCAATGGGATATGTTCAACTGTTAAGGCTCTACTCCTTCTCATACGCCATTTTCTCACCAAACAAACCACCCTAATTGTTACCGCGATGACACTATCACAACAGCAACTGTGATAATGGTGTTGATAGTAGACTTATCTATGAAAGATATGAAAAATATGAAAAGCATTGCGACTTGGAAATAATGATATGAAATAATTAATAACATACAATAAAATGATAATGTTCAACAATACATGAGATAAATGATAATACTTAACAACACATATTTCCAAAATTAACATTATTAACAGGTATTTAAAAAAAGTCAATGTTTAGTGAACTGATTATCATATATAACTGGCACACAACTGGTATATAACTGATATATCCTCAATAACAATACTTAATAAATACACACCTAAGGCAGTTGAAGAAAGCACTGTTGAGGATGGGTGAGTGTATGAAGTTGGTTGTTGTTGCACACAGCTGTACCCTTACTTCAATCTCTACTCTCGCAAATTTTAATCATGTGATTGGTAAGATATTTTATGAATCAACAACGAGAAATACAATTTACAAGTTATTATGATTAAAAAAGATTGAGATAGATAATGAAATAGTAGATAATGAACCATTGTCACAGGGGAGAGAACTCATACCAATATCACTTTCCTTCAATTTATTTTCTTGGGCTTTAAATACTATGTACAATTTGTTTTCTTGGGGTTTATAATACTATGTATCGCTTCGCTGAATCGCTCTATTTTTAAAACGTAGTTTCTGAAAGTTTCGTTTATTAACTTGTTAAAGATGTTTTTCTTCCTTTTCCTATGGTTGTTGCAAGTAATTCAAGTATTGCAAGGTAATTTTGATTCCACTTTACATTCACGTGTATAAGAATATCTATACAATCTTCATCGATTCACTCTGGTGAATATTTCGCTCTACAAAATAATAACAATCTATCAAAGAACTGTTAACTATGATTTTCTACAATTCAATATCTAATTAAAAGATAAAGTTTTAGTATAATATAAAGAGATGATTACATTTCCCCTGCAAGAAATGTAAGATACCTTGGCTCATCAGTGGTTTTAATCTTGATAAACTACCGAATAACGAAGAGCTTTTAATCATCAAAACTGACATGGTTAGATAATAGTAATAAAATAAACAATAAACTACATTCGTTTATTCTTTTTCACAGGATGTCCATCATTTCCTATATATGATATGAGAAATCATTGTGAGGAGAGGTCTTCAACGCTTATATGTAGGGGAGAGGGAAGTGGGTTGTACGTGTTCGGCGAATATTATTCAAACATCGAGCGAAATGAAATGGAAGGAAATTTCGAGGGCGGTTGTTTGGATGTATCCAAACTGAATCTTATATCATTTATTGATGGAGCGGGGATAAGATGCAACCAAATAATAAGTAGCAAACAGTCAACGTATTAGACTTAAAGGAGCTTTGTGAAGTAAGTATTTCAGTATGTAGAAATCATAACTATTAAAGAATGTTATAAGACCTTTAGTATATGTTCCCAGGGGTAATACATACGTACATTTCCAAGATATGAACAAATGTAAAACGATATCTTTCAATGTAATGGAAATTAGAGAAATTGGGGAGATGGTGCCCCTATATAATTGAGTACCATAGGAAGTTTCACGCAGTAAGTTTTTTATATATATATGTAAGGCACTTTTTACATAATTTGTTTAATGATTAATTTCGAAGCTGAATTGATCTTGATGTGATTTTTGTTATAAATGTGGATGTAATCGTTATAACTCTTTGCAGAGATATAATGCTTATTACTTTGTATATTTATAGATGGGGGTGTATGAACCGGTGACACCCGTGAAGGGGGGCAAGTCTTTTCACCTCAATTGTTTTATTTGTTCATATAAGATATTTGATACAATGTATATAGGAAAAAAATGCTCGGGTATGATAAAATATATCGTGTATAGAATATATTGACTATTTCTCTTGAACTCATTTTTTAAAAAAAACAATGTTTTTTCTAAACCATTCTAGTCATTGTATGCTTGCAAGAGTAAACTTACTCTTATTGAAAAATATGGAGAATAATAATGTATATTTAAAGTATATGTTTATTATAAATGAACATGATAAACACACAATTCTATTTTAAAATAGAGGTGTTTATTAATAAACACAATATACATACAATTATATTTTGAAATAGAGAATAAACCCATTTATATTGGTATGTAAACAAAGTAAATGTGTATTTAAAGCAGAATTGATAACAAAGATTCAAAAGTTGCTATTTCTTCTTTCAGGTGACATTACCGCAATAAAGTGAAGTGTGATGTCACCTCACATTTTAGAAATAAAAGTTGTGTCACAATTTAGATTTGTTGTATTTTGTGATACCCGTAAGCATAACTGGTAACACCATCATCAAGAAGATATCGCTTATCATCAAAACATGATAACCCCACTTTTTTATTTTCTCAAGATAAATTGCATGGTTATGACTACGAAATGAATTCATTTGTGATGCCAATTGCGAATCATTAAACAAAACATGTCTATAATCTTGTAATTTTAATTCTTTGTTAACAACTACTTTTGAAATCCCCTTTGCGCGTTTATCTTCTTTGTTATCACAAAGGAATGCATACATTTTATATTTCAATCCACAATATTCAGAGATACATTTCTCATTTGTTTCACTCTTCATTTTTCCCATCACTTTTTTGTTGGTGTTATTATATAGAAAATGTTCTTTGGGGAAATCAGAAGTGTCAAACAATTGAGAAAAGTTGTACATGTCATGAAAAAGATCATCGGTATCACAACTAGATAGAAACGAATCTGTATCAGTCATTTGTAATTGTAAATTACTTCCGTACAGTTTCTTTAGGTGATTGTAATAAAAATCATACATAACAGTCTTAGATAGATCTAAGACAGACATACCAATATAAATGGGTTTATTCATTTTAACTTTTATACGATTTAGTTCAACACCAACGAGGTCCTCTGAAAAAAATCGGTGTAATTTGTATGTGGACTTGGCTGAGACTTTCTTTAAACGTGTCTCAGTGTGTACCAACTCCACAGATCTGTGTTTTCTAAAATTCTCCATGGTTTTTTCCTGAAAGAAAAAGAAACCAACAGATAAGTAAATTTCTAAATATATTACTTTGATTACATATTCTTAACTGTCTTTGCACTGTCTTACTCTCACAATACGAAATTTCAATACTAGATTTTTGTCATTCAAGTCGTGTAGATTACTCTCCCTTGAAAGTGTACCTACAGTGCTTAGATTTTTGCTAATTATAGTAATTCAGGTTTTGTCTCCCCTGTATGACTCATACAGTATAGCAGCGAAAAGATATAAACGTTAAATTCACGTTTGAAATATTTAGATATATTCTATTTTTATTTATTTTATTTATTCTATGTCAAAATAAAACATTTTTCGATAATAGTCATTGCCTGGTATCGGTTTGGATTTACTACCTTTTCGTTATTATTCATGGTGATGTACTGTATTTTCTTTGAAATTCATTTTATTTGTGAGCAAAGTAAAATGTAATATAATTTCGCGACACGAAACACATTTATAAATTCCTTCACATTAATGATTTCCATCTTTAGTTTGAATAAGTTATTCTAAACTATTTAATATATACATATATAAGATACTTACCAAATACCGAATTGTTCATCAGCTTGTAGAAGTTTTTCTCAAATGATGATTTAGCCTGTTGTCGCATTTCAGTGTTGAACTCAACGTAGGGTTTCATAAAGGCTTCTTGATGAAATTCTAAGATTTTTTGAATTTTCTTCAATTTCAGGCCCAATTGAAGATATAGCTGCAGGTTTTGATAATGAAGTACATAGTGGTCTTTATCTTCAAGGGTGGTAAGCAATTTTTCGACTTTCGCTCTGGGTGGGAGTTTGTCCGTGTTATGCAACTTTTTCAAGACGCGTTTTGCATATGGCGATAACTTTTCAGCAGATACAAAACTGCGTTCAGGTGCCAATGTGAAGCAGTTATGATTATCGTGTAATTTTTTGGGATATTCCAAGTCTACTTCCAGAATGTATCCTATGGATTCATTCTTTGATATATTTTGAACATTAAAACTTTTTATTTCTTCTGCATTTAAGAATCTAAAGAATCCAACAGGTAGTTTTTCCGACATGCTAAAACCATATAAGTTGTTGACATCATAATATGCTTAGTATTAAATATAAAAATCTATGTCAAAGTGATATGCAGTCAGCACTTTCAGGGCTTTGATTATTTACTCTGGTGGTAAAGGTAAAACAAAATTGTAAAAAATAAAACACTTTGGCGGCTCTGACGTTAGTTTTTGTACATTTTGCATTTCATATACATTCAGCACATTTCGTCAACAACACATTCAAAGTTTGGGTCGGAAAACATCATATTTAGAAGATTATGATAACACAAAATCAAAATCATACTAAGCATATTATGATGTCAACAACTTATATGGTTTTAGCATGTCGGAAAAACTACCTGTTGGATTCTTTAGATTCTTAAATGCAGAAGAAATAAAAAGTTTTGATGTTCAAAATATATCAAAGAATGAATCCATAGGATACATTCTGGAAGTAGACTTGGAATATCCCAAAAAATTACACGATAATCATAACTGCTTCACATTGGCACCTGAACGCAGTTTTGTATCTGCTGAAAAGTTATCGCCATATGCAAAACGCGTCTTGAAAAAGTTGCATAACACGGACAAACTCCCACCCAGAGCGAAAGTCGAAAAATTGCTTACCACCCTTGAAGATAAAGACCACTATGTACTTCATTATCAAAACCTGCAGCTATATCTTCAATTGGGCCTGAAATTGAAGAAAATTCATAAAATCTTAGAATTTCATCAAGAAGCCTTTATGAAACCCTACGTTGAGTTCAACACTGAAATGCGACAACAGGCTAAATCATCATTTGAGAAAAACTTCTACAAGCTGATGAACAATTCGGTATTTGGTAAGTATCTTATATATGTATATATTAAATAGTTTAGAATAACTTATTCAAACTAAAGATGGAAATCATTAATGTGAAGGAATTTATAAATGTGTTTCGTGTCGCGAAATTATATTACATTTTACTTTGCTCACAAATAAAATGAATTTCAAAGAAAATACAGTACATCACCATGAATAATAACGAAAAGGTAGTAAATCCAAACCGATACCAGGCAATGACTATTATCGAAAAATGTTTTATTTTGACATAGAATAAATAAAATAAATAAAAATAGAATATATCTAAATATTTCAAACGTGAATTTAACGTTTATATCTTTTCGCTGCTATACTGTATGAGTCATACAGGGGAGACAAAACCTGAATTACTATAATTAGCAAAAATCTAAGCACTGTAGGTACACTTTCAAGGGAGAGTAATCTACACGACTTGAATGACAAAAATCTAGTATTGAAATTTCGTATTGTGAGAGTAAGACAGTGCAAAGACAGTTAAGAATATGTAATCAAAGTAATATATTTAGAAATTTACTTATCTGTTGGTTTCTTTTTCTTTCAGGAAAAAACCATGGAGAATTTTAGAAAACACAGATCTGTGGAGTTGGTACACACTGAGACACGTTTAAAGAAAGTCTCAGCCAAGTCCACATACAAATTACACCGATTTTTTTCAGAGGACCTCGTTGGTGTTGAACTAAATCGTATAAAAGTTAAAATGAATAAACCCATTTATATTGGTATGTCTGTCTTAGATCTATCTAAGACTGTTATGTATGATTTTTATTACAATCACCTAAAGAAACTGTACGGAAGTAATTTACAATTACAAATGACTGATACAGATTCGTTTCTATCTAGTTGTGATACCGATGATCTTTTTCATGACATGTACAACTTTTCTCAATTGTTTGACACTTCTGATTTCCCCAAAGAACATTTTCTATATAATAACACCAACAAAAAAGTGATGGGAAAAATGAAGAGTGAAACAAATGAGAAATGTATCTCTGAATATTGTGGATTGAAATATAAAATGTATGCATTCCTTTGTGATAACAAAGAAGATAAACGCGCAAAGGGGATTTCAAAAGTAGTTGTTAACAAAGAATTAAAATTACAAGATTATAGACATGTTTTGTTTAATGATTCGCAATTGGCATCACAAATGAATTCATTTCGTAGTCATAACCATGCAATTTATCTTGAGAAAATAAAAAAGTGGGGTTATCATGTTTTGATGATAAGCGATATCTTCTTGATGATGGTGTTACCAGTTATGCTTACGGGTATCACAAAATACAACAAATCTAAATTGTGACACAACTTTTATTTCTAAAATGTGAGGTGACATCACACTTCACTTTATTGCGGTAATGTCACCTGAAAGAAGAAATAGCAACTTTTGAATCTTTGTTATCAATTCTGCTTTAAATACACATTTACTTTGTTTACATACCAATATAAATGGGTTTATTCTCTATTTCAAAATATAATTGTATGTATATTGTGTTTATTAATAAACACCTCTATTTTAAAATAGAATTGTGTGTTTATCATGTTCATTTATAATAAACATATACTTTAAATATACATTATTATTCTCCATATTTTTCAATAAGAGTAAGTTTACTCTTGCAAGCATACAATGACTAGAATGGTTTAGAAAAAACATTGTTTTTTTTAAAAAATGAGTTCAAGAGAAATAGTCAATATATTCTATACACGATATATTTTATCATACCCGAGCATTTTTTTCCTATATACATTGTATCAAATATCTTATATGAACAAATAAAACAATTGAGGTGAAAAGACTTGCCCCCCTTCACGGGTGTCACCGGTTCATACACCCCCATCTATAAATATACAAAGTAATAAGCATTATATCTCTGCAAAGAGTTATAACGATTACATCCACATTTATAACAAAAATCACATCAAGATCAATTCAGCTTCGAAATTAATCATTAAACAAATTATGTAAAAAGTGCCTTACATATATATATAAAAAACTTACTGCGTGAAACTTCCTATGGTACTCAATTATATAGGGGCACCATCTCCCCAATTTCTCTAATTTCCATTACATTGAAAGATATCGTTTTACATTTGTTCATATCTTGGAAATGTACGTATGTATTACCCCTGGGAACATATACTAAAGGTCTTATAACATTCTTTAATAGTTATGATTTCTACATACTGAAATACTTACTTCACAAAGCTCCTTTAAGTCTAATACGTTGACTGTTTGCTACTTATTATTTGGTTGCATCTTATCCCCGCTCCATCAATAAATGATATAAGATTCAGTTTGGATACATCCAAACAACCGCCCTCGAAATTTCCTTCCATTTCATTTCGCTCGATGTTTGAATAATATTCGCCGAACACGTACAACCCACTTCCCTCTCCCCTACATATAAGCGTTGAAGACCTCTCCTCACAATGATTTCTCATATCATATATAGGAAATGATGGACATCCTGTGAAAAAGAATAAACGAATGTAGTTTATTGTTTATTTTATTACTATTATCTAACCATGTCAGTTTTGATGATTAAAAGCTCTTCGTTATTCGGTAGTTTATCAAGATTAAAACCACTGATGAGCCAAGGTATCTTACATTTCTTGCAGGGGAAATGTAATCATCTCTTTATATTATACTAAAACTTTATCTTTTAATTAGATATTGAATTGTAGAAAATCATAGTTAACAGTTCTTTGATAGATTGTTATTATTTTGTAGAGCGAAATATTCACCAGAGTGAATCGATGAAGATTGTATAGATATTCTTATACACGTGAATGTAAAGTGGAATCAAAATTACCTTGCAATACTTGAATTACTTGCAACAACCATAGGAAAAGGAAGAAAAACATCTTTAACAAGTTAATAAACGAAACTTTCAGAAACTACGTTTTAAAAATAGAGCGATTCAGCGAAGCGATACATAGTATTATAAACCCCAAGAAAACAAATTGTACATAGTATTTAAAGCCCAAGAAAATAAATTGAAGGAAAGTGATATTGGTATGAGTTCTCTCCCCTGTGACAATGGTTCATTATCTACTATTTCATTATCTATCTCAATCTTTTTTAATCATAATAACTTGTAAATTGTATTTCTCGTTGTTGATTCATAAAATATCTTACCAATCACATGATTAAAATTTGCGAGAGTAGAGATTGAAGTAAGGGTACAGCTGTGTGCAACAACAACCAACTTCATATACACTCACACCATCCTCAACAGTGCTTTCTTCAACTGGCCTTAGGTGTGTCTGTATTTATTAAGTAATTGTTATTGAGGCATATATCAGCTTATATACCAGTTGTGTGTGCCTAGTTTATATATTGATAGATCAGTTCACTAAACATTGACTTTTATTTAAATACCTGTTAATAATGTTAATTTGGAGAATATGTGTTGTTTAAGTTATTATCATTTAACTCTCATGTATTGTTGAACATTATCATTTTTATTGTATGTTATTAATTATTTCTATATCATTATTTCCAAGTCGCAATGCTTTTCATATCTTTTCATATCTTCTCAGGTAATAAGTCTAACTATTCAACACCATTACCTGCACAGTTGCTGTTGTGATATGTGTCATCGCTCGGTAACAATTAGAGGTGTGTTTTGTTTGGGTTGAGAAAAATGGTCGTATGAGAATAGGGAGTAAGCAGCCTTTAACAGTTGAACATATCGCCATTGCGGACATATTATCCTCCAATCCATCCCTTCAGCCTTCACCATCACCACCTAGCAATACCACACAGTCATCTCATCATCGTCCACCCATCATCACCGCCACACCACAACCATTCACCTTCATCATCACCACAGTATCAGGTTTTCTTATTTAATTACCAGCCAGTCCACCCAGTTGTCATTTGTCATTCCCCAACTGTTTGAGGCGATCAACAGAGAGAGAGAGAGCTCGCACAGCGATATTTCCCCATAGAGGAATTTTTATCTCTTCCCCTCATATGGTAGTTTGTTTTGTCTGATTTGATAGTTCTTCTGTCTCTTGTTGATTTTATTGTTGATTAGTTTTGTTTTATTGTTTTTATTACATGTTTTTTACTAATAAGGGAGATAAAGCCACATTCAATGTATACTGTGATTTTTTACATTATGTTTTTTTAGGTCTTGGTTCATGATAGTTGAGTGAGTGTATACATGTTTTTCTGTCTTTTGTTTACTAATAAGAGAGATAAAGCCACATGCAATCCTACACTGTGAATTTTTAAATTTTTGTTTTTCCCAAGTTTCTCATTGATATTTTTTTTT